>OY292400.1:5375224-6768725 GCA_958496205.1 Idaea biselata | reverse complement strand
AAAAAACCCACACTAGGGCACACTGCTTAGAGGAATTTAAAAAACTCATTTTAAATGTTTATCATTTTGACACGTTTCAGTCTTATTTTTTGTAATATTCTATTCTAAAAATATTGTAAAAAATAATGCTCACTTTTCTCACGAAGAATTTATCCGGATGCACAATGTGTGTAAAGTAGACATCGTCGGACATTTTTAACTTTGTAATCGATATTGTTCACAAATATCTTAGGTCTGTCTTTCACTCCTGGAGACAGTAGGTACTAAAAATAAAAGAAAAAACTAGTCATTGGATCTGCTAAGAATATAAATAAAGTTGCAAATAGGTCCAAACTAGGTCTGTAGTATCATGTTCTGTGTAAATAGCTAAATCCCGTGGTACACCCGCGTAAAGTGACTTCTCCTTGCTTCGGAAGGTACATTAAGTAGCAGGTCCCGGTTGTTATTTCTGATAGCAGTCGTTAGGTCAAGTTAGAGGCCGTAGGGCGACCTGAACATTCTAACACTGGGTGAGCCACACCATTTTACGAAAAGAAAAAGACCCTAATCCCGTGGAAATCCCCACAAAATCTTTCTTAGTGGATGCCGGCTTCCGTAACAAATAGCTATTTGTATGTTAATATTAGCCCTCTACGTCCATCGTGCGGTTTAGGCTGTGATATATCAATTAGTCAGTCAGGTTTTTGAATGCAGCTACAATGACGCGGGTCACAGTCAAAGATTTAGGCAATTTGACCTCAGCCTTATAAACAAATGATTGTTTTGCTACCCGTAGTTTAGGATTGGTGAGCTTAGCTCGCTCGTGGAAGAGCAGCGCGTGGGCGACGTTGACCCCGTCCTCGAAGGTCGTGAGGTCACACTCCAGTTTCATTGTGTAGTTGGACGTGGCCTGGATGTGCCGGATGTATATCACGGCTTGCTTACTGAAATATAAAACAACACGGTTTTTATAGCGATTAACTTAGTTATTCAAATCTCAAAAATATGTTATTCAATAAGATATCGTTTTGAATCGTCAGTAATTTAGTGTCTTCGAAACGCGACCCCCAATGAGAAGAAAACGAAATAAACAAGGGGATTTTTTTGCAGTGAACATAGGTGAAGGGTCCACTGCAATAATGATAAATGTCCTTTTGTCTTTGTTTTGAGATAATTACGATTTAAACTTTTAATCGGTGAAAAAGGCAGTCCAGTATTGCACTGTACACCGAGGACGTTGAGCGTTTTAGCTGTGTATACAATTATTTCGAACGTATTTTTCTCAGCACTGTGAGCAATATTGACGAGTCTGTAAATGGGATAACTAACTACTTTTATCACATAATCGAATAGCGTTCTTACTTTATTTTACTATAAATTCGGACATTCATCAGTATTGCAGTGGACCCTTTATGTGATTCACATTGTCGCATATTTAGAACTATAGTGGAACCGGAATAATATATACTATACTAATAATCCTTGTATAAGCGCGAAAGTAACTGTCTGTTAAAAAAAACACTCACACCACCCGCTCAATAAATTTAATTTCACATCAGCATCGCGAAAACCAAACAAAAATCTATAATTTGCGTTTCTAAGTAAAAGTGTTTAAAAAATGATTGAGTAATATAAAGAAACTAACTTGTCAATAATGTTTTGTATGAAATATGCATCATCAGTAGTCCAAGCCCCGGTGATGGGTTCGCAGTTAGACAGCGTGCAGTTGATGGCCAGCGGGTAGGGGCTCTGCAGCCGCGCGGGCGGGATCAGGCGTAATCTGGAACATTGGGTGGGACATATTTACATGGGCGAGTCTTCTTGTGCAGAGGCTTGGCTCACCTAGTTAGTTTCGCTGAGCATTTTCCGCACTTAGCTTCACAATTGGGCCATTGTACGTGATTTTTTAGAGGGGTTAAGACGCCACGGGAGCCTACCCCGCATTGGCGAATATCCCATGCCTTCGGACCGTGGTTTATCCTAGGACATGTCGGTTTCCTCACGATGTTTTCTTTCACCGTAAGAGCGATGTTAATAGCGCACTTAAATTTTTCTTAAAGAAAAATACATTGGTGCGCGGTCGGCCTGGATTCGAAACCACGACCTTCGGAATGAAAGTCGCGGTATCTACCACTAGACCAACACCGCTCCGCTGGCTCACCTAGTGGGAGCTCGATTCTCATAAATAATTACATACCTGTTCGATGACAGAGACAGTGCAGACCGATGACAGACGCAGTGCAGACGCAACGCAGACACAACACAATTACAAAGAAAACTCAAAATATACTCTCATTGTATTCGTATGGTAATTGTGAGTATATTTTGAGTTTTCTTTGTAATTGTGTTGTCTGCGTTGTGTCTACACTGCGTCTGTCATCGAACTGGTATGTAATATTCACGAGAATCGAGCCGCTGGTCGACCTGAGGTCTCTAACTTTGACCTAACGACTTCTATTAGAGAGAACAACCGGAACCACCCCTTATTTACATATTTTTCGGGCTATATTCGCGTATGATTATTCTTAAATTTTCTTACCTCGACGTTTCGCCTATGTTACAATTGACTTGGACGCGAGGAGACTTTGGCCTTGGTCGGGACCAACCCATGGTCAGGTGCGAAGGAGAACACACGAATTTGCTATTTTATTGAGGTACTTACTTGTCAATAGAGACGATTCCAGTACTTCCGAAATCGAAGAAAAACACGTAATATTTTTGTTCAGAATTATCCTTCCTCTCGATGCTTATGATACGACATCTCAGCCACATGTCATCGACGTTATTGTAAGCCAGATAAGTTTTGCCTGCGTGTGCAAATTGAATAGTTATAACAATAAAACTATCGTTAGCGAGCCATTCCATGAATGCGTGACAGGGATAGTGCTATAGAATTCAGGTGTGTAAAAGAAGGAAATTAAAGTCTACCTACACTTAACGCCGTGCAAGCTTCAATAGATTATTATATGGATATCGTATGTAACGCGATATACACCACACTGAGTTAACACTAATACAAACTGTTTAATAAACTGTAGTTTTGTTTTATTTATAAGAAATCATTTCTTAGAACTGCACAAGCACAACGAATGTGCCCGTGTTATTTAAGAAACATTGGAACAAATAATATCTACCTATAGGTAGGTTGTCAGTAAATATTATACTTGCTTCCTATATAGCTAAAATAGAATGCAAATTATTTTTAGGGCAAAAAAATAGGCCCTCTGCGATTCTTCTGCTTTATCAGGGGCCCAGCTATTGGCTATTTATATGTATCGCTAATCATCAGTTAAGTACAAAGCTTTGTGTAACAACAAACTCACACAAATAATTTACTTCTAGCCTTATAAGTAGCCAGACTAGGCTTGAACTATGGGTACTAGACAACAGTAATACTACATATCACACTAAGTACTTATTTGTACATTTTAAATAAGTAGTCTAGTATATATTTTCTTAAAGTGATGAACATACCCTCAGTGACATGATTAGCAGATGGTTTTGGCAGAGAGACGGCGTTTCTGAACTCCCGAATCATTTCCTTTACCACTTTCTGATGAGATGCCCTTTGCACGTAGAAATCATGTGGATCCACAATGTGTGATATATAGATCAGTTCTTGTGTTCCTACGTAATAAATATCAGACAAATTGATATAATAACCTTGTCGTAACAACAAAGAATAGATGCTCAACCGATATAGGTACATAAAACATTCATCATTGACTATCATAATATCAAATAAACAGACGCTAGACGGACAAGCAAGTGATCCTAGTGTTTTCGTTTTAGAGGCATGGGACTGTAATAAGGTTGCCTGGAATAAATCGCTTCTAGTGATAAGGCTGGCTATTTATTCTATTCCTAAGTTTTCACACATCTTCTGTGAAAACTTAGTAATTAGGCGACCTTAGGCTTAGCTAGTGAGTCGAACATAATTTGATTCTGCCTGTCAACTGTACTTAGCGCGGTAAAAGACAAAACATGGACTAGCTAATTCGACCTTAGAAGATGATGTTAACTAACGCTGAGGCTTCAATAATGCGTTGCGTCGACATAGCGTCGCGAATTTTTTTGTGACTATCGGCTATATTGTGGTTATTGGTGACGCTGCGTATCAATGCATTGGTGGAGGCCGCAGCCTTACATGGTTATTATAATTAAGGCCAGACCTGGTTTAAACCATGATCGAGGCATAGTAAATCATGGTTTAACCCAGGTCTGGCACTTAAAACTCATTTCATAATGGCATGGTTAGTGCTTTCCCTCTGATTAACTAAATCCACCATGACAGTTACATAACTCACCTTCTTTTAATTGTTTTGGAGGGTGGCTCTCCGGGAATGGTTGAACTGATTGTATTGCGGGTTTGTGGTACCCATCACCTACAAAAAAAGAGTTATTATATCAAATTGGAGTAAACTTTGGAGATATCACCTCTAGGACTTCTTCTTTTTTCAATTTAATAAATAATCAAATCTAACGATTTTTAACTGACATGGCTGTTTTCACTACAATAGTATATTATGCAACTAGTGAATAAAAGACGGATTTAGTGCGAGGGCCGTAGATGAATCACGAGCAAGTGAAGGATTCTAACGACTGAATCACGACCGTAGGGAGTGATTCATGATGATTCAAGTGTTAGAATCCTGAGCGACGCCAGTGGTTCATGGCCCTCAATCTAAATCCGTACTTTATTCAAGAGTTGCATACTATACTTTATACCATGACTACGAGGAAAAAAACCGGTCAAGTGCGAGTCGGACTCGCGTCGCGTACGAAGGTTTCCGTACCACTATCACAAATTTCGGAATCCTGAAATGAACACTGGAGCGGCAACCAATCCGTGAACGCAACGCGAACGTTAAAATTTATTTTACCACTGGCGCCAGTCTCAATGCATCACTAGATAGTAAAAAGTGCTAGGTGCTATGTCAAAATCACATAAAAGTTTTTTTATCTATTTGTTGTTATAGCGGCTAAAGAAATACATCTACTGTGAAAATTTCAACTGTCTAGCTATCACAGTTTATGAGATAAAGCCTGGTGACAGACGGACAGACAGACGGCAAAGTATCAGTAAAAGTATTCCGTTTTTATCCTTTGGGTACGGAACCCTAAAAAGAATTTGTATGTCGAGTATTCTTAGCGCAAGGAGTTTGTATCAAGTTTTTTTTCACGCAAGGAGGTTGTATATGCATTTAGTTAGATGGACGACGAGTAAATTGTGTTCTAAATTCAAAATTCAAACAGCGTGAGTAAAAGTCCATTTTATTCACTGTTTAGCGTGAATAAAATAAGCTTTTAAGAGTGTGAGTGGTATAAATATTATTAAACAACGGGGTATTTACCATGTTTACAGCCAGTCTCGTGAACAAGCCAGTTGAAATTACTGGCGATATAAAAAACTTGTTTTTCTCACGGAGCTCGATATATCGCCAGTAATCTCAACTGGCTTGTTCACGAGACTGGCTGTAAACATGGTAAATACCCCGTTTTAATAATATTTGTAATCAAATCTTACTTTGAATGAAGCTTCTAGTAGAAGATTCACTGCTCAACGAGTTGAGCGAGTTGTTCGAGATGCTCTTGGTGCGGTACTGCGGTGCACTCTTGTAAAACGTCGGGGCCTTCAACGCTTGAGCTTCCTCTTTCGGCTTGCGACTCTTTGGTACCTCTTTAGATGCCTGCAGACGAACATCTGGTGGAAAAAGAAAGCATTGCAACAAATATTTCTTAAACTTACACGATTTTTGTCTACTATTTATTACTACCTGCGCCGCTCGGTTTTACCCGCGTCTCGATCTTGCGGGAATATCGGGATAAAAAGTAGCCTATGTTTTATTCCAGGTCATCCACCTTTCTATCTATATACCGAGTTTCATGGCAATCGGTTCAGCGGTTTTTACGTGATTAAGTAACAAACACACACACACCCATACTCACAAACTTTCAGCTTTATAATATTAGTAAGATTCCTTTTCATCACGCAATGTTTCGACGCGGGTTACACCATTGGAGTTTCGGAAAAGCCTTTCTTATCGGATGCTCTCTTCTCATCATCTGAGCGATGTTCCCGGTTGCATCCCTCTCTCAGCCCGGGGTCCGCTTTCCTACTTTTACGTCTCCACTTCGCACGATCTTCGGCATCCCGTGTAGTGAGGCCATTAGCACGCATATCCGATCTTACGACGTGAAGCCAGCACTTCTTGGGTCTCCTCAATCTGCCGCGGATCGGATGCTCTCTACTACCAGCTTTAGGCTATGCGTTGATCCATCAGTCAGGACGAAGCATTAATAGATGTAGATTAATAACAAAATCCTCACCTTTCGGTAATTCTGGTGGATAAACCGCTAGCACAGGAGCGGGTGGTATTTCAAAATCGGGACCCAAGTCCGTGGTCGAAGCCAATTTGTAAACCGACTTGGCGTTACCTTCCAAATGAATGTAGTCGCTCATCAAAGCGCACAGATTTTCATTTACAGCCACCCTGATTTAAAACGGAAATAGGTTATTACTTAAAATTAAACTAATTTTCCAGTTTTAAAAGGACTTTTTCAATAAATAGCAGTCCCGGTTTCAATTTGCGTGTTTTCAACAAATCAAAGAGGGTTTATTTTATATCATTGATGTAAGTAAAATATATTACTTGAGAGGATCATCTTTGGATTCTTCATGGTTCAAATACCAGGGCAACTCTAATATCTGCTTTGCATCGTCCAAAAGAAGCGCCAAATTCATCTGAAATGCAGAATCTAGTTAAAACTTATTCTTTTATACTGTAGGAACAGTAGTCATTTACAGTAATCTTGCTTGATGGTATTCTTGAAATTATGTTGTACTACTGGCTGATTATGTGGCTACTGCATAATGTATTAGAATAAAACCATTATTAATCTAATCTAATTCTAAACTCATTTTTCATAATAGGTATAGGTATGTATACTTACTTGTTTTAGCTTCTTATCATCTGCCGTCATATGAATAGTATCAATAACTTTCTTAGATTTTTTCAAAGCATTGTAAACGCTGTTCTGTGCCTTTAACAAGGACTCCTTCTCAGCACATTTGAGTTTAGTAATAATTCCCAACACATCATGTTTATGCTTCTGTATTATAGAGCAAAGTTTTGAGAAGTGTTGCTCAATGTTCGATACAATTTGTGGTAACTCTGATTGAGATCCTGTGGCATTGTCTATTTTGTAGAGCAAGTTGCCAATGTCCTGAAAGATAGGAACAATTAGAGAGTGGTATACCTAAAGTCACACAATAACTAGAAATACAATAAAACATCTAAGTTTATTCATCTGTTTATTAAGAAAATATGTTTTAAAATAAAATTAAAAGAGAAATTGAAGTTAATCAGACGATAATTATGTTAAAAATGTAAAGATGGCCCTGTGATATTTACAGAATTGATTTAACACTTACCACAGAAGTTTTAGTTAGTCTCTTGAATATATCATTTACTTTCGGGGTTAAGCCACCCAACTCCTCGATAAAAGTTTCATTCTGGAAGAAAATTTAAGATATTTAAAACAAAACAAGAGTTAGAAGCAGTATTGTTCAGTAGGTTTGATAGTAAATAATTGCGTAACAGGAAAACAGATAAACAAACAAATAAACAGGTTTTCCATGAAATACTCTTAAACCCATATCAAATTCTGTTGCATGGTTAAGTATGCAGAGCATACAGACAAACGAAAACATTATCACGGTTATTATAAATGAGTTTTAAGGCCAGACCTGGTTTAAACCATGATTAAGGCATAGTAAATCATGGTTTAAACCAGGTCTGGCACTTAAAACTCATTTCATAATAGCAAGGATAATGTTTAATATTATTAAACTGTAAAACACACGGTGCGGAAGTGTTGCATAGCGGCGGGATTTCTTAGATGCGTTCTATACTACCGTGGTATAACTATAATGCCGTTATCCGACATGTGGTTGATTTTGAACTTTGATTTTACGTGTATACACGGTGCTCTGAGGGGATATTAAGCCGAAAGGGGGTTGTTCTAGAGGTCTAGGCGAACAACTTTTGTTCTACAAGTTTTGGAAATTCGTAGTAGTTTTTGAAAATTTTGAGTTTAAAGTTTGCATGAAAATCAGCTGTTTTTTAGAGTTTGAGGTCATTGGCCTTAAGGTGCCCTTTTATTTAGTTTGGACCACTACAATCCAAACATTAATTGCCATTTATTTACAAAAACAGCTGTTTTATTTAGTGATACAACTTTAAAATTTTCGAAAAAAAAAGTTCGAATTTCCAAAAGTCGTAGAATAAAAGTTGTTTGGCTAGACCTCTAGAACAACCCCATTTCGGATTAATACCCCCTCGTCGAAACACCCTGTATACACGTAGAATCAAAGTTCAAAATCAACCACATGTCAGATAACGGTATTATAGTTATACCACGGTAGTATAGACAGTGGTGTTATAGCCAAATTATACTTACAACTTCCTGCAAAGCACTAATGTTATGATTCTTACAGGACTTGTCTCCTCCCACCATCAGACAGTCCATACAGATTGACTTCTTGCAGTCGCGACAGTAATAGTCCAGCGGCTTAGTCTTATGCAGCTTGCAATTGTTATTTATTATTACAGCATCTTAGGAAAATACGACAAACAACAATTACACAGACGCATTAGGACACCCACACACATCCCCACATACCATAAGTGCTTTCTAATAAGCCAGTTAAAAGCATTGTTGTTTTAAGTTTAAAGTAATCTACACTGTCCACTGGATTAGCCTATCAGCCTTATAGACTTGCAGCTTCACTTCTAGTAGAGTAGTTTGGGAAACTGACTCATGCATGGCATTATGCAACTTGGACATTGTGCACCTAAACTCATTATACAACGCTGTATAAGCTAAGCATTAAGTACCAAACAAGGGAATTTTACTTTATTCTAAAATAATAATAATATGATAATATATGAGAGTGGAGTCTGAATAGCAATGTCCATTTTTTTTTGTAGTAAGTTAGCAACTCTAATTGTTTATTGAATGCAAGAAGACATGTCAGAGATTTTCTTCTAGTATTTATTTTGGTAAAGTATCATAAGCTGACAATGTGACAATGTAGAGATGGTTTAAAATTAAGTACACACTTGTATTAGTTGGAAAGTGGCATAAATAAAATTAAGTTAAAAAAATACCTATATCTTGTAGAACATGGTTCTGAAAGATGACAAATGTCTTGTGGCTTTTATGGAAACAGTTCTCACAGAGAGCCTTGTTGCACTGTTCGCACATTTTCCCTGTTTGGATGCGGCATTCGATACAAGTACCTGAGAAAATATATTTCAAATAATTTGGTCAAATAAACCAACACTAAAGTGGAAAATATAATATATGGGACAGTACAAGCAAGGAAAGAAAGAAAACACGTTTATTCAGACAGGCAAAGAACTGACACAGTACATAAACACATTAGTAATTTAACCAACCTAATAACAAAAAAGAAATAAATAATGTCTAAGAAGCCGTGTGCTCCAAAAGGTCATGCCTCAGCAAAAAATGCAGCACCGTCTTCCGGCGAAACAGTAAGGTAATATTTTGAATATTGAATATGAATATCACACCAACCGCGTGATTTACACAAAATTTTGGACTTTAGGTACATACAAGTCGCGCATCTTGTGTAGTATCTCTATTTCAGGTTCATACAATGTAAGAGAGAAAGGGAGGTGTCCCTTACAGCACTCGGTTGGTGTGATCTGCCGTTGAGACCTAATAACGTCCTTTAAAATGCTATACAGATACACTTGCAACAACTATGGATTTGTTTATACCACAGCTAGTATTACCAAAAATAGAAAATTAATGTTGTAAATAACTTACCCTTGGTGCCACTGCCACCCTTCATTATGCCTTGCAGATCAATGTAGTAATTTTTCTCAGCATTTGAAAAAATCAATGGTTTCTGCAATATTGGAATTGATTGGTAATGTTTTTACCTGAATGCGTGACTCAAAAAACCGGGCAAGTGCGACACTCGCGCACGAAGGGTTCCGTACCACTATGACATTTGGGTACGGAACCCTAAAATGATTTACATGCAATTTTTAAATTTGATAGGAAAATGTGAAATATTTAGCTTCAATCCTTACTCCCTTCGTACAACCACACCACTCAAAAAAAATTAAAAAAAAAAAAAACTTTGGCACAAAGAAAATCTGAAACATAAAAGAAACTCTTTGGTAAGTGAAGGCAGACTAGTATATTTGACAGACAGGGCGGCCATTTTGAATTCCACAACCTACTCGATTTGCCTCTGACCAATCAGAAGCGACCTCAGATTGCAATAAAATTCCCTTGTAGTTTTTGAAACACGTTTGTTGTATGGGAGCCCCTCTTAAATATTTGTTTTATTTTGTTTTAAGTATTTGTTGTTGTAGCGGCAACCGAAATACATCTGTGAAAATTTCAACCGTGTAGCTATTACGGTTCATGAGATACACCCGGCCGGCCGGCCGGCCGGTTCGGCCTGGTGACTGACGGATAGACAGACGGACAGACAGACTGTGAAGTCTCAGTAATAGGATCCCGTTTTTACCCGTTTTAAGTGTTATTTTATAAGAGCATCACATCAAAATAAATAGTGTATGGTGTAGATATGACATCAGAAGGATGACAGTTTTAAACAGCCACAGCAACATTACCACAAACTCAATGATGCTTTTGTCATTTTAATCATCATCTTCGTCTTAGTGGCTACTGCAATGCTCATTTAATTTTTACAATATTACATTAATATTGCATGCAGCAGCTTACATTATTAATTAAATTGTTTACCTAGAAATGTGGAACAAAATATATACAGCTGGCCCATTTACTCAAACATCCTGTATATTGCCCGTAAAAAGAACATCGAAGATGTTTCAAGACATTACCTCTAGTACTATTACATAATATCTCAATGTGTCTGATAAAAAATAATATTCTACAATTTGTAAACAAATAACTAGATTAATTACCTCCAATACCTCCAAGGTCAATTCACCAACCATAAGAACATTAACAGGAAACATTTTTTGGATACTAATTCTGCTTTCATTCAAATTGACCACATCTTCTGGGTTCAGCTCCATGCTCCTTAAGCAAACTTTGCATTCTATAGGTTCCATGAACTTCACAATATTTTTGATGCAGTTCTCGCACATTGAGTGGCCACATGAGAGGAACAGTGGCAGATTGCATTTTGAGTTGTGTTGTACTAGGAACATATAAGTTATTATGACTACCGGCATGAACTATAAGAGATACCACACACACTACTGGAGGGTTACTTCGGTTCGTTTCGATACGACAACGATACTGTCATAACGATGGTTCTACTGTCACCCTACTATCAGAATGTGACAGTAGAATCATCGTATGACAGTATCGATGTCGCATTGAAACGAACCGCAGTAACCCTCCTGGTTACTGGGTTGGTATCATGTACTAGCTGTGTCCCACCGATTTAAGTCGCGTGTAAGTCCCGATCACTTAGGAATTTTTAAAAATTCATTCTTATTGGATGCCTACATCATATAAAGAACACATTTTTCAAATTTCAGCTCTTTACTGTCAGCAGTTTAGCCTGTGGTTGATCATTCAGTCAGTCAGGACAAAGCATTTTATAGATATAAGATTAGTAAGTATACATCTACATATTTGAAGAATAAAATATACTATATAGTTGACAGTGCAACCTTCTAAGGCTCAATTCGACCCGGTTTTATGTTTGAGATATTATCAATCTGTTTGTTTGGTTCAATAAAGCCTTAGACGGAGACACTAATATGTGTGGTTGAGTGACATTACTTCTCATCATCGTTTTTCAATGTTTAAAAGAAAGGATTTTCAGGACCCAGTGCCCAAAGTGCTTCTTCTTAGAGTAAATGGCACAAAAATGTTAGGGGAATGTGGTTAAGCTCACTCCAGAAGGTATATTGTGATGTCTTTTTGGCTTTTTTCTTAGATCAGCCAGCGATTAGCTTTTAAGGTTGGAGGGACATACAAGGAGTTGCTGCATAGTTAGTTTCGGAGCTTGACGGTCGCAGTCCAGCTTGGATCAATCATACCTCCTTCATACAATTTTCTAGTCTAAAGTAGGTACTATATAGGCTGCTCACTTGTACCGTATGCAGAAATTGGTGGAATACTTACATTTTATAAGGTAAATCTGACTGCAATTTGGACAGGTTTTCTTTATTTTCTCGTCCATCTTGTTGACGTGAGAAGACGACCGGCAACAGCAATTGCGGACTCGCGTTCTTAGTACAAGGGCAAATTGTGTTTATATTACACTGAAAACAAATTGGTATGACAACAAATGAGAGTTTGACAATTGGATATCTTACCACATGGTGAAGAGAGCGTAGCACGCTTGCACGTTAAGTACTCCTTGAGGACGCTCACCCAGAAAAGAGGCAAGCAGCAGTAATAGTAACGCGTAACGAGGTAATGACGCGACTTTAAATTTTTGAAAGGTTATAATATTTTGTATATGAACGTACCGGAAACAAGCACCATCAACAGTACAATGTAATTATTGTAGCTAGGTTTGATAAACAAAATTATTTGTTTGGAATTATTATGAAGGTAGGTATCAGATGTCAGCTATGTGATGTGCTCGTTATTTGCCAATTATAAGCCGGCTGACCCGCCTTCGTGCTTGCGACGACGAATATTTTCTATACTACAAGGTTATTTCTCAACGTAGGTAACTTGTTTTCGAAGTGGTAATGCAAGACTTACCTTTAAAACAAAATCAGTAAAAGATAAAGATTTTCTCCGTTGTTTCGTTTTGTGTCACCAACAAAAACAAAAATTGACACAGGAAGGAAATGACAAAAAAAAAACAAACAACAACTATAGACTATTTAACAGTGCTGCCAGACCAAAAAGTCAAAATTCAGGAATAAATAACAACAATACAATAAGATTGGAGATTGGTTGGCAGGCCGCAGGTATGCCATTTCCGTGTCCACAGATGACGTCATTCTCTAATATATCGATGGGTGACGTCTGCTGTCGACACCGGAGTGGCATAAATAGTATTTTATTGTGCATATTAAAATCAATACTACATAAGTGTGGATCTGTTCTATCCATGGACTTAGGACCTAAGTCCATGGTTCTATCTATATGGTATTTTTGTAGAACAGGGTTTAGAAAAATTTTGGTGACGGAACGCATTTGGAAAGCCAAATATTTAACGGAGTCCGACAGCTAGACAACACCCATAAGAAAAAGTAAATAAAGAGCTGTTACTTTCATTCAAATAAAAACAACACCAATACGAAAAAGTAAATAAAAAGCTGTCACTTTCAAATAAATGTATGGGTATGGGATTTTTGTTTACATTTTTGATAAGTTTCTGAAATAGTAAAATCCCGTAACCAGGAGGGTTTCGGTTAACTGGTCAAATCCCGGGGCTTTTTTATTTGCCAAACTGTGTATTATTTTCGCCAGTCCCTTGGGTGTGACGGGTGGCAATGGCGGCGATAGCTGCTGATCACTGTGGATTATCTTGTCGATCATATCCTCAAACTCCGTCATAGTCGACTTATTAGGAGTAAACACCTCACTCAAATGATCAGCAAATAGTTCCGCTTTTTCATTATCACTCCTAGCCGATTGAGCATTGAGGTGTTTTCTTAGCGGTGGAATATGGTTGTGAGGTCTTTTGAATTTTTTTGTTATTTTCCAAAGAGAGTAGCTGTCTTTTTTATGGGTAGAGAGGCTTGCCAACTGCTGCTGAAATGTTTCATTTTGGTTTTCTTTTATAAGGTTCTTGAGCTCTCTAGAGATCCTGTTGTAGGTTGTCCGATCTGCGTTGGATCTACTAATGTGTTGCCTTCGCTTTTCTGCCAACTTATTTCGTATTTCTAGTGAGACATTGTTTTTGCAGGTGGTGTATTTCAAAGTCGGTGTAGCACGCCATGCAGCTACTTGTATTAAATTAGTGATGTAGAATACGGCCTCCTCTATATCCTGATCAGTTTTGAGTTTGATTTTTAGGTCCACTTCTTTTTCTAGATATCTACCAAATGATTCCCAGTCTGTCTTATGGTTGTGTAAAGTTAGTGTTATTGGTTTATTTATTACTTAAGAGCTAAATGTTGCAATAACCGGTGTATGGTCAGATACTGAGTCAAGAGAGGATTCTACTTCAAAGTATATATCTGACAAACCTTTTACTATAAAGAAATCCACAAGATCAGGAGTTTTGTGAGGATCATTTGGCCAATAGGTCGGTTCATCTGTTCCTAGTGTTGTGAGTGAATACTCTTTTTTAGTTCTCTCCCCTTTGTAGTCGTTAATCTCGATCCCCAGTAAGTATGCTTGCAGTTACAATCTCCGCCACTTATGAATCGATTTCCCAGACTCTGAAAGTAGCTGTCAAACTTGTGCTGTTTTGGGTTATGCTTTGGTGGGCAGTAGATAGCGCTTACGTTTATAGGGCCCATTTTCTCATTGAGTGTTATAGTTGTGGCTTGCATCCAATCTTCTCAAAATTCGCTGTGGAGATGATGTTTTATGTTGTTTTTTATAATTACTGCAGAACCACCGTGAGAAGTGGTGTCGGGATGATTTGTAGAGTATACGCTAAAATGGTCCATTTTGAAACTTGTTCGATCATTAAAATGAGTTTCTGATATTAAAGCAATATCTATCTTGTTTACTTTCAACAGTATTTCCAGTTCTTGTTTATTTGGTGTTAAGCCATTTATATTCCAAATAATTTGAGTAGGTTTTCATCATCAATGACCACGCCTGCCTACTGCAAATAGATTTAGCAAAAGTACGGCCGGACCCCGCGTCGCCCTCTGGCTACTTGATACCAACCATCCTTGGGAGCAAGCAGTTTACCCGCCACCGCGCGGGGCGAACGACAGGTTTGCTAGTCACCCCCAGATTCCTTAGTCGCCCATTACGACACTTACGGGAATACATATGGGCCCTATTTTTATGCCGGGGATACACTATAAAGATATTTTCTACATCTATAAAAGGCTTTAACTGACTGAGCAACGCACAGCCTAAACCGCTGATAGTAGAGAGCTGAAATTTGGAGAGTGTGTTCTTTGAAATATGATGGCATTCAATAAGTAAGGATTTTTGAAAATGGACTTATGCGGGTGAAACGCGGAGTCCAGCTAGCATGGTATAAGCTTTTAACTTTTGATATGGTGCTTGTTTGGTAAGATATTAGTCCAGGATCCCTGGTACATTTTTGCAAATTGATTACCATTAAGCTAGTTTTCCGTTAGTAGCTTCATTTTGATGAGACGCCCAACAATTTCCTATACGAAACTCTCGATTGTGGTAGATAACAGAGGTAGGATCTGCACTACTAAGTACTTTTGAGCGTAGGACCGGGATAACGTACCACGCAATTTGTAGGACTATAATGACTGTATACCCAACAGACATCTAAGCTTCTCAGTGTGAAATTGTAACTAGGTAACTAACAAGTCTGTAACTAAAACGCAGTGGTTATAATTCTCTTTGTCTGTAACCGATAAACTCAAAAAAAAATGTATGCGCTTTTCTCCAATTCATAAAAGTGATTCGAAAGAAAGGTTTAATAAGTAAGTCCTATAAATAATTTGTTAAGGTTTTATGTAAATTGGTTAAAATGCGTCGATAATTATTGGAATAGTCGAAAAAATATGTGATGGATTGATGATAGCAACACATAATAACTATGTGTTGCTATCATGTGTTTAAGGAGCTAAGTGAGGTGAAAGCTACGGCGGAGTTTTGTCACCACCCACCAGCTCGGCCGAGGAACGGATTCAAACTTCACTAACTGTATGTAACTTATGTAGATAGTTACAGCTAATAAGGAAGACGAATAACACCAAATTAGTTCCATTTTCCACAAACTAGACAAGTAGAGTAGATAGAAAACGAATTATTTAGTACAGCTACCTAACTTAAAAACATGCATACTATGATGACTCCATTACCTCTTAAATACACCTATTACTTATTTTATTACTAAAAAAGTATCCAAAAATCGTTGAAACTGGCTCTTTTCGTATAGACAGGGCTCTGTAGTCGGTCCTACCGTAACTAACCCTATGGGGCCAATTGACCATTACAAATTTGGGATGGTCTTAATGTTACCTATCCTGAATCCTTTCACACAACTTTGACTTGTGTAATTTGTACCTACCTATGTCAGATATCTTGTAGGCATAAAACACAGCTCCACAAAAAAAGTATTTAGGTATCTACTTATTTTTATAATTTCAAAATTAAAGGCAGTTAAAAAACGGTTTTACCTACCAAACAGTAGGTAAACGCTCACAGCAAAACAGCGGCAATCATTTCATGATAGAGTCATCTGCTGCAGATAGTATTAGAGGTCAACTTTATTAAGTTGAAATCATAAGTTAGCCAGCCAGCAGAGGGCAATACGCGAGCACTGCGCGTTCGGCTGTCTCTGAACGCGCACGCGCACGCATTTACCGCGACTAGACACTCGCGAGACCCGTGATTTATTAATAAAATTAAAAACCACAAGTCGTCATCATAACTTACATTACGAAACTCGTCACTCCTTTTCCTAGACCTTCAAATCGCTTCAATGCCGGCTGAAGTTCTTCAATTGTGACATGCAGTTACATACCGTTGCATACGTTATTCATAGTGTTTTGGTTGCAAAGACTTTGTAACATCAACCTAAAATTAAAATGAATTTGAATGTGTTTGGCTTAATTGTTGCGGTTGTATCGTTGGTAACGGTTACGGGTAAGCAAGTATATTTAGGTACTTACCTACTAAGTACTTCTATTAATTCGTAGGGTTGTTACAAGTTTTTCAATTAAAGAAAAAAATAAATTCAAAGAAAAATGCATTTCCAAAATCTGTACCGCGATGAGATTTGAACTCGCGACGTTCAGTTCACCCAGAAGCGCTACCTATTGCACTTTCGACATGTAACACCGCAAGCAAATTAAGATATAAACATTTAATGTCACTTCATTATTTTAGTAAAAATATTCTATTTGGTTTTTGAAACAGGAGGACGATCCTGAAGAAACCTAAAGAATATTATATATATATTTCACGACGTTACACACAGCGCAATCTAGCCCCAAACTAAGCACTAGGCTTGTGATATGGGTACTAGACAACGGATATACTACATATTATACTTTTTTTTTTTGTAAATTCATACATATGATACATAGAAACCACTGATTATCCCATGTCTTCGGACCGTGGTGAGTCCTAGGACATGTCTAGTTTTATTATTTAAATATATCTTAACCAAATTTCAAACTTAAACGCATCCATTCAACGCGTTTAAAAAAATGGTACTTTATTCCACTTTTCCATACAAAAGACATCAACGAGTTCATTTTTAGGGTTCCGTATTCTTATCTCATATAGTTCTAGTGGTAAGCTAAGTTTAGGTGTATGTTGTATTCATCATCATCCGAGCGTTGTTCCCGGTTGCATCTCTCTCGAGAGCCCGGGGTCCGCTTTCCTACTTTTACGTCTCCACTTCACACGATCTTCGGCATCCCGTGTAGTGAGGCCATTAGCACGCATATCCGATCTTACAACGTCAAGCCAGCACTTCTTGGGTCTTCCCAATCTGCCGCGGCCGGGCGGAGGCGCCATAGCAAGACATTTGTTTCCCACGTAACTAGCCGGTTTCCGTAGAACGTGGCCGTACCACCGTAAGCGGCATTCTTGCAGTTTGTCTGCAATGTCTCGGACATAAAGACTGCCCCTGATGCGGGAGTTTCTGACGCGGTCTTTTCGCGTCATTCCACACATCCAGCGCAGCATCTTCATCTCCGTGACACGCAGCTCCTGCTTATGTCGCTCAAGCAATGGCCACGCCTCACTACCATACAAAAGGACGGGTCTAATGATCGTTTTATAGACCTGTCCCTTAAGTTTAACCAGCATTTTCGGGTCATAGATGACACCAGTTACTTCTCGCCACTTGGCCCAAGCTGCCGAAATGCGGGACTTGACGTCACAATCGATGTCGCCGGACTCGTGAAGCACAGATCCCAAGTACTTACACTGGTCTGTCCGCTCGACCATGTGACCGTCTACGCAGACAGGTGTGGGATCTGTGGTATTGCTAGCCAAGTATTCGGTCTTCGCTACGTTGAGTTGCAAACCGCCGTTCCAAGCCGCCCCTTATCCGAGTCCGCTAGCGCAATATCATCAGCATACATGAGCATCCACGGGGGCTGCTCGTGTGCGTCTCGGATGATTACGGACAGTGCGTCCAGTATTACGCTAAACAGAAACGGACTTAGGACGGATCCTTGGTGGACTCCGACTGTAATGGGGAAAGATTTAGTGTCACCAACAGCAGTTCGCACCACTGAATCGGAATTTCGGTACATGTCCCTGATGGTTTCAATATAAGTTTCAGGCACCCCTTTGGACCGCAGCGCCCACCAGATCATCACGCGAGGAACACAGTCGAAGGCCTTCTGCAAGTCCAGGAACAGAAAATGCAGAGGCGTATTCTTCGATCTGTATTTCTCCATAACGATCCTTAGGGCGAAAACAGGGTCCATGGTACCATGAACGGGGCGGAAACCATACTGCCCCTCCGAGACAGTGCACTCCTGCCGGATCCGAGAGTCAACTATACGCTCGTAGAGCTTCATGGTATGGGACATGACCTTTATACCACGATAACTTCCACACTCCTGCACAGATCCCTTGCCCTTGAACACTGGAGTGATAACACTCAGTCTCCATTGGGCGGGGATTCTGCCGGTCTCGAGTATACGGTTAAAAAGGTTGGTTAAGATGCCCACACCACGAGAACCCATAGCCTTCCATACTTCGATGGGGACTCCATCGGCGCCGACAGCTTTCCGATTCTTCATGCAGCGAAGAGCCTTGCGCACCTCCTCAGGCGTTATCAGTGGCACAAGTCCTAGATTCGGAGGGAGTTCCGGTGGCTGCACCTCTTTATACTGCTTATTGAGCAGCTCGTGGAAATAAGAGCGCCACCTCTCCTTCACCGCGAGGTCCTCGCATAGCAGGTTACCATTAGGATCTTTTACACAGCGGCACTTGGATATATCCTGTGCCGCTTTGATCCTAGAACGTGCCAACTTATAAATAAGCTTCTGCCCCTCAGACGTTTCCAACTTATCGTACAATGGCTGTAAGTGGTCCCGTCTGGCTCTGGCTACTGCTCTCTTTGTGGCACGTTTGGCAGACCTGTACGCGTCGCGATCTTCAGGAGAGTTGGACGCTTGCCACTTTTTAAAGAGGGCTTTCTTCACCCTAGTCTCCCTCTGGACTGTGTCGTTCCACCACCAAGTTTCCTTGTCACACTTGCGTCCTCCCTTAGACATACCGAGGACCGACCGCGCCGAATCAGCGATAGACACCTGAATCCGGTCCCAGTGTTCCTGTACCAATTCGCCTTCAGCATTGGCACATTTGTCGCCGATTGCTGAGGCGAGCATCTGGGACTTGACTTCATCAAGCATCCACCATCTGATTCGGCGCTGACATGGTTCCGGTCGTTTGTCTTTGGTCTTTACACAGAGATCCATGACAAGGATACGGTGTTGGGCAGTGAGACTCTCACCGGGTATGACTTTGCAGTTGGCCACGTTGCCGATATGATGTCTCCTAGTGATTAGAAAATCGATTTGGGTAGCGCGCCCCCCGCTCCTGTAGGTGATCAAGTGGTCGGGCTTCTTTTTGAAATATGTGTTCACGAGTGCCAGGTCGGCAGTGGCACACGTACGCAGAATTTCTTCTCCTTCCGCATTCCGACTGCCATACCCGTAGCCTCCACGAACACGTTCAAATTCCGCCCCCATCTCACCCACATGACCGTTCAGATCACCACCCAAAACGATTCCCTGTGACAACGGGATAGCCCCAAGGACCTCGCCGAGTTTATCCCAAAACGACCTCTTATCAGCGTCGCTACAACCGACCTGTGGCGCGTAAGCACTTACTAAGGGGGTAGGAACCCCCCCAATAAGCACCTTTACGCACATAAGTCGGTCGCTAAAGCGATTCACCTCCAAGATATCGTCATGCAACTTCTCAGCGAGTACCACAGCCACCCCGTTCTCTCCACCAGGTGCACCCGTGTAAATCAGCTTGTAGCCATTCCCAATAAGCCGGGATCTGCTGCCTTTCCATCGAGTCTCCTGCAGGAACGCCACGGCCACCTTCCGCCTGGAAAGTACGTCGGCTAGCTCCCTCGCGCGTCCGGTTAGCGTGCCAATGTTCCACGTTGCGAAGCGGAGTTTCACATCGTGTTTAGGGGCTAACGTCTTTGGCCGTGCCCGCCCGTGGCAGGGTAGCCTTCGTCCACTTACCACAGGAGTCAGGCGAAGCTCCTGCGCGCCGTTATGCGGCGGCGCCCTATCCCTGTGGCGATCTCTTCTATTAGTGCTTTCCATTTAGATTTGGCTGATTTTGACTTTTACGGGAGCGACTGCCGTCTGACCTCCCAACCCCGAAGGGAAAGTCTGCGCCAGAGCCTCGTCCGTTTATCAGCAGGTGCACCAAGCTAGCAGGTGAGGTTGGCTTGGGCCCAAAGATCTTAATGGACCCCATACACACACATGTTGTATTCAAGTATGATCAATGATCATTTGATCATACACCTGCTTAAAGTTAGTTGATAACTGTTGCTGTTTAAACCTATATTAACAAACAGTTGCGGATCGACATTTACTTATAGTTTGAAAAAATATCTTACAAGATACCAGCCCTAACTGAGAAAAGACAAAGTGGAGAAACAATTGCAGTGAAATGCTTAGGATTATCTTCCTCTACATATATACATAGTACCTACCTATTGTTGTAGCCAAAATAGATGCCTACGCAGCTGGTCACACATGGATGATAAGTTGAGAAATCCGTCCATCTCATGAATTTGTCCTCTGTATCTACCCTTATAGCACAGATGATTGACAACATTTTTGTTGTCTCTTTTTTTCTACCAAAATCGACATACCTTGAAAAAACGCATGGAACCGATTGTAGGGATAAGATTTTTTTAAAGTTGAACAGCTTATGGTATGAAATTTCATACATAAGATGGAGAATTGGGAACTGAACTGAGCGATTTAGGAAATGTCTACTAGTCTACTACGCATGTATTTTTTTAGCAGGACGATTTAGGTCCTGCAATAAGGAGACTCTGGTAACCCCCTATGTCTGTTGTCACAAGACGGCCAATGGTTATATAGGTATTAAATAATTTGACATTTCTGGCGCTCTTGCTCCTTTGTAGTCTTTTGACAAGATTTCACCTTCCTACACGTGAAATACCTACCTACGTAAGGTTTCCGGGTGTTTCCAGGGGGTTCTGAAGATGGGTCTCGTGTGAAGAGAGTCAGGGCTGGCGGCAGCGCGGTGTCGCGCGAGCCAGCACAGGCCCTCGATGCTCCCGACCCGGAGCCTGACTCCGCGCCAGCACCGCCTGCTTTCCTCAGCCCATTGGTCAAAGAGTACTTAGAACTTGGAATGGCTATACCCGGTAAGCGACACCTTCTGTTTTAATTCATCAATGATATGTAGGTATGTACGTTATAACAGCTATAACACCTGTATGTTATAGCTGTTACAGCATACATACCTATAGTAGACTGTTGTGGTATCCATACGTCTACTATAGGACTGTTCCTATAGTAGAAGTATGGATACCACAATAGTGCTAAAGTAAGAACTTGGAAACTAATTTATATCGTTTCATAAACAAGTAACGAAATAAATAGCTGTTAGACACTTAGACAAGCCATCATTATTCATGGGTGCACATATCATATGTGGACTAGGTACTTAGCTCTGTCCTTAGTTAGTTCGGTTGTTAACAACTCAGGCTAAAGTAAAGACCTAAAATCTGCTTTTTTTGGGAAGTGTACCTACCTATAAAGTTTGGTAAGTTGAATATGTATCGTTGGTATTAGATATAGTTATTTAAGGCTGTCCTTAACTTTAATTACTTGTAATAAATTGGTAGTAAGTAATTACAGATGCTCCCATTAAGTTTAAAGTGTCAATAAAATTGGTATATTTAACAACACGTTAAGGTTATCCCAAATTGAGGCCATAAACCAAATTGATGGTATCAGGTTTAGTATAGGTAAATAAAGAAGATCGTTAGCGACTACCAAAAACCAATTGATGTATGCAAAAAGATCAATCAATAATCAATCAAAATGAGATCAACATATCCACACATACCTAGTCAAAGTTGCGCAACTTCTAAGTTGGCTGTTAAAAAAATAGTCGGGCAGTGATACCTACTTCTGACAGAGATAATTGTGATGTTGAAATTGGACGTGCTAAATATTCACCTACCAATGCAATGCTTAATGAAATATGCCGATGTTTAAATAAATACTTATACGTGAAGTTGGGGAGTGAAGTGATCTTCTTGAAATCTTGCGTTGGTTGAATTTATTTGTTTGTTTAAACATCTGTGACTTTTACATAGGACCAAACTTTCAAGGCTAATGTTATGGCGTGACGTTGAGAGCCTTGTGCTCAACGAGTCTTTGTCTTTCTTTGCATAGTATTAGTAGGTACGTATGATACCTGAATTGTGGTAACAAACGCATGATATATCGAGGTCGTAATCGTACTGCCTTTGGGCAACGCTCCAGGAGTAAGTCGGGCACTTGCGAAACTTATTAGCATAGTTCACTAGCCGATGAAAGCCGTTCTATTTAGGTATTAGATTTACATAAAGATTACCTACCTATTGTAATATTTACGCACACATTTTAACTCACAGCAAATCAAATCAGTTTGAAGCTTATTTAAATTTAAATAGAACCATACAGATTAGACTGCAGGTATTTCAGATGTTCTCTAAATATTCTAATCTTTAAATTATTTCACAATAGAAGTAAGGTAGGTCGGTCGAATTTAGACCTTATTTTCCAATTAAAAACTAACATTTGAAGTAGATTTCATCGTTTTCCGACGACTTTAATTTTAAATAGCGTTTTTTCTTTCTATCTATTGACTCATCATCATCCGAGCGATGTTCCCGGTTGCATCCCTCTCGAGAGCCCGGGGTCCGCTTAAGCACGGGGTCCGCTTTCTATATATTGACTAGGTGTAGTTATTTATTTTCGTTTAGTCCAGACTAAAAGATACAAAAAAAAACAGACAGATACCAGCCAGTTTAGGTACCTACTTATTTTAGTAATACTCGTATAAGTAATAAATGTTATCTTCAATAAATGATGATCAATTAATATTCATATTGCTTCATTCTAATTGGCGGCTATTATACATCTAACGCAGATACCTAAATGGCGATTTGTAGAAAATATTTATGGCTAGATTGGATAGTGGCTCTGTCAACAGTTGTTGTGTAATAAATAATAAAATATCAGTGATCAATTAACAAATTCCCTGAATTATTGTATAATTTATATTATACTAGCTGCGTCCCGCGTTTTCACCTGCGTAAGTCCCGATCCCGTGGGAATGACGGCATCAAAAGTAGCCTATAGCTCAGGGTGAATGTAGCTTTCTAATGGTGAAAGAATTTTTGAAATCGGTCCAGTAGTTTTTGAGCTTATTCATAACAAACATACAGACGCCCTCTCACACACAAAAAATACAAATCTTTCCTCTTTATAATATTAGTATAGAAGTAAGATAACCTACCTATATATCATCATTCATCATTTCAGCTGTAAGAAGTCCACTGCTGGACATAAGCCTCCCTCATAGATTTCCAGATGCTTCGGTCATAAGTGGCCTGCATCCATCGTGAACCCGCGGCCTTAACTAAGTCGTCCGTCCATCTCGTTGGTGGACGTCCAACGCTGCGCTTTCCGATCCGCGGTCTCCATTCGAAAACTTTTCGGCCCCAACGACCATCTGCTCTCCGTGCTATATGTCCTACCCACTGCCACTTCAAAGAGCTAATCCGTTTGGCTATGTCGGTGACCCTCGTTCTTCTACGTATCTCCTCATTTCTGATTCGATCCCGTAGAGAAACCCCTATATATACCTGTACTGAAATGTGATTATTCTTAAATAGAAGCATGCAGCCATTCTATAGCTACATTCATCCTAAGACAGGCATTTCTAGAGTACACGTATCCTACCAGTGTTTATTTCTTCTATATTAGGCACTGATCAGTAGGTAATCGTGGATAATTTGCTAATTGCATTATCCTACATGCATAGATTATGGAGGTTTGTTTGAGCGAATCGCCCTGACATTCTGCACTCGCCTTTGAGGTCGCCATGAAGGCAGACGTGTGGGGCGTGATATGTGTGGTGTATTATGTAGGTAACTACCCAACTACTTATCATATTATGTAAATATGTCTGTTTATTTTTTGTGAATTTTGATTATGTCAAAGATTATTTTAGGATGAGCCACACACTGTACGCCATATTCAAACTAGCCGCACCTTGCAGTTAAGTTCCAACGCCCTAGGAATAAGCATATACCTATTAGTATGTGTTTTTATTGGTTCGGCTATGGAAATAAGATGTTGTATGTACCTATAAGTAGGTACCTACATTGGTCACCTAGCTAACCTACTTAGTTAATTTCGTTAAGAAATTTACATCCTATTCTAATATATTAAATAGGATGTTAGTTTCTTAACAAAGTTAGTAGTAGATACTTAGGTACTTTTAATATTATCATTTAGTAGGATATTTGGCAACTACCTAACTGCTGCATTTTAAATCACATCGTATACCTATATTTAATTAAAAGTATGCCTACCTAAATAATTATACATACCTATTACTTCAATAAAATCTCAGAAATAAATAGTAAACATAAATAACCACTGCACTGGTACTAAAGTTACCAGTTGTCCTAGGTGAACGAGGCGGAGCGCGGCTTTAGCGACGCGACGCAATACAATGATGGCTAAACTTTTTGATTGACAGATTTGCAGACAGATTCACACAACAACGCAAGCTACAATAACGTACAAGGACTATATGATTCCATACGAGTAATTCGCATCGCATCGCGTTGCGTTGTCGCGTTTGTCGTTCACCTAGGACAAGGCTTACCTTTAGACTTAAAGTATGATTTTAACTACACATTTTATTTGTACAAAATGTAGTTTTTACCCAACCAAATTAAGCAGAAATCTTGCAGCGAGGTAGTTTATCTAGTGAATGGGCAATGTGGCTATCTATGTGATTTCTGTATGCTCTTTAGCGCGAGTCATCATAAATCATGAACTTGAAGTTTTATTGGATCCGCTTTCGTGTTTTACCTGCGAAAACACAAAAACCTGTTTTGATGAGACGACTTTAAATATTACACCTACAGATAGGTGGTACCCATTAATTATTTAAAAAATACTTCGTAAACAAATATGATGCATATTTTAGAGGATTTGTAATAGAATATACTACGAATCTTCTTATATCTATATATATAGAGCTAGAGTAGGTAAATACCACTCTAAATAAATACTTTGCAATGTGTTTTGTGTCCATACTTAAAATCTGTACTTTGCATAACTTTGGGTGAGTAGATCAGCTACAGTAATTTTTAATCCTTAGGAATCTCGAAATTTAGGTTGCTATATCTATATCTAATCTATCTAATTTACATTATCATGTGCTCATTTTAGCTCTACTTCAGTTATGTTCGCTTGATCATTTATAAATGTCCATAACATTGGCAGAAATATCTCAGTTTACAGCAATATGTTTCGTGTACCAGATAGATTTGGGACTCGTATGTAATTAATAGTCTTCCGTAATAAATAACTTTCTGAACGATTAGCTCATCTCGACCGTGACTTATGCGAACGTAACTTTTTCAAATAAAATGGCAACAAACACTAGTTACGACCCGCGATTTCATCCGCATAAATCCCTAATCTATAAAAACCTATGACATAAGGGCATAAAAACAGTCTAAAATTGCAACTTTACTTAACTTTCCAGTACTTTAGTATCTTTTTTTGTATGTTACTGGATTTCTCCGCCAGAGGTCCGATCATGATGATACTTTTTTTATTAGCAAAGGTGTTAGATTCTAGTTGTACTCATTTAAATTTTGGGAAAGACCTGATGTGAACCTTCGGTATAATGAGCAGAATAAAATACTAGAATGCATTAATTACATTTAGAAAGATTTTGACAAGTCAAAATTGTGGAAATACTTAGTGGCGTTTGTGAGAGGAAATCGGGCTTGTCAACACGGGTAATTAGGTAACTTACTATGCCTACCTATCTAAAATGTTAGTAAAAAATGGTGATCAAGAAATTAAACAAAACGACGGGCGTTCAAAAATAAGAGTACCGCGATTAAAACTGAAAAATCAGTTTAATGATTAATGTCACCATTAACCGCATCGCATTCAGCATCGTGAAAACCGAAGAAAAATCTGTGGTGAACATAAAATAATAATTATGTTTGGGAGCGAAAAAAAATGTAGCAGTACGTAGCAATTCTCCAACGTTAGTTGAACCAACGTTCTTTCACTAGGGGTCGTGTTCCAACTATTTTCAAGTTGTATACTACTATCAAACTCGCTTTAAAGTTCCGTAGTCCAACTACACGCACACAAACTTTCACATTTATAACATTAGTAGGAATTGTTGAGACTTCGTTTGTCATCACAAATAATTACGATGATTTTGCTTTAAATTAATAAAATGATGATTATTTATTGCCCAATAATCTTATGAATATTCTGGTCCATTGCACCATTGTAATGCGGAATTATTTTAGCTGGTATTTAGACTACCTATGTGGCGTGGGAGATAAACGTTAAAGGTTCCATTCCCGTATATTTATGGGGAATAAGTCACAACGTCGAACAATCTTTACTAAGATCGTATCGCCCGCAGTCCCGAGTTGTAGCTTGCGACAGAGCGTGTCAGTTGCGTTGCGACATTCATTGGTTTACGAACGTAGCGTTATAAAGATAGTGTTTAGGCCTTTGTCACGTCAACATTTGTGTGACTTCACACATGTGATTCGCATACATTTGTTAAACTCTACACATGTGTACACTACAAAACATAGGTTTATAATTTTACTGACTTTAAGATAGGTACTTTACAAATTCTTTACCGAATGACTTTGTTGATGGGAGGCTTCGATTCAACTGCGTAAGTCGTATCTATTAGCAAGCGGACTCGTTCGTGTTCCGGTACGTAGGCTAGTAAAGCCACTGATAAAAACGAGCCTGAATTAAATGTAGGTTCACCTATAATCATTTTTTTTAATTCACAGTTTGATTTTAAGTTCTTTAGCTTCGCGATTTATAAAGAAAGCTTTTAATCTAGAATGCAATTTAAATTCTTAACTAAAATTTGAATTCAAATTGAAGTTTTGATTAGTATTAGATTAAACAAATGGGCCAGTAGCTTGCGTGCTAACTACCAAGTTACTTAAATAAATTATTTAAATAAATTCTCATGGTAAGTGACGGTCTAAGATCTAGCACGCTTGTCTACTGGTCTCTCCTTTTTGTAAATATAAATAAATGCTTTATTGTACCAAAATACAAATATCACAACAATGTGATATTTGTATTTTGAAAAAAATGAAGTCTAGTGTATCCATATCAGATATTCATAGCTTAGATAACTTAGTGTTACCTTATCATCACCTAAGGACGATCTCTTCCAGGCATTCAATGAATGGTCTGAATTCAATGAAGTGTATATTAGACTAGATTGAATTTTAAAGACTCATGTCTAAATTTGTGTATCTTTTTATTTTCTAAGATGTGTTATATGATTAAGGTGATTAATTTCAATATTATAACTTAGCTTATATCAAAATCAACATAGTTTGGCTAGAATGATGTAATGAGACATATTTATAACATTTGCTTAGAGATTTCAAGTCAAACCGGTTCGGTGTTCAATTCGAAGATGCTCTACGGAAAACAATCTTGCAAATTGGAATTCAAATTGCAAACACCTTTAGTTGTATTTAACAAATCTAGCCTTGAGTAAAATCAATTTATTGAAGAATGCACTTTAATTAGGTAGTTGTCTAATCAAATCAATCATATTTTTTAGTAGGAAGGTCCTTAATAATAATCGAGTATTTGACGACCTCTGTCTGTGGCACGGTGGATGAAAACATTGGCATGCGATGCAAAAGGCTAATATAATGTTAGCGTAGCTTCAGTACTTACAAAATAAATATAAGTTCTATCAACACAGCTTTTTTCTATACTGTAGGTACTTTTATTGAATTAATATTGAATGTGCTATGGATTGCCTTGCAAGTATATTGCACGCTAGTTTTTGGATACAATGCCATACAATTTACGTACGGTTTCATTCACCCGCGTAAGTCCTGAGTAAGCTACGCGTAAGCATAGGCGTCGGTATATCGGCATTTGAAAAAAAAAAAAAAGAAAAATATTTATTTACCAATTTAAATTATGCTATTACATATTTAAGTAACCATTGTGTTAATCTTTAACTCTTTGTCTATCATTTGCAATCAGTTAAGTAGTTTTTACGTGAAAGAGTAACAAACGTTTACATATTTTCAATTTTTCACGTTTTTTTGATACGAGCAAGAAGTAGGATACAATGTATATTAAAAAGATAATAGTCAGTAATAATAGGCTGTATGTCTCTTTACTATAGCAGGTATATTAAGTATTACACTAAAATGTACTTAATACTTAAAACTACTGTGTAGCAATACTACTTGGTAAGTAAGTATTAATACCGCAAATTAAGTCCGTTTGCTTCATCTAATTTACCTTTTAGCTACTCACATCTGTGCAATTGAAGGGGAAATGTAGTTTTTATACTAAGTACTTAAGGACCTAGGTAGGTTTATATCCGATGATTTCACAGAAGCTCTAATATGGGTATTAAAGTAGTTAATTACTTAATCAGAAGAACGTGACTACAAAGTCAGTTGGCAACATAGAAGTGGATGCACGGATGTAATAAATAAAGTTAAATAATCCACTAAACAAAAAAAAAGATCGTGCAAATTTGTGTGGTTTATGCGTAGTTACCAAACGAAAACGGGGTATAAAAAATGCTCTATACTTTATAGAAAAACTTTGTCCAGTTTTACCACCCGGCTGTTTATTAATAAAGAATCGTGGTTAGGTACTTACCTACAAATAGTGGGCCGTGTAGCTCCGACATAGGAAAGGGCTACTTCCAGTAGGTGTCGTAAAAAGCGACTAACAGATCTGGGGTAGACTAGCGAATAGTCTACCCCAGACAATAATCCTCTTTCGGCAGTCGTCGGGTAAAACATGGTTTGTTTCATTGCCAATGTTAAAGTACAAAATTGTAATATCGTGACGGTATACGGCTCATCATCAATTGTTATGTAAGGCCTACCGACCTTGTTATTTGTCCTCACGACCTCTCAGATGCGGTCATTTTATTTCACACATATAACATAAACTAACTTTATCGTGTTTTACGTTTGTTTATCGTATTTTATCAATGAATTACATAAGCTTGAAGGATTTATTGTACCTACTGATTGTTTCTCGAGACAAATAATGTTTGTTTGACCTTACCTAGATCGACTAGTATAAACGACTAAACCTAATATTTGAAGTTCTAATGGTAATTATTCGTTAGCAAACCAAGCTCTTCTACTTCTTACCCAAGTTCGTTTAACGAATTTCGGAAATCCGATGTTTTATAGGGTCTCTTACTTTACGGTAAACGGTAATAAAATGGAACCTTTATAAGATCACACGCTTGCCTGTCTGTCTGTCTGTGTATCACCACCGATTTTCTCAGAAAAGGATGGACTTAGCAGGTTGAAATTTAAGAAACTCTATTGTGCCTATTAAGTATATTAAAATCAAGACTTTGAGTCAACGCCATAAAAGTTCAGGGCAGATTTAGATTTTCGTGAAAACTTGTAACCTATACTAAATTAAAGACACTGGAATTAAATAAAATTTAGCATTGTTTCAACGCTCAACGTTTTGAAACCTTTACAGGCCCTTCTTCAGGATTGAGTCTCAATTAAGTCAGTCAATCCTGAAGGAAGGCCCTGTAAAACCGAAAAATGTCTTTAATTCAATATAACATCGCGAAAACAGAAGAAAAATCTACTTATATACCTACTTACTAAAATGTACCTAATTTTTTTAACGAATTTCCCTCTCCTTATTCTGCCAAACCTTGCTTTTCATCATAATTAACAAATCTAGTTTCGAATTATACTTATATTTTGGTGGCGTGATGTCTTAAAAATTTGCTGTTTCCATCAAACAGCTTGCAGCAACTAAATTTTAAAATGTGCTTTTAGTCATTTACCGTTGACATGAAAACAGTTTCGCTTGGACAGAGAAGGTAAACGACACAATGGGTACTCACTCATGTTTTAGTTGCCCATGAGTCCATAAATAACAGAGTTTACCTTAGTAAAGTTTGCGAAATGTTGCTCGTAGGTATACAAGTTGTATACCAAACTTGTTGTTTAATGATCGTAAGCAAATATATTATGTAATATGTTAGCCATCTGTTAGGTATTACATAAAGATTAGAAATAATTTTACTTTCAGGAAATTCATTACCCACTTATCTTACTATGGTAATTTGTCAAATTATTTTATGATCTACTGAACAAATTATACAGTAAAACTTAATATTAAATCCGGTCAAGTGCGAGTCTCTCCTATGTAAGCCTTTGGGCTTTTGAAGTGTCCTTTGGTTACGGAACCCTAAATACGGTAGTCTTTGTCGACGATCGCAGGTCTGTTTGTGCAAGTAAAACCTCAGAACTGTGCAAGTTGCATTATATCTAAATGAAATTATCTTTGCCTTGTCTGTACAGTAATTCTATTGAATTCATGGTGATTGTTCGATTATTCAATAAGTATACAAAAGTGCAGTATCATTACGCTTCGAATTAATAGGTGTCAAAGGGCAAGCTCGCTGCAGCCTGGGGTTTTGTATGGATTTCGCATAATTTCGTAATATTATACGAACGAACACTAGCCCTAGTGACTATTACCTCTCGAGTCTCGATGTTAATTGCATACCTAATAGTTTTTTTTTCATTTGCAAATATGCGTTCATGCCTATGAAAGATAACCTTGTAATTTTAAATAGATATGCAACAGTTGTAAGATTTTTTCTCATATTTCTATGGTTTTGAATTTGGCCAACATTCGATCATTTCAATACATCTCATTGATTCGGGGAATTTTTGGTTTGCTGTTTTTCGGTCACTATTGCACGACGTTAGGTACACAGCGCAATCTAGACCCAAACTATATAAGGGCTAGGCTTGCATATATAGTACCTTATTTACGTATTATACTTTTTTTTACTTTTATTCATGCGATAAACGCTAAAATACAACAGCCATTATTGAATAAAGGAATATTCAATAGAATTAGAAGACGATTGCACACTTCATGTAACTAACTACCTAGTTGGATAATAATTCTGCAAAAGGTTATAGTCTAAGCTAAGTGAAAGTGGTCACTGCATCACCCCAAGCCAACTTTCCTTATCTGAGTTCTGCAACTACCGGGGAAGAATAAATGCATTATAAACATCGATCGTGATCCGACGAGGCAATACAAAGGTTTACAGTTTACGATTTCAGGTCACAGAGTAACAGAAGTTAGAAGTATGAACGTCTATCAATAAGACGGCTTATTTTGGCAAATTCAGTGCAGTTCTTAAGCCTAAGCGGGCGTGCTATTGAATTTGTTTATCTTGTTAAACGTTGTTAATAATACGAATAATCAGGACAGTTTTAAAGATCAGTTTGGTCTTCTATGAGAGCTTGTGGTAACTTTTGAACCAACTAGTACCTACTCTATTTGAAAAAAAAAAGCGATTTGAAATATTGAGTGTTTATGATAGACAATTTGTGATATACCTACTTATTAAAATGAAACAAAAAAACATGGATTTCCAATTCTAGTTAAATACAAATGTAAGACCTATTCATAGAGCAGATTGTCCACCGCCAATAATACTCAGTTTAGCCAACTTATGCCTAATGAGTAAACTGTGGTTTAGCTTAGCTCGCCAGTTTTTTCAAACAAGTGAGCATAGCATCGTTTGCGGTAGACCCAAAAATAGGTACCTGTAAAAAACTGAATAAACTATGCGAAGTTAAACTAAACTAACTAGTTTGGTCCAAGGTGACGATAGGCTTTATTTTTAACAAAATTGACTTCTTTACTAAGGTAACAACAACAACAACATTTTTATGAGACACTGACACAGATGTGTTTTTAATAATTCGAAGTCCATTGCCCATTGCTTACATATATTGCTTATGACAAGGTTTACTGTAGCTATAGGTACTTATACTGTTTTCATCAACCATTTTATTTTATCAATTTTTATTAAAATTGGTTCAGTAATTCCCCTTAGGTTTTATACGCAAAATCACTTCAATCATTTATCATTAGGCAAACCAACAGTAAGGTAGGTAGTAGGTAGCTACTTACATACATCATACCTAATACAGAAATAATAAAACTAATTAGAGATTAATTAATTAATTAAATAATCCATAAATATAAAGTACAGTAAAAGGTTCCTACAGTTTTGATACATAACTCAGTGTAACGATACCTAACAATTATTCATCATAAGTTCATTGGGCGTGGCGATCCGCGCTGATTACAGCGGTAACCTATACACAAATTAATTTATTGTTGACCAGTTTCTGAACAACTTGTATATTCTGTTAGATACCTTAGATACCATTGTGTTCGCTGTTAGTCGTGTAATTATGACGTAGCCGTCGCCCATGATTCATACTGATAAAGATATATTGCCTATATGTATCTATTTGTATAACTTTTTATAATGGGGGTTATTATTAATTGTATTCGTGGAATTTAGCCATGGTTTAGTTAGTCACATAGGTAAATTATATTTAAAAACCCACGTAGATAGGTATAATTTAACTGTGAGCTCAACACTTTAATATAAAAAGTAATAGTTTTTAATAAGCACTAAAATTACTTGATTGATTTTGATGAACCTTGGAATGCGGATATTCTGAACCCTTGTATATGTGGTAGTAATATGAGACTTATTATCATATAACTGCTATGTATTTTCTTACAGAGAAAACTTGGTAGAAATAACTTCATATTTAACTCATATAAAAGACTTCAACGCGCGCAGTACAATACAATGTTGGTCGTTTAGGCCAACGAAGATGAATTTTAGGCCTAACTATTTAAAAGACTGTTTTAGTATCCCTCAGGAATATAAATGGATGGAACGGTGACTGGCTTTTGTCCAGCAGTGGGAAATAAATGGCTACTAGGTGCCTATTAAAGAGTAGAAGTTTGAACAAAGGCACTTGAGAGAAAAGTTATTTTTAATTTTGTATCAGGGTATTTTTATAGTAAGTAATTGAAAGCTGACATTGCACATTGTGTAAATTGCGTAGTGTTTGTGGATGAAGTGTGACTTAACTAGCTTTCGTAAATCGACCTGTAGTAGCCTATTTAGGTTTACGTGTATGTATTATCTGTATATTACGTAGGTAGATACGTGATTCCGGGAGCTGCTAAAAGAGTAATATAAATAATTAAGGCGCCATATTACGCCAACGAGTTTTTAAGCTAACTCGATAATGATTATTACGTGAAAGGTCGTTTTTTTTTCGTGTCATTTCGTTCAAATTTATAGTAGGTATGATGTAATTTTAGTACGCAGGTTCCTTAAAACATATTTTTTTTTGTACGATTTGGCGTCGTGATTAATATGTAACTATACTTAGTCATGCAAAGTAACAGCTTATTAGTACTAAGCGTCTCTGAGCTAAGCCGCGGACGGATAAACAGACAGACATGACGAAACTAATTTGTTGACTACGAAACCATAAAAACGGTATTTCTGAGTGAAAATATTTACAAATGTAATTTGATTGTATTAGACGTTACTTTTCGGAACTCCATAATCCATAACTAGTACTTATGTGTTTTTTTATTGTGCACCACAATCCCAACTACAGATTTCTGCTTCCAACGCTCTTTGCGGGTGACAGATGTCATTTTTCTTTAACATAGTATTCTCAAATGTGTTTGTTTTGTGGTTTCAGGTAAACCAGGCACGGACTACCCGCTCCTGGGAGCTGTTCCTTACACGAACTTCTACTGCGATGAGCAACCTTATCCCGGCTTCTTCGCCGATATGGAAACAAGATGCCAAGGTTGGAAATATGTTAAACATTTTATATTTCGGAAGGTTGTGTGTGTGAGTAACGACTTCGATTCCACGAACATTATAGCGTCAACGAGTTTGTGTAGTTCGGAGGTTGTTGCGGACATTTGTAGATATAGGTACGGCGTATAGGCGGTGTCTTTTTGTTTATTTTGATATAGATAATGAAAAAATATTTCAAGTAGGTAGGTAATTAAGGGGAAAGTCTACCTACTCTTTTCTTCGTTTCTATTTACAAACGTAGTCGACGTTTCCTCCCTAGATAAAGACATTACAGAAAATATATTCATGTCATAAATCTATTACAGCCAGTACCACGCCTTTTCCTTTTGATATTTTCAAATACATTTTTTTTCTAAATTTTTATTACAATTAAAAATGAAATAAAAAAGAACGGAGGGGCATGGTTATGGCAGATATAGGTTTTGTGGCATAAACATATTTGCTCTAATGTCTTCATCCTGGGAGGAAACAGTCGACTACGCTTGTTTGGGATGAGTAGGTAGACTTTCCTCTTGTTTTGAAGTCTCTACTTATATTTTGATATCGGTAGTCAGTAAATAATATTTTGTATTTTTATAACGATTTTTTTGAATTGCGATATATCTGTAGGTAACGTACTCTCTCATGTAAACAATAACAAAAAAATGCATCGACTACGTAAATTCGTATTCGTAGGCGAGATAAAGCGCCTTAAAAGACCATCTCTTTAGACTTTTTTAGATTTAAATGTGCTTTAATTAATAACAACTGCGTGCGTAGGTGCCATTGTGATTTAAAATTAATTAATTTGAAATAACCTTGAACTGAACACAATAACCGTGTCGTGTACATAACAAATAACGTTAAAGAATAAGTTACGCGTAGGAGTACTCTAATGTTTCAATGTCTGCACTACAACGATGTTAAGAATACGTCTCGGGAACTTTCAACTCCACACTTCCGTCTGGGTTTATCTCAATAGATATTTGGATAGAACCCGTAAACAAGATGTACTATACGGGTTATATCCAAATATCTATTCCACGTAAAACTGTTACACATGGGAAATGTCGCGATTAAAAAATTGCTCTAGTGTCATTATTCATTATCCAGCTATCTGAGGACTATGTTGGTATGGAGAAATAGTCCTATTCCTAAGATAGATATCCTGGAGGTCCACAGATAAATCTCAGAGCACGACTCTAGTTCTAGAGTTTAAAATCATTTTTTAGGGTTAACTAAGATTTCACTGTCTATCTATCTGTCTGTCACCAGGCTGTATCTCATGAGATTCATGAATCGTGATAGGTAGACAGAAGAAATTTTCACAGATGATCTATTTCCTTTGCCGCTTTAAAAACTAAATACAGAATAAATAATTATTGATATGTAGAGGTACTTAATAATTAGTGGTAGATACCGCGACTTTCATTCGGAAGGTCGTGGTTTCGAATCCTGGCCGACAGCGCCCCATTGTCTTTTTCTTTAAGAAAAACTTTAAGTGCGCTATTAACATCGCTCTTACGGCGAAGAAAAACATCGTGAGGAAACCTACGGCTTAAAGTCCCGCAAAAAGGCCCAGTTATAGGGCTAGTTGTGGAAAAACACAGTAAAAATACCTATAGTAGTATAAATAGGTACTTAATAATAATACTTAAACCTACGAATTTTCCCGAGATACATTGTCAACATCATTGTACTTACAGTGCAGTGTTGCCATTCGATCTACGCAGACCTTGCCCGCACTTCGATGATAAATTGACCTTATAATAAGAAACTGAGTGAAGGTCAGATAATTATAACAAAAATAACCCGGAAGACGATCTCGACATGAAATATCGGTCTAAACGTGAGATCCGCCATAAATCGAAACCGACTAATTTTACAATTTGATTTGAATGTATTAGTCGACGCCGAAACGTTTATTAAGTATTTTTATAAATAAGATCTATCTATAAGATTCACAAGCTAATAAATCTTAGTATTAATAATTAATAATAACAATCGTTGTTGCGAAAAAAAAACTATATTGTTTTTACTCGTGATGGGAACATCCGGAAGCTTGGAGCTAAGAACATGCCACAACACGAACATTGATTTAGCCTTCTTGTAAAAAAACGGGGCAAGTGCGACACTCGCTCATAAAGGGTTCCGTACCACTATCACAATTGGATACGGAACCCTAAAATGGTTTACAACAACCAATTTTTAAATTTTATAGGAAAATATGAAATATTTATCTTCGATTCTTACTCCCATCAAACGACCGAATCACTCGAAAAAAAAAAACCTTAGCACAAAGAAAATCTGAAACATAAAAGAAACTCTTTGGTAAGTGAAGGCAGACTGGTATATTTGACAGACAAGGCAGCCATTTTGAATTCCATGACCAACTCGTCCTCCTGTCCTCCTCCTGTCCCTGTTCCTGTCCCGCGACTCCTTGTTATTTTTGAAACACGTTTGTTGTATGGGAGCACCTTTTAAATAATTGTTTTATTTTATTTTTAGTATTTGTTGTTGTAGCGGCAATCGAAATACATCTTCTGTGAAAATTTCAACCTTCTAGCTATTACGGTTCATGAGATACAGCCTGGTGACAGACGGACAGACGGACAGACGGACAGACGGACGGACGGACGGACGGACAGACAGACAGACAGCGAAGTCTCAGTAATAGGGTCCCGTTTTTACCTTTAGGTACGGAACCCTAAAAATGGAGTAGGTACCTACCTTCGTTTTCTAAATCATGCTTTAAAAAATAAATAATTGAAGAGCTAAGTTCTTATGACGACGCGGTAATTGCGGTGGAACGCTGATCCAAAGGCCGTAGATTCAAATACAGCCAAGCTCAACATTTAGGAAAAACATATTTTCAAAAATTAACTATTTACATAGTTTGGCGGGTAAAAACTTTTCCAAAAACAAAACTTACAACGGAACGTTTTACAACGGAACGTTTTACAACGGAACGTTTTACAACGGAAGTTGTTATTAGCTTTTTAATTTAATTCACTCCATGTTTTTCTTGCAAATAGTGTCTACATTTCTATAAGTGCCAGATGTTTTTTATTTACCAAAAGAGATTTTATGTAACACTATATTTATTAATTTGAATTCGATTAGGAAACTTCTTCGTTAAATGAAGTTACTGGCCGCTACAGTTAACAAAAACTTTTCATAAAGAAAACTAAAACGGTCGATTCCGGTTTCAAAACGGAAGTTACAATTGGCTTTTTAATTTTAACTATTCATTTTTTCTTGACAATAGTGCCAGTATTTCTATATGTGCAACCTCTTTTAATGACCATACATTTTTTTAAATAGGTTTTATTTAATTATATAAAACCTTTTTAGTTTTGAATCGATCATGCGATCTCGCCTTTAAAAAAAGTTAGATACTGGCCGCTACAGTTACAAAAAGAAATCACAAAGAAAAAGAAAAATTATTGATTCCGGTTTCAAAACGGATGTTGCAATTAGCTTTTTAATTTTACCTCCCCAATATATTTTTTTTCTGCAAATAGTGCCAGTATTTAAACACGTGTAGTAACTCTAAGTAGTTTTTATTTGTGGCACAGAGTTGTTTAATTTAACACGGTTCCATCAAGGTACTCTGTCTTTAAAAATACATGCGACCTACCGCATGCTACTCGTACCTAGCAGTCTCGGTTGATTGCAAGGCTTTTCCGTTACCTACATAATAAACCGTATGACATGGTTATTGCGTAGGTACAGGTGTTACATTGCTGTAATCGTTTCGCATGTTTACATTCTTGACGACAGTTTTTTTTTTCAAGGCACTGCACGACTTGTGCCTATTGCCAGTGTCAAGTAATTAGATATAGGAGTACTTATCTATATTTTTAAGTCTGACATGTATAAAATATAGATACCTAGATACTTACTCCTAATTTGCAGATATGTAGAGGTCAGTTTCCACATTTAGACGCATCAATGTAGTTATACACCCAAATGATCTCATTTGTTTTCATAGTAATAATCGGTTCACTAGTTTTTGCACAGGAAGTAAGCCACCTTCGACCAAACCGACAAAAAATATTTGACAAAGTTTTTACGGCCGGCTGCCTGTCTAACAGCGATCCTCCATGGGAGCAAGCAGTTTACCCGGCACCGCACGGGGGAGAACTCCCTTTTCGCTAGTCTCTCACAGATCCAAGAGTCGCCGGTTACTATATCCATGGGTAGAGATGGGGTAGCCCTATTCTATGCCTGATCTACACGACTCTACAGAAATCTTATAAATTCGGGTTTCTGCTATTTAGAAGTCCATAAATATAACCTTTACTTATTTTGTATTAGTGTTTTAGTTGCCACTGTTAGGTCCTGCAAGGCCCTCGCGAATTGTTGCGAAAGTGTTTAGAAACAAGCAAGCATGAGCTACACTTGTCCTCAATACAAACAAATGATATTGAAGACATATTGACCTTCTCTAATTTGCTTTTAATGAGGCCTAATAGTTGACTGTAAAAAAAGCAAGTAAAACAGTTTTTTTCTCTAATTTCGACATTGCTAAAATATCGCAAACTTTGTTTGTACCTATTGAAAGTATAATGATAAGTAGAAATTCGGCTATTAATCAGACTAATAATAAATCTAAGTACCTAATAAATAACACAAGTGTTCGGTAGGTAGATAATTTCAAAATTGTCGTTGGTATTAAGAATAAGATCCGCCGGCTGTATTTCAAGCGATTACGAAAACCTCTTGGCAGATATGAATTACTTTAATGTTATTAAAATAAGATATATTATTTGACTATATTTATTAGTTCTGTCTCTTCAAGGTTATTTTATAGCCTAAAATGACATAATGCTGCCTTACACATATCGTTAGATATTTCGATGAAAGGATGGTGACATGCGAAATACACAGTGGGAGAGGCTGACGTTATGTTCGACACAGGTCCGTGGGGCCATAATGAATTCAAGTTTTGTTCCCACGGCATTTAGTAGATCCAGTTAAATATAATATTAAAACAGAACCGCACCCTGACAGATTTTAAACGTTTAAGAATTGATTTATCTAAAGGTAATTTTGCAAGCAATCACTTAGGTATATCTATTTCGGGGCTCTGGAGTACGTGAGTACGGTATAAGCACCGCGCACCGGTGCCTTGCGGTAAATAGTAGGCATTGGATTTACGATTAACGTAAGTTAACGTGTCCGTTAACATTTTTAAAAGTTAACTTTAAAAATATATACTTATATGGTATAATTTATATGAATAATTATTAAATGTTATCTTCATTATTATATTGGTATCTCGGTTACTGCGTTAAGTTTCTTAATTGTATTTGTTGTATTGTTCCTGCTAATCGCGTCCTGCAAACCACACCTACAACAGACATAAAGAAATTCGTGTACACATCTACATTTTGTCTCGATGTGTGCTGTAGGTGTGATCTGTCGGGCCCGACCACGGCCCGACAAATCGGGACGTGTAGCGAAACGCGGTTAACCCCGCATAATAAAAATGTTAACCTCTTTTCAGGCTCAGCGGCCAAATAGTTTAGATTGAGGCTAGATGACGCTGTGTGCAACTTTCTGCAATATTATTAATAATTGAATTGTCAATATTTTCCAGCATGGCACTACTGCGATATAGACGGGCGCCAAGCCTCCTTCCTGTGTCCGAACGGGACGGTGTTCTCGCAAGGCGTCGCGTCTTGCGACTGGTGGTTCAACGTGAGATGCTCGCTCTCACCAGCACTGTACCCTCTCAACGCCAGACTTTACAGGCGAAGACGGAAATCGAACAAACCCAAACCGCACCGAGTGATCGACAAGCAGCTTGTCGATGAGATATTCTTGTAGATACCTACTTTTAGTTAGATATGAGATTTAATATGGCCGAGGGGGATTGATACAAAAAATAGGTAGTTTGTTTTATTACCCGAATTGTCTAACTCGTTGATAACTTAGTGTGATCGGCGTTATGCAATAGAGTATAAACTCAAATTTCTTCCAAAATAGGTCACATTGCAACTACCGGGTGCCACAGATCGGTGCGGGGTGAATTGCTCTTGTGAACACCGTGGCTAACACTAATAAATATCTGATCACCTATTTTGGGAGATATTTGGGTCTTCCCCCGTATCGGATCTTACCTGGACTTTACTCTACATTGCAGTTTTGAGTTAATTACTGGAGATTATAACGATGCGTCTATGTAGCAATGTATTGCATAGTGTCTATCAAACTCAGTTAACAACGAGATACACGTCTGGAAGTTCGTGGTTTTGTAGTTACTTGAGACATTCCCTTGACTCATATTTACAGTTTTCCCGAATCTTATTTGCATATTGTTATTGGAAATAATGTAAATACGAGTACAAATCGTGTCAGTTTAAACAAGTTTATCCTTTTGTCTGTTATATACTTTGTTATAAAGCCATTCAATTATATAATTTAGGTATTATTTTTGAATAAATAATGGGTTTTCTATTATTTTATTTCAGGATATTTGTTGCCACTATCTAAGAGCAACTCCTTGCTTTTCAAACTACTTTCAGATAGTTCGTGGACATTATGCAACACTAGAAGAGAATGATCCCCCTCTTACCCTCTCCAAATTTCCCTCGTCTGTTAAATCTTAGTTAGAAAGCCATTATTTTATACTTAAGGTTAGGTTTTTTTTTAATAAAATTGAATGTTTTGTCTTTTCTTTTACCTACTTATTTACTTAGTTTTATTAATTCCTATAGCTCGACGTCTCTATTGAGGCTTGGATTACAACCAAACTAGAATAAGCAATGAGATTCAGTTACAGTTACAGAGTACAGATACAGTTCAGGCATAAGTATCTTTCCATATTTCATTAGCGTCAAGATGGCGTGGACAACTCTCCAATATTAAAATCTGTCAAATCTGTAAATCTGACATTGACATCTGACAATATTGACAGATTTAGTACCAGATTAGTACTATTTGGTACTTCAGGTAAAAATCTCGATAAAGATGGCGGGGCTAAGCTTTTTCTTGAATATCTTTTAAACTAAAGAGGTACCTACTATTTTTTTACTTGAGGTACCAAATAGTACCAATTTGGTACTAAATCTGTCAATATAAAGTTTTAATATTGGAGAGTTGGCCCCGCCATCTTGACGCTAATCATATTTAATATTAATAATCATATTCAGTGTTTTCTATGTATCATATGTATGTATTTACAAAAAAAAAATATAATATGTAGTATATCCGTTGTCTAGTACCCATAGTACAAGCCTAGTGCTTAGTTTGGGGCTAGATTGCGCTGTGTGTAACGTCGTGCAATATTTATTTATTATTATTATTATTATTTCAGCTAATTTCTTCCTTATTTATTACAATCCAAGTTACATACTTAGTCTGGGGTTACTAGATTGCTTTGCATGTTAAAAACTGGAAGGCGTAGAGTGGTTTATGTCACAGAAATGATACATAAAGCACTCAAAACACTCGTCGAACAAACAGCCCTGCTTGAGGTATCAAGTATCTGTAGTAACAGAGAGAAAAGTGTAGAAAAGAGAGTCCGTGACCCTTTGTACATTTTGCACTTTAATTGTCGTCGGTGAGTTAGACAAGTAAATAGGGTTAGCATGTACCTTTTACTGAACCGTTTTATTATATATAAAAGCAAAAACTACCTTACCTTACGTTAGGGAATATAGTTAAAATTTATTTTCCAAAAATATACGAGTTTCCTGTCTAGTTTTAAGAGCTGAAGGCCACGACTTAACTTGTCTCTGGCTTATGTAAGTAAAGCAGAGAAAGAGTGTAAAACATTCAGAGCAATGCTTCCTAAACACAAAATTACGATCCAACTCATCAATATTTATTTAAAAGAGAAAAACAGTTTACTCTAAATATTGTTAGGTCACTTTTGTAAAGACAGGGCTTAATATTATCATGGTATAGGCAAGTCGAAATAAGAAAAGGAAGTTCTATTTTATTATTTACTTTAGGCGAGCCTAAAAAAATACATGGGCAACGTTCTCAACGTCATCTATAGGCACGATGAGAATAGACAGGTAAAACCAAGTTAGGCAAATCGTGAATTTATATTATGGTATAGTATTTGCTGTTGCAAAATGTATAATGTGCTGATGCACAATGTCACTCGTGGAAACAATAGGCAACATTGATATTTTGTTGATAAATGTCAATTTAGCTGTAAATATGTAGCGTAAAATTCAAACCTCCTAGGTACCTAATTAATTCTCCACAACAGTTCTCTACAATTACAGACCCAGTTATTCTGTGCTCAAACCACCTACCTTAACGGTAAAATCAAAATCCTAAAGGTCACAAGATGTGGTAAGGTCTACCTACCTTAGTTTTTAGCTCAAAGTTTAGACCAAAAAAACTTCACACGACAATACCCATACCCACCCATACAATTCTCCGCGTTTGTTGTTCTTAAAACAATGCCAATTCATATACAAGGGTCACCGATATGAATTGCCAACTATACCTCCACGACGATAATCGCGCTATTCAGTCGATTTGTGGGAATTTAACTAGCAGTAACTACAAGTAAACGGCAGATTAAGCCTTCGCATTGTAGATTGGTCGAGACAGTCGGAAACGCATACGCAGAGGTTCCTGTCCGAGCTCCGAAATTGACTGCGACTGTGACTTTGATCGTTAACTCATGCGGTCATTTCTTTAGCGAAGCGCGCCAAACGCACGCGCGAGTTCGGTTTAGTTACGCTGGCCGCACGGGAAAATAAAATCGTGTGTTTTTAAAGTTATGTGAATGTTTTTTTTTTATTTAAAAGACACTGAAGCTTTACGAAATAATGGAGCATTTAGCGATTTTTTTATTCGGTAAGTAACTAGTAAGATTAAGTCTTGTCAGTTGGTAAAATAATTAATAGAAATGAAAAGATAGGTAAGATAGGTAAAAGATAGATAGTCATATGAAAATTATCGTAAAATGTTTTCGAAAATTTAACAAGGCGAATTAAAATAAAAACAAGGTACCTACTTCCTAAACACTAAAATTAATATTTTTTCAAATTGAAGACCAAAAAAACTTTTTTAACGCCGGATTCACGGTAAATAAATAAGTTATCTTTGTGTAAATAGCGGTCTTCTGTTTTAATTTTAATTACGTAGGTAGTTAATTCAGCTTCAGTTATTTCTGTCCACTTAGCATCTTAATTTATGTATGAGGTGTTAAATTCAGTTAGCCGGATTAATTGCGCGAGATTTTGGCAAAAAATAAACAGTTTTTGTACTTAAAACAAAGTTGGTAGAGCCTGAAGTTGCGTTATTAGTATAATGAAGTAGTTTTCTCAATGCCAATGTCTTTGTGAGAAAAATAACCAGATATTACATACCTTCGCAAGTACGTACCTACTTACGTAGGTATTTGTTGTAAGTGTTTTGCGCGAGATATTGCAGTAGTAGGTACCACGATTATTGTCAATGAGGTCTCACATCAGCCTTCAGAAAGAAACTGCTATTATGTACTAAGTATAAAGGCATTTACGATAGTTTTAGATTTTAGTTTTAAGTATACTCAGGGGTTCATTTCTAACGCACCGGGCGGCTCTAGGGCATGAATCCCGGAATCCCGGGATATCGTAATCCCGGGATCTCGGATGCAAAAGTTCGATATTATAATCCCGGAATTGAGTGATCCGATATCGAGATTTGAGCAATTTACTATTTGGGTTCAAATTAAGGTTTTTAGCTATATTTTTCCTCATTGAATGATTGAATAGAACTATTAAAATTAAACCCAAATTAGTCTACCCCTGAGGAAGAGATCTGTAAAGATTTAGAAGCGTAGGGAATTGGTAAAATGTTTAAAACAATAAAAGTAACGTGATTCATTGCAATTTTTAAGACAAGTATTTTTTATAAAAGCTCGCATGCAAAAATTTTCTGCTAATATCATTTTAGTGGTGCGCCTAGAATTTGGCGTGAAAGTTTAGACACTTTCGGGTTTAGGCTATTTGCCCGCCATATTTCCAAAATGATGGGGTGGACGGCCCTCGGGGTAACTTATTTACGTAATGAAACCACTAGAGTCTTAAATATATTAAATACTAGCTGCGCCCTGCGGTTTCACCCGCGTAAGTCCCGATCCCGTGGGAATATCGGGATCAAAAATAGCCTATAGCCTTCCTCAATAAATGGACTATCCAACACCTAAAGAATTTTTCAAATCAGACCAGTGGTTCCTGAGATTAGCGCGTTCAAACAAACAAACTCTTCCGCTTTATAATATTAGTATAGATTTTACACATTTTTATTGTATTAAATTCGCCTTTTTAACGATATCTAAAATCCCAGTATCAATCCCGGGATCCCGGGATTGAGCTCTTAATATCGATATCATCCCGATATTGAAAACCTTCCGATATTGCATGCCCTAGCGGCTACGCCTGGAGCCTTATTTTTTAATCACTCGTGCCAGTTTGAGCGATTTAAATTGCTTGATTTCTACTAATTTTCGTACGATCGGAATCTTACGTTGAGTGCTTGAGACCATACATTGTGGTCGTCCGAGTCACATATAAAAAAAAACCCCCGACTTAAAAAATCTTCAAAGTTAAAACAAAACTAAACTTTAAAAAGGCAAAAATAATAAGCCGAAAACAAATTTCATGTCTCTGAGTAGGTTGTGGTACCTTACGTTCCCGCGTCGGGGGACGCGGTACTTTAAGCACGGGTCGGTTACCATCAACTTCTGTGACACATTCCCGCGTCCCCCGACGCGGGAACGTAAGGTACCACATACCTACTCAGAGACATGAAATTTGTTTTCGGGTTATTATTTTTGCCTTTTTAAAGTTTAGTTTTGTTTTAACTTTGAAGATTTTTTAAGTCGGGGGTTTTTAAAATTTTTAATTTAATTTTTTTATTTCACCATTTTTGTAAAAGCGATTTTGATGAAACGTGCTTATTGTTGTTACAAAAGTCACGTTCTTTTATTTGATACCCCACTCGGGTATATTTGAAAATATTCGGTTTTTATTTCCGAGTTTGACCCTACATATACTTTGAACGGCTGAACCGATTTTGATGAAACTTGCATATTGTTGTCATAACAGTCATGCTCTGTTATTTGATACCCCACTCGGGCATATTTGAAAACATTCGGTTTTTATTTCCGAGCTTCAACCAACATATATTATGAACGGCTGAACCGATTTTGATCAAACATAGCTAAGAACACTCGCGCAAAAGACACCTATTAAACAAAAAAAACTACATTCAAATCGGTTCATCCGTTCGTGAGCTACGATGCCACAGACAGATACACAGACAGACAGACAGACAGACAAACACACAGACACGTCAAACTTATAACACCCCTCTTTTTCCGTCGGGGGTTAAAAAAAACAGACATCGAACGAAAAACAGTCGATGTCCAGCTTTATGTAAATCACGACCAATTTAGTCCCTAGCCGCTTAACCATTTTTATTTGTGTATTTGGATTTAGCGGAAATAGCGTAGGTACCTATTTATATTAAAACCCTGAAAAAGGGTCTTGACAGACGGACAACAACCTTTAAGGGTTCCGATTTTCCTTTTCGGAACCCTAAAATTACCAAAACTAAATGTGCCTAACTAAAGTAAACTTATATTTTAAATACCTATCTTGTAGACCTGCATAAAAACAGTCGTTCGATGGCCGTCATCGACAACAGGACGTCCTTTCATTTCATGTGATAGTGATTCCTTCCTGTGCAAACCGGTGGCAGTGGCGTGGTATGTAGCTGTCTAATAAACGGAATTCAAAGTTCATTAGACAAGCCCCTTTACATAAAAGCCTCAGGTAATTAGGTAGTTGTGAAATAATTACACGAAGTTTTTTTTTTAAATATATCTATATAACTATGTAATAGATATAGGTACCTACTAACGTACGTAATATAATAATAACAAAAGAAAGCTGCGTTAGTTCTTTGGGTTAGTATTATGTACTAGTACACTATTTATAACTCAAGAATGGCTGAACCCATTTGGCTGAAAATTGGTGGGGAGTATCTTAGAACCGGAACACGGACGGAGACACTTTTTTGCCTCTAAGGCGCAACAAAGTTCTCCGGGTCAGCTAGTATAACAATAAATAGGAAAGGGGTTGAATTAGCCACTTATGTCACCAGATGGTAAGTGACAAGGCATGGTGGTATTAGATGTAGCACGCTCTCGTAGAAGAATAGGAAGGCAGCAGCAAAATGAGTTCGGTCCGTCCATCTTTTTTAGTGGCTGCACTGGGTTACGTAGGTATACTTACTTACTTAGGAGGATTCTAGGATTGAACCCCATAGACCTAGAAATAAAAAGGAGAGCTATAGAACAATGGTTCAAACTAAGAAGCACTGGTCAATGGACTGGCAACTCCCATGACGAAGGCCACGCCAAGATCAGCAAGCACTACGAAGACAAACTATCAATGGTCCTAACAAATAATGACTTAATAAAGAAGGAAAGGACCTTCGATAAGAAATACAGAATTCACATAGGCCAAAGAGACAACTGGAGGCTGGATACTGCAGGCACAGTCTGCTATACAGACGGCTCCTGGAAAGAGACAACAAAGCTCTCTGGCGCCGGTATCCATATCATATGCGAAAACGGAACGGAGATAAATAGAACTATATCCTTAGGTAAGTATGCCAGCGTCTTCCAATCAGAAATATACGCCATAATGGAATGTGCTGAAATGGTAGGCCACCTAAAAGACACAGGCAAGGCCACAATTTACAGCGACAGCCAGGCGGCACTGAAGGCGCTCGGAAAGACAGAAACAACATCAGCATTGGTCAAGGAATGTAAGAATAGACTAGAGGAACTATCCAGAATAATCGATGTTACACTTGCCTGGGTACCTGGACACGAGGGCAACACAGGCAATGAGATAGCAGACGAACTGGCTAGGAAGGGAGCCGATGAGAACCAGATGGGTCCTGAACCCAGGCTGCCAATTGCCCTCAAAATTACGAAGGGTGTAATCAGCCGTAGCATAACAGTAGAAACAAACAGGAGATGGACATCCTCACCTGTCATGAGACAGTCGAAGATCTTCATCAAAGGGCTAGACGCAAAGAAAACCAGTCGACTGCTAAAACTCACAAGAGATAACATGAGACTTGTTATAGAAATAATAACAGGACACTGCCGACTGAATAGACATTTGACACTCATAGGCGTGAAAACAGATCCCACTTGCCCAGAATGCATGGAGACAGAGGAAACCAGCTACCACCTGCTCGCCGAATGTCCCATGTACTCACTAATACGATGGGAAAACATGGGAACAGATCTACTAGAAGCACAGGACATCGAAAATCTGAAGGTGGAGCAGATCGTAAGGTTCTGTAAAGACACAGGTAGGTTCGACAGAAAGCCGTGATTGCCGGGCGTCCCTCGGCCTCCCCAAGGGAGGGATAGGGGAATTGGGTGAAATGGCCCGCATGGAAGGGCAGATCACCCGCCCGGCTAGCGGCGTCCCCTGCTGGAAGTAAGTAAGTACGTAGGTATATAATTATACTTACAAACACGATATATCAACATAGGTAATATCGCGATATAAAAGTAGAGGTTAAATTGATAACTGCCTTATCCCTTTTTTTGAAGTCAGTTAAAAGTAACGAAACCAGAGTTAGGTAGATACCTACAGAATTTGCAACAATTACTTACATAACATATTCGCAATAGCTAGGTGTACCAACCTATTTTAAAAATATAAATACATAAGTGTACCTATGTCACTATAAAATGTTGCAACTTCATTTTTTTGTTTCGTTGTTGAAATCTTAATTTCCTTCGTGTTTTACAATGAATCGTAAATATTTTTCTATCTCATTACATCGAAACTATACCTAAGTAGGGCTGCATAGACCGCAAACCTAATAACTTGTTCACAATCCACATCGAGTATTATACCTACATTAAACTGACACAAGGTTGATTGCAGGTTAAAGTTAGACGGTTGATTATTTATATTTTCTTTGAATTATGCCAAAGAACACCCATTCGGCCGTCTACGACAAATTCAAAACGCGTCTAACGTTAAATAATTGAATAAATATTGCAGGACGTTGCACACAACGTACCTAATCTAGCCCCAAATGAAGCAACTAGGCTTGTACTATGGGTACTAGACAACGGATACCACTACATAGTATAAAACAAAGTCACTTCCCACTGTCTGCCCCTACTCCCTATGTTTAGATCTTTAAAACTACGCAACGGTTTTTAATGCGGTTTTTTACATAGATAGAGTGATTCAAGAGTAACGTTTATATTATGCAAATATGCACCGAGCGAAGCCGGGATGGGTCGCTGGCTACTACATATAATACATTTATTTATAAATACATACATATGATAAATGTATAGAAAACACCTAGAACCAGAAACAAACATTTATAGTCACTATAAATACTTGTCCCCGGCCTAAATTAAGTACCTAACATTCAACGCTTGAAAAAAACATTAATACCAAAGTATAAATAAACCGCGAGCAGGCTCTCTACCCGATACTAATGGACAAAGAAATTACTTCAGTTGATGAACATTTTCTAAAACGAGGAAATTATTTTTATCATCTGAAGCTCTTACTTCCGTAGATCACGTATTTTCTTTCCGTCATTAGCATTCCCAGAGAATTTATCTTTGCCGTTCATAATGAGTATGGTATAACTTTACCACAAGCAAGCGCTAAAATGATACCTACCTACTAAGTAGGTTTCGCGTTAGTCGATCTGTCATTTTACAAAGTGCCCAAATTCACGACGACGACATTCGACGTCCCCCTACAAATATATTTTGTCGTTCCCTGATCACTGGATGTTTCCCTGATTGGGGCTACCGCCAAACAAACAGAGAACAAAGTGCGCCAGACATGCCATAACTTCTGTCTGACTAAAATGATGATCGAAGACTCAAGAGAAGTCAATTAAAATGTAAGGGCTATTTAAATAATTGAGCAATGTATGTACTTATCTATCACTAATTTTAAAATTTCGATTTTTTTTTTCAAAAACAGGGTCTTGGAAGTCTGAGTGTAAACCAGGTTTAAGCTCAGGCTACGCTAGGCTACCACTGGACGAGTCAGTTACTATTATACCATACCATTTACCATATTATAACCATACCGGATTTAATTTAAGTATTATATCCGTTGTCTAGGCACCGTAACACAAGCTTAGTAGCTTACTATGGGGCTAGATGGCGGTGTGTGGTGTTCACAGAATTTATTTAAATTTATTATGATCCACCGGAAACCTTACGTTTAGACTTAATTTTATAATAATCATCGTAAAAAGCTGTTTGTAAACAATTTGTGTAACACGTGCTGCGGCATCGTAAAACGTGAGTTGCCACTTTCTTTATTTAATATTTATTGTGAAGTCATTTTCATATTGATGTGAATATCTATAAAATAGGTTACGTAAGTATTTCCTTCTAGATTTTATTACTTAGGTAGGTACCTATTTATACTATTAAACGTTTTACTGATCATAAAAAATAAATAACGCAACAAAACTTAATAACAATATCATTAAAATGACAATTCAATATGTTAATTAATAGCCATATTAAAATAATAATAACTAATAGTTATTTTTTTATCGTATCTAGAATCGGATTTAATTACTAGATTTAGAAATATACACTAACCGGTTACAAAAAGTAAAACTTGTCATAACAAACCCAAGTCCTCGTCGCTTGGTAGCGAGCCCAAAATGATGGCCGCATTTCCATGCTGCATGGCAATGCTGATTCTTTGCTCCAAGTAAACTGCAGCACAGCAATTGGTAGGCCGCTCGCAGTGCCGTTGTATGAAGCTTTGTCTCTGTTCTTATTCTTTACTCTTGTGGCCGTAGTCACAAACGACCTTAAATGCGCTTGCTCTTGTGAGTGACAATCAACGTCAGCGAAAATGTGACAAAAGCTGAGTCGGTGAATAGCGTCGTTTGTGATCAACGCTGTATGACACTTTTGACACTATAATGCACATTTTGGGCATTATGGTGTAATTATAAGTGTGTATTGGTGGAATTTCTCCGCGGAAGCGACGACATACCATCCTTCGGCCCAACGTTTTCTACACGTAAGGGGATAAACACCTGGAAATTTACGTTTCGCTGCGATGTCCGTATCTGAAATCGTGCGGGTGTATCCTATCGATGAAGTTTCCTTATTAAAAAGTAAGTCTTTCGCGTTGTTAACTCAATGAATGGGTTAGCATATTGAAAGTGGTGTTTAGGTGCTGTGTTTCCTAATCAATGGGGTAACCTTATTAAAATTGTAAGTTGATCAAAGGGATACACGTTCGATAGAGTTAACTCTAAAGCGCTTTACGGTCCCTGGTTTGTACTCAACATAAGTATTTATGTTCTGTGGTTCGACGACGACGTTTTAAATTATTAATAGGTCTTTTCCTAAGGTTTTCGCTATGTCTTTAAATTTATTAATGTTAGATAATACAAAATGAGTGTGTCCATGGAAGAATATGCTTAATGTAAAAAAAACTTCCGCGAAGACCACGCCTAAATTTAGCGAAATATCTATTATTATTATTTTTGCGTAACCATGATTAAATTTATAGCTTGTTGCAAAAACCTTTTTATAATTATATTAAAATAATATAATAGTGAATGTTAAACGTGATTTCAGGACAAGGTTTTATGTATTTAGGATGGGATATGTTGCAATCACGTTATTCTGTCGAGGATAATGTTCGACCACTTTTATGCATACAAGTACACCAGTTTTGAACCTGAACTGTAGGTACATGGTTTTTCATAAAAGCAGACCCAAATTTAGGGTTCAGTGACTACCTATCTTAAAGATATTTTACACATCCACGGCTCTACAATGGCACTTTATATGATAAAAAAATCAACGTAAAGCAAGTCGTCAGTCAGTTAGGCTTAAAATGCGCGTTAAAGCCCCAGTCATGCTAATAGCATGGCTAAAATGAGTTTTGTGGCCAGACCTGGTTTAAACCATGATTTAGTCATAGTAAATCATGGTTTAAACCAGGTCTGGCATTAATACTCATTTTATAATAGCAAGGGAGAGGTTTAAGTAATTTAAATTTGGATCATCTAAATTCATGAAAGCTATGGTGCTATACGGGCATTTCGAACTGGCCACCTACACACAACACAAAAAAAAGAATAAACCCAGCCAAGTGCGACACTCGCGCACGAAGGGTTCCGTACCACTATCACAATTTGAGTACGGAGCCCTAAAATGGTTTACAAAAACTAATTTTAAATTTGATAGGAAAATGTCAAATATTTAGCTTCGATTTTTACTCCCCATCATACAACCGCATCTCTTAAAAAAAATGAAAAAAAAAAAACAACTTTGCCACAAAGAAAATCTGAAACTAATAAGAAACTCTTTGGTTAGTAAAGGCAGATGGTATATTTGACAGACATGGCAGCCATTTTGAATTCCATGACCAACTCGATTTGACTTCGACCAATCAGAAGCGACCTTACATTGTACTAGAATTCCTTTGTTGTTTTTGAAACACGTTCGTTGTATGGGAGCCCCTCTTAAATATTCGTTTTATTTTGTTTTTAGTTTATTTGTTGTTATAGCGGCTACCGATATGTACATCTTTTGTGAAAATTTCAACCGTCTAACTATTACGGTTCGTGAGATACAGCCTGGTGACAGACGGACAGACAGCGATGTCTCAGTAATAGGGTCCCGTTTTTACCCTTTGGGTACGGAACCCTAAAAATTAGATTCTTTTTCTTATTTTTTTTTGACGTTGTGTAAGGCATAACATTTTAGTTGATATAAAGCTTTAATGGGGTGGCACACGCAAAGCTGTGATGGCGCTGGCATCCGATGATCTTTTTTGATGGTCCCCCACGAATGAAAACGCCGAGTTTTTTTTTCCTTCGGTCTGAGACTGATATGGCCAATTTGGCGCCGAGAGTTGTAAAAAACACCTGTTTTGACAGTTCTTAATTCAAACCTAAGATCATTCGACTAACGCCCTCTGCCGGGATAAAAAGTTAGTGTTCCTCCTCATTCCCCCCTAGCTACGCTCGGGAGGTAACAAGGACTCTAGATCTAGAGTCCTTCGTACGTTCTGGATTCCATATGACGCTCGTGCGTGCAGTTCTGTATTCATATTCGCCGAATACTAGATAAAAAGTACCTACTATTCGTTGCATCACACTAAATTATTACTACTGTTATCATCTGGTTTTACTAGCTATCTATACCTACTATAGAGGCGTCCGCGTCGGCGTCGATTGAACAAGTGACGCAATTGTGATGCAGTAATAAATTCAATAGCATCGTAACTACGATATCGGCTAAAGTTACGAAGTAACCAGTAAATACGGGTAGGTACCTAGACTTACTTACTACGTGTTAGTAATTTAAGCTACGGGCCTCATATTTTACTTTCTATTTGTTAGGACCTTGCATACAATTCTCCATTCTTGGCTTATCCCGTCTTCAAGCGGTCTATTTATTTATTAACAATGCCCTAAACTTTATTTTAGTTTTTTTTAATCCTACCTCCTGTCCTATAAATAAATCAATGTCTGTGATGTAATGCATAAGGACTGATGAATAGAATGAGGAAGGTGATTGAATCTGGTTTTGCCAAAACTGCCACTTCCGACTAGGCTGTAAATAGGCTTTAGAAAATTAATAGGAGTTTCGATTGTTGAAACAAAGTCCAGTAAATTAAAATTAATCTAATCTTTTATCAGAAAACAGGCCTTGTCATGAACGTTTTAAAGTTGAAACGTGCAGAAATAATTAAAATTTACATAAACAATACTATACACAATTATGCAAATAAGTAGAGCAAAAGTTTTCACATTTGTTTAACAAACAATTAGAAATTGTTTTCACTTTAGACGTGAGAGATAGGTACTCGTACCTAACGAAAATATTAAAATGTTAGAACTTTAATTAAATAGTAGAAAGCCCATTTACATGCCTTTTTCTATGAACAAATACCTAGAAGTACCTACTAGAGAAGTCAGAGCAGAGGTTACACACATTTATAGTTTAAGTAATTTAATTAGCAATTCAATGGAATTTCCGTGTCTATTCTATTGGCCATTGAAAATCATCATGCACATAAAGTTCCAGATTATAGTGTCAGCCGTGTGATAACCAACTTTCCCCTATTATATGTGGATACCTACTTAACAAACGTAGTTGCCAATTTTGTATGACCCTTACGACCTAGCTCGACTGACCACACCAAAGCACCATTTAAATATTAAAAACACGTATCTAAAACATCGTTAACACAACATAAAAATTATCTATCGCTACTATTAATCTAAGCTAATAAAATTATACAACACTAGTATTATAGATACCTAATTCTGCGTTGATTTACTGATTTTCTGCACACCTATACTTTCTTATTAAAAGTAAGTATGAACTGAGAAATTGACAGTTGCAGTTTGGGCCTGCAACTGTCATTAATTGCACAAAATAAACCTGTCGCGGTTGATTGCGAATACCAACAACAACATATTTTCTAATGTGCATTGCTTTATGTTTTATGCTTGCAATCGATTGAAAATATGTTTCGATTGCAGAGGTTTGTCTCTTGCAGTGCACTGGTTGTTAACTGCGACTGTAGTGAGAATTGTAATCGGGTTCCATTACGTTGATTCACGAATCTATTCAGCAAAGCTATATGAAAATGGCTATAATTTTGCATGCTTAAATTGACACTTCCGCGTTTCGAGATTCTATAGATTCTTACGTAATCAAACCGCTGATTGATTTCATAGATTAACCAAGTTATCTGTAAATGTATGTAGAATCAAAAAGTTAAAACTTAACTTAACAGTACTTACCTACAGTACGATTCCACTGCAATGATGTTATTGACCTAGAATTTGCAAGATGTCGAAGGCAGGTTCTTCATTAAATACTAAGTTACGTAAGTAGATATTCGTACCTTTTAAGGATTTTTAAAAAGGTTAAAGCTAAAGATTATTTTGCACCAAACATGGATTAATTATTTCTGTAATAAGATTGTGTACTAGGTATGTATCTCTCTGTTTCTTACGAAACGAAAAGGTTAGAAACAAATATTATCTACACCTAAACTTACTAGTATGTAGGTTTAGTAATTAGCTATTCTATAAATAGTGGCCAATTAGAATTTTAATCACTTGTCGCACATTTAGGTACCTACTTACATCCTTAACGATCTAAGAAGAGAGGAGAAATCATGTGAATTAAGTATACTCGTCCAGATTAGAGAGTTGTTTATTTGCCTATTAGTATACCTAATTGCTGTACCTACTATAAGAAACAGATAATTATTCTTAGTAATTAAATGAAAGCAAGAGAATAATTACCTAAATAAATAAAACTATTGCAGGTATTATTAGGCACTGCATCATTTAGCCCATACTCGTAGAGTGCTTTTCATTAAAGGACTCCCGGGGATTAAACTGGAACTAAAGTTAAATCCTGAAAAGGTACGGGAATCCAACCTGCAACATAATGCGTAGCAAAGGTCGTCAAAGTTAAAAGTATGAGTCATATTAAAACTCATAAATCATACATTATAAATCTTAAAGATAACTTTATTCATATCAGTAATCTTATCACCATTATATAGAACTAAATCGTACCATTTTCAACCAGTGATTTGTGCACGCCATGTTCTTCATATGAATCCGAACCACCTAACAATGGTATAATAATTCATACCCTACTCCCATACTAGATATTCATTAATTGTTCCCACATACATCATCAAACGCGGTCTAAGTTCAAGTACTGTTTATAGTTCAGAAACAATGAAATTTCGTAAACAACCTTGACTGTAGACTCATAAGTTCATAACACGCGACATGAATGAAATAATTAACAGTGTAATGTGTAAATATGTGTTAACTGACATAGAATGCAAGGTTTACTTTAGACATCCGTCGCCTAGTCGTTGGTACATTGACTTTTGTCTATCACACTATTGTGTGATTAAATGTTTTCTCACCTGAGCGATGTTCCCGATTGCATCCCTCTCGGGAGCCCGGGGTCCCTAGTCCTAGAGACATGAAGTTTGAAGAGTGTGGTCTTTGTGATGTGTAGGCATCCACTAAGAAATTCTACCCCTAAAGAGAGGAAAAGAAAGGTCCAATTTTGTATGAGACTTTTTATTTTCTAAATCGATAAGATTTAAAAATTGGCGGGATGATACTAATATTATCCAAATCCAACCCCAATCGTAATATAATTCTATCCTAGTCATGATGCCGGCGAAGCCGCGGCCCTAAGCTAGAATACTATACATAGGAACATATAGTTAGTATAGACAAGCTTTAAATATTAATTGTAATTTGTAAGCGCAACAAGTTAGGCACATAAAACGATTACGAAAGAATAAAACCTGTATACCTAGATGCAATAGTCCGGCGATTGTATCCTGCCAACGCCTTTGATGGATGATAGATTGCCTGACATTAAAATTTCAGATGTTTTATTCACATAATCAATCATACAAACACTTTCCACGGTACAAAATCGACAATTTCACGGAAGGAACTATTAATAGTGGAAAAAGTTCATGACATTTAAAAGCAACTATTTGAGAAATGAATGAATAAGAAGTTGAACAATACTGTTGAAAAGTTAATTAAAGAAAATTAAAAACCGACTTCAAAAAAAGGACAAAATACAGTTCATCTACATACAGTTCTATTGACATACATATCTGTTATTACAGATAAAAAAGACCAATGAACTCCCAAACTGAATTTCGACAAACTGTCTACGACAACATCTAACTACTTCGATACGTCTTCATTTCAACAATACTTTAGTTAAAAATGTTAAAAACTTTACCCTAAAAATTCGGACGAGGCAACCTTTATTTCGATTTTAGTTCCTGGCAGAACAAGTAAAGTTACGGCACCGCGTTGATGTCTTTTGTATGGTCATTTAATAATTACTAAAAACAATCTTATTCGATCAATTAAACTTGTATCCAAAAATGTAGCTATTTTATTTCGATAAATTTATTAATTTTGCGGACAGACTTGAGTTAAGTAGATATATATTTACCTACTTTGTTTAATTTAATTTACATTTCTCACCTTCCATGGTCATGAATTTCGTTGTCGAAATAATTAAATCACATGAATGATAAAATACCTACAAGATGTTGTAGTACCAAGTGCTACATAGCTAAAGTTGTAGTAGCTGCTTATGTTATGAAATGAATGTTGTAATTTTTTTAAATTATTATTGTACAGTGTTAAACCTACCCAAAATAAATGTTTTTATTTTTATTTTGATTATTATTAACTTCATTTCTCTTTGTTTATTTAATTCTCATTTGCATAAATATCAGTTACATAAGAGCTAATGTCCATTAAAGCTATAATTCTTTAAGTTATTGATATGCGCCTTGTTCAGGCATTTCAGAGACAACATTTATAATTTACCAATTCCACGTCAGTTTCTTTTATCAAGAAGTTTGCCGGCACTTGTAATTCGTTAACCAAAGTTACAGTCACGTGACACTCTAGTTGAGCCATTTAACTAAAATGTAACATGAAGAAATATTAGAATCAGATAATGCTGAGTCAAATAATGAAATGGCAACGACGACGGCTAGTGTCGGCCTACTTATGTCTGAATAAGGTAGAGTTGCGACACTTTCAAGCCCTCCTAAACAAATGTACTGCAGAACAGAACTGTCCCTTGAGGTTTATTTAACACCCAGTCTCTATATTCGCCACGAACTATCTGATTTTAATACTTGCGCAAGCATCTTATTATAGTGCGATGTGGGATACCTAACGGTAGGACTTTGTTGATTTATGCTCAGCTAGCTGCGTCTTCGGTTTCAGCCTTAAGTCCTGTTTAAGTAGGCATATTAAGATCAAAAGTAGCCTATGTGTTAATCCAGATCCATCTATCGTCATACCAAGTTTCATCGCAATCGGTTTTAGTCGTTTTTGCCTGAAGTAATAAACATACTTGTATACTTACTTACACACAATCTTTCACATTCATAATCTATACTAATATTATAAAGAGGTAACGTTGGTAACATGTATGTATGTATGTATGTACGTATATTGGGGGTAATCTCCGAAACTACTGGACCGATTTCAAAAAAAAATTCACCATTAGAAAGCTACATTCACCCTGAGTAACATAGGCTACTTTTGATCCCCATATTCCCACGGGATCGGGACATACGCGGGTGAAACTGCGGGAATCTGCTAGTAAATAATATATTAGTAGGATACCTATTCCATTATAAATTAATAATTCTATCTGAGCTAAATTAGGAAGACCTACATTATTAGGATTAAGAATGGTTGCGGAAAGATTGCTTCGTTCTAATTTAAATTAAGATGTTGATATTGCACGATTTGCTGTCAGTGCTATCTAGCAAATATCTATCTAACTCAGTATTCATAGAGATAAGTACCTAACCTAGGTTTATGCAGAAACAATCAGATACAGATATGTACCTACCTGCAGATTCAACAAATATGAACCTATATATTTGTTACACGACTGGTGGTGCCACAGGTGCAACATCTACGTTTAGACAATCATTCATCATTAGTGGCTACATAATTTGAAAGTCATATTCAAATAGAGATTTAAAAGAATACAAACGTTACTTCACCCAAAGAACAAACAATAGAAGAGATAGGGCAACGTGAAGAAACTACTCTACTTACATACGCGATTATTATAACGTACACACTCTACTTACACCTATCAATTAACTTGCATTAGGACAATGAAAAGAACTTAGTATTAAATCGAGTAGGCTATCCCACGGTAGCGTTCGAATAATAGAAGCAATTAAGGTATACCTACCTACTGCAAAATTCAGTTAGCAGATAACGCTCGCTGATGATAAGTACTTGACCTAGTTCTTAGATTAATATGTGGAAGAGAATGTGGAAGATTGTGCCTATATTTCACAACGAAGTTAATTACATTGCGATAAATTGGTCTGATGTTGATGCAACTTCGAATTGAAATTCAATACTGCATTTGACATATTAATTTGGTTGGAGTGTTTGCGAGATTGACGCACCCGCATTGCCGGTTACAGTGCTCAGCCGACCGTCGTCGGTGCGTACGTTCTGACGGTACTTACGCATTAACCGACCGTCAGTTTGTACCATTCAGTGCTCTCCTGACCAACAAACTGACGATAATACGCACATCCATACTGTCGAAGTACTGGTCGGTACAGCACTTAACGCGTTCATTGGTTTCCATAGCGCATGCGGACGCGCTCGACCGACGGTCCTCGTACGCAGTGCGGAGCAATATTTGCGTGCGTACGATCAGTCCAGGACTGTAATAAATTTGCGAATTTTCATAGAAATACCAAGCGCGACTGACGTACGCATCGACGATCAGTCGGCTTTACATCTATACTTTTTTTATACTTGCAATTTGAAACCAAAGCCAATCGACACGATTTTCGGTTCAACTTTATATGTAAGTTAGCAAAGTTATTCACGGCAGCAAAAACTTAGCATTTTAGGCAAATCAGACGATGCAGTTGGAAAGACATTTAAGCCAAATGCATTTTCGATGCGAAACGGTTTGAGATAAAATCTGCACGTATTCAGTTCGCTACCTATTTAGTTCTCTACTTTGTATGCAATAGGATTGTCTGGGACTAGAAAGGAATTCTTAGAGAAATCACGTTTTTATACGAGAAATTGCCATAATTTTGTAATAAGTTTTAAGGCAAAGGTACATGTGTAGAATTAACTAGCTACGTACTCGTATAACGTACCTATATGCATTTAATTTGTAGATTCCTAAAGCACTAGATAGTACAAGATCGAGTATCTATTGGTTCCTTATCTGTTTATTTTGTGTTCTGGGTATGTACAAAATGTCTCTTTTAGCGTTCCATGTTGTCTCTCTAAACTAAGACAAAAGAGGCACGCTCTTGCATTAAACACAATGACATAAATGTTAGTTTGTCTAAAATAGATTCTGCGACAATGGAGGTATCCTCTAGCTGTAATAGTCAACTTTTAATTGCGCTATCCGATGAGTCGAATAATCATAATTACCTTAATAATTGCCCTCAAATAAAAAAATGTAAAATAAACTATGTAAGTAATATCAACCTGGTGCATCAGAATATCCGTGGCTTTGCAGAGGGCAAAAGACTAACACTGGAACTGTATATGAACTCTGAAAATATTGATATTGTGTGCTTAACTGAGCATCACCTCCGGGCTCACGAGCTCATGTTCAGTTTCAGCGATCACCAGGTTGGCAGCTCATTCTGCAGGGTAAATACGAAGCAAGGAGGTTCTCTTATTTTATTGAATAAACAGCTAAAATATAAAGAAAGAAAAGATATCGTATCTATGTCTGTAGAATGTGTAACTGAGATAGCTTGTGTAGAACTGGAGCAGTTAATAATAGCATGTGTGTACAGACGACCAAAGCCGTATAATTTTAAGAAATTTATTGACATATTAGATGCAATGTTAGCAAAACTAACAAAATCAAAAAAGCAATTGATTGTATGTGGGGATTTTAATGTTGATTTACTTAAAGTATCTTCTTTCTCCACCATACTTTTAAATTTGTCTCAATCACACAAACTAACTAATTTGTTTCTGGAGCCTACCAGAACTACTGAAACTACTGCAACCTGCATAGATAACATCTTCATATCCGAAGATGTTACTGCTATTAGCAAATCTGTTATAAACAAATTGCAATCAGATCATAGTGGCCAGTTAGTCAATTTTGTAATAGTAAAAAAACCAATACCCAAAAGAAAAATAACATATGTGCCAGTAACTGCCGTTCGACTAGAGAAACTTAAATTGAATTTGGCTAACGTCATGCCATTTCTACCATGTGACATGGATGCAAACATATTATACAACAACTTTTTTTCAGTTCTTAACGAACAGTTTCAATCTATTTTCACGTCCAAATCAATGGTGGTATCAGGCAAGCGTGAGTTCAGTGACTGGGCCACGGTCGGCATTCATAGAAGCAGACGAAAACTTTACGAGTTGTACGCAGAGAGACAGTTTCATACTTCAGAGGAGTTTAAGGCTTACGTTAAAAATTATTCAAAGATATTTAAAAGAGTATGTATATTGGCGAAGTCCTTACACATTAAATCTACAATACAGAATAGTAATGATAAAATTAAAGCCACTTGGAAAATAATAAATGCTGAAACTGGTAAAGTCTTTAACAAAAATATTGATTTTAAGTTGGACATTGGCGGAAGGATGACAAACACTGACCAAGATGTTGCGAATGAGTTTGAGAATTTTTTCACTAATGTGCCTACTACTCTGACAAAAGCCCTAAACTCCTCTACCCCCATTGCTAAATCTCTTTTAGAAGCAAATGTACCTGAATGTAGTAAAGCGTTTCAATTCAAATATGTTAAAAAACATGATATTTTAGTAATTTTTAAACAAATCAATGTAAAGAAAACTAAAGACTTATGGGGGATTTCTGTTCCTATTGTTAAATCCTTGATAGAAGTTATTGTACCTGAGCTTGTTATTATATTCAATAGGTGCATAGATTGTGGCGTGTTTCCTGATCAAATGAAATTTAGTAAAGTAATTCCATTATTTAAATCCGGTAGTACATCGGACCCCTCTAATTTTAGACCCATATCAGTACTACCTACATTAAGCAAAATTTTTGAAAAAATTATATTGAACCAGCTACTAAAGCATTTTGATGACAACAATATTTTACACAATAAACAGTTCGGTTTTAGTAAGGGTCGCTCGACTACTGATGCGGGCATTGCATTAATTGAAAACATATTTGATGCTTGGGAGGAGTCGCATGATGCATATGGCGTATTCTGTGACCTCTCCAAAGCGTTCGATTGTGTTCGACATGATACTTTGATCATGAAGCTACGACACTACGGTATCGGGGACGGCGCATTGGATCTTCTTTCTTCTTACCTGAGTGATAGGATTCAGTGTGTCGACATTAACGGTAAACGTTCCCCTGGATCACCTGTAACTTTAGGAGTTCCTCAAGGATCCATATTGGGACCTTTTTTATTTCTAGTATATATTAACGACTTACCTTTCCTCGTGAAGGAAAATCATGGGATAGTATTGTTCGCAGATGATACCTCATTGGTATTTAAAGTAAAAAGACGACAATCTAATATTGACGACGTGAACAATGCTCTCTCTAGATTAGTATATTGGTTTAATGTTAATAATATGCTACTAAATGGATCTAAAACTAAATGTATTCGATTCACACTACCAAATGTAAAACAAGTTAAAACTTCTGTAAAAATTGATAATGAGGAGATCGAAATAGTCGATAAAGCTGTCTTTCTGGGTATAACTTTAGACGCTAAGCTTCAATGGGGCCCACACGTGGAAGCTCTGTCGAAAAGGCTTAGTTCCGCAGCTTACGCAGTTAAGAAAATCCGGGAATACACAGATGTTGAGACGGCCCGCCTAGTCTACTTCAGTTACTTTCACAGCATCATGTCATATGGTATCCTGCTGTGGGGGTGTGCTGCTGACATAGAAACCATTTTTGTTTTGCAAAAGAGAGCGGTGCGAGCTATCTACAAAATGGGCCCCAGGGAATCGCTTGAAGAAAAGTTTAAAGAGATAAACATTTTAACTGTTTACTCTCAATACATTTATGAAAATCTGCTATACGTACATAAGAATAAATCAAGTAAATTTCACAAATACAGTGATGTCCGCCAGGTTAATTTGAGACACAAGGATGATCTGACTGTGCCCTATAGTAGGCTCCAGAAAATAAGTAAGTCGTTCTGTAGCACTAGTGTACTTTATTATAATAAACTACCTGAAGACGTATTTGACATGTCCATTACAAGATTCAAAAAATATATTAAACTTAAATTGTGTAATAAGGCGTACTATAGCACGTCAAAATATTTTGATGAGAAGAATCCATGGACATGATTGTTAACTGCTCCTGTTCAGATTAAGATCTGTATTATGACGATTGTAATATAAAACATGATAAAAAAAATAATTGGAAAAAAAAACCCCATGAGTTTCTTGTGGTTTCTTCTCATCGGAGGGCGCGTTCCGAAACCTCGGTAAATTAAAATCACGACGTTTCAAAACGTACGTATGTGTGTATAATATACGTTCTAAATGAATAAAAAATTTTGAGTTTTGAGTTTTGAGTTTTTAAACACCTAACTAACGTGTGAATTAATGACATATTCAAAGGTAATCGAGCTAGGTATGTGGTACGAAGTAGGAACAGTTTAGTGCATGCAGTGGTCTGTGGCCGCAGAATCTCACCTAATCGGTAAACAAGCCTCGATTTATGTAATAACGTTTTGGTGTCCGTGTCGCGTATTGTGGACTCGCTTTCTCTTTAATAACACTTTCACGAACTTTGGCCAGATTCATGTTAATGTCAATATTATGGTGTATTTAACATACGTAATAGTCGTAATGTTACGTTTAAGTTACTGCTGCCACGTGTAATTTACGCATAATGTTAAAGGAGGTAGGTACTAACTATAATAAAGGAACTTAATACTTAATTTGCATTTTGCTTTTTTGCAGTCTTAGTACGAGACAGGATGTAAACCACATCCAGATGTAATCAGTAACATATATCTAGTCTAAATAACCCCGTTTTACTAAATCTAATTAATTAACGAAAGAAGTGTAATACATACTCGTTAAAAACAAATTGTAAGGCTCGTAGGTTTATTTTTGTTAATAGTAAAGGAAATAACATTATTTTTTTTTCGCTTTTTTGCATATCAACGAGTGAAACATCCCGTCTAACTAATAATTAACGCAGCAAATGTCGATTTAATACAACCTACGTAGGTATGTGGTATAGATATGTACTACATACACATACAAGTGAATATCAACGTCATAAAATCAGCTTGCATCCGGTTACATAAGTAGCTATTTCAAGTTTCACCTTGGCAATGTTCATCAAGTAAACTCTATGTACACCAAGTCGATTAGATAAGTAAAATACCTATAAGTTCCGTGACATAACATTAGATAATAAAGTACACTATACATTGTAGTATATTTATACACTGAAGCCATTGAGTTACAATACCTATAGAGTCACAAACTGAAAAATAAAATGTCGGCGCCAAAACTCAGCGCACGCTGTCACGTGCGCAGAATTATTGTTTACTTTGTTCGAGCGACTTTGAACGTTATGCAAGTACGATAAAGCCCAGTGCAGGCTTAAGCACTCAAAATAGATTATTAAGAAGGATAAAGTCTAAATTCGAGCAAATGTCATTTTAAAAGTTATGTAGAACGGCGCTCGGACATTTTTTGAGTGTTGTCAGTTAGAGATTGTGGCTCTATACGTAGGTATTGTAACTCAATGACTATACACTGTAGTATATTAATACACTGAAGCATAACAATATATAAATCAATTTTACAGGATGTTCTACGTATCTGATACTAACGAAGCGTACGAATTATATATAACTAAGTTTTGGTTTTAAATTAAACAATTATTTAGGAACACGCATTGCAGATGCAAGTGTTATTTCCGGAACCAGTTACATAAACACGACTGAAATAAACTATTATTAGATATATTATTTTATTAAACTAAATATTGGGCCCAGGGCTCTATAGACCTTTAATGGTGACGTTACAGAATTATCTTCTATTATATAAAAATCAATCCCTATTTCCCTTGGTCACGGCATCACACCTAAACTTTTAGACATATTTCGATAATTCTTTTTTTGTTGTGTTTGCTATTGTCAGGAGAAGGTTCTTATGAAAGAAAAAATGCTAAACCGATTTTGATGAATTTTATTTTTTTATACTAAACGACAGGACAACGTCTGTCGGGTCAGCTAGTTAATTATATAGATACTGTTTATAATTTATATCTATTATATAAAAATCAATCCCTATTTCCCTTGGTCACGGCATCACACCTAAACTTTTAGACATATTTCGATAATTCTTTTTTTGTTGTGTTTGCTATTGTCAGGAGAAGGTTCTTATGAAAGAAAAAATGCTAAACCGATTTTTATGAATTTTATTTTTTTATACTAAACGACAGGACAACGTCTGTCGGGTCAGCTAGTTAATTATATAGATACTGTTTATAATTTATATCTATTATATAAAAATCAATCCCTATTTCCCTTGGTCACGGCATCACACCTAAACTTTTAGACATATTTCGATAATTCTTTTTTTGTTGTGTTTGCTATTGTCAGGAGAAGGTTCTTATGAAAGAAAAAATGCTAAACCGATTTTGATGAATTTTATTTTTTTATACTAAACGACAGGACAACGTCTGTCGGGTCAGCTAGTTAATTATATAGATACTGTTTATAATTTATAACTCTAACATCGTCGTCGTCGTGTGGTTTTGAATTAGCCGTCTTCTTAGGCTGTAAGCGGCAATAGGACAAGCTAGCTCTGCTTGTTATTATATTCCCAGTAAAATCTACAAGCTTACTTTTAATCCTATTTATACTGATTATTTTTAGTGTGAAAGTATGTTTCCTCTCACTTCATGGTCGACAGTTTGACAGGTTCGGAACAAGGCACCCCAAACGGTGAAGGAGATCGGCTATTGTCCACGCTGATATCAGCAAGGGGTGGGAACTTACGCGAGACAGCTTGCAACTAACACAACATAAACAACAAAATACAACGATGGTTTACTACAATCGCGATTATAGAATAGTGAACATTAATAAGATATCTTTAAATCTGAGCTCACGATGCGGCAGGCATTGTGCGCGTCCCGCATCATGCGCCCGCGCACCGTGACCGTCAGCCGTGTCTCTAGGTGACACTTTAATGTTGCTTAATGTAAGTACGACCCATATAAGTATTGTCTTCTTTGAGAATGAGAAAATGTTACATAATTAGGTAAAGGAAGGTTTTAACTTCCTGTTCAAACAACTTTTTTTTAAATGATCACGTTTCCGATGGAGGAGCTAGCTAAGTTTAAATTTGTTAAAGTTGTTCAGGCTTCGATATTACTACTACGAGTACTACGAATAAGTATGGAAAAAAAATTCTTATATGAGTACAGGACACCATCTAAATTCGAAAGTAAAATATTTTATAAAACAATTAGGTATAATGGTATATGGTAATGGTAATGGTATATGGAAGTTACTTATTTTACATTTATACCTCAACCGCACAAGAATAGAACCTTGACTTTATTTAGTTTTTATCGACATTTTGAACTAAAAAGAGAGCAGAGTATTATGATATGTTACTGAACGATTGACTATTTTTTATGACATAACAGAGACCTTCATTGAACAGTTATTCGAAGTAAATGCCTTTGATTCCGCCATTCACAATATGTATAAAAACGTAATGATCGATTTGATTGAGTCGTGTCATTCTGAACGTTTTAATTTTATTGATCTGGTTTGTCGATCTCACGGTGTTTTCCGAGGTCGCTCGATATTGGCATTGTCAGTGCAATTGATTGTTGAGCATTGTCTGATGTAGGTGCCTTCTGTTACATAGTACCTAATATCATGAATGAAATCTGGTATACGTTGTTTATGTTTTGATCGCCAATATCCGTGTAGGTATATGAGTACTAGCAGAGTCCCGCTGTTTCAACCGCGTAAGTCCAGATCCTGAGAGAGTTTCCAAAATCCCTTTCTTAGTGCATCATCTATACACACCACAAAGAACACACTCTCCAAATGTCATGTCTCTAAGACCAGCAGTTTGGGCTCTGCGTTGATATATAGGTCAGTTAGGACTTTAAACTTCATATTTAGGTATAGAAGATATTATTATATTATATTTCTAAACTGATTTTGAGTATTGAAAACCATGCAATTCCTCCTAAGTGCATGTAGGTAACCTAACCACATCAATAGTAGTTTTTTTTTCAGTCACATCAGGATAAGAGTTTTCGAACTGTGGGCAGCTTTAACAAATGGATATGTTTATAAAATTACTTTATTGTTTTAACGATATGGCGGCGTTCGAGTCGGTGACTCTGTTATGTGACCTATTATCTAGGTACCTACTATAAAAGTAATACCTAAGTAGATACTAAATTGAACTTTAAAGTCGTGTGTTGTCTGGTATACCAGTTAGTTAGCTGCAGTTTATCATTAACTTCGTTTAATGGCAGCCCATGAACACAAAAGTCAAGCAAGCAGGGCAAGTCGAGGAAGTACGATATGTAACTGTTTAAGAGTCATTTACAAACAAAACACTTAAGAGAAAAGTGTTAAAAATTCAAATGATATTTGTTAAAGCTTGTATATTTGAGAGGTTGTGACATAACGTCAATTAGTTGCTTGATTAACCGGAAATAACATTTTGATAGTTTAAAAGTCTTTTTTCGGTATTATATTTGCATAATATGTAATTTGTAGTCCAGTGCAGTGTCCCTTTCTGTCTTTCAAATCAATTATTTCCTTCCGTCTAATAGTTTTTTCATCTAAATACTCAGCGTCTCTAAAGCTCAAAATACACGATGACACTTACAGTTTACCTAAAAACGAATTTCTTTGTAGGTGTGGTCTGTTTTGGTAAAGTGTAACTGTCATCGTGTATTTTGAAGATAGATAGATAGAAGACGATTTGACATGTTCATCTGTCCGTTCGTATGTAAGTAAGAATTCCTTTTTGACTACAGGATTTAAAATAATAAAGTAGGTACCTAGTAACCTTCTTATTATGGAATCTAACATTGCAGGGGTTTAAATAAACCAAACCATGATTGAGTAATATTTTAACGTGGTGCTAATTACATTAGAAATCACCGTTTTATTTCCATACCTTATAATTGGGTCACTAACATGTTTTTTTATTTCACTCCACACCATTAAATTTTGATTACATGCAGCATAATAGTGTTGTGACGTAACTGAATGAATAATAAGTTTTTATTGTCATTTATTCATAACAAATCGATATTATATTCGAATTAAGGCAACAAAATCGATAGGATCACAACTTTAAAGTAGGTAGGTACCCGAGCGTGCTTGCAGGATGCGGATCTTTTATCTAAGCCAGTCACTTCTCCAAGGCTTTGCTTGTCTAAGACATACGATCCAGCCTTTCTAAATTATTATTCATTTAGTTTAATTTATATCATACACAATAACAACATATCAAGCTGGATTAACTTAAGCACAAGTTTAGAAAATTTAATTTTGGAAGGAAATTATTTTTAATCATACCTATTGTTTTTTTCCGCGTGCTTGCTTTTACTATCTTTTTAATCTGAAATTGTTATGGGTCCGACCTCTACATTTTTAACATAGTCCGAAACATTAGGCGTAACCTACATTTACGTTATCTTTAAGCGAATTATTTAACATTTTCTATTAATTTCGCGGTTCATTATAGAACTGGACGATTCAGGGACGATGCTTTTGTCGATTAACACCTTCAAAAGCCTTTTTAAAACAATACAAAGATAATTGGATCGTCGATATATCGCAATCGATGGAAAACGTGAACGACTCTATCTTACCATTCAAGGTTAATACGATTAGACAATTAATAGATCGCAATCTAATTGTGAATCAATCAGAGAAACCTTAAAAGGTATTGCTTTAGGAAAAACGTGCTTGTCGATGCCCGGTACCTACATTAAATACAATGGTTAGTTAGTTCAGTCATTCATGTACCTTATGAATGACTGAACTTAACTAACCATTAACTAACCTACCTTACCATATTATTATAGTTATAACTTATAAGAGTTGGATGATTTTTAAATTGATCATGGATAGTAGAGCATAGTATAGTATAGTAGAGCATAGTAGAATTTACTACTATGCGTAGTATTTCCAGAAATCTATGATTCTATACTAATACAAGCTGACCCGGCAAACGTTGTTTTGCCTTATAAATTATAGATAGTAGCCGATTCTCAGACCTACTGAATACGTATACAAAATCTCATAAAAATAGGTCAAGCCGTTTCGGAGGAGTACGGTAACTAACACTGTGACATGGAAATTTTATATATTAGATTAAGTATAATAAGGTAATGTTGATAACATGTATGTATTATCCGGGTAATTTCTGAAATCACTGAACCGTTTCCAAAAATTCTTTTACCAATAGAAAGCCACATTATCGAGGAGTTGCATAGGCTACTTTTAATCCCGATATTCCCACTGCATCGGGACTTACGCGTGTGATACTACGGGACACAACTAGTACTAGAAATTTCTGAGTTGTAGGGTGGTTTAATGTGATTAGTTTTCATCTGCCAACTTTCAGTGGTTGCATTTTATGATACAGCATACCTAAACAGGCTTCATCTAGATTTATCCTGCTTATAAATTATCTTGATTGACTATCAAGGTACGGCAATAATCGATGACATCCAGCTATTATAATGACAGTTTTCCGCTATATTATTCTATGAAAGGATTTTGAGAAATTCCCACTTCCTTCATATTTTACTTGGCGTGATAGTTCCGCGATAAAATGATGTCAGTTAATTTTAAAATAGGTATAGTTTGGATCATACGACTATCAATATTGATGACATCTGTGGAACGTCGAGCGGGCCCCCACTGCGCCGCAAAAGGTTGCGGGTTCGCTACCCTCCGAAACAAGTATACATGCTTAAAAATAAACATTTGTTTCTGGTCTGATGGTGTCTGTATTAAGAAAAGATAGCTAAAAGTAGGTAATATAATAATACTTACTATACCTACTTATTTATTCGTTGTCAAGTCACTTTAACACGAGCTTTGTAGTATGCCATGGGGCTAGACGACGCTGTGTTGCTCACAATGTTTATTATAATATTTAATGTAATCAGCGGGAAAGTATCAGCTTAACCTTTACGAGTAGGTATATAATCTCGATAAATATTGACTAATATTTTGATTAACATTAATTAATGCAAGAACCGTGTTAGATTTTTGATTTATTAAGAGCTGTCTCATATTTTAAGCACATCTAATAGTTCTGATCGGTCACGCATCAGAAGTTAAATAGCTTTGATTTGAATTATGCAATTTATGGTGATGAGGTACACTTCACGACTGTTACTAATGATATTTAGTTTGGAATGCATGAAATAACATTTGTTTAAGATCATCTAAATGATTCTCATTACATTGGCCTAGCTGTATCTGCCGATTTTGGACGGTCGTGCAGGTTAAGCAACGTTCGGTTGCGGTCATTACTTGGATGGGTGACCGATAATTTGTGTGGCAAGCTCGAGCTCGGAAGGCACATTAAGCAGTTGTACCCCGGTTGTTATCTCAGTCGTTAGGTCAAGATGGAGGCGTTAGGGCGACCTGAATACTCTAACACCAGGTGAGCCACACCACTGCACGAAAAAAAGAAGCTTAAATTTGTATTTGCTTGTGTGCTGTCTACTCTACTTCTTCTTTATTGGTCTACCTAATTATTTAGATGGTAACATTTTTTTTAATTACGATAAATACCGGTCGAGTAGGACTCTCGTGAAAACGGGTTACTTCATTAGAAGAATTTCGCTGTGAAATGTAACAATGACTAACGTCATCTATTTCATAATCCTAGGAAGCTGATTGTAAAGCTATAAAAGTTAGGCTACTCCAAACAACAACACCAATATGTACAGTCCGGGTTCAAAAGTCTTTCTTTAATTATTATGATTTTTTGTAAATACATACAAATGATACATAGAAAACACCTAGATCAGAAATAAATATTTATTCATAAGCATAAATACTTGTACCTGGAGAATCGTACTCGCAACATTCTGCATTGCTGGTGGGCCTTCGTCCGACGCGCCACAGAGGCTGTCAAAATTGTCAAATATACATATTAATATTATTATCCGATATTAGCACTATAAGAAGCCTGCCAGGGTTGCCTGGAAGAGATCGCTTCAAGCGATAAGGACGCCCATTGTGCTACCTAGATTTAAGTTGTTTTATGTATTTCTTTGAATTGTATTTTTAATATTGGTGTTACAATAAAGAATTAATCTATATATCTATCTAAGAATTCTACGGTGGAGAACCACTTTTAAACCCTATTCATATTAGTATCTTGTAACAGTTTCGATGGTGAAAGTAAAAGCTCCTGTTATAGTTTTAGCCATTCATTAGGTAACATAATATCTCGATAGAGCAGTGATTTGAATTTACCTAAGTACGCGACTACGCGCCTATGTAATGTGGAGTAGGTAGCGCAATTATTTCACAATGCAATGACATGAGATGATGTTGATGAGTCCGGCCGTGTAATCGTACGTAATATGCATTTATCTCGAGATTTGGGTCTCTTACGTTTGGGTACCTGTGTGCCCTGCACAGAGACAAACGATATAATAGTAGGTACTTATTTTAGTTGGTAGCTATTTTACGCTTAGCGAGTAAATCGTTCTAAAAAAACTCAGCCAAGTGCGAGTCAGACTCGCGCACTAAGGGTTCCGTCCGTACCATTGTAACAAAAAATCACGTAAGTTGTTTGGGAGCCGCACTTATATATTTATTTTATTTTGTCTTTAGTAAGTATTTTGTTGTTATAGCGGCAACAGAAGTCCATCATCTGTGAAAATTTCAACTATCTATTACAGATCATTTGTCGCAGCCTGGTGACAGAAAGACAGTGTAGTCTTAGTAAAAGGATTTCGTTTTTACCCTTTGGGTAAGGAACCCTAAAAAAACTAAAGTAAAGCTGAATTAATTAAACTTGAATTTATTGTTGAGCTGAAGTCCACCAGGAAGTGATTGTAAATGTACATAATATAATTTTAATACCCAGTAGCCTATAATGCTTAAGTGGTTGGATTTGAGTTCAAAAGAGAAAAAAATAGGTAGGTATAGATATAACGTCTCGTTGAATTCTCAATGTCAATTTGAAAAGCATTATGACCTCGAAATAAATATTGTCTTTCCGCGCTTAAGAAATCGTTTTGGTCTAGAATAAATCTAGCGTTTAATATATTCCTAGGTTCACACGTGTAGAGCTATATCAACTTACTAGCAGAGTCCCGCGGTTTCACCCGCGTAAGTCCCGATCCCGTGGGAATATCGGGATCAAAAGTAGCCTATGTTACTCCTCGATAATGTAGCTTTCTATTGGAGAATAATTATTGGAATTGGTCCAGTGGTTTCAGATATTACCCGGAAAATACATACCTACATACATAAATGTTACCAACGTTACCTCTTTATATATTAGTATTAGTACTCCTGAAAAAGGGACCTGAAAAGGTCTCGAAACGTTGAGCGTTGCAACAATGCTAAAAGCAATAAACACCACGCGAATAAAACCGAAAAATGAGTTTCATTTCTATTCAACATCAGAAAAACAGAAGAAAAATATAATCTATATTTTTTTTACTAAATGTTAAATTCTTTTGTTTCAGTTTTACCATCAATAATTACGTCAATATCAGTGTCTCCAAATGGGAACAGTCCACAAGTTAAAATGGTAGGAGGCATGGCGGTAGACATACAAAAAGGATTTGTTCCAATGACGTCTGCAGTAGAAACTACGACAATAAGCAATTATGAAAAAAGCAGAAAAACTAACGACAACGCCACAAATTTATCACTAAACGAAAGATATCGAAGATTAATACCTTACATGACGTTTTACTACGCTAACGACTTAGCAAAACCAACAACAGATATTAGTACAAACATCGAAGTAGAAAAGGCGGAGATAGTAGAAGCAAATAATTTAGAAATAAATCAAAGACAGCCGAAGAAAATAGTATACGCTCCGTACAGACAAATACCTAGATATCAGGGCAATCGACTCACACAATACAATATCGCGTCGGCCAATCCAACCAAAATATTTTATAAAAATGGTGTACCAGTTTACGAAGGACCCAGTCATATAACACCATATAAAAACCCAATAATACCTGATCCCGGAGACTATGAACCTCGAAGGTACGTCCAGAAACAAATACCTAAGAATCCCGCTGTATCTTTCGTGCCTCCAACTAGAAAACCTTACCTAAATCTATACAACGAAGAACTTCCAAACATAAGATATTATCTCCAACAAAAAGAAGTTGTTCCGAAATACAAACTAGTGCCTTACGAGCAAACGCCCCCGGTTAAAGTGCAGCATCAGAATGAAAATGTCTACGAACCTCGGAAACCTGTTATCGTTTCCGTGTTGGTTCCAAAAGAGTTGTATGTAAAACCCAGACCTGTGCGACCTCCGTTCATTTACGAAAACGGCAATCAACAACCAAGGAAACAGCCGTCGATAATATCGGAGAATTATTATGAAAAACGGCGTCCTCATGTCGTGACGATAGAGCCATCAATCGAGAGCGGCTTCAAGCCTATTGCACCTCCTCATGAATATACGACCAGTTTACCAATTTATAAAACTACTGTGGCTGAAGCTCCGATCTCTAACTACGATATCGAAAACATTTCACCACCGCAACCGTTCGTTGAATCTACTCCAATACAGCCCGAGGTTGGTGCCAAGCCAGAATATTTCCAGTACGTCGTTGACAAACCACAAGCAAAACCATCTAAACAGACTGTATCCAACAATGTATCTTTAGCTTCCCTTCTGAATTCTCTGCAAGTAAACAAATCTATTCCAAAACCGATTACGAGAGATAACGTTGGGTCATCGATACAAAAGCTATTAGAAGTTTTGAATGCATTGAAAGCGGTTCAGCAAACTAAGGCAGTTGAACCTGCGTTTAGCACTCCTAAACCGTTTGTCCCATCGAAATTTGTACCTGAACCTGAAATTTTAGTTACAAGCAAGCCAGTGTTAAATAACGCCGAATTACACGAAGATTACTTAGCGGAAGTAAACCCACCATCACAACATTTGGACGGTAAGTAATATAAACATTGAATTCACAAAGAATCTCTGCATCCTAAGTTTTTTGGGGAGTACCTTGATATCAAGTTTCATTGCAAATGGTTCGAAAGTTTTTGCGTAAACGAGTTACTACTAGACGTAAGTGATACATACGATTGCACAAACTTTCTTATTCATAATATTAGTAGGATTACGAGTCTAATGAAAGGCTACTCTTTCTCCTAACAAACAAACGTAGTTGACTGTTTCCTCTCTGGATATAGACATTAGAGCAAATATGTTTATGCTATAAAATCTATATCTGCCATGACATGCCTCTACGTTTTGGTTTTATTAATTTTCTAATTAGAATAGAAATAAAATTCAGAAAATTAGAAATTGAAATAAATCAAAATGTAGGGGCATGGTCATGTCTGATATAGGACTTATGGCATAAACTTATTTTTTCTAATATCTTTATCCACGGAGGAAACAGTCGACTACGTTTGTTAAGTTTGTATGGAGAAAAGAGTAAGTAGACTGTCCTCTTAAGTACATTCACATAAATAAGTAAGAATCAATGACTGCGTTCGTAATACCTTTATGTGCCTACCTACACTGCTACATAAGTTAAACCTACATAATATTAAAATTCATGATCGCTTTCCATTTTAAAAATGCGGTCACAAGATTATCCAACATGTAAGAAGAGGTTTTGTTTATTTGTTCACATTTAATGGCTGTCGCTGTAGGTACCCATTACATTTCATTTTGTATATTAAAAACGGAAGCTATTGTATTTTAGCGATTATGTCATCCATTGTTTTGGTAACATGCCTAACTAATTTAAATAATGATATAATAATCCCCACCAACAAGGATTAACAAGGACAGTGAGAAAAAATGCCAATTTCTTTATGAAAATGAGTGGGACCTTTTAGTGGGGATTATACCAAATAACCAAATATATGACTATCGATAGGGAGGTACCTACCTAAGTACCTATCCGTGAAAAAATTTAAAAAACCCCCGACTTAAAAAATCTTCAAAGTTAAAACAAAACTAAACTTTAAAAAGGCAAAAATAATAAGCCGAAAACAAATTTCATGTCTCTGAGTAGGTTGTGGTACCTTACGTTCCCGCGTCGGGGGACGCGGTACTTTAAGCACGGGTCGGTTACCATCAACTTCTGTGACACATTCCCGCGTCCCCCGACGCGGGAACGTAAGGTACCACAACCTACTCAGAGACATGAAATTTGTTTTCGGCTTATTATTTTTGCCTTTTTAAAGTTTAGTTTTGTTTTAACTTTGAAGATTTTTTAAGTCGGGGGTTTTTTAAATTTTTAATTTAATTTTTTTATTTCACTCTTTTTGTAAGAGCGATTTTGATGAAACATGCATATTGTTGTCACAAAAGTCACGTCCTTTTATTTGATACCCCACTCGGGTATATTTGAAAACATTCGGTTTTTATTGCCGAGTTTGACCCTACATATACTTTGAACGGCTTAGCCGATTTTGATTAATCATGCATATTGTTGTCACAAATGTTACGTCCTCTCATTTGATACCCCACTCGGGTATATTTGAAGACATTCGGTTTTTATTTCCGAGTTTGACCCTACATATACTTTGAACGGCTGAGCCGATTTTGATGAAACTTGCATATTATTGTCACAAAAGTTATGCTCTTTTATTTGATACCCCACTCGGCCATATTTGAAAACATTCGGTTTTTATTTCCGAATTTCAACTCGCATATATTATGAACGGCTGAGCCGATTTTGATCAAACATAGCTAAGAACACTCGCGCAAAAGTCACCTATTAAACAAAAAAAACTACATTCAAATCGGTTCATCCGTTCGTGAGCTACGATGCCACAGACAGATACACAGACAGACAGACAGACAGACACACAGACACGTCAAACTTATAACACCCCTCTTTTTCCGTCGGGGGTTAAAAATAGGTATGCTCAGAAACTTCGGAAACATATTTAACAGTCGCAAGAACCTTCGCTACCATTATCCCGTAGAGGCTTTAATGTATTCCAAATTTTTTAAATATTGATTCTAACAATTAAATTAAAATAAAACACGGTGATTTGTTTTAACTAAAATACTGAATCTATGTTATGGTATGGGAAATAAACATTAGGTATACATATTGAAATAATAACATAGAATGAATGCACTATAGTTTTGATCGTTTGTATCCTGTAACGGGTAACCTATGCAATCTGTGTTAGCTATCCTTTTACTCCTTAACATCTCCTCGGGACAGATTGGGTCAAGCTTAAAATCATGGCGACCGGGACGAATAAGACCTTAAGGGCAAGTCTATAGGCCTGGGCTGCTCAGGGTCAGGTAAAGGGGCGGGAACCAATCCTGACCAGAGCAGACTGATAATGACTGATGGGACTCATGAAACGTACCTACCCTAAAAAGTACGAAATTAAATACTTAAATGCCCATATAGGGAATTCAGAAGACAAAAGTTATAAAATTAAACATATTAAACTTTTCCAGATCATCCCAGCCTCAAAGGTACGAGTCAACGGTTTCCTCTCCAAGTGAGCTCAGACGACGAAGGTGGGACCCCTGGCAGGCCCGGCGTCGACTATCCTATGCTCGCTACCATCCCACACACCAGTTTCGACTGCAAAACTCAGAGGTACAAGGGATTCTTTGCGGACACTGAAACACGTTGTCAGGTTAGTGACAAATATTTGTTCATGAAATCAATTCATTTAACATTATAATAATATAACTTTCATAGATACCTACCTAGTTTTTTAGTCTTTACTAAGGGCGGGTTTACACAATGCAAGTGACCAGTGTCTTAGTATTTTAGAATTACGAACGAAGTCGAAATTCTATGGCTCTAGACCCCAGTCACTGCCCTTGTATAAGTCAACTATTATAATACTATACCGTAACGCAAAAATACTTACATGTAGACCAGCATTCATATCGCAGGCAACTATTGCTATTTTTGAATAGGAGTAGCTAATGAGATTGACTTGTGACTATATTTGTGTTGGTTATTATTTATACATTAACTGTCTTTATATGGCTGGTCTACCTACCAACCATGTTTTTACATGCATAATTAATTAAGCACGGCTGGCAAAATAGTCGGGTTTGCCGTAGTAAAACTTCCAAAGGTCTTTAGATGACTTCATCGTACTAACCTCTTTTGAGGTGAGGATGCACAGCACAATTGCACATGTCTGTAGCTGACACACTTTATAACGGCTACTTGCATGTAAAATAAATAATATGCCATGCCGGTAACTACCTAGTACGCTGCAGGCTACTGTTCTGCAATACGGTTTGTACGCTATTTCATAAACTAGAATAGGAGTGTAGAGATATGCCCTGGATGCTGTTCTGCTAGCTGATTGATTACGTAATTAACTATGTAGCTAACAAATCTCGATTGTTACAATTGAAATTGGTTTACATGTCATTTTTAACGTCTCATTCAGTCGCTCTCAAGTTGCTATGGCAATGAAAACTGGCGACTGTAACTGTCAAATTGTATATCCGTAAATGCAAAATTCAACAATTTCAAGTGTGTCAATCGAGATTTGTTAGCAACAGGGTTATGTAATCCGGGGCCTGTTGTAGTTGTACCTACATGCTTGTGATCTCCGTCATTAGTATTTTACCATACCCACCTATACGTTTCAGGTGTGGCACTACTGCGACCTCAACGGAGGTCAAGCATCCTTCCTGTGCCCGAACGGAACCATATTCTCCCAGGCCGGTCTCACATGCGACTGGTGGTTTAACGTCCAATGCGCGTCGACAACGCAACTCTACGTGCTAAACGAGAGCCTTTACAAGTACATTCTACCACATTCGCCTAAATTTCCAGAAGATTATAGCGGACCTTTGGTAGATAAGTAAGTATTTAACTTTGTATGTAAATTAGCACTCACACATGTAGCCAATACCAATATCCTATCCTATTCTTAATAATAGAAATACCTCTCATGATGGTACTTTAAACAGGGAAACAGAATATTTAATATATTTATATTCTTTTAGATATCTAACTTTGAAGTTCAAAGAGATGGAAGAAGAATTCAAGAAAAATAAAAACAAAAACAAAGGTGCTGAAGATAAAATCGATGAAGAAGCTAGCAAGGAATCAAACGAGAACTCAAGTGGAGAAGTGGATAAGAGACAGTTAAATGACTTAAGTGAATCCAGTGTCATTATAGAATCACCAGGGTACAGTGGGAAAGTTGAAAGGCTTATAGATGACTAGGCTTTAAGTTTTGAAGATCTTTTAAGTAATGCCAGAACAAAATCTGAAGCTAATAAGTGTTCAGTTTAATACGAAAAAAATGAATCCAAAAAAAATTGTACCTAGCGGGACTCGAGCATTTCATCAAAAGCAGTATTTCGTAAGTGTGGTAAATACTTTAAATAACTTGTAACTGAGTCTGCATATTATAGGTTTTATTTCAGCATTTTGAACTCGACTTCAATTAAATATTTGTAGAACCTACCCAGATCTCAATTTGCAGAAAAATTGATTAATACAGAAGTCTTTTTTTTTTATTCTTCGGTGGGTTTTGAGGAATTAATATTGGCCAGTTTCTTGTAGCATTTTATAATTTAAAAGACCTTGCGCTCATTCTCGAAGACGACATTTCAGAATCGAGGTTACATTACCTTTAGGTTGACGGTTGCATCTTTAATATAAAATAAAACCTGATTGTTTTGGATTATTCCGTATTTTGCCAGTTTCCTTAAGTAGGTAAGATAATAAAAACTGTGATAGAACAATTCCAAGCAAATATCCATGTGTGTCTTAATTTTATTAGATAAATTTGAATATTTCCTATGATGAATGTAAATATTTGGAAATTTGCTTTTTCATCAAATTGTTATTTTTGGGATTGTAATGATTCACGTGTTGACGAAGTATACTTAGGTATTTATAAAATTGTTTTAAGTAGCAGTCTCAATGTATGTCTGCGAATTAAACTTGCCATATCCTGCCATGTTTAATTCAGTAGTTTATTAAGCTGTGTGTAAGTTTAGTTTAAGCATCTACCTATGTATTTTAATTTGACTGATCGGTAAACGAAGTCGACTCTTATAAGGATTTTAATTTATTTACTTTGATATAACTTCGTTTAAGTTACTTATTTCGACTTGTGCAATGTATAATCGAGCTTAGAAATTCTTTGCATGCCATTAGCTTGTAATTTATTTTTATGTGCAATAAAATAACTTTTAGAATCGAATGGTTGTCTTTCATTTGAAAAAAAAAAAAAAAATGTGGAACTTAAACTCATTTTTCGGTTTTAATCGCGTGGTGTTGATTACTTTTAGCATTGTTTCGCTGCTCAACGTTTTGAGACCTTTACTTCACCTCTCCCCTGTAAAAGTCTCGAAACATTGAGCATTGAAACAATGCTAAAAGTACTAAACACGATTAAAACCGAAAAATTAGTTTAATTTCTATCCAACATCGCGAAAACAGAAGAAAAATAAAAAAAAGTTGAACAAAAATAATAATGAGGAAAACTCCGACACAGATTGATACAGTGAGTTTATTTACACAATGAATTATTTAATTTAGTTATTATTATAAATCTATTTTTCGTCGACGTTGAATTTAAACATTAAATACCTATTGAAATAGAGTTGAATGTTGATAAACAATTTGCTGTGACTTAAGTAAAATTAATTGCACATAATAATTAACGTTCCCAAAATAAAATAGCAAGTAAGTAAGTAAATTATGTAAGGTACTTAGTATCTGAAGTTCTATCTCTGTACCTACCTACATTCTTAGATTGGGACTTACATTAAATCACTTATCAATACTAGGTATAGTAAAGGCGATGGGGAAGTGGCCTAGTCGATTTTTAAAGACCCAGTTAGATAATATTATATTTTGTTACAGGTTTCATATCCAAATTAATTTAATAATATCGTTCTTTGGTATAAATTTCTGATTGAATAGCGCATGTTTGAGAAATAATATTTAGATACAGGTGCCAGCAAACATCTTGAAAAATACTGACGTGGAAGGGGTAAGTTCGCACAGTACATTAACGTGCGACTTCTATGAAAATTCGACTTGTGGCGCCTACGCCATTTTTTGAAGATGTTTTCGGCACCTGTAATTAGGTATAAAATAACGTAACGTTCAAAAAGTAGGTCATTTAAAAAAATCGACTTTGTCCATTTTCCCCCAACGCGAATGAATGAAAAATGTACGAGATTCTTCAAGGAAACATTTAGATAATAATGAAGTCAACGGTACAAGTACATATATTTCTTTTTAATACATACTACTAATACTATAAACGTGAAAGATTTGTTTGTTCGTTTGTTTTTCTGATCCAAGTAATGACTACTGATCCGATTGCAATGAAACTCATACCTATGTAGAGTTCTTTTCATAAAAGAAGTCGCTGCAATCAATGTTCTAAATACTTGTTTTCGAAATTAAAAATAGGGATTGCCATTTAACAAACATAAGGATATAATTTAAAGATAAAACTTTAATTCCTGTATTTTATAGAAACTCGTTTCATGAAAAGCACTATAGCTGACTAACTGAAGTACGTACCTATAAAACAATTTTTATTCAAATATTTAGACGTGCATAGTAGGTATACGCAGGTAAAACTGTGGAGTATCTAGCGCCCCGATAAATTCGTGTATTCGTAAATACAATTATTATTTACAAAACGTTTGGTAAGAGATCAATAGTTTTAATAAGACATTAAAATAACATCTGACACTAATCTAAGACTACTGCTTTATCTCTGACATATTCAAACATTAACTTGTTAAAGATAGTGTTCATTTTACAAAGACATTTAGAGTGTACCGCCTACTCACTGCGATTACTATTTATGTGGCCTGAACGTTTCTATTAATATAATAATTGAGAATACACTTGAGAAATAAAACTTATTTTTGTGTTGCTTTTATTAAATTAAGCATTTTTCAACGCCTGACGTTTACCAGTGAGCAAGAGGTCTGGAAAACCTCGAATCGCCAGATGTTTAAAAAGGTTTAGTATAATAAAAGCAACGCGATTAAATCGAGTTTTATTTCATATCAATATCGCGAAAACCGAAGAAAAAATACATCCAATAGAAGTCATATGATCACGGATTATACTCGTAAGGGACTTGATTACCAAAAGAGCGGCCAGAGTGCTGTGAAGATAAATGTATTTAAAAATCGGCCGTGAGCGACGCTTATTATATTTTTTAGGCGCTTCATTTCATTTTAACTTCACAGCGCCCTGAAGACTTATTTTTAAAAACGTTTGTGCAATTTCGGGCAATTTTAATAGCTCGGTTGCTGCTGATTTCCTTTCGATGTCGAACTCCTGCGGTGAGTAATTGAGACCACTCGTTGCGGTCATGCGATTTACATAGAAAAATTAAAGATATCGAACGAAGATCAGAAGAAATCGAGATATTTAAATCGCTCGAACTGGCACAAGCGATTCAAATAGAGCCCCTAGCCGCGCCTTCGCTTTGTATCAATTAAGTCCCTAATACGGACTGAATTTAAATATGATAAGTAGCAGTTTTAATCAAATATTTCCAATTTTGTAACAGTGAGTAGTCAGTTGCTGAATTAAATTTTCTTAACTGTCCTACACAATCATTTTTATAATAGTTACGCAAATACGCAGACGAATATTTTATACAAAAATATAACTTTAGAGATTACGCTTAAAATGGCTAATCGTATGTGATGGTGATTATCTAATTTGAATTTTGAACACGTCATTTCCAAGTCCCAGATAATTTCCTATCTAACATAGATGTATAGTCGAATTATTTACATTATATTTACATGTATATCGTACCGTTTCTCCGTCGTCATCATCGATCACAAGTTGTTGCCAATTCAGTCTTTACGTCTCATTCATTACGATTACGGACAATCAAACGTTTATATATTGTTAGGTACCTAACGTTTATATATTGAGCGAAGTTACACGCGAACATTCACCGCGTTCGACATTCGCTGAGAGCGTACCCTATCATCGCTCTATACAAATGTATATCATGTTCATGTATAAATGATTCGAAATAATGTCTCGCAAACAAACATTGTTTTTAGCATATTTTAGTGCCTGAAATTTACTCGGTTTTTTCAACAACTACATAGTGAAGGTGAAGTGAAGTGACTGGTAAAAATAGAACTCTTCCTTTTAGCTTTACTGTAGTTTGGTAAATGACGTCATTTAAATAAATCACAATGCTACTTGTACCTTCTCCAAAGAAATACGGACGAGCAGGCTATTGGACTTAAAAAAGTATTTTTTTTCTTTTTGAGGTACGGAATCCTACAAAAAGATAGCTCTACTAAATTTATGATTTAGTTGAAAACTGCTCTGATAGGGTACCCTTAAGCATGCTATCTCAGACCTTACAATATTAAAAACTCGTAGTTTGCGACGTCTGACGTCGCGTTGCCTCGCTCGCCGACACACTGCCGAAAACGGACCCAGTGTCGGCATTTAAATATAAATCAAATAGCAAATATTCTAAGACTTTTCACTTCAAAACGCACGTGTCAAGTCGTCGCGTAACGCCAAGCGTTAACATTTAAAAACGTTTTAAAATAGAGGCGTTACCATCGCTTCGTTAACTTACATACTTGTTACAATTACCCTGTCTGTTAAACAAATAAGGTAACGTACAAATTCATATATCAAAGAAATTTTTTGCACAAAATCGTGCGTTAATAAAATAGTACAATCATCATGTGGTGGTGGTAGGTCGTCGGGGTCGGGTGGCTTGTGATGGCGAAGTCGTCTAATGCTTGAGCAAGAGAGCGGCGTGTTTGAGGCGCAGATGCGAGCGCAGCGTGTCGATGCGGCTGTAGGTGGCCGGGCAGTAGGGGCAGAGCGAGCGCTGCGCGGTGTGCGAGTGGAAGTGGTGCCAGCGGTTCGACACCTCCTTGCCGCACGACTTGCAGCGCCACAGCGCCGCGCTCTCCGCCGCCGCCACGAACATGCTGTGGTACGAGTACTGCGGCGCCGCGGCCCCGCCCCCGATACTGCGCTCTGTACACGTACACATCACACGATCTCCTACCTACTGTTACTGTAACTGTACTGTATCGTACTAACACGAGGACACGTGCAATCCGAATGAGTGGGTGTGGAAACGTGCGACACGCACAACTGAAACTACACCAATTGTAACATACCACAATTTAATGTAAAAATTAGTAATAAATACAACAGATAAATGCAGGAGTTTGCAACACGTTAAAATTGCATTACATAACATCAAACAATGTGAAAAATAAAAATTGCATTAACCGCTTGCATAAAACAAAAATTATTTAAATTAAACTTTAACGGAGGCATCAAACCAAGACATCAAACAAAATATTCATAAACAACAAATGGTTCATAAAATTTCATGTAATAATATAACAAGAGTAATAATAAAGTCAGATGATAGGTACGCGATTTGACACCCCCTCTCTATTAGTAATTGTATTACACTATTGTGATATACGACACTATAACAAATTGGCTAATGTTAAGAACAAAATAAACATAACTAGACCATCGCTATCCTGAATATAACTTTAGCTAGTCCTGCACTCCATTGATTCAAATGATACGATCACATTCTCGTGATATAATTGTAAAATTTATATACAATATATTGGAATATTCAATAGATTGGCCAAATAAGTGACTAGGTCCACAAGACCTCCAATTTCATAAGACTAAAATTTAGTAATTCGTTAACCTTATGTGTAAATTCCATATGGCATAAAGTTAGCTTTCAATTAAGTCCAAATCGTCACCATTGTTAAAATTATTAAGTTGCATACTTTTTGAAAGCTGAAAAGAGATCAAAGGTAGATATTTTCTGAGCCAAACGATGTGATACTCCAAAATATTCTGGCCAGACACTATCGTAGTATCCTAACCTAAAATATCTAAAATAATATCTATGACCTAATTAATCGATTTGCTATAGGCAAATACAATATTTAAAATTGGTCTCGAGTGATAGTAATATAAAAATGCATTCACGATTAGATAGATGTAGCGAGCGAATACGCGTTTTGGGACCGAAAGTGTTGCGGGTGAAGGTAGAGTAGCGATCACTCCTCAACACTCGCAACGCAACGCAACGCATCGCATCGCCTCCGCTCCGTACTTTACTATAGGACCCGTATCGGATAGCTATGATCTATTTCAACAATACACGTTAACTTGCGCGACAATAAATTATTAAATAGTACATAACTATTACGATTTGCAGAGGTAAACAAGCTAACATTAATAATATTACCAGCTATAAAACCTGTACATCACCGTAACCGAAACAGACTGCCTTTACTAAGTAGAAATAAAAATAGGAGTACTTTGCTTATGTATAAATACAATTAGGTAGTTACTCTCTTCGTGATATTATCATTATTTATTAATATATATTTATTTAAAATATCATTTAGTTTGGTTACGTAATTAAATAACTAGTAATATTGCACTGAGTATGAAATGCTATTAAACGATAAGCGCCCACTTAAAATATATTGGTACGAATAATTACAATAAATATATTGGGGAAAGAATACGTGGATGTTGGAGAAGTTTTTTGTGAAAAAATTACATTATTATAAACTAAGGCGTCGTCCTAATTGGGAGCGATCGTACGATGGTGCGATGCGTTCTCGTCGTGCGGTGAGTTTCAAACATACAGATTTCATCAGAGTGTCCTATTTGAACCTCGCAAGTAATCGTGCGAGCACATAAAATCTCAATATAAACATAAAACGATCGTACGATGCGTTTGATCGTGCGATCCCAATTAGGACGACGCCTAATGCGTTCAGCAAAGATAAAAAAATCTAAAAGTGGCTTGTTTTAGAAGTCTAGATGAACATTTATTTTATATTCCCGTGAAATTTAAAGTTCTGAGATCAGTTTAAATAATAAAAAAAAATTGTTAAATTATCATGAACATAATTTTAAAACTGTTAAAAGCTTTAGGCGTTTTAATGTTTAATTAAGGTGCGGTGTATGTTTGGTCCGAAACTTAAATAGAATTTTGATTTTAGTACCTAGTTCATTACAAGGTCGGGTAAATTATAAAATGTTCAATAGTCGAGTAACACAGAATTAATTAATGTTTCAATTTATAATTAAGTAATTATCAAATTTTACTTTGTCCACATCCAGTATTCCGTCCCATGTAAATATTACTGAGAAGAAATAAGTTGTAAGACCATTTTGTTTGATAATATCTTGCTTTAAAAAAATCAACTAGTGCCTAATATGGAAGCCAGACAACGGTTAGAATATTTTGTGAACGTTTTTTTTACTTCGATTTTTGCGATGCTGATTCGAAATGAATACTTAACTTATTTTCGGTTTTAATCGCGCCGCTTGTAATATTTTTAACATTTTTCAATGCCCGAGGTTTCGAGAACTTTACAGTGTCACTGGCTCACAGTTAGTCTGTCTACCAATGTCTACCATTGACCAAAGGCACGGTGAAAAATACTAATAATGAAAAAAAGCAATGCGGTTAAACCGAAAAGTAAGATTGATTTTAAATCAGAAACATTCAGATTTGCAGGTCAATTGTTTCACGGAGTGGAAATAAAATTAAAGCCCCAATTATGCCGCAAAATGGTCTGTTAATATGATAGTATTTCTTCTGGCGATATTTACCTACCATAATAAATATAAATATTAAAATGGACTCAGAGTTTAGTGATTATTCAAGTGGGCCCTTACATTCCATAGACAAATTGTATAATCTAGCTAAGTATGAGTTATGACTATTTTTTTTAATAAATTGCACAAGTGGAATTGCATTTTCACAGCTAAAAAACAGCGCAAACGCCAAAAACAAAACGAATGAAAACAATTACGGATTCTTTGAATGAGATGTAGTTATTCCTAACACCATAGTTTATTACACATTTACAATATTTGGTAGGCAAGGATCAGATTCATTCGAATTGCGTCTTACAGGTAATTATTAATATTTATGTATTAGTAAATTTTATATGTTTGAATATAAATGAAGGTAAATTTGTCGAGTGATACTGTAATCTCTATTCGTTTATATCTTTATCGTTAGTATATCGCGCGTTCCCATCTGTGAACTGAGCGATAGTAAACTGCGAGTCTGACCGACCGACCGACCGGATGCTAGATGCCTTACGCGAAATGCAAACAAACTAACCATTAAAACATTTATAACATTATAATAGGAGTCGAATCGTAGCGTGTTAACACTCTTGGTTCTAGCACCATTCCATTTTATCACATTTCAGTTACCGTACCACTCTAAAAAGTTTAGCTAAAAATTGTAACAATCTTAATTCTTAAATTGAAAAATACATACGTAAACGCTAGGTTAGTCCCAATCGTAGAATGCCAATATTAGTTACTAAATGCGTAACCTCGAAACGTTTCGTTCTATGTATCTTATTATTAATTGATTGAAGGTGGGGTCGTTGACCCCGAGCACCGATCACACGAGATTGGGCGAGACGGAACGTGTCGTCGGACACCGACATCGACAGCGGGTGTCGAGTGTCGACATCTCGCCGCGTCTCATACACTGACCGCGACCGCGGACGCGGACAGTTGAACACCTAGCGCGCGACACACTTCAACACATCATCATATATCATATCATACCATACTTCAATAAACTAATCAAATCAATGTTACTTACACGAATCAAAACAACACAACACTAATAAAACATATTATATCGTTATATAAATACAAAAAAAGTATATGAAATCAGACAATAGAATATATCTAAGTATAAAAAAAAACAATCTCCGTAAATAGATCAACTAGTCTAGTATAAAAATCTTTTCGTATGTGTCCTTAGGCGCTATCCTTGAATACATCACAAATCCTTAATAATTATCCATCTTGCAAAGGCCTCATAGAGTTACAAATGCATCTACACTGAGATTCAGTCAATATTTATATGTCGTTGACTAACGACAGATCACAATCTCTTGCCACTCCCCAAATATCTTTTACCGATGTCGTTCCGTACCAACCTTAGGATTTGACATAATCATAAAATAACATAAATACAATTAATTAGCTACAGGAAACTCATAATTTCCTATCTAACGAATAAATATAACAAGTAATGTAACGCCCGTACCGTGCCGTACAGACCGTACCGGGCGCGTCAGCGTCACTTCGCGGTCGCAACCCGCACCGCTACTCGATAAACGTTTATAAAACGATGTATTCTTACGTACATCTTAACATATATTAAGATTCTTATCGATATCATATAGAAAATAATATGGTAATAATAAAAATAACATCATATTATTGCTTTTGCCCGTTCCCGTATAGCGATTGGTATAGAAAAAAAATCTTATCACCTACTAAACGCTTCGAGTCATATAATCTTAGTAACATTGACACAATAGGTTACGATCCTGACGCGAATCTTATATAAAGATCACACTGGGGCAAGTCGAACGCACAACCGAGACAATACTAAAAGGAAGCGGCCGCCACGAGCTAGCGGGCTCCGCTCCGAGGCCCTTTTAAGTAATAGCACTTCAGCTTAATCCTAATTAGGAAGCTTACGGACGCGCCGCGCGCGGGCGAGAGTTCGTGGCTAGCGAGAGGCGCTCACGGAGCGTCCAGCCCGAGCCAGTACACGGACAATCAGTCGAAGGGCGCGTCCAAGTGGTTGGCGAAGAGCGGCGCCGGCGGCGGCTGGGGCGGCGGCGCGTGCGCGTGCGCGTGCGCCGTCGGCTCGAACTTGCGCGTGTCCGGGTTGTACGCGGGGTGCTTGAACTTGCAGTGCGTGCGCAGGTTGTCGGAGCGCGTGTACGTGGCGCGGCACAGCGGGCACTCGAACCGCCCCGGGAAGTGCACGTGGTAGTGGTTCCGTATGTGCGTCACCACCTTGCCGCACAGCTTGCAGCGGTGCAGGTTGAGCGCGCCCGCGACGCGCTCGAACGTCAGCCGCATGTGCCAGCCCTTAGAGCCTGCAACCCGAACACCAACACTCACACCGACTACTTCCGCTACTCCACATCGGTACACTGTCGTACTCTCGACACTACATCTGCGACACTGCCTACCATTGAGTATTCACTCAACCCACCTATGTTATTACACTATTCATACATACAACACAGTAAATAACAAATTGTATTTAGCACTATATAAAGCTGTTATATTAGTCAACTGTTAACGCCGTACTATGCTTTTCCTAGCACTATTTATAAAGAAGCGTTATTACCGAATAGAAAATTGAAAAGATTCAAAATCATGAAATCATTAATTTTTAACAAAACATTAGAATAAATAGTCAATGAAGATTCATGCACAAATGAATCGATGATACTGAAGAAATGGTGTTTGTTATTTGAAGTGTTACTGATTGGGCGAACGATTGTTAATATAAAATACTGTCACCAAGCCTGGATGGTCGCGGTCGAGGTTCGATTAGAGAGAAATAGGTCTGCTATGTAAATAAAGCATGGAAAGGATGAAATGAAAAGAAAAATATAAATAAAGGTAATAATTTTATATTTGCAACAAACACACAGTAACGATATTACATTAGGAGTTAAGATTAAGTATGAGGAAAATAAATTATAATTAGGATATTAGTAAATTAATCACAAAAGCAAAATCAGTCTTGGACGCAAGTGAAAAGTGGCATCCTTATCTACAAGGTACAGGTAGAGATCATAATTGTTTTGCATAAATTTAATTCGGTACTTATTACAAAGTAAAACAACTCAATTGAAAATAAGCAATATTTTGTTGCTTTTAATTACTCTAATGGACTTGGATATCCATACGATACAGTATGATACTACAGTAAGTTGCATAGAAAAATAATGTTATTATTACAAGTACATACTCAGTATCAATTGAGTTGATTTGCAATTCCTTTATCCCTAACAAATTCGACGTAACCCTGACTATTCTAACTATACAGGTACAAATGAAAATCATTATATTTAACATAATTGTCTAAAGACAGTATTTTGGAATATATCACACTTTCATGTAACATTTTAATGTAAAAGCGAAAAATTACTTCTCAATTGATAAATGTACGTTCAACTAGATTTACCTATTTCATGAGCCAGAGTTGTGTGACGAGAATCAGAAGAGCTTTGATTTGAAGGGTATGTCGAACCAGATTATCGTTAAGTGGATTGAGAACAAAACGTAACTATGTAATTCGCGTGTATTTAAGATCGTTAATTAACCAATAACGTTTAAACAACTATATTTCATAAGAGAACCCTTCTTTGCTGAATTGACTAGTTTTCGGTGCAAATTATCTTAGACGAGTTCTTTTAAACGAACATTTTTTCGAGTCATTTTTTAAAAAACAAAACTTTGTAATGTGAAGTAATGTGGAATTGTATAAGTAAATTAAATTACCAAAGTACACATTAAATGTAATAATTATGTTGATTTTATTTAAACATTAAACAGTAAGGTTTTTTGTCGTTTCGTAAACGAACTGTTTAATAACTTATTTCTACTACTTAGTACTTATTTCATGTACCTACGGCTATATTTCGTTGTTTTATATTTCTACCACGTGTATATACGTTCGTACGTAACAAGTAGTAGGTAAATGATTTCTTCAATATAATGACTTCTTTATCGTATAGTGGCCTGGGCTCATCTAGTCTTAATCTTGAGGTCGCATAAAGCCCTCTAAATTGAACTAACGATTGCTATCTGAGATAACAACCGGGACCAACTGCTTTACGTGCCTTTCTAAGCTGTGAAGCTTGAGGATTTTTTTTTTGCCACACACTTTATGGGTTATCCACCCAAGTAATGACCGGGCAGGCGGTGCTTAACCGGCACGACCATGAAGTGCGCACGGGCGCAGCCAGACCTACAATCAATATTTAATCATTGACCTACATTGTTCTGAGTAATTTTTTATTTAGTTTTAGTTTCCAATTATAAAATCCTGAAGTTGAACGTCATCGTCACAAAGGTTTAGCACTTTACAGAAGAAATCTTTCGCTTTCCATTAACAAAACAAATGAAAATACAGTTTGAAACCAAAAAATAAACATAATCATTAATCACACACCACACCTTATTTCTAATTAAATACAAAATGGAAATTGTTAGAACCAATGTAGCGGCAGTGATATCCATGTTAGGATGCCAGTTTTGAAAGTTAGTAATGTTAGTGCAGATCTAGTAACAATAGGAACCTACCTAAAGCTAAGTATTACGTTTGGTTTTGAATTCCCAACGAATCTAGTAAACTATTATGTTTCATACGAAGATGTCTTTTTAAATTATCAGCTCGCGTTAAAGTGATCGGACACAAAGGACATTTGTGTTGTTCAGGATTATGAGATTTCATATGTTTCTTTTTATTATTAACTAACTTCCCGCATACCATACAAGGCTCGGGAACCCCGAAAGGCTTGTTTTGATTAAGGGCTAGACTAAAAGACTTAACAATATTCTCGACATTGGCTAGTTTCTGCGTGAACGGTATTCGCGGTTTTATGTTTTCCTCATTTTCACCTGTAAGATATTGATATACGTTTACAGAGATGATAAAATATCGAAGTGGCATGCTGTTTCAAATCCAAACCGTTCAAACTCTAATTATCCAAACGCAAACCCGAAACCGACACACCATTCCTAAACACGATACCTTTTCAATTAATTCATCGCATGCAGATCGTATCAAGATCACTCGTCTCAAGACTTATATTTGTAAAAATACGCAATCACGTATTTAAAATACGGAACTTATCAAATTAAAGTAATTAAAAAATTGTAAACACTGCACGACCTATGTCCCTCGGGGGCGCCAAATCATCACCAGTAAAGAAATCTTATGACACCGATTTCTTCGTAATAAAAAATTGAAAATACTATGTAGGCAAGCGAAAAGAAAAGTTTGATAAGCGAATGAGGTAAGTGCATTATTATGATGTGGATGACAAGCGGACATTACATGCGACCAAGTGCTTCACGTGCGACTGCGCTGCGCGCGGCGGGCGCGGGCACACTGACAATGTCTAACATTATACAGTTAAAAACTTAATTAAGAACTACTTTACGGTATGTTGGTCTTACAAACAAGTTTTCAGACAAGCAGAGTTTCGGAAATATCGATAATGATAATAATCGAGAAAATATTATAATTATATAAACTACAATGAATTCTGCGTGTAATTTAACATCTGATTTTAACTACCGCAGTCATTAATGTTTTAGATAAAACGCTTAGAAATTCCAAAAATTTATATCATAAAAGTTGTTTGTTAGATTGTGCGAAAGTAGACATTAACCAGTTTTGAAACTGATTATCCAAAACCAAATCAACAACCAATGAGTCTTTACGTTATGTAACAATTTTACCATTAGACATTATCAGTTTTATGTAAACGCAAATTAAGTTAACACAATAATTAATTACCTAACATAGTAAAGACGTCTGGCATTCTTTATTCAACATGGTTACGTATGATAAAATTTATGGCAACATCGAAGGTCGTTCACCTTGCCTTAGTAGATGCGATGAAAGTTCAAATGATTACAATATGATTACAATAAATATTTAAATTAATTTAGGAGTTATGATTAAGTTATGGGAGAATGTATGGCACCAAACTAATGAGGCGAGGTTTTATAAATTAAAATAATGTTACTATCTGAGTTTTAAATTCGGTCATTTTTGTCTAAAAGTTTCTATAAAACAGGTTATAGAGAGAGTCGTAGATATACAAGATTTATGTGAGTAGTATATTATTTTCACAAATCTGCAAACCAGTTAATTTGAAATGCATGTAAATGTATGCATTTTTAACGGAAAATTCAGTCATAATTACTAAAAATATGATTAGAATGCGTGACATCTTTACTGTGTTAAGATATTTGCCGTTTTTTTTTTAAGTAATAGAACTTAAAAAAAACAACAAATATGATTTAAATGTCAGATTTATATTAAAATGACCACCCACTGTATAAGTTTGTAGTTTGAATTGCAAAATCGGAACGTTAGAGGTCGTTTTCAGAATATAATTTGCGAATAAAACGCAGGCGCATTACATACAACAAGAATCGTAAACTAAAAATCCGCGATATAAACAAGATTTAGGTGAGTGCCTAGGGATATACGAATCCGGAAACCCACTTAATGCAAAAAAAAAGTTTGTAGTAAACATTATTAAGAAATCATGAAACGGATTTTTAAAGACACTACGAAATAAAAGAAATGACAGAAAGAAGTAAATCTTATCTTTTTCTTTGTCTCTCTTTCTCTCAAATAAAAAAAAAATATGACCTTTGTCATAAATTGACCAGATCGATCTTTACGATTTCATAGCTTTTAAAATGATTAAATTTAAGAGATGTGCCTCGAATTCAGAATGTACTTAATCGTTAAGTATTTTCAATTTGCAATACTTATTAATGTCGTTTTCCATCTGGTATTTTTTTCATGAAACAACTATTTTTGTACAATGTAGCGCGTATCCGGTACGAAATATGTTAACGGAGATTTATCTATAAGCATTATTTCCTGGTTAATTGAACTAAGACGGTGTTAGCACGGTCGGTGGCTCCGCACTCCGCTCGCGTCCCGCTCGAGCGACCGATACAAGTGGGTGGTACTACTACTTAATTAAGAGCGTATCCTATCGGTACTAACTCCAATATATTCCCTCTTCCCGAATCATGCATCATACAAAAATATTGGAAAAGTCTTATTAGAAGACTTTTCCAATATTTTTGTACTCCACAAACATGTGTGTCCCAATTTGTCTTAGCAATTATTACTAAAAATGACCAAATAACTAATAAAAAATCGAAGTTAATAACAGGGAGACATGTGCAGCACAATAATTAAGAAACGTAAAAAATTTTGCTCTTTCTACAGGCAGTATTCACGAAGAAACCATCAAAGATAATGTAAGGATTATATAGAAATAGTGCGGAGAGGGTACGCTCTAAAACTCTTGATATCCAAAGCAGCCAGGGCGAACGGACAAGGCATTGTGACGTACAGACTCTAACACCCGTATACGAATCTAAGTAATTACTTTGGCTAAGTAATGCCCTGTCTCGCTCTTATTTGTAACTTTTACCGTTAACGAGAATGTGACAGACACATTACTTAGGGTCTCTGCATACGTAACGTTTCGCGGACGGGACGTGCCAATTTCTTCATACAAAAATCCCGTCGGGGCGACGACGGGACTTTCGTATGTAGAAATTGACAAGGCCCGTTCGGGAAACGTTACGTATGCAGAAACACTTAGACAAGTAATTACTTAGAATATAAATACGAGTGTAAGTAATTTTCGTTCATTAGACGCCATCTAGATATCTAATTCTCACAGCGCCCTGGCCGTTTTGTTTACCAAGTTCCTTAGGAAGAGTAGGTCACATCACTCACCATCGATGGTGTCTGTCTGGTCGGGCTGTGGCTGCAGGATCGGCTCGGCGTCGTTGCAATCGTTGTTCATGGAGTGCTGGGATAACATCGACGCCATTTCGGTCACTCCCAGTGCCTGGAAACGTTACGCGAATTGATGTTAAAAACTGATAACGAGCGACTTCGACTCGTTTAGTAAGTTGGTTAAATTATACCACTACTGTATAAAATGACAAAGAACCTCATATTTTTTAAGAGTTTGCCCCTCCCTTATACTTTTTGTCTATTTGTGGTTGTCAACATTTGTATGTTTTATCTTTTCTTCTGTTCAAGCTTAGGATAGTAATTCAATCAATATAATTAATATACGCTCTGTATCAATTTTGAATAACATCACAGTGACAATGTTTTTCAAACTTACGGAGAAGAACTTGCTAAATCTAAAATTGGGGTTACCATCGATAGATCTAAAGTTGAAGGATTGTGACAGCGACTAAGGAGTGAATACAAAACATAAAAACTTAAATAAAAGTAATTGTAAGTGAATAAATAAAAGTTAGGTACATTTAATTTGTCGGTTACACTATGATTTTGGTTTTCCAGTCGAGTGGTCGAAGAAAGTAAGGAACACAGAATGGCTGCATGCATCTTTTCCTCCGACGAAGCCCCGTTTCTGTGTTTCGTCTCAACTCGCTCGTCCGATTTCTGTCAACAAAGAGGGAAGGATCTGCTTTACATATCTTTAGCTTTTCTACAATTTTGGTTAACTTTCCGTCGGGCAGATCCTTTCCTCCTTTCGGTGACAGCACATAAATCGTTAAACAAAAAATCTAATGTATAATGAATGATACAATTAAACAAAACAGAAGAAAAAGATCGACCACAAACAAGGTAAATTAGTAAGCATTCGCATTGCACCCGGAATATAACAATTAATGACCTTAAAACAATGTAAAGTGTAAACCATTGTTAATTAATTTATTTCAAAATTCAGTGCTCTCATCAGGACTCAAACTCCGGACTCCGATGAGAAGAAACCACAAGAAAAGTTTAAGGGGTTTTTTTGTGTTCACACGACACTCCTATTCCAGTTTGATCCAGCATCCTAACCGTTCGATCAATTGTCTTTTCGAGAAAGGCATCGTGAGTCACAGTTCTAGACAGATAGTCACCCAAGGTAGGGTCAGTAGCTGCGTTAGTGTGTTCACCTGTATAGAGCCAGAGAGTGGCACCGAGTATTAATCCTACAGAGAAACAGCTTCATACAAGCCGGTGGGGTAGTAGGTACTCCACTACATGCGCAGCTATGTGCGTGACCTCTCTCACCGACAGTGTGCCGACAGGTTCACGTACGTGAGACGAGTAGGCTCTTTGGGCGACCTCGGCAAACCCGAGCGGAAAGCGGTGAGAAGTCACGCACACATAGCTGCGCATGTAGTGGAGTACCTACCACCGCGCCGCGCGCCGCGGGCTTGTATGAAGCTGTTGTTCTGTTGGATTAGATATTCGGTGGCGTTAGTGTAGTGGTGTTCACTGTTCGCCTGTATAGAGCCCTACGCTGCGTCAGTGTGTTCACTGTTCAATTGTCTGGAGGCAGTAGTATCGTGTACCGTGTAGCGGTGTTGAGTGTTTCACCTGTATGTGCGGCTGGTCGTAGTGGTGCGGCGGGAGATGCAGCGGGTGCTGCGGCGGCGCGGGCGGCGGGTACGGCGAGTCGGGCTCCTGCTTCACGAGCGGCGAGCGGCCGCGCGCGCCGTGCGCCGGCGGCGGCGTCGACGGCTCCGACCCCGATCCCGTCGACCCGCCCTTCACCTTCATGTGACCCTACACACACACACACGCACACGTATTATCACATGTTAAGGACCTTTTAGAAAGTTAGAGGCCTTAAGATGGTCTGAAAACTCTGTGAGTCATACCACTACACAATAAAGAATGAAAGAAGTAGTATTCTAACATTATACCATTCTGTGTTGGTTCCGGATTAGAATAGGCCGTCACTGTTTCTCACACTAGTTTTGCTTAGAGACAGACCAGACTGAGCATCCACCAACCCGCATTGAACAAGGGTGGTCAATTGGTTTTGTCCAAACCACCTTCTTTCATTTGAAGAAATAAATGAGTTTACCTTGCATGCTTGCTTCCTTATTCTTTTCATAATAATGAATGCCTCTAGAAGATTGTAGGTGAATATTTGATCACTAACTTACCAGATAGAAAATGACGATGCGGGTTTTTTTTTCATTATTGATACAAAAACATTTGACTAACTATCTCATTGGATAGTAAGTGGCGATGCAATCTAAGATGCTGCACACTCATCTAGAAGATATCCCACCATATGACTTAATCACAAGTTAAATAAAGAAGACAGCAGAAGAATATTACATAGATGTCTGGCATCCAAGCATAGTTTCCCAGTTGGGACCAGACAGCGCTGTGTCCAACTGTCTAGAACATGTATGTTAGGTCAAACAATCTCACCTCATAATGCCTATAGGACAAGTCCATATCATCTCTAGGTACCGCGGAGTTCTTTCTGCGTCGCTTCTCCGGCGGCAGCGAGTGAGCCGAGAGCGAGGGCAGCGCGGGGTGAGCGGGGTGCGGGGGGTGCGCGGGGAGCGCGAGCGGCGCGAGGGGGGGCGCGTGCGCCGCGGGGGGCGTCGCGAACGACTCCGACCGGGAGAGATTCTCCGCGCTCACTGATGGCGTTGATCGCTCCTCGCACTGGCGAACAACACACTATTAGTAATGTCTAACAAGCTAGAGGCCCTAGGGTGACCTGAAAACTCTAACACTAGTGGCCTATTAAAGTACTGATCTTGCAAGGCGCTGCGAGTCAATAAAGTCTTAATTGTAGTCCAGTTGTAAATTGTAGTTTGATTTTAAGTTTATTGTATGCAATTGCAATGATGTTGAAATGTAATTTTGGACAATTTTACTACAAGAATAACCCCCCTTAAATTCTGTTTTCGTCTAAATAATCTGAACATATTTTTGGTTTTAATAACAATATCAATTTTAATTAGAGTTAATACTGTACTTAAAGTAATTATTAGATAACTAATCCAATTCTCAAGTAGGATTTTTACAAGAAGTTAATTGGTTTTACTTGAAACAGGTTTACTTGATTTACGATAAGTGTTCTGAAGTTCAATGAATCTGGATTGCATAATTAAAGACTATATTTACCCAATAAAGTTTTAAAAGTCACACGATTTGTTAACATAATTACATTTTATCGGGTCTTAAAAGGAGACTAAACCCTCTTGCTTATAAACAGCTGCATTAACTATGTATCGTTTGTATTTTACTGTGACATGAAGTTTCAAAGTTAACAGACAGTGACAAACGTTACATAAACTTAGTCATCGTTTTTATAATTAGTAAAGGGGTACGATTTGGAGACTTGTCTCCTCGCGACCAAGACTATTGTAACATAGTCTAAACATCGAGGTAAGAAAATAAATAATAGTAAGCGATTAAGACCCGGTAAAATGTAACTATATTTATTGTGTTTAACAAATAAAACTTATTAAATTGATAAGAATTAAAAAATATGCTTCAGAACATTGTAATTTATTTTAAACAGGGAGGTACTTTTTTATTGTAAATTATTTCTAGTACCTCTATGTTCACAACATAAAGTCTAAACCAGGAAAATTAAATATCAAAAACATTGTTTTTAATTTAAAAAAAAAAACGATAAAGCAGAGCGGACAATATCAATGAATAGTAGGTATTACTGAATGTTACTAACATATTTGTTCAGGTTGTCATCTTAGGTTTCTCTACAGCAGTTAATATTTAATTTAAAAATTCACATTACTATTTAATTATACCAAAAGATACATATGTTCAAAGGTAATACGCAAATCATACTCACTTTAGGATTCAATGTATTATTTTCTGTCAAACCTCTAACTTGTAAGCTTTCAGCTGTTTTTAGGAACATCGGTAGCATATTTTGGCCAACATTCACTTCACCCTAAAAATAAACAAAGAAAGGTTAATACAGGATCCTGTCATATTCTTAATATTATAAACGCGAATGTTTGCGAGCATGTACCGGCAAACAACTTGGAAAACTTTAACGTGGAATGGGTAAGTTCGCGCAGTAGGTACATTTACATACGACTTCTTTGAAAAATCGAATTCTGCGTATCCGCCATTTTTTTCTAGATGTTTGCCGGGACCTGTATGAGAGTTTGTTACTCCTTCACGCAAAACTATTGAACCGATTGCGATGTAACTTGAAATTAAGATAGCTGGAGACTTGGATTAACACATAGGGTACTTTTTATCCCAATATTCCAGCGGGACCGGGATTTACGCGTGTAAAACCGCGGGGTGCTGCTAGTAATATTATAAAGGTGAAAGTTTGCGTAAGTGAATGTTTGTTACTTCTTCAAGTAAAAACTACTTATCAGGAAGGCTACCGCGGTTTTATCGTTGACAGCAATCGATGCCGACGCGGTAGTTTGACATCTCTGACAGCGGAGTTTTCAATTTTAAAACCGCGCATCCATGGCCGTCAGCCGTCGATTTGAAGATTTTCTGTCAAAATCTTCAATTCAATTCAATTATGTTTGTGTTGCATTCATTCAATTTGACTTCGGCATCGATATGAGTAATCGACGCGCCGATTTGAAATTTTCGCGGTTCGAAATTCGGCTGTCAACTGTCAAATGAATCCGATGCCGATTCCGACGGAAGAACCGCGGTAGCTTTCCAGATTGCGATGTGACTTGGTATGCAGATAGCTGGATTAATACATAGGTTTGATCCCGATATTCCTGCGGGATCGGGACTTTCGCGGGTGAAACCGCGGGGCGTAGCTACCAACAAAGATAAGTGTAAGCCAATATCAATAAATTTATGAAATGTTTATTAATTAGTAGAAAAATACAAACCTTATACATAAAGTCCAATAAAGACTTCATTTCAGAAAAACGCACATCTTTCAGGAATATTATCGGATGAGGATGAGAGTTCTGCAGGAATATAGTCTCGAAATACGGTGAGCACGCAGATAATATCGTTTGGTGTGCCTAGAACAAACACTAATGTTATCTGCCGCTGCATAACAAATTAAACTAAGGAATTTTAATGCAGTGGCCTAGCCTGAAATCAATCGCCAAGAAAAATTACTAAAAAATAGTAAGATTCTGTTAGTAATGAAACTTATTTTTTGGTTTTAATCACGTGGTGTTTATTACTGTTAGGATTGTCAATCCTGAAGAAGAGACCTGTAAAGGTCTCGAAACGTTAAGCATTGAAACAGTGCTAAAAGTTATTAACACCATGCGTTGAAAACCGAAAAATGAGTATAATTTTAAGATACTTTTGGCAGTGGTTGCAAACGCTGTCAATTTATTTTACGATGGTGTACTGTAAGTCTTACTATGACTCTCCCTCCCTTTGTATCTGCAAATAACTTGCAAATATTATAAAATACTTAACATTGGCTAATTCCTAAATTGCCATAATTTGGCATACCGCTATGACCAAAAAGAAAAAAATTAAGTACGGCGTATATTATCTATGTTATATATAATGATTTCTTAGGTTTTTATGATTTACCATTCCCTTTTCGCGTACTAAGCGCAATGAAATCACCTTTTCGTGCAAACTGCTAAGTGCAGCCAATAAGTGAAATTCCTTGCCCGTGTCGGTATTCCCCACAAAACTACAACTTTCAATTCTCCAAGTCTAGAGTGAATATGTTTCTTTTAGGTTAGCATGAGATGCTACTCTAGATTCGCGCTGGATCCACAGGGGAAAAAATCTCAGTAGATCATTTTTATGGATCTAGTTGGAATGATCTACATCGCCGATCTTATCGTCGCTTCCCATCACGTGTCGTGTAGTCAACTGCACAGGACTATCTTATAAAACACTCTCTTCGCGCGTGGTTTGCGTGCCTCCGCTACACGCAAGTTTCACGCAGAATAATTATATTTTAAAGGATTCAATCGAGTTTTTTTTTTGACAAAATATAGCGACTAGATTCGTCTAAATATTTTATTAAGTGCCTAATCTATTGCTTTAAATTGTTAAATTTGGTAACGTGTAGGTATGTTTGCGTCGCAATTTCTATGAAAAAGTCTTACCTATCCTATGCTAAACAATATTAGAAGAAACAATGTAGGTACAAGCTTAAATATTGGCAACTTAAAAGACACAATAACTTGCCAAACTAGCCGCAACCGAATACATTATGCAAGTTTCTGAAGGTCTTTACTAAAATTTACCTTAAAAAAAACTGCAGAAATACTACCATTATCATTCTAATTAGGAAGACTTGAGTATTAATATACATAAATACCGTCACAAACATGTGTGAATAATTAGGCGTTTGAAACGAAAAAGATAGGGGAAGAAGTCAATACAACCTTGTCGCTAAAGGCTGCGATTCCAACGAAGATGTGCGTGGATGCGTAGTTAGGGTTACGTTTGTAAAGAACCAATAGAATCGCTCCATTTATACCTAGCATAATTTAGCTGAATTGTTTCAGCGGTTACTAATTACTTAAGTATTTTTTTTAGGGTTTCGTAGTCAACAAGAAACCTTTATAGTTTACGTAATTGAAAATAAAAATCGATTTATTTCAAACTGTTTGAAATGCGTGTAAAAAATTGTTTGTGGTGTTCACAAATTCTGGTGATGCTGATATGAAATAAAACTTAAAAAACGTCGGGCGTTGAAAAATGCTTAACATAAAAATGCAACGCGATTAAAATCGAAAAATGAGTTTAATTGCAACTTGTTTTAACCATGCCAACCCTGCAAGCTACGCATCCTCGCACATTTCTAGTGGAAACGCAGACTAACACCTGTGGGTTTTTTTAACATTCTGAATAATTACGGTAGGTATGACCCTTACAATTATGTAAACGTATGGCATTGTATGTAATTCCGAATATATCCAGTTTTCTTTAAATATAAATACCTAGTTTGTCGTTGCACGTGGCCATTTAGCAATAAACTTAACAAATATACTGGTATAATAGGATGTCAGACAATGGATAGATTACCTAAAACATTTTTTTTTGGAAATAATTGCATATTACATAAAAAAACATCCACGACCGGAAATCAATATCTGTAGGTCATTGAAATAATAACTTGTTGCCAGGCGAACCTGAAATCTTGGTGTGTTTCAACTTGGCCGGACCAAGCAATAGATTTACACCATTACTCTCATTATTTAATACCTATTTGGTACTTTTGTTCATATATTTAGTACCTGTCATTTTTTATCTTTATTATTTTCGAAACGTTTGGTCCGGCCAAGCTGACGTACACAAATCTTGGGTATCAAAGGCGTGTGTTCGCAAACGTGATTAGGTTATAATAACCGAATTCTCGAGTCCTACTAATATTATATAGGTGGATTGGATATGAAAGTTTGCGAGTGTGTTTGTTGCTCATTAAGGCAAAAACCGCTGAATCAATTGAACCCTAAACTCGGTATGTATAAAAGAAACTGAAGTACTGAAATAATAGATAGGCTACTTTGATAAAAAAAATAACCGACTTGGGCTCGGTTTGTGTTTTAAAAATGAATGAGAATAATTATTATAATCTTATTTGTGAATTTTAGTTACATATTGTTCTCAAATTTAAATGAATTTTATAACGAAACAAAAATCATTAAAATCGGTAGGGCCGTTCTCGCAAGTGATTGCATTTGAAACTAACAAAACTTTACATAATAAACTTTCGCATTTTTAATATGTATGGAAAAGAATCCTATTTTCAGATTATCAAAAAAGTATAATAATATCGGATACGACACAAGTAACTCGTGGAATGAGTAAAAAGCATACAAAGCTCATTTACGGAAGATTATCTTGCAAGAAGTAACAGTTCGAAAACCTGCACTTTCCGTTATGCAGATTTATACGACTCAGTTAACTTTATAAAATATCTGTAATAATATCTGTCCAAATACTCAACATTACCAACATTACAAATAAGGCAATTGATAATAATATTATAAAACGAAGCTTGATTCATTCAAATATGCCGATTACCTGATTCTGATTTAATTAGAAATTCAAGTCAAATATTTGCTTTTTGGAATAATAAAACAACGAAATCTATAACGTTTCCTTCATCTGCCATTTCTACACAACTTTCATTTCACTGAGTTTTAGGTAAAGATCGTAACTTTCTCTCGAAATAATGTTTTGGCAGGCGCAACGAACCTTTGATCTATTTAAAAAGAAAAGTATTTAGGTATCAGTTCATTTTAAATAAGTACTATGGTTAGCTGCGATATCTAGGTTCAGTACTATTCTATTCTCGAAACGTCATTTGTTTGACGTTTCGAGAATCTCTCGAGAATTTTATGCCGGTAACTTTACATTGTTTCAAAGAGATCCTATATTTATACTAGGCCATTTCAATTGTAAGTAATCAAAATATTGATTGTTTATTGTTTGACGGGTTCTTGTAGGTTTTGTAGTTTTAAGTGTAATTGTAATTTAGTTTTAAGTTTCATATTTTTAATTGTAATTTTAATTTGATGTCATATTGTAGTTTAGTAATAGAAATTGGTTCAGTATTATAGTATTTCTGCGATTTATTACGCAAAAGTAGAATAACTACCTATGTATTCCAATGAATTACATTTTTTGTAAAATGAATAAGTAGGTACATGTAAATAAATAATGGTGATAATGATAGGTAATAGTAATTAATAATGATGATAGCCACAAACGAATTGACAGCTTCCTATTTTTGAAGCCGGTTAAAATGATTGCCGAACTATATCTATTTAACTTGCTATCTAGGACCTGTTAGGCACTAGCTGGTAACATAGTAGCTCATCTTGTGTTCACTTCAGCCATATTATTTACTAGCAGATTCCCGCGGTTTCACCCGCGTAAGTCCCGATCCCGTGGGAATATCGGGATCAAAAGTAGCCTATGTTACTCAGGGTGAATGTAGCTTTCTAATGGTGAATTTTCGAAATCGGTCCAGTAGTTTCGGAGATTACCCCTAATATACATACATACATACATACATGTTACCAACGTTACCTCTTTATAATATTAGTATAGATTATGTGCTTCGGCGCAGAAAATACCCGAATTTAAACTTTTTGTAGCACGAAAATGTTCTTTCTTACCTACTCTAGTTAAATCTAGTTTAATCATTCTATGTAAGTGTTGTGTTACTTCTTGCTGAAGTATATTAATAATTACAACAAATTATACATTTAATTCAACTAAGAAAGTACAAGTTATGTTACAGTTAATTTATGTAGATACTAAATACTAATTACGTACTTTTAAATTTTAGCACTCGAATAGCCAGTTGGCAGCTACCGCGTAATCTTTTTTATCATCATAAACACAATTTAGCGAATAAATTCGTCGTGTAACAAGGTCTGTACCCAAGGTTTACACATTGATACCTACGTACGTTCTTTCGTCGTAGGCAGGCGTGATATTCGATATGTATTTAAGTAGGTAGACGCTTAGTTTTATCGTAACATTTCAGGGACACAACTAGGTAAAGAAAGACACCGACATGTGGGACATCAGTCACGCATCAAAATGCGAAAATAGTTTTGTACAGGAACTGCAATAAACCTAACGTACGGTACGATAGTGGTAAAGATACAGCTAGATACAGCTATGTAGCGAGACATAATATACGTTACGTTAGTCGTCTAGATCTAGCTAGCTAGACCCTATAACCCGCTTACCAACAGCAATAAAAAATTAGAAAGTTAAAATATATGCAGTCTTCTGCAGACTCCTTTCAACCTACAAAACAAATTGCATTTTATTAGCATAAAAGTTTTAGCTTTCATAGTTAATTGTTGAATTTAAATGGCATATGAGAGAAGTAGCTGGACATCGTGTTATTGACCTTAGATTTACCGGAATCTAGGTACGATCGCTAAATATTCTAGCGACTGATTTTCCCGCGGATTGATTCAAAGTAATACTTTCGTAGTTAACAGATTAATAGTTTCAATAACAGTCGACCGGTTAATTATAATATTTCTGCTTAAAGTTACTTTCTATAACAGGTTTACGAAATTGTTATTTCTTAATCGTCCGTGCCGGCTAGCTAGAAGCTACGTTCACGTCCCTTTTCACACACTATGTAGTTAGACAGGTTAAGGTGCTGTTATACCTAAGTTAAACTTTAGGGTAAGGCCAGACGAGCGTAAATTTTTGACTGTGAGTGGTGTACCTAATATAGGTCGCGGAATTCGTTTTCATAGACAACAGATACTCGTTACGGTGTAAATAAAACAGGAATTTTCCCATGATGGTAATGAGTGCAAATTTTATTTATGTGTTGTTGTGAGTCGCATTTTTTTCGGTCATCGGTTGCCACACGGCAACGCAAACTGAATTGTCTATTTTCTATGAAACTTAATTAAGCGACCGAAATTACGACGACAACTCAAAAAATTCCGCTCGTCTAACCTTGCCATAAAACCTAATATAGCAGAAATTACGCGGCCGATATTGAGCGACTCACAACTCAAAAAATTACGCTCGTCTGGCCTCACCCTTAGCGTCTCTAGTGGCCGCGAAGGCGCAGACATTGCGCGAGAGCAGATTTTAACAAAATTGATAAATCATGATTCATGATATTCTTTATTTGCTGACTTAGCACTTGATGGGAAACAAGATGATTCTGATTATTTTAACAAGAAAGTTTCCTATTGCTGTCTAATACAGTTTTAACGATATTTACGATATAATAAAGCACAATTTAAACGTTTAAATATTTTATCGAGATTAAATATGTGCGATCGTTTCCATCTAATAAGGACTAGGTACTCAATCTGAAGATGATACATTCTAAATATTATAATTAAGCGTTTCACCTCTTTTGAAAGTAGCTTACATTTTTAATTCTAAGTTTAATACGTTTAAGGCAGCGCCTTATGATGATCCTTTATCTTCACGACGCGTTTGAAGCAAAGTTATTTTCATGCATAATTAAATTATACATATAGTATTTTAACATAACCATTGTTTTTATAAAAAAAACTAAAGCCCTTTATCCGCCCTTTTATGTAAAAAATGGCCTAAAACTTTTGTTTATCAACTCAAAGTTCATACTAATGTGTATTTCTGAAAAAATAACATACATACAATGAAAAAATCAAAAACAAAATGTTAAAAAATTTAGGTGCGTTTTAGCTAACAACTTTTCGCGAAAATCTAAAGTTGCTCATAACTTTTTATCGTGTTGACTCACGACGGAACTTTGATTTTTATACTCAATAGGGATCATAGACCTCAGTCAGTATAGTACGAATTTCAACTTGCTAGGTCCACCCACGCAAACAGACAGATGGACAAGGAAGTGATCAAGGGTTCGTTTTTTACCTTTTCAGGTACGGAACCCTATAAAGTGCTGCAATGTAGAGATGCAAATTTGATAAATACTATGGGATTTTAATATTGTAATACGACCCAATATGATATTTCATATTTTGTTTGCGAAAAAAGCAAAAAAAAACGAATTCAATCTAGAAGAAAGGCAAACCCTTTTTTTGAAGACATGGACATGGGCGTCGTTATGCAGAATATCACGCGCCTGTACATACATAAACCTACATAAACGTGAAATTAGGAATAGAGTTTAGAACCTCCAACAAGAAGATAACGAGCATAAAAATTAAGATGCTGTTCAAAAGTGGCGAATATTCCTCGGGCAAACATTGCAATGTGCAATTTTGATTACATACTGATTGCAAGAGGATTTATGTTCGCCTCATATGTGAGTTCTTGGGTCCTCCTAACATTGTGACCCCATAGTGACGAGATGGCTCAGCCGATTTCAATGATTGATACGCGGTTAGTCTCGTCATAACAGAGTGAGTATCAATGAGATAAATAAAACATTGAAAATAATTTCAACTCTCCAGCTATCACAGTTCATGAGATACAGCCTGGTGACAAACAGACAGACAAACGGATAGTGGGGGTCTTAGTAAAAGGGTTCCGTTATTACCCTTTGGGTAAAGAACCCTAAAACGAGATACAGGTCAAAATGATAAGGTTAATTGTTTTATTTTCTTTCAAACCTTATATTTCAGAAATGTATATAAACTTCATTAATATGATGAAAGGATAGAGAAGTTGATGCAGAAGTAGGCACATTAGGAAGTTTAAAGCAGGCAGGCGAAATGCAGTTGGATGATGAAGTGGCTGTACTATTTTATGAGTCCCACTTTCCTGAATACACTTCCTTGGGATTTAAGTACTCCTTGCTTATTATTTTTGGCCAATTTAATAGTAATCTACAGTCACAGTTGGGATTTTATTTAATACTTACTTATATAAATTAGTGAAATAAAAAACAAGTGGAAAACACTTCCTTCATTTGACTTTTTAAATGTCCAATAGACAAAACAAAACATAAATGAAACATTTGAAAAATGTCTATTGTAATAAATGTTTAAATAGACCAACAAATTGGTTACAATTCACTGAATACCTAACTAGGTATTTACCTAGGTATATTGTATTCAAAACCTAATAAATAGAGTCACATTTAAGTAAAGACCTGGATAGAATATCAAATATTTAAATGTCTAAATGAAGACTACCTTGACAAGATGGCCTAAGGTACCATTTCAACTGCGATGACAATCAAGATTTTTTAGTGTTATCTCGTATCTTCCTATGATAGGTATATATTTATCTTTAATGGGCATCCTTGGAATTAATGAAACATTTAAAATTTGATATGAATACCTAGCTCACTTAATATGATAAATAATATAAGTTAGGCTAGAATAAATAGCTACTCATGTGAAAATCTAATCTCGAAGGATATAAAATTAATTATAAGTACATATTTAAGTAGGTAGTTCATCCATTGCATTGTATGCTAAACGAAAATACTGAAACTATGAAAAAAACTAGAATATAAAAGTATTTAGAGTTGTAAAAATATAAATTTTTTTATACAAAATCAATGTTTAAAAAGAAAAAAAGTAAAACAAAACCCGTTGTCATTGATAAGTGTTGTTATGTAATCATAATATTACTCATATTTGTTTACTATTTAAATGCATTTTGTTGTGTCATAACAATGTACAGTTGTACACATGCAACTGAATGTCAATATTTACATATACTTCCTACAATATGACACAATAACAATAGATACACAAATAACTAAGTTATTTCTGATATTTAATGGGTTTCAATGAAAATTGTGTAAGTACAATGATGATATCATAGTACTCACAAGGAAGTCTTAAGTGTGAATTGGGCAATTAAAAATAGAGTAGGTACAAGTAGGTACTTCATATAAAAGATGATTATAACCCAATTAAATAAGAACTTATCTAATGTATGTAGTATGTGAGATATAACTGTTTACATTGTAAGTACTTACCTACCTAGTTTTGCAATGTAGATGAAACTAGATAATAAGTAATTCCAATCAAATACCTTGACAGTCTCTCCATCGCAGGCAAGTGTGACATCGCAAAGGGCTTCTCTCTGAAGTAGACTCGCAAGGACATCAGTCAAATTGTTTGGGTGGTTGTTCCAGCGTAGGCAGAATTGCTGGTCCATTGTAGGTGCCAATGTCAGTGACCGAGCTGCAATACAACCATGCTTTTACCACAATGTCCCATTAGAATACACATACATAAAGGTACTTGTTCAAAATAGGCAATTACCTACTATGTGGGCTTATGCTCGAAACCTAAATTCGTCAGAGTGTATTTAAACAAGTGGTAATTAGAGACGTGCGCCGGTTATCAAATTTACATTGAGATACTAGGTAGTTGCAAAAAAATTGGCGGGCATAGGGCCTAGATAGGAGAGCGGAGAGATAAGTGACATCAGCGGTTCGAATTAATGGGGGCCGCGAGCCGCGGCCAGCGAGCGAGCTTACTGTATTCCACATTGACAGTTAGGTAGCTGCCGACACATATCTACTTGTTGCATGTTCCAAACAACACCTATACATTATGTAATTTAGCTCCTGAAGACGGACCGCGGGGCCACCGACCCTACGGGACGCGCAACGCCTCTAGCCGCCTCTATAAACGAGTTTAAAAAAGTAGTACCGCTGCCCAAAAAAATCGCAACATGCTGACACCGTTATAATCGCCAAGCTGGATGTCCCACTTGCTAACTCCACACGCGTCATGTCGATAATTCAACGATGCACCACTATTTACCGTATATCACTGCTCACATTTTGTGCTTAGATAAAACAATCTGAAGATGTATGTTATTACTAAACGCGTAGTTGTGTCAACTTTGGCTATTCGTAGCGCCATTTGCCAATCCCGTATCACAGAATCTCAGAATTTTATTATCAATAAACACTAGATTTTTGTTATAACACACGAATAAATCACTGGCACAAAAGAATTTCTATTCTCAGGCACAACAATTCAATATTTCCTAACTCACCATTTGCAAATTTTTTGCCATCACAATCGCCACCCGACCCCTACCTTGCACTGTCTTTTTGACCACACACACATCTCGATTTCCGTGTTCACTCACGGCCTTCGGAATATCTTTCACATCAATCGGGCAGATTCGCAACGCGAACTTCATGCGTTTCTCGATTGTTGGCGCGAAATTTAACATTTGCAAAAATTTGCACAGAGCGGTTGTTTACACTGGCCCACACTCAGTCAAAACGTAAGTACTGTAATTAGTTGAGTTAAATTATAAGATAAACTACGATTTCATCATTGTTTTATGGTGAATTACGAGTAAATTACATGATAAATACCTTGTTTTTGACATTCGGCTAAAATTCTGTTGAAGAGGTTATGACGCGGAAGCAACAACTTGTGTGAAAAGTACATACATCGCACTGTTTTAACTACTTTTATTTCTTACTACAGTGGAAAACATTGTGTTTTATTACATTTATTTTGATTTTTTGGCCTTTGACGACAACAAAAATTAGTACATTGGCCTTGACATTAATCTAAAAAAAATTCGCACATGCAGTGTTACCAAACCAAAGAAAAATAAGTCGGTAGAAATGTGGGCAAAATATCGGTAGAAAACGGGAGATTTGTGACTAAATAAAATTAGGCAGTTTTATAAAAAAAAATTAATAATTAATTATAATAAAAAATCAGACACTTTTGTTGTCATACCAATGCTCTTTTGACACAGCACAGTACCAAACATCTTTTGTCAATATTAAAATCAAAGCAACAGACCATCCATGTGACGCTTGGAATAAGACCTTCAAACTTCAAGAAGATGAAAATTTGTTTCGTTTTCAATAAATTTATGCTAGAAAAAAAAATTTTTCTACATTAGCCGAAGAGTGAAGTGAAGTGAAAATATATCGAAAACAAATTTTGCCAAAATGGGGAATCACACAAACAGACTTACAGCTCCCCAAAATTCTATTGGGTCATTTGAATTTATACTATTTATAAGTATTCCGAAGTTCTCTCCATTCAGTTCGGTGTCAAGTTTTTGCAGATCGACCGTTAGTTGTTAATTAAATTTGGAAAAGCTCTGCATATGTGGATAATAGCCGATGTAGCTCCGGTTTTTAGATGATTTTTGTAGTAATGATAAAAAGACGGGAGAATTTTATCGCTTTACGGTAGATCGGGAGATTGGTTTGGAAATCAGTAGATCTCCCGTTTAATCGGGAGGTTCGGGAACGCTGCGCACATGTTACATAGGGACTTTTAATGTTGCCAGTAATGTAAAACGTCATGTCACCATTTTCCCTAACTACTCGCATTCATCATTTTTCGTTATAAAATTTTATGTTTTAGTAAAAAAATAATAAAATTATAAAGATTGTAAAAATAAAATAAAAGAATAAGAATCATGAAATACGAAAATAACCTAACTAGAATACGGTACATTATCCAATGAATAAAAAACGTGTGGTATTCGGGGACTGCCGCGGTAAAGCTATTGCGTAGCATTTTTTAAGCTATTGCATAGCTTTTTGCGGGCTTTGAGCGCGGCGACCGAATCAAGAAATTCCATAACTAAAATAAAACCAAACACTATGCAATAGCTTTACCGCGGCAGTCCCCGAGTGCACAGTTTTTTTCTATTAGTCTACATGGTAGGCGGAGTGGGGGGGTGCTAGGTTTTATTTTCGTTACGGAATTTCTTGATTCGGTTACCGCGGTCAAAGCCCGCGATAAAAGCTATGCAATACCTTAATAATATATAAAGTGTAGTTTGGATATAATAGATTCTGTCTGATTCAACATTTTAAGAAATTGGTGAATATTCTAATATTAGGTAGGTCTATATCTATATCTGAAAAATAATACATTTTATTTCAACGTTTTTGGAGTAAATTAATTATGTTGTATATTACTTTAAAATAAAATGAAGTCCTAATTTAAGAGAAAGTCTAAAGTTGTAAATAATTATTTACTTTTAAAACAATAAAGATGAAGATAGGTATAAGTCTTAATATAAACAATTATAATAATTATAATAAAAAATAGAAATTGACAACCGGTCTTGACAACTTCATCTCAATTTTTTTCATGAATAAATAAAAAATAAATTATTATGCTAATAAATTAGCCTATATTTTTAATAATACTCAGCAACTCTTTATACGAAAGTAAAAGAAGTAATTTTTATAAAACCAAAAGAAGAAACCGACCTACACCCCATTTTCCGGACAAGAAGAACAATGATGACACCTAAATGTCAAAACATAAAAATATCCAAGAAAGATTGAACAATATATTTATAGCAAAAACCATTCCATGTCCATCTCCGACCCCTAGCTCGTCGTCATCTGGAGATGGAGATGTATTCAGGACGCCTCCGGACTCCAGCGAAGACGACGACGACCACTACGTGGCGCAGCTTCAGACACCGCCTGGGAGTTGTGCGGAGCCTGAGAGGCTCTCTGTACCTATTGAATCTGCTCTTTCTACATCTGCACCCCCACCGACCGACCGACCGACTCAACAAGATGCGACAAACCGAAATGTTCTAAATTATGTGTCACAGGAAAACAGGGTTAAGTGTGATAAGTGCTCTCGTTTTTTTAATGGTAATCGTGGCCTCAAAATTCATATAAGTAAAATACATCGTTCGGCACAAAATTTTAATGTTTCAAATTCAACTTCTTTTTGGGAATCCCTTTCTACGTTTAAGTGCACCTTGCCTGTAGTTAAAAGGATTCCGCGTGGCGCACGCATTAGTGTTGCAAAATGCCTTACGCGTGACCTACAAAACGTAATAAAAAACAATTCAGTTGAAGCTTGGGAGCACTTACTCACTTTCCCTTTCAGAATATTACACGTCTCGAAGAATATTTTGGAAACAGAATCCCTAACAAACAAAATTAAACAAAATTGTATACGAAATAGTGACTCAATCCCTGATTTCACTTCGGTAACTTATCCTCATCCCCGGGCCAATATTGAAAAAGGTGAAATCTCTTTCAAGCTCGTTGAGGATAAGATGGCCGAAGGAGACATCAGAGGATCAGCCCGGTTATTATTTTCCAGTGACACAAGTGCACCAAATAATACGGAGACCTTGTTGGCTCTTAGGGAAAAACATCCACCTTCACCAACACATCACTTTACAGCCTTGCCTTCAGGAATCGACGAAGATCCCATGAGTGCTGCTCCGCCTGAGATACTATCGGCTATTTCATCTTTTCCGAGTGGCTCAGCGGGCGGCCTCGACTCGCTAACGCCACAACACTTAAAAGACCTTTTGAGTGTGACATGTGGCGAAGCCAGGGACGCCCTGCTAAAGGAGCTAACCGCATTTGTGAACATGATGCTTGGAGGCAAGGTTAATGAAAACATCATAGACGTTCTCTATGGAGCCAATTTGTGCGCCCTCCTCAAAAAGGATGGGGGTATAAGGCCCATAGCTGTAGGTACTGTTTACCGTCGTCTCGCAGCAAAAATCTGTTGCAAGAGTCTAAAGGAAACCCTCTGTAAGGATTTCCAACCCATACAGTTGGGTTTCGGATCTCGCGGTGGCTGCGAGGCTGCGGTACATGCCTTGAGAACGTCACTTTTCCACAATAAATGTGAAGTGTTGGTAAAGGTTGATGTAAAGAACGCTTTCAACTCTGTTGACAGAAGTTTTCTTCTCAATCAAGTTAAAGACAAAATTCCTAGTGCGTTTGGTTTTATTTGGCAATGTTACGGCAAACCTACAAAATTAACTTACAAAAACAACCTCATTCTTTCGGAAGTAGGGTGCCAACAAGGTGACCCCCTTGGGCCGGCTCTTTTTAGTCTAGCAATTCATCCGACCATTAAAAAGTTAGAGTCAAAATTCAACGTGTGGTACCTAGATGACGGAACTATAGGAGGCGATATCAACTCGGTATACAATGATCTAAAATTAATTATCTCGGAATTTAAATCATTAGGACTTACTTTAAATTCTTCAAAATGTGAAATTTTTGTTCCTAACCAATTGATTCAAAATACCGCATTAACCCTTTTTAACAAAATTGTACCAAATATAACATTATTAAATAACCAATCACTTCGCCTCCTAGGATCACCGATTCTAGACGAATCGCTAAAAGATTTCATAGAAGAAAAAATTCAAAATTTTCTTTCTGTTTCGGAACGCCTCCAAAAAATTAACATGCATGTGGCTTTTTTTATAATAAGATATTGTCTTTTCGTGCCAAAATTCATGTATTCTCTTAGATGTTGTCAGCTTTGGAAACATCCCTTGCTTATACAACAGCTTGACAACATCATAAGAGATACACTCACCACCATTTTAAACACTTCTTTAGACGATCGCGCTTGGCAGCAAGCCTCACTGCCAATAAGATTTGGAGGTCTCGGTATTCGCAAAATTTCTAGTGTATCTTTGCCAGCTTTCTTGTCTTCTATATACAGTACTTCGAGCTTAGTACACACAATTTTAGAACCTATAAGTCCAAATTGCCAGTTAAATTATTTAAATGAAGCAACAGAAAGCTGGAAAAGAGCCTGCCCAACGGAGTCGTTACCAAAAGCCCCTTCGTCTCAGAGGCAATGGGACGAGCCGCTCTGCACGTTAGAATTCAATGACCTGATATATACTTCAAGTTCTTCTGCAGAGCGTGCTCGTTTACATGCCGTTGCTCGATGGGAATCGGGTCTTTGGTTACAGGCGCTACCATCCCGTAATATTGGTAATCTTTTAGACAATAACACATTTCGGTTGGCCGCATCTCTTCGTGTAGGTGCTTTCTGTACAGCTCCTCACCGGTGTGATTGCGGAGAGCCTGTAGACCGGCTTGGTCACCACGGATTATCCTGCCCAAAGAGTGCGGGCAGGATACCACGGCACTCCAGCCTGAACGATGTCATCCGTCGGGCCTTCGGCAGTGCCGGCGTCCCGTCAACTTTTGAACCTAACGGACTTTTACGGGACGACGGCAAGAGACCCGATGGAATGACTCTCGTTCCTTGGAAGATGGGTAGGCCCCTAGTTTGGGATGCCACTTGTGTGGACACGCTGGCTCCTTCCCATCTTCCAGTGACCACGGTGCGGGCAGGAGCTGCCGCTGATAAAGCTGAAAACCTTAAACGGCACAAATATAGTAATCTAGATAGGGGTTACATGTTTGTGCCGTTTGGGGTGGAGACTTTAGGTCCGTGGGGGCCGGCCGCTCTGGAGCTGTACAGAGAGCTAGCTAAACGTTTGGTGGAGGCATCGGGTGACCGGAATGCTGGCTTGTATTTTGCCCAGAAAATAAGTATTTGTATACAACGGGGCAATGCAGCCAGTATTCTGGGCACTTTTCCCTCCACCAAGTTTTTAGCTGATTTAGATTTAGTTTAGTTTTTAGTTTAGTTTTATTTTAATCAGTTTTAGTTTTAATTTAGTTTTTAATTTTAACTGTGTTTTTAAAAAATAACAATTATAATTATTTTTTTATTTTGTACCATGTTGCCATGGTTACCATGTAGCTCGGCCGAGCTACATGGTTCATTGTAGGCGGAGTGGGGGTGTTAGGTTTTTACGTTACGAAATTTCTTTATTCAAAGCTCAAAGCCCGCGATAAAAGCTATGCAATAGCTTAAAATTGCAACATTTTGATATTAGGTAATGAATTACCAAAGTTATACTTAATTACTTAAAGCTGTTTATCAAAAAACGAAATAAAAATTTAACTTCGTTGCAGATGATGATGAGAAGCGAGTAAGTGAATTTTCATTACAACATTACGAACTAAGTTAACTATCATTACTGCCATGGTTTTACCAAAATTATGGCAATAATTTTGAAACTGGTAATATAGACTACTATGCTAGCGCCATCTCTACAAGGTCACTTCTACTGGTTAGCAGAAACATTACTTGATTCCAAAGTAAATGTATAGATGTCGTTACTAGTATCTGAAAGTAGAGTAATATCGTCCATCGACCTCAATGGTACGAAAAAAGTGTGATTGAATTCTGCCTATGTACAAAGATACCTACTACTAGGGCATGCAATATCGGAAGGTTTTCAATCTCGAGATGATATCGATATTAAGAGCTCAATCCCGGGATCCCGGGATTGATACTGGGATTTTAGATATGGTTAAAAAGGCGAATTTAATACAATAAAAATGTGTAAAATCTAAAATATTTAATATATTTAAGACTCTAGTGGTTTCATTACGTAAATAAGTTACCTTAAGGGCCGTCCACCCCATCATTTTGGCGGGCAATTAGCCTAAACCCGAAAGTATCTAAACTTTCGCGCCAAATTCTAGGCGCACCACTAAAATGGTGTTAGCAGTAAAATTTAGCATGCGAGCTTGTATAAAAAATACTTGTCTTAAAAATTGCAATGAATCACGTTACTTTTATTGTTTTAAACATTTTACCAATTCCCTACGCTTCTAAATCTAAATCTTAGGGGTAGACTAATTTGGGTTTAATTTTAATAGTTCTATTCAATCTTTCCATGAGGCAAAATATAGCTAAAAACCTTAATATGAACCCAAATAGTAAATTGGTCAAATCTCGATATCGGATCACTCAATCCCGGGATTATAATATCGAACTTTTGCGTCCGAGATCCCGGGATTACGATATCCCGGGATCCCGGGATTCATGCCCTACCTACTACCAACCTACATACCAAACATTATTTTGGCAAGATCTAGTAGACTACCACTTAGGTAGGTATGTACTCACTTACTACCTTCTTTGTAGTACAGTCGACAACATAAGTGCATACCACCGTTTCGAAATTTTACCGAACATCTTTAATCATATCAGTCTGTCTTTCTGTCTATAGAGAGAAGACCACTCCACAGACATACAGAGTAGGTAAGTAACTTCATTAATTAAGTATATATTATTTTATTATTGGCACCGTGTTGTCCTCTTCAGTACACGGTAACGTACTATTATACTATTTGACGGTAACTAAGGCACAGAAACTAAACTAACAATCGAAGTAAATGTCTTTAAACTCAGCCGTCAGATAAGGCTATATTGTCTAAAATTCTTTTGATTGTTTGACAAAAAGTAGGTCATCTAGATTTGGCTAGACTATGACGTCATCAGTTTATTCTTGAAACTTGCGTCTCTACACTGATTTGTCTACCGTAAAACTACATCTATCTAAGTACCTACCTATCTGGATAAATTAAACCTGTTATCTAAGTAGGTAATAGGTAATATGTACCTACGAATACCTACTTCTAGCAAGAAATGGTTATTTTCACTTCTAGCTACTATTTTAAAACGGAATATGTTATGTATGATAGAAAAAAAAACATGGCATGGTCATGGCAAATAAAGTTTTTATGACCTAAACATATTTTCTCGAATGTACCTACCTATTTTTCCAGGGAGGAAATAGTTGACTACGTTTGTATGGAGAACTAGTAGGTATCCTTTCCTCTTAAGCCGGAATTAAGGTCATAGATAGGCATCTGATTACTAAGCACTTGCAACTGGGCTATTGGACAGAATTACTTGTGATTTTCCAAGTGCTTCAAGTGTTGTGTTCGTCTCTGAGCAATGTAATATTAGAATGAAAGCTCTGGTTTGACATTGGAATATTGATCAAAGTGGTTAACAGAAGGAGGCTACAGGAACACATTATCTAGACCAGACAGTCATTTTATTACTCATTTTACAGTGTTTGAACTCTGAAATTATCTTGATGAGCAGATATTCTAGATACTGCATAATCAGCTGATAGTTTGTTATGGGTTATTTTCCAATAATTAAAAAATAATAAATAGTCCTTACAAAAACTGTTAAATAAAAAAAAATTAAAAACCCATGACTTAAAAATCTAACAAGTTAAAACAGAACTAAACATTAAAAAAGTAAAAAATAATTAGGCACTTCTAAGCATAATGGTACATGATATAATCTTTATATTACGACAAAATTTTATTTTAAATAACTTAATTTGATTTATACTTAATAAATAATTTTCTTCATACAAACTTTACAAACGTAGCCGACTAGACTGTTTCCTCCCTGAATAAAGATTAAAGATATTTAGAAAAAAATATGTTTATGCTGTATGTCCTTTATCATCATCAGCCATGAATCAATACAAAATCTACTTTTTCTGAATTTCATTTATATTCTAAAATTATCTTTACAAAATGGAAACGTAGGGTAGGGGCATGGTAATTGCATTATACCCACGTTTTATGGCATACCTAAACATATTTGCTGTAATGTTTTTATCCAGGGAGGAAACAGTCGACTATGTTTGTATGGAAAATGATTAGATAAACTGTCCTCTTAAAATTAAATTAAATCATATTGTGAAAATTAGATCATGTCTCATTATGTTCCTTCGTCTGCGCCTGGCTTGGAGTTCGGTACCACGTATGATTGGCCCGGATGTACGTTTTTGCGCGAATTGGGACGAATTCACAATCCTGTTGCGTGACATCAAGTGAGGACAGAAGCAGGACGTGTCAGTATGCCGCGTGATTTTCTCTACGATGAGTAGGTACGAGTTAATTAACGAAGATTCAATCCAATTCTGTATCAACTCGCATACACTTGATGTAAATTACCTGACGCGTGCACACTCAGCATTCCAAATCAAATTATCGCGTACCTATACTGTTCAAAGAAATGATTAATCATGACACGTAGCTCTAGCTAGTCCAATTGAAAATGGTATTTTCCATCTGAGTGTTGTGAACAATCTGTTTATTACCGCGATGATGAGAGTGGCTGTCCGTGTCACTCGGTAATGTAATGCAGTGCAAATGAGTCAATCTCCACGGGGCCGGGTGGTCACACAACGCCATTAGGTAATCGATTCGTTCTCCATCCCCATCGATATCTGCAGACCGTTTACGCGTAATAGAACAGAAATTGCGTACACGATGGTACATCTATCGTTCTTTTGTAAGTTGCTATCTAAATTAACTGTCTGCGGCGGCGGCGGCGGGCGGCGCGGCGTCGCGTTCGTTTGTTAAAATTCTGTAACTATTCATGTGGCAGCATATTTACTTGGGCACTTATACTATAATTAAAAAGTAACATATATACTCTTTTCTTCGAACACATTTCAACATATTTTATTTTATAATTTTGGTAAAGCTCTTGAAATGTTAGTAAACCACCTAATTTCTTGCTTAATTACCAACAATTGCAGAACCGCTTTCGTAAATACGAAAATATGACTGAGGCGTATCTGTGACATTTAAATTATAGAATAGGTGCTCTGGAAGCTACCTAGGTTATGCTTATGATGTCACGATACCGGCTGCAGTCTAATAATGACGTGAGTGGAAAGTCGACCAGTATCGTACTTAGTTTTCCAATCTAAACAATAGAAATTCAACGGGTGCACGGCCCTGGGGACTGTGATCTATCTCTATGTAAATTATGCTGCAAATAACACGACGACTTGCGCTCATCAGTTCGAGCACGTGGCACATTATGAGCCGGCTCGCCTAAATAATGCGACACATTTTTATCGCGGCCAATATACTATCAAGGTCAAATGTAACACTCGATGCGAATTAGGGTTTCTAGACAATAATAATTGACGATTTAGACTTCGTTTTTTAATTGGAGCCGTAGGTATTTGATATTTTTTCTTAAAGAGCATGTGTCAGATCTTGGTCTACAATTGGAAAACAAAGACATACCTACTAGGGCATGCAATATCGGAAGGTTTTCAATCTCGGGACGATATCGATATTAAGAGCTCAATCCCGGGATCCCGGGATTGATACTGAGATTTTAGATATCGTTAAAAAAAGCGAATTTAATACAATAAAAATGTGTTAAATCTAAAATATTTAAGATTTAAGTGGTTTCATTACGTAAATAAGTTACCCCGAGGGCCGTCCACCCCATCATTTTGGAAATATGGCGGACAAATAGCCTAAACCCGAAAGTGTCTAAACTTTCGCGCCAAATTCTAGGCGCACCACTAAAATGTTTTTAGCAGAAAAAAATTGCATGCGAGCTTGTATAAAAAATTATTGTCTTAAAAATTGCAATGAATCACGTTACTTTTATTGTTTTAAACATTTTACCAATTCCCTACACTTCTAAATCTTTACAGATCTCTTCCTCAGGGGTAGACTAATTTGGGTTTAATTTTAATAGTTCTATTCAATCATTCCATGAGGAAAAATATAGCTAAAAACCTTAATTTATACCCAAATAGTAAATTGCTCAAATCTCGATATCGGATCACTCAATCCCGGGATTATAATATCGAACTTTTGCTTCCGAGATCCCGGGATTACGATATCCCGGGATCCCGGGATTCATGCCCTAATACCTACCTACATTATACAACCTAGAAAATTTACAATACATACATTATGGCTTGATTTGACCACTTAGAATAAACAATCAATCAAGAATCGAGAGTCGAATTCGAAAAAAAGACGACTTATACGAAGAATTGTTATTCGGTGCTTATTCTAGTTTGGTCGAATCGCATCATAGTAAGTGAATGTTTTTTGTGTTAAAAAGTAATAAATAAAAAACCTTGTCTAACCGTTACGGTTATTTTCTCCGGATATTGGCAGCTCTCTTAACCTATTGTCGACTGAGAAACCGCATTTACAATCATAAATCTATAAAGAAATAATGTAAAAGAACTTACCGTGACATCGGGGAAGTTTTCATACAGGGATTACATTCGCAATGGCATAATTCGCTGAGCAAATCTTCTAAGGTCCACTCTGTATTGTTGCACCAAGAATCCTTATCCGCCATCTTCGTACTTCTCTGCTGATCAGCTCCAAATACAGCTATAATAGACAATCACGAAACTCAATTCGCTATGCGGTTCCTGTAATCAGTGTATTTGTGAACTGTGTTTTATAGTGTTACCTACTGAAATGTTTCTCTACATATCTACCGTAGTTTACTTAACTAGGTACCTAACCTACCTACATCTTAATCTTTTACTGCTCTACCTAAGTTTTTAAACCCCCGCTGTGTATATCTAGGAGTTTGAAACATAAAAATTGAATATTATTTTTCTTCAGTAAGGCTTTTGAGTTAGTTTGAGAATCAATGTATGACATTCTTATTTTCGAAGCAATATAATTGAGTAGGTACTTACTTTGTTAATAATCCTTTAAGAGGATAGTCTCCATTCTCTTTCTCCATACAAACGTAGTTTAAATTTTCCTCCCTGGATAAAGACATTAGAGCAAATATGTTTATGCCATAAAACCTATATCTGTTATGACTATGCATCTACCTTTTTTTTTTTATTTTATTATTATTATTTTTTTATTATTTTAATTAGAAAATAAAAAGGTAGATGCATTATCATGACAGATATAGGTTTTATGGCATAAACATATTTGCTCTAATATCTTTATCCAGGAAGGAAAAATTAAACTATGTTTGTATGGAGAAAGAGAATGGAGACTATCCTCTTAATAACTCTTTAAATGTGTGATGGTGTCTGTGATAGTGTGTAGGTATGTGTGTGTACTACTGTAACTTTATCTAAGAATACCTACCTAGTACAGTCAGCAAAGGATTTAGAGTACCTACCAGCACAGGTACCAGGTGCATATTTTAATTTTTTTTTTTAAAGACGTAAGTAAAGTTGTTGAATTATGTATATAACTGCTTTCTTTTTACCAAAATGTGGTAGATTAAAATGTACCTAGGGGTTATTTTATATAGGATATTTGCCAACGAACTCGAAATAGGTTTATTGGCTTAATCCCCACTAAACGCCCCCACCAGTTATACAGTATATTCACACCCTCTTGCCTACCTTCCTGCTGAAAATCAGAGTTGCATCACTATGCAAAATCTTTGCTGAGCCAGGAGCATATTTGGCGGAGACAGTGTAGTATGACTTAGTTTAGGGGGCGTCCATAAATTACGAGAGGTGTTTTTTGAAATTTTCTGTCCCTCGCTCCCCCCGTGGTGAGATGTCGTGAGATTTTATTCAACCCCCTCCCCCATCCTCCAATCTCACGTGAGATTTTTCAAAATGTGGGTTTCTTACGTAAACGCGTTGGATTGTTATTGTAAAAAGAAAAGAAAAATTCTAATAGACCGTTGCAATAACGAACTAACAAACTGTAGAGTGTGTTCAGTTACTGGAGCAGTAAAATACAGCTCCGGTAGCAGAATTTTTTTTTCAGTGTGTACGTACAATCTGGATTAAATGGACCAAAATAGTATAATTTTTTTTTGTTTCAATCAGAAAAAAAATTGCGTGATATTTGCCAAGACCCTCCCTCTCACCAACGTAAGATTAGATGAGATTTGACTCGACCCCCTCCCCCCCTTAAACATCTCACGTAATTTATGGACGCCCCCTTAGCTACCTGCTACCTGTACCTACTTTGTCAGATAAAATAATACCTATTCTTTTTTAAAAATACCAATATTAAAGAGGCTCCCTAGGCTTATTAATCATTACTTAAACCTGACTCGCCTGTCTACATTAAAAAAATTATCATAACTAGTCATAAGGACCGGTTGAAACCTTGAAAAAATCTAATCTAGACTTAAAATTATAATTTAATCTAACACTACCTACCTATATGACCTTTTGTGCAGAATGCTTACATCCGCATCAAAGTGATAAAATGAGTACCTACCTACCTATAAACTAGCAGAAGTCCCGCGGTTTCACCCTTTCCGACTTTCCAAAAACCCTGTCTTAATGGATGTTTTTACATCAAAAAGAACACACTCTCCAAATTTCATGCCTCTAGGATCAGCAGTTTGGGCTCTGCGTTGATATATAGATCAGTCAGGACTTTGAATTTTATATACATATATGGATAGATAGGTAAATATTTATTTCTACTGTCGTCGCTAGAAAAGTTAAAAACACTTGGTATTCAATATTTTATAATCTGTTGCAGAGCTTCTTAATCCCCTTGTTAATAATGGATATAAAAAAAGTCGTTTTTTTTAAATAATCAAAATATTACTTAGAAGTCGTTAAAATGAAAACAAAAAATAACGGTTTAGTCTAGAAATGATTCTCTAAATGACTACAGAGTCTATAATTTTATTGACCTATTTTCTATTTAGGTAGGTTTGTTATAAATTTCAGTATTCTCTCGACTTTTTTTTATATTTTAAACTAGCGGCCTGCTCCAGCTTCATGTGCATATAAACCTTACTCATGAATCACTCTATATATTGAAAAAAAACGATCTAATGATCATACATAGGGACAGATAGATAGTGAAATGATAATTTGATTGTGATAGCACCGAGTATTTATCCTACAGAGCAACAGCTTCATACAAGCCCGCGGCAGTAGGTACTCCACTATATGCGCAGCTATGTGTGCGTGACTTCCCACCGCTTTTCGCTCGGGTTTGCCGAGGCCACCCAAAGAAATCGGGTTTGCCGAGGCCTACTCACGTACGTGAACCCGTCGGCACAGTGTCGGTGAGAGAGGTCACGCATGCACACATAACTTCGCATGTAGTGAAGTACTTACGCCGCGGGTTGTATGAAGCTCTTTCTCTGTATGATTAATACTCGGTGGTGATAGTTAACGTACCTACGTATGTTCGTTATCTATCTTTCTATATGTGTATGTATAACATACGTTATCAATGTGTGTTTGTAGGTGTGTGAAACATTAAATATTTCGCAAAGATTTTGAGTCTCCAATCTGAAATAAAAATCGTTAATAAATTGATGTAAAATTCTCGAAAACAATAACAGAATATTGAAGGCAATTTGGAGTTTAATTATATATAAGTACCTACTACTTTTTTTACTTTGTATTATTTTATTAAATATCTAGTGATTACGTTATTAAAATAGACCACCACCACGCAAATTCGGTGGCCGATGGGAAAAAGTGGACGGGGCAAGATTACATTTAAAAGTTCCTAACGACCACGGTGGCCGAGCAATATCCGGACTATACGCGTTTTAGCACAGTTTACCTAATTGGCGAGGTACTACCAAAATGGATAAAAAATAATAATGCCTAAGTATCTACCCATGTTAATCTAAATTTTGTATCAGTTATTAGGGCAATTTCTTCATATCGTAGGAAATTCTTTTCATACCGGTAATCAATACTCATCCATATTCGGTAACTAGTAAAATTAGAGTCCTTTGTGCAAGATATTTACGAACCTTTTGAAAGCTTTTCCATGGAAATGTTCCATCTTTTCTTTTGTAATAAATGTCTGTCCTGTATCTAACTAGCAACTAGGTCAATAATTAACCAGTTAGGTACTATTTCATACACTAGCTGTATCCCGCGGTTTTACCAGCAGATCTTATGAGAATTTAAAAAAGTCCTTTCTTATCGAATGCCTACATCACATAAAGAGCACAGAAACAGCTCTCGACTATCAGTGGTTTAGGCTGTGCGTTGATCAACCAGTCAGTCAGTCAGGACAAATAGAATATATTGATTATACCTATTTACAAGTCCATTTAAGTATAATTTTTTGTAAGAGTTTGCACAGCAAAAACTATTCCTCCTAATTCAAAAAAGTTAAAAAGAATTTTCTTTACGTCTTTCATAAGCATAACTATGAGTTAAAAAAACTCATTTGGCCGTAGGTACCTAGTTTTAAATATATTGCGTCCTCGAGAACTCGAGTCATTTTCACGGAAAATGGGGGGGTACAGTTGCCTAACTACCGCACTTGAGGTCAAAATTAAAGTCACTAAATAACGTGGGGACGTGTATGTAACTTAGTTTACAATGACATTGTTCTAACTACCAACTACCCGGCTAAAATTAAAATGTCAAAAGAAAAACGGGATGTTAACGTAGTTTTTAACTTTGCACAGGTAATATTAAAGTTAGCTGTGCCCCGCGGTTTCATCCGGGCTCCAAAAACACATGATAATCTAAGTTTCCAGCTATTTGCATACCTACCAAGTCTTATCGCAATTGAGATGTATAAATATTATGAACGATGGATAACATCACGTATTACCTACATCATCATCTACTGAATGAAAAAAGACGGGCTGTACCGATCAGAGATAGATTGGAGAAAGAAAGGGTAGGGTAACTCTGTCTGTATGTTACGTTTTCACGCCTAAACCGCTGAATCGATTGTGATTGTAATTTTGATCTGGAGATAGATGTGATCTTGATGAAAGGCATATAGGCTACCTTATATCCAGATATTGGTCATCTCATTGGTTGAGTTCATAGTTTGTTTAGATTTCTTTTGCTGTTCAAACCTAGTTGTTTCTATAAAATTACTATTGAATAAGTACAAGCATTTGGCAAACCATATGCGAAGACATGTAAATGGTGTTTAGTGTTTAATTAAGTTGTATATTTTGTCAATGTTACTGTTTGTCTTCCGAAAATAAATAAAATAAAATATAAATATTCCCTCGGGATCGGGACCTACGCTGGAGAAACCGCGAGGCACAGCTACTTCCGAATATATACCTATACCTAACCCATTATGCAAGTGGATCTGAGTGGAACTTTTAGTTGAGTGGGCATTGTCCAAATATCCTGCGGCATTGGTGCGATTATTCAAAACAGATTCAGTAACGCGAATTAGCGATGTGTTCGGATAGCCATCGAGCGACGTTTCTATTCGGCGTGCCCTCTTGACTGAATGAATTGTTCTACTAGGCTTTGTCCGCAAGCAATTTAAAATTTAAATGAAAGACTTACTAACTTCTTAGTACTTTTCCCTAGTGATTGTGTTAAATTTTCTCTTGATTCGATTTCTTTTGAATTTACTAGCAGGTAGGTTTTAGTTATATCTTCTTTGTTTGTGTAGATAGGTATTTACTCTCAATACATATATGAAAATCTGCTATACGTACATAAGAATAAATCAAGTAAATTTCACAAATACAGTGATGTCCGTCAGGTTAATTTGAGACATAAGGATGATCTGACTGTGCCCTATAGTAGGCTCCAGAAAATAAGTAAGTCGTTCTGTAGTACTAGTGTACTTTATTATAATAAACTACCAGAAGACGTATGTGACATGTCCATTACAAGATTCAAAAAATATATTAAGCTTAAATTGTGTAATAAGGCGTACTATAGCACGTCTAAATATTTTGATGAAAAGAATCCATGGACATGATTGTTAACTGCTCCTGTTCAAATTACAAATATCTGTATTATGACGATTGTAATTTAAAACATGATAAAAAAAAATAATTGAAAAAAAAAACCCCATGAGTTTCTTGTGGTTTCTTCTCATCGGAGGGCGCGTTCCGAAACCTCGGTAAAATAAAATCTCGACGTTTCAAAACGTACGTATGTGTGTTTAATATACGTTCTAAATGAATAAATAATTTTGAGTTTTGAGAGTTTTGAGTTTTATTACTGCTTAATTTATCTATTTCTATTCACACTTATTAAATACATACAAGATACGCGCGAAAACATAATCCTTCCTGGGCTATCGCTAATAAAGGGTGAGCTGACAATACAGAAACGTTACTCAAAACTTGAGTTCTACTTAAACAATCAAGCAGCTCTCAAACTCAAAAATTCCCATACTTATTACAAACTGAGAAGCTGCTCAACTATTTAGCCCTCAAAGTTTAAGTGGCGACTGTATTCGGCTGTAAGGGAAACACAAAAACATAAATTTATAGTTTCTTCATCATGTGTGTCTGTCTGTTTCTCTCTTACTTACGCATTTAAATATAAGTAGATATAGATTTTTCTTCTGTTTTCGCGATGTTGGATTAAAATTAAACTCATCTTTCAGTCAATCCTATAGAGACCTGTAAAGGTCTCTAAACGTTAAGTATTGATACAATGCTAAAAGTAATAAACTTCCAAAACCGAAAAATGAGTAGGTAGATATGTTTAGATAAATCAATTATCGAAGTACCTACTTTATGATATTTAGTGACCGAACCCAGGAGTTATGGTTCTCTGAAGTGCTGAGTTCGCTCACTTGTCACAAATCTTGTAAACTCCACGGGCAGCCTACTGGTTATAAACGACCCTGTTTATATTTCTCTCCTATTATAAAACCGTGGAGTTTTTTTATAAAACCTTTTTTCTACCACGTTAAACACATTATCATAGAATGGTTGCGATGATCGCTACTGTAGTGTGGAAAAACTACGATGAATGACAGTCAATATCGGCCATCGAAGGGTTCCATTTGATATTAGTTGAAAATGTTATATTTTGCGGTTGTAAATATGTTTGGAATGGGTCTTTACAGATAGTCTGCTGGACAGATGGATAATCGTGTGATCTTATAAGGGTTCTGTTTTTTCATCTTGAGATACCTAAAATATTTCGTTTTTTAAATTGTTCGAGGCTAGATATATCTATACTAGCAATATTAAAAAAAATACATCTTCAAAAAGCGAAGTTAAAACCTTAGGAAATTTTAAGATTCTTGTTCTTTTTGTATAGTGGTTTGGCTCATCTAGTTTTAGAGTTCTCAGGTCGCCCTTATAACTTGACCCAACGACTACTATCAGACATAACAAACAGGGCTAAATCAATAAAATTACACTCTATACCTATAGATTACTGAGTCAATTTAAAATTCAGCACGCCAGACACAAATCTTGGGGATTTTTGGCTGGCATTATATTTTTAAGCGTATCTTTGTTTTCTTATTAAATAAGAAAAAACACTTTTTAATTAAAGTGCCTTCCGAAGCACAGAGGAGCTCGAGAAAATTTTATTGCCACAGATATTATCAGTCACCTATCCAAGGATTGACCGCGGCAGACGTTGCTTAACCCGCACGACTGTACAAGTTCAGACTCAGTTTGGCCATCGAATATCTGTTTATTTAATTTTTACATAATAGATAACTCAAAAATAACCGTGTAGCCCCGGCATAGAATAGGTTAGCCCATCTCTTCCCGTGGATGTCATAAAAAGCGAATAAGGGATCTGAGGGAGACTAGCAAATCTTAAGTTTTCCCGAAGAGGGTTGGTGTCAGGCAGGCGGCCGGCCGTAAAAAAATATTGCCAAATCTATTTTCCAGAACGTATGGTCAATGATGAATTGAAGACTTTCTGCGCCGACTCCAAATAAAAAAAATACAATTAGCGAGCCCTGCCAAGAGGAAAGCAAAGCAACCGGGAACATCTCTCGGATGAGAGAATATAATAGAGAAGTCGAAATATTGTGAATTTTAATTACAATGTTGTTTGTTTCAGCCCGGCGTGATTAACTCATAGGGCGGGCGGGCGGCCAACTAGTGGAGTCTAGCTTGTAATGTTAATGCTCCGATGCATTTTACATAGATATCGACCAGAGACAATTACACTAGCTCCGCATACTGGAGGTCATAGTTATTATACAGTACGACTCTTTGCCCGTGCCGTGGTATGGTTCAGTTGTTCTTTCATCGGAGTCCGAAAAATAATATTTACCATGGTTATAGATAGGGACCAAAAGAATATGTACCTACCTACCAGTGTATGTAAGAGGCTTATTGACTTCCACTAAAGCAGTGTAAATTTTCTTGGACTATTGGAAGATACAACTAAAACTTTCAAACTTGTTTCTATTGGTAAAACAAAAAGTAATAATCGATACCGAATTTTATTACCTACTTTTACCTTGTGCCTGCCTATGTTTGAAGGCACCCTATTTTGAAAAAGTAATTTAGTTTTAATATGACAACGTTAGCTAATAATTCTATTACAGTAAGAGAATTCGCCTAAAGCCATTCGAAACTCCGCTTAGCATTATTTCAAAGAGGCTTGCGGTCTCTTTAAACAGGAAAAAACCTTCAATATTCCATTATTATCAGCTTAGTTAGCAGTTTAACATTCGCTTTGATATTTCAAATTGCACTTAAATCAATTAATTAATATATCAGTGACAGCCAACTCACCTTTAGTAGTTAAATTCATCCGTTCCTCTTGAACGTTTGCAACCAATCAGACCGATATACCCGGACTGCACGGTAATAATTTGGTATGCGGCTAATTACCCTGCGAATTTGAGAAGTACTTGCTCACTTAAGGGCCATGAATTAGGTTGTGGCTGTGTGTGCGTGTGCGGTTTGCGTTTACGTAACAGAGACGAGAGGCTCTCGTCTCAACAGCGCCACCTCTTCGTTACATCAAATACTAGGAGAGCAGGTTGACCGAAGAGGTCTCATTTACTCACACGAATACAATTCGAATTTAATAGTGTGCGAGACTTAATTCCGTTCTGACGGGGCGCGTTTGTGTATCGCGTTGCGTACAAGACGGGGGGGGTGAATTTTGTATGTGTTCAGTTTAGGCGGCGTAGCTTCCCTTCAGTGACGTAACGTCCGCGTTTAACTTGAAGTCGGCGTTTGTTTGCGATGTTTCCGCATAGTTTGAATGAAAAGTAGTTTCAGTATGGTTTTGTTCAGCTAACGAAATCTGGTTGATAGTGTTTTGCAAGTGTGTCTGAATGTGAAACCAGTGTATTATTAACTTCGTACGTTTGTTGAGAAGTTTTCAGCGTCCCTTATCTGAAAAGAAGAAAAAGTTTCATGAGAAATTGTTCTAAGTTTCACAATAATTTGAAAACCTTGAATTTTATTATTAGTACCTATAATCTACCTACTTATTGAATTCACTTTTCACAAGCACGCGTGTATATACTTAGTTAACACATAGGTACCTAGGTATATGAATTAAAAATAAACAACATCTTCTTAATATAGGTGATAACAAATAAAACAAAATAATAAGTTGAATCGTAAAAAATTGTTCTTCAATTGCTAAAACAAAAAGGTATTTTTATAATATTTACGAAAAAAACCTAAACTTAAATTAAACTAGAAAGTATAGGTAGGTACGTCTCATCAAAAAATCGAAACACCTCACTGTGTTCGTTTTTAGGGTTCTGTAAAAAGGTAAAAAAAGAGCCCTTACAATTAGGGCATGCAATATCGGAAGGTTTTCAATCCCGGGGCGATATCGATATTAAGAGCTCAATCCCGGGATCCCGGGATTGATACTGGGATTTTAGATATCGTTAAAAAAGCGAATTTAATACAATAAAAATGTGTTAAATATAAAATATTTAATATATTTAAGACTCTAGTGGTTTCATTACGTAAATAAGTTACCCCGAGGGCCGTCCACCCCATCATTTTGGAAATATGGCGGACAAATAGCCTAAACCCGAAAGTGTCTAAACTTTCGCGCCAAATTCTAGGCGCACCACTAAAATGATGTTAGCAGAAAAATTTTGCATGCGAGCTTGTATAAAAAATACTTGTCTTAAAAATTGCAATGAATCACGTTACTTTTATTGTTTTAAACATTTTACCAATTCCCTACGCTTCTAAATCTTTACAGATCTCTTCCTCAGGGGTAGACTAATTTGGGTTTAATTTTAATAGTTCCATTCAATCATTCCATGAGGAAAAATATAGCTAAAAACCTTAATTTATACCCAAATAGTAAATTGCTCAAATCTCGATATCGGATCACTCAATCCCGGGATTATAATATCGAACTTTTGCGTCCGAGATCCCGGGATTACGATATCCCGGGATCCCGGGATTCATGCCCTACTTACAATATCACTTGCTGGTCTGTCCGTTCGTCTGCTTTTAATTTAATAAGAAGTATTTATTCTACATTATATTATAATGGGGTGGCACACGCAAAGCTGTGAGCAGATGGCGCTGGCATCGGATGTTCTTTTTTTTTTGTTGATGGTCCCCCACGAATAAAAACGCCGAGTTTATTTTTTTTTCTTTTGGTCTGAGACTGATATGGCCAATTTGGCGCCGAGAGTTGTAAAAAACACCTGTTTGACAGTTCTTAATTCAAACCTAAGATCATTCGACTAACGCCCTCTGCGGGGATAATAAGTTAGTGTTCCTCCTCATTGGCCATATCGGTCTGAGACCGAAAGATAAAAAAAAATACTCGGCGTTTCCATTGGTGGAGGACCATCATCGAAAAAAAAAAGATCATCTGATGCCAGCGCCATCTACTTACAGCTTTGCGTGTGGCACCCCATTAAAGCATTTCGATCTCGTCCACAATAAATTCAAACATGCAGAGGTACAACCTACCCAACTGAAGCGAAAGATTCAAAGTGTACCTATCTGCCTTACATTCTATACCAACATTAACGATAGGACCCTGTTTGTCAAGGAAACAAAAGAGATGTGACTTGTCAATAGAAGATAACAAAGGTATTGTATACACTATACTCCTATGTTACACCTATGATAAATGCACTTTCATAAATAAGCTATAATATCCAAGCAAAAGATATCTACTTTAGAGACTTCATACCTACACTGTGTAGGGCTTCATACATTTTTATAATTTATTTTTATATTAACTAGCAGAGTCCTGCGGTTTCACACGCGTAAGCCCCGACTTCCAAAATCCCTTCTAAGTGGATCCATACACACCACAAAGAACACACTGCAAATTTCATGACTCTAGGTCCAGCAGTTTAAGCTCTGTATTGATATACCTATAACTCATTCAGGACTATGAATTTTATACGAGGAAGTATGTATAGATAAGATGTGATATTCTTTATACCTAGTCTTAATCGGTAACCACTACCTACATATTGATACACAATTGTATCGTGTATTTTAGCTGTCTTAGGCCCGGCGCACATGAGCATCGTCACGGCTGAGGATTTTAGTTGGCAAATAGCATTATACATTAACTTCATGGCAATAAAGTAGAAATTTCCATGATATATGGTCGTAGTAACAAAAATACCGCTTCGGTATGCTTGAGGCGGCTACATCGGCAGCCTTGAGGATGCTTCGACATCCTTCGGCGGCGCTGAGGCAACACTCGGGTGTGGGTAGCTTGCCCTTGCAAAGAACGTTGCAGCATGCCAAAGCATAGTTCCCGATAGTGTGCGCTTGCATGTAGAAATGCCGAAGGATCCCTTTCCTTGCCGATGCTCATAATGTGTGCCGGGGCTTATGGGATGGTTCTTGAAGATTTAATGGGCAATACCTGTAAGTAAACAATAATAAGCGCGATGGAAGTACCTACAGTTAAAATGTACTAAGTATTGATTACTTCCCAATAAAAAAAAAATCTCAATCGACCAAGTCGTCTTCGCGTAATCGGTGAACATACACCTACATAAAAAATATATCGACGAATCTTGAGAACCTCCTTCGGTCTTTGGGAAGTCGGTTAAATAAAAGTGCTTTTAAATGGGCCGACTAGTCGTCGACTAGCCGGGAAAGCCGACTAGTCGGGAAAGCCGACTAGTCGGGAAAGCCGACTAGTCGGGAAAGCCGACTAGTCGGCAGTTTAACCGACTAGTCGGTAGGTGCCGACTAGTCGGCAAATTATGCCGACTAGTCGGCAACTACCTACCTATTAACAATTATACAATAAAACCAATATTTATTGAGTTAGTAGAACAGTTAGAAGGTGGGTTGTCAGAAAAACGTAAACAGAACACGTCATAGCCTATATATATCATCTAAACACCATATCTAAAATGTCATAACTATGCCTCACGTCCATTCAATTTTTTTTTTTAGAATTTATTTTTATTTCAACCATTTTTTGAAATTTTCGCTACAGCTTTCGAAGAGCAAATTTATTTAAAAATACCAACAATAGCCAAGTGATCATGATTCACCCAAATATCTCTGATTTATAATGATCTGCATTGCCGACTAGTCGGCCGACTAGTCGGCTAGTCTGCTAGTCGGCAGAACCCCTAGTCGGCCCATCTCTAGCCTTTACTAATTAAATTCTTAAGAAATTAAAGAAAAATATTTCATGGAATAATACAGGTATTATAACGAAGGCTAAATGCTAACTCATTTAGAAAATTAAACCACATCTGATGTGATCGTGGTAAATTGCCAGGACCTAATGTAGGTACGAACGCAGCGACTTCATTTTCTAATTATAATGAAAGATCGTCTCTTGGGTTTATGGGAATTGCCAACAACAACAAAACAATATTTTATTGGGATTAATTTGTTAACAACTTTTGATATTATAACATCTAGGTACCTAGAAAACAAAACAATATGAAGAACATAGGTTTATTCAGATGAGCACACATATAGCCGTATTTTGCCGTCTAGCCCCGACATAGAATAGGGTTATCCCTTCCCATGGGTGTCGTAAAAGGCGACTAAGAGATCAGAGAGGAGACTAGCAAACCTGAAGTTCTCCCCGCGCGGTGGTCGATAAACTGCTTGGTCCCTTGGAGAGTTGGTGCCAGGCAGGCCCTAAAAATATGGCCAAATCTATGTGCAACCCCTAAAAAATAAATACATTTGGGGTTTAGCGGACCCCTGGCTCCCGAGATAGATGCAGCCGGGGACATCGCTCGGATGAGAAGGAAACAAGCAAACAACTTGCGAGTTATTTTCTTGTCTAAATAAACTTATGCACCAAGAAACATGAAAGTAGACAGATTAGAATTACACAAATAATAACTAATATTAAAAACAAAGAAATAGCAAATGTACTTATAACAAAGAAAAGAAGTCGTGCCCCGTCCGAAAAGGCACAATCTTAGCCTGAAGCCGCTGCTAGTGTAAAAAACAGCAGCAGCGCTTGTCTTCCGACTAAAAGAAGAAAAAGCTTAAAAAGCTAAAAGTGTTGTGCACATCATGTAAGTATTAGTGATGGGACACTAAAAATGGCACTGTATGTTCAATTTACAACAAAAATAAAGAAAAAGAAGAGTCATGCAAGTTAAATAAAAAAACCTAAAGAGTGTAAACATTGCAAATTGAGAAATAAAATGTTTTGACACATGTTACACATATATTTCCGCAGGAGAAACACCCATAAGAGAGAGCTTAATGTACAAAATTCTTCCTGCAAAGTAACCGCCCGCTAATGTAGGTACGCCTTAACTATAGTTATACATAGAAGGACACCCAGACCAGACACAAATATTTTTTTTTAAGCATAAATACTTGCACCCGGCGGGAATCGAACCCGCAACCTCCTGCATTGCAGTCGCGCTCTCGCACGACGCGCCACAGAGGTCGTCAAGTTTATAATGTAAATTGTCAGCAGAGTTTCAGCAAATAGTATCTAATCCATGTTTGATTTGAGTTAATATAATTGTTTTCAGGTACGTTGTGCAGTGACAAACTGGATTCATGATTGTGGCATTGTTTCCGCGGCGAGACCCGGCCGTGCAACGGTCAATTTGCTCCATTGTTACAAAATATAACCCATTGTAATTTGACAGCGAATACACAGCTCATTTTTATGAATTGTAAAGTGTGCTTTCATTTTATTGACAGCAAGATATTGTTTATTTAAATTGTATGACTGTGGAACTTCCATCACCTTTTATTGTCTTTGCATAAACTATTTTTATTTTTTGAATGACAAAAAACAAGGTGGTTTATGTGACAGCGGGAAATTGTATCTTATTTTCTTTGTTGTCGATGTGTTTTTATTTAGATTAGTTGATGTAGTTGGCTTTTGTTTACGATTACGACATCGAAAGTCGTTAAGAACATTTAAAAGGAATAAACAATAGGTACATAATGATCACTATACCTATTGGGGCTATTGGTACTTGATTTTTTAACTGTAGAATGTTTTGACACATCTTCCTGAAGAAAAAATGTCAAATACAGATCGTAGTCTGAAATTAAAGTCAGTAATAGGGTCCCGTTTTTACCCGTTGGTTACGGAACCCTAAAAACGAAGTATAGATTGGGACGCATACTTCCCACATAAGATCTATACTTCTATAGTAAAGTTTATCTCTAAAGTACAATTATTTATTAAATTATCAACTTAAAATTCAACTAAATTAAAAACACAAAACTAAAACTAAACTAAAACTAAGCAAATAAAACCACATAAACAAGGAACCAATTACATACATACATACATTAAAAATAACTATAAAAAAAAAAAAAAAAAAAAAAAAAGGAAAATTAAAAAAAATTGCTAAGTAAGTAAATAGATTAACTTGGCAATCGCACTAAACAGTCTAATTTAATATAATATGGTTTACTTGTGAGACAAATTGTGTAGGTATTCATGCGATTGCCAAGTTAATCAATTTATTTAAAACATAACTTTTTCTAAATATTGTTATTATGGTCTCTATAAGATGTTGTTAGATTAGCTAATTACGTAATAATAACTTAAGACAGAATGTCCCCGACTTGGAATAACATACATGGATCTCACAACTTTTTACGGTAGAAGAACTGAGTTGCGAGACTTGCTTTTTTTACAAGCATGTTTTTGATGGGATCTCATTTCTTTTTGTTTTAGTTTTTGAATCCCAACATCTCTAAATATACCTATCGACACCTATTTTTCAATTGTATTAATACTTGAACAGGTATCTTAGAGTATTAATAAAGTATAACGATACTGCAAATATAACTTTGTAATCCTATACAATATATATGGGATTACAAAGTTATTTAGGAAGTTTGTGTTTTTCGGGAAAACGGGACCGATTTTTTATTGTTTTATAATTTTCCCTTAATGTATACACTAAACACTAATTGTATTCTGAATAAGAAGCTTCTATGTCTGCTAGAAGTGCCTTTTGAATTTTGATGATCGGTCAGTCAGTGAGTGACAAAATTAACAAAATTAAGAAACTTTGACTAGTTATAATTTTTAAACTACAGGTTCAAATTGAATGAAAATCGAAATGTACCGTCCTTTATACAATGCCTGCTTGGTTACAAGATCTTCAGGTTTCTAGTTTTATTCAAAACGAAGTTACAAGAGGTCGAAAATGGCCTGAGTTGCTTCGAGAAAAGAATGGTACGGCCGTGCCGCTTTGTTGCTCGACTTGGCGGGGGCACTACAGTGCCCCCCGATTTTTATGAACTTCGATAAAATATTCATTCGATATTTTAAAACACTCATTATTTAGAAATTAGAGCAACCAACCATTAGATTTTGTAATTTTAGGGGTTTTGACCATTGGGATTTTAACTGTTGATATTTTAATTTTAGGTATTCGAATTCGTACCCCTTCCTGCTAAACTGACTCGTATATGCTGACAAGCCGCTATGCAGCTTGACAGAAAATGACTGGAATCAACTATTTTAGACATAAAATCGATTTAAGGTAGGTAGGTTATTAGTGGGTTTCCCCTCAATATACAAGTTAGTACTTATATTTTAAACATAATAATACCATTTTACAAGTTTTTTCAAGATATTATCTTGCTCTGGATATTGCTGTAGGTAGGTATATCCAATTTGTAAAATTTAATTTATACTATACTATAATAATAATCTATATTCTATATCTATCTATCTATCTTCTATCTTCTATCTATCTATTAATTATTAATTAATCTATTAATATTATAAAGAGGTAACGTTGGTAACATGTATGTATGTATGTATATTGGGGGTAATCTCCGAAACTACTGGACCGATTTCAAAAATTCTTTCACCATTAGAAAGCTACATTCACCCTGAGTAACATATGCTACTTTTGATCCCGATATTCCCACGGGATCGGGACTTACACGGGTGAAACCGCAGGAATCTGCTAGTGTTGAATATTTTTGATCATTAATTTTTTATAATTGGCTTTTGTCTGAACGCCTGGTAGAGACAACGCAAGACCAAAATGCTGCTGGCTGGCTGGCTGCTGCATGGAGTTTATTTGGCGTAAAGAATATCTAACCATTGCCATTCAGTGTGGCAATGCGGCCAGCATTTTGGGCTCACTGCCAAATGACGAGGACTTGTATTTAATTTGATACGCTTTATTTTTATAAATATGTATGTAAATAAATCATATTTTTTTAATATTTCACTAATTTATTGATGTTATAATTTTGTAAATATTGCAAATTGATTGTCCTCTAAACACCAAATTATTTGGAGTCTGCACAGTAAGTAAGTAGGTAATCATTGACCACACTTACTGCAAATAGATTTAACAATATTTTTACGGTCGGCCGCCTGCATGTCTCCAACCTCCCTTAGGACCAAGAAGTTTACCCGTCACCGCATGAGAAAAACTTAAGTTTTTAGTCTACCCCAGATCCATTAGTCGGGTTTTATAACACCCACGGTAAGAGATGACGTGGCCCTATTCTATGGAGGGGCTACACGGCCAAATTTTTCAACGCAAAGCAACGCGATTAAAACCAAAAAGTGAGTTTAATTCATAACTTTAAAGTCAATAAATTCAAAAAAATGTATAAAAAAAAACATAAAAATGATATCGTTAGTAAATGTCTCGTTGGGTTTTCCTGTAGTGTGGTTACTCTATGATACGTGCGGAACCTTATAACAACCTTATATTACGAAGTCAGGTTGCAGGTTTAATTGACAATATACATACACCGCTTCATTACCCAATTTATGAATAAAAATATTTTATTCAAAGTACAATTATTATGAATACGAATAGGTATACATAGTTTTCAGCTTAATTAAAATATGTCCGGGATCTAATTTTCATAGAACTGGTTCCGTATGATGGATGCATCATGTATGGCCCTAGTACTTTGAAAGCAGGATCTAAAATTAAACGGTCGTGCTAAAAGTGTCTTGTAAATTTATCTTGTATACAGATCGTAGTCTGAAAGTAAGTTTTTTTGGTGTAAGTAACTTAAGTTACGATATTCCATTAGCAAATTTAACAAGGCAAACAATTGAATAATTCAATCAAGGTTCTGCTATTTATCCAGCTCCAGCTTATTATAGACATACAACTCTTTCGCGCTATGGAAACTATCGTTGGATGTTAAACTGACACATTTTTAACTCCGCTCCGCTCGCAGTGGAAAGCTAGCATTAGGCTGCTGCTAATTAAACATGTTACCATGACGACAAACATGACGACCTCTGTGGCGCGGTGTCCCAATGCCTGACGGCAATGCTGAAGGTTGTGGGTTCGATTCCCGCCGGAACCGCCGACGTAAAGAGACACCCAAACATAAATACTTGATGTATTAGGTAATGTTTGGGTGTCTCTTTACGTATTATATGTATGTTTTTACAAAAGAAACATAAATATTAAGTTTTTTATCCGTTGTCTAGTTAACGTAGGTACCTAACATAAGCTTGGTATCTTACCATGGGGCTAGATGGTGCAGTTAGATGTTCACAGAATTTAATTATTTCTATTTATGTTGAGTTAACTGCTTAAAAATAATCTACTTGTTAACTTATATGAGAAAATGTATGTATTGTAGAACAAAGAGTGTCCGCTATTGTCCAATATCCAGATATCCAAACTTGGAAGAAACATTTTACAAATTCTAAGACGGTAGCATTTTGCGGACACCTCCGCTTCTCTTACAATGGGGGAGATAGTAATGAACTAGATTTTACTGTAATTAGGTGCTGTGGCCGATAAGGACCTCAATTCTGCAGTGCACCGTGTTCGAATCGTATTTCTTGGCCCGTTTTATCGGTTGCTGAGATATGTGGGAGTTCACGTGTCGGATATTCATTTCTACTTGCTGAAGGTATCCGAAAAGCAGTTGTTTTACGTCTCGGTTGAAAGATAATAAATTAGAATGTTTCCCTATTTAAAAGAGCTAAACTCCAAATCAATGTCGGGCTACATCTAAACTAATTAATAGCTACAAATTACAGATTATTTTTTAGTTTTAATCGCGTGGTGTTGATACATTAGAAGGATAAGTCATATCTCAGTCAATTCTGAAGAATTGACCTGTAAAGGTCGATTTAATTTTCGCGATTTAAACCGAAATATATCTTTAATTTCTAACCAATACCTCAAAACATAAGAAAAATCTAATTAATAGCTGAAATTAAATTGGCGTTCATTACTTTTAGCATTGTTTCAATGCTCAACGTTTCAAGACCTTTACAGGTATTTTAGTGTGTAATTCACATCTAAGTCAATCCTGAAGAAAGTCTCGAAACGTTGAGCATTGAAACAATGCTAAAACTAATAAACACCACGCGATTAAAACCGAAATACGAAATTAATTTCAATCCACCATTGCAAAAACAGAAGAAAAATCGAATTAATACCTGCCAATAGAATTGTGACCGCATAACTGTGATTCCGAAACAAATCCTATGTTACACAAACACAACTGAATGCAACGCAACGTACAGATGTTCTTTGTTATGCAAATGCGTGGTTGTGTCCCTAGGCTGATGGGCGAGCGAGAGCCGTCGCGCGTCGTCGTAGCGCTCAAGGCTATGGCTCCGTTACCTGTAACCCGGTACAAGCTAAATGGTCAATTATACGACTAACCCTCCGCAGATACTCCACACAAAGCCCCGGACAAATTCACCCCGGAGTCAAAATTGTACCACGATTTGTCAATGTGCATCTCTCTGTCTGTGCTGTGGGTTTTCATTGTTGATGGACCATCCAAACGGTGATTTTTCCAAGCCTAAGGTAGTGAAAAATGCATCGTGTAAAGGAACGATCCTTTTTAGGGTTCTGTACCGAAAGCATAGAAATGGGACCCTTTTACTAAAGTCGACCTGTCGGTCTATCTATCTGTCTGTCACCAGACTGTATCTCACGAATCGTGATAGCTCAAATTTACAGATGATGTATTGTGTTGCCGCTACAAACAACAAATCTATATCTATAAAAGGCTTTGTCCTGACTGACTGACATACTAACTGCACTGCACTGATAGTTGAGAGCTGAAATTTGGAGATTGTGTTCTTTATGTGATTATAGGCATCCGACAAGAATGGATTTTTGAAAATTTCTACGGGATTCTTTATTATGTGGGAAAAACCGCGGGATACAGCTAGTACTGAATAAAATCTCCCATGCAAATAAAAAATATGGAACGGAACCTTTCGTTCGCGAGTCCGATTCGCACTTGTTTACTAGACTCAGTAGTAATTAGGAGGTTACGGGCTTAGTAATTCCATTAAACTTTTTAAATTATCCACACGATTTCCCCGGTCGGGGTCGGTGTCTCCTTGCGACCAAGACTGTTGTAACTTAGTCAAAACTTCGAGGTAAGAAAAGTATGTAACTAAACCCATAAATTCGTGCAACTCGTGCGCCCAACGACGACATTTCGTGAGAGGAAATCACTCCTTGCATTAAATTTACTACTAAAAAGTAGGTATCTAGGTAACTAGGTAAATTACAATAAAAACTAGGTAAATCTAGGTAAATTTTAATTTATCAACACCATTTGTATAATAACCTATGTTTATGGACAATAAATGAATATGAATATGAATATGAATATAACTACTTATTTTCTTTTTTGTGTCGTAATTTTTTTTTGTTTCAAGGGTAGTTATTAAATCGTATTATCCTATTAATATTATAAACGCTAATGTTTGCATGTATGTGTGTGTGTATGTGAATTTGTTACCCCTTTGTGTGTGCGGGCTGCTTCTATCTTCTCTTTTATTTTCAGAATGTGTCCTTTTGACACCCCACAAATTACGATATATAGCGATTTTGAAAATCACTATCTATACACTAAACATATGTAACATATGTAGGTATAATAGGGTGTTTCTATTCTCAGTTAAAGGAATTTTTCGGTCGGTTAAAAGTTTCAAAAGTTACTCCGAACATCCTGTGATTGAAACTTTTGTCGTAAGTACAAAAATAATCTTATAAAATTATTGTCCTTTCTATGAAAAGGAGCTTGAGCCACAGTATAGATACTACTTCTTTTATAAGACTTAGGTATTACCTCTTCGAATCACTACAGACTACAGACTTTTATCGGCCGATAGTTTAGTCGGGCTGTTAATAAGTATGAACATGATTTAAATACACCGATTTGATATTTTACTTGTGATGTGAATTAACAGATAGAAAATAAACATTTCAGTTTTTGAAAAAAATCTTAATATATTGCACCCGACAGTACTTGAACCTGTACCTACTTACCTAAACCTTCTAAATCTGCGTTAATGCGCCTACCGCGAGCACCATAGCCTATGGCGCTCATACTTATGGCCCATAGGTACCTACCTACCCATCGCATCGGGATTATAATGAGGATTGTGTCATTATCAATCCTTATTATAATCCCGATTAATTTTGAAGAGCATTTCTTTTTAACAAAAACTATTTTTAAGCGTATGTAAAAGTAAACACAAAAAAAATCATAATTTTATTAAATTAAATTAAAAGAAAATAAGACATCGGATTAATTAACAACCCGACTAAACTATCCTCCGATAAAAGTTAGTTATAAAACCTAACTACCTATAATTGTCTTGATCCATCCATTTTGAAACAATGTATTTGTATTAAAATCACACATAATAGGTACATATAGTAAAAAGTGATAATCTTTTTCAGATTATTTTTTAATCATTCCCTTGTGGGTTTTAAATTTAAAAAACAGTGGATAGCTGAAGTATTGTCTGGATCCCGAATTTGGAACTCGTCCAAACTCTTTGTTAAATTTTCAGGTCCTTCCTGTAATAAGATATTAATTAGCCTAGCCCTAACTTTAAATTTAATTTAATAATCATTAAAAGTTATTTACAGGCGTTAAAATTATTTTGTTTCATTTATTCACATACAAATAGTTTAGAAGGTACGTACACCGTCTAAAGATATTTCATAAATTTACTTATGAAAATCTTTTTGTTTGTATCGCTTTCAGAATCAAATGCCCCAACCAAATTGGATGAAATTTGGCAGTGGGGTAGTTTAGGGGTGGGAATAGGAGATACCAACCGATAGAGATAGGGTAAGTATTTTAATGACAAAGTGATTAAAAATCACCTATCCACGGGGGTAACGTTGCAGGTAAAGGCTTAAAAATATCTAAATACCTAATAGGTACTTACATACCGTAGAATAATTAACCGACTTCGAAAAAAGGACGAGATTCTCAATGCGACCGTATATTTTTTTTAAATAAAAGCAACTCGATTATTTCCGAAATATGGGTTTAATTTCATATTAGCACTGCAAAAACTGAAGTGCAATCTATTCATTAAAAAAAATACAATTTGAGTTCCTACTCTTACGTACCTACCTATTTAACTCAATTACCCCTTACTTACTATAATTCGGGTACCTACTTTGAAATAGATGGGTACACAAGTACCTACACATCTATATGAAAACGTCAACTTTAAAAAGTAAGTTGTAAAAGGGCAGTGAAGTGGTTTTATTTTCACCACCTTCGCTCGAAAAGCTTTTATTTTAACGTGAGAAAACATAACTTTGTTTAAACTGAAAGAGTTTTAACGTTCGGATAGAACCTACGGGCTATTTTATGAGATACAGGTTCAGATACCTACGGCAAGGCCTTGGGTACGTATTTGGTTTCCGTTTGGGCTAAGTTTATGAGCAGCTATTAACTGCAGTAGGTACCGTCCTACCTACTTTTAAAATTTGCTATGTAAATGGCTATGGTTTGCATATATTCCCTTCAGCTGTATTTTAAAACTAATGGCTGGTTGAAATTTCTGGCCAGAATTGGAACTAATATTTTTCTAGGGATGTTAATTGGTTCTTATTTCGACCATTATTTAAACAGTAGGTACATTTGCAAACTTTACGTAGGGAAAATTCTATTAAGGGATCTGGAAGTCTAGCGAACCTGCTCTACTCGGGCTGTGGCGGGTAAACTTGCTCCCAATGAAGGTTTGTGCCAGGCAGGCCGCCAGGGAGGCAGGTTTGACAATATTGATAATTTATATTTATAGTAGGCTTTATGACTTACATACTGTGCCGACCCATGTATCTATTTTGAGGTTTTAACGGACCCTGGGCTGGGCACCCGAGAGGGATACAACCGAAAACATCAGACAGATGAGGTAAGCATACTTTTCCTACCTAGCTAAATAGTCAATTAAATCGAATTAACACATCTAATAACATATTAGATTAATATTCCGTTTATGTGGTATTTATGCGTAATACGATTATGAAAGTAATTTGTCCGTGCGTATTGCATTAGAACACAATCTACTTTACGTTAATGCAGTATTTGGTACAGGTATACCGGAGGGCTTGTGACATGCAAATCAAGATGATAGCATTAAATCCCATAGACTGAAGTGTGCGGGCGAGCCGATCTCGCAAATTGTTGTAACTATCGTGAACACGGGGACTGAATACGGTTGTGATACGACACGAGAAACGATTGACCATGTCTCTGTTAATTCTATTGCGAATTCCTTTGTCGCAACTCGGAATTGCAACAAACGAACTGCGGAAGTAGATAACGGTCGAAACTTCATCGGGCGGACGGGTTCATTGTGGAATCGTGTAAAGAGGTAGTTAAGTCGAGTTGATCATGTATTTGAAAGGGTACACCGTCAATTATTAGGGTAAAATTAACCAAAATAAGGTTTGATTAATATATTTCTGTACTGTAATATAATAAAGAGGAAATATTTTGTTTGTTTGTAACGAATAGGCTCTGAAACTACTGGACCGATTTAAAAAATGTTTTCACCAATAGAAAAGTTCATTATCGAGGAGTAACATATCCCGATATTCTCACGGGATCGGGACTTACGCGGGTGTAACCGCGGGACTCTGCTAGTAACTATATTATATTTTATTCTAGGCATAGGTTCCTAATCGAAAGTACCAACGTACATGTTTTATCTAAATATTACATTATCTGTGAGAATTTTAATTTCAAATTTAAACAGATGGACGTGGAGTCTTACTAAAAGGGTCCTGTTTTAACCATTTGGTTACGGAACACTAAAAAGGAAATGGAGCTCGATTATCGTCGCGGCAATAAAATATTAATTACGATTTATTTTACCTTACGTGCAGTGTCGGTTACGAATAGCACTGCCCCCTTTCTTCCCGTGGGTGTCGTAAAAACCGACTAAGGGAAATATAGCAGAAGATGGGCAGCAGCACCTTCTTGTTCAAATACAAATTATACTGCGCTCGCCAACCCGCCTGCCAAGCGTGGCGAGTATTGGCAAATCCCTTTATGGACAGAAAGTGCAACAAACGGCCCCGAGTCCCCGGCAGCCCCGCTAGCCCGGACTACGGTAGCGGTCTCGGTAACGGCGGGGCTAGGGGTGCTAAGAATCCCCGGCAGTCGCCCGGCTACCAATCCAAAAGACAACTGGCCCTGGCAACACACAACATACGCACTTTGAGGACTGACGAGAAGATTGTTGAGCTGGAAGAAGAACTGAGCAAGTTACGGTGGGATATTTTGGGGTTGTCTGAAGTCCGTAGAGAGGGCCAGGACACGATAACTCTGAAATCTGGTAACCTGCTTTTCTACCGGGAGGGCGACCAACAGTCCCAAGGTGGTGTCGGATTTCTCGTCCACAAGTCCCTCATTAGCAACATCATTACCATCGACAGTGTGTCGAGCAGGGTCGCATACCTAACACTCAAAATATCTAAAAGGTACTCGCTGAAGGTCGTTCAGGTTTATGCGCCGACTTCGTCACACCCAGATGAGGAGGTAGAGTCTATGTATGAGGACATTAGTAGGGCCATACATACTAACAAAACTCACTTCAATGTTGTTATGGGGGACTTTAATGCGAGGCTGGGCAAGAGAAGCGAAAATGAGTTGAAGGTGGGGAACTTCGGGTATGGGCAACGGAACCCTAGGGGACAGAGGCTGGCCGATTTTCTGGAGAAAGAAGGACTCTTTATGATGAATTCTTTCTTTCGGAAGCCGCCTCACAGGAAATGGACCTGGATGAGCCCCGATGGTTCCACGAGAAACGAGATTGACTTCATTATGACCGACAAGAGACGAATATTCAATGACGTCTCAGTGATTCATAGGGTGAAAACCGGTAGTGATCACCTAATTGTGAGAGGCACATTGAATATAAACGTTAAACTAGAACGGTCTGGTTTAATGAAGTCCACGCTCCGACCTACTCGCGCTCAGATCGAAAATCCCGAGAGCTTTCAACTCGAGCTTTCAAATCGCTTTGATTGTCTAGAAGATCACGCGTCGGTGGACGAGATTAATAACAGGTTCGTGGAAACTGTCCATGCGGTCGGGTCTCAGTTCTTTAAGACTCGCCGTAATAGTAAAACTCAGAAGCTCTCCGACTACACTCTTAACCTTATGGCTGAACGACGCTCGCTGAGACTGCAGACCCCCGATGATGTTGAGTCACACAGGCAGCTTAATAGACGTATCTGGAAATCCTTGCGACACGATATTCGTATCTTTAATACTGCTCGTATTAAAGATACGATAGAGCGGAATAAAGGCTCCAAAGTGTTCGCAAGAGATATGTCTATTGGGCAAAGCCGAATGACAAAGCTGAAGCGGGATGATGGCAGTGTAGCGTCGACGAAAGCGGAAGTGTTGAGAGAAGTCGAAAAGTTCTATGGACGGCTCTACGATTCAGTGGCTGAGCCTGTTACAAGTGTGACCTCAGACCAAAGAGCCAAACTGACCCGACACTTTACCGAAGATATCCCGGACATCAGTCTGTATGAGATTAGGATGGCCCTGAAACAGCTTAAGAACAACAAGGCGCCTGGTGAGGACGGAATTACTTCTGAGCTTCTGACCCGAAAATGCCGGTTAAACTGAAGGGACAGGTCTATAAAACGATCATTAGACCTGCCCTTTTGTATGGTAGTGAGGCGTGGCCATTGCTTGAGCGACATAAGCAGGAGCTGCGTGTCACGGAGATGAAGATGCTGCGCTGGATGTGTGGAGTGACACGAAAAGACCGCGTCAGAAACTCCCGCATCAGGGGCGGCCTTCATGTCCGAGACATTGCAGACAAACTGCAAGAATGCCGCTTACGGTGGTACGGCCACGTTCTACGAAAACCGGCTAGTTACGTGGGAAACAAATGTCTTGCTATGGCGCCTCCGCCCGGCCGCGGCAGATTGGGAAGACCCAAGAAGTGCTGGCTTGACGTTGTAAGATCGGATATGCGTGCTAATGGCCTCACTACACGGGATGCCGAAGATCGTGCGAAGTGGAGACGTAAAAGTAGGAAAGCGGACCCCGGGCTCTCGAGAGAGATGCAACCGGGAACAACGCTCGGATGATGATTCTGAAAGCGGGTGGATCACCGGTACTTAAAGTCCTTCAGAGGCTCTTCAATTCCGTTTTGCTCGAAGGTACCACGCCCGAGGCATGGAACGAAAGCGTGGTGGTGTTGTTCTTTAAGAAGGGTGATAACACCTTATTGAAGAACTATAGACCTATCTCGCTTTTGAGCCATGTTTATAAGCTTTTTTCTAGGGTCATTGCAAATCGTCTCGAACGCAGGCTTGATGACTTCCAACCTCCCGAACAAGCCGGGTTCCGAAAAGGTTATAGTACCGTAGACCACATACATACGCTACGACAGGTTATACAGAAGACCGAAGAGTATAACTTGCCGCTCTGTCTAGCGTTTGTGGACTACGAGAAAGCCTTTGATTCGATCCAAACGTGGGCGGTACTCGAGTCTCTCCAACGATGCCATATTGACTATCGGTATATCGAAGTGTTGAAGTGTTTGTATAAAAACGCCACTATGTCGGTCCGAGTACAGGAACAGAGTTCGAGGGCGATTCTATTGAAGAGAGGCGTAAGACAGGGAGACGTGATATCTCCGAAACTCTTTACGGCCGCTTTGGAAGACGCCTTCAAGCTTCTGGAATGGAAAGGACTGGGTATCAATATTAACGGCGAATACATCACTCACCTTCGGTTTGCCGACGATATTGTAGTCATGGCAAAGTCGATGGAGGAACTCAGTACGATGCTCGAAGGCCTCAATCAAGTCTCCCAGCGGGTAGGTCTTAAGATGAACATGGACAAGACGAAAGTCATGTCTAATACCCATGTTGTACCTACCCCTGTTATGGTTGAGAATTCGGCTCTCGAAGTTGTTGACGCGTACGTATACCTAGAACAGACAGTCCAGTTAGGTAGGTTCAACTTCGAGAAAGAGGTCAATCGTCGAATCCAGCTCGGATGGGCAGCGTTCGGGAAGCTCCGCAACGTCTTTTCGTCTAAAATACCTCAGTGCCTTAAGACGAAAGTCTTCAATCAGTGTGTGTTGCCAGTGATGACATACGGATCCGAAACGTGGTGCTTCACTTTAGGCCTTATGAATAAGCTTAGAGTTGCTCAAAGAGCTATGGAGAGAGCTATGCTCGGGGTTTCTCTACGGGATCGAATCAGAAATGAGGAGATACGTAGAAGAACGAGGGTCACCGACATAGCCAAACGGATTAGCTCTTTGAAGTGGCAGTGGGCAGGACATATAGCACGGAGAACAGATGGTCGTTGGGGCCGAAAAGTTCTCGAATGGAGACCGCGGATCGGAAAGCGCAGCGTTGGACGTCCACCAACAAGATGGACGGACGACTTAGTTAAGGCCGCGGGTTCACGATGGATGCAGGCCACTTATGACCGAAGCATCTGGAAATCTATGAGGGAGGCTTATGTCCAGCAGTGGACTTCTTACAGCTGAAATGATGATGATGATTTTACCTTACAAATTAAAAAAAAATGAACTTGCATCCAATATTTACAATGTACTCGTATTTTCAATACTGTTTGAGGTAGGTAGATATAGGTAGGTACCTATTTCCTGCATATAATACTATCAAACCAGCAAAAAACTATGAGAATCAAAACAGTATTCATGGTTACAGGTAAATGTTGTTGAAAACAGTTTTATTTCACCTCTGTTCGAGCATTTCCTTTGATTACCCGTGCCCCATAGTCGTAAATATGTTCAGCAATTCCTACCTCCTACAAGTTTCATGACAAATAGTACTAATAGTCTAGGGCTGTATAACAGGCGATTTTAACTTTTTAGGGTTCCAGGCTACAAATATACAGACATTTAGCTTAGAAAATTAGGAATATAACAGTACATACTGTCATCTACCTAATGTTATATTACCTAAATATATTCTTTTTTAAGTGCTTAAACCTGCACTGGGCTTTCATAGAAAAATTTAAAGAAAAAAATACTTCTGCAAAAACACAACGCACGATAGACGCAGGGCTGGATTCGAACCAGCATCTTACTCAAACCGGGAGTACGACTTGAACCAATTAGACATGCCTAAGTTGTAATAGGAGAAGCAATTCTTGTGAAAATACAGCGTATGAGTCACCGATGCCAGGTAGACTAATTGGTTCAAGTCGTACTCCCGGTTTGAGTAAGATGCTGGTTCGAATCCAGCCCTGCGTCTATCGAGCGTTGTGTTTTTGCAGAAGTATTGTTTCTTCAAGATATTTCTACCTAAATATAGCTTTTTCGAAAAAAAAGACGGCTTATGCGGAGAAGTGCTAATCGTTGCTTATTTCTGTTTGGTCGAATCAAGCCTTAACCAAGTTAGGTTAGTCCGCATTATCCAGTAGAACGATTCCATTCTTCACGTCAATCAACTTTACGGACAGCTGACTTACATGTCTCCGAGCCGACCGACTCGACGCGGATGCGACGACACGCATCAATGATAAGGGTAGTTAGTTAGTTAAACACAGTCCTTTCACAAAACAACCTCACAATTAGTCGGCATTGAAATGTTAATAGAAAATAAACAAAGAGTTTTGTAGTTGTTACACCTTAGCGTAAAAGGCACTGATGTAGCATAGCTTAAGTGGGATTGGGCGGGTCACTGTCGCATCGGATTTCGAGAAAACGTGGGAGAGCCAGTGCGTATGGAAATACCTAGGTAGCTGATATTGAATTCCGCTGTGTACCGCAGACTTTTGGAAATATTATAATGACGTCACGTTTCGCCGAACTTATCCTGTTACCTAGACACTTCAGGGTTATGTTGTGAAGGCATTAGGTATTTATTCCTATCGATTAGTATACGTCTCAAAAACAAATCCTGAGCTCGGATACAAAATGGGGTCCCACTTTTTGGTATGACACTTGTGTTTAAAGTAAGAAGTTCAATTTTATTTTTAGTAGTATTTATTTATTTACCTATAAGGAGGATGATAAATCAAAATTAAAGATAATAAAATTAAACCAAAGGTTTTATAATAAACTAGCTGCGTTCCGCAGTTTTACCCGCGTAAGCCCCGATCTCTCCCGAATATTGAGGTAAAAATAGCCCTTCTCCGGGGTCCAATCTATCTCTACCTATACCAAAATTCATCAAAATCGATTCGGCGGTTTAGGCGTGAAAACGTAACAGATAGACAGACTGAGTTACTTTCGCATTTATAACATACCTAAGTAGGGATCAAACAAAAGTATTAATAAGGATGAAATAAGTTTAATTAAAGTCTGTTCAGAAATACCTAAACTAGTATTTTGCCGTTGTTTAAAATGGCGATGTAAAATTGGAAAATACCTTAAACTTTATTCAGGAAACGTATTGTAAATGTAAAGTCGCGACGGGCCACTTTGGCGTCGATTCAAAAATCAACTCAAACACTACCTACCTACTTCTGGATTGAAGCAAAATTTCGAGCTGCGGCGGTGAAAAACCGTTGTTTTGGTAACTGGTTACTAAGGATGATAGTTTAGTTGCAAAAAGTTAGCCCCTAAATTTGAGGGACACTCGACGAAATTTATCTATCTTTCGGAAAGTTGTTCAACGATAGCAATAAAAAATGTTAGTGCAGCGGACTTGTGGAAATATACACTTAGCTGATAATTAGATAGTACCAACTCTAGTGAAGTTGCATTCAAATAGAAGGTAAACCAGCTTGTATTTGAATCCATTGTTTATATCTTCTTTATAATTTTTTACTTTGAACTTAGAAAATCACTGTCACTTCTACGTAAAGACTATTAACATTGAAGTATTAGTTATTATCTAATTATTAATTTATTATAGAGGCAGGGAGGACAAAAGTCTGTACTTGGAAGCACTCTTAGGTATCCCTACATTATAAATGAGGTGTCAGTTTTCTACAATACGTGGTGTATTGTAGAATTTGTAGAAAACACATAAAGGTATAATTCACTAAATTAAAATTAAAAATCCAAAAACGATCCTCCCTAGGTATGGTACCCAAAAGACTGGCTGCATTGCCTCTTTGTATAGCAAAGAGCCAGCCCTTTGGTCACCAGTTTACAATATTTTTGTACCTAAATTACATCAAAATGTAAATTTCCTGTAGTCTGCTGCGGTTTTTTAATAAAAACTACGGAAACATTTAATTTAATCGGAATCGTTTGTTCCTTTTGCAAAGTCTAATTCAAATGGCACAGTTGGTTTGTGTTCACGTTTTTATTAGGGTAATCATTAAATTACTCACTAACGAAGGGTAAATAATTATTTAATAACCGTATCATGATTGACTATTACTCGAACAACTTAAGTGTTTCTTTTAACAGAGTTGATTGATACTTTTAAAGTTAATTAGGTAATCAGCGATACCTTGGTAGTATGCGTTTTCTTTTTTTCATTTCCTTGTATGTATTTATTACGTGCTTAAAATGGTAAAACTTAAAATGGTAATTCATAATAACGTAAGTTGACGTGTGAAATGTGTGTATTGTAGGCATTATGATTGGAGGTTATCTTTTATTACTAGTCTTTAAAAATAAAATCATCACTAATTGAAACTAAAAAAATACTTAACAATTATTTAGACCTAATAGGCTCATACAAGCTAACCTAAAGCTTGTATGAGCTTATTTTTACCATTTTAAGTTTTTTTTCGTCATGTGTTTTTTTACTAAAACATTACATTTGTTGTGGTGACGGAATACAGTTTATTTATTCAAAACATGGCAAACGTTCATCCCTTCCTGCAACCCTCGCCAGACTAACGACTAATATAAACTCAGTCTAGAGGTAAGCGATTGATTGACATGTTAATTCAGTCCACCCTACAAAAATTGGAAGGCTTTTGAGATGAAACTAGGTTAAACTGTTAGCTAATATTTTGTAAAAATAGAGATGCATTTTGTATCTTATGAGCTCATCAATCACGGTAAGTATAGGTATCACAGATCACTACATATTATAATACAAAGTCAACTGCCTTCATGTGTCCGTCTGTTCGCGAAAAACTTAAAATCACAGAACGGATTTTCATGGGGTATTCAATAATAAACAGTGATTCATGACTAAAGTCATACTTATGTAAATTTATAATCGATATTACCATAAAATCACATTTTAGTAGATATGCATAGATCATTAAAATAAAACAAATAAGAAGCAGTTTCAATTTCACAAAATACCAACATTTGAAAAATTGTCCTAAAAAGTTGAGTTTTAATCATCCGGTCAAATTTGTACAAATAGTAGTCCAGCGGTTTCACCCGCGTAAGTCCCGATCCCGAGGTATTTTCCGAAAAGGCCTTTCTTAAATCCTTAAGAAAGGGAGGGGGGCCAAACACACTAAGGGTCTCCTTAGTGTGTTCTTTGCGATGTCTCTCTGTCTCTCACACTCTCCAAATTTCATGTCTCTAGGACCAGTGGTTTGGGCTCTGCGTTTTTATATTAATAGGTCAGTCTGGACTTTGAATTTTTTAAACATAGATTTATAGGTTCAATTTGATATTTTTTCAAGTTGAACAAAAACATAGGTTATTAAATCAATCGTTGAATAGAGTTCACCTGACCAATGCAAAACACTAACCATAACATAACACTCCCCCGCGAACGCAGAGTCGACATTCAATCAATCGTATTATCTCAGATGACTTGTCGATTCAGACTTGAAGAATCACTTGAATACATTTGTAATAGATTAAACGAACGTAGACAACAGCTGTACGAAGTTTCAATCACAGCGCCAATTAAGCCGGTTCATTATTAATTACAAGCGCAGTGATTTTAACCGTGTAAGTTTCGGTTCCGAGGGATATCAATATATCAAAGTCGTTTTTGTTTTACGCTAGCAGGCGCGGGAATATCGGGATAAAGTTTTCCACCTAACTATATGCGTATCAAATTTTTTCGCAATTGGTTTAGTAGTTTTTGTGCGAACACACACACATTTAAATAAATTAACATCTAAACCTTCGTATTTAAAATATTAGTAGGATGTGATAGGCTTGCATTTGGTAGCCTATCACACCCACTCCAGCCCACGCCGGCCTTTACATAGTAAAAAAAAAACAATAGATAATAAGATAATAAGAAATACAATACTTTTATGATATTTAAAACCAAAACGCTTATCAAAAGAAAAACTAACACTTGAGTTTACTGTTAGAAAGGCCAATTAGATGTTTTCAGTACATCCCTAGTTCTCCAACGTAAATTAATATAAGCATGATATCAGGGGTATAAGACAAATTAAGGGCAAAGTCTACCTACTCTTTTCTCCATACAACCTTTACAAACGTATTCGACTATTTCCTCCCTGGATAAAGAAATTAGAGCAAATATGTTAATTCCACAATACCTTTATCAGCCATGACCATGCCCCTACGTTTTGATTTTTTCATATTCTAATTTTTGTAAATTTTATTTTTATTCTAATTAGAAAATGAAACATAAAAAAACAAAACGTAGGTGCATGGTAATGGGACACATAAGTTTTATGGCATAATCTTATTTGCTCTAACGTCTTTATCCAGGGAGGAAACAGTCGAAAGGAAAACGAGTAGGTAGACTGTCGTCTTAATGACTTACGTATTCGTATCAAGAGCGTTGAATAGCATCAATCAAAGTTTAGCGGTGCATGTGCTACGAGGCTACGAGCTACGAATGTAGAGCGCTACGGACGCGGTCTCGCTAGTTTGGCTCGGTTTATCGAAGCTCGTAGCCATAGCTGTAACCGCGCGGTCACGGTCACCGCTGAAGAGGCCTGATTGCCGTTCTAACTTACACATTCGATGCGCACGTATAGGTTATACGGTATACGTAACTTCATTTTGTCAACTTTGTTTAAGTGCTTTCCAACTAAACTCGATATGAGTCGATTTAGGTGAGCTAGTACTTATTGAAAACAATACCAACTTTTCATGTTGGGTACATTACTCACAGAAAAGCCAATAAAAGTGCAGAGTAGTGTAAAAAGGTAAAGATTATTAGTATTCAAAAACTTATTACAGTTATCGAAACATTTTATACACCGTGCCGTGCACTCTTCGTTTAAATGTCAGATAAATTTTCCGCTTCAAAGTTCTCGCAAACTAGATCGTTTACAGCGCAGAGCGCCGAGTACCAGGAGCGCAGAGAGGCGAGGAGGTTGCTTTACACGTGCCGTACTCACACAGGCTCGCTTTCACACACAGCCCTGCATTCCATTATATGGATATTACATCCTAGATCAACTGGAAAACTGTTTACGCTCAAGAGATGTATTTACGTCTAATAAACTTCAGGACCTTATTAATAGAAGGGATGTGAGGAATTACTCTCGCTAGTTACACTTTCTGTCTTACCTATATGACGTTTAATTTTAAGTTAAGGAGACAGGAACAAAACATTGCGTATAAATTATATACTTTAGTGCCAAAATTTTAAAATTCCCAAAATCTTGAATTCCTCAAAATTTTGGATTTTCAATATCTTGAATCCGAATAATTTAAGGGAATACGAATACGAATAAGTTTATTAATGAGATAATAGTTGTTTATTTACATTAACATACGCAGTAACTATCATAATGGTCGAAATAAAAGTTATAGGTATAACTGATGGTTAAAACTGTTTTAAAATTAGTGTGGTGAAGTTAATAACAAACAAACAGACGAAAATAGGGGCTTGGCATTACACTGTTAAAAAAAAAGTAGACCAGTTCGAGTCGAATTCGCGCACGAAGTGTTCCGTTATCATAAAAAAATAAGAAACACATTTTTGGTATGAGCGCCCTTGAATATTTGTTTTTGTTTGGTTGTTATATAAAAATACATCACCTGTAAAAAAATCAACTGTCTAGCTAACACGGTTCATCAGATACTGTCTGTGACCAGGACAGACAGACAGACAGCGGAGTTCCAGTAATAGTGTCCTTTCCCTTTTGAACCGAACCCTAAAAATGTAATTCAGCAATAGAAAGTTAGCAACGACATAAGTAGGTATAGAAACAGCTTATTATTGAGATGAAACGTTTTCTTTTCTGTCGCTTGTAGACTTGTAGGGCAACCTTTACATCCATACGGCATACGGCAAGTGCCAACACAAAAGAACCCTGACTCTAATTGAAATGAAAACCTGTAGAGGTCTTGACTTTCTTTCTGAGGCCAAAGCGCGGTTAACGACTTTCTAGCTACGTTTCTGGTTTTATTAACTAATGTAAACCGTGACATTCGATTTGATATTTGATATTAAATTTTTCTGAACGAAATTTTCTTAACGACGACCACAGGAAGGTTGTTTAGTGCTTTCTATTGAACTGTGTTAGTTCTTTTCACTGGAAGTTTGACATTTTATAATTTACTTGCTTTCACACTGATCGTACCTACTTGTTTCTACTCGATTGCCGACGGAGGGCTATAGCCGATTGCCGATAGAAATAGTATTGGAATTAGATTTTTATTTCGAAATTAATCTTAGTGTAAAGCACTGAACGCAGGGTCCAATAGTCGTATGATCGATTCATCACGTCTGACCTCTATTAAGAAAATAGGTAATTATATTTCAATTTTTTTTATTTCAAACTAGCAGAACCGGCGAATTTTGTGCCGCCTTAGAGGCGTCTTAGTATTCTATGTCGGTCTCCTGGTTCTAAGCTACCTCCTCACCAATTTCCAGCCAAATCGGTTAAGGCGATCTTTAGTTAAAATAAAAATAGTGTAACCAACACGACTTTCTTTTGTATAGATAGATTGAAGAAGATTACAACACAGTAATGATGTTTAAGTACGAAAACAAAAAAGAATACTGAACTAAAGCACATAAATATTAACTACAAAAGAAAAGAATATCATAAATCTCAAAGACAGTATTTAATAAACGTTTGTATGAAGTGCTGGACACAGTTCTCTTCCATCTATTTAATTGCATCTCTGCCCTAGAACTTTAAATTTTATTCCCTGTATCTCACTGCATACAAATATACTCAGAACCATGTATATTTGAAAGGTAAGTTTATATTAATATTTCAAGATAATAACATGGCAAAAAATATGCCTACCTACAATATTTTAATTTTAATGTAATAAAATTATAATATTTCTTATAAGTTACTTAATTGAATGATACTATTTTTTAATGATTGCTTAATATTATTTAAGTATTTCTAACACAACCTATGATTGATTATCTTTGGTCAACAATTTTTTTAAATTTTTATTATAATGTTAAAGGTAGGTATTTTGTTATATAAAAAAGGGCGTAGTGGGCATAAATGAGCTAAATTCGAACTTAATTCCCGCTATTCTAGTTTAAGTGTACCTGTGAGCATGAGGTTTGGAAACAACACGATACATCAGGCACTGAAAAATACTTAGATAATGATAACAGCAATACGAGTAAAACCGAAAAAATAATTTATTTTTATAAAAATTGGTTTATTTTAAATTCTGAGGTTAAAATAAGCTCTAGCCTTCACCTGCTTCGTCGTTGCAGTAGCCGCTTAGTTTATTTGGGACAGCATATTCGTATGAAGCTGTCGGTTTGATCACATGTCTGTCACAAGTTCTATTCTCGGCGCTTTGTTGTAAATTATAGAACTCTTGGAGATTTAAGAATTGGGTTGTCCTGTTATTGTATCTTTTTGTTTCAATAAATATTGGAGGACGTTATACACAAAGCGTTATCAACCCAACATTAAGCAATTAGGCTTGTATTGTGAATACTATACAACGGATATACATATGGTTACTACACACATATAATACTTTTTTTTCACGAAAACCGAAAAAAGTATTTATTTTTTTCATACAGTAAACACCCGGCATCAGAAACAACCATTTATGGTCGGCATGAAAAATACTTGTCACCGGCGAGAATCAAACGCACAATTGGTCGGGAAAGTACTCTTCTGCGTTGCTGCCTAACGCACTACAGAGGTCGCCGAATTCATTTATAATTTGAAATTCTGGCGATTTTGGAGATTTTCCATGTAAGGTTAGCTAATGTTTGTTTTTAAATTCAGAGCGAACGAATGTCCCGGTTTTGTTTAACAAGTCTAAAAGTATGGCAAGCGAGACAATACAATTACTAACATTAAGTTGCGTTCCTCTTAATAAAATTTTACAACTGTAGTATATACTCGTAAACAGTACCCTGCAGTTGCGTTTCTGGCAGACTCTGTAAATATGTAACTGGATTTCTGCCAAAATCAAACTTGTCTCTGTAACTTTTCTCTTGATTTAGAAACGTGATAAAACGTAATGTCCGTTATGATCCAATTTTGGTAATGGAAAAACATTTAAATGGAAAATTTTAATCGTTACATTTGAAGGTGTGATGCTGTAGATAAAAAGTTTGAAATAACTTTGATTTTATGTGACAAAGAGAACTATTTGGCATTTCATTTATTCGACCTATAAAGTTATTTTAGCACTAATGCCATGGCTACGTAGAGTTGCGAAGATTAGTGTTGCGTTGTCGCGATAAGACTTTGTGTTCGATCTACGACGAAGCGCTTGAATCTCAACATCGCGATAGGATGAATTTTCTGACCACACGTGTCGCGACAACGCAAATCTTCGCCTTAGCGCTATAATGCAGCCTCAGGGATGCCTCAGGGTTAGTAAACGACTTTGTAATACACAATGACATTACTAATCAATTTGGTACGGTTGGATATGGAAAATCGCTTTGATTTAGAATATTTCTTCTGTTTTGGCACCCCACAATTATCATTTTGAAAATCTGAATGTGATTATCGATTTTTGATGCTGACTGTACATAACCCACGTTAAAATTAAAAGAAAATTAAAAAATATAAATAATTGACCTTTCATCAAATTTTTAAATGATTTATACAGGCGTAAGTATCTCTTCGTACATGCTATTATGGCACTGTAGTGCCCAAGACATAATTAAAAAAAAAAGAATAATAATGATAATGCTTTATGAAAAAATAAAGAACCTTTTTTGGGTTAAGAGCTACAACTAAATCTAGACAGCGGATCCGGCTAGATCGCTATCTATGACTAGACAGCGCAGCATATACGACTAGACCTCGATATGTCTATATCACATTAGGGTTACATTGCTATTGGACTACATCGCCAAAAGACCAGAAAGCGTAGTGACTACTTGCGTATTTTACGTATCGATCGTATAACTTATCAATTCAGAGATAACTTTTTAAAACATTTAGATAGCGAAGGATGAAGTAGTTCCCCGGCTAGCGGCAGTGGTGTGAAGTCCCCCATTATATATACGTTAATCATGAAAACGCCCCACTGAACCGTAACGGTTAGCCCGGTATTAGATAACTTATTAAATATTATATGAAGTGGGGAACCGGTGCGCACCGATTCAGCCAGTATTTGACATCACCATTCACGTTCCAAACACGAGTTTCAATTGTGACAAACGGTAACTGCACACCGCAACAAAATTAACAAGTTGAGTTACAGTTAACAAGCCCCTGTGTTTGTGTAAACTCAACTAACTAGCTTGTTTTTACGTCAGCCAGACAGACGCAATGAGCCTTTACAGTGACTAGCTACGTTAACTCTTACACAATTGTATTATCATTTGACCTGCATTCTGATAACTCGATTAAATAGCAGCGGTAATCGCGAACGCGTGCTTTTATTGCTTTTTGGTGTATAAATGATTTTAATACAATATTCTATTCTCTATCAATGCCATTATCATCTATAGTACTTACTCTGTCTATAGTATTTGTTCGTTTTATTCTAATAATGGTCTTGGAATTACCGATTTTGTTTCATATTATTTAGGAGCTTTAGTTTACCGTTAAGTAATGGTAATGTTGTATTCCTTAGATACTTCTTTTAGTATTTTATTCTACGGTACAGAAAACAATTCTTAAGATACATTTTTTGCAAAATTACTTGTTTTTGAAATCTAAGTAAAAAAAATCGCCAATTGTTGAAATTCAAGAGAAAAGTTAAATATATTTCTAACACGGATTATTGTTCTAAAAAGATTTAACCAATTCTAAGTGTCCCAGTTACGTTCGCTAAGTTCTAAGTAGATAGGAAATTATTGGACATTCCCGACTCCCGATCCTATCCCCGATTAAGGACAGGCTTTAGTTTATTTAACCTTCGACTCGCTTAGTTTAACTTGTCTCTCATTCAATCCCGCTTACTTGGGTGGCTGTAACCTGTCCAATAAGGGAACTTTTAAAGTCATGAATCGATTTAGGAAAGAAGTACCTTTTTAAAAATATAATGCACAAGCAATGTATTATTTATTTAATAGAAAACGGAGGTGATGTTCGATTGTTTTTGGTGCAATGATTTAGCCGACCTTTCAGCGTGGCAATACGACTCATGGTCAACCTCATGGTATTGCCACGCCGAAAGGTCGGTTAAATCTTTGCACCAAAAACATCCCCATGATGCTGTATGCTTTCGGCGACCTTTGTACCTGGGAAGTTTAGGGGAGGATTATTTGTTTAAGTTTAGTTAGTTTAATGTTTATAATATGATTTTATTTATATATAGACCGACATAGTATTTTGAAAGTTATTTTTGGTTTCATACAATTACCTACCTACTTTGAATCTGAAAATTGAAAAAGAGATATGTGGTACCCTACTCGTTTATAGAAATAAGTGTTTTGTTTGGTTTGGTATTAGTGCCTTCCCACTATTTTTTTAAGTTGTTATTAATTTGGCTGCAATGAGATAATCTTTTTTATTAAGTGCCAGGGTACCATGGATTCGATATTGTAACTGTTTGTGATGTTACACTCTTTCAGAAGGATAAATAACAGATGATCCCTTGTACGTGCATGCGGTAAGTAAACAGTTTATTTCATGTAAAAGTAAACCTTTGAAAGTTCGTGGATCACTCAGATTTCTTGTTTACTTTGCCTCTTGCAACGTGCTTATCCGGATTTTCTCTGAATACATAAAAAGGTAGGTATCGGTTCAGGTATCTACCGACTTAGGATCGGTGTTTCAAATATCTCTACCTTGTTAAGACATTACTTGTTTACAATACATCATCACACATCACACAAACACATCTATTGAACACATCAGACACACATCTTATGAAGTGATAGGTTTAGTCATAGATAGTATCATTTAGTCTATGGTCGGTCATAGTTATATTCATTTAGAACAGGGGTTCCCTAACTTATTTGAGACGCGCCCCCTTTAGACCATAAAAAAATCCGACCCCCTCCCTAGAATAAAAAAGTGTTCAAAATAAGTATTTTTATTTCAAAGTCACACAAAAGGTATTTGGCAAGTTGTACCAAATACCTACCTTTGATTGGCAAGTTGTACCAAATACCTACCCGTGAGGAGGAGGTAGAGGCTGATAAGGTCTTAACATGATCCTAACATTGGCTCTGAGGAAACAATATTATGTTCTTGACAGGAGCCGGAATGCACTCTTTCAGCGATCGCAGGTTTTTAAACTTAACTACACAGGTGACCCGCGGCCGCGCCCCCCAGTTAGGGAACCCCTGAACCTTTAGAACGTGTAGGTAATACTCATATATAATCATTTTGAATCGCCTTTGTAAAAATGACGAGAAGAAACCATAGGATATTAAAGTACCTACTTAAAACTATCTAATGGTTTCTTAAAAAAAAGATAATTAGATAAGTATTCATTATTTTTAAGGCAGGTTAGGTACCTACTTCAAAATAATGAATTATCTACTTTTTAGAATCTGAAGATTGTTCAAGATATCAAGTGAAAATATTTATTTTAGTTTTTTTAAGGTTAACTTTACCTGGAAGGAATAGCTTTGATCGATAAGCCCGCCGCCTATTTGTACAAATATTAGTTAGTTTTCAGTTTCTCGTGTTTTCTTTTGTATATTTTTAAAGATGAAACCTAACTCATAGGCAAACTAAATGTCTTTTTAAAATAAAAATCCCGGTAGAGTTTGGACCCTCGTACGTCATTTAAACCTTCCTCGCGCACTGTATTGTGCACAGTTAGTAGTAGATGTCTCAGTTAAAAGTTTTAACGGTTCACGTAAATTACCGAAAACCGAACATTATTATGATTAATTATAATTTTGCAACTGATACCGAAAGATTGTAAAACGTTATGATATGACAAATGCGATGGCCATTAACAAAGCATAATTAGGTATTATTGTAATAAGCTAATAAACATAATAAATCGTTTATATTATAATAGTATTCTGAATCCACAAATCACGATAAAACTGCCAATCTGAATGACATTTCAATTATTTAATTTTACCAGCCATTGCACCTGACTTGCGCAAGGTTTGATACCATGGTGTTATTTGGATACATTTGGTTCCGAACCCAAGAGATAAAAACGGGACCATTTTACTATGACTCCACTCCGTCTGCCTGTCTGTAAGAACCGAACACTAGCGTTTGGGGACACAAGCGGTCTATAACTGATCCAGGATGGTAGCTCCTGGAAGTGCGCCTGACGACGGTACAGCGGACCCCTCTATTTATGCTTAAATAGGTATTGGAGATAGTTGGGGACGCTAAAAGATATTATATAGGCTTCGATCATAAATAAACTATAGATACACGGTCCCATACAAAATCGAAATTAAAAATTGGCACTACTTCAACGCTTACGTATACGGACATAGTACAGTTTAATGTAAACCTTAATCACTGGGCAATAAGGTTGTAAAACACTTATGCACGACTGACAGCGATATGCCTTGTTTCGCTGTAACCGGCTGAAATATGCCTTGTTTTGACGGCTCCATTTCTAGAGCGGCGACCGTGCATCTATGTAGGTTATATATGATCGAAGTATATAGGTATATATGTCTGTAAATCAGTTGTTGCTGCAGTTGCCCGTCTGTCTGTTTGTCACTAGACTGTCAGCTCATGAACCGTAATAGTCAGGCAGTTGCAATTTTCACAGATGATGTATTTCTATTGCCGCTATTACAACAATTACTAAAAATTAAACTAAGTGGGGCTCCCATACAACAGACGAGTTTTTTTTGCTATAGCGACATATACTTACTCTAGGTTAAAAACTGACTCGAATGGGCTTACTTTCATGTACCTACGCTATTGTTAGTTCCTTCCAATTTGACATTTCTGCTACCGGAGTCAGAAAATAAAATTTTGTGGACGGATGAATGACCGATTTTCTTCTTGAATTATTGTTTCGTTTTGTCGTGCGTAGAATTAAAGTAGAGGCCCAGCTTACAAACTTTAGCTTGATACAGTAATGAACGTAATTGTTCAAAAAATGAGCAAACTGAAATGTTGCTCTATTTCAGCTCAAAATAATAAAAAAAACATACATAAATGAGGTACGAAGGTACCTAATTGAAATCTGTACGTACGCAGAAAACAACGTTAAAGAATCTGCCATGTTAGAGGCAGTAAGCAAGTTGAGTGCACGTGATAATGCTGCTTCGAGTCTACAATTAGGTGTCGGACAGTTAACGAACACGTCCCGACCGCAAGAACAATTCACTTATAATAATATTGAAGAGCATTTTGCAGCTGTTTTTAAAGAAACCTTTATCAAACTGTTTGTAACTGAATCTTTGTTAAAAATTTGTTGAACATTATTTGAAGCCATTTGTAACTTAATATAGGTATTATATGCTACACATTCATCGTAATTAATTACTATTGCCGTTATTATATTTGCCATGTAGCCCCAGCATAGAATAGGAATACCCCATCTCTTCCCGTGGGTGTCGTAAAAGGCGACTAAGGGATCTGGGGGAGATTAGCAAACCTTAAGTTCTGCTTGATCCCTAAGAGGGTTGGTGTCAGGCAGGCGGCCGGCCGTAAAAAGATAGCCAAATCTAATTGCAGAAGGTATGGTCAAAACCTACCGGCTGCGTCGACCCCAAATTAAAAAAAAAACATTTTGGGTTAAGCTTACCCCGGACTCCCGAGAGGGATGCAACCGGGAACATCGCTCGGATGAGAAGAATTACTATAATGTTTTTAAATGCGGAAGTCTTTGTTTGTTCGTTTTTACGAATTGCCTTGAATTGCTGAACCCATTTTGATAGTTACTATTGGAACCTATGGAAATAGATGGAACCTTGGTCGAAAGCTATACTATTTTATCAAATTCACGCGGCTTAAAGCGGTGAACATGCTGGACACAACACACATAGATAACGGGAAGCGATCCGGGAGAGGACCCTCAAGGCGGCCACTGCAAGTGTATGTGCGATATATTGCTTAGAAACTCGAAAATTACAAGTAATTCCGCCCCTTGGAACGTTCCCAGTTCCGGTATGCAAAACAAGTGTCTTATGAGGCTGTAAGGCGTATAGTATACGCGCACTGGTAAGTTGTGGTGGAGGCGCGTCGTCGACGCGTCGCGAAATTGGTTGACAAAACCACAGAATAGCCAATAGTCATAAAAGAATTCGCGACGCGATGACGACTAGGCTTTTCCACAACTTATCGATGTGCACACGCGTATCTATAGCCAATATTGGGTAGGTACAGAACAGAAATATTACATTTTGTCTGGTGTTTAATAAAATAAAAAGTTACATTTTCTACTTATCATTTGCAAGATATAAGTAAACGTTTGTGAGCATGTATGTGCCTTTTTTGCAGTGAATCCATCTATCTGTCTAAATTACATTCCCACTTTCTGTGCCCGCCATTGAAAAGTTATGACATTTTTTCAGAATAAGTTCCTAGTCTATTCTTGTTACTAATAAAATCAGATTATTAAATATAACAAAAGCAATAAAAAATAAATGCTTATTAAATTAAGATCAACACGATTAAAACCCAAAAAATGAGTTTAATTTAAGATTATTTAGTTTGAGTTTTATTTTATCTACTAGAATACTAGAATATTAGGAACACACCTCTAAAGCTAACAATAATAGTCTTCGTTCTAACGTGTAAAAGCAAAGATCAAGATTGGAACCCTTGCGAAGCACTTCATCATGTAACCCTTCTGCAAAATATTTATTATTGCAAGAAGGGCAATTATCACGCAGAACAACTACAGAGAAATGAGGACGGCTTAATTCTTAGCTTATTACCATATTCCTACAATTATTCCCTGCTTAATGTAACAAGCAGTCTTACTTCGGCTTGGATTTAATATCGTACTATTAAGGGATTAACTCCGCTGTAACCACGATACAATTAATATTACTACATTGATGTTAAGAGCAGCCGGGGCAATTAGATTTGATGCAGGGATTACACAAGATGAGTGTTTGACTTATGGCGCAGAGGCGCTTTCAGAATTTTCTCTTTGTTCTTAAATTAAAAGATTATAGAAAAGGTATTTTCGATACAACGTTTTTATTAAGATGTGCTATACCTTAGCGGAGCACTACCAACTGTGCCACGGGATCATTGGTTGTTGATTTCGTGGTATTAATGAATTCTAGAAAGGTCAAAACTCAAAACTCAAAATTCATGTATTCATTTAGAACGTATATTATACACATATACGTACTTTTTGAAACGTCGAGATTTTATTTTACTGTGGTTTCGGAACGCGCCCTCCGATGAGAAAAAACCACAAGAAACTCATGGGGTTTTTTTTCAATTATTTTTTTTATCATGTTTTATAATACAATCGTCAAAATACAGATCTGTAATTTGAACAGGAGCAGTTAACAAAGGTGTTCTTTAAATAAACACAGACAATGGACAGGCGGACAAGCGATCCTAAAGAGGTTCTTTTTTATATCTTTTAAGGTTCCTTAGTGAGGAGTTGTCTGGAGATATTAAATCCATCAACATGTGCAGTGCACTTAGATAGGTAGGTACTCCTTTACACGCAAATGAAGTGGAGCATATAGGTACACCAATATAGATACTGTTGTAAATAGGTTAGATTTATAGATTGCATATACATACGCATGGGAAATTCCATATTCAATCCTGTTACGTACTCAGAATTAATCTTCCTAAAGCCAAAATAATTTCTCAACGCAATATAGATTGTTCTTAGAACTCACAAATGTATGTAGTTACGGCAGTATAGTAGCTACAATTCAGATTAATTGTAATATGTAAACAAATCTAATTTCGTCCATATTCCAATAGCTAGACCTGTGCAACCGCTAAAGAAGACGGGTCGGAACTTTTTCCTTTGCCGTCTTCTTATTTTTTAAGTTACTGAGCATTGAAATTGTTTAAAGTTTAAAAGCTAATGAAAAAAACTTCGAAATAGTAGGTTCCAAATTAGTTAAATTAAATATACGAGTGTATTATACAGTTACCATGCGATCAATGTCACCTACAATCTGTGCACAAAAAAAAGTTCTACGACATTCCGTCATGAAATAATCAACAATTTTCGATGAGCCCGACAGGGATTTTCAGTTTCAAGGTCGTTGGCGTATATACTCCTCTTAAATAAAAAACAAATAAACATAGTTAGCAGTGGATGCACTTGCGCATGTATGAAAAACTGGTTCGACTATGAGGAGCTAAGATAAAATAACTTAGTTTAATCGCTGGCGGGACTTTCGGCTTTAACATTCGAACAATAAAAATAAAATTAAAATAAATTATGTGAACATCAAACAACCTCATTCCCTCATGGTAACCTACAAAGCTTGTGTTACGATGGATATAATACTTATATTTATTTTTGTAAATGCATTCAAATTAAACACGACAGTTAAACAATTGTAATAAAAACTTATTGATTTTTAAGCATAATTTAATATCATCAAAATGAATGACAGAATTAGAGCAATAAATAGGCGTCTAATGAGCCGGTGTGATTATTATGGTAATATTATTGCAAATGCGATGTTATTATAATAATATGGCTTATTGACTGCATACGGAAACAAGCTAATGTTTGCATATTACATTATACCCGTATTACATTACCAACATCCATTCGAACCCGCTGTCAAAATTGTATCGCTTTTAATTATTACCAATATAGCATTGCAATGAAAATATATGTAGATTGACGAATAATCACATAAATAGCAGTTCTGTAGCAGTTGAGTGTAGGTAATACATTTACATGGAAATCGAAATGCACTTAGAAAAATGTATGATGTCGTATTTATAACCCAATCCTCTGTAACAGGTGTTCAAGAAACTTTAAGAGACGTGGCTGACTTTATTCACGAGCCAAACTTTGTTATTACGAGAATCGGGAAACCATATACTTCAATTCTGTCAAATAAATCATTTACGCCCTACATTTGCCTTTATAAGGTTTTTTACTAGAAAATGATTACAAGGAGAAATGCATCATCAAAAAATCTCCCATGACAAGATTCGAACCTGTGCCCCTTGTTTGCCGGGCGAGTGCGCTAACCACTGCACGGTAACCCACGTGACACGGCGAATTAACGATTATGCTTCCTCCCTGTTTTTGTTTACCAACTAAGGCTCAGTTTGAACGTCATCTACCAGAAGTGTTTTACAAACTTTCACTGGCTCGGGTGATAAAATATTTCTAGTAATAATGCCATGATAAAAACATAAGAAATATTATAAGGTTTTTTTAAAGTTGTAACCCATAATCGTAAACTACCCCAGAGCATAAATGAAACAAGTTGAAACAGTAAGTGTTTCAGTCTCTATATGAAAATAAATGGCGCTGTGTCTTCATTGACATACATAGAACGACACAATCTCACGGCACAAGTTGTGTCGCACTTGATGAATGCCCTGCATGTGTAAACTGGGCACGATCTCAAACGCGTATAGATACTCGTGTGTGATACGGGTCAATTACCAAAGCTGTAAGTACCTATAGAGATACAAGATCTGATTCAAGAAATCTTATTAGTTAATCCGACTAATAATATAAATGTAAAGGTTTGTGTTTGTTGCTTCTTCACGCAATGACCGCTGAACCGATAACGATGAAACATGGTTATCGGTAAGACCTGGAAACTGGAAACCCATATAGGTTACTTCGGGTTTCCAGATCCAGGTTTCAGATCGGGACTTACGCGGTGAAACCGTGGGACGTTGCTATTAAATGATTAGTGCGACACCTGCCTACTTAGTTATCAATAGGTATGCTATTCCAAAATCCTTTAGTGGATCTTTACACATAACAAAGAACATACTACAAATTTCATGTCTCTAGAACCAGCAGATTTATATAGGTAGATATATCAGTCAGGACATAAAACTCTAAGCGAAAATAAATAAAATTAGTCATAGTTAAATAGGTAGTCTCTATGCGAAATCATTTATCATTTTAGGAAATGGCCACTGAATAAATTACAGTTGTAATATGGTTGTAATTCAATAACAATGGAGGGTTATTTTATTTCAACGACAAATGTTTTATCGTTCGTTTTTTCGTGTACTTTTTGAAATAAATAAATATTGCACGACGTTACACACAGCGCAATCTAGCCCCAAACTAAGCACTAGGCTTGTACTATGGGTACTAGACAACGGATATACTAAATATTATACTTTTTTTTTTGTAAATACATACATATGATACATAGAAAACACTGAATATCCCATGTCTTCGGACCGTGGTGAGTCCTAGGACATGTTGGTTTCCTCACGATGTTTTTCCTTCACCGTAAGAGCGATGTTGTTTTGTTTCTATGGTCCTATTTCGTCAACGCATGTAGGTTGAAAGTTAGTGATCCTATCTGGAAAATACCTAATTACAGTAGTTAATATCGTTCGTTCATTCGAAAAAAAGCAAGCAGACCTATAGTTAATATAGCTTTGTAGGTGTTTTTTAAACATGTACCTACCATTTCATTTGTTTGAAAAATATAATTCTGGGACTAATTTGACAACAGGGCAAATTAGTCTCAGAAATCTTAATATAAACCTCAATGGCGTCTGTTGTTATAATAATACAATACTACTTGTACTATTTATGTAGTCTGATAATAAATAAATTAAAAAAAAAGTAATTGAACTCTTTTGTAATTAAACTGATCCTACTTATTTGTGTCTGTATGTTTTTATGGTGTCAACATTAAAGAATATAGAATGAAGAGAAGTAATTTGCAAAAAACTTATATTTCAACTAAAATACATTAGTACGTCCCGCACAATGATAAACTTGAATGCCTGATTTCAAGTACCATTTTAATTGATGCTAGATTATTGAAATTTAAATGTAAGGTATCTATTTATTAAAAAAAAATTTCATTATTAACATAAAAAAAAATGTAACCATAAGGTGAATAATAAGGTTACAATTATTAGAAACAATAAATTGTATGTAAGTACGTTTCCACTGATTTACACGTACGTAGACTAGGTATACTAGTTAGGATAACGACTGCACTGGAAAAACAAACCTATATTTTCTATTTTCATTCCACTTAAATGCATTTTCGGGAAAAAGTTTTACGGAAAATTAAAACTACTTTATGAACGAAAACAATTAGTAGGAAATGTAGTTTCTGGCAACCAAAATGACCTTGCTTGTTTATGTGTAATAAAGAAAGGAGAAATATGAAAATGTGCGTGTTTTGTTTAAGCTAAGCGAATTCTTGGAAAATATTTTCATTTTTGGCACTGACTGGGAACACTGTTGAAGCAAAAAAACGTTTCGGTTACAACTTAGGGTTTGCTCGAGTAAATAATGTACAGTCGGGGTTTGATTTCTATTTGGAATCTTTTAGGGATTTTTTTTTGCGTGGATGCAAGGTTAATGATTGGCGTCACTAACACAAAAGCATACTTTATGCCGCAGGTAAAAAGCGGTAAAAGGGTGGTGCTCTTCGCACGCTGCACACTGCATGCTGTGTTATAACACTAAAATAAAATAAATAAATATTGCACGACGTTACTCACAGCGCAATCTAGCCCCAAACTAAGCACTAGGCTTGTACTATGGGTACTAGACAACGGATATACTACATATTATACTTTTTTTTTGTAAATACATACATATCATGATAACATAGAAAACACTGAATATACCATGTCTTCGGACCGTGGTGAGTCTTAGGACATGTTGGTTTCCTCACGATGTTTTTCCTTCACCGTAAGAGCGATGTTATTAGCGCACATACCTTTTCCTAAAGAAAAAGACATTGGTGCGCGGTCGGTCTGGATTCGAACCCACGACTCTCAGAATTAAAGCCGGGGTATAGACCAACACCGCTCTAACTAGTCAGGTATTGGGACTAAAAACTAAAAAGTATTCTTTAACATAGTAGTTGTTATGAAGTTCCGAAAAGTAACGCATAATTCAATTAATTTTCTTCATTAGTTTTTTTCATTACCAGTAGGTATATTACTTTGCCTGGTACAAAAGTCAGGTGGTAATGGAAGATATGATTTAAAAAAAAAATCTTTTGATAGGTTTTAAATATAAAAAAAAACAAAGTAGGTACTAAGGAACGTGGCGACTGTTACCATTTCCATACAAACTTAATACCAAATTAAATTATGAAAAATTTAGTTTTCTACCTTAATAAACATTTTTTTCATTTTTTCAGCGTAAATTACTAGTTTACATCTCATTTGTTTTATATTATTCCCAATAAAGAGTAATTTACTCTGTAAAAATTAAAAAAAATGTTTCTCCGTTTTATTTCATTTCGAATGAATATTTTGGAAAACCTTGTGATGGGGACCCTTTAAAAGTAAAATCTTAATCCGAATAATATCGATATTAAGGTAGAAAACTAAATTTTTCATAATTTATTTTGGTATTAAATTTGTATGGTAACAGTCGCCGCGTTCTTAATTAGTGATTGCGTATCGCGTAAGCCTTGTTCAATTTGTCTTCATGATTAAGCTTTAATATTTTTGTAATTAACTTAAACTATACTAATACTAAACTACCGACGAGAGAGCGATTAAAAATCGTTGGCGTCGTCAGCAGTAGTTTTAATGGTACCTGAAAATGGGTCCTTAATGATCGGATTTCTACCAAGTTTGTAAGAAATAAAATAATATACTTAATTCCTAATGACCAAGTTTTCGGTGCCAAGATAAAAGTAATTATAATGTTTTCGTCAAGAACATTTAAGTACATACATATTGTTAGATATGTATTACGTAGGTACTGCCAATTTCTATTACTTCATAGAAACCGGTAGGTTCTAATAGTTCTAATAAAGTATGGTCAATAAGATTGAGGTCTTTTTGATTAGAATATGGTGCAGTCGTATGGAATTTCTAATATCAAGTTCATAGTGATAGGATAGAGTCTATACAAGATAGATTTGACAGAGACAACACATATCGATCTAATTGTGCCCGTCACACGCGGCTGTAGTCATTTCATTTAGTAATAGGTATCAAAGGAGCCTATAAACGCTGATACACCTAAATCTATGATTTGATGCAGGCATTTTGGTGAAATGCAGGCATTTTGGTGAAATGCAGGCATTTTGGTATCTAAGTATACTACTTAAATAACTTTTATCTATGAATTTTTAAAACGAACATGTTTTAAGTTTCGTGTAACAACTTATCTTCTAATCTTCTAATACAGGGTGAACCATTTAAACGGGCCTTCAGGGGGATATCCTAAGCTATAAGAGATAGCGAAAAATGCTGAAAGGAGTTGCGTCCCCGATTTTGATAAAAACTAAAATGGCATTAATATATTTTTGAAAAATTAATTACCCTAGCCAGGGATTGAACCTTGTCTTTTTGCAAAAAAATAAACACCATTCATTATTGTACCGATCGATAGTGTTGCTGATAGAGATCAAATCCTGGAAACAAACATATTGTGGTAAATCGAGAAAAATGACAATTTTTAATAAAAATATGAAATAGCCAAGTATTTTGTACAAGTACTTGTTTGTTACCCGTACCTATTACAACGACCTAACTCTATTTGAACGACTGCACTAGCATTTTATCATCATTTCAGATCATGTTCTGATTTCAAAATTTCGAACACAGTTCAAATCATGAGCTTTGATGTTTGATGTAAGCAGTAATGCACACCTGATAGATGTCTTTTTTGATGAAAATTAATATTTTTATTAAAAATGAGGCATTTGTCTTGATTTACCACACTATGTTTGTTTCCAGGATTTGATATTTATCAGTAACGCTATCGATCAGTACAATAATATAGGATGTTTATTTTTTTTGCAAAAAGACAAGGTTCGATTCCTGGCTAGGGTAATTAATATTTCGAAAATCTATCAATGCCATTTTAGTTTTTGTCAAAATCGGGGACGCAACTCCTTTCAGCATTTTTCTCTATCTCTTATAGTTTAGGATATCCCCCTGAAGGCCCGTTTAAATGGTTCACCCTGTATATAAAATTTCCATGTCACAGTGTTAGTTACCGTACTCCTCCGAAATGGCTTGACCGATTTTTATGAAATTTTGTATACGTATTCAGTAGGTCTGAGAATCGGCTACTATCTATAATTTATAAGGCAAAACAACGTTTGCTGGGTCAGCTAGTGATTTTATAAGAAAAACTTTACCAAATCGCAAGTAAAACTGGTTCAGATGTAAAAACATTTTTCATGGAGTAAGCAATTCAATAAATTCATTATAAAATGCTGCCAGCACTTTGGCTAGCTCTTTGCGTTTGGTATAGTTGGCTGTGGTTGTCACTGCCTTCCAAAAAGAACATGAAACTCAATGAAGGCTAAAGTGAAAAATTTCTTAGACGGTTTTAAGTATTTAACGACTACAGTTTATATTAATTATTTTAAATTTAAAGTAACTTTTATCTGTGGCTTTTTATTTAGTTAAAATTTTATGTTCGGTAATTTCATCTGCGGTGCGGTGTTTGTGATTGTATTATCAAGGTACTCAAAATCGACGTTAGGTGATGAAAGTATTTGCAAAAGCACGATTTAAAATCAATGTGATTATGATTGAAATCTACAATATAATCTTATTTCTTAGCGTCACCGTCCACGGCAGCGTAGCATACGCGTCATTTGCAGCTCGGGGTGCACCGACGTGCAGCTTGCATGCAGTTTTCATACAAAATCACGAAAGTGTGTCCACGGCGGCTGCAAATGTCGCGTGCACCCCGAGCTGCAAAATACGCCTACGCCCGGCGTACGACATGCAGCACGGCAGGCGCGGCGTATTTTGCAGCTCGGGCGACATTTGCAGCGCGCGCGACATTTGCTTAGCTAAGCTAAACTAAGATTAGCTAGCTAAACTATGTATACATAGTTGTATGCCAAAACAACGTCTTCAACGTTCGACGACATAATTGAAAATGGTCGCGTGCATCCAACACGCCCATGCAGCCCGGCATACGATTTTGTGACGCCCGTGCACCCTGGGGTGCACGGGCGTCACAAAATAGTATGGGGACGCGCCTCGTTGATGGGGTTTCGTTAGGCTGCACAGGCGTATAGGCGTATTTTGCAGCGACGCTGCCGTGGACAGTGACGCTTAGTGTTTACCACACTTAGAAAATACTTACTTTTCTGAAAAGAAAAAAAAAACCAGCCGGTTACTAGGATACTTGGAAGCATTTTTTAAAAAAGCAGTACAATCAACAATAGTTAAAAAGTCGGCCAAGTGCGAGTCGGACTGAATTTGCAACGTCTTTTTGGGCAAATATGGAGATTGTTCTCTAAGCATTTAATAACTCGATCAATATTCATCATTTTTGAAACTTGTAGTCTACTAAGAATTTACTAAAGTTATCCCGACCTCAAGATGTCGCAAAACTGGCGGCAAGAATGTGGCCAGGTTACTGAAACATCTGACGGTCGCGGCTCGTCCAAGACCAAACTTCTTGATACTAGGAAACCGCTATGTTGCGTTGTTCGAGAAAATCTTACAAACTTATGAAGTTCATTGGATGCCTTTACGCAGTTTAGAAGTTAATAACTTGGTAACTGTCTGTGAAAACTTTAGTTGTTCGCGCGTTCTACAGTTAGGTACCTACGGAGCCGGGATGTCTACACATGACGAATGGTGGAAGATACCTAGACATATTAGTCATATATCATAAGTAAGGTACAGTCGTTTTGAAAACAGGGCATTCTGATAATAAATAAGAAGACAGTTATTTTCAGAATGTCTGTAATGTTTTGACACCCCACAATCGATGTATATAGGGATTTTGAGAATCTGAACTTGTTCATCGACGTTAAAACTATTATTTTCATAGATTTTGTAGGTACCTACAAAATAAAACGGATGGATTTAACTACTCCATCCTTTAATTTAGATTGTTTGGCAGATATTACATAGCAAACCATTACATCAACTGTAAATACAAGATATAGATCGGTAGCGAATCCGGCAGCTGAAATATCACTTTAGGTGTGGCGTGCGAAGAACATTACAAAGATTTCTTCGACAGAGAAAGTCACATTTTACAGAGATTTGCAGTTTACAGCAGAGAAAAGGAAAACAACAATATAAAGGATGTCCGATACGATAAATATTGGGCAGACACAGACGAAACTAGCGTTTGTACCGAACTGTTTACATTTTTGAGGTACACTCCAGAAAGTTATCAGAACCAATATCAGAGTTCCGACTTTCGATGTCTTTGATTTGAGATTTTACTGTTTTTAAGCTATTGCATAGCTTTTATCGCGGGCTTTAAGCTTTGAATAAAGAAATTTCGTAACGAAAAAAACCTAACACCCCCCACTCCGCCTACCATGGCAACATGGTACAAAATAAAAAAATAATTATAATTGCATAAGTTGATAAAAAATCGGAATTTCGGTACATGTCCCATCAGGGACATGTACCGAAATTCCGATTCAGTGGTGCGAACTGCTGTTGGTGACACTAAATCTTTCCCCATTACAGTCGGAGGATCCAAGGATCCAAGGATCCGTCCTAAGTCCGTTTCTGTTTAGCGTAATACTGGACGCACTGTCCGTAATCATCCGAGACGCACACGAGCAGCCCCCGTGGATGCTCATGTATGCTGATGATATTGCGCTAGCGGACTCGGATAAGGGACGGCTTGGAAGGCGTGTAAATGCGTGGAAAGAGTCACTTGAGAACGGCGGTTTGCAACTCAACGTAGCGAAGACCGAATACTTGGCTAGCAATACCACAGATCCCACACCTGTCTGCGTAGACGGTCACATGGTCGAGCGGACAGACCAGTTTAAGAACTTGGGATCTGTACTTCACGAGTCCGGCGACATCGATTGTGACGTCAAGTCCCGCATTTCGGCAGCTTGGGCCAAGTGGCGAGAGGTAACTGGTGTCATCTGTGACCCGAAAATGCCGGTTAAACTGAAGGGACAGGTCTATAAAACGATCATTAGACCTGTCCTTTTGTATGGTAGTGAGGCGTGGCCATTGCTTGAGCGACATAAGCAGGAGCTGCGTGTCACGGAGATGAAGATGCTGCGCTGGATGTGTGGAGTGACGCGAAAAGACCGCGTCAGAAACTCCCGCATCAGGGGCAGCCTTCATGTCCGAGACATTGCAGACAAACTGCAAGAATGCCGCTTACGGTGGTACGGCCACGTTCTACGGAAACCGGCTAGTTACGTGGGAAACAAATGTCTTGCTATGGCGCCCCCGCCCGGCCGCGGCAGATTGGGAAGACCCAAGAAGTGCTGGCTTGACGTTGTGAGATCGGATATGCGTGCAAATGGCCTCACTACACGGGATGCCGAAGATCGTGCGAAGTGGAGACGTAAAAGTAGGAAAGCGGACCCTGGGCTCTCGAGAGAGATGCAACCGGGAACAACGCTCGGATGATGAAGTTGATAAAAAATGCTATGCAATAGCTTTACCGCGGCAGTCCCCGAGTGCCACACGTTTTTTTATTTATTTTGAAACTGTTTAGGTTATTCGGTAGATACCTACTTATGTTAAAAATTACAGAGTTATACGTGCACTGGGTTGTTGACTCCTCATTTTTGAACCGAACCTTTGAGATATCGTGCCAAATTTTCTGCAGTTATGTAATTTTGAGATGGTTTGGATGCATTTATTTTAACCTAAAATACAATATTTTGACCCGGAACGGAAAAGGTATATTTTTATTATTTAGGATTAGAGGTTTTTTGTTTGCTTGTTTGTCTGTTCGCAGTCAATTTTTTCTACAAAACGGTTTGACCACCCATACCTACAGATAAATGTAAATAGAAACGTCGTGTTCTACCAAAAATGGTGACCAAACTCATTAAAATTTGGCAGCTGTCTCTTTCGGTACATTTCGCTCTTGCTTCAAAGTCAAGGGAAATTATCCTGACATTTTCGGCCCTACATTTTTTTTATATGGCATATCACTGCATTGTAAACAACCTATCGTATTTTTATAACTTGTTCAGAAATCTAACCATACCATTGAACCATACTTCTTTTTAAGTTTTATTAATATTTTATTATGTAAATTTTTTGACTCATGAATAGATAATAGTAGTTTGATATGTGGCTTGTTTTAATAAAACTTTTTGCGTTGCCATAGTTATCCATGAAGTCATTTATTTATTTATTTAATCGAATCGATTTATTGAATCTATCTCATTATTATTTTTTGTTAAATTTCATTTACGCACGCATTATAAATAGTAGGCTTGCACCTTAATGCTTTTTAAGTTACTTTAATTTGATCGTAAAACCTTTCCGTTTTTTCATTGTTTTAATGTTTTTCCAAATAAATAAATTATTTATTCTATCTAATTTTCCCAGTGGACTTTTGCAGCATTCAGACATTCAGGTTTCGAAGGTTTGCGGTAAAACATTTCTAGTAATACCTGATTTTACAGCTAAAATCCGTGTTCCAGCTCTCGAAACTCTACTTAAAACATAAATAACTGAAACTGGCTCTTCTAAACCTGTAACAAACTGCGACACAATAGGTACTATAATATACCTACCTATTACATGATGTAACTCTATAACATAAAGTGCACTACTACCCAAGTTTGTGTGAAGTTTTGTTTGATATGCAAATGGTAGGTAGGATGTACTGAGAAGTACATCCCTACAATTATTATAAAATAAAACGAAGTCCTCTGCCGTGTTTGTCTGTCTGTCGGCTTGTATATACCGATTAACTAAATAAAAATTACTGGTTGTTTTCACTACAAATATTATTATTAAATAACGGGGTATTTACCATATTTCGCCAGAAATTTTAATTGGTTTGTTCACGAAACATGGTAAATACATCTTATTAACTCAATGTGTAAATACCCCGTTGTTTAATAATATTTGTAGTAAAAATTACTGAACGGATTTTCATGCGTTTTTCGCCATTAGATGATTCAAGAGAAGGGATATTTATTTTGTCAATTATCTATTAAAATAGTTAATGTGTAACAATAATTGTTGGAAAATGGTCGGAAAATAATTGAACATTTTATAACAAACGCACTGAGTTCCATTTTCTAACATTTGATATGGACACCAAGAAGTTTTTTTTTCTCCAGGACGAGGACTGACAACCTAACTAGACAAAAATGAAAAACCTAAGAACAAAATGTGGTGTCAAGTTTTTTGTACAAAGTGGCGTAGAGGTATGTGATAAATAATAGTATTGTATATCTAGTAAATATACGGATAATAAAATTATTTAATCAGGCGAACCAATAGGACTTGTCCGCGTTTCGGTACGTAGGCCAGTACAGCCACTAAAGCAGACGACATTTAAGACATACCTACTGGGCATAACAATTCGTAAAAAATGCCTCTTTTCTAAAGTGAGCGTAATACATGTTAGACTAGACTGCCTCATCATTTATCATCATCAGGTGAATCCTATTATTGTAAAATAGCAATAATACGTCCACCACCGCCAACTACTACGTTAGTTTGGCTAAACTTCGCATAGTCGAGATAGTTTTTCAACTATGCTAACTATACTCATTTGTTAAAAAAGTTAACGAGCTAAGCTAATTCAACTTAGTTTAGTTGACGGTGGACGGTCGGCTTTTGGGTCTAACTAGAATAACAAATAGGCTTGATTGTTCCACGAGATTGGAACAAACGCGGGCATAAGTGAGTGACACAAAACGTGCAAACAATCGTTGATTTATAAAACTAAAATAGAAGAGGGAATGGGAACACAGTAATCGGCACTTCATTACCATTTCATAGACCGACAGGCATCGCAGTCGTGATCAGTTAATCACGTGGACAACACTGCATAAAATATACGTTAATCTATTTCAGCATCGTTTAGCGAATCATTTGGGAAAAATTTAATACGTATCTACGTATAGGTTTATAGAGCGGACTCGATATCTGCTGGGAATCGATCGCTATATTTACTAAAGAGGCCGCTGATGGCAGAGAGTGAATGTCGCCCTATCTGCGAGTAATTTGGTGTTCCCAAGTGGTTGGCGTGTCTTGCTGAGGCATCTGGTGACTTCAGAGCTGGCGCCGGGTTTTTAGTTTCGCAATTCAATGTAGGTAGATTTGGTGTTGGTTTTAGGGGTTTGGTTTGGGTATGGGTATATTATAAATCTTAACTGTTTTTCCGTCTTTATTAGTTATAAAGACTATACGTTAAATGAGGATCGTGGCGCGTGGTGGCGAATTCCCATGTGACTATCGTTTATTCTGCATGCTAATATCAAAGATGTTCGTAGCGTAACCATAACGTAGCTAACGTATACTATAACTTTACGTAACTTATTAGTGCGTGTATTGCCTAAACGTTACAAACACGACGTTACACACACGACGTTACACACAGCGCTATCTAGCCTCAAACTAAACACCAGACTTGTACTTTGGATATCTAGACGACGGATATACTACATGCTTCTTTTTGTAAATACATACATAATCTTACATAGAAAACACCCAGAACACAAACAAATATTGTTTACTTACACTCGGCGGGAATCGAACCCGTAACCTTCTGAATTGCAGTCGGGCCTTCGCCCGACGCGCCACAGAAGTCGCCAAGATGTATTTAAAATGTTAATCTAGACTACCTGCACTGTTTAGTAGTGTATTATAAATTAACTTTTAATTTAAAATCAAATTTGAAACAAACTTAAATTGGGGATGTAAATTTTATCTACTTTAGCCATCCAATGTCTCAATTGTGATTTTTGTTACTTGAAGTCACGTAAACCCGGGATGGGTTCAGTCTACACCATTTTAAAAGCCATTTATCCTTATGTTTGCAGAACAGGCATTGAAGTCCCTTCTTTTCGATTATTATTACCCTATGCACCTGTATGCAATTTAATTCATATTGTTACCTAACAATTAAATATTAATATTGCAAGTTACACACGGCGTAATCTAGCCCGAAACCAAGCACTAGGCTTGTACCTTTTCTAGCTATGGGTACTAGACAACGGATACATACATATTATACTTTTTTATATAAATATACTAGCTGACCCGGCAAACGTTGTTTTGCCTTATAAATTATAGATAGTAGCCGATTCTCAGACCTACTGAATACGCATATAAAATTTGGTAAAAATCGGTCTTGCCGTTTCGGAGGAGTACGGTAACTAACATTGTGACATGGAAATTTGATACCTTAGAAAGATTATAAAAAATTATAATACATAGAAAACACCTATACCGAAAACAAATATTTATTTTTAAGCATAACTACTTGCACCCGGCGGGAATCGAACCCGCAACCTTCTGCATTGCAGTCGGGCCTTCCTCGACGCACTACACAGTATAATATAGGTATTGTATGGCAGACTTGCGCTTGGCTTTGTTAAAACTAACTATCCAGCACTGCAGCAGAAACTGCGTTTCTTTTGACCGGTCACTTCAAACAAAATTCAAATTTGTTTGAAACTGCGGAAGAAAATTATCAGTCGGATCGACCGATAATTCCTTAATGAGGAAATAAAGTAGGGTCTTAGGTTTGCTAAAGGCTAATTGGCATTTAATTAAAATTGTGTCTTATTCTAGGGTTAAAAACTAACTCTGGTTAGCGCAAGCTTGATATAAAAGATGCAGTATTTTAAACATTTAATAGATAAAAAGTTTTTTTTTTTCAAAGTACCTATATTACCTTGCTTTTAAAATGTTTATCCCAACTATTGGATTGTTAAAATGTAGTTGTTTTGTTTCCCTGGTACACGATAATAACGAAGTTTCAACTGTGTCGGTAACTTCATAAAACTTCAAATTCAATACTCTTCACAAAATCATTTTATTACAAAATGTTAAAATGGATTGGTACAGTAAAGAGAATAGGTAGATTGGTTATAGTAAGCATTCTAGAATAGAAAATACATGCCTAGAATGCTTGGGCAAGTTGTGAGAAGAATATGTAAGGATATTGCTTATCCTATAATGTACTTCTGCACTTACCAGTATACTAGTATACTATTCTGAGTTTACAGTAGGAATAGTCTATGAAATATTTATAAACAGAAACATAAGCGAAAACTTCAAAAACAACCTGCACTCAGCGTCAGAGGCAAATATTATTTTGATGATATTTCAAAAAGTGTAAAAGTACCTATCTAACACAAACCGAAATTCATTTCGTAAGCCACAAAGTGGCTTGAAGTGTTAGAGCCTCAATCCAATTCCTCCACAAATGACGTAAAACTTCAAAGCTCCTGGTTGCTAGCCAGCACGCGTATAGATAGATGCGCGGGGTGTAAGCAAGTGCAACCTTCGTCGGTGCAATGTAACTACGTACATACAAACATCGTCGGTATAGTGGTGTGGGTTCGGTTGGCACGTGTAAGCGCGCGTCGCGACGCTTCCCGCGACCGATAAACCTTCTGCCTGTTGCTGCTACCCTGGTACTCAGTCGACCTACTGTAACCGTTTGTAAACTTGAAACTGAAGAAAAATAGCAGAAACACACAAAATTAAATTCCATTCTAACACCAACTATTTTTATATTGTGTCAGGGTTGGAATAAATCGACGGAGAAGGAAAATGATATCGATTCAATAATTTTATTGCGTGTCATGATAAACACCGACAAATGTATGAAAGTGGTCATCAATTTTTTAGCCATTCTTGTTGTTTATTGGTCCAACCAAAAAGGTCAGAAGGTCAAGGTGTTAGAATCTATCGCCTAAAGAGGCGACAAGTACTAGAAAATTTACTTTAACCCTTTCCTTGGCTACGAATAGTTAAATTCATACACCTACAACTCTTGAATACCAAGAATATTGTTGTAGGTATTTCCGATTTATACCTGCATAAAGAAAATAAGAAGATGTATACGCAATTTGTTTCCAAAGACCGTAAATATAGGTGACCACGGGAGGTGCGAGGGAGGACATAAAGCCGATTACACACGGACTACATTTCCCTCAACGTATTTTCCTTCTATTGTCGAAGTAACCTACAGAGTATTGTGAAATATTCCGCATCAAGACAATGTGAACGCCAGCTGTAAGTTTTCCTTATACACGCTATTGTATACCTACTTTGGTTCCGGTACTTTAGTAAATAAATTTTAAACTTCATTCGAACGATATATGCGGGTATAAAAATAGAGTATCGACATAGGTAAATTACGAAGAGTTGGAATCAATACACATTTACACGTTGCACTTGTGTAGGTTTTGTGAAAAGTCGCGCGGGTCATAACGTCGTACTTCACTTACAGACCCTACACAGGAGCACCCTGTAATATTATTAATTTACCTGTAATTACCTATTATTTACAAAAATTCTATCAGTGCTCATTAATATAGGTAATTAAAAAACATAACTATAATATTGCACATGGCGCTATCTTATCTAGCCTAGGCTTGTAATATAGTCCTAATATTATAATATAGTCACATCCCTCCGGACTCTTTCGAGCGATGGAAACGGTCGTTAGATGTTAAAACAAATCAGCTCATAAACGACGAAGTTATCCGCGAACACACATAAAATAAAATATACCTATTTTACAGACGAATTGAGAACCTCCTCCTTTTTTTGAATTTGGTTTAAAATGACACATTATTGACTACACTTCGCTTTCGCTTATTATTGAAAGCTGAACAACTTACACAATATTTCTACAGAACGCTTCCAAAATGAATGTCCCCTTATTTATTTTATCCAATAAATAAATGAAATTAATTTTCCTGCTTGTACTTACACCTATTGTTAGACGCGCTTACATCGCTTTTTGTACTGCCATTTCAGTCACCAGCATTCAATGTTTAACTTATAGGCCTCTATAAATTTCGTGAACGATCTGTATTGTACTGAGTACGCTGCGGCCGGGACAACAATGGAGCCTTCGGTGTTAGGTGATGCCCATAACCAACACTTAAACACAGGTATTTTGATACGATTAGTAAATAAATGTTGCTCACTAAGATATAAAATAGAGATTTTATACCTATTTAATATTTGTTAATAGGTAGGTACTTAGGTACCTAGAACAATTAATATTTATTAAAATGAATGTATTTATTTTATTAAGTTACTTAGATAACATTAGAATGTATTCATATGTATTTTACTTCAAAGTTCAATGGTAGGAAATTATCCCGTAAATATTATAGTCTTCGTAACATGAAATTCTTTTATATTTTTCTAAGAACGAAGTCAAAGTATAGTAGGGGAGCGGGGGGCTAGTTGTAACGATTTTTAGTTTTTCCGATAGGGAAGTCAAACCATTGAGTGTTTTGATGATTTTTTATGTTTAAGTGAGACAACATATATCCAGGTATCATCTAGAATGGTAAATGGGTTTAAATTAAAAAGTCCCAACAATATAAGTGACTGACAAAAAAGAAAGATGTTACAACTTACCCCGTACTTAAGGCAAGAGGCAATAAAACAACATATTTTCATAGATTTTAGGCTTTTTTATGTATTTAAACTATGTTACAGCGAAACATGACTAAAGGTCGAATATTGTATCAACTTTGCGAATTTTCGTTCCTTTTCTACAAATTTCTTTGCGACTAGATCGTAAACGTCTTACGTCGTGAGACTTTTAGCGAGTCTTTCTGATTTTTTCTTATAATTTCTCATTATAAAACGCACAAAGAAATTATAAAGGTAAATCTGTTAGGGTTGCAATAGGTAGGGTGTTTGCCCACTAGTGGAATACTAAAACTCTATTATGTATATGTTATAGGCAATGTGTATAATCCGGCATTGTATAGAATGCCTAGGCATTGTATACATTGCCTGAAACGTTCAGGCAATGTGTATAATACGATTCATTTCATACATTGCCTAGGTATTGTATAAAATGCCCGAAGCGCATCAGGCAATGTGTATAATGAACGACGCGACGGCAGCGGTCGCCGAAGCGCCTAATACTATAAATAAAAACATTATTAACATTTATTTCATATACAGTGCGATTTTTATACATCACGCCTTTTTTATTTACAGAATAAGCCGCTGCGTGTAATCATGTTCTAACATTAACCTAACCTAACCAAGTCGGGGTGCTCCGTTTAGTTTTTCCGTGCTTTAGATAGTTAGATAGCATCTGGATTTTAACTGTAAATATTTTAATATTAGATACCTATTCGAATACGTACCCCCCCCCCCCCAAACCCCCTGCTAATATATAAAAGATTATTTTAAATGAAAACTTTTGGTTTTTTTTGTATCATGATCAAATTTCCATAATCAAGTGGTAAGAAATGAACAGGGCGACTTTCTGCAGCAATTTTTTGGTACGGTCAAGTGCACTTAGACCTTTACACTTGCCATTCGATTTTGTCCTAATATCGCAGAAGATAAGAGAGGTGGCAATGTCAAAATGTAAAGCTCTACGTGCACTTGACTGTACGTTGTAAATGTAAATGTTTATCCGAAGGGAACTGCTATGTGAGAAACGCTGTCTACGCAAAAAAACACGTTACATGCATTACCTATGCGTCAACCGGCATTCTATACAATGCCTAGGTAATCCATACATTTCCTAGGTAAAGTGTAAAATAGTTTGAACATTCAATATCATTTCACACATTGCCTGGACGACCCCGGCATTCTATACAATACCTAGGAAATGTATAGAATACCTGCATTATACACATTGCCTATAACATATACATTGTTTTTCGAGAAGAGAAGAAAAAAAAGAGAAGAAGTTCAAACGTTGTAGAATGAAATTGTTCACCTAGACGTTAGAACACCCTACTTACAGCCTAAATCCCCCACGCTGAAACAAATTGTAAAATGACATGAAAATACACTCACATAAGTCATAAAGGGGTTACAACTTGGTAACATATTTCTGGAGTTTAACATGCCAAAATTCTGGACATATTTGTTAATGACAAAAAAGTCTATATTATTACCAAATGAAGGTTGTTACATAAGGTAGCTAAATATGACGACTATACAAATCAATAGATGTTCTTTTCAATAAGACATTACAATTCTTGAGAATCAAGCTTTACGATTTAAATGTTTTTATATTTCCGTGCAAAAATAGTGCCCCTGCTCATAACCAGTCACTTGCACCTGCCTCCGCCGCACTGGGCGGGTTCACGTCATAGGCTCCATCATAAGGAGTAGATTAGGTATAAATTTAAAATAAAATATACCACTTGCCGATAAATTAAGCTGTTACTTCTAACCTCTGGTACAACTAGCCCCTATAATATGTATATCCGTTGAGTAGTACCCACAGTACAAGCCTAGTACTTAGTTTGGGGCTAGATGGCGCTGTGTGCAACGTCGTGCAGTATTAATTTTTTTTTATAGACATTATATGAACAAACATACTCACTTAGGTTTACTATTAGAAAAAAATATGAACATAAATTATGTATAAACTATTTTATAAATCTAAAACGAGGCCTTTTTTACCAATTCTAAAAAAGCCAGCGTTAGCCCACTATCATAGCTGAAGAAAGGTAACTAAAAATGCGGTCCTAAGTGAACCTAGTGCTTCATACATACAGATACCTACAGAAAACAAAATAAATTTGCTAATTCGAAACCAAGTTCTAATAATGTTTTTCTAAACCGTACAATAACGACGCTAATCAATGATTAGGTATAATAAAGCCCTAGGCTATATTTCTGTAAATTGAAAGCTCAAGGTAGTAATGACAAACAACATCATGAGAACAAGTGCAGCCGTTCCGCTACCCTTGTAATCGTGACCAGTTCTTACGCAATTACCCAGTAATTATTCACCTGCACCCTTCGGATACTCTGCGATATTAATAAAAACAATAAATTAACGTAATCACCAGTCATTACTGTAATTTTAAAGCTCTATCGTCCGTCGCGCCGGTCGGTCGGTTCGACAATTCAGAATTCCAATTTCGAACGTTTTCGTTATATCCCGGGATACTAATATTAATTATCACAAAATCCGATAATAATCTTATGTCTTCCCTAACACTAGTGTTGGAGGGAAATTAAATATCACGACCAGTGTCCGCTTTGTTATTAGATCGATATAAACGGCCAATTGATGCTTATGATTTGAAATCGATATCTAAATGGCAACCTGGTTACAATATACGACACACACGGACTTACATAACAGTTATAAAGGTTAATTTTAGACAGCGGAAATAAAAGCATCGTTCCACCGTTTTCCACAACAACTGTGTTCCGAACGCAATCAAAGTTAAAAGCAAAACTCTTTTTAACTGTCTTTGTATTTTAATTAAAACTCAATAGTCATGTTCTGGATATGATATCTACAACGCAATGAAAGGAATAAAAAGTAAAAAGAATGTATTGGACACTTACAGGTTATCGTTTCGAAGCCGTTTAAAATTGAAGTCTTGTTCAAAATGTAACAGCATGTTTCCTTTGTGAACTCTCCTAGTATACCTTTTATGTAGGTAGGTATATATTTTAATACACAGCAAAAATACATACCTACCCACACACTACCTTTACATATAGATGTTTCTTATTTTGTTATAAACTATTAGTAGTTTTAGTAGTAGGCAGACCTCTCATGCGTTATTTGTCTAGGCATTAAAATACTTAAAAAGTAGGTGGTTTGATCTAGATTCTTTATCCATATTGCAATCCGTAATATTCCATGACATAGCATATGTAACATCGAAGTTTTCGTCTGAAATAACGTTTGCCAATTAGGTAGTAAAGGCTGTTGCCTTACCAACAAGAAACGAAACATAAAATCCTATGAATTAATTATATAATTTCAATATTACATCAATTCCTAGTCTGAACTCGGTAAAGTAGTTGGCAAGTTCGAAGAGAGTAGCTACAGGAACCGTTACATGAAAACTTCCGCGGAACCTTAAGAATATCCAACAAACCTCGGGTCTTCCACTTGAAAACGATCGATTTAATTGAACTAAAGTTTTAGCGGGTTTGTAAAACTTTGATCCGCGATCGTGACGCCCACTTGCCACGGACCGATTGTCTGTGACAGTTAGGGTTGACTTGCAGTTTAAAGATTTAGATCTAGGTAAATAGGACTTCAAGATTTTGTGGGTTAATATCGCATTCGCGGGGTTAAGGCCCAAGTTGTCCTCACATACGACATATCAAAATGATCATGTATAATTTATACATTGTTCTTATTTAATAAATATGGACCTTGGACCCCGGGCTCTTAGTACGAAAGCGGACCCTGGGCTCTCGAGAGGGATGCAAGCCGGGAACATAGCTCGGATGATGATGATCATGATAATATGATTGAAACTGTAACATTGTAGTCAAATTTTAAGTCAACAAAGGTTAATTATTTATTTTGATTAAAAGGAGTAGGTACACAAGTGTTGGTTAATATGCCTTCTGCAGCACGGAGGATCTCGAGAAAATTATTATTTGTCAAACACATCCCATACCGTGCCGGTCTCCCATCCCAATAATGACCGTGTCAGGCGCTGCTTAACGCCGATACAACACCACAGGTAGGCCAACGAGCTCCCCAGTCAGCGGGATGTAGCTATACTATTATAAACTAAAAATAATTCAAATAACTGTTACTATATTGGTTTACCACAACAACAAAAAATGGCTACGGTTTTCGTAGACCTTCGTAGGCATCGTAGCATCTTTAAACTTTTTAAACTTACACGATTTGTATTAATCGATTTGTATTCTGTTACAAATGGAAGACGACGACTTGACTTAACTTTAGACCCTCCACGACCATGACTTTGTAACAAAGTCGAAACATTGAGGTAGGTAGGAATATCTTCTAATATATAAAATTTCCATGTCACAATGTTAGTTACCGTACTCCTCCGAAACGGCGCGACCGATTTTTACCAAATTTTATATACGTATTCAGTAGGTCTGAGAATCGGCTACTTTCTATAATTTATAAGGCAAAACAACGTTTGCCGGGTCAGCTAGTTAAAAAAAAATACGCGATTAAGATCCGAGAAAATGTCAATTTTAACGGCATCTTTGTCGTAAAGGGAATTAGTTGTGAATAACCTTGTAAATGTTAATTTCAACCCGGCGGAGTTTGGCTCACGAAGTTTGGTTCACGCTGTAACCAGCTTGGTTACAGCGCCGCAAACGTAATGCGGAGGGCTTTGGATTGAATATCGTTTCTAGGGGTTACTTTTCAGACAACTAAGGAATAAACCCTACGCGAATGAACCCCACACGAGAAAAATATACCTCCAACACCATAGTTAACTGTGATGTATTGATGCAGACACGTGTTTTGTAGTGTTTTTTTAATTTATTTTCCTTGACAGCCCTATCGATGGCAACCGACGACGGATGCGCTTACAAAATTCACGAAACAATCTAATATGCAAATCCGGATAAACTGTGTAATAGTACAAACTACAAAACTAGCTTCGAGTGGCCACATTGATTCATTTTTACAGTTTCTAGACTCAATTCGTGTTTCGGAAAGTTTTGCGACGCTTTTTCAGGTTTTAACTGTTTTGTTTTGACTAAGTTTATTTTGGGTAAAGAGAATTGTCTTCTTATACTTAGAAATATCTAAATGGCCAAGCGGCTATTTCTGTGTTCTAATACGTAGGCAGGTGCAAATAATAACATACTAAGGGATTGATTTTACGATATAGTTCCCACTTTCCTACCGTTGACCATGTAAACGTGTAAATGGGTACCTCTTAGGTAAGCGTGCTACATTGTAGACCACTGCGTCACTCACCAACTGGTGAGATGGTCAATCGCTCACAGTTATTTAAAATATCTGATTAGGACTGGATTACTAATTAATTAAATCAGCTTAGCAATCTAGAGGGGAAATGTCGCCAGTGTCTTGGGAACGATGCTGCGGGAGGACGCCCTCGAAGATGTTTCTTATTTATAAGTTTAGATTTAGTTAATTAATGTTTTTCTTTTAATGTAATTTTGAATACGATGAAATAAAAATTATAGTATAGATTAAAAAAAATTGAAATAATTATTAAAAACATTAAAATGGATTTGCGAAACATCTATATGCTTTGCTAAAGGTTTTTTGGGTAGGCTTTTTAGGGCTGTAGGCTTAGTCTGATAAACTATGCCAGTTATGATCACTTGTTTGAAAATCTGGCGTGCTAAAATTAGCTCAACTAACTTAGTTTAGTTAGCGGTGGACGATGTGTTTTTATACTACTTTGTTGTAAAATATATTATATTATTTCAAAGGATTCAATGTATCAATTCCTATATCAAGTTTCATCAAAATCGATTCATTCGTTCCAGAGATTACATCCAACAAACATTCAAACACATACATCCAAACTTTTCCTACTTATAATATTAGTTTACATTCTGATAAAAGATATACTGTATTCTCTTTATATTCAGTAGCGGTAACTACAGTACTTACAACCTAAGGAAACTGCCCGACTCTCGGCAAAACTTCGCGAAAGAAATTCGAGTTTCCTTTTCGTTATTTATGTCTAAACTTAATGTAAAGCTAAAATTCACGAAGTGTAAAAGCTGTAATAAAGAACATTTTATTGCAGTTTTTACGCGAGATAAAATCTGGACTTTAAAATTTAAATTTAAACGTTATTTTAACCATAATATGAGAATTGAGATTGAGATAATAATCCATATTTTTGTCATTATCAAATAGAATAAAATATTGCACGACGTTACACACAGCGCAATCTAGCCCCAAACTAAGCACTAGGCTTGTACTATAGGAACTAGACAACGGATATACTACATACTTTACTTTTTATTTGTAAATCCTTACATATAATGCATAGAAAACACCCAGCCGGAATCGAACCCGCAACCTTCTGCATTGCAGTCGGGCGAGGTCGTATTGTGTTGCTGTTTCTTCGAAACGGACGCGGAATAAAAAACAATATGATGTAATATGTGAAGTAGATAGAATAAGTTCCATCAAGTGAATCGACGCTCATTGTAAGTCAGAAAGCTGTTTGGCTCTGAAAAGAATCTTCGAAAACGGAAAAGTTGGCACAAAATATCAGCAAATAATACATTTTTTTTTCAATTTACACGTTTGGACAAAAAACGTGAAAATGGCCAAAATGATATTTATTTCCTGTTCGGTTACATGAATTGTAACAAAAAAATATTTTGTAGAGTTATGTTGTTCTTTTTAAATTCACCGGTTGTTCCATGAAATTTATTTTGGGCCGCACTTGTAGTCAACAATTAAGCTACTATCTAATATTGCCTTATTAAGTATTTATTAATTACTAATTTAATTTCAAAAATACAAGTAACATTGACTCCTTTTATTTGTAGCAAAACTTAATTTCTATGTTAGCAATATCAAAACAAAATTTAAAATAACAAAATTTATATATTACCTATTTCATTGGGTTACTCAACGGGATACCGTCCGTTTCATATACAGTTGTACGAGGATTTTACTTCTATGTAAAATCCATTTGCCAAAAATTTATACCTAGTCATATCAAAGGCGGCTATGAAGTGAGGCCAATAACAAAGGTTCAAGTAACTCACGGAGAACAATTCCTATAAAAAATACAAAAACCCAACAGTGACCCTAGTATTACAGCGCGCACCTACAGGAACTGATCATAATCGTACATCATACTACTATTTCCGTAAATTTTATTCAGAGTGTGCCAATAAAAATGTACCGCCCCATTCCGAATGTCAAGCTCCTACAGCACCATGTCTGAGTTATGCTATTATGAATCAGTCAACCAACGACCATCAGTGCCTTCAGCAGAGCCTGGACCGGGTTTTGTATGTGCCTTTGTAGGTCCATTTTGCGGCTTGAAAACTGTGAACTACGAGATTTGGGATACAGATTTATAGGGTCTAAACCTTTATCGGAAATTGTTCAACTTGGAGTACTACCCATATTTCACTATTACTTCAAAAACGAATACAACAATGGTTACGTTTACGCTATAATTGGTACTATACATTATCGCGTTGTCTCCTAAATGTAAAATGAATGGAAATTGAAAGATTGAATGTTTTTTGATGGCACGGGTTGGTGAACAATGTTTTATTCACGCCATTGCGGTCGGCAGTTTTACGGTGAAATCACTAGATGTAACAGGATAGGTATTTATAGATAACAAAATTGATCCCTTCTTGAATCCATTTTACAGTGGTTTTTACTTATTGTGTGTGTAATTGACTATCTAAAGGAATTTGAAATTATTTTAAGTTGCTTTTATCATATATCTACTCAAGTTAGAAATCATTTTCTTGTTTTTTATTTCGCTCCATGTATTAAGTTTTTTAAGTAGAGCTTTTTTCTAAATTTCAATAACGGTATAGTTTTATAGGGACCGGTTTGAGCTTGCGCCAAATTCCCGACGCATCAGGACAAAGCGTCCTCGTATTTAATGTAGCATGGTTTGAAAATTTTTATATTCATGGTTTTCACTGGTTCTATAGTTATTATGGGAGAATTAATTAATTTTTATCCTTGAAACTTATCGGATTACAGCCCTATTCAATAATACCAAAAATTGTTTTCGATAATTAAATCAATTGTCAAATTATCGCGATACAAATTAAATCCATCAAACCAAAAGTGTTTCATTTTTCCCGAAAATAATCGGATATTAATTTCATTAAGAGCACCGATTACTATCACAACAATCGCATCAGGGATATAATAAATTGAATTGCAAAGTAATAACATTATGCGTTGCACAAATTAAGTGTTAACCGCAGCCAGAATGACGTTTAATTTTAAACTATCGAGGGGTGCGAGAAAAACTGATTTTCATTGGGGGCCTTTGTTCGCGGTCAGAGGGTTGGGCGCGAGGCGCGAGGCATGAGGGAGATGGTGCGTGAGGCCCACCTCATTTACCGAGATTGTAACAGAACCTTCTGCTCGACGCTACTCGCCTGGTACTATTTGGCATTGACTTAGGGGAGACGTCCTACAATTTTCTGGACACTTTTCAAGAGTAAATTATTGGAAACGTGATTGTGCTTCAATTTACGTGTTTTTTTCCGTTGCTCTTGTTTTAAAAGACGCAAAAAGAATTTCCGATAGAAAATAGGACGTCCGTTCAGTGTCGATAGCAATTATTTTTTCCAATCGTGTAACTTTGTAATTTAAAAATGTTTATAAAAGGTTTAAAACAAGGCAAGTTCGTTATTTGGGTTCCGTGCGAATCTTAAAAGGTAAAAAACTAATCCTTGTAAGATTATTAGCTTTTTTAATTAACCTATATATTTTCGTAGATGTCCATTTTAGTTTTTTTTTTTAATTAACCGTCGGGTAAAAATCATAACCCTCCTTTTGATGTAGTCGTGTAAAAAGTAGATAGGTAGGACACGTAGGTAATTTATAATTCTAACTGCTTACCTAAGTCCTAAATAATAAATAATAATATGTGTTTATTTTATTATGTCGATACTTATTTATTATGTTGGACCTACGGTAAAAAATTAGGTAATAAATTTTAGAAATCAAAAATAGAATTCAGATTCCAAAAAAAACCCTTAATTAATAAACTTTTCTTGCTTTTTCACGCGTAAGTCCTAATCCTACAGGAATATCGGGATATAAAGTAGCCTATGTGTTAATGCTTATTTCCAGCTAACGAGTCTCATTGCAATTGGTTTAGCAGTTTTAGTACAAATAGTAACAGACATACATATCCGTTTACTTGCTTTTACTTACACACTAATTTTATACACAAACTTGTATAAAATTAGTAAGATTCATTAATACCCATGAGCGCAAAGTAAAATGTAAATGTAAGGGCATAGACCGGTAGACCGCTAAACATTTCTTTGAAAACAATCTAAAAAGTACGTTTTAAGTTCTATTTTCCATGTTATCGCGGAGAATAATGGCAGCAACGTTCCACATTAAGCGTGATATAATGCCAAGTTCAAGTGCATAAATTGTTTACAATTCCGTACCAAAACTAACCACTAGTTTGTCCATTTTACTTAGGAAATAAACAAATTACAAAATTCTTTACCCATGTGTTTTAACAAGTTTTAAGTTTTATTATTTTAATAAAAATATTTTATATATAACTAGCAGCGTTCGGCGGTTTTATCTACGTAAGTCTTTATCTCACGGGAATATCAGGATATAAAGTAGCATAATGTAACTCTTTGATAATTTAGCTTTCCATTGGTGAAAGGATTTTTGAAATCGATCCCTTAGTTTAGGAGCCTATTCGTAATAAATCTTTCATCTTTTTAATTTTAGTTAGATATATATAATAGATAAAGACCCACACATTTTTCGTCGAAAAAACATGTTTTAATTAAAAAAATGCATTATAAATCTTTTTAAAATATATTTCCATTTTTGTTTTTTTTTATTGTGGTATCTTGTTACTTTACTTACTTAAAATATTTTACCGATTTTAATTAATTATAAAATGCTGCCGCTCTCTTCGGTGTTAAATATTTAAGCTTTCTATATTTCCTATGCTTTATTTTACAGATAGGCAGTTTACTGATACTGATAAACCAAGTTCACTCGAGTAATTTACCCTTCACCGTGATTCATGGTGTAATTCAAGTTGTTTATCAAGAAAACATTCACTTCAGAGCTCCTATGTTGAAAGGGTAAAATATAAGGTACGGTACGAAATTATTTTCTGTTATTTGACAATATAATTTACCATAAAAAATATATTTTATTCAACATTGTAAAGAAAAAATAACCCGTCAAAAGTTTACAAGTGACTGAAGTGAAACATAAGTTCAGTTCACATGCGAAACATTTCGTCATAATTCCACCCTGTAACAACTTACGCGTCACCTCGCAATAATAATCCGGGACCGTTTATAAATTGAAAGAGAGAGTGCGAGTACCCAAACCCGCTTTCCCGCATTCCAAAGATAAAAGGGAAAACCGTTTGAAGTTTCATTTCCGACAGGGATAGAGAGAAGGCTATAACGCGCGGTGCGAGAGGGTGAAGGATAGAAATGTAAGGGCATACCTCTTGAGCGTTGCTGGGAGCCTGGTAGCCGGTTACAAGTCGCGTAATGTCGGTGCGGACCGAGCCGGAGTTAGCTGGCGAGCTGTTACCTCGGCACGACGGCGCTGACTGCAATAGCAACGCATTCGCTGGGGGGTGGTGCATTCTGAGCAAGCGAGACTGCAACTCCCGCCCCATTCGCCTCGTGTCTCACTTTCCCGCCCTAATTGTTCCTGTTAACTTTGAAAACTTACAACACTCCTGCAACGATTTCCAATTACACGTCTGATTAGACAGTTTTAAAAATTAGTTAAACATTTTGAACTAGGTTAGGGATTTTTGTAGATGTAATTTTTTAAGCTCATAGTGTAAGAGTTAATGTAATGGAGCGGAATGAGCGGTGCTTAGTGAGACGAGACGGTAACTAGACTGAAATTTGAGAGTTAGGTAGTTGTTTTGTACGTAGTTGATAGTTACATTATAAGTAAGAAGACTGAAGCTGGGCGGGCCCGCCTACACGCCGGTCGCCAAGGAAACCGCCTGCCGCGCCGCCCGCGCCGCTCGCTTCCCACGTGTCATAGCTAAAAAAGTAAAAGAATATCCTAAAATAAATCCTTGTTTTCAATTTTGTTAATTATATTATGTCTTACCCCCTCTAAGAGGGTACCTATGCCCTACAGTGGTTTGTTTGGCTAATTTAGAGGTCAAACATTATTATTTATATTGGAACGAAGTTCCTTATCGCGCGTTGCGAAAAAAAAGAAAAAAAATTAAGACCAAAAGTTGTAACGACACTTTTTGAACTTTTTTTGGAACTTCGTTCCATCCGGGTTTCCCTTGATACCACTCAAGTTTTGGAACGAAGTTCCTTATTTATACATCAATACTAACTCACCCGGCAAACGTTGTTTTGCCTTATAAATTATAGATAGTAGCCGATTCTCAGACCTACTGAATACGTATACAAAATCTCGTAAAAATCGGTCAAGCCGTTTCGGAGGAGTACGGTAACTAACACTGTGACATGGAAATTTTATATATTAGAAGAAGAAGATAGATAGATATACAGGTGAACCATTTAAACGGGTCTTCAGGGGGGTATCCTACACTATAAGAGATAGCGAAAAATGCTGAAAGGAGTTGCGTCCCCGATTTTGACATAAACAAAATGGCATATTTAGATTTTTGAAAAATTCAATACCCTAGCCAGAAATCGAACCTTGTCTTTTTGCAAAAAAATAAACATCCTATATCATTTTACCGATCGATAGTGTTGCTCATAAAGATCAAATCCTGGAAACGAACATAGTGCGGTAAATCGAGAGAAATGTCAATCTTCTTTTTTTTTTTTTTTTTTTTTTACTATATAAAAATAAGTCGGGTTTTCCTTCCTGACGCTATAACTCCAGAACGCACGAACCGATTTCCACGGTTTTGCATTCGTTGGAAAGGTCTCGGGCTCCGTGAAGTTTATAACAAAAAAAAATCAGGAAATATTTATAAAGAAAAGCTGGAAAATCAAAATCAAACTCAGCGATGACGTATGACGATGACGTATGACGATGACGTATTATTTAACGAGCAGGACTACGTCTGCGGGGTCAGCTAGTTTTTTAATAAAAATATTATATAACGTACATTTCCAGGCATTCAATGAGTTTACAGTTTCGAAAAATGCAAGACAATAAAAGAGGCATTCAATTTTTGTGTGCGATACATCAAATGTAATCTCGATGGAAAATGCGGACAGAATTTTTGTCTGCACCACAGTCGCTGTAATATACGTGCTAGAAATGTAAGTTATGTAACCGCTTGTTACCAAGTAGTTATGGTACAAATTTCATTTCCGCTCCCTAGACCTTCCTTTTATTGTATAAAATATCTAGGTGTAGCTTTGTTGTTTTGTCCATATTTTACTTTGGTAGTTGCGACACTTTCTACCAACATAAACTTAGTTATACACTCACTGGTATTAATAAGCGATATATTTTGTTGGCACTGCGCTGTGTTCTCCTAATTATCATTCAAAAATCATTTGGACTGACTATTGTTTGCATTTCATTGTATTAGGCAAATTACGAGATCATAAAGTAAATTGGCTGTCTAACTGCTTTTGTAATGCAATCCCTATCGTGCATTACAAAAGCAAAACGGAAAGCTCGCAGTAGACTGTAGACTAGCGGCGGCACCTATTCTGGTTGTCAGTTCAATTTATTGTAAAAAAGTTTTTAGACATTATTTTTAAGCATTTTCACTTAAGTACCTACTTATGTAGATAAGCTTTGATAAAAAAGTGGAAAAGTTTATCAATTTGTGTTAGTGAAAATGATGTTGGCATGTATTATGTTAAATTAGTATGTACCTCATTAAATTAGTTAATTAAGCAAGGTATGGAATTATTTTGAGAACTACTTATCAACGGATTGTTATTTTGTCAAAATGACTCTTCGAAAAACTTAAGGTTATTAATTAAATAATTTATTCTAAAATAATAGGTAGGTACCTATTATCAATAGGTGGCTACTATTTGGAATCAAGATCTATTTTTATTAAATTCATAGTAATTAGGGAGTTAAAATTGGACCCTACAATAAATTATATTTAAAAATAATAATAATAGTACTTGTATTCCTAACTTTGATGTCTATCTCATTACAGTAAACTCTTGTTTTACAGTTTTTACAATGATTTCTAAGAAAAAGAAGTAAGAGTGAAAAATCTAATCGGAAACATGCCATGACTGAGGAAAAGTATTAAAAAAGTCGACTGCGGCTCGGTACCTATCTTATTACTGTTAGACCTGATTTAGATTGGGTCAGTAACAGAAGTCAGTTCCATATAATTTTAAACAAGTCAGTGATTAGATTTCTTAAATTCTGAGGCAATTAGCTTATTTAACTAACCCCTTCGATCATATATAACCTACATAGATGCACGGTCGCCGCTCTAGAAATGGAGCCGTCAAAACAAGGCATATTTCAGCCGGTTACAGCGAAACAAGGCATATCGCTGTCAGTCGTGCATAAGTGTTTTACAACCTTATTACTCAGTGATTAAGGTTTACATTAAACTGTACTATGTCTGTATAAGTAAGCGTTGAAGTAGTGCCATTTTTTGATTTCGATTTTGTATGGGACCGTGTATCTATAGTTTATATATGATCGAAGACTAACCCGATGTGAAACAGCTGTTAGTTTAAATCCAGTTTTACTTACGTAAATTGTTTAAAGAGTTCAGTTATGCTGTAACAATTTAAAAAATAAATTGTAAAAGCGTTATCCCATAATATTTATTTTCGCATGAACGTGATTTGCTTACATTTCCGAGATTTGTTTTCGTATTTTTGTATGTTTGTTGTAACTGTTTTACATTTCATTTTGTAATATAAACCTGCATCAAGCTAACTTATTAAAGCTTTGCACGCACACAATTTTTGTTGTGTTTTATTTTCAGATATTTTAAAGAGGTAGCTACGCAAAGCTAATTTATTAAAAATTGATATTAAAACAGCGTACCTACTTAAGTTAGTATCTATCTTATATTTGAGAAACGTTTCTTAAGACAGCTTAACTTCAGAGTTAAATCGAAACACATTTTAAAATAGAAAAACAGGACAGCTTTGCAATAACATCTTGTCTATTATACTTAAATTACTAGAAGAAGAATGACATCGACGTCTTACACATTTTATTTTCCCCATAGTTGTTGGGTTCAAAATATTATTGTCGGTAATTTTGCAAAATAGTATTTTACTTTTATTATTTTTGCATTTTCTTAACCCCAGACGTTTTGAGGAATTTATAAAATGCCTCTTGGTCGCAGGTTAATTTCATATCAGCAATTTTATTAAACACGATAGATGAGCGTTTCATCATTGATGGTAAATGATGATTTGGTATAATAGGCAGCACGCGGTAGAAGAAAGAAGACGGCTGTGGAATATTATCCGACCCGTCTTCTATTGCGAAACCCGAAGAAGAATAAAGATATAAACGTATGTATGAAGGTATGGAACCCATATAGAGATTCCTTGCGAAGGCTTCTTTGTTGTTGTTTACCAAACGGGTAGCCGAGTCGTTTGCATTCATGAGCTCTATTAGGGCTAAAATCTAATGTAATATTTTATAATTTAAATTCAAAACTCGTTGCAATGGTAATAAGTTGGGATTTAAGGTAAGTAGAGCGGTTTTCTACTCGTAGTAATATTTTAAGGTCCTCGTTCACTTTACAGGAAAGAAAAACGTAGGTAACCAAATAAGATACTCGTAGTTAGATGAAAGCTAGGAAGCAGATCGAATATTTATATTTTCTTATATTATCGCTATGTGAACTAATTAGTAAAACTATTTTTATAGTTATTTATTAGAAACGAGTCATAGCCTGAATATCCTAACCATGCGAAGTAAACAGTCCTCGAAATAAAAAAAAATGTAGCCTAGTTGGCTACATTTTTTAAAAAGTAATAAAACTTTAAAAATAAATAAGGCATAACAAAAACTTAAAAACAAACCTCGTCCAGGCCACCTTGAAAGAAAAAAGGCAGACAAATTGTTAGCCAATAGAAAAATGTACAGTCGGTTGCAACCCTTACAGGAATTGTGTTTAGTAATACCTAGGTAATTTTGTGTTGTAAATAATAATCATACCTACGTGGTTTCAGTTTTATCGTGATGCAGTTTTGATTCACGGCGATTGGGTCGTAGGGGCAGTTAACATGCAAAGATAGACCTAACTAAAAGCAATTGCTTGCCTTAATATTATTGAGCGAATGAAATAGTAGGAAGTAGCATATGAATGATAATATACTAGTACTAGGAACTTGATCACAAAGTATATTTAAGTACTTAATTTAGTAATAGTAATCTGTAAGTATGTAGGAACTAAGTATTTTTTTGCTTAGGAGTTCCACGGAACGACTTTCAGGTCGTCTAGTCACCGAAGAGTTTTTACTTGGTGGTAGTGTTTTCTATAATACTTACTGACAATATAGAAAGATATCACAAAAAAACATCTCTGGAAAATCATCTTTAGTCTTAGAATGAAATTTGAAAAAAAATCCTAAAGGCGGAACCAACGATCGTATGACGCGAATGCTCGTTGTGAGCGCACACGTCCATACAGCCCGAGACATGCGAGGCGAACCAGGCAAATCTGATCAGTGATCAGCGCACTCGGTCAGGCAGATCTGACTGAACCGATTAGGGACCTCACGGCCATTACTTAGAAGAAGTAGTAAAACAAAAATTTTAATTCCAGTCCATGTCCTTTTGTTTGTTGCTATGCAATGAAAATATACTGAAATTAGGTATTTGATTCAGTTTTGCTTTTTTGCTTTTTTTGTGGTTTAATTATTATTTACTAAATCAAAAGCCAAGAAGTAGAATCTGAATGTTCTACGAAGGACTGATTGCCCAAACGCCGCGCCGCGCCGCGCGTCGCCGCTGGCCTCAATGGGCGGATGCAGTGACGTTTCCGAATGAGACCGCAGATGAGAATGAACCAGTAAGTATTTACCCGGCTGCAAGGAAAGAGTTATTTTTTGCGCGCCTATATATCTTGTAAGTTTGTAATAGATAAGATAGATAATGTAAGAGATTTCTTTACAGGTATCGTTAGATTTGTCTCATCAGTACAATGGTTCTTAGATAGGTGATATGATTATTTCATTTTCCTGGATTGGGACTAATTTGACTTAAGGGTTAGACCGCTGTGTTCAGCTGAAGGTATGAAAATGCTAGGAAAGCAAGAAAAGAAGCAAAAACAAAGTACCTACTGAACTTTACTTAAAATATTATGTTTTATACCTTTGTGAGTGCGGAACCTGATAACCTGTAACCTTACTCAGAAACTTTGTAGTCGGGTGTGACCACAAACAATACTTTGATAAAGTAAACTACTTTCTTGTGAAGTCCTTAAGCACTTGCTACAAAGTTAAAGACTTTACGATACGTACTTACTTACGTACGTAATAAAAATGTACGAGTGTGGGCTTAGATACGATTTAATTCAAGCCTAGGTGACTGAAGAATACCTACTTAAAAAAACTGTTTCGAAATAGCCGATTCTGAAAAAAAGATGCGACAGACGGATGGGCAATAGGTATACATCTCTCACTCCCAAACGCATGTACCGCTCACCGTGGTTTTGTTGAGGGCAAAGAAAGAGATGTGATTGGAGAGACGTGGTCGTCAATTATCCAAAACTCTATTCTCAGACCTGGAGGGTTACTTCGGTTCGTTTCGATACGACAACGATACTGTCATAACGATGGTTCTACTGTCACCCTACTATCAGAATGTGACAGTAAAATCATCGTATGACAGTATCGATGTCGTATCGAAACGAACCGAAGTAACCCTCCAGGTTTGTACTCTTTTGCTTGATGCGGCATATTTTTGTCGCATGTCGCTTCGATGTAATTCACGTCGTCGCATGTTGCTTACATACATACATTTTGTACCTTAAAACGCAAGTTCTGAAGCTGCACCAAGGCAACATTGTGACAGCCACAAGATTTTGCTTTGCTTGTGTGTCGCACACTTAAAACTCATTTACCTACGACTTAGTTTAGGTTTAGCTAAAGACTTTCGATATACCTAGGTACTGTAAACCAATTTTATTCATTAACACACAATTGTCTCATTTCGTACTTTATTTTTAAATGTAATTTAATTTCTTATTGTTATTTAATGATTGAATAAATTAAAACATTTTGTTAACACACAATAAAAGTACATAGATTTATAAATACAAAAATATAAAAATACACAAAGAATTAAAAACAAAGAGACAAGCTGAAAACTAAAAGAAATAAAATATAAAAAACAAAACCAAATCAATGACGAAAAATACATATAAATAGATAGACAAAGAAAAACGGGCTTCGATATACTTAGGTACCTATAATATTAGAAGGGACCCTTTTATGTAGTTTCAGACTCAAACTAAAAACTAATACAAACATTACCTATATCAAAGCTTTTCTATCTTCTTCCAATCAAATCTCCTCCTAATTATATTCCTTTTAATGTAAATTTATAATGCCGTCACTCTGTAGTCTCTACGATGTCTGTACGCCTACACGTGTATTATGTCGTTAGAGATAATCACGTAATACATGAAAATATAGATTCACCTTGACTGATATGAAAAGATTCCGATGGCTAGAAGTACTTACGTTGTCGTAAGCCCATAATTTCCATAAAGCAACTCGACGGCGCGTGAATCGACCGATCTAGCTGGAGCTGGAGGCGGTGAGATATAGGACGTCTTTACGTAAAATAGGATAAAACATGTTTTTCACAGAAAGCTTTGTAGAAACCAGCGGCGGTTGTCTAGTAAAATGTACTGAAATATTTTTTTTATGTGTTTCCTTGCTGTTTTAGTAAGTTATTAAACAGACATGGAGTTTAGTTGAAGTTTTTGTTAGAAATGTAGTTAAGTTACGTTCCATTTGGTGTTTATTTGTTACATTACCTACCTATTTTACTTTTGTTTTGAATATTGAAATAAATGAAAGTTCTAATTTGAATGTTTTAATCCTTTATTCCCAAAATGTTGAACTTCCCAATATGTTGAACTTTTTAAAATGTTTAATCTCAAAATTTAAATTTCCCAAAATGTCGAATTCCTAACATGTCGAAGCTACCATTACCTACATATTGACGACCTCAGTGGCGCGTCGTGCGAAAGCACGGCTGCAATGCAGAAGGTTGCGGGTTCGATTCCCGCCGGGTGCAAGTATTTATGCTTAAAAATAAATATTTGTGTCTGGTCTGGGTGTCCCTCTATGTATAATATGTATGTATTTACAAAAGAAAAATAAATATATGTAGTATATCCGTTGTCTATTCACCGTAACACAAGCTTAGTCGCTTACCACGGGGCTAGATGGCGCTGTGTGTTGTTTACAGAGATTATTTATTATTATTATTATTTACATATTAAAATTATATTTTAAAAAATCATATTAAATTTAAAAATTAAGTTTGAGTACCTACCGAAACTTATTAAACAGGTAGATAATTTTATTTTTATAATGTCATTTCACCTAAAATCTTAGCAGCTAATGAACCGGCAGCATTAAAAAGCTATTTAACTTCCATTCCAACACCCTTAACTAACTTTAAGCTCTGAAATTAGAATTCAACTTTTTGCAGTTGACGCCTGAAGGTAATTGTACCATTTCCTATCTACGACTTTGCCAAATTCCAACCGTAAACACCGTAGGAATTGAAACGACGAGTTTATTCAATCGACAATACTACCAGACAAAGGATCAATCCATTTACATTTTACCAGGTTTTAATCACGTATTAATATTTACTAGCATAGTCCCGCGGTTTCACCCGCGTAAGACCCGATCCCACGGGATTTTCCACGGGGAATCTCTTTCTTAGTGGATCCATACACACTACAAAGGACACACTCCAAATTTCATATCTTTAGGATTAGCAGTTTAGGCTCTGCGTTGTTATTTGGATAATAATGATAAGTCAGTCAGGACATTGAGTTTTATATATTTTATATTTTAAATAGATTATCTTACTTCGACGTTTCGACTACGACGTTATAAAAGACTAAACGTCGAGTTAAGAAAATAAATAATAATGCGCGATTGAAACCCGATAAAATGTTACTATGTTTTAACAAGAATTAATCTTGAAGGTTCTTAATGGTTCTATTGGTCATCAAATTATGTTGTTATACCTAAGTAGGTAGTTGGAGTAGACTATAATTCTTTTTTAATCCTGTTTTGATCCATACAGTTGGTGCGTAAACAAGCTCCTGTGACATTACAAGACTTATTTGTAAATAAAATAAAGCTTGACTGAATATCAAGTTGGTGGCTAGCTTATTAAAATTTGGAAGGGCGGCGGGCTGGTGATTCGCAGGGCGTACCTATGTTAAAATCTCAATTATTATCACTGCAGAAAAGCATTTTTATGCCATTAAAAATACCTGCCTATTTATGGAAAACCTTCAATTGGTTTCTATTTACAACACACCTACCATTACCCTATCATACGACATACCATTTTTAAGAAAAAGTATGTCAATTTTTCAGTTAAATCCCTGACACCCTGACCCTTACCAATATAGGTTACAAGGGCACGGCGTTGCTATGGCAACGACGCTGCGTGACGTACAGGAATAGGGATGAGAGGTGGGAGCTGGGAACATCACCCTTATCGCAAAAGAAACGAAACATTTCAAATTTTCTGAAATATGCACCGTTTTATTGAAAAGTTCACGTTTAGGTACCTACTACACTGTATCTATCTACAATCTATTATCTATACTAAATAAAGAGGTAAGATTTATATTTGTGTGTGTGTTGTGTGTGTTTGTTATGAATAAACTGAAAAACTACTGGACCGATTTCAAAAATTCTTTAACCGTTAGAAAGCTACATTCACCCTGAGTAACATACTTTTGACCCCGATATTCCTACGGGATCGGGACTTACGCGGGTGTAACCGCGCGATGCAGCTAGTATTGTATAAAGAGTGGATACACTCTAATTAATTTTAAATTAACACATGTTTTCTAAAAAGCGACGGCGACGATATCCAAACTCGTGCCTCTTACCTGCTGCGCCGACTAAGAATTTTGCACGGTAGTTTTTTGTAGTGCGTGAGCACGGCAAAGGAGTCTTTAGGTGTTTCGCCCGCGGGAAAAGGCGAAACGATTAACGACTCCGGCAAACGGGAGCGACGTTTATCACACGATAGATAAGCGTTTCACCATTTTCTTACCTGATTATGAGTGATGATATGGTCTAAGATGTACTCTAAGATCTACTAACTCATCTAAAAAAGGACGTTATTTGTAGTATTCGTATTAAAATTAAAGACATTTTTCGGTTTGAATCGCGTGGTGTTTATTACTTTTAGCATTGTTACAACGCTCAACGTTTCGAGACCTTTCCAGGTCTCTTCTTCAGGATAGACTAAGATGTGATTTGTCTTTCTAATGAATTAAAAAAAAAAAAAAAGGTTACAGTGAAACTACCGTCTTATCAAAAATGAATTATTAAAAATATATCAAAACGTTCCTGTGTACGCAAGCTCTAATTTGCAATGACTATTATTTACTTTATTATTAAACTTCAATACAACATCGCGAAAACAGAAGAAAAATCTCTGTAATTGTATTAGTCAAATTTCTAAATTGTAAATAAAAATTCAAATTTAGACTCAGAAAATTACAACAAAGCTTAAATCTGTTCATAACTAGCCTGTGTAAGTTCATAAAGTTCATCATAAAAAGAGGCTTTCAAAACACAACAACTAAACTCGGCAAAAACACACACAAAATACGCAGAAAGCATCCTAAATCGTCCAACTTTCCACTGTCAACAGACAGCATTGTTGGCCGCTATCCTATGTAAGCGTTGTAAAGTAATCAAATGTAATATATCAACCAAAACCAACGGCTTTGTTTCAGTACTATTCTTTTCATTCATTTAAATCCACCCTTTTGAGGGGTAGGATTTATGCTTTCCAGGGCTTTGGAATCTATTCGAAATTGTGTCTGGTTTTAATATTTTGAGTGGTCGAATTTCGGTTCACTGGCTTTTTTTCATTCGAATAAATATTGTGGGATATTGCACATAGTGCCATCTAGCTCTAAAAATAATCAACTAGGCTTGTGATATTGAACAAATACTACGTTTTTGAAAAATCATAATAATCTCTTACGTATGATACAGAAACAGACACACAAATATTCACAGAATCGGTAACAAGTACCTCTATGTTTTGACGAAAAAATATTCTTCGTTCATTTATTTCATTTTATTTTAAGTTCATTTACGATAATTGTCTACGAATTCGAAGTTAGTGCTCCGATCTGAAATATACCTTCCTAATTATAGTAGGTATTTTGGTAGAAACTTCGTTTTAAATTTCGGTTGTCTGAAATATTTAATCTTTAGGTCGTTGGTTACAACAAAGTAGGCCCAAATAAATGTACGATGATCATACAAACATTTCTTTTTCGACGACAACAGAATCCGTAACCTCGCTCGCCGTAGTCGAGTGTACGTTCGATGTACCACCTACTCTACCTATCTAGACGTCAAATTGGATTTTTCAATCGAATTTTGTTGCTTTCATATTCATTTTAGCATGTTATCTTTGATCAAACGACTAACGGCTAATGAAGTTCGAGAGGTGCATGGTGCACATTATTTGTCTAAATCCTGCGATCGAAATTGAACTTCAACTAGCAATCTCGTCACCGTCGACACAATGTCATTGATTTGAGCTTCACACTACAATAACAAATACCCTTCTATTCATAACTCCCAGGGTTGGCTCACAAGTTTGCTTGGAATAAAGTAGGTACTTTTAGGAACTCACGTTATTTTAATATAACCTAGGTTTATTGAAATACCTATTAGTATGATTCTCTTCCATTCAGCATCAGTACTTTCCTGGTCGTCCGTTTATGTGTGGATTTTTGCACAGCGATAGGTAGGCGTACGAACAACGCTGACAGCAGTTGATTAGGGCAAAATCTAACTTACAAACGCTACATAACGCCTTGCTAGCTATACAAACATTTTCATATTTTATTCTGGCAAGACTGCAGTTTCGGATGATTTTTGAACGAAATCGTTCATTCATTTTGTCATTTTTTCATATTTTTTAATGCAGTTAATAAGAGCTATTATCGACATAGCTAAAATGCGGCTATATATTAGGTAACGAGATTTTTGTAAGTAAGACCGTAAATGTCTACTTTCCTTATTATGTGGTTGCGTTTGTTTTGAATCAATGAACAATCCGTTGACAGAAGTTGGCAACCTAAACGTGGAATCTTGGTAAACATTGTCCTCACAAAATTTTATTATCTGGTAAACTCATAGATTTTCTACACTTTGTTTCTATTTATGCCCGGAAAGGTTTTGGATCGATCGGTTCTCCATTTTATCGTAAAAGATTCAAATCTTCTAAAAATATTTATTTTATTTTAATCGGAAACCATACAGTGAAATATAACAATATTAGGTACCTATAATGTATCAAAAAAAAATTAGGAGGTTTTACAAAATATTTATTTACTAATTAAAACTACTATAGGTGACCTAGGTGCTTATCGATGGTGCCTAAGCTACCAGTATATTGATAATAGATTACTTCTTGATAAAAAGAAGACCTTTACCAAATATACTTACAAAAGCTTAGATAAGTGTTCCGTAAAAACTTCAATTAGGTACTACATTGCAAAGAGTTTGGTCCTACCATTTATCGTACCACAAGTAAAATCCCTTTGCTTTTTGGCAGATTTCCAAGAGACGAACTCTTCTCTACCTCTAAATCAAACATTACGAGTTGGTAGATAAATACCTACTCTCTTATCCCTAGATAGGTTAGATAGAAGTTAGTATTATCAAAATTACAACTAGTATTTGTAGGCATTAAACCTTAGAAAATTATAAATAGCCTTCATATTGATGATTGATAAAATAACTTAAACATTTGCACAAATATGGCTATGGCACACGTTCTCTTCTTAACTACCATATTGCAACTGGGTTTATCTTTAAATATGTCCGTCTATTCTACATTACATACATAATCAAAATTACCTACCTTTTTAGTCAGACTTTAATTTATTTTCTTATCAAAAACACGTTAAAATAATAATGGTTATAATTTTCTAAATGTAGTTACCTACATAATCATAAAAAAATAACATTTCAAAATAAATCAAAATACTCATTTATCAAACTGAAACGTAAATTACATTGAAATAAATAAAAAAATAAAATACTTATTGACCTAATTAGTTAGTAGGTTACCTGAACGATAAAATGAACAACTTAATTAAACAAACATCGAAGGCTTAATTAACTTACACGGTTTACATATCATCGGTATGATTGATACAATTATTGAAATACACAGAATAAACGATGAAATGCAATCTGCGTGTGTGTGTCACCCCTCGGGGTTTCGATGATGGGTAACGCGACGCGACGAATGGTTCCCACAAAGATTCTGCGCACAGATAACAAAGGAACACGATCGGTTCACGGACGCACTTAGAAACATTCGTTAGTCAACTGAAAACTAGTAATTGGTCTTTGGCCAATATTAGTATTGAGCTGAGGGACATTGTACTGCTACGTTACACGTTCTCTTATTTAAAACCAACTTTGTAACTAGGTTTATCTTTAAATATGCCCGTCTATTAATTTATCTTATTCATTAGTGCACGTTCACTTTTTAACGCGACGCGACGAATGGTTTCCACAAAGATTCTGCGCACAGATAACAAAGGAACACGATCGGTTCACGAACGCACTTAGAAAGAATCGTTAGTCAACTGAAAACTAGTAATTGGTCTTTGGCCAATATTAGTATCGAGCAGAAGCCTATTTGTATGGCTCTGGCAGACGTTCTCTTCTTAAATACCATATTGCAACTGGGTTTACAAATACAGATACAGATACAGATCTTTATTAATAACTCCAAGTTACAAGTCAAAATACAATATAGGTACAATTCCTATAACTACATACAAGTGAAATTAATTTAATTCATTTTATCTTTAAATATGTCCGTCTATTAACTTGTCTTATTCATTACGATTGGCTACGACTACGTATACGTTCTACGGCATCGTAGCAGAAACCGGCAAGCGGTGGCTTCGCTTGACACAAGACCTAACGTGATAGCGCAGTATTGAGGAGCCGTATACCCAATAGTGGGTGAACGTTGGGCTAGAATGACAATGATTATGAAATAGTAAACTCTTTTACAACACCCACCGCTCTCTTTCTTTCTTTTAGTATACTCTTTTTACAAGCCTTTTGCTTATTTTTAGGGTAGATGATGATATGCGCAAGTCTTACGAGGTTTAATTGTTAATTGCTTGGATGTGTGTCTTTACAAAAGTGAGGACCTATAATGGGATAAAACAGACACTCACATTGTGAGTAATGAGGGGTCGGGGAACAGCGGATGTTCTCTGAATAGATATTGTATCTTTGTCTGATATTCTGCGAGTGATGGTCATTGGACGTGGGCGGGAAGTTATTACCGTTTGAAATTAGGCAGGCAAACGATGCCCACTACTTCTACGCTACACAAAGCGTACAACACAGTCATGTACCTTCTAACTATACCTACTTGGATTTATGATTTTTTATTCATTTGTGATTTTATTTTTTATGATTTATACTTAGTACTTAACTAAGTATAAATCATAAAAAGTGTTGTTTACTAAGTATAAATGCATCCGGGGTGTATTAATAAAATAAATAAATAAATTCTGTGAACAACACACAGCGCCATCTAGCCCCGTGGTAAGCTACTAAGCTTGTGTTACGGTGACTAGACAATGGATATAATACTTAAACTTATTTTTTTTGGAAATACATACATATTATACATAGAGGGACACCCAGACCAGGCACAAATATTTATTTATTATTGGCCCAAGTGTTAAAATGTCCAAGGGGTCCTTGATGTCCAGATGCCATAAACACCACAAGTCAATTTGGCCCGAGTGTTAAAATGTCCAGCATGTCATAATGTCCAGATGTAATGAAGACCACTGGTCAATTTAGCCCGAGTGCTTAAATGTCCAGGATGTCATTAGGTCCAGAAGCTATTAAGACCACTGGATAAATTGGCCCGAGAGTTAAAATGTCCAACGTTCAGGTGCCATTACGTCGGACGTCTAAACGTTTGAGCGCTGTTTGATTAACGGCGATAATGAATTATGTGTCCATTATGATCTCTCACGAGGTTGTTTTTCTTAAATTATGGCCATTGCCCCATTTATTAATCAATAGTTTTCTAGATATTGACGTTTTAAGTTTGACAGCTGTCATCCAATATTAAGATCTCGTAGAGCTCACTTATGCTAAGATAGTAGTGGTCTTGTGTCAATGGTTATCATCGGTGTAAGTTTGACAGGCTGTCATACCTACCTATTTTGATCCCCTTTGGTTTCTACTCCGATCGCTTTTTGTTTCTACTCCGATGTTTTTTTTTGTTTCAAAACATATCGGCTTTTGTTTATACCCCGATCGTCTTTTGTGTCTACTTCGATCGTCTTTTGTCTCTACTTCGACTTTTGTATTTGGTTCGATCGTCTTTTGTTTTTTTCATCCATTGCCTCTATTAACTTTTTAACTTCATTATCTTCTAAGTCAATTTGCAATTAAAGTTTGTAAGTACTTTTAAAACGTTATTTTATGTTATGCAACTTGGACATTCTGCTCGTAACGCTTGGACTGGACGTAACAATCGCTAAACATTAATTAGGCGATCCGGCAATTGGAAAATTTGTCAACTGGAGGTTATGTTCATTGGACATTTTGGCAACTGGCTATTGTGTCCCTGGACGATTTGACATTCGGACGAACTAACATTTGGACATGTTCACATTTGGGCCAATACACCCCGGAGGCGGCTACTTTTGATCCAGATATTCCCACGGGATCGGGACTTACGCGGGTGAAACCGCGGGACGGAGCTAGTCTGAAAATATTTTTACAGAAATGATTTAAAATATCCACAATAAAGTAAAGTCTCTAACTATGATTTCTACAGACGTATAGTAAGGTCAAAATATATTTATGTTAAGTTCTACACGAAGGTTCAATTTAACACTGAAAATAACAGTGTCCAAAACAGACTGGATGACAAAACTCGTATTTCAATTGCTATTGTGAAGTTACCAACACTTCTCCAACAGTTTTCATAATTTACTTTTATCTCTTTAATTCGCTTTATTTACGTAATAGTAAAATGCTTTTGTTTAAAATAAATTAGTATTCAGTGTGGTAATACCCTAACATCGGCCGGTGGGTGTTATGAGCGAATTGCGATCACAACACATTATTATTCTGTATAGGGTTGTGATAAAGCAGCTTAAAGATAACTCGTTAGCGGATTGCTAGTTTTCAGTCCGGTATTTAGGGGGGAATTATTACCATTTTGCATTTGTAGGTTAAATTATTATCCGATCTGGGTAAAGTTCGTGGGTGAGGCAGTATATTATTTTTATTCGACTAGGGTCTAGATCGCGTTATAGAAGGGCGCGGGTACGCGTTTTTTTTTTTTTTTTTTTTTTTTTTTTTTTAAATAAATAAATTCTGTGAACAACACACAGCGCCATCTAGCCCCGTGGTAAGCGACTAAGCTTGTGTTATGGTGACTAGACAACGGATATAATACTTATATTGATTTTTCTTTTGTAAATACATACATATTATACATAGAAGGACACCCAGACCAGACACAAATATTTATTTTTAAGCATAAATACTTGCACCCGGCGGGAATCGAACCCGCAACCTCCTGCATTGCAGTCGCGCTCTCGCACGACGCGCCACAGAGGTCGTTGCGTATGTGAAGTTTAAAAAGTGTGAGGCAGTACCTATATTAGTTGCATATCTTCTTTTATACCCCATCTACTTATACTAATATTATAAAGAGACTAGCTGACCCGGCAAACGTTGTTTTGCCTTATACATTATAGATAGTAACCGATTCTAAGACCTACTGAATGCGTATGTGAAGTTTGGTGGAGATCGGTGAAGCCGTTTCGGAGGAGTACGGTCACTAACACTGTGACATGGAAATTTTATATATTAGACTAGCTGACCCGGCAAACGTTGTTTTGCCTTATAAATTATAGATAATTAAATTTTTCCTGAATTTTCTTTGCTATAAACCTCACGGAGCCCGAGACCTTTCCAACGAATGCAAAACCGTGGAAATCGGTTCGTGCGTTCTGGAGTTATAGCGTCAGGAACGAAAACCCGACTTATTTTTATATAGTAGATAACGTTGGTAACATGTGTGTATATTGGAGGTAATCTCCGAAATCACTGGACCGACTTATAAAATTCAATAGAAAGCTACATTATCAGGGAGTTACATAGGCTACTTTTGATCCCGATAATACCACGGGATCGTGACTTACGCAGGTGAAACCGCGGGCCGCAGCTGGTTACTTATAAACAATGACTATAAGTTTATGTAACGTTTGTTTCTGTCTGTTAACTGTCAACTTGCATGTCATAGTAAAAGACAAACGATACATAGTTTACGCAGTTGTTTATAAGAAAGGGGATTAGTCACGACCTTTTTAATACAACATACTTCAATGAATAAGAGCCAATAAATAAACAGCCCAACCCTTGTAAAAGTCAGTCAGGACAGTTACTTTCCAAATTTCAATTTCGTCGACTACATTATTTTCAACTTAAGCACCAATTTTTCAAGATATAATCAACAATTTTGCTGTATCCACACAGTGATATTGAACTTATCGTCATCTGGCTCTTATACCTACGTTTTTTAGGGTTCCGTACCCAAAGGGTAAAAACGGGACCGTATTACTGAGACTTCGCTGTCTGTCCGTCTGTCCGTCTGTCACCAGGCTGTATCTCATGAACCGTAATAGGTAGACGGTTGAAATTTTCACAGAAGATGTATTTCGGTTGCCGCTACAACAACAAATACTAAAAACAAAATAAAACAAATATTTAAGAGGGGCTCCCATACAACAAACGTGTTTCAAAAACATCGAATCGAGTAGATCATGAAATTCAAAATGACTACCCTATCTGTCAAATATACCAGTCCGCCTTCACTTACCAAAGAGTTTCTTAATTATAAGTTTCAGATTGTCTCTGTGCCAAAGTTTTTTTTTTTTTCATTTTTTTTTAGTGGTGTGGTCGTATGATGGAAGTAAGAATCGAAGCTAAATAATGTCACAATTTCCTATCAAATTTTAAAATTGGTAAACGATTTTAGGGTTCTGTACCCAATTGTGATAGTGGTACGGAACCCTTCGTGCGCGAGTTTCGCACTTGCCAGGTTTTTTTATCCACCAACAATAACAGAAGTATTTTTACCCGGCTGCAAGGAAAGGAAACCACTCAACGGATTTATTTAATTAGGGTATCGCTAGATACGTCTCATCAGTCCAATGGTTCTTAGATAGGTGACATAAAATAAAATTCAAAATGGCGGCAACCAGACGCCATATATTGTAAAAAATAATAAAATAAATTTACTGACTATGTCAAGTGGGGTATCGTCGAATAGGTATTTAAAAATCATTTTTAGGTTTCCTCAATATTTTTTTATTTTATTTAACTATTTAGGATTTACAGCGACTTAAAGTTGGTTAAGAAAACAAAAGTTGATTGACTATATCAAGTGGGGTATCCACTTGATATAGTCAATCAGTGGATAAGAATAAGTCTTTGACTAGGTATTTGAGAATCATGGTTAGGTTTCTTTTAACATTTTTCATTTATTTACGTCTTATTTGTGTAGCAAACACATTCTAACAACACCGCACGGTAATCCGCTGTTTGCACTCCCACCAAAGATGGGCCCAAGTTATGTAATATCGGTTTATTAAGTGCATCTACGTGTAAGTACCTACCTACCGGTCGGTGTACTGAGAACTTACAAAGTGCAGGTATTTGCATTCTCACTTAAGTACCTATTAGGGTTCCAATTTTGGCAGCTAACCAAGCTAAGAATCTCTATTTCTTAGGGCGGCTTGCAATTAGTTTCTTAATTCGAAAATGGAACTCTAAGTATTTGTTAAGTTAAGATTATGCAAGGCACTCGAGCATACGCTATGTCATAAACGTACTTAGGGTTTCATACTTCCTTAGTGTTTCATATTTTTGAGGAAAAATATATACATTTTAAAAAATGCACTCGCGGCGAGACTCGAACACGCGTCGTAAGGTACATTTTTCAAGATGTAGTTTCGCATAAAAAGCTGTACTTAGATACATATGTAACAAAATATTTATTAGGTATTTTATTACCAAAACAAACCTATTAAATACCTGTACCTGTAAACCTGTTTAATACAAACAGACCAATTCATTTTCACGATCTAGATAAATCAGTATTTCGTTCCATAATCTTTCGCCCCCATCCCATTATTAATATTACATTGCGTTGTAAAATAATTTACGAGAGTGCAATCGTTTCATCGTAATGGTTGTCACTGGGAGAGTTCGATCGACGCAGCACTAATTGGAAAGCGACAATCCTATTTCGATGATTACTCACCTCGATTCCATACAGAGAGATAATAATAACTACATACTGGAGACGACCCGCGTAGCGAATGTTTGGGCCACTCTTTGTGTTCCTGGTACTACCTATGGCATAACATAACACTGTGAAGCTATAAAATTCGACTTTTTAATCACGAGAAAACTAATGGGTTTTTTTTAATAGTTGGTATTCTTCATTACTGAAGGTCGTTTAAGCGCCACGCATCCACTTTCCTCGTACGTTTTGCTACGAAGTGGAACTCACTGCCCGCGTCAATATTCCCCATTAACTACATACCTAGGGTCTTTTATGGTGAATAGGGTGGTTTCTGGTAGGAAAGCATGTTACATCGTCATCGCTTCCTATCAGGGTGAGGTGAAATACAAGCCCATCTCATATAAAAAAGACTTTAAGGGAGGCATTGACAAACTGTTTGCTACCATTATTCTGTAAATTTCATGATACACGTCATACCTTGGCCCTGTGGCAAAGCAGTCGGTTTAAAAGGAAACTAAGTCCAGTTGGTTAGGTTTGGTACTACATTCTATGAAAGTGCAGCGTACACCTTACTATACGATAACATTTTACACGTGGATTGAAATGTTACCTAATTGGCAGTGACTTTACTCTAGGATACTTACATCAATTTCGAATGATACCTCACCTAATCTAAATCCGATTTCATAAAAAGACGCTTCTAGTCATCGTGTAATTCTCTGATTTAGGTACGACTCTCATGAGATCATGTAATATCGGTGTTTGTGTCCTGATCAGCTGTTATTGTGTGCGGAGTATTAATTTGTTCACTTCATCAAGAAATTAAGTGAAGTCGTATCGCAAAATTAAATCGATTTATTTCAGTTAATGAATTTTGACCTTAGACGACTGTAAGGTCACTTCTATGATCCATCGGGATTATTGGAGGTCATAAGGGCGTAATTTATCGTGGCAACGTTATTACTATGAATGTGAGCCAGACAAATAGGAACAACAAATCAATACCTAGGCTCTAATTAATATATGTATATTAATATATCCAAAAACCTATAAAATTAAACATTTCACCGACAAGTGTTACCTATTTATTACATCTTCATGGTTGTTTGTAGATTTCAACATAGCTAGTTTGCAGACGATGTGTTTTCGTTTATTATTCTACTAGCTGCACCCTGCGGTTTCACCCGCGTAAGTCTCGATCCAGCTATGTATATTCCAAGTTCCATCGCAATCGGTTCAGTAGTATTTGCGTGAAAGAGTAACAAAGTCACATACATACAAACTTTCGCGTTTATAATATTAGTAGAAAGTAAGATGTATGACTAGCAGCGACCCGCGGTTTCACCCGCGTAAGTCCCGACCCTGCGTGAATATCGGGATAAAAAGTAGCCTATGTGTTATTCCAGATCTTCAGCTATCTACATACCGAGTTTCATGGTAATCGGTTCGGCGGTCTTTACGTAATTGAGTAACAAACACACACACATATATACTCACAAACTTTGAGCTTTATAATATTAGTAGTAAGCAGGATACAATATCTAGACAAAAATTGATTGTTTTGTTGAAGAACCTAAGTCATTTGTAAAAATGTAAGTCAAAAACATGATTTTTAATTTTTAGTCCCCGACGGAAAAAGAGGTATGTAGTATAACACACTTTCAACTTTCAATTCATAAATTATTATTAGAACTACTTGTCTAGATCGCGTTGTAGATTATGTAGACTTAAATTACTTCAGTAAAAGTTTAATTCCATATTTATCTAGAATGCAACGCGATCTAGACCCGTAGTTCTAATGAGGGGTGTATAAGTTTGAGGTTTTTGACTGTGTGTCTGTCAGTCTGTGGCGTAGCTCATTATTTAAAAATAATATGTTACACCTACTTGTTATCGAACAGCTGCTCAATTCGCCCACGCAAACTCATTGGCATGATAAAGCGCCTTAATAAAATATTAAAAAATACAATTTCCAAACCGAATTCGGATTCAGATTTTCATTAAAAGCTTGCCACCTATAAACGAAATTACCGTCACTTTACGAGCTCTGAATACAAAGCAAACAAACAATTGTTCAACTGTAAATGGTGTAATAAAAGTGGGCAATTACATAACAGAATAACTTTAATAAATTAATGGGGGTAGTTATCAGCTAGATAATATGATTGGAAAACCATTCGATGATACGATATTGGTAGGTTGGTCCCAAGAGAGTCGTACGGTTATTACCTGGACACCTCTCTACCTCTATAGCTGTAATTGTATTGTATTGCGACAAAAGTGTTAAAAAAATGAATAAAAAACATACTTTAGTAATATGTAATAATAAGAGGTATATACGAGCTAAACTTAAAATCCCTGTCGGGTTGATCTCGGGAAAATTGATTATTATTTCCTGACAGAACGTTTATGATTTTTTTTATGTATGGATTGTAGGTAGGAAAAAATGTCACCTACAATCCACACACAAAAAAAATTAAACAACATTCATTCTCATGAAATAATCATCAATTTTTCGATGAATCTGACAGGAATTTTGAGTTTAGCTCTTGAGTTATACACCTCTTTTTTTTTTTTTTTTTTTTTTTTTTTTTTTTTTTTTTTTTTTTTTTTTATTTATTCAAAGAAAAGACACACACATTACAAATAAATAAATCCCGCCAAACTGACAGGCAGTTTGATGGCGAGTACGCGCTTGATTCTTAAATCTATTTATGTGCCTAACCTATCTATCTATACCTACTACTTATTTACTAAATAAAAAGGACATTGTTGCAGAATATAAAGCAAAAGTTATACTACTACTTTATACTCTGCAACAACGCACCCTTCATCTTACTTTTTAACATACATTTTGAGATTTTACATTCGTCTCTGAGCCACGCTATACTATTATAAATACTGGGTACCATGTAATTGTTCGACCTTAAGAGGGTGGGTACTGTTACCATTTCCATACAAACATAATACCAAAATAAATTATGAAAAAATTAGTTTTCTACCTTAATATCGATATTCGGATTAAGATTTTTATTTTTTTTTATTTTAAGGTTTTCCAAAATATTCATTCGAAATGAAATAAAACGGAGAAACATTTTTTTTTTCATTTTTACAGCGTAAATTACTTTTTATTGGGAAGAATATAAAACAAATGAGATATAAACTAGTAATTCATAAACTAGAAAAAAATGTTTCTCCGTTTTATTTCATTTCGAATAAATATTTTGGAAAACCTTGTGGTGAAAACCTTGGAAAACCCTATAAAAATAAAATCTTAATCCGAATAATATCGATATTAAGGTAGAAAACTAAATTTTTCATAATTTATTTTGGTATTATGTTTGTATGGAAATGGTAACAGTACCCACGTTCTTAAGTAACCAAATTTGATCAAAATCGGTTTAGTAGATTTTAACTACTTGGCGATAGACCAGTGGGTCAACATTGACGAGCTCTAATTGTTTGCCAAAAAGTTTTTCGACTGCTTAAATCTTAGTCAGAATTTGAAGAGTGCAGCGTTATTCTACGAAATCACAAAGGAGGTCGGCTGAATTGGGCGGAGATAGACAAGTTATTCGATATGTTCATAAAATATTTTGTATTTTTCTTTATTTTATGAGCATTTTAGATTTTTCCTACAACTACGGAATGATTTTTTACCATAAAATCGTAAAAAACCTCAATAAAAATCTACCATTTTCGGTCCTTTCAGATATGGCAATATTCCAAAAGTTACCATTTATTTAAACGATTGCTGTGTCGATAATCGAATGATTTTGAATCAATAATAATGTACCTAAATAATCCGTTGTCTTTTTTGTTTTGGTTTTAATTATTATCGTAACTATTTATGAACGACGTTTTATTGGACTCGATAATAATAATTCAATGAATAAATGACTAGAGAACTATGAGAAAATGTTTTACTAATTTAATAAAAATCGATTTAATAATCGATGTCAAATCGATATTGTATCTGTGGCAGATGTTCGAGTGTTTGATTGACAGCTCGCTTTCTGTCATTCTTGGGGATTTTGTGTTCGGTGTATTTTTGTATGTTTTTCGAGTTTTTTTCAAATCGACAACCTAGTGCTACGTTTACGGACTGATTGATCTTGCTCACACGACTAAACTTGGCATTCCTGGATTTTGTTTGGATAACTTGAACGATATACTTATTACATTAATTTTAAGGTTATTAAATTGACAATTAGTTGATCAAGTAAAATTCCAAATATCTCACTATTCCGGAGTTTTGAGTTAGAAAAACAGATTTTTGTATAATTAGTAATAAATCTAGATTCCAAACTGCTACTGTTCATCTCAGTTCACCTTCCGCCCAAGGTTCTATGAAGAGTTGCCGATCTCCTTTAGGTTTTTATTTGATCATTTTCAAAAAAACTAAAAAAAAAAAGTTGCCTTTCGAGGGTTGTACCTACCTAACAACCAGTGTAGGTACCTTCGAATATATTTAGGTACCTAACAATATTTAAATTTTTCAATTAACGAAGTCGCAACCTCCTGCAAAACGTACTCGTAACTTCAACGAGAAAGTAGATTTAAACTAAACGGAAATGTAAAATAATAAACTTCCCAGTTTTACGGTCTCAAGACAGAACTAGTTTGATATTTCATGTAACAAATAAGTAGATACATTGTTAACACTAGCGTTACCCTGCGGTTTTAACTGCATTAAGTAGATACCTAAGTCTAGATTTATTTAAAAAAAAATGGCACAACTTTACTCACAGCGCATGCTAGTCCCAAACCAAGCACTAAGCTTGTACTATGGGTACTAGACAACGGATATTCTACATTTTTTTTGTTGTAAATATACATATGATACTGAGAAGACACTAAGCCCAGAAACAAATATTTATTTATAAGGATAAATACTTGCACTCGGCGGAGATCAAACCCGCAACCTTCTGCATTGCAGTCGGGCCTTCGCCTGACGCGCCACAGAAGATACACAGACTTAGTCTAGTGTGGGGGCTGTAGTTAATCCCTACTTTGTGTTACTCTGGGCTCAACAGAATTATGTAACCCTTTCTAGAACTAATATCCTACTAATATTATAATCGGAAGAGTTTTCAAGTACGTATGTATGTGACTTTGGTATTCTTTCACTACAGGCAAAAACTACAGAACCGATTGCGACTAAAAAATTCCATAACTCTATACGGGTTCAGACGGAAATAGACATTTCTAAATTATACCTGTCATTCAAAAAAATGGATTAGGCTTTTTTATTTGAGCCAGCATTCGGATTTGACATAGCTGCCGATGTTCTGTGACATAGGTAATAGGTATCAAATGGGGAGTTTCCTCCGATATCAATAAATTATACACGTTCCCGGCTAATTTGGATGAAGTGTCTGGGTCGTATAGAGAAAAGGTTTGGTCATTGTTTCAGCAGTGCGGTACCTATACTGATGATTTGCATTTTGAAAAACTATAATAGCAGTCTCACAAATGATAAAAAAAAGTGACTTACTTAAATTTGCAAATATGATAGTGCGTGTGTTAATAAATCTGTCGTACATAATATGTGATGGTTGATATTTATTCGAGCAAAAAAAAACTTATATCTATAAAAGGCTTTGTCCAGACTGACAGATTGATGAATCAACACACAGCCTAAACCGTTTATAGTAGATGGTTGAAATTTGGTAAGTTCTTTATGTAATTTTGCATCCAATATTTTTTTTTTTAATTCTTATACGGAGTTGGAACTTGTTCCGATGTCGTTTTTTTTCTTTCTCTCCCATTTTCACCTTTGTGTCAGAAGTACCATTGATTTGTAACATTGATTGTACAAGTGACACATCTTTGTATCCTTAGTACCTTTAATGGTACTAGTGACAACAATTTAGGATCAGTAGTACCATCAGAAAAATTGATGTATCGCTAGTACCATGAATGGTACAACTAAGCATCAATTGAACCTTTGTGTCAGAAGTACCATTATATTTTTAATTTTATATCTTTGTGACAATACAAAATAAATGCATGTCAAAAATGAAATTACGTAGAATATCTTTACTTTTCTTTAATGGTACTTGAGATACAACAATGTATCACTAGTTCCATAGTTATCGGTTAACATTCCGGGGGAATATCCTCATTTTTCTTTACTGGTACTAAGAATACAAAGTTGTGTCACTTGTACAATCAATGTTACAAATCATTGGTACTTCTGACACAAAGGCCCATTTTCTATTTTGTTTTTTTTCTAGCAGCTAGGAGCTGCATGATGGCTGAGAACTAATAGACTTAGACTATAAGTCCAAGGATAACTTATAGTCTACTTCTATCCGATATTCCCACGGGATCGCAAATTTTGCGTATTAAAGAAGCTCACTGATAATAACGTGAACCAAGAGATATCTATTACTTTGTTTTTTAATTTCAGACTAAGATCTAACATTTAGGTTCTTTGTATTTCTTCAGAAAGATGTGTCAAATTAGCCTACAATTAAAAAACAAAGTGTAGTTTAACACTAAACAGCTGCGTTAATAGTCGACCATGCAGTCTCACTCACAAACGGGCCTCTCGCAACCCAGCCACTACATTGGACTCTAATTTGACTTTATTAGATTTAAGCGACATTTAAAATTCTAGTTCAAATTAGAGCATAAAATTGGATTGTTTACCACTATCCACCGAGTTGCTAATAATGAGTTCCGCCTCTGATTCTAGCTTCGCCTACTGTACTTCATATTAACGTTAAACTACATCACTTACACGTCAGTTTACGCGGTTTTGTGCTTTACTTACTTAAGGATAATTACCTATCTTAGGTACATTACTATAATTCAATTATTTTAGTCTAGCTCAGCCTGACATGTAGTTCTGAAATTGGAAATTCATTGTTAGATAAGAAGAAAATGCGGTTAGGGGAGGTCAGGAGCGAAGTTTCTTTTAAGTTCAAAGGTTGCCTGGAAGAGATCGCTTATCATTATAGTTATTTTAATCTTGTTTTAAGTTTAATTGTTTCTGTTGTTATTTCATGTTTTTTTAATTCTTTTGTAATTTAATTTTGGTACAATAAATCGTTGTCTTATTTAATCTAACACACTAATCATACTCGCATGCATATTACGTATCTATACAGCATACCTAACGTTACCTGACGATTTTTACCATAAATTATACCTATATGAAAATAATAACAAAAAATGTAGGATGTTGACCACATTGCCATTTACTTAGCCTTAAACTAAGCAACTAGGCTTGTACTATGGATACTTAATTGTGATCGGTACACAATACAATTGCAGGATTAGGACATTTATGGTCAGCATAAAAACTTGTCCCCGGTAGGAATCTAAATCGCGACCTACACCGCGCACCGTCCCAGTAAGGGATTCACCCGATGAGTCACAGAGGTCGTTAAAAGAAAAATAAATAAGTATAAGTATTATATCAGTTGTCTAGTTACCGTAACACAAGCTTAGTAGCTTACCATGGGGCTAGATGGCGCTGTGTGATGTTCACATAATTTAAAAAAATGCGAGCCGTCACGGGACATCTGACAGGTGTGAAACATCGACTCGCTACGTATATTATAGTAACATATTATATTCCATCATATAGGCTTAAATTAAAACAAAAAACTAAAGATACGGTACCTAGTCACGGAAAATGAGACAGTATAACTGCGTCTAGCTGACGCACTAGCCTCAGTCGTGTGTCGAACCGTTGCCGCGTGAGCACGTGCTGTCACACTGCGATTGTCTTTTTGACATCCATCAGAATGCCTTCTTGCTTATTTTATAAATTAAATGCCTGAATCATTCTTGAAGACAAATGTTTGTAAATACAATAATTTTATGAAAATGCGTGTACCTAGGTGTTTCTAGCACATTTTTCGAATACGCAATGTTAGAATATACCGTATCTACTATTTTTGTTTTCATCTAAGCATATAGGTAGGTACATATACTTATAGCTTGGCGAGCCGTCGCCATGGCCTGTATCGCCACGCAAATTTTTAGGTTTGCCTAAAAACATAGGTAGATGTTTGACATCAAAACAAAACTACACTCCGGGAGTGCCGACAGAAGTGAAAACTTATCGCGTCTCGGTAACGGTGTCGCGAGTCCAGAGATTTTATCTCATCTAAAAATATGCGTACAGCGCTAAAAGAAGTTAACACTTCAAAAAACCCGATCTGGACCCGTAGTTCCAATAATAATGGACAAAAATAGTGTAGGTTTAAAAAGCGTAATACGAGTGGGTGTGTGTAGTGTAGTGTCGTCAATCTATCGAATAGCTATGGTAGCCGTAGCATCAGACTACGCGTCGCGCGTCGTAGACGACAGAAATCGTGCAATTAAAAGTTTATACCTTACCCAGATGCCTGCAGTGATCGGTAGAGCGAACCTGTAAACGAGTTTATGTAAACACGCTTCTAATTGAATCAAATATCTTTCTATTTTTTATTCTTTATTTAAAGACGCAGCTGTATTACTAATTGCGCGATTAAAGGAAACAACTTGATTAAGGCACGTGTTGTGTTGATTTACAGTTACATTAGCAACGTTCATTAGGTAAGGTGGTTGTTCAGAATATTTTCAACTTATTTTCAATGCACGTTGGTAGGTGAGATAAAAATGTTAATAACTAACTTGTGTATATTAACGGTCTGTTGTTTGTTATCCTACTGTTTTCATATTCAACTTTTAATCGGCTTTTGAAATAGGAACTGTTGATTTCTGGTGTTTCAGAACTTATTAAAATTTTGTATTGTATGTGGGCGGACGATTTAATTTTTTTTTGTTATTAAATTCTTAGCTCTAAAACAATTTTAATATTTGCTATTTCGTTTCTTCGATTTTGATTTGAGATAATGTATTTTTCCTTGAAATAAATCTATTTAATACTTATTACCTCTAAGGCAGAGTTTAAAAATTACACGGTTTTATTTGCATACCTACATTTTTAGCATTTTTATATATTTATAAGTACTTAACTCTAAGTTTAATTTGCTAATCCAACTTGGTACTTAAGAGTGTCTGCGTGTGCCACCTAATTATACACTCGAATTTAAGCAAAAAAATCCGAACTAGATTTTTGTACCAAAAAACACAAGCTAAAAACTAAGTCCCATAAAGGCAGTCGACCTAAGCAACATGAACGTACAATAATGAATTCAATTATCTTTAGAAAACCACTGTTAGATATTTAAAACAAAGAAAAAATATTCATGCAATAGTTTCCTTAAAAATAAATCCTTTTGCGAAAAAAAAACGGATTAAAGTTATCTTCGCAATAAACAAACGAAACGCTATCTGAACGTAGAGTTTTACAGTACCTTTAAACAAAGAGTATTAAGCCAAAACGGGCTCCTTAAAACGGTGGATGTGCAAAGAATTCATAAGGTACGAGTACTCAAACGTCCGGGTCAAATTTCGCCTAGTCAGATATAATTAAAAGTGTTTACGATGGGCTAAAACGACGCTGTAAAGTGGCAAGGAAAATTATATGGAAAGCACTAGCACGTCACTAATATCGTAAAGCAGAGGTATCCAGTTAGAGCCACTGGGCGGTCATCGTTCAGCAAACGGGTTCGGTTTATATTCCGTATGGTTTTATTCATATTTAAAACTGTCAGTAATTTCGATATTAAACTGTAACTTTTTTTCCATTCACTGTTATGCGGTCATAAATCTTGAGATCTTGATCTTGCTGGGTTTTGCATGTGTCGAATAACTATTTACTTTTTCTAAACTAAAATCTTCTTATTACATAATTCTAATACCTTAGAAGGTTTTAGATGAATTGCGTGAATCTCAGTATGCATATGTAACTTTTGTTTTATGATCGGGTCAATTTCGCATTACATATTTTAGTGTTTTTTTTTGTAAAAATGTTAAGTGTAATGTAATGTGTGTTTTTGTGTTATTGTGTAGGTACTATGTTGTTGTATTTAAGTAAAAAAAAAACTTATGTTTTTATTGTTGAAAGCATTTTACTACACATATTTTACAAGGAGAAATACATCATCAAAATTTTACCCAAGAACCCAGAACCCAGAATTCGAACCTGTGGCCCTCGCTTGCCGGGCGAGTGCGGGTGAGTGCGCAGTGGTAGCGCACCTTTCTCCTTGTAAAATATATTTCTAATTAAAAATATTTATATTATTTTTTGTCGGCAATCATGAGCGTCATATTTCGATACTCGATGTATGTTATATTAAAGATAGGTAGGTATGTATGTAGGTAACTATCCGTTAAAATACCCCTCCATTAACCTTGTTTGAAACGGGTCTTTTGCAAAAACCAACGTCGAAATTGATATCAACTCATGTTCACAAACGTAAATTGGCTCTCTATGCATATTTACGCGAACTATTAAAAATTGATCGACTCACATTTGCATCGCACCGCACCATATAGGTAAACTGTAGCGGGAATTGCCTTTAATATTAACATAGGTATCTTGTCAAAAAGGTTTTAAAGAGACTCCAGATGATTCAATCTTACTTGTTTACTCGGTAAAACATTTTGTGCAGGATTTTGTTTAGGTGAATATTTAAAGTGTCATTGTTTGTCTGTGCTTAAATCGAACCTGCTAAAGTCAAGTTTATTTTAGTTGCGTTTTACTTAGGTACATAAATTATAGAGATATGCTGGATAGAAGTAACATCATAGGCAAGTAAAATGTTGGGGTGTTGACGTGATTCCTCGCGTCGCGTATGGGATAAAGCTTTTAGTTGACCCCTGGGTGTTGTTAGAGGGGAATTCACTTTGAGGGCGCTTCGACCGCTTGTCGATCTAACCTCGATTTCTCTTAGCCGGTTCGTATTCCGATTCCTAAGTGTCGGTGCTACGGAAGACAGAATTTGGAAGACGGTTCCAGTGTCGACTTCTTACCTTAAAAGAAAATGAGCTACATCTTAGATCCCTCTGTCGTATACCATCTTGTGAGAGAGTGGTCGAATGCTCACCAATAAAATAAAGAAAAACATAGCTACCTACAAGAGTCCACGATTTAGTCAGTCACCGTCAGTGAGCTTTGTAGAATAAAAGTGTTCTATTTAAAATGCAACGTGCATCTAAACCTGAATATAAAACTGAATTCGTATTAACAGTCACAGATCCTTCGCACCCCAAGATACAAGTGATCGTAAAAACTTTTAATTATTTCGGTTGAAAATAGTCGGAGAGACCGCGAACATATCGTAAACCTGTATTCGTTCTTTTCCTTCCGCAACCCGCTACAAGACGTTAGTGCCTTGTTTTAAAGTGTTGTAAAACAAGCGTAACTGGCGTTCTCCCACCAGCCACAGATACTAGATCTAGGAATATGCCCTCTTTAAAAAATAAGATTCTGTGGGCATCTTTACATTCCCCTTTATATCCTCATATGGCGTACCAAAAGAATTCTCTGAACAAAACTTGAGAAAGGATGTTTTATTCTAATAAATTGGACCAAAGTGTAGCTCCAACTTCATATAATATACCATGTCCTGGGCACTATTTCGGTACAAGGGGGTTACTCTCTTTCAACGATAAACTTTTTATCTTTCGTTAGTTTGAGTATTTCCTACTACGGTTCTATTTCCCATACTGAAATTATCGATTATTCGACCGTCGAAAGAAGTGAATATACCGCCAGGTCTATGAATAACTTGGAGTAGTGATACGGGCCTAATAATTAGGCCTTTAATTTTTAACCAATTGGAAGCTAACTAACATGTACAAAAGTCACCGTTTCACGCAGGGGGATGAGGTAATCATTAAACTATTTGATATTGTTACCTATATACTAACTAATGTAAACTTGGAGCGGAAAACCAAGCAGTATGATTGGGCAAAATTGATAGAGTCTGTCGTTTTCGAGAGACTTTCCGAGAGGAGAAACTATGAAAGGGGAAATAAATCATTACCAGTCCATTGGATTTCTAGTCCGTGGCAATATCGTTCGGTACGGGCACTAGCCTATAACAATAAAGTAATTTTAAGTCTATCACCGAGCGATTAACAGGGAATGGTCAGCTTGTGTCAGAATCTGCCGTTGGCAATAGAATGAGAGGCGTTCTATGTGATGAGACGCCGCTGTGTGCACGTTGTAGAACCGCAAGCGAATAGTAGGTCTTAATTAGCTTCGAAGCCTCGCACTATGATGGTAACGTAGTATTTTCGCCCCGCGTTTTCACCCGCTAGGTGAAATGTAGCCTTTTTAAAGGGCCCTATTCTGATAAACTGAAAATCCATGTCGGGCGCATCGAAAATTGTTGATTATTTCATGACGGAATGTCGTAGAACTTTTTTTTGTGTACAGATTGTAGGCGACATTGTTTCCGATATTTTAGTGCAGTTTCTATACAAATATGTCGAAACGTATTGAAGCCTATCGACATTTTAGCCAAATCAGACATTTTTTGTCTAATATTTGGATAGGCTTTGCACCAATAGGAGGTTCTTGTCTTAAAACTACACCAAAATGTAGGAAACAATGTCACCTACAATCTGTGGACAAAAAAAAGTTCTACGACATTCCGTCATGAAATAATCAACAATTTTCGATGAGCCCGAATTCGTTAAAGCATTAACTATCTTTGGTTACGTATAGGTAATATTGTTATCATGCCTAAAGCATTGAGCTTTAGGCATGATAACCTCGTAGATGATAACATTCCTCTATCACCGAGCGATTGATAGGGAAAGGTCAACTTGTGTCAGAATCTGGCTTCTGGGAAGGTGAAAAGTAGCCTTTCTATTCTCCAAAACATTAACTATCTTTAGTTAGGTATGTACGTACCTATGAATTGCTTTCAGTTTAGGCGTGAAAACATTCCGCTTAAAATTTCATACGATCGTGAAAATAACTGACGATGTTTTTTTTCACGATTCCATCTAGTATTCCGATAACTACCTATTAGAGTTTATCATTCTTTAGGTGCTATATTGAAGCCTTAACGCAGACATTACAGACAGACAGAGTACCTACTTCGCATTTAAATTATAAATCTGCTCTAGTCTAAAAATAAACGAATGTGCGTAGGTATTAAAAAACAATTAAGAGACATATTTTCTCTATTGCATGCCTTTATACCTCGATTAACCGTAGTGCTTTATACTCTCTTTGACCTCGATAATCACGTTTTTTTAATGCACTTGTTTAATCATTATTGATTGTATTTGTATAAGAGGATTCTTAAACAAGGATAACGAGTAAGTACACTAGACTATTTACATGTATACCTATGTAGTTATGTTTTACGAATTAGTCAATTTTTTTTTTAATTTTTAGTAATATTGAATAATTACACATTTTAAACAACACGTAATCACTAACATTAAATAACATGATAAAAAATTACAACAAAAGACACAAGCGTTTAAATAAAGTATTTTTTTATTAAGTTCAACATTTTGACACTAAAGGGTATAAACGTTATTTCTTAGTGTTTACCACACTAGGTAATAATAATGCTTTTTGAAAAATGCTTTTATCTGTGGCGTAGCGGCTATCGCGCTGGAACGGAATACCAGTAGTCGCGGGTTCGAGTCCCCCCGGGTACTAAAGTTTATGAAAGGATTTTTCGAAAAGCACTAAAGGGTATTTTCGCGGGCTTCCGGTCTCCATTCGATGATTTGACAGTCGTAATTGAAACCTAAAAATAAATCCGGCGTAATGCCGTTTCCATGCTAATTAATTTGTCGAACTGTTTAATGCTCGTTTAATCTCAGTGCCAAGAATATTAAAGCGTGCAAAAAATATTGATCAATTTCATCTACATGTCATGATCTGCAAGGGTCCACGTGGAAGTCGATTAACTATTTACCTACCTGACCCAAGTATGTCGCTGTTGACAAAAGATATGGTGTTAGAAGGAGCGAGATGTTGTACTAGGACTGCCCCGAGGTTTCACCCGCGTAAGTCGCAATCCCGTGGGTATTCCGAAAATTCCCCTCTTAGCGGATTTCAAGAACACTTGCACGAACGAACTAAATTTGAAATAAAAAAGTATTTTGTTCATATGTAGTTGTCTACCATACATTTAAATGTTTAATACGAACAAAAGTTTCACTAAAGTTACTTGGATGCTAAGCTGTATTGTACGCACAAAACTTGGCAAATCTTTCAGATAAGTAAGAAGCGAGTGTTAATATTCTGCTCTTTGTGATTCAACGGAACGAAGCTGTGTGTTTGTGAGATGCTACTTTTCGAAGCTAAGTTCTTGCTTAGTACAGTCAGCAAAGGACTTGCCTATTGAGATTTAAAATTTAATAAAAAACTAACTTTTCATGTTAACCTATTGGTTTTATTTCAAGCGCCGAGGCGCATAAGTACTAGGTAAACTGTGCTTCTATTTTGCATTAATCATTAATAACTACTTTGAAAGTGTTTGCTTCATTAATATCTCTTTTTTCTATAATTTTGGATAATAATTGAACTACTTTGACATGCTTGCAATTAAAAAAAATATTTCATAGAGCACTTTGAAATGTTATTTTCTAAAAGGTATTCTTTTAGTTTTTGAACACAAAATTATAACATTTCTTCTCTGTCATTTTGTGAGTGCATATAGTACGCGTATTTATTAATGTGAAATTATTAATGGGTTCAGGATCCGACCCAAGAAACTATTTTTGGAACATCGTTTTCGATAATATATTATTATTATTTTTGTCTGTTATACGTCCAGTATCACGGGGCTATGGAGCCCTGGACCATTGGATGGCATCCGTGGACGCCTAGAGGCCTGTTGTGTGGGCCTGGCTAACCTTAGAGACCCTATTCGATAGCAATTTTATGAACTATGAAGTGACTATCAATCAAACTATGAAGTGGACACCAACCCGGTAATTCTCAATGACTGCACTATAAAATGCAGCCAAGAATAATCACCGAAACGGATAGAACTATTGAGAAATCTACGGATGAAAACAACATGTGCTATAGTGATGTGATGGTAGTGGACCGGCTACCGTGAAAACTATATTATGTATATTATATAATGTCCAACAAAAATGGCCGACGGAGACTCACCAACTCCCCGACACCTCGTCTCAAGATGCTCTGCGGACTTGTTATTATTTATTATTGAATGGGATATTATCGCATAACTCTTAGTGGATCTACGGATAACACACGTTTAAATTTCAAGTCTCTAGGGCCAACAGTTTCGATTGTGCGTTGGATCAGTCAGCACTTATTTTTTTATAGAAGAGACATAACGTTGAAATCACCATATTTTAAAACTTACAATATAAATACCTAATATCATGTCGTGATATCGTTGAAATTATGTTTAAATGAAACATAATTTCAACGATATCACGACATTCTAATACACTATCCAACTAGTTAAATGTCGTTACTTCCATCCTGCCGACTCGGTAGTTAACATGGATGGACCAAAAGATTTCCACTCTTACTTAAATTTGAATTTTGTGTTGTTTTTTTTTAAATCTGGACAAAAAGATCCGAGATTTTATCCTTAAAATTAAAAGCTCTGCAAAAGCACAACCTTCTTTATTGATACTTAAAATTCTGAAAACAATTATATACATACTTATTCAGTTCCACATAATGTTTTCGAATAGCCTTCTTTAGCGAGACTCCGGGAAAAGTCTAGTAACAAAATATGCTTTTGTTTAAACAGATGCGATAGTGGGTAATGAAATGATGCCCCTCGATCCAGTCCGCTTATCCAGATTAACTTGAATACCTGTAACCTCTCCCCTGTTCTGTCGTTTGAATTCTTATTAAATTCTCTTGTACGGAACTGAACTGTTTCTTATGTAGAAGATAAGAGGCCAATTTGCTTTATCTTAAACATGGCTTTGTTTAAGGCAAAATGATATAGAGGGGCGTGTATTGAAATGAAATCAGTGTACCTCTATGTGTTTTGATTCTTAGAATCTCGGATGAGTGTAGTTAGCTTACCGTAAACGTAATGTCGTTAATTTCATATTCCTTCATAACTATAAGTTAGTAAGTTGGTATATACCTAAGTATAAGCAGGTATGATATGTACATATGTCATAGAAACATGTATCTCTACTGAATCATTTTTTATAGAGTAATAGACAGTTTATATAATCGAAGAGTATAGAAAATATTTTTTTCCATATATCAATAACTGTATCATGCACCCTACCTTATAAAAGTAATTATAGATTAGCTGTATAAGTACATATAGTCTTGAACTATTGTGTATTCTGTGGTCAGTATTGCTTTTTAGTGATAATGGTACGAAAATTTTTCACATGTCGACATGGGTCGCTATCAAATTTATGGATTTGCATAAAGATAACCACGATCAAAGGATTGCTTTCAAAGTGGTTTACCTTGCGAACGTATTTAAGTTTTCATGAAGTGAGGAAATGGAAAATAAATTGGGTTTGTATAAGTTTCTTAAAAGCAACACATACATAAGTGGGAAGTTATTTACTTTGTTTCATGCCTGGATTATAGAAGCTCTTTACTATTCAACCATCGTAGGTAGTCCAACTTGAAAGCCAATGTAGTATAATATTTTCATTTAAATAGAATAGATAAGATACATTCTAATAATAGGAAACAGATTATTTTCTTTGCTTTTGTTAAAAAAACACGATTTCCAAAATAAAACCGGTCAAGTGCGAGTCGGACTCGCACACGAAGGGTTCCGTACCATTATCTATACAACAGATTTTGTTTTGAAAGGTAAATTGCGGTTTACGATTTATGACGTTTTAAAAAAAACCACTTACTAGATCTCGTTCGAACTAATTTTCGTTGGAAGTTTGCATAGTAATGTACATCATACAAAAAATGATATTAGCAACCTCAATAACATTTGTTAAGACCTATCCATAGATACCCACATGTATAGATTTGACGAAATTTTTTTTTTAAGTTTTAGTTCTTAGTATGGGGAACCCCAAAAATGTATTATTTTTTTCTATTTTTGTGTGAAAAAAAAAAAAACAAAAATCAAAGTACGTTTATTCATTCGGATATTAGCAAGATATCTCTTTGACATGTCATTTTTTTTTTATTTAATCTACTCTACTATGTCTTCGGATCGCGACCTCCATGACATGAGAAGAAGACACAAGAAACTCATGGGGTTTTTTTTTTTTGTATATTTTTTTTTGCAGTAATCATGTGATTTACATTGTCGCATATATAATATTATTGAAGAAAAGTGGAACTGGAGCAATAATCTATACTTACTATAATAATCCTTACTAGCATTACAAGAGCGAAAGTAACTGTCTGTCTGTCTATCTGTTCAAATAAGTTATAATATACAAAATAATAAACATAAAAAAAATAGTTTACTTAAAACACTATCTCATCCACAAACACACAACCCGCCCAACACCGCCCAAACCGCCCCGGGACCCACCACCAGAGTTCTGTGGTGCCAGCCTTGCATTCCTTTCCTACACTCTAGAATTTTATTATAAAATTCGTAGGTAGAACCATCTATTTACTCCTTTCCATAACTTATCCTGCTACTTTACCACAGAACTCCATGAATACGCCCCAGGACGAACCGAACCGAGCCGAACGAACCAAGCATTCGCGAACGCGACCGTGCCCCTGTCTGTCCCCGTCTTTTAATAAAGTATTCATTTCCATGGATTTTTATCGTTAATATAATCCGATGTATTATAGTATGCCATCCTGTACAGTTTGCTTTTAATATATGTTTTAAATTTATTAATGGACATGTCACACACATTCTTGGGTAACTTATTATAGTAGAGCATAGATGAGCTAGAGAAGGACCTGTTTATTTTCTGGAGCCTACTCCAGGGCACAGTTAGATCATCTTTATTTCTAAAATTAAATAAATGTATGTCCCGATTTTTAACAAGCTTGTCCTTATTTTTATGGACGTATAAAAGATTTTCGTAAATATATTGTGAATATACTGTTAAAATATTTATTTCTTTAAATTTTTCTCTAAGTGATTCTCTAGGGCCCAACCCGTAGATAGCTCGTACCGCTCTCTTCTGTAAAATGAAGATATCCTTAATATCTGCAGCACACCCCCACAGCAGGATGCCATATGACATAATGCTGTGGAAGTAGCCGAAATAGACCAGGCGGGCAGTCTTAATATCTGTGAATTCACGAATTTTCTTAACAGCGTAAGCTGCAAAACTTAGTCTAGCGGACAAAGCTGTCACATGTGGGCCCCATTGAAGCTTAGAGTCTAGAGTTATACCTAGAAAGACAGCCTTCTCAACCTTTTCGACTTCCTCGTTATTAATTTTCACTACAGTTTTAACATGTTTAACATTAGGAAGTGTGAATTTAATACATTTTGTTTTGGATCCATTCAGTAAAAGATTATTGGTAATGAACCAATATACTATTTTAGAGAGAGCATTGTTCACGTCGTCTATATTTAATTGGCGTCTTTTAACTTTAAATACCAATGAGGTATCATCTGCAAACAATACTATCTCATGTTTGTCCCTTACTAGGTAAGGTAGGTCATTAATATAAACTAAAAACAGGAATGGTCCTAATATGGATCCTTGAGGAACCCCCATTGTTACAGGAGAGCCGGGGGATCGTTTTCCGTTGACATCGACACACTGAACCCTATTGTTGATCTATTGAAAATCTTAATGCAGTTCACAGAATACATCTACTTACCAAGTTTCAACAGTATAGCTCTTATAGTTTCGGGAAAAAGTGGCTGTGACATACGGACGGCGGGACAGACAGACAGACAAACAGACAGACAGACATGACGAATCTAGAAGGGTTCCGTTTTTTGCCATTTGGCTACGGAACCCTAAAAAACACTTTTGCAATGAGTTAGAATATAAATCTTAATAAAGGTAGGTACTAAATATTATAAGTAAGTAGGTATGTAAAATCAATAAACTTTTTAAAATTATACCCGATTTGTATCCATATTTACATTCACGTATTTTTTTTACCTCGACGTCTCGACTATATTAGAATAGTCTTGGTCTCGTAATTAGGTCTTCAAGACATGCGACAAAGAACTGTCCTAGGTATACCTAGTCGCAAAATTAATGACTGATTGTAGATATCAAGATAGTTTTATTACCAAATATCGTTTTATAACCTATAAGTAAGTATAATACTAGCGGCGTCCCACGTTTTCACCTGCGTAAGCCCCGATAGAGTGTGAATTTCGAAAAACCCTTTCTTATCGCATGCCTACATCATATAAAGAAAACTCTCCAAATTTCAGCTCTGCTATCAGCGGTTTAGGCTGTGTGTTGATGGATCAATTAGTTAGTCAATTAGTTAGTCAATCAGTGGCTCGGGACAAAGCATTTTATAGATATAGATTTTTCATTTCTCTACAAAATAGACTTAAATAACTAAACAAGGATAAGAGAAAATGTTAATTCCAAATGAAGCAAGTACTTACCTAGGTAGGTAGGTATAGAAAACGTATCTAAGAACAGACAGGTATCTAAAGGTAAAACACAAAACAAGATGAACTTCGAGCGCTTAGCTCATGTATTTAACAGGCAGCCGTCCTGATATAAAGAGCAAATACATTAACATAGCAACTTCCCGAATGCCTGTGAGAAGTTTCAAACATTTTCGAAACTTTTCTATATGCGAAACGCTATTGAAAGCTTTTCAGAGATTAACGCGTGAGATGAAAATATGCGCTTAAGGATTACTCTAGATACTCTAAAACTGAAGTTGTCTTATTTATTGCTAGCTGTGTCCCACGGTTTTACCTGCATAAGTCCCAAACCAGGCAAACCCAGTTCTCTAAAACCTACGCATATATGTTATAGCGTCCCCAGCTATGACCAGCAAGGGTATAAAGAGAGGGGTCCGGTGTACCGTCAGGCCACTCCGAGGAGCAACCGTTAGGGATCTGTTTTGGACAGATCGTTGAGAACCGAGCCCAAACGCTGGGCTCGGTTCTTTATAAGGAGAGCTACCATGTGCCAAAGTGACAATACCAGATTGTCCAGGCTGGTACCGGAGCAGTGAAGCCGCTCACCATTCGTTCCGGAAGAGGAGCTAACAACAACCTCGGTGGGGCCGGCAGAGAAGTCACCTACCTATACCTATCCACACATCCATTTTCAAGTCCCGACCCAGTGAGTGTATTGAATAACTCTTTATTATCGAGTGCCTAGGTAGGTACATCATATAAAGAACACACGCTCCAAATTTCAGCTCTACCATCAGCGGTTTAGGCTTTGCGTTGATCCAACAGTCAACGCAAGTCAGTACAAAGCATTCTATAGCTTTTTCTTCTTCTTTTCGTATTGTGGTGTAGCTCACTGTTAGACTTTTTAGGTCACCATATAATAAGGCCTCTAACTTAACCTAACGACTGCTATCAGAGAACAACCGGGACCAACTGCTTAACGTGCTTAACTATTTTATAGATATTAACAATAGCTATTAGGTAAATATACTCGTAGATAATAGTTACCGTTAACATATTAGCCACACAAGTTTCGAAATGGATTATTAAAAGGTAACCCGTCATCATTTTTAAACAACCATACCAAACGTTGCTTTTGCATAAAATTTTATTCACATAACATTAGGCATGGTCTGCTTTTTGCCTATTCTGGCATTTTGGTTCCATCTGGGAATTTCAAAATCTAATGAAACCAAAATTCCAGTATTTATAAATGCCATTTAATTATAGCAAAAAGCTATAATTTTGTTTTTATCTGAAATGAAATAATATCATTCAGTTTGATTTATATTAATGTAATATGCATCTATTAGCCTAGTCTCAAAAATAACTCGATGGGAATCGGTTTATGTGGAGAAAGAGCCACTGAAGTACTTGTATGTAGTTAAATATTAAATTATTAATTTATCAAAGGGTTGGTATGAGAACCGTCACAATATGTCGAAGCTAATTATAAAAAGAAATCATAATTGATTAATTTCATTTGTAACAACGTACAATAATAATATATACTCACAATACAGGGGTCGTGAGAATATGAAATGTGTTTCAGATATGAAAAAATAAACTATCTAAGGTACCACACCTTGTTAATTACAGAACCAATGGTGTAGGTATTTTGCTTTGTTAGCTAACCTTAGTTGTGCTTGTGACATTGCAAAACTGTAACTGAAATATTAAAGATTTTATGCGATGTGTTTCTGTAGGAAGTCTTAGCGTGTCTTCTACATGTATTAGTGTACAACTTCAGGCACCACTTTTGGAAACTCGTCGTACCTATATTTTTTTTTCCGAAAATATTAAATTACCAGCGACCCCCGGCTTCGCACGGTGCATACATCTAATATACATACCTATACAGGGTGTCCGGAGACCAGTGTATATTCCTGAACGGGCGGCTGGCAGGGAAGGGTTGGCCGGCCGCCCAGAATAGGTTTTTTTTTTCTATCTCAAACGGTTCGAGCTGTACGTCACTTTTTAGTAAAAATTGAAAAATGTCTACTTTTTTGCACATTTCGGGGTATCACGTCCACAGATTAAGCGATAGCATTGTTTTTTTTTCGCCATGTGTTCACTAATATTGATGTTTGAAAATCACCTTAATTTTTTTTTTAATACTATAGTTAGTAACTTACAGGATGTCCCCAAAGATAGATTTAGTTTTTTAAACTTTACTTTCTGCTAAGTTTGAGCATCTGTGGTGTAAAAAAAATGTATGAAACCTGTCTGGACGACTATTGAAAAAAAATGCCTATTTCATAAGGATTCTAAAATAGTATTATACTAATAACTTTTTGTCATAAGTTACTAAGCTAGTGCATTCAAAATGCATCGAAGGTACTATCTTTCATAAAAAAGTTGAAACAAGTATTGTATAGATTCTTCTTCTGTTTTCGCGATGTTGTATTGAAATTAAAGACATTTTTCGGTTTGAATCGCGTGGTTTTTATTACTTTTAGCATTGTTACAACGCTCAACGTTTCGAGACCTTTCCAGGTCTCTTCTTCAGTCTATCCTGAACACTCTGTATTTAAAAAAAAACGCGTTAAATCCGTTGCTAAATTTTAAAGATATGGACATACATAGGGAGGGGCTAATAGCGGGAAGCGACTTTGTTTTATGTAGTGAGTAGTGATGTTTAGTTGAACAGCTGTTTTAGGACAGCGTTTTAGAAAAAGATATAGTAGGTATCCAAAATAAATTCCAAAACAGTTATTTGTAATAGCCCAATTCTTACATACCTTTGAATTCTTAAATTATACTTATTGAATTCAAAATTAAGCTACTTATCTACTTAGTTACCTACTTATCTTATAATTTACACTTATTTACTTATTAGATATTTAATTTATTAAAATACTCGAGTTTTTTTTACTTACTTACTTACAAAGAAATCTTTTTCATTTAGTTACTATGAGTGGACTTTTGTTTTTACCCATGCACTTCTGTTGTCCACATTTTATTTTTAAATATTTTGCAGAAGCCTCGTATTGTTTAAAATTCAAAATAGAATTAGCATAGAGGAGGTCACATTAGATAGCATTACTAGCAAAAATACAAATGAGAGAAAAGCACAAAATTATATGGAGCTGAACGGTCTGTTATTGTCATTTTCGTGTTCGTGATATCTTTTTTACACCAATTTGAATTTAAGTTATTTTAATAAAAAAATTAAGTATTTTTATTGCAAATAATTTTAGTACTATTTAGTCACTTATCTGTCAGGAAATGTGCAAGAGTTGCTTCAAAACAAGATGGATACCTATATGTATTCTCGTAGGTATACAATCTTGTTGTACAAGTTCTTAAGGAAAGTATATTTTCAAATATGTATGGACGACTTATTAGCAAGTTTCCTACGACGAGTATCTCACACTGTTGAACAGAATACAAAATAAGGAAATAAAGAACATTCGTAGCACAGTGTAAGTCGGAGCGCAATATCGCTGTTGAGTGACGGCTGCGTACTTCCCCGAGTCGAATGCTCCGAGACATGAACACAACAATATCGCGTGCTACACAACGAATCCTTAATTAATTTCATCCAAACACAAACCGAGTATTAATATAGTGCTTACATCTTCAGCAATTGTTGCTCATTGGCAGCCTCACGTCTGCGAAAGGCAAACATTGCAAACGGTACTCATTCCGTAGCTAACTAGATCTTTGAGCTCAGTTTGGACTTCGGTTGATCGTATTTGCTCGTTGCTCACTAGTTAGACAGCAAATTGCGGATAGCTTCTTTGTGCTACCGGTCGCAACTTCGCTAACTAGTTGCCGGTGACTGATCAACATCTAAAACCGATTGTTATGTAAAAACACAATTAAAACTCACATTTTAGTTAGCTTGTTTATTAGTAATATTTAATTTATGGGCCACATTAGGTTAATAGTGATGGCGCTGTCCGTTGAAATACTGATGATATTTCATGGCTCTTGGAAGTACATAGTTAGGATAATGACGCAGTAATGTTTGGTATAAAGAAGGATAGGTTATAGTTGTAGGATATGCACTTTTTGAAATCGGTATAAATTTGGAAGGCAATGTATTTACCGCTCTATGACAAGGAATAGGTTTAGGGCAAGCATGTGAATAACAGTTATTGTTTCCAAAGTGTTTAGGATTAGTGCTAGTAGGTCTCAACTTTTTTGATTCAAACATTCGGAAACGTATATTATCATCTTCATCATCATAATCGTCATAGTCAATGTCTTTAGGGTAATTATTTAAGTCATCATCATTATCAAAATTTTCCGAAAAGGGTAGTTGAGTTAATCTTCTTGAATTGCTAAAAGGCTTGGTAATTTTAGTTACAACAATATCAGAATTTGAATCTAAAATATCGTCATTATCCTTACTTCGTTTTTCGGCGTCACTTAATGATTCTGAATTACTTCTAGGCTTGGTAATTTTTGTGACCACTATGTGACCATCATTATTTAATACTTTTGAATTACTTCTAGGTTTAGAAATTTTTGTTGCATCAATTTCAGAATTTTCATGTAAGAAAACGTCATCATCGCTAACTTCTTCTTCTTCGTATTCATATTCAATTTTGAAATCCTTCAAAATTGTAGGATTTATATTATTCTTATGAAGTGGCGTGTTTTGTTCATTGTTGTGATCAATTTTGTCTTCTGTTTGATATGTTGTTTTATTTAAAATCGTTTTGCTGTCATCATTGTAGCGTTGAGTGTCGTTTGGATAAAGTCGATCTGACTTAATATCTGGACTATGTTGTTCAATGACGTTTGCTTTTCTACCAACTCCTTCTATCGACGACTTTAAATAAATAGTATTCGATTCTTCATTAGCGGTTTTCGTCGCCTTTTGATTGGTGTTTTTCTTTAAAAGAGTTTGTTGTAGCAATTTTTCCAATAAAACAGTTAGCTCTTCGTTAGGATCAATTTGTGAATGAATTGCAACGAATAAGGCGAAGAAAACAACTGAAAATAGTAATAATCACAAATTAAGTACCAACTAGTTAATTAAATAATTATTTTAACACACAATAAAACCTGTATTACATAGGTTACACCTCCACCCCATTAACGCATATATTTAAGTGTTAGATTGATACTATCAACAACAAAAGTGGGTATCCAGTTAGCCGAAAGATTCGTTGGAACCGAGCGCCGAGCGTGGAATAAGCATATTATACACACATTGATTTAGTTATATTTATAAATATCAAATGTGTGTATCTAAATTTCAATTCCTTGCGTAAGTCTGGTTAGCACAGCGGTCTAAAAAGCAATCCGTACCTAAATTTACCTTCCAAGCGAAATAAGACCTTACGGTGTATACCACTTTCGTTGTGATAGTACCTACCTACTTAATAATATTAAAATATATAGGGACCTTCCTACATTACGTAAAATATTTACTATTAGTAGGTTCCGTAAATTCGGTATATATCGTGAGGTATATATCGTAGAGGTATCTGTGTGTAATAGGTGCGAATAATCAATCGTAAAGTGTGAATGGTGTGTTTGGCAATCAATCACTTCGTAACAATCACAACAGATTGAAGTGAAATTTTGGACTGTTTCCGGTTAGATAGATGTTTTAGTTTCACTACGATGTTTTTATTTTAAGTTAGAAGGTACATACTGAGCTTAAAAACAGAGACCCTTGGAAAGCGTAAGCGTAAAAAACACTGTCACGAACAGCCGAATACAGTAACGCCACTTAAAATTTGAGCCGTACTTAAATAATTAAGCAGCTTCTAAATTTCAAAATTGTATGGGATTTTTGAATTTGAGAGGTGCTTAGTTGTTTAAGTAGAACTCAAACTTTGAGTTGCCTTTCTGTATCCGGCCGACAGTCACGTTGAATATCACTCATAAGAGCGAGCCATAGCCAGTATCCATATTCATAGCCAAGACCTCCCTCAGGAACATTTCTGAGTAGGTATATATTTTCGTAATAAATAATACCGATTTAAGTCTATAAATTTAAGTCTTTTACCCGACTGCGCAACGCAAAGAAGGGTTATGTGTTTATCAGTCTATGTATGTTTGTTTGTATGTTTGTTCCTATGTGGCGCTCCAGAGGCCAAACGGATGGACCGATTTTTATGATTCGCACGTCAATCGATTCTTAATGAAGTAATAACGGTAGAGGTTAAAAAATGTAGAGCATATTTTTAGAGGCTGAAAATCAGTATAAGCAATGGTGAAATGTTTCAAGTATCTTACAACAACAAGCCTAAGAATAGGTATGTCTGTCTGTACCATTCTTAGTTATAATTTGATAATTAATTAGGTAAGTAATAAGTTTTTTTTTGTTTTTTTTTCTTAGGGGGCGTCCATAAATTACGTGAGATGTTTAAGGGGGGGAGGGGGTCGAGTCAAATCTCATCTAATCTTACGTTGGTGAGAGGGAGGGTCTCGGCAAATATATCCCGGGGCGGTTTGGGCGGTTTTGGCCGGGTTGTGTCTTTGTGGATGAGATAGTGTTTTAAGTAAATTATTTTTTTTATGTTTATTATTTTGTATATTATAACTTATTTGAACGGATATACAGACAGACAGAGTTACTTTCGCTTTTGTAATGCTAGTAAGGATTATTATAGTATAGATTATTGCTCCAGTTCCACTTTTCTTCAATAATATATATGTGACAATGTAAATCACATGATTACTGCAAAAAAAAATATACAAAAAAAAACCGCATGAGTTTCTTGTGTTTTCTTCTCATGTCATGGAGGTCGCGTTTCGAAGACACAGTAGAGTAGATTAAATATAAAAAAAAAATGACATTTCAAAGAGATATCTTGCTAATATCCGAATGAATAAACGTACTTTGATTTTGATTTTATTACGCAATTTTTTTTCTGATTGAAACAAAAAAAAAATATACCATTTTGGTCCATTTAATCCAGATTGTACACACTGAAAAAAAAAATCTGCTACCGGAGCTGTATTTTACTGCTCCAGTAACTGAACACACTCTACAGTTTGTTAGTCGTAAATAAAAGCACGAAGCAATTTTTTTTTTCTTTTTACAATAACAATCCAACGCGTTTACGTAAGAAACTCACATTTTGAAAAATCTCACGTGAGATTGGAGGATGGGGGAGGGGGTTGAATAAAATCTCAAGACATCTCACCGGGGGGGACAGAAAATTTCAAAAAACACCTCACGTAATTTATGAGAGTAAATTAGTTATACCTACATAATTGTTATTTACACGAAGAATAAACAATTTTAATACTCACGTAGAACATATGCCATTGTCGAATTCCATCAAAGCACTGAATTTATTGTAAACGGAATGTTAGCACGAGCCGTAGGTACTTCATAGTTTATTAATTAACTGCTATCGCATTAATATCTCTCCGCGGTCTAAATTAAGTGCTATTGATTTGTTATAGATGCAAAATGCGTATTAAGTCCTTGATACGGTTGATATACATATTATAGGTACCTAACTACGTTACCTAAAATCTGACTAACCTAATCTATCTATTTAAGTTTGAAATTTAAACATTTACCTATAGCACCTTAAAGTAAGTTTTTCAATTTCAGACTAAAATCTGACGATTTGCATCTTTGTATTTGACATTTTTTCTTCAGGAAGATGTGTCAAATCGTAGTCTACAAATAAAAAAACTCGCGCACAAAGGGTTCCGTACCACTATCACAATTGGATACGGAACCCTAAAATGGTTTACAACAACCAATTTTAAAATTTTATAGAACCTTAGCACAAAGAAAATCAGAAACTTTTAAGAAACTCTTTGGTAAGTAAGGCAGACTGGTATATTTGACAGATAGGGCAGCCATTTTGAATTCCATGACCAACTCGATTTCTCCTGACCAATCAGAAGCGACCTCACATTGTACCAAACTCCTTGTTATTTTTGAAACACGTTTGTTGTATGGGAGCCCCTTTTAAATAATTGTTTTATTTTGTTTTTAGTATTTGTTGTTGTAGCGGCAACCGAAATACATCTTCTGTGAAAATTTCAACCTTCTAGCTATTACGGTTCATGAGATACAGCCTGGTGACAGACGGACAGACGGACAGACGGACGGACGGACAGACAGACAGACAGACAGACAGACAGACAGACAGACAGACAGACAGACAGCGAAGTCTCAGTAATAGGGTCCCGTTTTTACCTTTAGGTACGGAACCCTAAAAACGAAGTAGGTACTTCGTTTTTAATTTCAGACTATGACCTGACGTTTATGTTCTTTGTATTTGACATTGTTTCTTCAGGAAGATGTGTCGAATCATAGTCTACAATTAAAATCCGAAAACTAATTATAGTAGGTATTTAGTTATTGCGTAACGCCAGTCAACCATATTTAATTTAAAATTCAAGTTTACAAGTGATCAGAGAGAGAAAAAGCAATCTTGGTTATCGTTGCCTCGGAAACAGTCGGCATCAAGTAAACAGTCGGCTCGTCCTGCATTTCAATCGTTTCTATTTGTATTTTATTGGGCTCGAACGGAGCCATGAGCGGGACCAAAGGTTTATATTTTATTGACTTCTTTTTTAGGTCTTATTCACTGTCTTATTCAATAATGGACATGGACTCAAGATGTTTATTTAGTGTTTAAGGGTTAATAAAACATAATAAATAACTTACTTAGGTACTAAAAATGGAAAACAAAGTAGGAAAGTAGGATTAATTTATAAGTTTCATATCAAGGGAATAAAAGTAGGTATACCCTACTATTTTACAGGTAACGAAAACCTGAAAACCTACGATAGAAAACCGTTTTTCCACCTCTTTCAGATTCTGGTTTATTATTTTGTGTGCAATTAATTATCTTGCAAAAACTAAACATAATTTACGTTTATACCGTTCACACTCTTAAAAGCTTATTTTATTCACGCAAAACAGTGAATAAAAAGGACTTTTACTCACGCTGTTTGAATTTTGAATTTAGAACACAATTTACTCGTCGTCCATCTAACTAAATGCATATACAACCTCCTTGCGTGAAAAAAAACTTGATACAAACTCCTTGCGCTAAGAAAACTCTACATACAAATTCTTATTAGGGTTCCGTACCCAAAGGATAAAAACGGAACACTTTTACTGATACTTTGCCGTCTGTCTGTCCGTCTGTCACCAGGCTATTTCTCATAAACTGTGATAGCTAGACAGTTGAAATTTTCACAGTATTTGTTTTTGTTAGCCGCTATAACAACAAATAGATAAAAAAAACATTTAAGGACCATTCAACAACGTGATTTTGACATAAAAACGCAACGATACCGCAATGTATTTTTACCACTAACACTTTTTACCATCTAGTGATGAATTAAGACTGGCGCCAGTGGTAAAATAAGTTTTAACGTAAGCGTTGCGTTCACGGATTGGTTGCCGGTCCAGTGTTCATTTCAGGGTTCTGTACCCGATTGTGATAGTGGTACGGAAACCTTCGTACGCGACGCGAGTCCGACTCGCACTTGACCGGTTTTTTTTCTCGTAGTCATGGTATAAAGTATAGTATGCAACTCTTGAATAAAGTACGGATTTACATTAAGGGCCATGAAACACTCGCGTCGCTCAGGATTCTAACACTTGAATCATGAATCACTCCCTACTACCCTATGATTCAGTCGTTAGAAACCTTTACTTGCTCGTGGTTCATCTATGGCCCTCGCACTAAATCCGTCTTTTATTCATTAGTTGCATAATATACTATTTCCTTTTTTTTTTAATTTTTAATGAAAATGTTTATATTAATTTATTTTTTTCTTCATTAAAAGGAAAAAACTCGTTGTCAATTAGGTTATTGCACAAAATCACTAGAATATAATAATGTTAGGAAAATAGGTTTTTCATTTTACGTTTTTCGTCTGGAGAATTCCGCATTTTAAGTCTTCCTTTATTCTCACCGCAAAAGAGGAATGAGAAATGGAACAAAATAATTGTTTTCATAGCAAGAAAGAGTCGCGTAAATAAAAGCGATCATTGTACCTATATTGATTAATTTCTCATCCCTCTTTTACGGTGGAAACACAGCTTAAAAGAGAAACAGTTTACTAAAATTGTCAGGTAGGTAGGTTCCTATCCTATCCCTATCTAAATTGTCTAGATTTTTAGAAGTGTTAACGTCTCTCGTCGTGATTTATAAAATTAAAATGTAAAACGATACCGTGAACCTTGAGGAAGTTGTAAAATTTCATGACACTAATCTCATAAATAGTATTAATTAAAGAGCTTTCCTTAATTATTACAAAAGTAAAATTGAAGATTTTTTTATTTCTAAAAATGTAAAGTTAAAATTAATAATTATTAAAAAAAAATAGGATACTAATTCATTGGGTTATTCAAGGGTAGTGTCTATCAAATGCTTTGTCCTGAGTGACTTACTGCCTGACTGACTGATTGATCTATCAACACACAGCCTAAACCGCTGGTAGTAGAGACCTGAAATTTAGAGAGTGCGTATTCTTTATAATATGATGTAGGCATCCGATAAGAAAGTGTTTATAAAAAACCCACCGGATAGGGACTTACGTGGGTAAAACCGCGAGATTCAACCAGTATAAAATAAACTTGAAATATGAATAGGTCCTTATCTAAATATCGAAGTAAGATCGAGAAGTCTGTCCTCATCTAGCTGCGATGACGTTGGGCACTACGAACTATAAAAAATTCGATTAGGAATCCATTAACTTTTCAATTTCAACACCGGTTCTAATTTAATTGCTTGCGATTCAACGCTGTAACTTACAATGGGTTTAAACTTCATTTTTTCATGTTAGAATATTTTTAATCAATGAAGAAAGTAAAAGCTTGTTGACGAGGAAAACTTTTTTAAATTTTTCATTCTGGTAAATACCTACTTATGTACTTTTAAAAAACGTTACTTTGTTACATGACATGTTTTTTTTTTCAGAAAAATCAGGCCATAATTATGCAATGTCGGTAGGCAGCGACATGTCGTCGCTTCATGTCGCGACCACATCCCCGTAGTCGTCGCAACGTCGTTGCCTTATTTATTATATCTACGACAACGACGCGACGCCATTTCATCGAACATTTTTCGTCGTCTACCAACTTATACCCTACGTGAAAATAACATTAAAAAAAAGATAATACAATAGATAGAATAGATAGAAATATCAGATAGGAAAATACTTTGTTATAAAATGTTATTATTTATTACAAAGTGTATTTGGATTACCGAAAACTTTGTGCACCGGCACATAGGGAAGCGGTTTCGTCGACATATGGTTATTTGTCCACAAGCGGCTGTTGGAATAATTGAGGTGTACATTTTCACTTTGTTCCGTTTCCATTCGATTAAAATCGTTGTACCTCACTTGTACACGACCTATTCGCTGTTTACTAAACGATTTGAACGGTTCGACGGTTTGGCTAACCATCCGTGTGGATTTTTTTGCACCAATTTTCTCATGTTTTTTTTACCATGTTAAACAGTTGGTACAACACAATTGTTTTTAACTAGCTACACTCCGTGGTTGCACAGTGGAAATATTGGCATTAAAGTCCCACTTATGTGTTACTTTAGAAGGTAACTACGAGCTCTTTTACTCGTAACTGGACCTAAACTGCCGTGCTGAAAAACTGTCGTTTATTCGTCGGTACGCAATACAACATTTGACAAACAATTCAAAGGCAGTCTTGCACCTGTACCTTGACTTTTTTTTAATGTGTTTAGTTATGTTTTTATTGTGTTGTGGGTTGATAAAAAAAGGTTTCGCTGGGCGTTTTTGTCATACGCAGAGACATGGGAATCGTCGCCATCGCTATTTAATAGATCCATGGTCATACGTAGCCAATAAAATTAAATAGCTCGGGCTGGCCCGTAATTGGACCATTGTACGTGCTTTTTAAGAAGTGGGTTTCCCGTGACGTGATGTTATTCTTCATCGTAATATAATGTCAGTAAGTTGAATAGTCATATTTTAACATGTTTAATTAACTGGCGATAGTCGGTGCTACACGAACGAAAGGAAGAACTTTTGATTACGGTTGCGCACGATTTAAGTTTCTAATAATTTTGTGAAATGTAAGTAGAAAAAATCTATTCCTATCTAGTCATGTATGGTATAATCTGTATGGTATAGTAATCTTGGTTGTAAAACGAAAAGACATATGTCAAAAGGACATCGGAAAGAAAAGACAATAGGTAGGTTAGTTACCTACTTTTGATCTGAAACGAACGCATATTCCATAAGTGGATCCTTATACCTTGGTATATGCAACAAGGATTTGTTGCATATATCTAGGTATAGGTAAATTGAAATTGAAACAACTATTAAGTATTTATTATAAAAAGGTTAGTTACAGGGTACTTTGAAATATATTGGCTACTGGGTCTCGCGAGTCGTCTGGGTACATTTTATGAGCATCTAATAAAATGTTTATCGTGTAACAGTAAAGAAGCAATCAGTCTGTCGGATATTGGCCTGCGGGGTCCGTAAACACGTGCATTTTTATGTCAGCAGTTAGCGCGATTCAAATATTTGTTTGATACGCCACTTTTGTCGATTACGTTCCCGATACATTTTATCCGTCTCTTGCATTCGAGATATCGGGGACATATCTTGGATGCAAGAATGGTGGATATTTCAGAAAGCCGTGATTCTCATGCTGAATTACCTATATTTGAAAGTACCTATATTCTCTGCTCAGAAATGATTAGGGCTGCGAATTGTGCCTCTTCCAATATTTTAGAAAAATATTATTTATACTCTAACATTAGCTTCAACTTCTCGTTTTATAAATCAAGATTGAACTTCTTGATTGAACGTTGAAAAAAATAATATTATTTTACATTATAATATGTTTCCGGTAAGATTTCAATGCAAGTTCGCGTTGTCACAACCTGCGCATCGTAGCTCTGTTTTTTTTTAAATCCGGAAATTTCAAAATGTTCAGGTTCATAAAGTTACTTACTTGTGGGTACTTCAAAATAGTGTACCTAGGTATTAATTATTGTGATTAAAAAAGCAACTAGATACTACCTAACTGGAGTTACCTAAAAGGTTTTTAGAACATTCCCAAAATTTAAATATAAATAACTAGCTGCGTCCCGCGGTTTCACCCGCGTAAGTTCCGATCCCGGGGGAATATCGAGATCAAAAATAGCCTATGTAACTCCTTGGTAATGTAGCTTTCTTTTGGAAAAAGAATTTTAGAAATCAGTCCAGTAGTTTTTGAGTTTATTCATTACAAACATACATACACACACACAAAAATACAAATATTTCCTCTTTATAATATTAGTGTCAAAATACGTTTAATTAATAAATAAAAGTTACCATACCAAACAATTGAATACCTATACTAAAACTACACAATACACACATACCTACATACACAAAAATTAAATCAAAAATTGTAACACAAATGAAGTATAATACAAATATAAATTAATATTAGTGTAGATGTAGGTTTTAGAAAGCGGTAACCCTAGTTAATGTCCACAGGTGCCTATTACAAGGTATTAAGCTGCGTTCTCGGTTCGCGATGTAAATCCGTTCCTCTTTAGCATAACGCTCTGGCAATTACACAAACTTGGCTTCGTCGGCGTCGAATACAAAGTTATGTTCTCTATTAAGTTGTGGGTGGCACGAACGGACTAGACTCAAACATTTCTTAGCTTTACCTTTGGTTGTGACAAAACCGTGTTTTCTAATTAAACATATTACTGATCGAAATATTTATTACAAGAAAAATAGATCAACAAAAACACAACTAATGGCGGATGCAGGGCGGGATTCGAATCACGCATCTTTACTCAATCCGGGAGTAACGCCCAAAATAAAAATAGAAAGTCACTGATAGTTTGACATGTAGTACTTACAAGTACACTACTATCCCACCGAATAGAAAACCACTAACTAAAGTAACAATCAGTCTTCGAGTAATCGGTGAACATACATAATAGTATACTCGTATGGCGACGAATTGCTAATTTCGGTTTTAAGGTAGGTAGTCAGTTAAAAAAAGAACGTGTGGCACTCGGGGACTGCCGCGGTAAAGTTTTTGTCAACTTATGCAATGGGGTGGCACACGCAAAGCTGTGAGCAGATGGCGCTGGCATCGGATGATCTTTTTTTTTGTTGATGGTCCCACACGAATGAAAACGCAGAGTTTTTTTTCTTTCGGTCTGAGACTGATATGGCCAATTTGGCGCCGAGAGTTGTAAAAAACACCTGTTTGATAGTTCTTAATTGAAACCTAAGATCATTCGACTAACGTCGGGATAAAAAGTTAGTGTTCCTCCTCATTTTAATTATTTATTTATTTTGAACCAAGTTGCCATGGTTACCATGTAGCTCGGCCGAACTACATGGTAACCATGGCAATATGGTAGGCGGAGTGGGGGGTGTTAGGCTTTATTTTTGTTACGGAATTTCTTGATTCGGTCGCCGCGCTCAAAGACCGCGATAAAAGCTATGCGATAGCTTAATAAATTATAAATACCTGGGAATTTGCAATTTCAGAAAATGTTAATTTACCGTTAACAGTTATTTGATAGGGATGGATTTTACAAATACTGTATCTTAATAGTCCCCGCGCGATACCAAACTCGAGCGAATAGTCACACAATAACACGGTCTGTGCCGTCTATATCCCTGCGAAGGCTCCACGATCACGCGCGGCCCTGCGACCGTTTGACCAGGAATTACCAGCGTTTACTAATATGTTTGTGAGTATTGCACTGTCAATAGTCGATGGAAGGTCGTTGCTATGTGATCATGTATTTGCGTTTTAATGTAAGATTAAGAGTTTTAGCCTGTTTGTTACTGTATCGGGCCTTAACTGGGTCTATTTTTAACAGACTTCCAAAAAAGGAGGATGTTCTCAATTCGTCGGGTTTTTTTATACGTTTTTTTTATGTATGTTCCCCGATTATTCGAAGATGCCTGACCGATTTGAATAATTCTTTTTTATTTGAAAGGAGTTAGTCCCATAAAGAAATGGTGAAGATCGGAAGAGGATCTTCGGAGTTATGAACAGGATTGCACCTCGAGAGTGCAGTAAATTGCTCAGGATTTGATTACCACCAATAGAATAAGGCCCTACAGATTATGTTCCTAAAATAGATGGCATATTCCACAAATCCCCTTACGTGATCCCCTGCCCAGGGGATTTGTAGACTTTTTGTCCACAAATCCCCTGGCAAGTCCGTCGTATTGCCGCCAGGGGATTTGTGGACAAAAAGTCTACAAATCCCCTTAACCGATATTTAAAATCGAAATAAGTCTATAAATAAAATACAATATCAACAAAATTAAAATAAAATAATTGATGGTCGCCTGTGAATATTATAAAGAGGTAGGTAATGTATTTTCCGGGTAATCTTTAAAACCACTAAACCGATTCCAAAAAATATTTTGCCAATAGAAAGCTACATTATCGAGGAGTAGGTTTATAGGACAAAAATGTAGATCAGCACAATACCTATTGACTAAAGAATTTTTAAGTAACTTCTCAAAATTAACTCAATTTATTTGGTGTGTACAATAAAGAATTTATTCATTCATTCATTCATTCATTCAATGTTACAGTTAAATATTGAAATTTCTTACTTACCGAAAGTTTTAATGAATCATCGGACAAAAAACTTAATTGCGCGGAACAATCTCATAAAAATAACTGTATCTGGTTAACTAGGTAGTACATGGCTACATTTTTTTACTAAAGGTACAAATTATTTAAATTGTGATTTACAATATACCTAACTGTTTATCTAGTCTAGTACGGTCAGAATCAAAACTGACCTCAATCAGTTTTTGAAAATCGCTATAACATCATAATTTTGTAGGGTGTCAAAACAAGACAGACTTTAATTCTTTCTAATTTTTCTTTCTAATTTTTTTGTATTTCTTTTTAATTTTTTTATGTAGCTCAAGGCTATTTTATTTAGAAAATTTATTTTAAAGGAAAAATAGCATTTAAAAATTTTCACTTGCGGCGAGGCCTCGCCGCAAAAGAAATTTATAGTAATGGAAAAAAGCGACATCTTACGTTAGTAATGAGTTAACTGTAAAGTTAACCATTACGAGACGCAGCCGCAGGTGTAAACAACTGGAAAGTTGTTCCTGCAGCGTTAGATAGATGGCGCTTTAAAGAGCCTTAATCGTAAACAATCAGAGGAGAATATAGCATTGGAAGTTTTCACGGCACGCACCGTGGACTTGCGTAGTCTAGTTGGAACAGACGTTAGGGTACTGACCCAAAGACGCGAGTTCAAGCCTCGCCGCAAGTGAAAATTTTTGAATGCTATTTTTCCTTTAAAATAAATTTTCTAAGACAGACTTTGATAATCTGGAGTTGTATTTTTGTACCGGTAGAAAACTCTTTCGTATGCGAAAGACTAATGAGTAGATGCGCGGTCTCGCTCACGCATATACACAACGAGCTTTCGAACTTTCGTATACGAATTTAATTGGACAGTCTACCTACTCTTTTCTCCATACAAAATTTACAAACGTAGTTGACTGTTTCCTTCCTGGGGATATTAGGATATTAGAAAAAAAAATGTTTATGCCATAACTCCCATATGAGCACATTCAGAAAAATTAGAAAATGATAAAAATCATTTTTTTTCATTTTCTAATTTTTTTGAATTTTATTCCTATTCTAATTAGAAAATAAAAAAAACATAGGGGCATAGTCATGGCAGCTATAGCTTTTATGGCATAAACATATTTGCTCTAATGTCTTTATCCAGGGAGGAAACAGTCGACTACGTTTGTATGGAGAAAGAGTAGGTAGACTGTCCTTTTAATTCCAGTGGTTTAAAAATACGGTTCCTGAATGTGGTCATTAACTTTTGTTTCAGACTGTATCTACCTACCTACATACGGAACCCGTTCGAACTTACCCTAAGTTGATTTACTCTTGTTTGTACAGGCTGCAGGTAGTACTCGGTGTAGTTTTCTAAAAAACAGTAAAACAATGGCCGAACTTATAATAGTGTGTTCAATGCAATTGGCAGCTAATTTCTTGTTGTTCGACCAACGGTTATTGTGTCAAAAATTTTAATCGGCTTCTCTTTGTTGGGGTGTTTCTTCGACGAATGCAAAATTAAAAAGTTACGCAATTGGAAGTTAATGGAAACAAGGGTTGCTTTATTCTTTTGTTTACCTCAAAACACTATTAAATTCTTAGTAAAATAAAGGTACCTAATCATAATATTTGTATTATTTAATATTTTTAATTTGAGGAAACGAGCTTAAAAAAATACAAATTTAAACTTCTAAAAATAGAAACAGAATCTTGTAAACTTGTTACGAAATGTCAGTACATCTACCAGAATTTTTAAAGTGAATCACTGACTTAGTTAAAATTTCTTCCTACACTGCTCCAAAATATATGCTCTACTATAAAGAATTGCTCACTCGCTCGCTTGCCACTCGCTACTAGTAAAAATCGACCTTTGTGCCCATCCCACAGTGGAACTAAAATGCATATTATCTTTCCCATGTTATTTTTATTTCGGAACAAACATTCGGTCCAAACAAGCGAACTCTAGAGCTCTAAACTACAGTCAGTCAGCAACTATATCACAGTGACATTTCAATTTACAACTCTGGACACGTCTCCTAGAACATTACGACTTGGCAGTTACGCAGGATAAAAATGTGTCACTCACTAATTACATTCCCCGACGTTCGAATTTAGAGGTTCACTCCTGTTTGCCAAGTTTTCGATAACGCAACTTTGAAGTTACTACTCAAATCCGCAAATTTAAGAGGTGCTCGGATCATTGAATTGCTTTTCAGCAAAGGTTTTAAGTAGAGATGGGCCGACTCTGGGTTTTGCCGACTAGCAGACTAGCCAAATAGTCAGCCGACTACTCGGCAACGCAAATCTTCATAATTCGGAGTTATTCTGGTAAGTCGTTATCAAAACTTCCAAAAAATGTTTGTTCCGTTTTTTGGAAGTTTTCGAACCGTTTTCGAAAAAAAAAACAGAGCGGATTCATGTTAAGACATTAAAGGTGTGATGTGCCTGTTTACGTTATTCTGTCAACCCACATTTTAACTGTAACTACTTACAAATTAAATAAATATTGGTTTTAATGCCTAATTTTAATAACCAAACCAAATATTATTAAAATCAAACCAAACTAACAATTATCGTTAGTTGACGACTAGTCGGCACAATTTGTCGACTAGTCTGCACCTACAGTCTAGTCGGTAAGACTACCCACTATCACTAGTTTAAAGTATGTCTGGCTCAAGTTGCCGAGCCACTTGCCTTTATTCACTAAATAGAAGTCAAGAACAGTCGTGAAAAAATTACATTATTATACTCTTGGGACTGACAGTTGTGGGTCTGTCTGTAACATTTATGAGGAGACAGTTATTTTATTACAGGAGTTAGGATCGCGGATTCAAAGTTCTTATCGCTATTCTATGCAAACTATGGAGTGGAAGATCGCCAGTAGCGAATAAATTAAATGTGGTAACTGCATGGTGGAAGACAGTTTAATGATTTCATTGGTTTTTTATTATGACATCCTAATTTCTAGTGCCTACGTGAAGTAACTTATTATACTAGAAGTAGGTACATTATACAATTTCAATATAGGAGTACATATTATGAATTCTAATTATGTACGTATTTGATCATTATAGAAAGAAAGAAAAATAATATGTTTATTAGGACAAGCACACATCAACAAATACAGAAAGAATAGAAATAAAAGTACAAAGTACCTAAATAAATAAAAATAACCACCACCATATTATTATCTCACCATGTAGTAGGTACCTTCGAAACAATCCGTTTCCAAAGCCTTCCACTAGTAGGCTTAGCACACACGTTTTCTAGAGATAAAGAATTATGTCGATTTTTCCTTTGCAAAAACAAAAAATATAAATAATTCTCAACGCAGACAAAGGAGTGCGATACGCTCAGGTCGTCTTCCATTAGCTGCGATTTCACAAGGTCAGTTGTACGTAGATATTTTTAACTTGTACCTTCGTAACTGTGACGTCATACATGCATACAGGACTCCAGTGGCGGATTAACAAATTTTGATGGTATCGGATGTAATTTTTGCCGCTCTTGCTGGTCCACGTCCTAGATTATTTTTGAAATCCAAAAATGACAAGTGAGAGAGCAAAGACATTGGTAAAATTTGTTGCAGAGCTCTAACCATCATGAAGAAATATTTTTGAATTTTATGAGGTAGCAAAAAAGAAACCCCAAATTTGCCGCCCCAAAAATCTGCCGCCCTAAGCTCCAGTCTACTCAGCCTGCTGGTAAATCCGCCACTACAGGACTCACCTAATAGAATCGCACCTTTAGCACCATCCGGTGGTCTGGTGTGTAGCAGTAATTGATAATAGCACCAGTCAGCTACAAGATAGGAAACACATATTTCCTTCGAATTATAGGTACAAAAAGTACATTTTATTTGATAAAATTCCAACTTAATTTTACTACCCGCTACGAATTGCAGCTCACAAAAGTAAAAAATATATCCTCCGTCGAAATTAACATCGCCATACGAATGTGTCATAAAGGTACCGTACAGTTATATTAAAGTACTAGCTTAGGCATATAATAATATTGCAGACGACGACAGTTCCCAATCCTTGGCCACGTCTGTCCGTGATGCAATAAAACTCCACAAGTTATGATATAATATGCATTTGTGATGAACTGGCGAATATGGCGGCACTAAACTTATCTGAATCACGCACATACCGGTGGGATATACAGGCTTCCCTGTCGGTACTGTGCATATCTATACTAATATTATAAAGCGGAAGAGTTTGTTTTTTTGAACGCGCTAATCTCAGGAACCACTGGTCCGATTTGAAAAAATCTTTCGGTGTTGGATAGTCCATTTATTGAGGAAGGCTATTTTTGATCCCGATATTCCCACGGGATCGGGACTTATGCCGGTGAAACCGCCCGGAGCTGCTAGTGGCTTTATATGACTGGTCTCAAGCGAAAGGGGTATTCAAGTTTAGTTGGAACTAATGTGATACTTTAACAGAACTAATTTGATGAGCAATAGATTAACGCTTTTGTTCATACATATTTGTTTACCCTATTTTAGTCAAAATTTGGCAATATCTTTTTCCTACTTTTGAAAATGAAAAACGACGCAAAAGATTCTTTCACTAAAATCTATACCTACTAATATTCTAAAGATAAAGAGTTTGTTTGTTTGAGCGCGCTAATCTCAGGAACGGCTGGTCCGATTTGAAAACATCTTTTAGTGTTGGATAGTCCATTTATTGAGAAATGCTTTATTCTTTTCAAAAAAATTAGGCGGCCGAAGTCGCGGGCACTGCTTGTTTATAATAAACTCTGAATTCAGTATCCAAAAGTTTTCAATCATCACATCAATCCAAAAGAGTTTAAAAAAAAATCTATGAACAACACACAGCGCCACCTAGCCCTGTGCTAAGCTACTGAACTTGTGTTACGGTGACTAGACAACGGATATAATACTTTATATATATTTTTTGTACATACATACGTATTATATACAAAAATAGTACTGTTTTCCGTTGTAGTACTAAAAGGTACTACAACGGAAAACAGAAATCGTTTAGAACAGATAACGCGACACGCAACATCGCGAATGCTCATCCGATAATCGAATAAAAGATGGTCGCCAGCACAGCACTCACAGAAGCGGAATACATCAGGCATGTTGTTTTTGCCAATGGTATTAATTTCATAAATAATTAATAGGACACATTTGGATCGGTAAGTGGACGTAGATGGGAATGCACTCGACAAATTGACTGATAACCGCAATTGGGAAAGGCTAAATACCGGCAAATGATAGTCCGATTGATGCTTTCATCTGCAATTCTCTGAATTACCTACTCTATAGGTAAATTCATATTAAATATAAAAGTACAACGACGAAAACACAATGATGATTGATAGATATACCCCTTCTACTGGTCTATGTGTTACGCGTGTAGTACGCGTGAGATAAAGTAGAGAAAGTGTGAGCGTATAGGAAAATGGATTCAAACAATAGAGGAGAATGGACTATAGTTATCGCTTCCGCGTATTGAGTGAAATAGGATTATTTCAACTGAAATGTGACATCGTTATGTCAAAATGAATGCAATTGTATATGAATTTGACTGGGGGTGATCGACGACACTGTAGCATTGTAGTCGTTGGATGGAGGCGACTCGAGATCGTTATTTGTGGCGTCGTATGGGGGAGGCGATGTTCAGCAGTGGATGGATAAGGGCTGAGATGATGATGATGACTAGTTGTGACTAGGGTATACCTGCCTTGTGTTGCTTCCTCCTAGTCGTTTAGCAGTCAACCTTTTATTTTTAACAACTTTAGTATTTTTTATTTATCAAAAGCCTATCTAAACGCAAGTATTATACTTGGATCCATGATTCAAACAAATTACGAACGCGACAGACACAGACACGGATAACAAAATGTCTCATTTCAAAGTCAATTTATGATTGAAGTGTTGATTAAATATACATAGATGTGAACACGTATAATGAAGTACATATTGCTCGCAAACACCGAGTGGGTACGTGTTTGTAACTGATGTGTGTGACCATTAAACACAATGTTACCTAATCAACGCTAATCAGTTCTATTAGGAATATGGATGTTGCAGTTTCCATATTACAATACTATTCCTGTTTGCAGTGACACAAATTTAAGCTAATAACGACTCTCGAAATACAGACCTTTGTTAAATCAATGATTTACAAGGTGCATGATAAATGCTTTAATAACATTAATTGCGTGAAACTGAAACACTACCTGAAGTTACAATGTTTTGTTATTATTTCAAAGGTTAGTCGGATGCAACATAGAACTAAATTTTAATCGAATCGTTTGCGGGTGCGGTATTTGTACAAACAAATTAACGCGAGGTGCGATTGGGAAATCTGAACAAACATTCAAAATAAACTGAATTTGAATTTTGACATAGTAGGCTGGCGCGTGCGTACCTACCTACATACGTGTACTTTATTGGATTACCTATCGACCAAAATAGAAATAAAAACTTAGTAGAATAGATTTTATTTTACTTTTAAAAACAAAATCGTATAACCAAGACCCGTGCAGATTATGGCTCACACGCCATCGTCCTGGGAATGGCCCGTTCGAAAATTGTGGTAAGAATTTTGGAGTTAAACTAAAGGAGGACCCGTTTCGGATATATCTTACGATAATATGACTCTCCAAAACGTTTTAACTCGAAATAAAAAATAATGCGTGATTTCCGGGAAACATCTGATATAACTGGAAGCGAGATTGTATTATTCTTTTCGCTGGATTAAAGCAGACATGGATATGTGTCGCTAAGTGGGTTTGAAAAATAATGAATGCACAGTACGACACAACTTTGAAAATTTTTCTCCATCACGAATGCAAAGGACGGGCTACACAAAAGTAGACGAGCGCTATTTGTATAAAACGAGCTCAATATTGAATTCTAGATGACCAAAGAGTGTTTCGAAATGAGAGGTGTCTGAAAACAAGCAAAAGGGAGCAAAAAAGAACTGTACCAAACTTTATCTTTCTGTGACAAAACGTGTGGATCGGGGAAACAAAAACTATTAATGTAGAGGCTCTCACGGGCCGCTGAGTTGTCGGTCGGTGCGTTTCGTTTGATAATTTCCTTGTACAGCTGGCTTTAATCGAATGAACCGGGTTGTCCAGTTGTACCCTGCCTCTACCCCCGAGGTGCTACGAGCGCAATAAAATTGTTCACCTCGATTATCGTTGGCAACACCAAGTTGCACATTTTGGAACTGAAGGATGACATACGTGCGTATTGTCAGAAACGGTTGGAAATGATAGGTACCTAGTGTAGTATTTTCTTATATTTGTGCTACTGAAAAAGCTCATAATAACTTTTGATATTATAATCCTTGGCAACTATTCTATAACTAAATCGTCTCAACATAGCTTCAGCATCGTTTGATTGTTCTAGAAATCGGTTTAGAAAAAAAATAATCAAAAGCTTTAATAAAGCTGTGCAAAATTGACCAAAATTTATTGAAAAATTGAACGATCTTCAAGCGACGCTAAGACAATTTAGTCACAAAATACGTGATCGGGGGGCATCACGTATGCTGTAACTAAAGGTTGATTCTACTTTCTGACACAGTCACGCACGTACGTATCCAGCCCTACGTCTATCGTGCCTTGTGTTTTTGCAGAAGTATTGTTTCTTTTTAAAATATTTCTATGAAAGCCCAGTGCAGGCTTAAGCACTTAAAATAGAATATTACAGTCACAATAATTGTGCACCTAAATTGCACGCAGATTCGTATGGTAGGTAATAGGTAGGTAGGTACCCACAGTTTAAATACATCGTCCTACGAAGTATCTTGCTTTGCACTCGGTTTCGTCCGCGTAAGTTTCGATCACGTGAGAATATCGGAATAACAAATCTTTGTGTTAATCCAGATCTCAAGCTATCTTCATACCAAGTTTCATCGCAATCGATTCTGTAGTTTTTGCGTGAAGGTGTCACAAATATACCTTAACTTCTTGGTCCCTAGGAGGGTTGGTGTCAGGGGGCGTCCCGTTTAAAAATATTGTTAAATCTATTTGCAGTATGCTTGGCCAATGATCAGTGATGACTTAACCTACTGTTCCGACCCCAAATAAATTAAGGTTTTAGCGAACCCCGGGCTCCTGAAAGGGATGCAACCGGGAACATATCTCAGATGAGAAAAACATACTCGTATTTTCACCTTTAAAATATGTATTTGTAGTAGTAGAATCAACGGTTAAAGAGTTTCGGAGATTACTCGTACTTACACAACTGGTAGGGCTAAGTGTAACGAGCGCATTTACATAAAAAACCTTTTCACTTTACATCCTAGCATTATTTGCGCCGGCCAGCGAGTTCGTTTTTAATCTTAGTGTGATGCACTTTCACAGGTTCTAGTAAGCTTTGTAAGATAGACCTATAGGTCCCGGCAAATAAGTTCGATTTTTTTACGTGGAAGGGGAAAGTTCGCTCAGTACTTTTTACATGCGACTTCTATAAAAAATCGACTTCGCGCATCCGCCATTTTTTATTAACTAATTTGCTGGCCACTACATCTTAGGATAATAATTATGGGTGGAAAAAACGCCCTTTTCTTGGAGCGAAAATATCAAAGGTAGTCTTTTTTAACTATGTCAAATTAATAATAATTCCACTCTTGCAGTGTTGGCATACCTAAACAAAAACATCGAATTTTGAATAGTATCGATTTATGTATCTACTATCGATTCATCACACTTAGAATCCCGTATGATTTTGAGACAATACTGACAAAAATGTATCAAAATAACATTTTAATGGAAAAATACTTCTGTAAAAACACAACGCATGATCGACGCAGAGCTCAATTTGAACCAAGAACGCATTTTTACTCAAACCGGGAGGAATGAATTGTCCAATTAGTCTACCGTCGTCGGTGACTCTTACGCTAAATCTTTGCATCTGTACCTTTACCATCTAACACATGGCATGTTTGAGAATAAAATTAAATTAAATAACATTTATTTTCAAATTTAAAATATACTTTAAAAGGGTACAGTGCCTAAAACCTAGCTCTCTTATTAATAAACGTGGTGTTGGTCAGGTTAATGAGAGCATGCTTTGTCTTTTTCTGTGACAAAAATTTTCAAAGTTGACAGACAGAAACAAAAAGTGCTAAATCTATTCGGACCTTATTTCATGATTGTTAATAAGGGAGTTAAGAGTCTAGAGTGAATATGTAGTTTTTTTTTCTAGGTAAGCATGCTACCTACATCGTCGCTGGGATGAAATATACCTATCTTTAATGATAATGATGCAGTAGGTACCTATTAAAAGAACAAAAAACTATTAAAAACATTCCGTTGCAGTGATCATCATTTCGCAAACACAGTTTAGTGCAAAGCGTCCACTACGCATGAACTCTATGAAACCATCCTTTTGAATAAATGTTGTCAGGGCTCAGTTTTAAATGTTTACCGACATAGAATAAAACAATTATAGCGAGTCAGGTCGTCGACGAAATTAAGCCCTGCGGCTAGTTCGCATCCGTCGTAATAAAACACATGCAAAGTTTTTCTTTGCTGAGCGTATAGTGGCCGCAGCAAACGGAAACGAAGCAACAGGCTTGATTAAAACACGTGTTTACAGAACGCACACGGACGCAATAATACTGCCACTCTCCAGTGAGCGGTGTTATCGCACCCCAACCCTCTAGGTGCGCTGCATTGCTTAGGTACTCATATAGGCGAAGCTTTATGCCGGAGTTCGAAGAGTTAAGTCAAAAGCTCGTTTTGAAATAGGATATTCTGATATTCCTATTTGACTATTCCGCGTCGTGTTATTTGAATTGACGACAAAGTGTGGGACATGTTTATGAAAGTTTGACTAACTGATATTGTTATCTTTGTAGCAGGTTGACCTACGTACTCTTTAACCTTCTTTTACCATTATGTAGCAGTTAAATTAACTAAGTATGTCGATATATCTCGACAAAAGAGTAGGTATGTAGAACTTCCCTTTGGATCAGAAATGAAATGGTAGGTACGTCCACTAAGCCCCTTGATGTCCTGCCAACAGATCTTCCTACGGAGTACTATATGCATGCGCAGGCTTTTTATAAGTCCGATGTAGGTACCTACCTATACCTAACCAATAACTAGCCAAAGCACAGCAATATCCTCCATCCCCATCTAGGACGTAACATAACTCAGCAAATTTTTACGTCTGTAAATTATAGTTTTACGATCGAAAATCATTTTTATGTTTTCGTAGGAATTTAATATCACGCCGGCTATGTTCCGTGCATTCGCTCTTTTATTGCGCTGTAATTTTATTGTTTTCTCAATTTTTATTAACTATCAACCACCTACTTAGGTTTCTCCTCTTATAGTAGATCAATTCTTCCTAGTATATTACTAGTCATATTATTTTATTACGTTGGTAAGTAAATATCTGCGTAGTACTTGGGAACAAAACGTGACTGACTGGCTGATCTATAGATGTAGGTACCTTACCTACCTCAGAATGTTTACCTCTTAGTCTCTTCTTTTTAACCGACTTCCCAATAACCGAAGGAGGAGGTTTTCAATTCGTAGCTATATTTTTTTCGTATCCTGTAGGTACTTAGTATCACGTAGTGTTACAGTTTACAGGTCGCCCTAAGGCCTCTTAGCTAGATTCTAAGACTTAATCTAATGGACGGATCAGGTTATCGATTCGAAGTTCAAGCTCTTATGCATATATACAGACAGCTATTCTCATGTAGAGAGTATTTCGTAAGATTTTTTGAAATTCTTACTCTTTCAAACTTTACAGGGCACAACTTAAAAAAAAATGTTGAATTCTCGAAATTTTAAACTTCCCAGTATGTTGAATTTTAAAAAGTTGGATTCCTTGTTAAAGTACAATTTAATAAAGAAACTACGCGACGTCAATGTTCAAGATAAAGAAATTAATTACTTCAGATCCTAAGTTACAAAGGAAACAGTCTCATACAGAAGATTACCTATTAAAAAACGTTGAATGCACACTCATAGCGAATCTTTTATAAAATATTTTCAAAGAAGTTTTAGTTTTTAAAGCTTAGCGGTTAATTCACTCTTTATGGAAACAAAACAATGTCTTGTTTCTTTACTCCGCGGCTGCAAATAACAATGTTCACGAAACCTTTAAGTTCATATTTTCAAAGTTGGTGTTATTCGTTTATTTTCTTCTTGGATACTATAATCCGAAGAACTTTGATCCTCTCGTAAGTGGGTTAGTGTGTAAACTGCTAGAGATAAATACGAATCATATATAAACATTCATATTTATTAAATTCAATGTCCTGACTGATCTATATAATAATATCAACGCAGAGCGCAAACCGCTTTTGGATTTTTGGGAAATCCCGCGGGATCGGGACTTACGCGGGTGAAACCGCGGGACTCTGCTAGCCTGATATTAAAATAAGGATGCACAATTCGAGACTCCTAACACCTTGTAGTTTCTGAGATTTCGTAATAAGTCAGTGATTTTCTCTTTTAAGAAGTATTAAGAAACCTACCTATTCTTCTTTATATCTTTATCTATCTTTATGCTATTTGCAACAATGATCAAAGGGGTTTAGAGGACCCCGAGCTCCTGAGAGGTAGGTATGTAACCGAGAACATCGTTCAGATGAGAAGAAGGCAACAATAGGTATACTGGTTTAGGTATACCCATCCGTGAAGTAAATACCTATCTACGACATTTATCGGTTAATGCTATTGATATCGCCTAACGTATACGACCAATCTACAAGGAACTTATAAAGTTTTTTGCTAATCTACGACTGCTACGACCAACTACGTCATTAGTGTAGTCTCTGCGTTGTTAGGGGCGCTTAGCAACTATCCACCGTTTCTAGGCAAAGTAAACATTTGTCAGTCGTTGAAAAGTCATTTTTATTTGTTTATTCAGCAAATTATTTACCCAACTTTTAATTGTTTTACAGTCGTTCATTATTTAAATAAGAAACAATGGATCTGAAAAGGACGATAGGCATTGCTCCGGATGCGGATTGTATTAGGAAAGTAGTGGAGTGTCAGTGTGAATTGGGTAGGGAGAAGCTGTTAACAGCTCCGCCTTACAAACGGATGGCCTCACCAGCGCAGAAGGACCCCCAATCTCGGTACCAAACTGCCCCCTGCGCCAGGGATACAGAACAGTACAAATACCCTACCAGTCACATACTAATCACTTTCAAATCACCACTCCATCCCGACGAAGTGTTCAGTAAAGTCTTCCCCGCGAGTACCCCTGTTAAATTCGTCAAACGTAAACTTGCTAAATTACTATCTGTATCGAATACTAACCTTTTGTTAACGAAGAACAGAACAATTTTGAAAGATACGAGCCTATTATCGGATCTGAAAGCAGACCCCCTTGGTAACATGGTTATAGATGTCTTCACAAAAGACTCTGAGGACTTTGCTCTGGCCTCGATCCCCAAAGAGAGCTATGTCCACGAACTTCTTCATGCCGTCTTACCGAAGAAAAAGATGAAACCTTTTATTGCCATAAAATTTCGAATACGAAATCAAAATGAAACATTCACACGATCTTATCATTCGATCATGAAGATACATGAGATTAAGAAGAATTTAGCCGGTCTCTTTAATACTGATCCACATAATTTAGTTTTCTTAAGGGGAGAGAACCCATTGAAAGATAGAATGGCTTTGCTAGATTTAGATTATGACAAATATGGCATTGTCGAAGTAGAGTTGTTGACGAAAAACAGCGAAAAACTGAACTTGGATAAACTTTACAAAGAAAATCCGGTTAATGACGTGATTAGTGTAACGGTTCCTTTTGGTAAAACTATAAAAAGCATCAATGTAGAGATATTTGCCGAAAAAATGGAGAAGCCTTATTTAGGAGGTTACAGAAACGTAAAAACTGGTAAGAATAAATAAATAAATAGTGCAGAATGTAGCAAACAGCTCCATCTAGCCCCTACTAACTAACCGGCCCAAACCAGCAGGCGGGTGTTTGTCCGACGCGCCACAGCGGCCGTCGCGTCGTTTATATGATACTAGTAGGATTTACTTATAGCTCTATAATTATTAATTATGCAGAAGGTTCGAAGTATAATATTGGTTAACTAAATGTTCCTTTAGAAAATATAATAAAAATATATATTTATTTTTAGTTTCGGAACAAAACGTTTCAAAAAGAATGTTTCTAGAAGTTAGCTAGACTATCCGTCACTATAAGTAGGCTACCTAAAATTAAATTAAATTTAAATGCTTTTGTTTCTAGATCAAGTGTATCACCACGCCTTCACACAAACACCACAGAAACCTGAAAAGTTGCCACCAGAAAAGAAAAATTGCAGGGATACTCAAACAGCTGAGGAAAAAGAGAAAATCTATGTAAGATTCTATGGAATTAGTATGAATTCGAAAACTCCGAAAACAGTGTATTTTAACGTCGAATTTATTTTTACTTTTCAGGACACGAACTACAGCCGTGCCACCCAAATGACCACCAAACACGTTTACATACCCAACATAATGGACAGAATAATAGTACCAAAACCGTATGAAACCTATGAAGAAATGGTAAAGCGACTTGACCATATACATTTCGCCACAGTCATTCAAAGAGCTTTCAGACATCATCAGTTCAGACAAAAAGTGGAGCGATGGCTCAGAGTCTGCAAGTGAGTAATTAACAGTGATTGTACTTACCTTCATTAATGTTCTTTGCACTCTTTTATGTGTATTGTATATGTTATAGGCAATGTGTATAATCCGGCATTGTATAGAATGCCTAGGCATTGTATACATTGCCTAAAACGTTCAGGCAATGTGTATAATACGATTCATTTCATACATTGCCTAGGTATTGTATAAAATGCCCGAAGCGCATCAGGCAATGTGTATAATTAACGACGGCAGCAGTCGCCAAAGCGCCTTATTCTGTAAATAAAAAAGGCGTGATGTATAAAAATCGAAACGCTGTCTACGCAAAAAGCACGTTACATACATTACCTATGCGTCAACCGGCATTCTATACAATGCCTAGGTATTCCATACATTTCCTAGGTAAAGTGTAAAATAGTTTGAACATTCAATATCATTTCACACATTGCCTGGACGACCCCGGCATTCTATACAATACCTAGGAAATGTATAGAATGCCTGCATTATACACATTGCCTATAACATATACATATTCTAGGGAAAGAATAGCCAGAATGGACGAAGAAGACAGACTGGAACGAGAAGCAATGGAAAGGCGGTTACGAAGGGACCTGATAACTAAAACATTTCCTAAAACGCGTGAGGATTTCGACCAGCTTTATGCTATGGTAATTAGTTTGTCTCAAGTAAAAACGTTTGTTGTTTTTTGTGGTAGTCCTACCAAATTATTCAAATTAATGTTTGCAGGTTGACCGCTGGAAACATGCTGAAATTGCTAGAATATCCCGACTACACTCGAAAGGTCCCAAGATAGCAGAATTCACGTTACTTCTTGACAAGGAGGTGGAATTACTCAGATGTATCGAAGATTACAGAGTCAAAGTAAAAGAAGACAGCAAGAAAATAAAAGAAAAGAAGTTCTTAGAGGAAATATCGAAACCGGTCGCATGGTACGGTCGAGATGGCAAGCTCATTACGATGGACACAATCGAAATACAAAAAGCAAGGAAATTAAAAGAACTCTATAATGCCTTCTTACGGGACGATATGCAAGTCAAAGAGCGAATGGAGCTTCTAGTAGACTTGAAATACGCATTACAAGAGTTTCGCCATTATCTTGCGGAAGAAATAATATCTCTGTTAGATAGAGAATGCGATCTTCTCGTTCGAAGATGCAATGATTTCCAACTCGAATTTCTAAGACGAAGAACTGCTGCTTCCATGTTTCAACTAATAAAATGCTCAGAACTTAATTCTAATGTCACGAAATGTAAAGATATAAGGGATTTTAAGAAAATGGAAAACAGTCGTCTTCATCTTTGCGAGCTTTGTCATCAAGTGAAGCCCTACTCAGATTTTCCTCTCAACTGCAAGATGAGCGGATTCCTGGTTTGTAAATCGTGTTCTTGGAAAGATTGTAACGAGCGTTTATGGATAGACATGACGCCATATAAATTCATATTGAGAGCGGTGCAACGTGATGAGCGTCGTCGAAAATGTTGGGGATCAATGGCGTTCGTTCTCCAGGAGAAAGATATCTTCTTCATTGTCGAAAAACTATGGCACTCACATTCGGCGATAAGTGAATGCAGCGACGTCACCGAACTAAGATTATGCCGTTGGCATGTCCACGAAGACTGGTCTCCTTGGAACTGTTTTCTGGTAACAGTTCCAGAAATGAAGGCCCATTTGAAACTGGAAGTGCCTGAGGAGGTTTATGACGAAGAATTGGTTCAAAAAGTTAAGAATAAACATAGTCTGGCGAAAGCTAACTTCGAACAACTTATAACCGTGAACAAGAGATTTACGGGGACTGGTGACTGGCAAGGAATTCGGGCGCCGGCTGTCGCTAGAGTTCCCGCTGTTGAAAAGTTGTAACATTTTTTGCTACATTAGCTTCTACATTTTATTGGTGTAATATGATCATGTTAATTGTTATTTATTGATCTAGTTGTCTTGTTTGTTACAGTTTTTGTTGGTGTCAAATAATATTTTTACTTATGTTATCAAAATCTAAAGATACAAGGTGGTTAATTTGGGTGGTCATTGAGAAGAGGTCCTAGAACTACGAGCGTATCTCGGACCCTTGGTTTAAGATCGATTCCCGGAATTCCCACTATTAAACGACAGTTAAAGTTAGCGGCTGTTAAAGTTAACAGACCATAAAATACATAAATTCCGCTAATCCCATCTATTAAAAAATCCTGTCACAAGAAAGATACCATGAGGTTCTTTCTTTAAAACTAATTGTATTTAATATTTAACCTTTGTTATTTAACTTATTATCTACTCCAGTACCTACGTTATTTTAAATATTTTTTCGTTATACCTGCTAAATGGGTCAAATAAAACAAAATTAATATTTAAATTGTCTTCTTTTAATAATTACATGTAATACTTTATAACATAATTACACATTACATACAATAATAATTTCTCAAGATATCAAACTCTCATGATAAAAAGTCTATAAAACAAACATTATAATCAAAACACGGTTGTGATCAGTTGATGTTTCAACTCAACGAAATGCATTTTAGAACTACGATTAGTTATACACAAGTCAATAAATAAATTACAAACTATAATTTAGTTAGGGGATAGGACCACAGCTGTACAAAGAACGTAGAAATGCTAATAGAATCAGAGATTTTTCTCTACAAATTGTGTTTATCTAATCATTAGGTAGTACTATTTAAATATAAGGACTTATGGCTGTACTTAGCAACGTTTTTAAGTGAAACCTAAGGGATGCTGTTACATTTTCGTTGAAGTTTAATTTCATGTTCTTTAAGGCGCTGTTCCAAAGTCTAACAGAGGGCAGGTAAAGCTAAAAAGTCATTGTAGGTTTGTTATTCAAAGATTTTTCCACTTTTTACACGGAACTATTGGTGTTTATTTACGTTTCTATCAGTATCTACGAATCGAGACGAAATTGTCACTTGTAAATGACATTTTATTATTGATCATAGTGATTTATGTATGTGCTATAATTATAATTAAAACTATAATAATTGGGTTTTCTTCTGTTTTCGCGATACGCGATAGAAATTAAACTCATTTTTCGGTTTTAATCGCGTGGTGTTTATTATTTTTAGCATTAGTTTCAATGCTCAACGTTTCGAGACTTATGTTAGGTCTCTTCTTCAGGATAGACTATAATCATTAGCTTTACGCCACTTTCTTATCAAGATAGTTATCAAGTATTGTGTCAGTGAGTTGTAGTTTTTTATTTAAGGACAATTTTACTAAGTCTCATAGATATCGCGCGATATCTCCCACCTATACTTATTCCAGCTTATCAAACTTTAACATACTATACCACAGCGCCTTAAGTTTCTCTCAGAAAGCTTCTAAGTGCAGCCGTTAAGAATTAAAGCTGTCGGATAATGTTGACGGTAACAACTTTATAAGGCGCAAAATAACGTTACCTATAATATAAATGAACATCTCAGATTCGTCTATCTACATACATTTAACAAGACATGCAATGTGTCTTAAAATTACTTCACAAAAGAGAAAGAATTGCCTTTAGATAACCAGACACACCGAAGAAAATACCCCAAATTGAATGGATACTTCAAAAGCCAATCGGGAGTAGATTTCTTGAGTACCTACTTATATAAAAAAATAATTCCCTTATTTCTAACGGTATGATTAGTTAATCAGCCGTTATGTTGTTACTTATGTTTAGTATCATTACAAATAAAAGATAACGCGATTAACTAATAGCCCGCTTAGCAGTATTTATAATTAATTATATTTTAGGAGTCAATAAATCTAAGCCCAAGTGCTAGTTGCATTTCAGAGGTCTTACCATAGGCTCTTACCGTTTCGATCAAATGTCGCGTTTGCTGCAATTCACTCTCTAGCACTTTTATCGTATACGGATGACACTAGTGTGAATATTTCGAAGAACCTATGGTAAGACCTCTGGTGTTTCAAATATTTTTCAGTGTGGGTTATCTAAAAAAACACTGCATTTGATAAAAAAAAACATCAAATAAATACTAATCTAAAAAAAATACAATAATTCAATTTTAAAATATTTCATCGTGATGTTTTTGCAAAACTTATTTTTAAGTAGATGCTGTGCCTTATTTACTATTTGATATAAATATAGTAAAATCTTATGCGAGTCAACGAAAAATCAAACCGAAATCGCCACGAGAATGATCAGTCAAGTAAAACGGAGTCTTTGTGTAAAAACGAACCAAATTCTAGTTCTACAATGTAATTTGAAATGAAATTTTCCTAATTACTTCTATCTAGTAGTCTAAGCATCAAATTCTCTCGTTTACCATCATTGGACTTAGCGTTTTATATCACTGAAGGTAAAGTGCTTGTTTTTTAAATGCATAGTTGAAACGAACATGTCCGAAGACATGGAAAATTGGCCAACCCGGAGTAGGCCCCCGTGTCATCTTACTGCCTAACGACTTCTAGAGGAGGCCCGTACAGTGAGACAATTGTAGTTCGGCTAACATTTAGGGCATGCAATATCGGAAGGTTTTCAATCTCGAGATGATATCGATATTAAGAGCTCAATCCCGGGATCCCGGGATTGATACTGGGATTTTAGATATCGTTAAAAAGGCGAATTTAATACAATAAAAATGTGTTAAATCTAAAATATTTAACAAATTAAGGACTCTAGTGGTTTCGTTACGTAAATAAGTTACCCCGAGGGCCGTCCACCCCATAATTTTGGAAATATGGCGGGCAATTAGTCTAAACCCGAAAGTATCTAAACTTTCGTGCCAAATTCTATGCGCACCACTAAAATGATGTTAGCAGTAAAATTTTGCATGCGAGCTTGTATAAAAAATACTTAGAAAATTTATTTTCAAGGAAAAATAGCATACAAAAATTTTCACTTGCAACGAGGCTTGAACTCGCGGGTCAGTGTGTTTCGCACCCGATGTTTATTGCACCCGTAGCTAATGCCCCCGATTTTCAATTGAGGTATAACAGCTAATTTCGTCATAACAAAAGTTATTTGTACCAGGTACAGTCGACGAAAAAGTGTTTCTAAACTAAATAAGTAATTAAATTTTACTATGAAATTTCAAGTTTATGATTATTTTGATGATACCTTAGAGTTATAATGAACTGAATATTAATGTAGATGTTTTTTACGAACAAAATATTAGACATTAATATTAATAATACCTTATTATTACCAAATATTTACCATTCACGGAGATGTAGGGTGTGATGCACAAGAAACTAATGTTGTGCCTATATTTTAACGTGCTACTAGTTAACAAAGAAAAGAGCACGTATGAAATGATGTTCAGAAAAATTAAAGAAGCTGTGCCGCACTTTAATCCCATGAAATTCTGTGTGGATTTTGAATTGCCTACCATGCTGGCAATAGAAGAGGTATTTCCGGCGGTTAAAATACAGGGGTGTAATGTTCACTTCCAAAGTATTTCTATATTTTAATGTTTAATCATTTTGTTATCAATGTTCTAAATATTAAGGTTTGTACATAGAACACATGTAATGTACTATTTTTTTTAAATTTACTATTACAAATAAAAAATGGTAAGTAATAAAAAAAGTAGTTAGACTTAAAAATGACGGTTTTGCATGTTAATTGTTTTTGCTGTATTTTAATGTTTAATTATTTTATTGTCAATTTTCTTAAAATTTAAGTTGATTCCTTTATATTCATTAGGTATTCAAAATTACCTTCATTATATTTTAAGTACCTATTATAAATCATCTTATTTTTTGAAATGTGATTTTTGAATTGTACCTAACGACTAATGTTTTTAGCAAATTGTTGTTTCACCGACATTATTAATAAAGATTAATATTAAAAAACAAAGTCTGCATCATTTCTTGTAAACACCTCTAAACATTTTTATAATATGTTTCACTTTGCTATCTGACTGTACTTTGGATAAAAATATTCAACCAATACATTTTATCGCAATAAAACAAAATCGGGGGCATTAGCTACGGGTGCAATAAACATCGGGTGCGAAACACACTGACCCGAACTCGCGTCTTTGGGTCGCGAGTGAAAATTCCGCAAGCCAGCCAGCCTCGCCGCAAGTGAAAATTTTTGTATGCTATTTTACCTTGAAAATAAATTTTCTAAATAAAATAGCCTTGAGCTACATACAAAAATTAAAAAAGAAATTTAAAAAATACTTGTCTTAAAAATTGCAATGAATCACGTTACTTTTATTGTTTTAAACATTTTACCAATTCCCTACGCTTCTAAATCTAAATCTCAGGGGTAGACTAATTTGGGTTTAATTTTAATAGTTCTATTCAATCTTTCTATGAGGCAAAATATAGCTAAAAACCTTAATATGAACCCAAATAGTAAATTGGTCAAATCTCGATATCGGATCACTCAATCCCGGGATTATAATATCGAAAGTTTGCGTCCGAGATCCCGGGATCCCGGGATTCATGCCCTACTAACATTATTATTATTTTAGTGAGAAAGGGGGGGGGATAATACTGAAACATAGAATCAGTTAAAAAATAGCTAAAATCAGAAATATTTGTAAGGAAAAATACTTTTACAGAAACCAAACGCAAGGCGGGACTCGAAACCCCATATCTAAAGCAAGTTGTTAAGGAAGTCCCCGCCTCTTGTTGTGTTTTTGTAGATGTATTTTTTCTATGAAACATAGTAATGGTTAGTAACCATTACGTGCGGTTTGAACCCAACATTTTCAAAAATTCATCGATTTCGAGAAGTTTAAGAATCGAGTAATTGGTACATTGTAAATACCTTTGTATAAATTGGTTTCATTTTCATTACATAAAATTAAAGACGCCTCTTATGAAGGGTAGGTCAGTGATATAAAACGCCGCCTTCCGTCCTTCAAACTATTACATTTCACACAAATCTCTAAAGCAAACCGCGATAGCATTAGACTCTGTCCCATCAAGCTGAACGCACATTCGAACAGAAACAACGGTCGACGGACCAGCTAACTAAGTCAGAGTGACAAACAAAATCTTTTAACTTATTTAACACTGAAATTAAGATCATTTTTTGGTTTTAATCGCGTGGTGTCAATCCTGATAAAGAGACCTGTAAAAGCCTTGAAAGGTTGAGCATTGAAACAATGCTAAAAGTAATAAACACTACGCGAAACCTAAAAATGAGTTTAATTTCAATCCAACATCAAAAATTTAATATTTTAGGGATAATTTTTAGTCTCTCTCTAGTGTGGCCACTGTGATTTAGTTAAAAACGTTAATTAACGACGAATTAGCTAATCAATGTTTAATAAACGGTTCACTGATTGACTGATTCTTCTGTAATCAACGGCATACGACTAAAGGACCGTTGTTCTCAATTTAGGTACCTACAGTGCATTTTCGGTGAATATAATGTTACCCGAAAGGAGGTAGTTCTAAAATCTAGATGAATAACTTTTATCCTGCAACTTTGAGAACTTCGATCTTTTTTCTACATTACATAAAATTTAAAAAAAAACGATTTGTTAAAGTCGTCATATAAAATTTGTTCATTTAGACGTCTAACCCCCTCCTTCGCATAAAATTAACCTAACCGAACACCTTGTATTAGCAGCGAGACTAGCTCAGCGCTACGCGTCAATAAATCTCCCTATATTCGGACGATTTACACTAAAATTCAACCAACAAAGACCGTACTAACTATAAAATATATATTTACAGTTAGAAATTGTGCCTCGATAGAACAATACGTTACTCTAAATATAATTTGTAACTCTCTCGGAGTCATATTATACAAAAAGTGCAAGACAATATTCACAATTAAAAAATGACGCTATTTTTTATTTTTTTACACTTATAAGACTATTTTTGCACTTTCATATTGCCAGTTCATTGGCTTAAACTCGGAATATCTCAATTTAATTAAGACATCATAATTCATAACCCATATCAGTGTCAAGTGTCAACACAATATAACATATTATTTTTTTATATTTACATCGTTCGATAGAAGGAAGAGATAATTTTACAAAGAGATTATACTACGGTCGGTTTGCACGAAGAATTTCATACATTGACCTCTCTATTTCTATGACTTCTGGTTAAATATGCGCTATCGCTATCTGTCTCTTTCTCTCAGTAAGAGACTGCCGTAAAAATACCTCCTTACTTATAAACAATGATTAACAGTTGAATAAAATGTATTGTTTGTCTTTTAAACTTGACAGAAACAGACGTTACAGCCGTGTAAGTTATTACAGCCGTATTTACAAACAAGCCTATAAATATTATATTATAATATCTTGTCTTGCTCTTGTGCGTGACAATCAACGTCAGCGAACATGTGACAAAAGCTGAGTCCACGCATATAGGGTCGTTTGCGACTCATCGTTTACAAATAAGTATTTAATAAAAAAAAATGGTTCCCAAAATTCAATGCTGCCAATGGGACCCACAACCACATAAACACTTTAAAATTAGAATCTAATCGTAATAATATTACGTAAGTAGAGGGCAGATAGAGATCAATGAACGAAATTCTTTAAGCAAACCGAGCGAAGTTTAGAGATAGTTAGAGAGATACAACCAGTGGCTGCTAAATCGACCATCACCTCACATTTCATTAAATTTATAACGAATGGCATTATATCTATTGCTAATGGTGTTCCTAATATATTATGTACAAGGGAAAATCAACCCTATTTACAACCTTAATTACCTAACTCAAACCTTTTTAGTTTATAAAAGAAAACTTTACCTAAAATAATAAATTTAAATTGGTGCGAGTTATAGGATTTTAAACTAATATATTATTTTTAGTACTAAAATTATTTAAGACGAGATACCTTAGGTTTGATTTGCGTTTCAAAGCGCAATGTTTCTTGTAGTAAACTCAAAATATGAAAAGTGGCCCCGTTTTAAATAATTTTGAAGCAATTTATCTTCATAATGATTTAAAATTGAATTATTCCTGATAAAAATATGAAGTACCTATAATAAATAGAGCTTAAAATTTAATGATAGCCAAAAATTTCGTATTGTAAACAAATTAATATTACGGGCGCTAACATTAATTAAAATTTAGACCTAAACAAGACATACCTCTAATTATTATTCAAGATTTCAAAACAATATCAATCCCGCACCTTTACAACCGAACTAGGAGGAATTAAGTTTTCTACACTTTACAGAAGGGATTTTGATATTTAGTTCGAATATCAATAAAAAGCTACTTTCTGTATTTCTAATCAACAATGTCCTAACGTTATTTTTTTGATGTTATTTACAGAATCAGCAGTTTTTCAAAAATCAATGCATAGAATAGTGGATAAAACTTGGTAAATAAGTGAAATCCTCAGGTCAATGACACACCTTCTAAACTCAGCTGATTTTAAAGAATCTACGACTTTCCAAAAAAAAACTGTAGAACTAAAATTGTCACGATAGATATCAGAAGTAGCCCTAAACTGATTTCCTACTAACATCAATAACATTTTAGAGTAGGTAGACACAGAGGCAACAAAAGTAATATTCAATGGACAAATCTAAAATTTATTTATATTTTTCACATGTTTTCATGAGAAAAGGAATGAAAAGTCCTGCTTGATTTTCAGAGCCTTAAATCATAAAGCCCTGCTTTAGTTAAATACATATTAAAACTTTACACTGACAGCCACCCCCTTAGTTATAAACGATGACAAACTTTATTTAAAGTTTGAAAGTTAAAAGACAGACCCAAACGTTACATAAACTTAGTCATCGTTATAAAAAAGGGGGCCAGTGTCTCCTTTAAAAGTAACATAGCAAATATCCAAATTGACATTCTCAAGAGAATCTAGCTCGCTTGTCACTAAAACTGTTTGAAATAGACCGCAAACATCCACTTTCATTGCCTCCGTATCTAACTGTACATCTGTACTCGTAAAGACAAATGCTTACCCTATCCGAGTCAGTGGTAACCATCAGCCTCCATGGAAGAAGACATCCGGTCTGAGCTGGAGGTGCTGTAGTTAATACTGTTGCTATTCATGCTGTAGTTGAGGTTGCTGAGGGACATATCCTGGGGCACGTCCGAGGGTGAGGTCTGGTAGTAGCCGGGGTAGCCCGGGGGGTGCGTGGCGGCGGTGTAGGGCGCCGCGGGCTGCGAGGGCCCCTCTCCTGATTCCTTGTCACTGTTTTCCATGAATTGGATGATGCGGTGTGTCGCTTTCACGTGCGCTACTATTGGTGCTTCGGCCTGGAAATTTTAGTTTGGATATTATTATAAATTTATTTAAAAACGTAAACTTATTTCTGCCTCTGGCCACGTGGTTCGACTGTCTAGTTCGATCAATCGAACTACGTGAACATTTTGTTCCAGTTGGTTCGATTAATAGAACCACGAGTTTTTGAAAGTTCTGGTAGTTCGATCAATCGCACTACGTGAACTTTTTATATTTCTTAGTGTAAATCCACACTCAGGAAATACTGCTTTTTTACCAATAGTCGCAGGTCCGAATCCCGCCGGGTACTAAAGTTTAAGAAAGCATTTTTTCAAAAAAAAACTTTATTTACTTTTTGAATATTCATATGGGATAGGGACTTATACGGACGAAACAGCAGGACACAGTTAGCCTATTTATATTATTTATTTATTTTATTTTATTTTATTTTATTTGGAAAACATACAGTGAACAATATCTAAGTAATAAGAAGTTAAAAACTAAACACCATTTACACATTTTCGCATATAACCATTATTCGTCCCGCAGTTACAATATCGGGATCAAATGTACTCTTTGTTTCTCCTTGATAATGAAATCGGTCCAGTAGTTTCGGAGCCTATTCGGTACAAACAAACAAACAAATCTTTCCTCTTTATAATATTATTATAGAAGTATAGATATAACGATTGAAAACAATTTAAACAAAGGGTCATTGAATTGTTTCAGATTGGCACTCAACTGAAACTAGGTCGTCAATAAAAATATTTCTTTGCCAATTGTAACTACAATTGCTAGTACATTCAATTACATACCATTTTTAGGGTTCCGCACCCAAACGGTAAAAACGGGTCCCTATTACTGAGATTCCGCTGTCTGTCAGACTGTCACTAGGCTGTATCTCATGAACCGTTATAGCTAGACAGTTTATTATTTTTACAGATTATGTACTACTGTAGCCGCTATAAAAACAAATAACTAAACACACAAAGAAAATATCCCATACTATAAACGTGATTTTTTAATTTTAAAACAACGTTATCGCGATTTTTTTTTATCATTGGCGGTAATCGTAAAAATAAATGCTAACGTTGCGTAACGTTGTCAAGGATTCTTTGTACGGAACCCTTCGTGTGCGAGTCCTACTCTCATTTGTTCTCTCATTCGTTTTTGATACGTCGTGCAAATATATATAATATGTTAATTTCAATAAAAGACTTTGCGTGTCTTAAGTAGGTACGCTATTTATTAGTAGCTGTGTCCCTCGGTGGCACCCGCGTAAGTCTGTTCCCGTATCGAATGCCTACGTCATATAAAAGACATACTCTCCAAAGAACCTAGAAAGCCTTTGGCGTAGTCGGCGGTAGACATCTTGATTTTATTTGGATAGAGAAGACCCAAATAAACAGAAAATATTCCATCACATGATGTCCTAAAGTGTCACCTCGAAGTAATTCACGACACCACCGCCATGTGTCACCTAGAGGTATGTCACATAGATAGTACTTACACTGGCAGTGAGCGAGAGGAAGGTGTAGTACTTGTTGAGTGTGGGCAGTAGCGGGGCGTAGCTGGGCACCCGACACCACCGCCATGTGTCACCTAGAGGTATGTCACATAGATAGTACTTACACTGGCAGTGAGCGAGAGGAAGGTGTAGTACTTGTTGAGTGTGGGCAGTAGCGGGGCGTAGCTGGGCACCCGACACCACCGCCATGTGTCACCTAGAGGTATGTCACATAGATAGTACTTACACTGGCAGTGAGCGAGAGGAAGGTGTAGTACTTGTTGAGTGTGGGCAGTAGCGGGGCGTAGCTGGGCACCCGACACCACCGCCATGTGTCACCTAGAGGTATGTCACATAGATAGTACTTACACTGGCAGTGAGCGAGAGGAAGGTGTAGTACTTGTTGAGTGTGGGCAGTAGCGGGGCGTAGCTGGGCACCCGACACCACCGCCATGTGTCACCTAGAGGTATGTCACATAGATAGTACTTACACTGGCAGTGAGCGAGAGGAAGGTGTAGTACTTGTTGAGTGTGGGCAGTAGCGGGGCGTAGCTGGGCACCCGACACCACCGCCATGTGTCACCTAGAGGTATGTCACATAGATAGTACTTACACTGGCAGTGAGCGAGAGGAAGGTGTAGTACTTGTTGAGTGTGGGCAGTAGCGGGGCGTAGCTGGGCACCCGACACCACCGCCATGTGTCACCTAGAGGTATGTCACATAGATAGTACTTACACTGGCAGTGAGCGAGAGGAAGGTGTAGTACTTGTTGAGTGTGGGCAGTAGCGGGGCGTAGCTGGGCACCCGACACCACCGCCATGTGTCACCTAGAGGTATGTCACATAGATAGTACTTACACTGGCAGTGAGCGAGAGGAAGGTGTAGTACTTGTTGAGTGTGGGCAGTAGCGGGGCGTAGCTGGGCACCCGACACCACCGCCATGTGTCACCTAGAGGTATGTCACATAGATAGTACTTACACTGGCAGTGAGCGAGAGGAAGGTGTAGTACTTGTTGAGTGTGGGCAGTAGCGGGGCGTAGCTGGGCACCCGACACCACCGCCATGTGTCACCTAGAGGTATGTCACATAGATAGTACTTACACTGGCAGTGAGCGAGAGGAAGGTGTAGTACTTGTTGAGTGTGGGCAGTAGCGGGGCGTAGCTGGGCACCCGACACCACCGCCATGTGTCACCTAGAGGTATGTCACATAGATAGTACTTACACTGGCAGTGAGCGAGAGGAAGGTGTAGTACTTGTTGAGTGTGGGCAGTAGCGGGGCGTAGCTGGGCACCCGACACCACCGCCATGTGTCACCTAGAGGTATGTCACATAGATAGTACTTACACTGGCAGTGAGCGAGAGGAAGGTGTAGTACTTGTTGAGTGTGGGCAGTAGCGGGGCGTAGCTGGGCACCCGACACCACCGCCATGTGTCACCTAGAGGTATGTCACATAGATAGTACTTACACTGGCAGTGAGCGAGAGGAAGGTGTAGTACTTGTTGAGTGTGGGCAGTAGCGGGGCGTAGCTGGGCACCCGACACCACCGCCATGTGTCACCTAGAGGTATGTCACATAGATAGTACTTACACTGGCAGTGAGCGAGAGGAAGGTGTAGTACTTGTTGAGTGTGGGCAGTAGCGGGGCGTAGCTGGGCACCCGACACCACCGCCATGTGTCACCTAGAGGTATGTCACATAGATAGTACTTACACTGGCAGTGAGCGAGAGGAAGGTGTAGTACTTGTTGAGTGTGGGCAGTAGCGGGGCGTAGCTGGGCACCCGACACCACCGCCATGTGTCACCTAGAGGTATGTCACATAGATAGTACTTACACTGGCAGTGAGCGAGAGGAAGGTGTAGTACTTGTTGAGTGTGGGCAGTAGCGGGGCGTAGCTGGGCACCCGACACCACCGCCATGTGTCACCTAGAGGTATGTCACATAGATAGTACTTACACTGGCAGTGAGCGAGAGGAAGGTGTAGTACTTGTTGAGTGTGGGCAGTAGCGGGGCGTAGCTGGGCACCCGACACCACCGCCATGTGTCACCTAGAGGTATGTCACATAGATAGTACTTACACTGGCAGTGAGCGAGAGGAAGGTGTAGTACTTGTTGAGTGTGGGCAGTAGCGGGGCGTAGCTGGGCACCCGACACCACCGCCATGTGTCACCTAGAGGTATGTCACATAGATAGTACTTACACTGGCAGTGAGCGAGAGGAAGGTGTAGTACTTGTTGAGTGTGGGCAGTAGCGGGGCGTAGCTGGGCACCCGACACCACCGCCATGTGTCACCTAGAGGTATGTCACATAGATAGTACTTACACTGGCAGTGAGCGAGAGGAAGGTGTAGTACTTGTTGAGTGTGGGCAGTAGCGGGGCGTAGCTGGGCACCCGACACCACCGCCATGTGTCACCTAGAGGTATGTCACATAGATAGTACTTACACTGGCAGTGAGCGAGAGGAAGGTGTAGTACTTGTTGAGTGTGGGCAGTAGCGGGGCGTAGCTGGGCACCCGACACCACCGCCATGTGTCACCTAGAGGTATGTCACATAGATAGTACTTACACTGGCAGTGAGCGAGAGGAAGGTGTAGTACTTGTTGAGTGTGGGCAGTAGCGGGGCGTAGCTGGGCACCCGACACCACCGCCATGTGTCACCTAGAGGTATGTCACATAGATAGTACTTACACTGGCAGTGAGCGAGAGGAAGGTGTAGTACTTGTTGAGTGTGGGCAGTAGCGGGGCGTAGCTGGGCACCCGACACCACCGCCATGTGTCACCTAGAGGTATGTCACATAGATAGTACTTACACTGGCAGTGAGCGAGAGGAAGGTGTAGTACTTGTTGAGTGTGGGCAGTAGCGGGGCGTAGCTGGGCACCCGACACCACCGCCATGTGTCACCTAGAGGTATGTCACATAGATAGTACTTACACTGGCAGTGAGCGAGAGGAAGGTGTAGTACTTGTTGAGTGTGGGCAGTAGCGGGGCGTAGCTGGGCACCCGACACCACCGCCATGTGTCACCTAGAGGTATGTCACATAGATAGTACTTACACTGGCAGTGAGCGAGAGGAAGGTGTAGTACTTGTTGAGTGTGGGCAGTAGCGGGGCGTAGCTGGGCACCCGACACCACCGCCATGTGTCACCTAGAGGTATGTCACATAGATAGTACTTACACTGGCAGTGAGCGAGAGGAAGGTGTAGTACTTGTTGAGTGTGGGCAGTAGCGGGGCGTAGCTGGGCACGCGGGAGCGCACGGCGCGTGCGTGGGGCTCCGATACTACGGCCATGTGTCCCAGGAGAAGCGCGATGTACGCTCCCACCATGGTGTGCTCCATGTGGGTACCCGCACGCGCCAACACTGGAATAACAGCCGACATTATAACATACGGTACACCCGCGTAAGTCGCGATCCCGTGGGAATATCGGAATCAAAAGTAGCCTATGTTACTCAAGGTGAATGTAGCTTTCTAATGGTGAAAGAATTTTTGAAATATCGGTCCAGTAGTTTTTGAGTTTATTTATAACAAACATACAGACGCGCACACACACACACAAAAATACAAATCTTTCCTCTTTATTATATTAGTATAGATAGAGTATAGATTTAAACGAGTGAATTTTACTTATGATTATTTGTAAAAGATTAAGTCTTTCTGACCTAGACTATTGAAACAGTCGAAACGTCGAGGTAAGAACATTTAAAAGTAAAAATCACGCTATTAGGACTCGTAACTATGTGTTCCAATTGTATTAGGGCGGTTTTACTATCATGCGTATTTACGGCCGCATCCGTGCTGCGGGCGGCACGCATCAGCGCGACTGTCACGGAGAGAAATCGAAAGTGGTCCAGCCAACCTGACGTCAGAATGGCTGGCTACTTTGTATCTATACTAATATTATAAAGAGGTAACGTTGGTAACATGTATGTATGTACGTATATTGGGGGTAATCTCCGAAACTACTGGACCGATTTCGAAAATTCTTTCACCATTAGAAAGCTACATTCACCCTGAGTAACATAGGCTACTTTTGATCCCGATATTCCCACGGGATCGGGACTTATGCGGGTGAAATCGTTCATATTTTCGAAACCACATAGGTACTAAATATGAACAAAGGTACCAAATAGGTACTAAATAATGAGGGTAGTTTGGTGTAAATCTATTGCATGGTCCGGCCACATACGAACTTCGACCCGTTTTACTTAGCGAGTGTCACAGCCTTTATAACGAAGAAAGGACGAAATACACAAAATATACTTACATTTAGCGACAGTTTCATCAATGTCGTCCTGAGATTGCTTTTTATTCTTATCCTTATTGTTGTCGCCTTCCTTGTCACCATCCAGTAAAGCATCTGTATTTTCCTCCGCCCGTCTGTAAATATAATTTTTAATGATGAGATTAATGAGAGGAAAATTTGTCAGATGCCCCGAAATCTAGATGCTACAATCTACCAAGTATTTTTTTAAATTGAAATTTTAACAATTTAAGGCCCGCTTACCTATTAATAAAACATTGCGCGCTAAACATAGTTTAGTTGTTCGTTTGTCTATACTCAAAAACCAATGGTTTTGTGAAAGTCTATTTAGGAATAAATAGTAGCAAATGTAGGGAGGATCACGACCACTCCACTTAAAGAGGGAATGTGGTCTTATAGTAAATATTTCTTATTTTTTATAGGTCAAGGCATTCTACTAGAAGATTTGACAAGAAGACTTGCTTGCCGGGCGAGTGCGCACACCATTACCCACGTGACACAGTAAATTAATGATTAAGCATCTCCCCTGTCTGAAGAATTTTTGATGATGCATTTCTTGAAATTAAAGACATTTTTCGGTTTGAATCGCGTGGTGTTTATTACTTTCCATTTCTTTTCTTGTCAATCCTGAAGAAGAGACCTGGAAAGGTCTCGAAACGTTGAGCGTTGTAACAATGCCAAAAGTAGTAAACACCACGCGATTCAAACTGAAAAATGTCATTAATTTCAATACAACATCGCGAAAAGAGAAAAAAAATCGATGCATTTCTTGTAAAACATTTCAATTCAGTAGTAATGAACTGTGATACCTGGCCAGATCTTCTCTCTTATAGAAGAGGTCTGCGATGAGATCCAAGGCGGCGACGCTCCGCGATATGATGTCGTCTTCATTGTCGACTCTGATCCGCGCGCTGAGCAGCCGCTGCGTGTTCACGTCGTTGTTCTGAACCAGGTTTATCAGGAGGAGCAGGACCTGAGGAATTCATAGGCACAAATTAATAGCTCAATCATACAATCAAATTCTTTATTTGTATGTTATGTTCTTTATTCATATGTAGGTAAAATTAGGTGTTACATTTTGAGAAAGTGTGGTTCGACTATGTCTTACCTTTTAGGCATACAAATATAATTCAATTTTACAATGGGGTGCCACACGCAAAGCTGTAAGTAGATGGCGCTGGCATCAGATGATCTTTTTTTTTTCGATGATGGTCCTCCACCAATGGAAACGCCGAGTTTTTTTTTTATTCTTTCGGTCTCAGACCGATATGGCCAATTTGGCGCCGAGAGTTGTAAAAAACAGCTGTTTGACAGTTCTTAATTCAAACCAAAGATCATCCGACTAACGCCCTCTGCCGGGATAAAAAGTTAGTGTTCCTCCTCACTGAATTTAAATACATAACAAAACTATATTACAAAAAAACAACCTCAAAGTTATAGTCCTGTCTGTTTACACAAATGTAAAAATAAAATTAAAAATAAATGTCAACATTTTTCATTCAAAAACTCGTTTAGGGACATTGACAAAGCATACTATTGTTTTGTCAATGAGAAATAATTTTCATTGCAACTTGAATTATTGCAAAGGTGTTGACTCTTTTAGCGTTATAGAAAGATATCTATTGGGAGACTATGTATCTAACCTTAAACTAAGGTAACAATCGATAGGCCGCTGGTTGATATCTGGCTCGAAGGACCAAAATAAAAACAGACTCTCCCGACAGAATCTCAGCTCTCTACTATCAGCGGTTGAGGCTGTGCGTTGATCAGTCAGGTCAAAGCCATTAATAGATATAGATAAGTGTGAACTTTTTAAATTCACACAATGTGTGAACATAGTTAGATTTTCCCGGGTCTTAATCGCGATTTATTATTAATAAAATTAAATAAGTAACTACTTATAAGTGTAAAAGCTAAGAAAATAATAACTGTTTACATACTTACTTAAATAATAACTGTTCAATCTAGCTGGATATGTAGGTAGGTAGGTACTATTCGAAGTTAAGTAAAAGAATTGTCACTATGTTGATCTCAAATCAAGAAATTATCAATCAATCAATCAATAATAATACGTGATTAAGACCCGGGAAAATGTAACTATAGATAAGTGTAATGTAAGGGTTACTCACACAGACGCTGAATTCAAAGTTACTCTCATCAGGTATAAAGTTGCCTTGATTGTTGAGAATGATAAGACAAATCTCCATGACTGATGGTTGTTCTCCGACCACTTGGGCTCCGACGGATACTGAAATTATTAATCGTTTAGTACAAATTTGCGACGAGACAAATTGAAAGTCAACAAAATGGCGGTACCAAAATGAAATGCCTAATAAGTTAGCTCACTAGTTTTACAAAACAAGTGATTTTAAGTGTAAAATCATATTTTATTCAAAGTAGTCCTTGAACTGAACAGCGGATCGATTCTCGTAAATAATTAAATACCATGCAATTGTGTCTGCACTGTCTCCGTCACCGAACTATTATGTAATTAATTATTCACAAGAATCAAGCCTACAATGTTGTTTTTACTTTTTACACATTTTGTGGACCTTTGGGGGTACGAGATGATGTGTACCTGCAAAGGGAAGATCTTCCACCGGGCAGTTGGTTTTGCCCGGTAGGCCGCGGCCCGACGATGTTTCGTCGAGAGTTGTATAAGAGCGTATCTCGGAAAGAATGTTGATAACGTGATTCAGGATTTCATACTAGTAACGCCATCTAGTTGATTCTGTGGGCGTCCGCCACAGACCTAATCACCTTCAGCGTTCCTGACTCGTCAGACTTCCTTGAACAATATACCTAGAGGAGACGAGTGAATGCAATGTGTCAGTGGAGTGTACCAACCTTCGGTAGACCTGAACGCGTGTGACAGGTTGACGAGCACTTTGATGGCGGGTAATGCGGCCTCGAGCAGCGCGGGCCGCAGGTGGGACGCGCTGGCTCCGCGCGCCGCGTGCACACAGCGCCGCAGCAACGCGCCCAGCGTTCGCGCGCAGCCCAGCCCTGACCCCACCAGGTACAGCTGGTTGTCTTCGTTTTGTTGGGTTACCTGTTACAAAGTTCAATTACGCTCATCAGACTGGTAGATACTAAATACCCACACTTTCATTGTGGGGCTCGATCTCGCACTTGTCTTTGTCGTTGAGATAAATTTGCCTGTTCTATTGACATTGCGCTTACGTTGAAGGAAAACATCTTAAGGAAACCGATATGTCCTAGAACTCACTGCATGCCGAAGGCATAGAACATCGGCTAATCCGAAGTAGGCATCATGGCATTTTACTGCCTAACCCCTCTAAAAGGGAGGCTCCTACCATACAGTGGGTCAAATTTAGCGGGCTTATATAAACGATTGATATATTATATAAGAAAATATTGAAATCGTATTCAACATGCTGTCTCGTCTGTACGTGGGTGTGCCGACCTACATAGTGGTAAATTTACGTAGGTTGTACAAAATGAAAGTTGCTAGAGGTCTACCATAATCTCATGGCATAGGGAAAAAATAGGATTTGAAATTTTTATATGGCAACGTCATCTACACCTGTCATGCATGATCATGTAATTAGTATGCTTAACTAGTTATGATAGGTTTTTCAGATTTAGGCCCTTGATTACGTAACTCTGTTGCTAACACTTCCGAGGGGTATTTTAATAATTGAACAGTTTCTAAATTATTATTTTTTTCTAGGTCCTGAAAAAATCGGTGGTGGCAGACAGATGAATAGACATACAGACAAAGAAGTGTTCTTCAAAGAGTTCCTTTTTTTTGGGTGGAACCCAAGTAATGTGGTGCTGGTCAAAGAAAATTCCTGGCTTGTCAATGGAGCACATTTTACATAACAAACAACTTACATTCTCCAAGACCCGCATACACCGGTCCGCTTTCCTCAGCACATCAACATCTGAGTCTATCCAGCTCTCAGCCGGGGTCTCTAATCTCGTAGCGCAGTACTGAATGGTCCTCACGATGTGGTCCACACCGCCGAGGTTCCGTAGCTCCTCTTTGAACCATTCCCCGGCGCGTTTCGATGTTAGAGATAGGAGAGTTTCCATTGCGAGGTGGCCAACCTGGGATTTAGAATTTAAGGTAAGAGAGTGCAGCATTACTTCTTTGAGATGACTAGTAGCGTCTTGCGGTTTCATTCACGTAAGTTGAAAATAAGAAAGAATTAGAGAGAATCGTTAGTGTATATGTATACCTCACATGACAACGAACACACACTGAAATTTAATGTCCCTAGGACCAGCGGTTTGGTCTCTGCATTGATATATAGACAATCAGTCAGGAGTACAGGACTTTGGATTTTACATATATAATTATAGGCGTTAAAGTAGAGGCAGTCTCCTCGCGACCAAGACCATTGTAACATAATAATCGAAACGTCGAAGTAAGGAAATAAATAGTAATAAGCATTCATTTATGGTCCGTATTTATGCAGACCATAAATGTTTGTTTCTAGCTCTGGATGTTTCCTTTGTATATCCTATGTATGTATTCGCAAAATGAAGATTCAAATGTAGTGTATCCGTTGTCTAGTACCCATAGTACAAGCCTAGTTGGTTAATCTTAAGCTTAGTACTTACAGTAATGTTGTCAAGATCCAAATGCTGGGCTTTGCCTTGACTCTTGATCTCCGCACACAATTCCCTAACTCTCTCTTGTGTCTTGGCTAATTGTGCCGACGTTAAACCACAGTCATCTAGTGCATTCCTGTAAGCAAATTAATAGATAAATTTACCACATTTATAGTTAAGTTGTCTCTAAAAAGTACTCATAGACTAACCGTAGGTAATAGTTGAAAAATCGCGTGGTGTTTATTACTTTTCGCATTGTTTTAATGCCCAACGTCTCAAGACCTTTACAAGGTCTCTTCTTCAGGTTGGGGAAGTGAGTTTAATTTCTATCCAACATCGCGAAAAGAGAAGAAAAATCGAAACTTAATAGTGTTTTTTTGTATATAGTGACAAGTGACATAATAGTGAAGAGTTGACAGTAAACAGTAAACTTACTTGTGTGATGCATCAGACTCAAGTAGATTCAACATTAGTTCCAACGACTCTCTGTCCAGATCCATGTTAAGCCGGTCTTGGGATAGTACGAACATCACCGTCGCCGTACAAAGACCCAGACTCTGTAAACAATTCATTTATTTAAAAACCTTGTATGAATATTGGTGACTATTGATGTTAAAATACATCAACTAACGTGTCCTCGACGACGAAATAGCCATTAAAGTTGCATTATATTACATTTATGTAGATTACATTACATGATCAGATATTTAGTCAATTTCGTTACTATCCCTACTCCATAACACCTAAATAACACCTTGTGTCAGAATAAGAAAGAAGTGGGCTAGTTTTCATTGTTAAATATAACCATCACGAAAACAGAACCAAATAGAGATTTCAAGTTGGAGAAATCATTTTTTACATAAAAATAGGCTTGCATTTGACCTCATATCACCTGATGAAGAAGCAACGAAGAGATCGACAGTGTAATTAGCTCTAGACTTGAAGACTCCAAGGTTGTAGTTATGGGGGAATGTCACCATGGGCATGGGACGTCTTAATTTTGTTATCTTTTGTGTGATTTATAATTTGTGTAGGTTAATAAACATTGTCTCACCTGGTCATTGGTTGCGTCATGCAGCGCGCTAAAGAACTTCTGCACTGTACCATGTGCCCGCAAGTGCATACGGAACGCAGGCGCCGTACATTTGCTGGCCAGCGTGATTGCAGACAAACACCGAGTCGATATTGGATTGTTATCCTGGAAATTAAACACGATATTTAACCCATGATGTCTTCCCGTAAGCAAGAAGTCTGAAAAGACTTCGAAATGTTGGATGTTGATAAAATGCTTAATATAATAAAAGCAATTAAATTTGTTATAAATGCATTTAAAACCGGTCAAAGAAGACTAATTTCAATCAAACATTGCGAAAACAGAAGAAAAACTATGCTATTAAAACCCAACTTCCGTAAATCTAGCATCTAATCTAATAATCTTATCTATGTATCAAAAGAAAGTCGTGTTTTTACACTACTTATAGTAACTCAAAAATGGGAGGTAGCTTAGGAGGACATAGGATAGTTTTTTGTCTGTTAGGCGGATTAAAGTTCGCCGGATCAGCTAGTTAAGAATAAAGCGTCCCTTATATTCCTGTTCCTATTTAGCATCAAACCAACTTTTCCCATTCATTAATCCATAATTTATACAAATTTCCGTAAACTCAAGTAACTCGATCAATCAATAACTAAAGCCCTATCTGTATTAAGTGTAACAGTCCCACTGTTTATTAATATTTAATCAATCTAGGGTACAGTTTGACATAAGCTATGCAACCTTGCCTTACTTTCTATTGTAAATGTACGAACTATATTTGTTACTGTAACTCACTTTTTTATTGAATTTTTGGCATGAATAAATTATTTATCATTATATTCAACCCTGTGGCTGCACTTGGAACAGTTGGTTAGCGCTCTCGGCTAAAGTCGTCGTCGTAAATTTTGGAACAAAATGGCATTTTTTCTAAATACAAATATTGCATCTAACACATCTTCTTGACTTCGATTTCCCAAGTTCTAATTATATAAATCCCTTATAGCCTTATTAATAAACGTGGAGTAGGGTCGGAGAAGGAATAACATGCTTTGTCTTTTTCCGTGACAAGAGCTTTCAAAGTTGACAGACAGAGACAAAACGTAGTAAACCTCCTCCAACGTTATTCCACTTTTATTAATAAGGCTATTAGTGTTCTTTAATAAATAACTTTTAGGTAAGTGTAGGTAGATAGAGTTCTATCTTATGCATTTCAATGTAATGTAACATTCTTACAAATTGCACAGGTAAATGTAATATTACCATGTAATTTGTATGTAAGTGTATATAGGTACATATGATTAAATGTAACAAGCATGAGATTGCATAATGATTACAAAACCAACCTGAACATTGTCGAGAAGGTATTCCACATCATCATTAAACTCTTGGAATTCTCCGATTTCTTGAATTTGATGAGCTTTCTTCACATTTCTCACCACTGTGTAGTACTGTCAAAATGTGAAATGGTTAATTGTAATACTAACAATATTATAAAATTTTAAAGTTGTTGGTAAGGAAAGTAATTAAGTAAACTAATAAGTTTATTACTCCTTTCGTAACAACTTCTGAAACTTTTATAAAACTTCATCAAAGAATAAAAATAGTAAAAGTTATTACTTGTTTTTAGAAAGTTACGTAACAGTAATATTGCTTAACTAGTTTTTTGAGCAGACTTTGTAGCAGGATTGCTACAACATAAAATACCAGAGGTGAGTGTCAACACATCAACAGTAAAGCTAAGAACACACATGTCCAGGAGCCGACCAGACTAGGACCCATAAAGCTACAGACTGCAGCCAGTATTTGTGTGACATGGTACATAAAGATACAAAAAAAATATTCTCAAAACGCTTCTTCTACCTAATATGTGTGTCTTATGCTTAATTATAATGTTCACTTACCTCTTTAGCTTCCTTAGAACGCTTCACACTGGTTTATGAATGAATGAATGAATGAATGAACCGAACGAAGCCGTTCATTCACCGTTCGGTTGTTTCATTCATTCATTCATTCACTTACCTCTTTAGCTTCCTTAGAACACTTCACACTGGTATATGGCTTGATAGCTTCAGCTGGATTTAAATCGTCCATCACTGGATCAGGTGCTCGATATCTGGTTACTCGGGTTAATTCATCTGATACTTCTGCAACAGGATTTTGGGGTTCTGTGGCCTCTTGGGGCTCGGGCCTTGGAGTCTCATTCCCTTTCTGTAGACCAAATTAAACAATTACATGTAAATGATGTAATATTTCATGCTTCTGATTACCAATTACTTTGTAATTAGTGTGTACTATTGCAAAACCAAAACAAAGTGAAAATTTGATTTTAATTTTAATTACTATCCAATGTTTCCAAAGATAATAATGAAAACAAAACATGAATATCTAAGAAAAATATGAAAATATTGCAATAGCTAAGATAAAACACAAACTTACATCATTTGCCCATTCATGTCGGTATAGATGACGCCGTTTTCGAGCAGGTAGAGGTGATGTGGTGCTGTCATTCACCAAGGATTTACTTTTGAATATCGAGCCCTTTTTCTTGGTAATGACAAGTTTTACACTTGGTTTGTCTTCTACATGATTTTCTGGTTCTAACAAAGGAGGTTTGAAGACCTCTTCTTGTATGTTCCTCTGTGATTCCTCCTCAGAATTCTCATTAGGACAGCTATTGTATGCTGAATCAGATGATTGTGTGTTAATATTTGATTGGAGGTACCCTTGCTCCTCATTTGCTGGAGCTGGTTCTTGAGGTTCATCATCTTGGCTCATTTCTTGCTCGTTGGCATTATTTGATGCATCAACATTGGTTTCAGCAGCTGCAGTTGGTTGAATTTCTTCAGCAACTGTATCTTTTTCTGGACTAACATGCTTGTGTTTATGCTTTTGTTTTTTATGAGGTTTCTTGTATGTTTCCTCTTTTTTACCCGAATCACTACCTGAGAGGATGTCAAGTAGGTCATGTTTTTCCAGAGGAGCTTCAGTTTTCTCAACGGATTCCTCAACTGGTTCGACAGGGGCCTCGAGAATAGGATCCTGCCTTCTCTTGCTTTTTCTACATTCTCTTTTAAGGTCCCCCACTGTTTTGATACCTGGTTTGCTCAATGTTTTTGAGGTTACTGCATCCAGGTAGTCGTCATTTTCACTGTAATTAATGTTAGGTCTGTTTCGTCTTGATCTGCCTGTTGTTTCCGGGGGTTTTGGTTCAGGTTGAGGTTCGTTAGCTTCTAATCTTTGGGATTTCGTAGGTAGGCCAGAGTCAAACTTAGCTAACTGTGATTCAATGTCATCACTAGTGCTGGGTTTGTTTTTGACATCAGCTTCATAACTCGGTGAAGCAAGAGTTTTATAAAGGTCATAGGCATCAGATCCAGGATTCGGAGAGACTATTTTCTTCAGAGGTTCGTCATCAATATTTTTGTGATGACGTTTGTGAGATTTATGTTCTTTTTTCTCCTTTTTCTTATCTTTTTTGCTATCAGTAAGTCCCGGACATTTAATAGTAATTTTAAGGCCCTCATGTTTAGGAGAACAAATGGTCTCGACAGCTGGGCTCTTCTTACTATGTTCAACAGATCCAAAGTCTGAATGCATGTCCATAGAAGAGTGCCTATCTGATCCAGGTGATGTGAACCCTTCATTAGAATCAGTGCTCACAATTCTGGATGTTCCTTTTGATATCCGCAGCACTATAGGTGGTGGTTTACGTTCTTCATCTTTACTCGTAGACGGACTTGCAATATCTGTTTTAGTAGAAACAGGGCTAGAAATTACTGGACTGGGTTTTGGTGAAGGTATCTTGGGTGATGCAATTTTCGGTGATGATACTTTAGGAGATGATATTTTCGAAGTTGATGGGTCATAGCGACTGGTGAATTCAGGTATAGGGCTATTACTGCCATCTTCTGCATAATTGATCACTCTGTCACGATTTCTTACTAGATACCGCTTGTTTGGAGGTTGAATATTTGGATCTAAAGCCTCTTCCTTCTTAGATGCTTTTGTAGCGACACTTTTCTTTGCTTTTGTTTTCTCAGAGCTTCTCCATGGTATTTCAGGTGATGAGGAGTCTCTGTTATAGACCCTGCTTCGTTTATTATTCTTCTTTTCTTTGCTAGAGTGTTCTGGAGATAGGGGGGCTGGTGGTACAGGGGGTGCATAAGTTATCTGGGGAACCGGTGGGTATGGTTCTGCATTTCGAGATTTAAAGAATTTCTTAGGTTTTGGTGGTGTTTGTTCTGTTTCTACAGCTGGAACTGTTAGTGGACTATTTTGGTCCTGCACAGGCTGTTTTTTGAGGACATTGTTGGCATATGCTGAAATAGAAAGTGTACAGTCAGTTTTAACCAAACTTGTGAAGCTATGCATGAAAGTAATTTAGCCCCACTACAGCTCACACCGCCAAAAGTAACGATGTCATTACTAAAAGAAACTTTCACAAGTTGAAATAAACAAATGTAGTTATCTATGTATACATAGATAGATGTCTTACAAGAATGCTATCAGTTGTGAATAAATGTAAACAAAAATCGAAGGTTAGACTGTAAACACCTAGGTGTCTGTTCTTGTGGGACTGGGAAAGTGAGAATGTTGTCTCTTACCGTAAGGGGCGCTCCTGATGGATGTAAAGCTGGTGATCCCCCATTTGCCTACCGTTCCCGCGGAACGAGCCGCTGACGGACAGTTACTGTTCTCTCGAAACAAAGCACTGTCCAGCGGCACTGCCACGCTACCGCTACGGCCTCTACCCCAGCGCGACATTCCGATAATCTCATCAAATACGATGGCACTTCAACTAAACCAATTTCAACACCAACTTTGTCGATTATCAAAAGTTACACATACTGTTTCTTCAGGTACACTTGATTATTTTCAACTTTCGAAACACCTTCGTAGTAATCACGTATCAAAACATTTCAGAACTTGCTGAATGAAAGGAAAACACAATCCATGAAGATAACACACCCGCCATTTTTACGGGAGCGAAGTACTTCATAAAACACACTCAAATTGTATCCCACACACAAGTCACGATTTTGAGTTAATGTGTTTTCATTATATTTACCGATTTTCTTTGAATTTAGGAGGTAGGCGGATTAAATAATGAATAAAATCATAAAATGACAAATAGGACACAAACTGCGATGTTGTCATCTCATAATACAAAAGACGCCATATTGGTTAGCTAAACAAGCAAGAAATTTTTGGACCAATAGGAGTACGAGAATTGAGGCGCGGAATTACCATAGAGAATTTAGGTTAGCCGTACACAAGCGGCTATTTCAGAATGTTATCGGCAACTTGCCTCTTGTTTGGTTCCGGTTATCCGATCAACACGGATTGAATAAAAAATGGTAATTATTTCAGAATAAGTAAGATCAAAATTATGTCCTGTTTGATGAAACTTTGAATTTGTGACACAATACTCAAAGTCAAACTACACGATACTTACACTGACACTTTACCTATATTATTATAAAACAGCCCATACCTCCACACATATAAAGAAATTCGTGCATGTGTGCTGTAGGTGTGGTCTGTTTTAGGTAAAGTGTAAGTGTCATGATCACTCATAGTGTATTTTGAGCTTATCATCCACACAAAGTTATCAATTTATTATTTTTATAATATGAACTGGATGAAGTGGCTGGTTTAGTTACTAAGCCAGCCACTTCTGTGGCGCGTCGTCGGGTGAATTCCCGGCTGCTACACAAAATGTTGCGGTTTTCATTCCCGCCGGAAACAAGTATTTATGCTAACTATAATGTTTATTTCTGGTTCTAGGTGTGTCTATAATGCACCACATAATATGCTAAAATCCATCGAACCATCCAGACTACCTACAAAAAAAAACAAAAGTTTTTGTTTAAAAATATAAAATAACAAAAGGTGTTAAGTTTTTATTTTATGTATTGTGTAAGTTATAAAACTTGTGTTAGAGGAGTTCCCTCTTCACTGTGGTTTGTATAAATTAATATTTTAGGTAATCATGTTACTTATTTCAATAATAATCATGCTACAGAGACAGACAAACGGAAATTGGATTAGTACTTACAACATACGTACCTACTTACTTACTCATCCATCCACATACATACGCTCGAAAAACATAAATCCCCCCGCACCCCCGTTCGGCAGTCGGGTATCAATGGAAAGTTGCTTGCGCTACAGGCTACGCGCAGTGTTTGGGGGTTTGGATGTTGTAGTTTTTGTATTTTTTTGCGATTAACAGATTGTTCAAGTAATAGTCGATGTGTTACAACGTGGACATTTAATTCCAAAACCAAGCTCCATTGTGAACTCTATATCCAGAAGTACCAAGTAAATCATTTTATACCATTCACACTCTTAAAAGCTTATTTTATTTACGCAAAACAGTGAATAAAAATGCCTTTTACTCACGCTGTTTGGTGTTTGAATTTAGAACACAATTTACTCGTCGTCCCTAAATGCTCATACAACCCCCTTGCGCGAAAAAAAACATAACACAAACTCCTTGCGCTAAGAATACTCGACATACAAATTATTTTAAGGGTTCCGTACCCAAAGGATAAAAACGGAACACTTTTACTGAGACTTAGCTGTCTGTCTGTCCGTCAATTACCAGGCTATATCTCACAAACTGTGATAGCTAGACAGTTGAAATTTTCACAGTAAATGTATTTCTTTAGCCGCTATAACAACAAATAGATAAAAAAAAACATTTAAGGACCATTCAACAAACGTGATTTTGACATAAAAACGCAACGATACCGGCTTTTTTTTACCACTAGCACTTTTTACTATAATTGGGTTCCGTACCCAATTATAATAGTGGCACGGAAACCTTCGTACGCGACGCGAGGCCGACTCGCACTTGACCGTTTTTTTTTCTCGTTGTCATGGTATAAAGTACAATAAGCAACTCTTGAATAAAGTACGGATTTACATTGAGGGCCATGAGTCACTCGCTTCGTTTACTCCCTACGGTTGTGATTCAGTCGTTAGAATCCTTCACTTGCTCGTGATTCATCTATGGCCCTCGCTTTAAATCCGTCTTTTATTCACTAGTTGCATAATATTATACCATTTTAACAATTCTGTTATTGAACGTCCTTGACCGGTTTTACACTAAATAAAAATTGTACCTATCCGGTTTTAGCCTAGTGTGTACGAGGAGCTTAATTTTTAATAAAAGAAAGAAACTTTAATTGTCTATGGATATTTACGAATACCTGATTGGTTATTCTAGGTTTGAGGTTTCGTAAACCTTGACCTTTTCTTTCATTTCGAAAAGCGGGAAATAAATTAGATTTTGAATTATTATAGGTTGTGTAATTAATTAATAACCCTTCTTTACGTCGGGCAGTCGGGTAAAAATAAACGATTTAGGCGCCGAGTGCCGACTTTCGCACTTTGCTGACTTTTGCAATATTATAGGTAAGGAAGCGGAATGCCGACTTAAAAAAAAATCCATGTATTTGTTCGCTGATTGCCGACTAATTTTAAATTTACGTACTTTATTAGTACTTTGCCTACTATTATAGACTTTATTACTTCTGGACGCACGATGCCGACTTTGGTACAATTAAGTTAAAAAATGTTGGGGGTTCAAGTGGCGCGCACCCGTTACTTCTATAATTTTATACTTCCATGGGCACGCTTGTGTTGTTTCTATTTAGAATGCATTGAGATTATATTTATTTCATAGATCAGACTTTATGTAACCTGCTTGATATTTGATGCATGCCTATTAACTTATACATAGGTATACAAAATTAGACTAAGCTGAAAGGAACCCGTAAGCGTGAAAGTGTAGGTAATATAATAGGTATGATATTAATCAACTGTTAATGTTCATAAGATAAACGGACCCTTTGGCGTATGGGGTACAGCCACACATTTCAGAAAAAGAACAAATACTCGTCACTTTGGCGATGTTCGAACAGAAAATGTCCTGGCTCAGTGTCATGGGTGGAAGACGATGGAACTGTTGCACGAGATTGCCCCTGTTTCATAAAGCTGACAATCCGACAGGCGCGACATAGGTCGAGAACCGACAATTTGACAATTTTTCTGTTCCTTATAGCCGACAGGCGACAAAATTGTCATGGTGGAAAATTTACAAATAATAAGTCAAATTGTCGCGACAATTTGACATTTTTCTGTTTCATAAAACTTTTTGCGTGACAGGTGACAGGTGACAATTTGTCGGGAAAAACTTGACAATTTTGTTTTATGAAACACAAAATTGTCGTGACATATTGACATATTTGTAAAATTGTCCGACATTTGCGACAGGCGCTTACCCTTCTGTCTCGAAAATCGTATTTTGAATTTTGAAGACGTTAAACTGTTTTGTTCCGTACCTATTGAGTTTTTTATTTTTTCATTACAAAAATGGTTCTTACATCGAACAGCGAAGAAAGTAGCGACGATGAATATTTGGAACAAATTCAAACAAGGAGCCAAAGACGTACATTTAAGTGTAGAATTAATTTCTCCTTCACAATTACTGATTTCTACTTTAAAGAAAAATTTCGGGTACCTATTTAAAACCACGGCTCAATTTTTGATTGAATTGAATTATTATATAATTATTATATGAATTAAATATAAAAGAGTAGAAAGCTACATTAGCCCTGAGTAAAACAGACTACTTTTGATCCCGTTATTCCCACGGGTTCGGGACTTACGCGGGTGAAACTGCGGGACGCAGCTAGTACATAATAAGTCGGACAGCCAAACTCTAAAACACAAAACTGTACAACTTAATTAAGTATGTAGGTGCAATTAATATTTTTCCTTTTTTAAAGTCGGTTTTTATTTTTTTCTGAAATACTTTTATAAACAACAATACTAGCTGCGTCCCGCGGTTTTACCCGCGTAAGTCCTGATCTCGCGAGAATTTCGAGATAAAAAGTAACCTATGTGTTATTCTAGGTCTCCTATCTATATTCCAAGTTTCATCGCCATCGGTTTAGTAGTTTTTGCGTGAAGGAGTAACAAAGTCACATACAGACATACATACATATAATATTTCGCGTTTAAATTATAAGTAGGAATAGGAAGTAGAATAGGACTATTTGCAAATATCTTAAAAGTTGACAATTGTCGCCGTTTTCTTGACATATATGTCACGATAATCCGACATATGTCGGCGACATAATTGTCGCCTTTTTCTTGACATATGTCGCGTTTATGAAACGCGTCCGACAATTAAAAATATGTCAAGGTTTCACCTGTCGCTTTTAAATAAAATTGTCACGTTTATGAAACAGCCTTAGCGTGACAATTTGACAAATAAGTCAGTTCTTGACATAAAAGTCGGATTGTCGGCTTTATGAAACAGGGGCCTGATTACAGTTGTAGACCCGATGTTGATGCTTGCGATGAGGCTTACTTTCTATTAACTTTCAAATTTCACCTGACAACACCTCTGCCTGGAATAATTTTGTAGGTTACTTTGTTAAACAGTGGATGAGATATGATACAGTAGCAATAATGAGCTGTTACGGAGTACCTTCCTCATCGAACCACAAACGTCGTAGAAGGATGGCATTCCAGAATAAATAAGATCGTCGGTATTTTTTAGGGTTCCGTACCCAAAGGGTAAAAACGGGACCCTATTACTGAGACTTCGCTGTCTGTCCGTTCGTCCGTCTGTCCGTCTGTCACCAGGCTGTATCTCATGAACCGTAATAGCTAGAAGGTTGAAATTTTCACAGAAGATGTATTTCGGTTGCCGCTACAACAACAAATACTAAAAACAAAATAAAACAATTATTTAAAAGGGGCTCCCATACAACAAACGTGTTTCAAAAACTACAAGGGTATTCTAGTACGATGTGAGGTCGCTTCTGATTGGTCGAGTCAAATCGAGTTGGTCATGGAATTCGAAATGGCTGCCCTATCTGTCAAATATACTAGTCTGCCTTCACTGACCAAAGAGTTTCTTATAAGTTTCAGATTTTCTTTGAATCAAAGTAGTTGTAAACCATTTTAGGGTTCCGTACCCAATTGTGATAGTGGTACGGAACCCTTCGTGCGCGAGTTTCGCACTTGGCCGGGTTTTTTTTATTATGATTTGGTTGTGGTAGCACTTTGCTTGGAATACCTTTGGGTTTTATTTTTACAATTTTTGTTGGTATTAGTTTGGATCACCCAAAACACTATTGTTATTATTCTGTATCTTAGTCATGGAATCCTCTAATTGGCTTTCCGTTGTATTTTAATTTTGTCTATTTTTAAGAAATAGCTTTTCGATTTCCAAATAAATAAATAATCTTTTTTATTGCCTTAATTTTTACGTGAAACGTTCTTGGCTGTACTTGTATTTGCCAAACTGCGAAAATATAGGTACACGACACAATTTAAGGACGTTCTATCATTTTAACGCTGTTCAATTCTTTGGATTTAGTCTTACTACTTACACGTGCACGGCTCACTAACACAGAAACGAGTGATAAGCGGAAAACTAAAAAAAAACTGACATGTCTTGATACTTGAAATTGATTTTATTATTATAGTCTAATAGTCGTTACATTATGTCATCTTATTCCAGCATTTGATCTCTTTTCAAAAAGTTTGAAAAGTAAAAGTACATCGGAAAAGTTACAAATTTAGGTTACAATTCAAGCAACAAGCTTTTTGAATCCTCATAATTATAAATAGTCGTTTATTTCATTCACTATTCGCTGTTGAGTTTGCACTGTCAGGACTTTTGTTAGTTGGAAGTAATGTAGGTACATCACATCTTTTTTATTCGTTTTATCATTCTCTTATTTTTGAAGTTACAGGGGGGGGGGGGGGGGGGGGTTACTGTGACATACATTTTACTACATTTTACGTTAAGAAAAAAAAAATTAGAAACTTCAATATCATTTTTGATGACCTACCTAGACACGTATAGGTTTGAAGAAAACTTTTTATTTTAGTTTCAGTTCTAAGAATGGGGAACCCCAAAAATTTATATTTTTTTTATTTTTGCATGAAAATCATAATGCGGTTTACAGAATACATATACTTTCCAAGTTTCAACAGTATAGTTCTTATAGTTACGGACGGACAGACAGACAGACGACATGACGAATCTATAACGGGTTCCGTTTTTTGCCATTTGGCTAAAACAAATTAAGGTCCTTTTTTTACCTTAATTTGTTTTAGCCTCGACACGTCATCTTGAGGCAGCCTCAGGCAGTCATTTTAAGACTTAGGGCGTGGTTTAAGAACGTATTTAGGACAGAAGGAGACGTTTTTCTAAATAGACATTTTGTCATGTTATACCAAAATGACTGTTCATGTTAAGAACAGTGAGCGACACAGGTAGGTTCTGATCAGGAGGCGTTTTTTTATATATTAGTTAAAAACAAAATCCATATCCATCAATAGTTTTCAAGATATTTACGATCGAAATAGGGACAAACCATGACAGCCAGACAGCCTGTCAAACTAAAACCGATGATAACTCTGAAACTATCGACACTAGACCACTACTTCCTTTGCATAAGTGATAGAGCTCTTTAACATCTTCGTTTAAAGTTTAACAGCTGTCATCTAAAACGAAGACATCGAAGTGCTCTATCAGTTCTGCAAAGAAACTATTGCCTAGAATCGATAGTTTCCTAGATATTGACGTTTTAAATTTGACAGCTGTCATCTAAAACGAAGATCTTAGAGAGCACTATCACTTACATTTATAGAGCGGTGTTGGTCTAGTGGTAGATACCCCGGCTTTCATTCTGAGAGTCGTGGGTTCGAATCCAGACCGACCGCGCACCAATGTCTTTTTCTTTAAGAAAAAGGTATGTGCGCTAATAACATCGCTCTTACGGTGAAGGAAAAACATCGTGAGGAAACCAACATGTCCTAGGACTCACCACGGTCCGAAGACATGGGATATTCAGTGTTTTCTATGTATCATATGTATGTATTTACAAAAAAAAAGTATAATACGTAGTATATCCGTTGTCTAGTACCCATAGTACAAGCCTAGTGCTTAGTTTGGGGCTAGATTGCGCTGTGTGTAACGTCGTGCAATATTTATTTTATTTATATTTATGCGAAAGAAGTGGGGACCTAGAATCGATAGTTTCCAAGATATTTACGTTTAAAATTTGACAGCTGTTATCCAAAACGAAGATCTTGAAGAGCTCTTTCACTTATGCGAAAGAAGTGGTGACCTAGAATCGATAGTTTCCAAGATATTTACGTTTAAAATTTGACAGCTGTCATCCAAAACGAAGATCTTGAAGAGCTCTATCACTTATGCTAACGACGTAGTGGTCTGGGGTCCAACGTTTCCGCGATATTGACGATTTAAGTTTGACAGCTGTCATCTAAAACGAAGATCTTGAAGAGCTCTATCACTTATGCTAGGGACGTAGTGACGATTTAAGTTTGACAGCTGTCATCTAAAACGAAGATCTTGAAGAGCTCTATCACTTATGCTAAGGACGTAGTGGTCTGGGGTCCAACGTTTCCGAGATATTGACGTTTTAAGTTTGACAGCTGTCATCCAAAATGAAGATCTTGACGAGCTCTATCACTTATCCTAAGAAAGTAGTGGTCTGGGGTCCAACGTTTCCGAGATATTATCGCTTCAAGTTTGACAGGCTGTCTGGCTGTCATATTTTGTGCCTATTTCGATCGTCTTTTGTTTTTCACTAATCGCCTATAAAATAAATTAAATTATTTATTTAATTAAAAAAAACATAAAAAAAATAATTTACTTAAAACACTATCTCATCCACAAACACACAACCCGCCCAACATCGCCCAAACCGCCCCGGGACCCACCACCAGAGTTCTGTGGTGCCAGCCTTGCATTCCTTTCCTACACTCTAGAATTTTATTATAAAATTCGTAGGTAGAACCATCTATTTACTCCTTTCCATAACTTATCCTGCTACTTTACCACAGAACTCCATGAATACGCCCCAGGACGAACCGAACGGAGCCGAACGAACCAAGCATTCGCGAACGCGACCGTGCCCCTGTCTGTCCCCGTCTTTCAATAAAGTATTCATTTCCATGGATTTTTATCGTTAATATAATCCGATGTATTATAGTATGCCATCCTGTACAGTTTGCTTTTAATATATGTTTTAAATTTATTAATGGACATGTCACACACATTCTTGGGTAACTTATTATAGTAGAGCATAGATGAGCTAGAGAAGGACCTGTTTATTTTCTGGAGCCTACTCCAGGGCACAGTTAGATCATCTTTATTTCTTAAATTAAATAAATGCATGTCCCGATTTTTAACAAGCTTGTCCTTATTTTTATGGACGTATAAAAGATTTTCGTAAATATATTGTGAATATACTGTTAATATATTTATTTCTTTAAATTTTTCTCTAAGTGATTCTCTAGGGCCCAACCCGTAGATAGCTCGTACCGCTCTCTTCTGTAAAATGAAGATATCCTTAATATCTGCAGCACACCCCCACAGCAGGATGCCATATGACATAATGCTGTGGAAGTAGCCGAAATAGACCAGGCGGGCAGTCTTAATATCTGTGAATTCACGAATTTTCTTAACAGCGTAAGCTGCAGAACTTAGTCTAGCGGACAAAGCTTTCACATGTGGGCCCCATTGAAGCTTAGAGTCTAGAGTTATACCTAGAAAGACAGCCTTCTCAACCTTTTCGACTTCCTCGTTATTAATTTTCACTACAGTTTTAACATGTTTAACATTAGGAAGTGTGAATTTAATACATTTTGTTTTGGATCCATTCAGTAAAAGATTATTGGTATTGAACCAATATACTATTTTAGAGAGAGCATTGTTCACGTCGTCTATATTTAATTGGCGTCTTTTAACTTTAAATACCAATGAGGTATCATCTGCAAACAATACTATCTCATGTTTGTCCCTTACTAGGTAAGGTAGGTCATTAATATAAACTAAAAACAGGAATGGTCCTAATATGGATCCTTGAGGAACCCCCATTGTTACAGGAGAGCCGGGGAATCGTTTTCCGTTGACATCGACACACTGAACCCTATTGCTCAAATAGGAGGAAATAAGATCCAGAGCGCTATCTTTAATACCATAGTGATGTAGTATCATGATCAATATATCATGTTTAACGCAATCGAATGCCTTGGATAAGTCACAGAACACCCCATAGGCATCGTGTGACTCCAGGCTTTATATATACTTTGAAGTAATGCAATACCTGCATCAGTAGTTGAACGTCCCTTACTGAAACCGAACTGTTTATTGTGGAGAATATTATTATCATGAAAATGTTTTAAAAGTTGGTTTAAAATAATTTTTTCAAAGATTTTACTAAGTGATGGTAGTACAGATATTGGTCTAAAATTAGTGGGATCTGACGTACTACCCGATTTAAATAAGGGAGTAATTTTACTTAATTTCATTAGATCAGGAAATACACCACAGTCAATACACCTATTGAAAATCATGACTAAATCTGGCACAATATGTTCAATAATATACTTTACAATAGGCACGGAGATCCCCCAAAGATCTTTAGTCTTCTTCAGATTTATTTGCTTAAGGCTTACCATAATATCATGATTTCTTACATGTTGAAATTTAAATTTTGTGTTGCATTCGAGTACATGATTTTTTAACAAAGATTCTGCAATGGGGGTTGAGGAGTTCAAAGTTTTGGTATACTTGTGAAAAAGGATTCAAATTCGCTTGCAACATCTACATCATTAATGATTATCTTATTATCTATCTTTAATTTAAATATACCTACTATTTTTAGCTGTGGTTCTCCCTGTTTCGGCATTTATAATTTTCCAAGAGTCTTTAATTATATTATTGCTATTTTTGATTTTTGTTTGAATGGAAAAACATTTAGCAAGCACACATACTCTGTGAAATATTTTGGAATAATTTTTAACATAAACCTTAAACTCCTCTGAAAAATTGAACTGTCTTTCCGCGTATAGCTCATATAGTTTTTGTCTACTTCGATGGATTCCAACTGTTGCCCAGTCACTAAATTCGCGTTTGTTAGAAACTACCATTGTTCGAGGATTGAAAATTGATTTAAATTGGTCATTGAGTACCGAGAAGAAATTATTATACAATACATTTGGATCCATTTCACACGGAAGAAATGGTATAATGTTAGTTAAATTTAATTTTAATTTCTCAAGACGAGTTAAAGTTACTGGTACATAGGTTATCTTCCTCTTAGGTATAGGTTTTATAACGATGGCGAAATTTATTAACTGACCATAGTGATCAGATTTAATTTTTTTAAAAACACATTTACTGTTTATATTTACACTTTCAGAAACATAGATATTATCAATACATATTGCCGAAGTATCCGTTACTCTAGTAGGCTCCAGGAAGACATTGGACAGGTTGTATGTGTTGTATAAATTTAGGAGTTTATTTGAAAAAGAATAAACTCTAAAGAGATTTACATTAAAATCACCCCATACAACCAGTTGTTTCTTAGAATTAGATAACTTTCCTAGCAAAGCATCAAGTACTTCAATAAATACGTTAAAATTATCATCAACAGGCCTTCTGTATACACTAGCCACTATTAATTGCTCCAATTCCACACAAGCTATTTCTATGACACTCTCTACAGAGAGAGACACAACATCTTTTCTTTCTTTAAATACTAAATTTTTATTTAATAAGACAAGAGGGGGGATCCCTTTGCCATGCTCTTTCTGCAGAATGCGCTACCGACCTGGTGATTGCTGAAATTAAACATGAGCTCGTGTACCCGTAGGTGATGCTTAGTTAGGTAGGTTCAACTTCGAGAAAGAGGTCAATTTCGTCGAATCCAGCTCGGATGGGCAGCGTTCGGGAAGCTCCGCAACATCTTTTCGTCTAAAAGACCAGTGCCTTAAGAGCCCTATTCTGAAAAACTGAAAATCCATGTCGGGCGCATCGAAAATTGTTGATTATTTCATGACGGAATGTCGTAGAACTTTTTTTTGTGTACAGATTGTAGGCGACATTGTTTCCGATATTTTAGTGCAGTTTCCATACAAATATGTCGAAACGTATTGAAGCCTATCGACATTTTAGCCAAATCAGACATTTTTTGTCTAAAATTTGGATAGGCTTTGCACCAATAGGAGGTTCTTGTCTTAAAACTACACCAAAATGTAGGAAATAATGTCACCTACAATCTGTGCACAAAAAAAAGTTCTACGACATTCCGTCATGAAATAATCAACAATTTTCAATGAGCCCGACAGGGATTTTCAGTTTCAAGGTCGTTGACGTTGTTACTCCTCTTAAGACAAATGTCTTCAATCAGTGTGTGTTGCCAGTGATAACATACGGATCCGAAACGTGGTGCTTCACTATAGGCCTTATGAATAGGCTTAGAGTCGCTCAAAGAGCTATGGAGAGAGCTATGCTCGGGGTTTCTCTACGGGATCGAATCAGAAATAAGGAGATACGTAGAAGAACGAAGGTCACCGACATAGCCAAACGGATTAGCTCTTTGAAGTGGCAGTGGGCAGGCCATATAGCACGGAGAGCAGATGGTCGCTGGACGCGAAGACCGAGCGCGAATCGGAAAGCGCAGCGTTGGACGTCCACCAACGAGATGGACGGACGACTCGGTTAAGGCCGCGGGTTCACGGTGGATGCAGGCCGCTTATAACAGAAGCATCTGGAAATCTATGAGGGAGGCTTATGTCCAGCAGTGGACTTCTTACAGCTGAAATGATGATGATGATGATGATGATTAAACTGCTGACATCTAAACGATTGATTAAATGGTGTTGACCAAATCCTAATGTTGACCTTACGTATGTATCCCACTTATATGGGCTTTCGATTATTTTCTGCATTCTGAATATTATTAACTAGCATCGCTCTGCGCGGTTCCACTCCATTCGTATAATAATAAGTCCAGTGGAAATACCTTGCTGGATAAAAATTAGCTCATGTTACTAGCAAGATAAATAGAAAAATACTTATAATAATATTTTTGGCAAGCAAAACTAGTTCTCAGTAGGGCTGTTAAAAAGGTTATTAAAGTGAAGTATGGCCCCCTCATATAACTACTTTGTTATTTTATCCGGTTGCAGGAACACCCGACAAAAGGCGCAGGGATCAATCTGCTTGGGAAGATGTCAGCTTCCTCACGATTCGGTAAATCATACAATATCTATAATGATAATTATGCACTTATTACCAAATTATTTTTATCCAAAACAAAATTTTACCTCTTTACTCTTTACGGAGTATTATTAGATGAGTGATCGGTGCATTGCGTTTTGCAGGACACTGCAACTGGCGGCAGCCTAAACTCGGCGCGTAGTTTCGGTCTGGCGTTCGTACACGGGTACTGAAAGCACCACTGATGTACTGGATGGACCCGCTTAGCTGTGCGGCAGTGGCGACGCGACGACGGCGCGGCGGCAGCTGTTCCTTTTAAGAGCCCCATAGTCGCTAAACTCAAAATCCCTGTCGGGCTCATCGATAATTGTTGATTATTTCATGACGGAATGTCGTAGAAATTTTTTTTGTGTATGGATTGTAGGTGACATTGTTTCCTACATTTTGGTGTAGTTTTAAGACAATACAAAAAAAAATTCAACAACATTCCGTCATGAAATAATCAACAATTTTCGCTGAACCCGACATGGATTTTGAGTTTTGGGGGCTCTCTACCGTGAATGAAACACATTGACGCAGCTGTGAACTATTTGTCCTAATGTACAAGGAAGTTCTTGAACTACAACGGTGTGTACCGATCTAACAGGTCCTTAATTTAATGAGTGTTATGTTCATGGGCGTAACCTCGCTAGTGCACTGGTATTGGCATGAAAACTGGGTTTACTCGGTGGGCCTATAAACTACTATTCTTTTTATTCCGATATTTTGTTAGGATCGGGACTATTAGTTACTAACGGGTGAAGCCGCTGCACAGTATTGTATAATTTAACGCATAAACTCGGATGCCATCTTTTAGCGGAGCTCGTGAAATTGGCGGGGGTTGTAAAATGGCGCTGAGCTATTCGCCGGGCCATAATAAAACTGGAAGGTCCAAACGACCCTCGTTTTATCCCCACGCGGGCACTTTAATAGTTTTTCATTACTCAAGTAGACGCCCATAAAAATATATATAAAGTTTGGAAGAAAATTGCACGACTTGCATAATACTACGTGCCTGGTGTGCCTTTTGATCGTAAATTTTACGCGAAACTAAATTGGATTTGTAGATTGTTTGTGGTGAATTATTTATGACCACAACAAAAGCTCTTTGCTGTTTTGCTGTTAGGGTATTTTGTGACCCTCGTACCGAGTACGTGCGTTCTTTCGGTAGGTATACCGATTATGCGATGTAGGGATACTGCCTTAGGTAACCTTCGTTAAAAACAGTCTTTTGAATAAGTACTCTGGAGAAGTTGGTAAGTTATAAACGTAACGGAAGCGTAACGGCCAAATATGAAACGCTACTCAAAATTTGAGGGCTACTCAAACAATAAGCAACGCCTAAACTCAACATTTCTGTTCTAAGAATTCAGAAGCTGCACAATCTTGGTAGGTACACAATCAATAATAATATTATTATAAAGCTGAAGAGCTTGTTTGTTTAAACGCGCTAATCTCAGGAACCGCTCGCTGGTCCGATTTGAAAAAATATTTCACCAATAGAGAGCTACATTATCGAGGAGTAACATAGGTACTTTTGATCTCGATATTCCCATGGGATTGTGACGCGGATGAAACCGCGGGACGCAGCTATTATACTTACATCTATAAAATGCTTTGTTCTGGGTGACATACTGACTGACTCATGGATGAACCCGTACCGTTAACCAATAGTAGATAGCTGAAATTTGAAGAGTGTGTTTTTTATTATATGAGGCATCCGATTAAAAGGGTTTTTCGGAATTCCCAGGGGATCGGGACGGCTGAAACCCAGCTTGTTATTTAAGGACCTAGCCGTTAGTGGTGTGTGTTTATAGCTTAGGTTTATAGGTTGGTAGGTAGGTTTGCGAATACTATCAGATCATCATTAATTCATAATGAGGTTGTAGTAGGTAGGTGCAGATTTTTGATATTTAATTAGAATAGGTACAGATTTATGAGACGTGATGTCTTACAATTTTCCAAAAATCACATATAACAGATTTCTCTTTTCGAAAATCGTATGACTACATAATATATTGCATGACACCAATGGTAATTTGTCTCCTAATGATCTAAAGTAATTCAGTATCTACCGTCTAAATATCTTCCATACACACAAAATATCACGTCCCCCTTAAGTTGTTATTATTTTGTTCCTCGTCCTGTACTGTATCTGTATTGACCTACACTGTAGGTATCTAAGTCATCCTGTGCTGTGTACCTATTACTTGCTGGGCCCCGCGGTCTACAATCTTTTTTTCATCCCATCTATTCAAAAAGTGTCGCTTTGGTCCTCTATAAGTGCGACCAAAGTAGCTCTTTTCTGTTAAGAGATAAACAGGCGGGAGCAAAGTAAAATAGCCGGGAGCAAAATAAAATAGGCGGGAGCAAAGTAAATTTGAATTTGGAACATATGTATCATTCATAGAAATCAAACGTAAATTATATGAATTACTGGCTGATATGTGTTGAGTCACCGTAACACAAGCTTAGTCGCTTACCACGGGGCTAGATGGCGCTGTGTGTTGTTCACAGAATTTATTTATTTTATTAGTTTCATTAGTGTCATTAGTTTCATTTGTTTCATTAGTTTCATTTTTTTCATTAGTTTCATTAGATTCATTAGTTTCATTAGTTTCATTAGATTCATTAGATTCATTGGATTCATTAGTTTCCTTAGTATCATTAGTATCATTTGTTTCATTAGTTTCATTTGTTTCATTAGTTTCATGTTTTTCATTAGTTTCATAAGATTCATTAGTTTTATTAGTTTCATTAGATTCATTAGTTTCATTAGTTTCATTAGTTTCATTAGTTTCATTAGTTTCATTAGTTTCATTAGTTTCATTAGTTTCATTAGTTACATTTGTTTTATTCATTTTGCTTATTTTTTAGTATTTATATGAATTTTTCACAGATGATGTATTTATGTAGCCGCTATAACAACCAACAAATATTTATAGAGGGCTTCTGTATAATAAACGTGATATTAAAATTTTATATACAAAATTTTTGTTTAAGTAAATAGGTATATTCACGAATTACGTAACACCATATCTTATTTCGAGAGATTACTGGATCGAGAGATGTGGCGAAACATGAAGGAGGCCTACGTTCAGCAGTGGACGGACTATGGCTGATGATGATGATGATGATGATGATGATATCTTATTTATTTTCTCATAGAAAGGGGATGAAAAGTAGAGTATATGCTCGCTGCGCTCAGAATTCTACGTTAGAATTTTATTTTTATTTATTTTTTATTTTAATTTTATTTTTTATTCTAGAATTCTTCGCTTTGCTCGTGATTCAAAGTAACGCCCTCGCCGTAAAAATACTATTTTGCTCCCTTGTTATACAATCTACTATATCCGATTATATAGCAAAGAAGAGCGTTATTATTTTTTAGATAAATAAGTGAACAAATAATCTAAAGTTCATAAATAACTGCCATAAAAGTGTATAACGATCTTCCCACTAATGGAAAAGCTTTTCAATCTCTATCTCTACATCTCTACATATATAATAATAAATAAATAAATAATAAATATATAAATATTATGAAATATATTTAATTTAAATATTTTATAAATATAAATATATATATAATAAATGTGTACAGAAACTGTGGCCATTCATAACATCCATAAAGCATCTTAATCAAATTGAATTTTTATTGTATACATAGTTATCAGAAAAAAAATCTTGCGCGATTCAGGTAGGTTTTTTGTTTACATTCTTTGTTACCTAAGATCTTAAAAATTAGCGAACAGATTGTGGCAATATTATATCCAAAACATTAAGAAAAATACTGCTTAACATATAGGCCTATGTATACATTTACATTACATTTAAATAATCGTGATAATTACGAAAAAAAAATATCCCTAAATTGTTGCTTTATGTCGGTTGTCAACAATTTTCGTAACCATAGTAACGCCCGATTTGCAAAATAATAATTAACAAAGTCAATAGATGTCGCCAACGACATGATACAAAAGAAGTATAACACCTTGATTCAAAAGAGGTAAGTTTTCTTTCTTTTTTGTTTAGTGGTGTGGCTCACCTAATGTTAGAGTTTTCAGGTCGCCCTAAAGCCTTTAACTGGACCTAACGACTGCTATCAAAGATAACAACCGGGACCAACTTATTTAATTATGTATAGTACCTACTTAATAGTTTTGTGAATAGTTTTGTGTGTGTAAGGTGCACATTTTAATTATAGCCTTGAAATAAGCGCATACTTGCCAATAAACTGCAAGTCAGTTTGGCGAGAAGTTTATTATAATAAAATGTGTATAAATAAAGTTATATGAATGAAAAATGAAAAAACTGCTTTACGTGCCGTAACGATAATGAATAACAATATGAAATTTTACTATTTAAAATAATTGAATTTAGTTCACCACGCAACCGGATGGAATCGGAACTAGCCAAAACAAAACGGGTTTCGAGCAATAACAGATAAATCGTATGCACTGTATGTAGGAGAGCTAATTGTTATTGTTTTGTCCTTTTTTTCGAAGTCGGGTTTTGATTATATTTATATTTTTGGTAAACGCTACTTCTTATAATAATCAATGCGAACAAGTTACCTAACGCTGCGCTGTGCAAAATCTACACTTAAATAGACTCTGCCATGATTCTCTTCTGCTCAGCAACAGATTTCCCTGGTCGTCCGTTCAAGTGTAGATTTTTGCACAGCGATGGGTAGGTGTTCGAAAAACGCTGACGAAGTCGCGGGCACAGCTAGTATATTAATATGTCTAATTCTGAATACCCACACCTTTTACAATTTAGGTGAATATTATGAGGAAACTAAGGTTTTTTCTATTAATATATGTTATTCGAACTCTAGTGCGTTAGGATTAAAAATAAACTTTTGTACAATGAAACCAAACACCTATAAAACATAATTAAAATTAAAAACTAAATTAAAACTAAAACTGATTAAAATAAAACTAACTAAAAACTAAAATAAATCTAAATCAGCTATTAATTAATTAGATTTATTTATCTATTAAATTAGATTTACTAAGATTATATTATTAGAAACCAACTCAAGACTAGCTTTAAGTATTTATCTATTGCATACCTGTAATGGGCAAGTTATTGTTACTTAAATAACCTACAATAAGATCCTTGTGTAGATACATAACTTTGCAATAAATGTCTTGATTTCGTGATTTCTGACCATAGTTTCCCTGCCTATTTTATTCGCAGATTCACTATTGTCACAATTCCCAACTCGGCTAAACAAATCTTGATTTACGATATCGTAAATCCTATAAAGTTTACGATGTTATCACGAAAACCAAAACTAATCAGTTCCGAATACATTTTTCCCATCGTTGTATTGTAGCGACCCCTGCAAGCTTTATGTAACGTCACATTGTATTGTAGGCACTTAGTTTATGTAGCTAGATAATTTCTACGAAATTGGTACAAACTATAGTTAGTTATACCTACGAGTATAGGTAATTTAAGGGTTCATAATGAAAAACTGGCATAAGCGCTCTGTTCCGTGTGCGTAGAGAGATAGTAGAGCGTTGGGGAAATGTATCAAATTGCATTTTTTTTCTGAAAATCGAACTATTTTTCAAAAATTCGTGGTTAGCTATCTGCATACCAAGTTTCATCGCAATCGGCTCAGTTGTTTACTCGTTAAGAAGTAACAAACATAAGTACCTTCTCGTTTACTTACTGACACTCGTACTTTTACTAATATCTAATACTATAAGGATGAAAGTTTGTGTGTGTGATTATGTTTGGTGCTGCCCCATGCATAACTACTAAACATATTGCGATGAAACTTGGTATGCAGATAGCTGGAGATCTGGATATTCCCGATATTTCCTCGGTATCAGGCAGGACTAGCGAGGGTGAATCCAGTTCACAGCTAGTACCTACGTAATCCGACATCACGGGGTAAACAAATACGAGAACAGACTGTTTTCGAATATGGAGCCTGATTATCAGGATCAGGATCAATTTAAATTTATCTTTCAATCTAGCGGCGAAATACAACGATGTAACCTTCGTAACTTAGTAGGTACTGGAGTTCAAAATTACGGAAACTTTCGGTAAGAATTGAAGTTTTTGTGGTAACTTTCGTGTACCATTCCATATTGTGATAATCTTAGTAACTTTCAAAAATGTTAATTTTACTTAGAAGATATGCTAAGGTACCAACCTACCTACCACTCCACTTCCCCCTATTCATCCTCCCCTATATACACCACCTCACCCTATCTACTTATATTTTCCAACAAAATTAGGAAACGAAGTGTGGAAGTACCAAAACAGTTTTTATGGATCATATAAATAATTGAAGCTGCAAATAACGGGGCACGTCTACTATAAATATAAAAATGCAATATCGTTGGCCACGATAAAAAGTGTGCGCACATAAACTCGGCGTTAGTGCCGTCTTAGTGTTTTATGAACTTTCTAAGGACATGCTACCCACGTAATAGTATACTTTTAGGCAAATTGGTTTAAAAAAAATATTAAAATTCAATTTCTGATATTAAAAAATCTACAGAGTAGGTATTTCCAGACCAACCTACCTATAGGTAGGTACTACTTAATTCAGATTATATATCTGAACTAAGTAGATCTATTATTATTCATTATTAGTGATGGGCCGACTAGTCGGGAAAGCCGACTATAGACTTTTCGGCTTTACCGACTAGCCGGTAGGTGCCGTCTAGTCGGCAATTTGTGCCGACTAGTTATGATGACTAAAAATATTGGTTTTAGTGAATAATTGTTAGTTGATAGGTACTAACAATTATTCACTAAAACCAATATTTTTTGCTTTAGTATAGTTACATTTAGAAGGTGAGTAGTAAGAAAAAAGTAAACTTTGTTCTATTATTTTCAAAAACAGCTCAACCATTTTTTAAAGTTTTGATGACGACTAACCCGAATATCCCTGAATTATAATGATTTGCATTGCAGACTAGTCTGCTAGTCTGCTAGTCGGTAAAAACCCTAGTCGGCCCATCTCTAATCATAATCATTAGAAACACGAGTCTAGATAGCGTTGTAGATAATCGTTGTTATTAATTACCTCGACGTTTCGGCATGAAGATGACGAAGATGAGGATTTCCTCGCGACCACGTCAGATGTGACCCGTTAACAATGATTATCTACAACGCGATCTAATAATAATGATGGACGGAAATCGTGTAAAATTAATAAGTTCTTATCTACGCCAAAGAGATTATTTAAACTATTTCTAAAGTACCTACCTACCTAAATATTTTTGATCTATCAATCTACGCGGAAATCTGAAGTGCGTATTATAAGCAAAAATTAGTAGAAACTAAGCTAATCGCTCGACTAGGGACTAGTGATCAAAAATGGTGCTTCAACGTAATGTTTACGAGCGAGATTTAAAAAAATGTATACCAAGCAATGTCTGAAGCAGCATTTTAAGGTATTTACAATAACTAATATTTAGCAGTTTAGTTTGTTACCCCTTCTCTTTTGTAATCATAATCAATCAATAATAATTATTAAGTTTGGTTCAAATGCTGTATCGCCATACTTAGTGCAAGAGTAAACGATAGGTACTAATGTGCAAAGGACCTTTAGTGTGCATTTCACTTCTTCTTCACTTTCTTATGAAAGTTTGTATGTAAGTAAACAAGTACCTATGTTTCATACCCTTTTATGCAAAAACTACTAAACCGATTGCAATGAAACTTGGTATGCAGATAACTGAAGATATTTTTGGGGGTACCCTCTGGCCTGGTATGGTAGGTGGCCAGCCAGAGGTAGATACGTAGATAGATACGAGAGGACAGGATTCGAACCTGTGCTCCTTGCTTGCCTGGTGAATTTTTATGATGCGTTTTCCTTGAATATATTTCTGTACACATATTATTTAAGAACAGGGTATTTAGTAAGTATTTACTACTATGTTTTTATTTTGGAGCTCGATATTGCGCCAGTAGGCACCTATACCTAATTGCAAGTGACTCGTTTACGAGACATGGTAAATAAAATACCTCGTCTTTAGAAAATTCATGACGATTTTAAACTTAAAATTGTACGTTTTCTGTATCCCAAACCAAAATAATCACAAATATTTTGTTCCTAAGTCCCGCCTTTTTAATAATGGCGGCCCGAATGAAATCGATTCAATTGGTCCCTTTCCCCACGCTTTCCGCACTCGCATGCGCAGTAATGCGCACGAGGCTTTTTAATGTCTCTTGGGCTTATGCTCATCCACTAGATTTTTTCTTTTCAAAGTCAATTTCGCGAAACCCTTTGTGAAATCATACTGAAGTTTCTGCGATTGTGTTGCGAGAAGGTAAGTCACCTACAGAAATTCGCACTGCTTTGGACAGTGAACTACAAAATGCTTATGGTGTGTGCAGTATTTACAGTAGGTAGACATATATTTCATAACTAGATGCGTCCCTCTGTTTTACCCGCGATGTTTGATCCTGCAGGAATATCGGGATAAAAAGTAGTCTTTGTGTTAATCCAGATCTCTAGCATACCAAGTTTCATCGCAACATATTTTGCTACATTCACCCATATTTTGGTTAAGATGTTGAGTTTGTGATTTTGAAGTTAAGTGCTTGTGGAGTTGGAGTTGTTTTGTTGAGTAGGTAGGTATATAATTTCTAGTGCACTAAAAGCTAAATTAAATAGAAAACGAAATTAAATATATTAAAGTAATAATGATACATTTTAAATGTAGATTGGAGCCTTGGTCACTTCTTCCGCTCTACCAAACCAACGTTCAACAGATGGCCAATCAGCTCAAGCTCTACAAAATAATGTAATTTTATTACACATCCATCTTACAATGGCAGACTAAGTTTTGTCCCCAACCCGTTCGTTTTATGATGTTTTTGTTATTTTATTTGGGTGCCTAATAAACTGTTGGACAAAAAGCTTGTGATTATCGAAGATATTGTTCGATGAATGCAGCCGTTAGAGCCTTTATAATTTTAGTGAATGAACCTTGAATGAATGGTCGGTTACGTAGGTATCTAATCTAAAAAATCCGGCCAAGTGCGAGTCGGACTCGCTCACGAAGGGTTTCGTACCACTATCACAATTGGGTACGGAACCCTAAAATAAACACTGGACAAACCAATCCGTGAACGCAACGCGAACGTTAAAGTTTATTTTATATCGCGATATCGTTGCGTTTTTATATCAAAGATCAAGTTTGTTTGTTGTATGGGACCCTTAAATAATTGGTTTATTTTGTTTTTATAATTTGCCACAGAAATACATTACGGTTCATGAGATACAGCCTGGTGACAGACGGACAGATAGCGAAGTCTCACTACCTAATAGGGTCCCGTTTTTACACTTTGGGTACGGAACCCTAAAAACGATTTATTATAATAGTTTATAGGTAATAAAATAACAGAACACAAATGTACCGGGATATCTGAGCGTTTCGAGGATAGTGTATTTTTGCATAATTAGTTAGTTTTTGGATAACCTCTCACGAAATTGTATTTTTTTATTTTATTCGAAAAAAATAAAATAAACAGAGCTGAGGCATGTATAAGACGTTTTGATCGTATGATAGGTCTGCAGGGCACGTATTCTATAATCTAATAATTAAATCTTCTTAAAAATTCTTCAGCATCTTTAAATTTTTGTCTTCAGCCATTGTTTGTAATTTTGCAAGAACCTTAGCGAAGCTCTGCAACATTTCCAAAATTGTTTAACCGTTTGAGGGAAAATTCTTTTACTAAGACTCCACCGTCCGTCTGTCTGTCACCTTAGGTTCCAGTCTCAGCAGATAACCTAACTCTATACTTAGGTGTAACAGTCTGCATCAAAAGTCGTAACGGAACCCATTTCATATTTTCAAAATCGCTATATATCATGACTAGCTGTGTCCCGCGGTTTTACCCGCATAAGTCTCGATCCCGCGGGATCTCACAAATCCTTTCTTATCGGATGCCTACAACACATATAAAGAACACACTCACCAAATTTCAGCTCTCTATTATTAGCGGTTTAGGCTGTGCGATGATCAGTCAGTCAGTCAGGACAAAGCCTTTTATAGATATAGATTGTAGGGTGTCAAAACAGGATAGACATTTTGAAAATAAAACTGAAATTTTGAAATTTCAAAATGTCTGTCCTGTTTAGACACTTCGTATCTTAGGCTGAGATTCATAAACAGAACTTTACTTCGCATCAAAGTAGTTTTCGCAAAGCATGCTTTCAAATCTCGAAGTTTACTATGGCCGATTTCAATTTCATAGTGGTCACTCGAACTTTACTTTAGATAGAGCGGCTTTGCGCTGTAGTAAAGTAAAGCCAAAGTAAACCACGACAGTCATACGTTCTACGCAAATTTTATATTATTCAACATTAGTAAATTAATAACTAATCATACAATTTTCTTACAAATAAAATAATTTGTATACATTATCAAATAAAAATGTTTGTCAGCTGCGTCGCGACTATCTATAATATATAATAATTTCACTAAATGCCGTTACCTACTGAAATATTGTAGTAAAAAGAAACGTAATTTTTGTATAACCTGTTTACTGTCGTTGTTAAATGTCAAAACTATTTACGTTTTTGCTTTTCTTTTCCCTTGCTCTTGCTATATTGAATTTTATATTAACGACTTGGCTACCATCCCCGGACACCGTATTCTTGGATTACACGATAACTTGCTGCTAACACAATGGACAATATCGAAAACATTGAGCAAAGACTCAATCGTATCGATAATATTGGCGTCAAAATAAAGCAGCTAAAACAAATACACAACAAGCACAGTAGAGTGACTGTGTAGAGTACCCATGTAGTACCTATTTCACAGAAATGACATTGCCGTTTATGAGTGCATAATACAACCAGATTGAATATACCAATAAACTCTAAATTTTGCACTAGTCACAAGACTATTAAAATTAGTAGTATAATAATTCAAACTTTACTTTGAGACGAAAGTCGACGATATTGTGGACTAGTACTTTACGAAGCAAAGCAGGGTTTCTCAAAGTAAAGACCGTCCTTAGCATGACTATGAAACATTATTTTGAGCCAAAGTGCGACTTTCTTACAAAGTAAAGGCGTAGTGCGGTTTATGAATCTCAGCCTTAGCGATTTTGAAAATCTGAATGTTAGAAATATTTTACAAGGAGAATTTCATCATCAAAAATCCTCCCATGACAGGATTCGAACCTGTGCCTCTCGCTGAATCTGAATGTTTTCATCGATTTTTGATGCCGACCGGCTGTCCAAGTACATAGGTTTATTGGCATTATCCCCACTAATAGGTCCCCACCAGTGGAGATTATGCTAACTTTCAAAATACAAATTGTTGTTTACCTTTATCCTTGATAACTCTTGTTGGTGAGGATGTGTGTGTAGTGTAGACTGTAGCTTGTACTACCTACTATGTATTCTGTGACAGATTGACAGTACCTAGCAAAGATTCTTCTTCTCCTCTGAGCGATGTTCCCGGTTGCTTCATTACTTGCGGTCGGTGCAGTAGGTAAGTCATCATTGACCATATCTACCTAGCAAAGTTTTTTTTTTTTTTATGTTTATTATTTTGTATATTATAACTTATTTGAACAGACAGACAGAGTTACTTTCGCTCTTGTAATGCTAGTAAGGATTATTATAGTAAGTATAGATTATTGCTCCAGTTCCACTTTTCTTCAATAATATTATATAATATGCGACAATGTAAATCACATGATTACTGCAAAAAAAAAATATACAAAAAAAAACCCCATGAGTTTCTTGTGTCTTCTTCTCATGTCATGGAGGTCGCGATCCGAAGACATAGTAGAGTAGATTAAATAAAAAAAAATGACATGTCAAAGAGATATCTTGCTAATATCCGAATGAATAAACGTACTTTGATTTTGATTTTGAAATAGATTTGGCAATATTTTTACGGCCGGCCGCCTACCTGACACCGACCCCCCTAGGGGCCAAGCAGGTTATCCGCCACCGCGCGTGGAGAACTTAAGGTTTGCTAGTCTCCCTCAGATCCCTTAGTCACCTTTTACAACCAGGGGAGATATGGGGTAGGTAACCCTATTCTATGCCAGGGCTACACGGAAATGACAGTATACTAAAGATTAATCGATACAAACTTACGCCCCGCTCTAAACACTGAATAGAAAAAGTTACAACACCTTTCCTTCCAAAAATACTTTCAACCAATCACAAACCAGCTCTTTCTCTTCGAGATAAGCGCCATACCTTTCTAAACGCAGCCATCATTACTTTTCTAAATATAAAATGCAGGCCACGTATGCACCGGGTCGTTTTACCCTCCCAATCCACCGAGCCCCTCGCAATAAATGTCAACGTAACGTATGGATACTTACACCGAACGCCATGTGTGCCTCGTTTGATAATCCCCCATCTTTGTTGCGTGAAGGTTTGGGGTTGTTCCAGTTGCCGCTTTTTGCTTCGTGCTGAGGATTTTTTTTGTAAAAAAGTAAGAATCTGTTTTTTGTAAGTAAGTTTGTATGACTATCTGTAAATGGAGTAAGCTTAGTGTTTCCTTTTCTACTGATTTTCTGTTCAATTTTTTTGAATTTTTTCGATGGGTTTTGTACCATTATCACAATTGGGATATTGAATAAAAAAATATTGATTTGTTTTATATATTTTAAAACTTTATTATTAATTACATTGATATTTAATGTAAAAAACAAAAAAAAATGTTTATTGAATGAATTATAAGCAATTAAAAATTGATAAAATTTAAAAAAAGATCACGTGACTATGAACGCGCCACAATTGGTCACTATACTTGTGACGTCATAATGTTGAAGCAATTTCATAACTGTACGGTGTTTACGGCTAATACACATAAATTGACAAAAATATTGCAAATTTACTGCTAAATAACGATTTGTTAAAGTTAATTCCGATTAGCTATGTGTGATACAGGATTTATAAAGGCCAAAATTCTGATAATATTCCTGATGTTGACATATTTATGATAAACATTTTTTTTTTAAATGACGTTCGGTTCAATTCTGCTGAGGTTAGAGGTGCCAAAGCATCAAGGTAAGTCTATTAAAAAATAATATAAATCAAAATATCCAAGTATTAATTCTCTATTGAATATAATTATATTTTTCATTACTTTACGTTTTCATCGTTTTTGTAGTATTTGTACCATAATGGTACAAAACAAGATGTAGTGGACATTTGGTCAAGCCAAAGAATAGTGTCATTTGGTCAAGCCTATAGTTACCGCAAATGAAAGTGTTATTTCGTCAAGCCGTGAAAAAGTGTCATTTGGTCAAGTCCTTGAAGAGTGTCAACTGGTCAAGTCCTTTTTTTTAATACAACAAAAGACGATCGGAGTAGAAACAAAAGACGATCGAAACGAAAACAAAAGACGAAAGTTACGAAAACAAAAGTCGATCGAAATGGAAACAAAAGACGATCGAAATGGAAAAAAAGACGATCGAAATGGTAACAAAAGACGATCAAAATGGAAACAAAAGACGATCGAAATTGAAAAAAAGACGATCGAAATGGAAAAAAGACGATAAAAACGAAAACAAAAGACGGTCGAAACTAAAAAAAGATAATCAGAGTATAAACAAAAGATGGTCGAAACAGAAAACAAAATAGGGTCGAAGCAGAAAACAAAATACGGTCGACTATGAAAAAAGACGGTCGTAACTAAAAAAAGATAATCAGTGTAGAAACAACAGATGGTTGGAACGAAAACAAAAGAGGGTCGAAACAGAAAATAAAAAACGGTCGACGATGAAAAAAGACGGTCGAAAGAAAAAAAAGACAGTCAAAACTGACACAATAAGTTCTATGCTATAAGTTTCTTTTTGATATAAATAAAACACATATTTAGCAAAAAAATTGACGGTGCTCACATAGAAAATTATGGGAGTATAAATTATTATAGAACTTATTGTTTCAGTTTGACAGTCTTTTTTTATTTTTACCATCTTTTTTTTGTTTCGACCGTCTTTTATTTTCTGTTTCAACCCTCTTTTGTTTTCGTTTCGACCGTCTGTTGTTTCTACACTGATTATCTTTTTTTAGTTACGACCGTCTTTTTTTATAGTCGACAGTCTTTTGTTTTCTGCTTCGACCCTTTTTTGTTTTCTGTTTCGACCATCTTTTGTTTCTACTCTGATTATCTTTTTTAGTTTCGACAGTCTTTTGTTTTCGTTTCTATCGTCTTTTTTTCATTTCGATCGTCTTTTTTTTCATTTCGATCGTCTTTTTTTTTTCATTTCGATCGTCTTTTGTTTCCATTTCGATCGTGTTTTTTTTCATTTCGATCGTCTTTTGTTTTTGTTTCGATCGTCTTTTGTTTCTACTCCGATCGTCTTTTGTTTCTACTCCGATCGTCTTTTGTTGTATTAAAAAAAAAAGGACTTGACCAGTTGACACTCTTTGAAGACTTGACCAATTGACACTTTGTCACGGCTTGACGAAATAACACTTTCATTTGCGGTAACTATAGGCTTGACCAAATTACACTATTTTTTGGCTTGACCAAATGTCCACTACATCCAAAACAAGAGCGACAACTTTTAAGATTCGACATTTTCGATATATGTTTGAGTATTTAACAATAGCAACAATGACAACAGAATTAAATTTATCAATAGCCAAAACACTGTAGGTGCTTTACTTATTATGTGTAAACTGCAATGAGTGAAAACTAACATTATGACGTCACACGCGCTCGGGCGCTGTCGGCGGCTGTTTGGTACTAGATTCAAAATTTAAATTTTTATTTTGAAATAACTTTTTAATTAAGAGCGAAAATAAAAAAAATAAATTTGGTTTGTTAAAAAAATCATATATGATCTTTCCATTTTTCACAAAAAAAAAATAATTCAAAAGCCCAATTGGGTAGGTTAGGTACCTACTACCTACGGAATCCTAAACTGAACACTGTACCAACCAATCTGTGAACGCAAAGCGAACGTTAAAATTTATTTTACCACTGCCGCCAGTCTATCACTCCATCACTAGATGGCACCAGTGGTAAAAATACGTCGCGGTATCGTTGGGGATTTTATGTCAAAATCACGTTTTTTGTATGGGAAAAACCCTTAAATATTTGGTCTATTTTGATTTTAGTATTTGTTGTTATAGCGGCTACAAATAAAATCTTCTGTTAAAAATTCACTTGTATTACAGTTTAAGAGATACAGCCTGTTGACAGACAGTCAGACAGACGAACAGAGGTACCTACATACATACAGCTCAGTAACAGGGTCTCGTTTTAACCCTTTGGATACGGAACCCCAAAAAGATACTAAATTTAAGAAGACATATGACAATAGCTTGTCGAGTCAAATCGTAAAATAGGTAAGTAAGTATTTTAAAATCATTTTTAGGTTTCTTGTGTTTTTTTCAGTAGTAGGTATAGATCAGATTTCCATAACTTTATTAGTACTAGGTAAGGTAAGGTAGGTACCTACTTCACATTCAATTTCATATCCAGCTGAAAGACAGGAAAATAGTAGGGAGGTAGATAAACATACTAATAAACATATTATACAATATACATACATCGCGGTCCAAATCATAACCCTCCTTTTGCCGTAGTCGGGTAAATAATAACAATAACGTACACTCAGGAGCCAACGGGAACACACCGAAAGAAGAGTCCTGATTCTATCTTTGTCTCTTTCTGTCTGACATTGGCTCCACCCCCTTCCGTAAGCTGCGGTCCCGTTTAAAGATGGAAGACTTTCGGCGAGAGCTCGTTCTCTGTATCATTTTCATTTTATAACGTAATTTTTTGCTGAGTTTCAGTAAAATGTTATTGTTGACTCAGAATAAAAAAATAAGGTGAGTAATACTATATTTAGGTAGCTGTTCCTAGGTAGGCCTACCTACTTAGGTAAATGATGGATGATTGATGATTCTTATCATCTTCTTTTCTTATACAGGGTGTTTGGTGGAGGGTTAGACAAACTTGGTGGGCGTGTAGGTAGACCCATTTGTAAAATACAATTTGAAGGAAAAAACCTTAACTCTTCACATTTTTTTTATGATTATTTTTGTGATTTTTTATTTTTTTCCCAAATTACAACTTTTTTTGCGAGATGTTTTCGCTTAAACTTTATATTTGATTTTGGTCTCAGATGTATCTTTGATCTATCGAAGCCATTGTTAATCCAAAATAATGAGAAAATAATTAGTTATGGGCTCTCAAAGTTAAGAAAATTAAAAAATGTTGTCCGAAAGGTCAACTAAACATCATTCTAAAAAAAAAACTAATAGTGATCGAGGAGTTCAAATACTCTTAAAAACTGCTCTTGACATCCCTTATTACAATGGTGTATTCCATGTAGCATAAAAATCTACCAACTTGTCAAAAATAAGGCTGTTAGGGAAAATGGAATGAAAATTCCAAAGAAAAAATACACATTTTTTATTTTTTTGTATTACGAATTTTGTTCAAAAACAACTCCCCGATTTCCAATACATAATGTGCACGACAGGTGGAGCCTATGAAATGAGGGCCAAGTCATCTAATCCACGAGTTTGTGGACTCTCTATTGGGAACGCTCTGTCTAGGAACTCTCTCACTGTGAGACGACAGTGTGCCGGACATCCCTCATTTTGAAATACTACTGGTCGATCTTCGTGAAATATCAGCACGTCGCTCATCACTTCAGGGCGATCGTTTTGCTAGAATTCCAAGTAATTGTCCCCGTTGAGGGTGTCAGGTCAAAAATTCATATGTCCATAGGCAAGCATCGCAACAAACGCGATTTTCCATCGACGTTTGGCCAGGTCTCACAGTGAGAGAGTTCATAGACAACGCGTTCCCAACAAGAGAGTACCCCAACTCGTGGATTGGATGACTTGGCCCCATTTCATGGGCTCCACCTGTCGCGCACATTATGTATTGGAAATCGGGGAGATGTTTTTGAACAAAATTCGTAATAAAAAAAAATAAAAAATGTCTATTTTTTCCTTTGAATTTTTACTCCATTTTCCCTAAAAGCCTTATTTTTGACAAGTTGGTAGATTTTTATGCTACATGGAATACACCATTGTAATAAGGGATGTCAAGAGCAGTGTTTAAGAGTATTTGAACTCCTCGATCACAATTAGTTTTTTTTTAGAATGATGTTTAGTTGACCTTTCGGACAACATTTTTTAATTTTCTTTACTTTGAGAGCCCATAACTAATTATGTTCTCATTATTTTGGATTAATAATGCCTTCGATAGATCAAAGATACATCTGGGACCAAAATCAAATAAAAAGTTAAAACGAAAACATGTCCAAAAAAAAGTTGTAAGGGTAAAGAGGTAAAATTTGGGAAAAAAATAAAAAATCACAAAAATAATCATAAAAAAAAATTGTGAAGAGTTAGGGTCTTTTCCTTCAAATAGTATTTTACAAATAGGTCTACCTACACGCCCACCAAGTTTGTTTAACCCTCCACCAAACACCCTGTATATAAAAATTCCAAGTCACAATGTTAGTTACCGTACTCCTCCGAAACGGCGCGACCGATCTCCACCAAACTCCATATGCGCATTCAGTAGGTCTGAGAATCGGCTACTATCTATAATTTATAAGGCAAAACAACGTTTGCCGGGTCAGCTAGTAATTCATAAAAACATGATGTTTTTAAACCGACCTTAAAAATGGAGGAAGATCTATATTTAGTTGTGTGAACTTGTGAGAAAGTTGTGTGTGGCTATGCTTTTTTTTCATATCCCTGTACCTAGATAGATAGTATAACCTAAGTAGGTACCTACTACCTACATATTTTATTTTAGGTACTTACCTAGGTAGTATCCAAAGAATAGTGCTTGCTACCTAGGTACAGGTACCCACGGGCTCTCTGTTTTTTGTTCTGTCGGTACTTATTATGGCTACACTACCACAGTTTACCTACTACTACTAGAAACGTTTATAGGTAAGGTATAGTGGGGTAAATCTGATATACTTATTCAGTAAGGTAACTCCGAATTTATTAAAAAATGGATTTAATATCACTCTGACTAAAGGTCTATTCCGTATTTACCCCACTTTCAGAGTTACTCCAGTACACCTTACCTACTGCCTACCTACTTTTTCTGTGGTTTACTACCTAGCTACCTACCCTTTAAGAAAGGTAGGTATTGGTATACCGTATAGGAGAACATAATTTTTGGGTTCGTAGTAGTTAGTAGCTAGTAAAGCGGACCTCGGGCTCTCGAGAGGGATGCAACCGGGGACATCGCTCGGATGATGAGTAATTGTTAGTAGCTGAGTGTTTCAATTATTACCTCTAATACTACTATTTCTTTTATTCCACAGAATTCCGCTCGAATGTCTGCAGTCTAAACAAGTAACGCCACAAATTAAAATAAGCGCCATCTTTGCGGGTATACTAATAAACAAACCTTGACACTATCAGCAAACTCGTTTCATTTTACTGGTTGAAAAAGTTAACGTCTAAATCGCTTGATGGCGTTACTACTTTGTAACAGTTTTATTTCATAGTCATGTGCTAATCGACGTAGTTTTACAATTCGATGACAGATGTCGCTGTTTTGTTCAAAAAAACTTCACTAAAAACTTTGACTTGTTTCTAAGAGATGGCAGCACTGGCGTTTTGCATTTGTGTAGATAAATAGGGTCCTATAAAAATTACAATATAATAAAATAATTGTCGATTTATCTCAGTGTCAATTTCTTAGTTAGGTCTATTCTCAACACGAAATTCTAATTTAAGCAATTTTGATTACTTATCTACCTACTTACTGCTAGCAGTTCTTAGATCAAGTTAGAGGTCTCAGGGCAACCTGAAAACTGTAACACTCGTATCTATAGTCAATTCTAAGTAATTACTTGTCTAAGCAATGTGTCTGTCACATTTTCGCTGAAGTTAAAATCTATCTATGTATGCATGTAATACACCTACTAATATTATAAAGCTGAAGAGTTGGTCTGAACGCGCTAATCTCAGGAACCGCGCGCTGGTCCGATATGAAAAAAACTTTCAGTGTTAGATATTCCATTTATTGAGGAAGCTATAGGCTATATTATATTTTCAATAGGCGGACGAAGTTGCGTTCACTGCTAGTCACTAATTAGAGCGAAACAGGGCATTACTTAGCCAAAGTAATCACTCAGATTCCTCTATAAATACGGGTGTAACACAAGGTACAGTTGGTACTCACTCACTGAATTAAGATAGGTACCAAGTTATTAGATACCTACCTACCTACATAAACTAGGTACCTATTTACGAATACCTAATGCCTTTGTTAATTACATTACCTTCTCCCTCTTTGAATCCGACCCTCTCTATTTAATCACATCAAGAGGCAATATTTGAATACCAACCCTAGGTGATAGATGTCAACCATAAGGGCGAGGGTGCTTTGTTAATTTATTTAATGTAAATAGGGAATGGTTGATAAAGATTACAATTAATGCCTTAGTATACTTACTTACTTAGGTACTCCTCTAGCGCAGCGACCCAAAGTGAGTCTTGATGGTGAGTCCGATACAAGAGAACGCCATTTTTGCCGATTTTGGGTTGTCTCTTGCGACTTACCTACCTATATTTATTTTAGCATTAAATTATTTATTTTTCTCACCTTGTACATTTTTGATCTAAGATTCAATTTAATACAGTAGATGAAATAGAGTATACCCATAGTAGTGCGTAGTTTATGATCATGTATCCTAAAGAATGACACAGCTTATTGTTGGACCACTATAGGTTTGTATCATACATAATGTATGTATGATTAGGGTGAAATAAAATATTTTGATTGTGTTTTATTATTCCTAACTGCCTCTATCACTATAGGTAGGTAGGTAGGTTTCTTACCTCCTTACCTTCCTTCAAATACAGGGGGAGGTTCTCAATGCGTCTCGTACCTAAGTATTTTTTAGGGGATGTTCATCGATTAGGTAAGTCGAAGACGGCTAGATGTTATCCTAATCCTATTTACCAATACCTATACTACTTATTTAGATTTTTCTTTTGTTTTCGCGATGTTGTATTGTAATTAAAGACATTTTTCGGTTTTAATCGCCGAAAAATGTATGAAAAATGAAAATTCCTATACTTATAGTTATCGAGATACCGACAAACCCCGGTTGTCTACCTAAGTACCTACTCTTTCTCCATACAAACGTAGTCGACTATTTCCTCCTATCCCTGGATAAAGACATGAGAACAATTTTTTTACTAACCTAGTAGATCATGAAGACTATGCCGCTACGTCTTATTTATTTTCTAATTAGAATATTAATAAAATTTAGAAAAAATAGAATATGAAAAAAATCAAAACTTAAGGGCATGGTCTTGGCTAATATAGATTTTATGGCATAAACATATTATTATTTTCAATAGATAATCATAGAGATGATTATTTAAAAATACTAGTAAATAGAGATTACCTACCTACAATACACAATCATACCTAATTCACTAAAATAATTAAAATTAAAAATCCGAGAAGGATAGGTATTGGTACCCAGAAGGCTGGCTGCATTGCATCTTTGGACATCAATACCTATTCGTTGGCCAAGCTAGCAGCCAGCCTTTTGGTCCCTTATTCTCTTATGTCTTTATCCAGGAAGCAAACAGTCTCGACTACATTTGTAAAGTTTGTATGGAGAAAAGAGTAGGTAGACTTTCCCCTCAACCCGGAAAGTGCCCTCTGGTTAGCTAGATAGATTTAAGAGGAATAACAACGCCAACGACCTTGAAACTGAAAATTGTTGATTATTTCATGACGGAATGTTGTAGAACTTTTTTTTGTGTATAGATTGTAGGTGACATTGTTTTCTACATTTTGGTATAGTTTTAAGACAAGAACCTCCTATTGGTGCAAAGCCTATCCAAATTTTAGACAAAAAATGTCTGATTTGGCTAAAATATCGATAGGCTTCAATACGTTTCGACATATTTGTATGGAAACTGCACTAAAATATCGCCTATAATCCATACACAAAAAAAAAGTTCTACAACATTCCGTCATGAAATAATCAACAATTTTCGATGCGCCCGACATGAATTTTGAGTTTAGCAGGTATAGGGCCCTTAAGTACTTACCCCTCACCTCAACCCGGAAAGTAAGCTCTAGTTAGCTAGATAGAAGTACTTACCACTAAACATGTGAGGTTCCATTAACGTCCAGTGTAATTACGGCCGTAACCCGTTGGGAGCCGTGTTGAGGTATAATTACAGTGCTGAAAGTAATCGTTAAGTTACTGTACAACGCGCTAATCAACGCTTAATGGGTTAAGTAATGCGCCTGCTTGGACCCTCTTTGGTGTGGTATACCTACTATAGCCAATTGCGGGCCTACTTTGGTTATACGAACGAACGAGTGAAAATTTTCAGACGACTGAAATTTAAAACGAAGTTTTTGTTACTATGACATTGATGACTTCTGTGACTGTGCCTTGTTGGGCGAAAAAGGGTTGGATTCCCGCTAGGATCAAGTTTTTATGCTTAAAATAATGTTTATTTCTGAGGTGGGTGTCTCTCTATATATGATGAATGATGATGAGCTATCAAAAGAAAAATAAATTTATAAGTAAGTTTATTTAGTTGTGTCATTCATCACCGTAACACAAGCTTAGTTGCTTAGATACCATGGGGCTAGATGGCGCTGTGTGATGTTCACATAATTTATTGATACTATAATTCTTTTTTAACCACTACCTTCGAATTCAAAGTAACTTTATTGTGTTATTATGCATTTTACGTCATACCTACCAATACCGTCCGCAATTTCGGAAAGAAGTAAAGCCATAGTAGGAAATACACCACCGAACGAACGAAAAAACATTTTTTGTCAAAACAAAGTAGTCCCCCTTCTTTTTGTAGGTACTCGTGTCGGCTATTACTAATATTATGATAAAGGCAAACGTTTGTGTTTGTGTATGTATGTTCTTTGCTTTTTTGTCTTCATGCAAAAACCACTAAACTAGAAAATAACTAATAAATGGGGATAAGTAAAAGAGAAACCAAAAAAAAAGACAATTTATCAAAAAAACTGTAATTAAAAATCCTCTGACATTCTTAGTTAATAACACTTGACCAGCAACACATCCATCTGAAATCAGAGAAAGCATTTGATTAAAAATAAACATTAATTTCCTACCACGGAACCCTAAATCATAAACACCCAATACAAATAGCTAGCACAATACACAATAACAACGATATTGATACAGAAAAATATAATACATGGCTTAATTTCGTATCTCTTAAATCCAATTCAGTTGACGTGATTTCACTCAAAATCCTACCTCTAACTCACCCTCCGGAAACCCTCAGACCCTCCATCCCCGGCAAATTTAGCATCCGCCATCTTTTACGACGTGCGAGAGAGATAGACACGCTTAAACCACGGGTGTGAAAGAGAAGTTAAAATTTGGGGTGCAAAAAGGAATTAGAAATGAGCGGGCTGAGATGTAGAGTGATTCTGTTGAAGGGAGATATTTTGTTGCAATATTTTGGTTTTCTGTCCGTAGTTGTTACTAGTCGTAGTATTTGGCCTGGCCGGAAGATTAGCCCTGTGGCCCTGTGGCCAAGTATCTTCACTGGCCATAGCTTTTTTCTGAGTCTGGCCTCTTTAGGGTTCGCACACGGGTTTTTGATAGTTCGTTAAATGTACTATGAAATTATGTTTTTTTAATATTTTGTTTCTGTACCAACTTATTTTGTTGGTGTGTGTTCATATTTTCTTACTTTCTTTCTTTACCCTATTTCAGAAACTTAGATCAAAAATGTAAACACAAATCCCATACAATTCTTTGAAAGTGACAGCTCTTGAGATATTTACTTTTTCCATTGAAATTGACAGTTCTTTGTTTACATTTTTGATCTAAATTTCTGAAATAGAGCATAGTTTGTTGTAGGCAAACGATTCTAGGTTAGTTGTTGATAAAACAATATTAATATAAAATACGATTATCTGTGGCTAATTTTAATTGGGCAAATATAACTTATTAAATAATAATTTCTTTTAAGGAAACTATTTTGACTAGCTAGTCGAAGTGTAGTTACTTCTCCATACGACTCCGGGCGAGAGTAAAAAAAAACCTTCATGAGTAGGTATTTAATTTAATTATAACAATAATTATTTTTATATGGCAAATAAAAACTACTCGTAGTAGGTAGGTAGGTACAGTAGGTACTAAATTTACCAGTAGTATACTTTTATAGTTATCGTTTTAAAAACTACCCCTTATAAAAGCGCTCACTAGAATTTCCTGCAAGTCAACACAAAAGTTACGACCCTCGTTATCGCAAACATTATTTTTCGTCATTTGATCGCATTAGAGGGAAGTCAGCGGGAATATCCCATCTTATATTATGTATTTTTTTAACTTTTGAATGAAAAAAAACATTTATTTATATCATAATACAATTAGGTACATAAAGGATTAAATATAGTTTAGAACAGCAGCAGAAACAAAACCTTAGAAAAGGAAACACAGAATAAACAAAAAAGCTTTTATGTATTTAAGTATTTTTCGTTCAATGAAATAAGCCAACAGTCGCATCTGAAATGTTCTGCGTGAACTTTCCCCTTTGTCTGTAGCATCGTAGCTCACAAACGGATACAGTGATTTTATTATATATTTTTTTATACTTACCTAGGTACCTACTGATATCACTGATACTAGATATTAAATTTTTAAGTATCACTTTTATCACAAATTCTTTCACATACATACGAAACGACAACGGTAATATAGGTATAGACCTTAATACCGTTGTCGTTTCGTACAAAAATAGACTTGAAAAAAAAAAACAACTTAGAGGGTTCCTCCCCTAAAGTAATTGATTTTATTATTATGATTTGTCACGTTTTAAACCTTAAGTCCCTATGTATTTAATTTCAGTCAACATTGTAACAGAATAAATAGAAAATTAATTAAACGTTGATATACCTATAAAGCGAAAATATTTTCAAAAACATACCTACCTAATTAATAAAAAAAAAATAAAGTTTAAAAAACTAAAACCCGACTACGAATATAAAAAAGAGGGTCTAAAAAATAAATTTTGAAAAACTAAAACTCGACTTCGTAAATAAATAAAAAATGGGGGTCTAAAAAGGGCAAAACAAGAAGATAATTATTTAGATTGAAATCCAGAAATGCATTGGTACAAAAACTTATAACACCCCTCTTTTTCCGTCGGGGGTTAAAAATGGTCAAGGTACAGCCGTGGTCGTACCTACTGTATATATCTAGTGCCTACTATGTCTGTATTTATAGAGGTATTCCTATCACCCACTTAATGATAGTTGGTATACAGTAGGTACGACCACGGCTGTACCTTGACCATTTTTAACCCCCGACGGAAAAAGAGGGGTGTTATAAGTTTTTGTACCAATGCATTTCTGGATTTCAATCTAAATAATTATCTTCTTGTTTTGCCCTTTTTAGACCCCCATTTTTTATTTATTTACGAAGTCGAGTTTTAGTTTTTCAAACTTTATTTTTTAGACCCTCTTTTTTATATTCGTAGTCGGGTTTTAGTTTTTTAAACTTTATTTTTTTTATTTAATACTTTTCTGATTCCTGATCGGGTATATAACATACACTAGCAGTGCAATATATACCTCGTCGCATTTTAAGAAAGGATCAAGACCACGGTACCAATAGCCACACATAAGATCCTGCACAGGGAACTGGCTTATTATTGAGCAGAGTCGAGACTTCTAAGCCTCTCCAATTCCGTTAAAGATGCGGCATCGTGGGGGTGTCAGTAATAGGGTCCCGTTTTATTATTACCCTTTGGGTACGGAACCCTGATTAACTACCTTTACCATCTAATACCTACTCAAACGTAATGTTGGTTTGTTATTAACTTATTGTGCAACTTTATTACAGACCACGCGAGCTGTACGACCGCAATATTATACATATTTTGACTTAAACAAAACGATATATATAGATATATATATATTTTTAAAATGTGCTCGACAAGACCTTTCTTTTGATACCTAACATGCGGTGATTATATTAATTTTATTTTTTTCGAGGGTAGAATCTGAGGTTTAAATTCCGTCATATAATATTTTGATAAAATGTATATACCCTACGACATCCGGCCTATTATTACAAATCTATTGACCCCTCATTAATTAAAATCGGTTCAGTAGTTTAGGCGCTACGGTGGAACATACAAACATACATACATACATACATAGACTGCCAAAAACATTACCCTTCCTTTTGGCTTCGCCGTAGTCGGGTAAAAAGGGATACGACCAAAGCTATTCTAACTGCAAGCCATGAGTGGGATAATTATATTTTTTTTTACCATTACCTACTCAAACTCATTTGTTAAGACCTTGGGAACATTACAATAATTGTATCTATTATTATCTAGAACAAAGAGCTTTCAGGTCACCCTAAACACTCTAACTTGACCTAACATCTGCCAAATCAGAGATAACAACCGGGACCACCTGCTTAATTAATGTGCCCTTTGAAGTAGGTACAGAACTGCTTGAGATAATATTTTTTGCCCCACACATCGGTCACCCATCCAAGTACCTAATGACCGCACCAGGCTTTGCTTATCTAATACGAGATAGGGGGACGCAGCTAGGCCAATGAGCTCCTCGTAAATTAATATCAATCCCAAACTGCATTTTCTTAACAAGTTCTAATATCAAAATCAAAGTCAACGTTTATTCATTCGGATATTAGCAAGATATCTCTTAGAATTATCAGTTGTTATATCTAATCTACTGTGTCTTCGGAACGCATTAATCATTGATTTACATTGTGTTACTAATAAGATGTCTATTAGGTAAGGTCATAAGACCAAATCTAATACATATCAGCGTCAAGTTACTCACTTTTACACTACAACCATATTCAGGAGGAACTCCTCCCAGCCCATCCTCCTATCCTGGCTTTCTAGCGGGATCGCGTTGAGGAATTGTGTTGCTAAGTTTTCATTTTCAGGAATCCTATATAAAACACATGTAAATTATTTAATCTTAATTGCATATTCAATTTAATTTCGTGAAGTTGTATCTTTGTAAAGTGAAAATAAAGACTTATGCCAAACATCGACTTTCCGTTGCTTCCAGATCTCGTTTATAGTTGTTGTAAAATTGTTAACCGCCATTTATTTTAGGACTTTCTTGACTTGACTTTAAACTACGACGACTGGACTGCTTTTGTATCTCTGCAAATTACTTACAAAATATATTAATCTGATGGGACGTGTCGTGATGCGACAGTAGCCTATCGGTTTCATATAATTTGTACGCTTACAGCACTGAACTTTATAATACAAGTAGAAACGCTGGTATTGCTATACTACACAAAATGACATTAGATCTTTGTGCCTTTTTGATCTGCGCCATGTTGCGCTGTTTTCTATTGAAGGTGAAATTAATGACATAGAAAACAGCGTAACATGGCGCTAATCAAATAGGCACAAAATTCATTGCGCGATCTCCTGCCAGCGTGTATTATGGAGGTCAGTGGCTTAGATACACATTTGTAGGTCGTGTCGTGTCGTGTCTACGATAGGCCACTGACGCATCACGACACGACACGTCACGTCACTAAATATGTTTTAACCTTTAGTTGCCACTGCATGGTTCCCAAAATGGCGAGAATTTAACAATAAAACCTACAGGAACTTGAATCCCTCATTAAGTTAATTATTTAACGAGTGTGTGTACGTTCATTAATTAATGACACGTGTGTTTAATTACACAGATTAAACACGTGCGGGATGTATAAAATATACTTACCTACTATTGGTGGATTATCCTGGCTTTTAAGGATATGCGGGTCCATTGTGAAGTACTATGTGATAGTTAAGTTTGTAGGTAAATAATTTTTACCTACCCATCAAAGAGCGGTAGGTACTTTCCTAATCAAATCCTACTGATTGACTGAGCGACCGTAGCGAGTGAAGCGTCTTTGCTTCAAGTCTGGCAAAATTTGCTTTCGTCTGTCAGTATGTAGGTTATGTGTAGGTAGGTACTCCACTAACATAATACTACTATATTCTACTAATGTTGAAAATGTGATTGTTTGTGTTGTGACAAGCAAATAAAAACACTTAGGTATATGTAGATATAAATATATGGCAAAAATATTTAAAAAAATATTTAGTTTCGACGATTCTCAATTCCTCAACTATAACCTTTTCAATATTGGTCCGATATAGTGGCACAAAAGCTCACTTGAAATGCAACTGCGAAACTCATCGAAGAACCTAATAAGAAAGTTGCATGTAAAACGAAACCAGTCCATCACGGCCGTTTGCCCAACGGCGCAAAGTTTCAAAAAGGTTTTTACTTTTTGTTGCCATTCAAGCACCTAGCTATTCTTTTTACGACTCGTCGCTCAAAGCGCTTTTAAAAGTACATCACGGCGACTATAGGCCTATTATACAGAATGAACAATTTAAACGGGCCTTTAGGGGGATATCCGATACTATAAGAAATATCGAAAAATGCTGAAAGGAGTTGCTTTGCGTCCAAGATTTGATCTCTAACAGTAACACTATCAAATCAATCGATTTTTGCAAAAAGACAAGGTTCGATTTCTGGCTCAGGTAATTAATTTTTCAAAAATCGAACATGCCATTTTAATAAACTTTTTAAATATACAAGATTGGTTAACATAGCGCGATTTGCGTAGTCTTTTTCACTTTCCCTCGCGACCAAGACCGCTGTTACATGGTTAAAACGTCGAGGTAAGAAGATAAATAATATTACGCGACTATGACCCGGGAAAATGTAACTATAAATGCCATTTCAGCTTTTGTCAAAATTGGAGACGCGACTCTTTTCAGCATTTTTCGCTACCTCTTATAGTCTAGGATATCCCCCTGAAGGCCCATTTAAATGGTTCACCCTGTATACTACATAGTAGTAAGCAAGTGAGGTAATGTACGCCGCGTCGATCCGATGTCGAGACTAGGCAGCCGCCCTTTAATGACCTCGTAATTGTGAGCTGAAATTAAGTGTTATTTTTATGGTGATTTCTCTACTACTACTAAGTTGCTTTAAGTGGGCGTAAAATGTTTTATTAATTGAAATAATCGTTGCTATTGATGGTGTTTAATGTTTTTTGCGGTTAGGAATATATTCTAAATTTCGTGCTCCCGACTGAACAAGAGGAGTGGTATGAGTTTAACATGTCTGTGGCATCGTAGCTCAGGAATAGATTTAGTTTTTAGTATTTTTATTGGTGTTTGTACCTATATTTTTTTTCTTATCCTTCCCATTTAATGGGAATAACAAAAATAATATTTTTTTTGTATGGATTATTATAACCTATTTATTTTTGTTGTGTCTATTATAATTTCTTGTGTAAGTTGTGTGACGTGTGTCTGCCAAAATACATGTATTTTTCTTTTTATTCGATTTAGCTATTTGGTAGTTATATAGTTTTATTCTAATTTGATTTTCTTTCGCGCTAAAACATGTTTAGGAAGTTCAGTGGAGATTTAATTTGGGCGTAATAAATGTGTGAAATTATAAATACCGAATCATTTAATTGGTTTTAAGGTTAATTTTATTGATTTTGTTTGTGGAATCCACATTCGATTTATTTTTAATTACTGACTGCATTAAGTTTAATCAAAGTTAATTATGAAGATTAATAGTTAATTATTAGTTTTAAGACTTAGTTGAATACCTACCATCAAAGGCTTTAATTCACAGCTATACAGTGGGTTCCGTGGACGTTAATATACCTAAGCCTAAAGAGGGATGTTCTAGCTAGACGACTAAGCGAACAACTTTTTTGTTCTACGATCTTTGGAAATTGAAACGTTAGGTATGTATAATGTTTACTTCTTGTAAATCAGCTTTTTTACTGAGTTAGAGGTCATTATATCCTTAAGTTAAACTATAATTCGTTTGAACTACTTACTATTTAAACACGAATTATGATTACCTTTTACATTCAAAAATACCTCATATTTCAGTTAAACTTTAACACAACATTTTCGAACTAGAATAAGTCCCTCGAGACCAAGACCACTGTAACATGATTAAAACGTTGAGGTAAGAAAATAAATAACAATAAACGATCAAGATCAAGACCGTGTGATTTTTTTTATAGAATAAGTTCGCCTCGACGTCTAGAACACTTTCGGCTTATATTATTATTACCGTCCTCAAACAAAACACACTGTAAATATTTTACTAGGTAGGTATCTAACGTAGGTATCTGTACCTACCTAAGTTTATTTTTATCATAAAAGGTTATAATGAAATAAAGTAAAAACTACGTAGGTAATTTATGTGTGCAGAGTAATACCTGAACCTTTGAAAGGGGTTAGCGAATATTTATGGCTTCCATACAAATCCTGGCGGTGTTCTCCGCGCATGTGCGAACTTGGTCCATGAGCCATAAACCGGTGAACCATAAATTATGAGCAACTTTGTTACCGTGTGTTGTGCTTTACCGCCCGCACTCACGCGTAGGTAGGTAGGTTTCTATAATACTGAAAACATAAAAGTAGGATGAAATTAGTTTATTGTATTTTATTCTGAAAGTAGGCAGTGGAATCTAACAAAAACTAAAACAATACCTACTTACACCTTGTAGGTAGGTATAAGCTTTCGTCCGCACTCACGCGTAGGTAGGTTTCTATAATACTGAAAACATAAAAGTGGGATGAAATTAGTTATTTTTATTTTATTTTCATGTATAAGAACATTAACCATATAAATAAATAAGTCCCGATCCCGTGGGAATATTGGGATCAAAAGTAGCTTTCTAATGGTGAAAGAATTTTTGAAATCGGTCTAGTAGTTTTTGAGTTTATTCATTACAAACATACACACACACAAAAATTCAAATCTTTCCTCTTTATAATATTAGTGTGTAGATGTAGATAACGTAACTAAAATTAAAACAATACACCATTTATAAGCTTCGTATCAACCGTCCGCTTGCAAAAAGGAAATCGATTTGCAAAACTTGCAACTGGACTGCAAACGAAACGTATTTTATATCGTTAATTGTTTGCAAACGTCAATATTGATATTCTTATAAATTGAATGCAATGATTATCTATACTAATATTATAAAGAGGTAACGTTGGTAACATGTATGTATGTATGTATGTATATTGGGGGTAATCTCCGAAACTACTGGACCGATTTCAAAAATTCTTTCACCATTAGAAAGCTACATTCATCTTGATGTTGGATAAAATTTTTGGATGAATGGATGATATTTTTGATAATTTAATCATGTCAGTAGGCCGTCTGTTCAGTGGATCAAGGGACCCCGCACGACTAAACCTATTTATAATGTCATAGCGTTCCCGACTATAACCACTTATAAATAGGTTTAGTCGTCCGGGGTTCCTGTTTAGTGGACCCGGGTGCCGAGGTTTTTTAAATTTTCATATAGCCTTATTTATGAGTTAACTTTATCAGAGCAATGTCATAAAATATCATTTAAATATCAGTGTTTGTGAAATTTTTCCAAGCAATTGCTATTTTTTTTGTTATTTTCTAATTCTTTTTTTCTTATAAAATATTTTTTGTTATCTAGCCATAAAAAGAGCATTAACAAGCACTCTACTCGTTGTATTTCGGCGTTCGAAGTCGAAACAAAGCTACAAGGTACTATGGACACCACGTTAAAACCTTTACAACGTCTTCTTATTTGTCCTCTAATTAACTTAGAACCTCTCAAAATGAGTGGTAAAATGAATGTTCAATCACAAATTAGATAGGTAGGTATACTGTCGTCCGTAAGTGTTAGATCAGACTCAAATAGCCTTATTAAGAAATGTGGAGTAAGGTCGGTAGAGAGCTTTGTCTTTATCCGTGACAAGAATTTTCAAAGTAGACAGACAGAAACAAATAGTGGTTACTCCAACTTTACTCGCACGTTTATTAATAAGGCTAAAAGTGATTTACGAAACAAATTGTTTTATTTATTTAGTAAACATAACAGAGTCCCGCGGTTTTTCCCAAGTAAATTTAGATCCTTTAGGATTTTCCAAAAACCTTTTCTTAGTGGATATTTACACACCACAAAGATCACACCCTCCAAATTTCATGTCTCTATGACCAGCGGGTTTAGCCTACATATTGATATATTTACACGAGATCGGGAGATTCTAGTATTAATATATTAGGTACATAGCTTTTTAGTCTTAAATACCTATCTACAAGTTTTGTACAGATTTACAATCAAATTCATGAAAACCATTTTTTTTTAACAAAAGTTTTGTTTAACACTGTCGAACGTGACTGTACGATAGGTAATTACCATGAGATATAAAGAAGCTTAAGTGAGCATAGAGAAGCCAATCGCACTCTAGCGTTAATATGACTAATTTTACGACCAGGAGATATAATGTAAGAGATTCTTAAATTATGAGCGGGCACGTGGTTTGCCTTGATTGAATATGCTGATTTGAATCTGAATACGACTGCGTCTGGTATCTATAAAAGCATAAGTTATCAGGTACCTATTATAAGGCTATACGCGCATTGATAAGTCGCGGCAGAGGAGCGTTTCCGACTAAATTCTTTCACTCATGTAAACTTACACGATTTCTGTATTATTAGAACTACAGGTCTAATAATATCTAGATAGATAGCTAGATCGGGTTTGTCTAAATTTTTAGATTTAAATTATCTCGACGTTTCTACAAACGCGTTTGTAATTATCTACAAACGCGATCTAGACCCGTACCTACTTCTAATAATAACAACCCTCAAAAACATTTTTATGTAAAATGTAGCCAAGACGAGAGCGATCATATGATGGGCACTATCAAAAAGTTATCAGATGTCCTAAAGCCAAGCTTATAACTCTACACGCCCCAACTCCACAAGCACCTTACTTCACAAACTCAACATCTTAGCCAAATATATGGCTGGCCGTTTCGCTACCATGCATGGGTTTTCTGTTAAACATTTGTTCTTGCGGTAATGAAACGGCCAAGCCCATATATTTTGGCTAAGATGTTGAGTTTGTGAAGTAAGGTGCTTGTGGAGTTGGGGCGTGTAGAGTTATAAGCTTGGCTTTAGGACATCTGATAACTTTTTGATAGTGCCCATCATATGATCTCGCTCTCGTCTTGGCTACATTTTACATGAAAATGTTTTTGAGGGGATTTCATCTCTTTTTGTAGTTTGCCTAATTATTACAATTTTTTTCCCATCAAAGAAACTTTCAGCTTCATAATATTAGTAGGTAAAGTAGATGTATTCACATCAGTATTTTTTTTCTTTTTTTTCATTTACAATAGGTCGTTTATTAACGACTTACACGTCACGCCCGTAGGTACGGCGTTTAGGCCCATGTTTCCAATGTTTACCACTTGTTTGGCGGATAGCGAAACAATTTTTAAATATATTCTTGTTGTCCATCACTGTACGACAGCGGTAAACCTTTTAATTATCAATCAATTTTCATACCTTAAGCACCTCTTATACACATTAGGTGTTGTGGGGGCGCTTAATTACATCCCCTAATTTAAAAGGTAGGTGAATTACTAAAAATTCTGATTTTCTGTATTTTATTATTTATAATAAGAAGTTGTACTACCTCTAGCATCAAAATTTGCGAAAGTCTCATACAAATAGCCATCCCTTAATTTTAGGAGTTGGGGGGTGAAAGTTTCAACTTTTATAATTTTTTAGTTGTTTGTGTACTAATACCAACCTACATACCAAATTTTAGCTTTATAGGACTTCGGGAAGTACCATTTGAATTTTGATGATCATCAGTGAGTGAGTGAGTGAGTGAGTGAATGAGTCAGTGACGAAATCGGTGGTTTTTAGATATCAATAAAATCTAAACTATAGGAGCTATGTAAATGAAACTGTGTATTTTTATTAAGTTCCCTATTGACATTATACCCCATGAATTACATTGATCTGGTATATTCCAAACCCAAGTTATGAGGGTTCAAAATACCGACGAAACCTTTCGAGAAAAGGTAGGTAGTGCCCGTACGCTTCGCTGGCTCGTCTTGGCGGAGGCACTACCGTGCCCCCAGATGGACCAAATTCTTTGTGACTATCACCTATTCTGTGGTTATAAAAGAATTCTCGAAGCCTCCGCCGCGCCGCGCCGCAGTGATCAGTGAGCGTATAGCCTTATGGTAGGTAACTTCTTTTACTTATATACCTACCTTTGTCTATTGACTAGCTGTGTCCCGCCTATTCATTCGTATAAGTCCCGATCGTACGAGAATTTCGTAAAATCCTGTATTATCGTTTGATGATTCAGCTCTAATATGATCTATCAGTTACTAAGTCAGGATAAAACATTTTATAGATATAGATGATAAAGTGACATTGAGGTTTTAGTAAATTAATAATATTTTAATTTTAAACTTCTGCATGTTACTTTAATTTATACTTTGTTTTTAATTCGATTTAAATTTAATTTTGCTATAGGTCTTTTTATTTTAATTATTTTAAGTTGATGTAAATCTGGAATAAACAAATTTCATTTCAGTTCAATACGTTTGCTCTATTGAATATGGATTTTCCGTGAAATTTCAGCACGAAGGAAGTTTCGTATTGAAATCTAGGAAACATAAACACAGTTAGTAGAATTAACTTTGTTACAGCAACTAGATGTAATATAATCTGTAACGCTATCTATCTTTACAGCGAAACCGGAACGAGTTCTTTACATCAAACGAAGACATTATCCTTTCTTCGAGGCGTCCATAAAACCTTATCTTTGGGAAAGCAGCGCGGGAGAGTCTCGCAATCTACATAGAGCTGATAATGGCACAACCAACAAACTTGGACCCACTTGTTTCCCTTATCCTGACTCTAATTTTAACTGTATAATGGAATCGGAAGGTCTGAGTAATCTGGTTGCGATATAAATAATCTTGGAGAAGCACATTGGGCGGTTTACGAGCGCGGGCGGAGAAGGCTTTTATATTTATTAAGTAAGTTGGGCTTTTGGCTGTATTAATCCACCTTTATGGAGGGGTGTCTAGGCGCCTGCTTACTTTGGAACTCATGTGGAAATTACCTCATTTATTTACCTACGTACCGATAGGGTACTCGATGCAAGTATTACCTACCTACGCGTACGAAATAAACTATATTACTCTATTTCAGAAACTTGGATCAAAAATGTAAACGAAAATCTCATACCTACATTTATTTGAAAGTGACAGCTCTTTATTTACTTTTTTCCTTTAAAATTGTCAGTCTTTTGTTTACAATTTTAAGTAAAGGTATTAGGTAGTTTCAGTTTTGAGTGTTCTTGATTGGAGACTGCAACTCGACAAATGCAGCCGGATGTCGATCTACATAAAACAGGCTAGAGGCCATCAGTTTTATCTGTACAGTTAAGGCCCCTATTCTGAAAAACTGAAAATCCATGTCGGGCGCATCGAAAATTGTTGATTATTTCATGACGGAATGTTGTAGAACTTTTTTTTGTGTACAGATTGTAGGCGACATTATTTCTGATATTTTAGTGCAGTTTCCATACAAATATGTCTAAACGTATTGAAGCCTATCGACATTTTAGCCAAATCAGACATTTTTTGTCTAAAATTTGGATAGGCTTTGCAACAATAGGAGGTTCTTGTCTTAAAACTACACCAAAATGTAGGAAACAATGTCACCTACAATCTGTGCCCAAAAAAAAGTTCTACGACATTCCGTCATGAAATAATCAACAATTTTCGATGAGCCCGACAGGGATTTTTAGTTTCAAGGGCGTTGGCGTATATACTCCTCTTAAACTATCCGCTGAATGTGCCTCGCACGTTGGGGCAGTGGTGGCATTTCTCGTCCGGGTCTTTGCTGATACGGCACATGTATAAGCCGACCGCCTGCCTGACGCCAATCTATATTATGTACGAGAATGACTTAATGATTTAAAAAAAATGTTATGAGCTTTGCTAACTGTATAAAAATAATGATATAGGTATCTTTTATGGATTTTAAATGTCGCTTAGGTGATATGATTATGATTGATGAGTAACCTAAAAGTAATAAATCTGATGACAGAATCACTTTCTATTGAATTTAAATTCTGTCTAATAAAAGTATTTTTCAGTTATTTTCTACCTAGCCATAATTAATTGCACATAATTCAAACATTGGGTGGTCGGCTAATAATGATTATAATACTTTTATTACCCGTATAAAAACTTTTTGTTTTAGCGCTGCTAATTAGTAAAGTTTATCTTGAATTCCTCGGTATAAAAGTTGGACCACACCAAACGCATGGCGTGGCGTGCATGCGTGACTCCCACTTTCCTATATATTGTATTAAACTGAATAGACGGACGCGCGTCATACTCACGCCGAGCTTCTTAATTCAGGCCTGCCCGTGTGCGCACGCACCTTAGAGTTTTGCATAATCGTGTGCTGTACCCGTACTATGAATTACTACGTAAATAAGTGCGCTGTAACGTTAATAGTCTGACCTTGTGCACCTGCTCTGCCTGTTCTCTACCGTCCCGAACGCAGCTTGACGGCCACGCGAGCCGATAGGTATATTGCGTTGCGGACATGCCCAAACTGTTAACGTTTGAAGTGCACGTATTTATGTATTAAGATCAACCCATGTTAGGGGTCTTCGCTCTTGCCAATGTCACAGGGCTTACGTGCGTACGGTGTATATGTACAATGATGTCACGCCACGCAGCGTACGTCACGCGTTTGGTGTGACCCGGTTTTAAAATCCTGAATTTCGGTATGAGCGTAGAACCGTATCACCACGTAAAGTACGTGGTGGGCAATGTACGTGAACGTTATCATATTTTTACGATGAACGTGAAAATGCACGTTTTTATTACTTTGGGTTTTATTAGGTTTTCTAGATTAGAGCGTGAGGTTCGTTGTGGTCACGAGAAAATGGAAAAATTCCTCGAAAATATTTTGCTTTTTGATGTGGTTCATTTTATAAAGGTATTAGCTAGAGTTGCTTCATAAAGGCACTGGTAATTCGCGTAAAAACTTATGCTGAGCTATTTATTATAAGTCCTCATAACCTCATAAAAATAGTACCAATGTGTATAGGTATAGGTTACCTATGCTAGGTACTACATTTTCTGGATAAGGCGCATTGTAGGATCACCTATTATTACACAATAGGTTAATCTTATATTTAAATTTCCATGTCACAGTGTTAGTTACCGAACTCCTCCGAAACGGCTTCACCGATCTCCACCAAACTTCACATACGCATTCAGTAGGTCTGAGAATCGGCTACTATCTATAATTTTTAAGGCAAAACAACGTTTGCCGGGTCAGCTAGTATCTCTATATAGGCAGTAAGCAACGCTGCAGTCCAAGGTATAGCACGCATAATAATAAGGTAGACAGTAGTGACCCGGGTTTGGAACCGTCTTTCTGAGTAACTAATTTCTTATAAATAGCGTTATAAATAGAAATGAAGAGAAAATTCAGGGGAAAGGAGGAAAAACAATCTGCGCTGTGACGCGTGAAGAAATCGCCCCGTATTTATGGTCCTAGTTATTGTTTGAAACGTCTAAGTCGTAATTCCGGGATATAAACTGGGAAGGCTCACTTTAGGCCCCCACTTTGGGCCCCCTCCCCCCTCCCCACTGCTTGGATGCTGTTTTTCCCGCGCGAAATGGCCCGTTTCAAATTGTTGTTTTATGGAAGTTTTTAGTAGTTGACTTTGCTCGGGGAAATAAGTAGGTAGGAAAGCGAATTTCGTATATAGCTATATCAATTGTTGTATCTATAGATAGTAGGTAGGTATATCTTTGTTCCCATTGTTTTCCTAGAAGCTATAATTTGAGCCTTACACTTGATATGAGCTTGGTTTTGCTTTTGAGTGGCTGTATCTAGCAACCTTTGGACAGTCGGGTGTTTTTAGTGGTCTAGTGGTTATTTATTATAATAGATTTAGCAAAATTCCCGCGAAATGCTCCAAAAATTCCTTACTTAATGGATACCAGGTAGGTGCAGGTGCACCTGGAAAGAACACATCATCCAAACTTCATGTCTCCAGTACTTAGGTACCATCAGTTAAGGCTCTGATTGACTGATTGAACGACTGAACTCAATCACCATTTATAGTTCAGTCATCCAGTCAGTCCATCAGTTGAGCCTTTGAATTTTACATATAAGTACTAATTAATGCTAATAACATCGCTCTTACGGTGAAGGAAAACATCGTGAGGAAACCGACATGTCCTAGGACTCACCACGGTCCGAAGGCATGGGATATTCAGTGTTTTCTATGTATCATATGTATGTATTTACAAAAAAAAAGTATAATATGTAGTATATCCGTTGTCTAGTACCCATAGTACAAGCCTAGTGCTTAGTTTGGGGCTAGATTGCGCTGTGTGGAACGTCGTGCAATATTTATTTATTATCATTATGATTTTATTAATTATATCTTTTTTATAAATTTATGTAGGTTTCTAAGTAATTACTTTATTATGTAATGAATAATAATGAACAGCAACTACTGTGTATGACGAAATACTATCATTCAAATGTCAACCAACTTAACATTGAATATGAATAAACAAGTATGTCTAAGCATTCACATCACTTACCTACCACCTACACATAAATATCAACTTATGTAAAAAAAAAAAAAAAGCGGGAATCGATAAAAAATCCAAAATAACGACCTGTCACAAAATAATATACAATGAAATTATCTCCACCATTTTAAATTTTAAGTTTGGAACGCTCGTCCGTTCCTCGTTTCTGATTGGTGGGCGGATGACAGCTGGTTGAAATATGCCGACTTGGCTGCCTTCGCGCAGCGGGTGTCAACATGGTGCCACTAAAAATCCCCTAATGAAATTAAATTCCGTGCGTAGACTTGATCGTAAATAATCCGAATCTAATCCACTGATTAATGAACACGAAGTATTTTACTTGAATTTCAGCTATGTCATACAATACTTTGAGTCAGTAATCTTAAATGATGAGTCACGATAAATACCTAAGTTAAGTGCCTAAGTAAGAAAAACCGATGTTTGAATTATAATTTATGTAGATATACCTACTTACTTTAAGGATTTCCTACATTGGAGTACAAAATACATATATCTAATCTACCTTCTATTATAATAATAATAAATTTCTTCTTAATATTTCTTCTTACCTTTGTGAGATTCTCTTTTAATTTGTTACCTAATCGTAATGAATATGGTTCTTACCTACTTGAACCACTAGATCTGCAAAAATACATCGTAGGTACCTATGTACTTACTAATATGTACTTACCTAAGTAACAATTAACAACAATTATAAACTTAAAATCCTAAAATTGTGGAAACTTACTGTGTTTTCCTTTTCTACCTACTAATTTTATATAAATTAAACAAGACAAAAAATACTAAATTACTTACCTACTCAATTTCTAGATGTAAAAAGTAAGGCTTACAAAATATAAGTAGATTCAATTTGGTCTAAGTTCTATGTTATGTAAAATGGATTACTTTGTATTATATTGACTGTAGAATCTGAAATAAATAAATAAATAATTATCAATTACCTATGCCAGTAGTTCTATTTAAGAAACAATTTTTTTTGTAATAGTTTCAGATTTAACAGAAAACAAAAGGTTTTTAAAACAAAATATGAAATTGAACTCAATTTTTGATTTAAATCGCGAGGTGTTTATTACCACACGAAACGAAAAAGCGCGTTTGGAGCGTTGAGACAATGCTAAAAGTAATAAACACCAAGCGATTCAAACCGAAAAATGTCTTTAATTTTAATAGAACATCGCGAAAACAGAAGAAAAATCTATTTAATTGCATTGATTTTTTATATTACCTAAGCATTTTTAACGCCCAACGTTTCGAGATCATTACAGACTTAAAAGCTCGTGAACCCGTGAACTTGGAGGTCTGCAAAATAGGTTTCACTTGAAAGAAAAAAAATCATTTAAATTATTTATTCTGTTTTAAAGTGAGTTTGATTTAGAGTGATCGAGTAACTTACATAACATTAAAAGCTTTTAAAACATTTCAGATAAAAAATGTTTGATAAAATACCTCATCGGATTTGGTTACAACAAAACGACAAGTTTAATACTGGCAACACTGAGATATTATATTGGTTTACACTATCACTTATTGAACTAGGGTTGGCACTTACATTTATATTTCTCATCATGGAATTCCATCATATTTATTAACGCGTAAGTCTGGGATATTTAAGTTGTAGTAGGTAAGTAGGTATGTGAATATGTTTGTTACTATTTTACGTTATAACTACCTACCGAACCCATTGCGAAGAAACTGAAAATATAGATAAACATGGCTAGTTAGGAATGTTGTTTTTAGGGTTCCATACATCAAAAGGTAAATAAGGATAAGATCATAGACTAAGACTTTCCCTTTTATTTGTGTTAAAAGACCTGCTGACTTTTCCATGTAGGTACTTGTATTATTAGACCTTACTTTTCACCAAAATTTACAAATCATAGTAAACGATTCCAAAATCGGAAACAAATAGGTATTCATATAATATTATAAATCTTACAAATATTTATTTCACGGTGGGAAGCACTAAAACAAATTATCTGTTAGAGCGTGTACCTACGCACTGCGATGAAACGCCTGCGTTTTTCCGTAGGTTTCAAACCGCAAAAACAAGCAACACATAGCTTTCTATAGGCACATGCCCACATTGTAGCGTTTTTTAAATGACTGATTCTTCTTGTTGATACGCGGTTCTGCGGAAACCGCTTGCGTTTAATCGCAGTGCGTTCTAAGCCTTACCTACTTCCGAATATTATTTCGACCTAGAAAACACGAACGACATCTAATCGAGCAGCGACAGCCCTACTCTACGAAAACGCACTAACGACTCGTTTTACAACTCTACATGATTTACTAGGTGCATTCCTCTAACGTCGTCCTTGCTTCGGCCACCGATTGTAAATGTTTGTTATTAACGGTAAAACCTTCCTCCTTAAAAGCTGACTAATTTACTTTAGTCAATTACCACTGAAAGTGGTTTCTGTTTGAGCGTTTTATTAAGAACTGTGCAGAAAACTACTTAGAGAGAACATTCGTATGTTTCTACGCAGAAACTACAATGTAAATTTAGTTAAAATGCTTTCGTTGAGACCAAAATAAAGAAAATAATTTAGTATTATAAAACTTAATAGCCTTATATTAATATACGTGGACTAAGGTCGTAGTAGTGAGAATATGCATTGTCTTTTACCGTGACAAGAACGTTTAAAGCGGCTACTTTTTCAAACAAAAAGTTGAAAAAACACTCAGACTCTACTCCCGTTTATTAGAAATGCTATAAAGTCTCTAAATATTGATTTAGCAAATAGATATGTCAATAGTACCTTCATAATAAAATGTACTCATTTGTATAGGTAAACCTATATATTTTCAATGAAATTAACCATTAAAGTTGCAGCGTGAATGTAATATTAGAGCTTTATTCATATTTCTAGATTGCAGAGTGAAGTGTTAAGCAATTAAATAGATATTCATTTATAGCTTAAGTTATTGCGATGCAAGATCGAATTATCTGCTTATTTTATGTAGAAGTAGAGGATAGGTAAATATAATTGTGATTATTAAATTATTTCTATTACCTACCCATGTTTCGTTTCCGTTTGATATTAATTTACAGACAAACTTTCACATCCTTTCTATATTATCTATCTTCTATATAGGTAGGTAGGTATATAACGGAAAGTCGTGTTAGTTACACTGTTATGTTGTTACACACAGATTCAGGAAGGTCTTAACCGATTTGGCTAGAAATCGGTGGGGAGGTAGCTTAGAACCTGGAAAACACCAAAAGATTTTTTTTCTATTTTGTTATTGCCTATAAGGCGGAACAACGTTCGCCGGGTCAGCTATATACCTTATAATATTAGTAGGATCTTAGTAAGTAGGTAGTTATACAATAATCATGTGAGTTAAAAAATATATAGGGACAATAATTTAATTCCTAAACACCCAAACACAGCGTTATTTCATATTTTATACCACTGACATTTATCCCGCTCAACCCAAATAAAATCCCCGATCGATATCTACAACGTAAGACATAAATTAGGCATGTACCCGATACGCTACCGTCGTAAAACATCAGTCAAATTATTTTCATAACAAAGAATAAAACAAAGTTATGTAGAGCTACACGTATTTTTTTTTCTACTAGTACCACAGAATACATAAAAGTACAAGTCTAGTACTAAGTATACTACTAGCACAGCTACTAGTTTCTAGTAGCGTCTGGTGGTTTTACAAAGTGAAGTGACAAAGTTTGTATTCCAACTCTTATAGGAGTTTGAATACAAACTTAAAGTAAAAATTCATTTATTCACTGTGAGCAATGTATGAAAAACGAGCTGCGCTCGCGGTTTCACCTGCGTAAATCCCGTTCTCGTGGGATTATCGGAATCAAAAGTATCCTATGTTAGTTTCATAACTTTCACTATCCGTATGTAAGCTTTGGGGCTCACGGGCTAGTCCTAGTGCGAGCCCCACTGTTTGTATAAACCTGTAATTTTCTTTTTTGGATAAATAAATGTATTTGTATTTGTACTTTCATCCATATCGGTCGAGCCGTTTGACCGTGATGAGGGAACAAACAAACAAAAATATAAACACACAAAATTTCGTGATTTATAATTATTAGTGTGATGTGATACATGAACATTTTTAAATGGTGACTTAAAAGACTATGATTTTAGTGTTAAATAAGTCTTGTCTCTTTTAATCCAACCAAAGTCACCCTGAAATAAAATAAACGCCTGTTTTAACTTTAATGGGCACGTTACAATCTGTTTTAGGTTTTATAAATTTAAAGTTGTGCACTTTAAATTATAAAACCTAACCCGATTAGGGTCTTTAATTTATGAAGCTACTCGTATGGCAATTTACAGACAGGGGCCGGACGAAACCTTCTAAAGTGGCGTATATGTTGCGGTCGAAACTCTTAATCGGATATAATTACTTTTGGCTGAGAAACTTGGTCAAAATTAGTTTTGAATTATCAAGCTAGTGTGATTAATTGATCATTCATAACATTCCTCGACGACATATGTGGCGTGTCGGGCGAATGCCCGAGTTCAATGCAGAAGGTTGCGGGTTCTATTCCAGCCGGGCTGACTTATTTATAGAACTTACCTATCCAAATAAGTCCAAGTCCTATTTGCTATATTAGTTGAAGAGTAGCTTTGACTGGGAGGGTCATTATTATGAGTTAGGTGGCGAATGGGCCCCTTCAAAACTGGGACCGGGGCCCAGTCGCCACTCCTAATTTTTGGTGGCACTATTTATAACGGTCACATACTATTACCTAATCACATTTTTAGTACTTAAATAAATTTTGGCTCATTTTCTCAGTAACAAATATTATCTACCTTCCTACTAGTAACTACATAGTTTTGACCAATAAAATTTAGATTTTTGACTGTAACATTTCAAAACCTGTTTAAGGTTTTATAATTTGAATACCTATTGTATAGATTTGCATTGCTAATCTTGTTTAGGTAAAGTTTATATACGATTCTATTGAGAGGATACATATAGGATGGGTACTGACTAAGGTTATCTATATACTTACATATTTACGTATAAAATGCAAAGTCCTGACTGATTAACTGACTGACTGAACTATATATCAACGCACAGTCCAAACCACTGAGCCTAGGGATATAAATTTTAAATGTGTGTTCTTTGTGGTGTAAGAACATTTTTTGTTTTTCGAAATATCTATAATCTACGGGATCGGGAAATTTGCAGGTGAAATCGCGGGACGCTGCCAGTTTTTAATAAGCATAAAACCTACAGTTCACCGCCGACTAAATTAGTTAGTTTACCTTAGCTTCCGATAGCAGTTCTCATCCGTTAAGAATGGGTTTCCTACGGGATCGGCACTTACACGGGAACCAGTTAGTGTTGGAATAAAAATCATCAGAATAACTTTGGCTAATTACAACATTTAATACGATTTTAAATCCTGTAGCTTTGCATAACGCAATTCCATAACACATTCAAAATGTTACAATCACAGGTCCCTAGCCGTAGCTTTCTATAAAGAATTCACACCTTGATTCCATCATGCGACCTCGCTAATAAAACCTTATTTTCAGCGCAACGATTTTAATATTTATCTTACACCACATGCGACCCGTCGAATTTACGATCTAATATTTTTATGCAAAGAACGTCGCGTCGCCAAATGTTCCACGGGCGTTGTCGAAAAAAACCTGCCACGTCCTTTCGCACCGTAAAAAGGATGTGACAGAATAAATATACATCGAGCCACCCTTTTTGTCCATTAAATGAGCACTGGTTTTTTTCCTGCCTCCATAAAATGTGCCCCAATAAATATGTAAATTTACTCGGAGAAAAAAACGCTACGAGGTCCAAACCGAGTTTCACTTTCAAGTTAATTGGTACAATTGCATTGAAAAGAAACAGGGTGAAGTCGACGACCTTTATAATATCTTGAGAATGAGTTTTTATGTTTATTTTTCTTGGTACTGATATATGCAAATTGTAGCTTTGTTAGAGTATAATTCAATTTGTTTTTTTTTGGTCTCTGTGTCCTATCAAGGGATGCATGCGTAGTTATCTATAGACATACCATGTTATATTGACTGTAGAATCTGAAATAAATACATACAATACACAGACGAATATGCTAACTATGTAAAATGATTTTCTTTTTATTTGGAACCAATAGAAAGAATATATTTTGGTATAACGCTAAAAAGTCTCTAAAGTAGGTAAATATTAACCCCCTTAATTATAAACGTTTAAAATATCTTGAGAAAGAATTTCTTAGTACCTAACTGAAATATGCAAATTGTTGTTTTGTTAAAAAATGATTAAATTTGTTTTTTTTCGATGTCTATGTCCTATCAAGGGATACTATCTATAGACACACAATATATAGACGCCTATGCTATGTACCTATACCTAAGTGCTTCGTAATCGATTTCCACCCCAAGAAACCCTTTTATCTCCCCTAAGTTTAATATGAGTTCTCCCAGAGGGCTTTATTATGGTTCTCCCCTTTCAAAGTTAGGTGGGTAGGTAAGTATAGGTACCTAAAGTTGTAGCGATAATGTCCCTTTTAGCTTAGTTATTTATTGGAATAATGTGGTGGTGATGTTACTCTAACTATATCGTCCTTTATTCTGTATATTGTATACTTGATGATGTTGATGATCGATCACAGATGATGATGATGTACTTATTCATTGTTTTTTTTTATCTTAGACTACTATATCACACATCTGAAAAAAAATGTCAAATACAAAGAGCTAAAACGTCAGATTATAGTTTGAAATTAAAAAAAGTCGGATAAAAACGAATTTTAGGTGGTTTTTGATCTTCGTATCGAAACACGGACGAGTCCGGGTCAAATTTAATTTGTACCTACCTACCCTTAAAACAGTTGATTTATTATGAAGCAGTTATTATTACTTCCTTACACGTATTATTTGGTTACAGAGCCCTCTAGGTACGAGGGGGACAGAAATGTAACCCCACACAAGCCCGTAGCGTAGGCCGCGGCCGGGAGAACTTAAGAGCATTATCGATCCGTCCCGGGCATTTGAGACCGGACCATGGCCTTCTAACTTAAACAAGGTTCTGTTGCGTTATAAATGAGTGTTAGAGACTACTGAGGGTGGTCTCTGACGTTAGTAACTAAATTCTATAGATTAGGTAAATTCAGTAAAAGGTTCAGTGGCTATTGATATTCCACACTTGATTTGTCTATGGATTATTCCACGGTCTAGCGGAATGATCCATGAACACAAGTTAATATTAGCATAGGGAACCAATAATTTAAACACAAAATACCATTATTAAATACCGAGTATATTTTGAGTAATTTGAACACTTTGTACTACAATAGAAATTTAAATAAAATAATAACAAAATGATAGTTAGGTACTTACAGTTTTTCACTTCTTCACACTTTGATAGCCGTCGATTGACTGACCGTTGTTTTCTCAGCAGCCATCTCTTAGATTTCAAAACGGAAGTTAGTTTTACCAATCATATTATAGATGGCGATGTATAATGGTCAGTCAATTCACGTTCCGCATTTTTACAGACATTTGAGGAGCTTATATAATTAAATATCTAACATGAGGTACTATATTATGTAATAGAAATTTAGTTCAAAATATGAAAATTATGGAATTGCAATCGTAGGTATCGATATGTATTTGAACTTTTGCCTTCTCATTGCTTGCTTGCCAATTTTGATTGGTATTGGGATTTATTTATTTTTTATCTAATAATTCTTTGAATGAATTATTAAAAAATAGATAGCCCAAAATTCTAGGGCGATATACAAAATGACATCTTATGCTAAAACGGGCCATTCTTTTTTCCTATTCGGTTCAAAACATTTTTAAGAATAGGTACCTAATCTTTATACAATCTATATATTTAAAATTTATTGCCCTGACTTATTGACTGAACCACCGGACTGAACTATATATCTACCCGCAGCCTAAACCACTGGTCCCAGAGACATACAATTGGAAATATGTGTTCTTTGTGATGTGTAAGTGTCCTTTACAAAGGGTTTTTGGCAAGTTAAGCAGTGGTCCCGGTTGTCATCCCTGATAGCAGTCGTTAGGTCAAGTTAGAGTCGTTAGGCTTAGAACGCACTGCGATTAAACGCACGCGGTTTTTAAGAATAGCTGAAAACGCAAAACCACGTATTAACAAGCAAAATCAGTCATTTAAAAAAACGCTATTGCGTGGGCTTGTATAGAAAGCTATGTGTTGCATTTTTTTCCGGTTTCAGACGTACGGAAAAACGCCGGCGTTTAATCGCAGTGCGTACACGCTCTTAGACTTGAAAATTCTAACACTAGGCGAGACACAACACCACACGAAAAGAAGACCAAACTTTATCCCCAAGTAAATACAACATAAGTAAACCTATAAATATAAAACAACACTTAACATAAAAGCGAGACAATCTCGATCCGATCAAACATTATTTATGCCTACGCAAAAATGCTTTTTAAACCGCAAACGATCGTCAAAAAGTTGGTACCGATACATTTTCTTTAATGAATGCTATTGATCGCCCGTGGAGCTATAAGCGAATAATTTATGACTGGATTTTGAAGCAGGCATTGCGTGCAACAACCGAGGTGTGTTATTTATACCCGCTTTTTTATTTATGCCCCCTTTTTTCGCAGCTCGTAACGGTTCAGTCGTAAAGGGGACGTAATTTTAATTTCATGATTGGAAAGCTCGATTGGTCGGTTATGTGGCTTAATGAGTTTATAGTTGCAATGAGTGGACGATAACGATCGTGGGATTCAGCGATTTTGGGGGTTAATTATGTCAATGAAGTCATGTTGACTTATCTTATTCAAAGTAACTTCAACGGAACGGAGACAAGCATTATGCTGATGGGGGCCGTTTTGCTACAAATTATATAGTTTTTTTTTAATTTGTGTTTTTGTTGCGAATAAATGATTTCTATTTGTATTTAAGTATATTAATTAGTGCCAAACTCAGCCATTAGAAGCTGTAGAAGCTATATAGGTACACACCATCTACCTACACTTCGTTTTTTATTTTAGACTAGATCTCACGTTTTAGTTCTTTGTATTTGACGTTTTTTCTTTAGGAAGATGTATCAAAACATAGTCTACAATTAAAAAAACTATACTTACATAGGAGAGGAAATATTTTAGCAAAGTTTTAAATAATTAGTAGACTAATGTTATTTTAGCCAGTCTACGTCTATGGGATCTGTAAAGTTTCCGAAATATCAGGATTAAAAAAAATATAACGAGATCAGACTAAGTATTATATATATCTAACAATAACAAAAAACAATGATACCTCTTTTTCTTTTCATGTGGTGGTGTGGCTCATCTAGTGTTAGAGTTTACAGGCCATAGGACGAGATAATAACCGAGACAAACTGCATGTTTATAGTGCCTTCCGAAGCACGGAAGAACATAAGAAAATGATGTTTGCCATCGATACTAAAGCTACTAAAGGCTTTTAAATACGTCTGTCTCAAATCTTTGCTTATTTCTCATTTTCTCTTAAGTACATTTTTTATTGAGCTCCATTACCAATCAGTTAATTTGTTTTTTTTCTTTTACTTCTGGAACGAAAATAACCGATTCGAACCGTATCTTCATAAATAAAAGCCACTTGAAAGTCTGTCTGTCTCGCTAAATAAGTCCCGACCCTCACGTTCTCATACTTTAGTGAAATATATAAATCTTGTAACTTTCCACCCCACGAGACGTCAACGTTGCCTTGAGTGTTTGTAGGTACCTACAAAAAAATATATACATAATATGCTTGTAGCTAATGGCATGGATGGATACGTCTTATAACCGACTCACAAAAAAGGGGGGTTATCAATTTGGATGAACCTACCTATGTTTTAGTGAGTGGCATTTTTATGACGTTTTAAAATATTCGGTATGATGTGTAAAAATTATAAATCTACAAAAATCAACAACAACTACTGAAGTCAGTGTAAGGTTACGTAGGTACTCGTAGATTCAGTTTGCAATTATCCTGTCGGACTTCAGACCTCATTAATTGCTATGTGTTTTTTATGCAGTCGGTTTCAATATATTTTTAATGAATTTGTTTTTGTACCGCACCCGCGTAAGTTCCGTAAAATTTAGAAAAAAACTTTCTTATAGGATGCTCACAACATTTATAGGACACACTCTCCAAATTTCAGCTCTCTATCAGCGGCTTAGGCTGTGCGTCAGTCAGTCAGGAAAAAGCACTTTATAGATATAAAAGACAACTAAAGTGCACCTAACGAGGTAAACTGTGCTAATAACAACAAATTGGGTAACAAAACGTAGGTACGTACCTAAATGACTAACATTTAACATTGTATCATTGACCAAGCATAATCTCACACTTAAGTACGAGTATTTTTTTAAATACGGCAATAAAATATGAAAAGAAAACCTTTTTAGACTGAAGCAAAAAGGGACAGCTACATTGATTTATATCTACCGCTTTAAGCCAATGTTATGTGCTCAATTTTAATAAAATTTATTATTCGCAACTTTGTAACTTCACATGGGGAGTCAATAAAAATATTGCGTATAAAATCGTATAAAGAAAACAGTGTTTTCAGAAAAATAGTTTCGATGAAAGGAAAGTTGTAAGGACGTCGTAACTTCGGACATAAAGACTTTTTCAATGGAATCTATGGAGTGAATTGTTAATAAAGATATAGAGCGAATGTATTACGGGGCATTAGCGACAGTTTATGGGGTAAATGATGGCTTAGGTAGGTTGTACCTATATGTGATGAATGCACCCGGACAAAAGCAATGATAGAGATTGTAAGTATTTTTTTGTACGTAACTGTTCATCAATTTAATGGAAGGTCGTGTTAACAAATTATGTATTATGAAGTTATGAGAGACAGAGAGAGAGATAAATATTTACATATAGGTACTATACATAGGTTTATTATGAGCATGTTTAGCTAAAAAATCTATTTAAAGAAATATGAAGCTACGTTGACCACAAAAGAAATAAATAAAGATAAATTATTATTACTCTTTTAAATCTTTTGCGATTTGTAAAATCATACAACGATCGTTTTCATACCGCGAAAGAGTCTAAAGGCTATGAAAACAAATTAAAAAAAAATGTCGAAAGAGTATTTTCTCTTTAGCGGTAGAAATGATTGCGTATTAGGTATTAGTGGTATTAGTAGGTTTGTAAAATAACATGCTTATTTTCACTATTCAACTAATAGAAGGTAATAGGGTACTTCATTACCATTAATAGGTAATGCAGTACCTAACATTTGTTAGATTTATAGTTCATCTAGGTATATTTAAAGTTTTTTACATAATATATCGTAATCGGCACACAATGTGGCAGAAGTAACTCACGCTACTTTCAGGATATGGCGTATTTCATCTACTCATATATCTGAGCGATGTTCCAGGTTGCAACCTCCTCGGATTGTTGCGTATTTATATAGTAACTTAACTTATCCTATTCTAACTTAACTAAACTACAGACTAGACAGCAGACAGTCATTCCCAATTCAATCATTCCAAACAATCAAACATAAATGAACAAAAACGTTTTCTTAAAACAAGACTTAAGAGGATCGTCTCCATTCTCTTTCTAATTAGAGCAAATTAGAGCAGTTAGAGCAAATATGTTTATGCCATAAAACTTATATCTGTCATGACTATGCATCTACCTTTTTATTTTTTTCTATTTATTATTTTTTATTATTATTTTAATCAGAAAATAAAAAAAATAAAAAGGTAGATGCATTGTCATGTCATGACAGATATAGGTTTTATGGCATAAACATATTTGCTCTAATGTCTTTATCCAGGGAGGAAAATGTAAACTACGTTTGTATGGAGAAAGAGAATGGAGACTATCCTCTTAAAACATGAATTAAAGATTTGTGAAGGAAAAAGCGAACGTACCCAAAGTACCTAACAACATTTAAAGAGGATCATATAAATATGCAAGTAAAAAACAACTCGGGTACCTATCTCAAAGTCGGCTATAAATGTCTTGGTCAGGATAATATTTTACGACAGCTTATACCTCGAGAGGCGGGATGCCTTATCTCCCGTACCTAAAGGCACACATGTGCCTTGACAGCCAAATTTATCGACTTAAAAATATCCATCCAGATTAAAATGAGATACGTAGAATGCCCCACCCGACGCAAATGGTGTGCCTTGATAAAATATTATTTTTAGAAAAGGTTTCGTGAGAAAAAGTTGTTGAGGAAAAAAAAGTAAATTAGAAGCCATGTTTTTAATAAGTTTGTGTCTCAGTTATTTATGACGTAGGTATACTAGTAGTATCATAAGGTTTCGTCTGGCTTAGGTACCTACGTGCTAATGTAATTACAAAGCAACTTCATATGAAGATTCAGCGGGTACAGTTTTCAAGTAAAGTAATTTAGTGCCTATAGAATATACTATAATGATTAAATTATAAATTTTAAATTACAAAAAAGCTTGTGGATTAATAAAACTCTAATGTATTATCTGAAATTTTAAATTAGGTAGGAACTGTTGATTTTTTGTAGGCCATTACTGAATAAAAAGTTAGATTTTAAAAAAATCCATGCACTGTAACCTATGAATAAGAATAAGCTTGTATCATCACAACACAATCAATGGTGATTTAATTTCCTTTTTTTTTGTAAGCAAACATTGGTAGGTATAGAAAATAAATTAGCCTCAAAGTACGTAGGCAGGTACATACATATATGCAAAACCTACCAAAGTCCGACAAAGAAACAGAAAAACAATTTTCTAACATGAAAATGCACTTAACTATCTCAAGTGGATCCAAGAGGGTTCAATTCTTCTGTTGAAATACTTATATGTATATAAATAGTACTTAAGTACAGGCAGAGTTCAAAACTTTTAAGGGTTATATTTTAATTTGTTTTTTTTTCTATAGTTGGGTGATTTTTAGGGTTCCGTACCCAAAGGGTAAAAACGAAACCCTATTACTGAGACTTCGCTGTCTGTCTGTCCGTCTGTTTAATTACTTAATTTAAATAAATAAATAAATTCTGTGAACAACACACAGCGCCATCTAGCCCCGTGGTAAGCGACTAAGCTTGTGTTACGGTGACTAGACAACGGATATAATACTTATATTTATTTTTCTTTTGTAAATACATACATATTATACATAGAAGGACAATTTGATGATGAACGGAATTGGGCTCGTAATGTGATAAAGAGTTGGGTTGGCTACGGTAAAGCGAAGAACATGGGATAAAAATCCATTGGTTTCACCCGCGTAAGTCTCGATCCCGCGGGATTTTCCAAAATCCCTTTCTTAGGGGATGTTTACACACTACAAAGAACACACTCTCCAAATTTCATGTCTCTAGGACCAACGGTTTGGGCTCTGCGTTCATGTATTGATCAGTCAGGAGTCAGGACTTTGAAGTCAAGAAATGCGAGTGTAATAATGTAACAACCAAATCTTCTTAAAATTATTAATTCAATTTACATCAAGAATTAACATGGATTACATAGGTATTTCAAAGAATTTGCTGAATAAACTCACCAAGGCCGACAACAATGTCTCAAGTCATACTTGTTTGAGTTAGGAAGTCGAGTCGAATTAATTAATTATACACCTGTTATTTTCCCATTCATATTACCTACTTATGAACTTAATTGTTATGTTCGTAACAAAACAATGAATCTTCTATTATTATAAAGATGAAAAGCTTGTTTGTTTGTTTGAATGCAATAATCTCAGGAATCGGTGCTGGTCCGATTTGAAAAATTATTTCAGTGTTGTATATTTCATTCATTGAAAGTTTGTTTGTTTGAACGCGCTAAGCTCAGAAACCGCTGGTCCGATTTGAAAAAATATTTCTGTGTTAAATAGTCCATTTATTGAGAGTTTGTTTGTTAGTTTGTTTGAACGCTGTCATTTGGAGAGTGTGATATGTCTAATTAATGATGTAGGCAGCCGATAAGGGTTTTTCGGAATGCCTACGGGATCGAGACTTACGCAAGCGAAACCACTGGACACATCTAGTAATTACCTATATATTTTTTCCAAATTAAGGTGTACAAAATTAATTAAAGTCTTAATTTTGAATACCTACTCTACCTTGTGATTTGTGAACTACTACTTAACAGTTAAAAGCTAAGACATTGAAAGTGGTTTTCGTAGTCCTGCAATTCAGGTAAGATATTTAGACAATTAGTAGATGTCGTATTTCAGGTTTAAGTAGAGAAGAGAGTGTTTTAGTTACATTTTTTTTGACTCTACGATGTGTTAAGAACAAAATGTTTAATTTTTTCAAAATTCTTTATACCTGTTAAGTTTGACTAATCAATATCATCATAGGTTAAGTCACGCACTGGCGGTAGCTAAAATAGACTTATGATGATGTCATAAACAGGATTATCTAGTTACATAGCATAGGCACGAGATGCAATACCTTCAAACATTACTATACCTAAGTAGCCTATCATGTAGGTGCGGTCTATTATGTAATCAATAGATAAAAGTAATGTCACGTAATGCTGCAGGAATAAATTGTAAATACCTATAATAAATATGATTGAAATGAATAGATCTAGTAATGAACTAGTATTTACCTACAATACTTGAAACTTATTTTATTTTATTAAATTATCTACAATTTTGAAACCTTGGGACTGTTTTTTATGTCAATATTCCCACTGAATCACAATTTACACTGGAAAACCAGTAAGTTTCAACTACTTTAAACTTATTATAGAGAAACTAGGGACTAATCCCGGTTTGGCTTGTGCAGTTTATTATCTCAAACAATAATCATTTTAAATAGTGATACCTAACCGTAAGTGAATCCGTGAGGTAACTTAAAAGAAGCTAGCAGGGAAATATACAGAGGAAAACAATGAACATGCAAGGCTATAGCTAGTGTTTAGATACAACAAAACAGACCTGCAAAGCGCATATCGCCCGAACCATCGCCTGGAACTTCAAAACCAAAACTTTCAGCACAGACCACAATAACTAAAGAAATATAAAACGTTTGCACTGACTCAACTCTCTTGTGTTTGAAATCAGACTAACTGGCCATGGCCACGGAGTCGCCGGCCAAGTTATATGAGCGTCAATAAACGAAACCACATCTATTATTCCACCATCAGACCAGCTGACGGAATTTAAAACAGGCTTTATGACTTCAGTCCACGCTGACCTGAATACACAGTTTTATAAGTCTGTTAATTTTTAATTGGTGAGCATTGTTGGTGTCGAAGCGATGTGAAGTTTGGAGTTTAATTAGATATTTAAATGGAGGCTTCCTATTTAATATAGGTACAAGTATTTAAGTAGATAAATAACTTTTATTTATTCAAATTACAAACATCTTCAAAAAACAAATAGTATATTAGTTTAGTAATATTCAATAGTATTTAAGTTAGAATGTTTAATTTAAATGTGATTTAGTTATTCGTATAGGTAGTTCTGCTTTTTTGAAAAAATATTTTCAAAACTTTAGTACCCAGCGGGATTCGAACCCGCGACTATAAAAAAAGCAGTATTTCATAAGTGTGGTTTATGTTTATATACCTACCTACATTTAGTTTTAAAAAACGTTGTCTACGTCTGATAAATTCTAAAAACAAAATCTATGGAGTTTGACTATTATTTAATTAATTAAATGTAGATCCTTTATTGCGTATCTACACTAAATATATTACGAAAGTTACAAAAATATTTAGATGATCTAGGTAGGTCTTATCATTTTAAAGTAATCTAAGTTTTTTAGGCGAATTTAAGTCGCCTTAAAAGTGATCACTTTTATGCGATAAGACCGACTTAAATCGCCCTTTGCCCTAAAGCTTTTGCTGAAGGTCGAGTAGTAATAGGGTCCCGTTTTTACCTTTTGGGTACAGAACCCTAAAAACGAGTAAAGTAGGTGCCTAATAAATGCAAACATATATAATAATGTTCTTGCCGATTCGAATAATTTTAGCGACACACGGAACATTGACTTAAGCCGCATCTACTGTATTTTTAGAGTAGTTTCGTTAAAAACGAGCAATAGCAAAACCAAGATTATTTAGAAATAAAACATATTAACTCAAAACAAATAATTACTGTCCGATCGGCGTTCACACCTACACGCAACCGCGAAGTGTCTTAACTCGCCGACAACACTAAAAAATGTGAACAACATTCTAATATTTGAAGTCAAATACCAGACTAAAGGATCGCATACACTAAATATTGGAACTTGAGTACGCTAAGCCGACTCAAAATGATGTAATGAGACGCGCAAACACGAATTGTGTGCCGGACTTATTAACAGATCCTCAGCACGTAACAAATGCAACTTTCAAACGACGCATGTGTTACGAACTATAAAATTCAATATGAATCTCTAAGTGTTAGAAAATAAGGTTTGAAATCGAATGATAGTTTCCAAGTGCATTCAGATCATACGGCCAGCGTTTATTGCACCCGACAGCAATTTATCCGGAGTTAACGTTTGACTAATTTGTGAAGTTATTGGTGGAGATACAATAAAGTTCGAATGATTTGTCTAATGAACGATCAGCTGATCGGATGTAGATCCTTTTGAATTGCCATCAATTTAGAAGGTCAAACTGACTTGTCCAATATCTTTTTTTTTAACCACATTGTTATGGATTGAGTAACGTTTAGATAGCTTTTTAAAATATACGTCCGTGGGATAGCGTAGGTACTATAATTTGGTGGGAGGATTAGGCTTCGCCTTAGCATAAGTCCTAGTATTGGCAGCATATTTCGATATGTAGGCAGGTGCAGTCACCAACATAGACACTCTTCTGAGTATATCTATGTTAGTGACTGTGTTAGTATTGGATATAACGAAAGAATAAACAATGGTAGTTCTCTACTATTGTTTATTCTTTCGTTATATCTAACAAGTTACAGAGTGCTTTTCCAAGCGTGCTATACCTACCTAAATCAACATAATTTTATCCTACAATAAGGTGAAATAGTGGTCAAACGCCCACTTATTATTATTCACAAAAAAGGTAAATATGAGCATTATTATAATAATATCAGCAGAATCTTGAATGTAGGTAGGTAATAAATAAACAGTAAACTTACATTTTGAACGTCGAATCCTCTGCGTAAGGGCTATATTTCACCGGGACACCATGGCGGCGCAACCAGTCGCCGCTACCAACAAAATGTATGCAGCTCTATAGAGAGTTACTCACTTGGTGTCCGTTTGGTGGCGCAACCAATTACACGAGCTGTATACATTTTGTTGGTAGCGGCGACTGGTTGCGCCGCAATGGTGTCCCGGTGAAATATAGCCCTTAGTAGGTTTGTTTGTGGTTACCAATCTCGTTGAACATCTAAGCATTTAAATTAAATATATTAAATTAAAAATATGTAATAAAAATTAATTGCAACGACTGTTAGACAGCTAGACGAATAGGTATAGATAGGTAGGTACGTGTAAATCAACAGAAACCAAAAAGTCAACTGGCCACCGTATCTCTCTGATACTACATTTGACTTGTTTTCACTTTCGCGTAAAATAAAAGCATTTAAATTGCTTTGTGCAGTGTTATGCAAATGAGTGGTATTGAGGACCTCGACAGTAGTCTGTTTATTGAAGGGTTTCCGAAAATATTGTAAAAAATTAAAAGTGAAAGCCAACTGGTGGCATATTGTCGATGTTCACGCTTCATTCCAACTATTGTTGATGTAAATATTTACGTTACGGCATGCAAAAGATGTTTTTACAAGCGCTACCGAACGCTTTTGTTATTCAAACAACCCTTTTCGCAGTTTTCGGTTTCTTCTTTGATTGAGAATGTTTGTGTCCATTTGTCGAGGAGTGTCATAGACTTAACTTTTCAACTATTATATTTAATTTCAGAATCTTAGATCAAAAATGTACACAAAGAACTGATATTCTTCAAGGAAAAAGTAAATAGAGAGCTCTCACTCTCAAATAAATGTATGCCTATGGAATTTTTGTTACCTACATCTTTGATCTAAGCTTCTGAAATAGGGTGGTACTTATACTAACTATGGCAATGTCTTACATATCACATCAGCTAAGCCTAAATTTACGTTTTTATGAAGTTTTACAATTTGAAATTGAAATTTGTAGTATTAGACATTTCTTAAATTGCACAAAAACACATCGGTTCTACACAACACTAAGCACAAGTCTGTATCGCAGTAACATATAGATAGAATTCCATGTAGTATTTAATTATTAATATTTTTTTATTTTATGTAATGTGTTACGAGAGTGCGGGATTAGCAGCTGCGACGGGGGGGGGGGGCCTTGAAACTGAAAATCCCTGTCGAGCTCATCGAAAATTGTTGATTATTTCATGACGGAATGTCGTACAACTTTTTTTTTTGCACAGATTGTAGGTGACATTGTTTCCTACATTTTGGTGTAGTTTTAAGACAAGAACCTCCTATTGGTGCAAAGCCTATCCAAATTTTAGACAAAAAATGTCTGATTTGGCTAAAATGTCGATAGGCTTCAATACGTTTCGACATATTTTATTTGTATGGAAACTGCACTAAAATAACGGAAACAATGTCGCCTACAATCTGTACACAAAAAAAAGTTCTACGACATTCCGTCATGAAATAATCAACAATTTTCGATGTGCCCGACATGGATTTTCAGTTTTTCAGAATAGGGCCCTTAAGCCACAAGTACGATATCCATAGATTTCGTGGAAAGAGCAGGCGGAAGACGTTGATCTATTAACGCAGAATATTATCCTGTCTGGTAGGTGCAGTGCAGTGCTTTCTCTTTCTCCTCTCGTCTATTTAATTTATTTCTCGGTACCAAGTTCTTTGTTTCGATTCAGTTAATGTGTTCGAATGTAAGTATAGTGCAACGAATTGTAAATTAAATCAATTTCCTTCTTCATTGCTACTTGTTTTTGCTTAAGTTTTATAGGAATTTAGTTAGGTATCCGGTATTTTATATGTCAATAAAATAGCATAAAATTCCGATTTCTCTTGTCTCGAAATATGTTAGCAGCCTTACGAACTAAGCTATCATTAAGCTTAGTTCGTAAGGCTGTTTATCTATATCAATAAAATACTTTATTCTGTCTGATTTACTGACTGATGGATCAACGCACAGCTTAAACCGCTGAAAGTAGGGAATTGTGGAGAGTGTGTTCTTTGTATGATGTAGGCATGCGATAAGATAGAGATTTTCGAAATTACTATGGAATCGGGACTTAGAATAGAATAGAGTTTATTCGCAACAAAAACTACTACTACACGAACAAAAAAAAAACATAATACAATAAAAGAAACATGAAAAACATGATGAAAGAAACACTTACGCGGGTGAAATCGCGGGACTCAGCTCGTATATATAAATTAACTATTCGTGGAACAGGGACAGTAGGTGGATTATAATATTATTACCTTTAATATGACCGAGGTATCTTAAAACTATGCAATAGTTTTTCACTCAAAACTATTGCATAGTTTTAAGATACCTATATTAGTGATTTAAATAAGTTTTATATAGTTTTAAAATGTCTTTTCACAATAAAACAAAAAATACAATACTCTACCAAACCCACACGTATCTATATATATAAAAGAAAGTCGTGTTAGTTACTCCACTTATAACTCAAGAACGGCTGAACCGATTTAGCTGAAAATTGGCAGGGAGGTAGTTTAGAGCCAGGAGAAGGACATAGGATAATTTTTTTTTTTTATCCCGTTCGATTAAAAAAAAATGCTTATTTATTGCCTTTAAGGCGGAACAAAGTTCGCCGGGTCAGCTAGTTTTAAATATAAAAACCCTGCCTTAGTACCATTCGATAACGTCTACAACAAATAAACACCATCACAAGAGAAATATTCCAAACCTTCCAAGAATGTCACCGAATACATCACCATAATATTGTATCTATGTAGATACAGTGGGATCGGTAGCCGGTCGGTATTAAACTTTACGACGGGGATGCGAGACGTCATAAAACTCGAGATAAATCCAATCGGGGAACCAAGAAAAACAATCCACTTCGTCCAAAATTGCTTCGGATAAAGGATGAAACGAATCATAGAATTACTGTCCACATTAAAAAAGTTAGATTGGATAGTGAATTAGATTACGTAGCGAGAAGTTGCGGGGTTTATGAGGACGTGCTTAATCTAAGGTAAGGAAAAGAGCTGGCCAAGTGCGAGTCGGACTCGCGCACGAAGGGTTACGTACCATTATCACAATTGGGTACGGAACCCTTCATGGTTTATTTCAATAAACACTGGACCAAGCGAAATCCGTTTACGCAAGGACAACGCAACGTCTGCATTTATCTTTACCACTGATGCTGGTTTATCATCAGATGGCGCCATCTGATGATCGTAGGCGTCACTTTGTTTCAATTCATTTACAGTGTATTCTGACGTGTACATGCTTTCGGAAGTGGAATGGATCGAAAAAAAAACGCGAGTGTTCTCCTTTCCGAGCTACAGAGGTCATATTTATGTACCTATACCATATTATTATGTATTCTGTGCCTATACAGCTGTTTCAGCTTACTTTAGACCTAGGCACCTATCTATTGTTTGCTGGTGGTAGTAATGGAACCAAGCGAGGTGTAGATGAGTAGGTAGGTATAAGACAAGGTAAGGTGTGACGACAGTACTGCAATTAGCAGCGCACTTTGCAAACATGCATGCACTTTGTAGAGGAGGTAGCGTTTGCATAAATAGTATGTGTGGGTCAATTGTGATTGAAGCTTACGATTGGAGAATATTGTGTTCTGCCATTAGTAGATACCTAAATGCTAAGTCGAAGCATGTTTTGCTCTTAATTTAAACGCTAGCGAGATGACCGTTTCTACCCGGGCTGACCGGATGCCGCCAGAAATGGTAGTCTACACATTGAAGGGAGATGGGAGACCTTTGCTGTTGGACAGTAATAGTTAGAAATTAACCTCATTTTTCGGTTTGAATCGAATGGTGACAGAATTCAGATTTTATCCAACATCGCGAAAACAGAAGAAAAATCTCAGTAATAGTTAAGTTATTTAAAACAAGTTTGTAAAACTTGACTGATTTTCAAACAAAAATGAATTCAGAAAGCGAGTTCATGGTTTGACGCGGTTGCAATTTTTGGTTATTTATTAAAAATAAAAATACGGATTTAACGATTAAAGGGTGACGACCTACGTAAAGATCATGACTCTCCAGTGGTTAAATGCAATTGATAGCTTTTCTCAACTTCAAACCTGCACCAAATGATCTGTGTACGCAGGGCATTTGGTTGCATTGATTCAGATCTCAATAAAACATACCATTTTTAAATTCCTCCACAATTTACTTACTTTAAAAAAAAGCAAAACCCCATAAGTCCTGAAATGAAAAAAAATAAAGAGTGCATAATGGTATAACCGCAACAGGCTGGTCTAAAAATAAAAATAGATTATTTTTCCGTCAGTACACTGCCACTCGTAGCGAGTTACTTTGTGTCGAACGAACCGGCATTGTGTTAATATAACTGCTATGGAATGTAACTTGCTAGAGTTGGACTGCTGACTGTTAACTGAGTAAAGTTTCACAGTATTTTTCTAGTTTGATTTTTTACCTGTATTTACTATGTTTTATGTCATCTATACTAATACGAGTATTATGAAGAGGAAAGATTTGTATTTTTGTGTGCATCTGTATGTTTGTAACGAATAAACTCAAAAACTACTGTGCCGATTTCAACATTCATCCTGAGTAACATAGGGTACTTTTGATCCCGATATTCCCACGGGATCGGGACTTACGCGGGTGAAACCGCGGAACGCAGCTAGGTCACAATAAAATTGAATTTGACAATTCAGCGGGGAAATGCAGCCAGCATACTTTTGGCCGTAATGGACTTAATGAATAGAAATTTTACTTTATATATTTACTTTTAAAATATTTAATTTAGTTTTAGATTTAATTTAGCTTTTAGGCATTACATATAGTATTGTAAACGCGAATATAACTCTGTATTTCTGTTACGTTTTCACGCCCAAACCGCTGAACTGATTTTGATGAATTTTGGTACAGCGGTAGATGCGATTTTGGAAAAGAACATAGGCTGCTTTTGATCCTGATATTTCCGCGGGATCGGGACTTACGCGGGTGGGCTTGATGGGCTTAGCTATCGAAGTCCTTAAAAACTTTGATTATCATAGTAACTTATAGATTGCATTACAAAATCGGCTGTGAATACGGCTGGTTGCGACAAAGGTTTATTAACAACTTAAGCTTTTTAATCCACCTTTATGCACCTAAATGTAATTAATCAAACTGATTTATTAATATCAGTTTCATCTGTAGGTTAAGTACTTAATACTTTCTTTCCATTTTAATTATAGTTTTATTCGAACGTTTTATTTTAGCCAACTGTGTGAAAGTAAGTAATTAGATTGATTTCTCACCATTTGCCAAAATTATTTCAGTTAAAATGTTGTATTTTCATTTAATAGTCCATAAACATTCTTGTCTACGTTTATTATCGCTTCAAAACCAGTTTTAATTTGTCTTTGCAGAATAACTACCTGCTATCGAGATATAGGAGCACTACTCTTATAAGCTACAAGATCGAGAAGTAACATAGACATCTTTTGATCCCGATATTCCCACGGGATCGGGACTTACGCGGCTGAAACCGCGGGACAAAGCTAGTATAATATTCATTAATTAAAGCTCAACCTAAAAAAAGCTTTAATTTAAACTTCAACATACAGACAGAGCTTGCAACTAACTAGCGTCACTATAAACATAATTAACTGGCACTGGCTCCATCATAAAGTCATTATAACAAAAGCTTACAATTAAAAATGAATAAACACCATCTAAGAGATCCCGCAATAGAGATTACCATCTGTTTTAATTACGAATCTCAATTGGGTACGTACATACAATAAAGTTGTATGTAGATATGTGCTACTGTAGATTTTTTAATAATTATTTCGTCAATACCACTACTTTACTAACCACTGCATTTTCCTCTGGTTACGACTTTGTGGGTAAATCGGATTTAGTAAAACATGTCGTGTTTCATAGAAATCGATTGAGTAGAGTAGCTGCTGTTTTGCGCGAATGAGTCACAAAAATACAACAATATTTTTGGGCGTCGGTAATACCTATAAACCAAAAAAGGATTAAAAACCAAAAATTTAATTTCCAAAAGTCGTAGAACAATTTTAGCCTTACCTTAATAGGTAAGTTAAGTTCATTTTTATTAATAAAGTTATAGTTTATTTTTATTATTATTAAGTTAAATTTAGTTTCTTTCTCACTACCCAGACTCCATGTTTATATTAATAAATTAATAATATTTATATATATTTTTTTTATTATTATTATTATTAGTTTATAGTAGTAATTATTAGTTTATATTAATAAACATGGAGTCTGGGTAGTGAGAACATGATTAGTCTTTTTCCGTGACAAGATCTTTCTTAGCCTTATTTATAAACGTCGAGTAAGGTCGGAGTAATTTTACCACTTTGGATTCTGTCTGTCAACTTTGAAAGTTCTTGTCACGGGTTAAAAACACATCAACTTTTCATATACATTATTACATCCATCTACCAGTTAGTCGGTAAAACAGTGAGAAATCATAATCAAAAATTCACCATGACACGTGGGTTCCCGTGTAGCGCAGCGGTAGCGCAGCGGTAGCGCAGCGGTAGCGCAGCGGTAGCGCACTCGTCCAGCAAGCGAGGGGCACAGGTTCGAATCCTGTCATGGGAGGATTTTTGATGATGTATTTCTCCTTGTAAAAATATTTTTTAGTAAAAATGCCTTGAGCAATAAAAAACATTAAAAAAAAAAAAAAAAAAAAAAAATTATTTCATTAACCAATAGATTATACGTATTAACAGTTGTCGGATCCACCTTTTAAGTATAAAATACTTGTGTTAGGTGGAAACGCTCTTCTATGACTAGGGGTTATACAAATATATGAATTGACAAATTATATTCTTAATAATTACATTCCAGGTACCTAAATTTAATTAAGTACCTATTTCAAAACATAATTACATTTAGAGAAGAAAAAAAATAAATAAAAATGTTTTAAGGCAAATTCGCATTTAAAAATTACATTACATATTTCATTCTGGTACAGTTTAATACTTATTTAACATTTCAAAAATTTTAAAAAATTATTAAATAAAATAAAAACAAATCAAAAAGAAAAATAATAATAATAAAATATGTTAATGCATGCAACTAAAAATATAAATAATGGTTTATGTATGATAAAAACAACAAAAAGAAACTAAAAAATTAGTTTCAACTTGATCGTTGCAACATATTTTCAGTCTCTTCGTAGGATTTGCTCTTTAGCCAAACAGTTAGGGATTTCTTACACTCATAGGTTGTTGCAGCATATATGTTTAATTCTTTATTAATTAAATTGTACAGATAGGCAGATTGAACTTTATACTGCCGCTGGGCATAAACTGACTTCGAAGCAGTTGCTGTGGCCACTGCAGTTTTACGGCGTTTTTGCAATACATCTGGGTTAAAGGTCATGGTCTTGTGTAGTTTTAATATAATATGTAAGATATAAAGCTTACGTATAGATAAAAGATCAGATATACGATAAAGAGCCTCAGTTGAAAACCTATATGGTTTATTATACATAACCTTAATTGAGGATCTTTGTGTTCTCTCTAGTTCTAAGAACTTAGTCTTTATGCAACCACCCCAAATAGGGATACAATAACTTAGAACAGATTGAACTAAAGACATATAAATTCTATTCAATAAAGTATTCGAAGTTATATGCCTTAAAGTTTTAAAGATCCACATGAGATTTCTGATTCTGCTCATAATTAGCTCCAGATGCGCAAACCACGATAATCGCTGGTCTATAATGATGCCAAGATATTTAGTGCTACTGACTCTATCAATCTGTTTACAATTACATACAGAACTCTGAGATCCATCGATATCACAAAAGTGTAGTTTAATATTTATGTTTGGTTGATGACTATCGTATTTTGTAAAACATATATAGTTAGTTTTTGCAGTATTCAAAGATAATAGATGACACCATAGCCAGTTAGCTATAAGAAATATTACATTATTACATACTTACAAAAAGTTGTCATTTCTTTTTCATTCATTACTTTTTCGTCCTTATTCAGATAGGTATAGATTAAAATACCTTTTAACTAGAACTAGTGAATCTGAAGAACGCCGCTTGTATATTTATTAAGGAAAGACCTTGCATACGTGATCATAAGTAGGTAAGTACTTAGGTAGTTTTTCTCATTACCTAGAGATCTTTGAACCGGATTTACGACAGGTTGCTAGGTAAGCCACCTAGGTGTCTTTTGTAATTGTGGGTATGTTACTTACCAACAATTTTAATTGTGTCATAAATGAGACTAACTTTATCAATTTGAACTTCTATAAAAAATTAAAGAAAATTCATCATAAATTCAATGAATTTATATCCACAAAATTCTTTCAATTTTAAATTGCTTAAGGCCCCTGTCCGACTGGGCATGAGACGCGAGCGGCAAGTAGAGTTAGAAACTGGAAATTTAATTAGCGAGCAGCGATAACCTATATTACCCTATTTCATTACGATAAAAAATATAAACAAAGAATAGAACAATAAACTTTTTAAACTAACACGATTGGAACTCATGATGTCCCCTCCAAGACCAAGATCGTTGCAACATGGTCGAAACGTCGAGGTAAGAGAATTAAAAAGTAAAAATCACGCGATTAAGACCCGGGAAAATATAAAATTAAAAGAACAGAACTGTAAATTTATAGGAAAACATAAATAAGGAGCTGTCGCTTTATGTCAAAATATGTATGACATTTGTGTTTACGTTTTTGATCTAAGTTTCTCAAACCGGGTATAGTGAGTAAAAGTTTTGTCGCCGACTCGCACATACTCACTCGCTGGCTGCGAGACACCCACCTAGGTGTGATTGAGGTTAACAAAAAAGGTTTTTTTTTCCGTATTTACTTGTACTTCCTTGGTTAATTATACAAAGTCTGCACATTGTGTTAAAACAGGTCGACATTAAGATTCAAATTTAAACAAGACGTAATACGTCGTAAACGAGTTTAGTGCGTGTGCATGGTCATTAACGGAGTGGTCTACGAAGCCCTACGGTTCGTTGTTCAATCGCCAGGTTAGAATCTCTAATTAGTGTAAAACGAAGTTGCCCTTTAGTTTACTATTTGCTACTACCACTACTAAATCTAAGTTTAAAATTAAACAAAGTTTTATTATAGATATTTATTAATTATAGAATTGTTTCAATGCTCAATTTTTGAGACCTTTACAGGTATCTTCTTCAGGTTTGACTAAGATGTGATTTGTCATTCTATTGTATTGAAAAGTTTCAGAAAAAAACCATGTACCGTATTCGTATAAAAGTATCAAAACGTTCCTGTGTACGCAGACTTTAGATTGCAAAAACTAGGTTTATTTTTTATTAAAAAAACAAAATTGTAAACATTTTTCAACATATTTTTATTAAAAAGGACTTTGTGTAGGCTTTGGTTCCAGCGCACGTTTTTCAAATGTCTGGGGTTCTAGTCACTGGACGTAAAACAGTCTGGGGGCGTTATTGCCAATTTTGGGAACCCCTGGTCCAGCTATTTTTCTCGATAGGTGGATGACGCGGGTAAAACCACGATCCGTAGCTAGTTTCAAATAAACACCTTCTAACTTCGTTAATTCAAATGTATTTATTTATTTTTACATTTAACGGAATCAAGACTTCACAGTTATTATTTTCGTGCTTTCTGCTTCGAACACAAATAGTAGGTCTACTTACCTACTTATTTATTAGGTACAACTTTTACAACATTATTTATATTTCCAATTAGTTAAGTAAAATACTCGACAAGTCAATAATAAATTGTTATTTGACAGTTACAGAAAGAAATCAATTAAAATGCAAAACATCTTATCTAGAGTTAGTTACCTACCTACCTACCTATTTCTATTTTACCATTAGTAGAGTCCTGACTTACTATGAACGCACAGCTTAAACTTATGGACGGATTAAACTCAAATTTGGCATATAGATACCTATTGTGACGTATGCATTCTCTACAAAATATTTATTGGAATTTGTGGGCGATTTGCGTATTAAAATTGTACAAAATTCCATTTCAATATCATGTCGGTTGACGTTCGCCAAATAATATATTGATACAGTTTGAAATTTGTCAAACAACAACAATACATTTTTTGATTATATTATCTCTAGAAAAAAAACCATTTCCCATATATTTTTATGTAAATAAAGTTTTCATTTCAGGTTCGAATATAGTTTCATTTTGAGCTTATTTTTCAATTGTCCCTAATTTGGATTTGGGTCAAATCAAATACAAGGATTGCCCTCTAAAACGTATTCGCACAAAACCGCGGCACACAGCTAGTGTAGTTAGTAACCTAAATCTAGTTTACAATAATATTAAATAAATTCAATGTCAAACCAAAACATCATTTAGTAACTTTAAAACGCCAATAAAATTCACACCTCAATAACTAACCTGAGCGTTTTATTACGACATAATAACTAATTATATAAACAAAAAAGCCAATAGCATTTAAAACCGAACACTAAACTTATCAGTTTCACTAAAATGTCGATTAACAATAAAACATAATCGGTAATAAACGAAAACACAATGCATTATAGTCCCCTCGCGACCAAGACCGTTGTACCATAGTTGAAACGTAAAAAAATTAAAAAGTTAAAAATCACGCGATTACAAAAATACAAAATTATGAGTTCCAATGGTGTTAGTTTAAAAAGTTTACAATACATTATAAACTGCAAATAATGTTAAAAAATATTATACAACGGGGTATTTACCATGTTTAAATTTGTTTTTTCACGGAGCTCGATATTTCGCCAGTAATTTCAACTGGCTTGTTCACGAGACTGCTATCGAATATCGAGCTCCGTGAAAAAACAATTTTAAACATGGTAAATACCCCGTTGTATAATAATATTTGTAATGAAAACAACCGTGTAAGTTTAAAATCGTATGATGTTAAAAATGTAAGAAGATTGGAGGGTCGATGGGTTTCGTTTTCCCGGGGATACCTAACCGGCGCGCGCCTCTCGACTAGCGTCTACCAACTGAGCAGGCTTAGCTCCGCCCGCCCTATTGCCATACCGTACCACGCTGCCGCACCGAATGGCCGCGTCAACCGCGTCTTAACACCAGGGCCTTAATACCCTCATACTAAACAGTGCACATAATTAATTTACAACACTGTAAAAGTGATGATACTAGTTTATCGACTATAAATCTGTGATCGTGTGTCGCAGGTAAGTGATAATTGCCTTTGAATAGTCTGTTTGTTTACTTGACAAATATGAGTGGGAGCGTCCGGAACCCTTTTGTGTGTTTGTTACAATTAGAGACGTAAGGTCGCGTTTGACTGAGATTTGGAAACGTCGTCGTGTTTGACCTTAGCCCCGAGTTGGTCGAGTTGTTAGGCGTCATAAACTGTTAATGTTTTACGTTGTTATGTGACTTAGTTGCTTTTGGATTACCTGGGATTCTTGCGTGGTTACATAGTGTGAGGTTTTAGGCTTCAGTTCAACAAATATGCTGTAAACTTAGATTACCTAGATAGTGGTTATCGTTTGAATTTTGATCCATCTTTTTTAAAGGTGTGTGTTTTATTTCCGGAACAGTTTGACTTTGAAACTGGTGAAGCTCGTCCGCCAGAGACGAGTTTGAAATGGATCACTATCAGGCGACCTTTCTCCTTCTAGAATCTAATATGGACTCCAGTTCTATGTCTTGAAAGTTTTGAAGTTTATTTTAGGATGTAATGTAAGCATTTATGTGCGTGGATACCTAACCTGTACCTACTTGTAAATAAAAACAAAAACATAACTTGTATCGCCAATTGATTGGGGTAAAATATTTAATAAAAGTGTTTTGGAGTTAAAGTAGACGGTTTTTGGAGTTAAAGTGGCATAACCCAACTTTTCTAATGTTTTGAGATTTGCTTTTGTTTTTTCTGCTCTAACTTTAACTGTCCATTGACTTAATTTTATATTTCTTATCGATCGGCGCTTTTGAGATAATAATATTTTTTATGTAAGTAGGCTTAAATTGAACCGATTGTATACCGACGCGGCGATGTAAAGGGGGTGATATGAGAACTTCAAAAGTTTTTGTACATATGTACCTAGGTTTATACTTAGATATTTGTATAAATAGTGTATTGATTTGTTGGGTAATTTCTTTTATAAGTTTTTTTATTTAATTTGAAATGTTAGTTGGACAAAATTTAATTAAAAATGAAAGAGTTATTATTATTTTTATTTTTATTAATTTTGAAATATTAGACATTTCTATAAAGTAACTTTAAAATACAGTAAATAGGTAATATACTGTCTAAAAGTTAGATTATATTCTGAATTTATAATAATATTACGATATAGGTGTGAACTTTAATGCCCATCGCCGACGGGCGTGCGTTGATGTCTTTTGTCTCTGTAGGTGAAAAAGTTTCCAAACGCTTTTATTTTGGACTGTTTTTATTTATCAACCAATTGTTCAAAAAACATTTTTTTTATTTGCGGTCATGTACAGACTTTTTGTCCTGTCTTCCGTCATTCATTAAAGAGTAGGTAACTTCGGGTAATATGGCACACCATAAGCATTTTTGGAAATAAAGCAAGAAATTTATTGAAATACAATCAATCTTTATTGGTTCTAGAATGTAAACAGTTCCAGAATTAATTTATACAACAATCAGAAATTCAAGGCCATCACGTACATGCCCTTTGTAGTAGGTACCTAATAACATTTTTTTCGCAAACTATGAAGTGGACACTAAGCCGGCGATTGTCTCTGTCTGTACTATAAAATGCAGCCAAGGACAACCACTAAAAAATTCACAAAAACTTCCAGGTTATTATTAATCAAGATATTCAGGCAGTAAAATAAAGTAATTATTACAATAATAACTTTTCTAGCACAACTTTAAATAAATTTAAAGGCAATTGATCAGGTAAATATAAATAAATAAATAAATAAATAATTAATAAATAATTAATTAAAAAATAAGTATATTATAGAAATTAATTTGGAATGTAAGCTGTAAACAAAATAGCATACCTATACCGTTTTTATTAAATTAAATTTTTGTTTTGTTTATAATTAGCCAATTTATAGATTCCCAATAACCTAGTAGGTACTCACAGCTCTACATAAAGACACAAGTAATTCTCTACCTCTCACTCCTACAACTTAGACTGTATCTAGTATGCTGTAGCCGAGGACACTTTGCTGTTCAAGGCAAAGCGTCTCTATGCGCTCTTTGACCGTTCACACAGACAGATTTGCGAAGTTCTCTAATATCTAAATCAATTCCAACGGAATAACAACATAAAGACAAGGATTGGCGTTTTAAGGTCGCAGGAAAGTACTTGGGCGTAGATATTTCGCTTTGACTTTTTGATTTTCTTCTACTTTTTCGCAAAAAGAACCAAGTTGAACATCTTTGTTGAACCCGAGTAGTTCATGTTATTGTTTTCCCGCTGCTTAAACTTTAATCATTATTTAAAAACCTGTGTTTGAAACCTTCCTAAATATGAAAACAAAATATTGGCGGTTAAAGAGGTTAAAGTCAAAGTAGCATTGTTCACAAAAATTTCAAATACCTACTTAGTGTGCTTAGAACGTATTGTAGGTAGTTTTTTTTGCAGTGATCATGTGATTCACATGGTCGCATTAATTATGAAGATTTATTTCGTAGAATACGTCATCATTATTCAAACCTTGAATAAGGATTAAACAGCTGGAAAACAATGTCCTTAGAGTGTCGTAATGCAAAATAGAGTTAAGTATATTTCGCACTTAATATGAACCGATTTCGACAAAAATATATAGGTTACAGTTTAAAATTATAACCCATATACCTAATAGAAAAACTTAGCTTGTAGTTATGATTATAGTTGGTTTATTCGTTGTGTGAAAAATTCAAAAGTTTGGATGGGTGTAGCAATTAATTAATTTAATAAACCCAACCCGGAACAATCTTACATTACGGTAACTGGTTATGCATGGTAGAAAAAAATACATTGAAGTCAAGATTTTTTTTTAAATTAAAGTCATAAAGTAGATCATTATTATAATGATAATATCAGTTTTAATATAATATTTCATCTCAAAAATGGTATATATTTCCCCGTTTATAATCGAATGCTAACGTTACGAAGAACCAGTAGGTATAATTAATGTTGTCTTGTCTTTATTGTTTATACGAAATTCTCAAAAAATGAAAGTAAGTATATTATGTATATATTTTCTACTAACACTTGAAACTTTTCGTCTTCAAGTGCACAAGTGTCGCAATTGGTTCGTTTGTGCGAATTTCTAATTAATTGTGAAAATGACCTTAAAGGTAGGTATACAAAAATCGATATGTAATTTTATTATGATTTGATTATAATCGAATTCGAGTCAATCCTAAGGTAACGACTCATTTTAAAAGAAAAATAACCCAACAAGATGTATAAGTTATTTTTTTTTCAATGTAATGCATAGCTAAGTGTGAATTTAATTAGAAAAAGTAGGTACCTAACTCGACAACTTTTATTATGAAATCTGTAAGCATAATAATAATATAAGTATTCCATATTGCAAAAGCCTTTTTCTGATCGGTGTTATTATTTTTCCGCCTAAACCGGTTTCGATAAATTTCTGTAGGTAATACAGAAAGAGATGGGATCATGGGACCTTGCAGAATTGCACAGGGACAAAGAGACCAAAATATCCCTTGTGTTTATCCAGGTTATAAACTATCTGTGTGCTATATTTCAGCCATTTTCTATTTTTCCAAAATGCGATTTTCTAAACTTTCGCATTTGGAGTAACTCTACAATCCTATTCCAGTTTAAAATATAGCGTCCTGGAATTGTATTTTTGAACCGGTAGAAAACTCTTTCATATGAGAAAGGCTAATGAATAGAGCGCGGTCTCTCTCACGCACATACACAACGAGCGAGGGCAACCATGCGAAATTCGAACTTTCGCATACAAATTCAATTCGAGTGGTTAAAAAATACGGCTCCTAACCGTTCGACTAAATGTCTTTTCGAGAAAGATCCGCTTTACCATCCAGGACCGTGAGGCACTTTCGGGGATCAGTGGGAAATGCGGAATATCCATAAATAAGAAGTACCTAATACAAAGTAATTTATTCTGAACATCCATCACTCACGATTCGCTAAATGAATGACACTAGCCGTAAACCCATATATAATATAATAGCCGAGCGCGTCTTGATTCACCTACACGTACATAGCCATAGTAACAATCGCCCAGTTAAAACCAACTCTACCCACCTAATCACACGGTCTAAAGTGCGTTAATAAAAAAAACCCAAGAGGAGAACGTGAGTAAATTCTAAGACACGTAGTTTATTACTGCTCATGCTGTCCGACATAAAATTAGACACCCAAGTAGTGGATTAGATGAGAATTCCTAAGTTGTGCAACGTTGAGTCGAGGCAGTAAACATAGATGAAAACAAAAAAGTAGATACGGTATATTCTAACATTGCGTATTCGAAAAATGAGCTAGAAACACCTATATGTATTTTCATAAAATTATTGTATTTAAAAACATCTGTCTTTAAGAATAATTCAGGCATTTGTAAATAGGTACGCAAAAAGGCATTCTTATGGATTTCAAAAAGATAATCGCAGTGTAACAGCACGGGCTCACGCGGCAACGGTTCGACATACGACTGAGGCTAATGCGTCAGCTAGACGCAGTTTTATCGTCTCATTTTCCGAGACTAGGTAACGTATCTGCTGTTTATTGTTTTCATCTAAGGCAGTAAAGCGATTTTGAACCGGAGTTGGAGGTCAATCTTAAATGTAGGTGCACCAGTCTAGAGTAGGGTTTACGATTTCATGTTATTGTTACATTTTTATTGTATGCTTTTGATAGTTCACGTTATGGATTTTTATAATAGTTTAGTTTGTTTTAGGACTGTTTGTTGATGTAGGTCATTCAACTGTTAGTAAAATTAAGTTAATAGGCAGGTACGATTATTAATGATTGGCTACGTATATCTATCTTATCTTTTGACGACCTCTGTGGCAAGTCGGGAAACCCGTTTGCACAGAAGGTTGTCGGTTCTATTCTTGCCGGGAACGAGTAGGTATATATAGGATTTCCGAAAATCCCACGGGAACGTGACTTACCTACGCGTAGCTAGGACATAGCTGGTATAGTATATTATGTAATTATTAGAGATGGGCCGACTAGTCGGGAAAGCCGACTAGTCGGCAGTTCAACCGACTAGTCGTCAACTAACAATTATGCAATAAAACCAATATTTAATTGAATTAGTAATACAGTTAGAAGGTAGGTAGTGAGAAAAACGTATACAAAACACGTCATAGCCTACATACATCATCTTAACATCATACATCTAAAATGTCATAACTATGTCTCAGCTCCATTCCATTTTTTTTCCAACTTTTATTTTTATTTCATCTATTTTGGAAGTTTCGTTACAGCTTTCGAAGTGCAAATTTCTCCAAAAATACCAACAATCGCCGAGTGGTCATGATTTACCCAAATATCTCGGAATTATAATGATCTGCATTGCCGACTAGTCGGCCGACTAGTCGGCAATTTTGAAACCGACTAGTCGGCTAGTCTGCTAGTCGGCAGAACCCCTAGTCGGCCCATCTCTAGTAATTATGTTTTTGTAATATGTAGCAAACCTACATTTAGGATTATAACTTACTATCTGATAAAATAGGTAGATTAGATGTAGGTCAACTTTTGACCAGATATTGCTGGTAGGTATAGTACATTTTTCACTCATTGCATACTGCGGGTGTAAACGTGGGAGCTGTGTCAAGAGTTTCGCTCTTCCTCCCATTCATAGGTCATATGTGCGGTTACAGTGCTGCGCATTATTGTTAAATCGATAAACAATGCTCAATTGCAATGCTCGCCGCTCTAATCTTACTATGATTTTTAACCCGGTGTGCAATGAGTGAAAAATTGTACTATAATAGTAAAAGAGTTTAATCTATAGATTCCCACCTAGGTATAGTTGTAGGTACATACCTATTTATTAGGTATTTGTTAAATTACCTAACCACTTTTAAAGTTCTTAACCAACATAAACAAAACTTAATGTTAAAACGTTTATAACCAACTTAATTAAAACAGCACTTTATAGCGAAATATACCTAACAATAATCGAATAATTTTATTGTAACAACAGAATCCGTGTGAAAGGACATATTAAATACGTTTATACTATAAACACGTTTACATCCAACAACGCGTAAAAGGTATCTAAACAGTAATAACGTAAGTTTTTCAACGAATTTTATTACTGTTTCATTTAATCAATGGTTGTAATAAATCCTGATGGTTAATTAATTACATACCGTAGTAAGTGTAAATTTGTAGCCGTATGTTGTTTTAAAGATTTCAGTATATATGTTTTTGCGAAACGGCTTCTAATCAATAGGCAATTAATGGTACGCTGTAAAGTTAACTAAGCGGGAAATTAACTCGGGTAGGGCTTTACTGTCTTGAATGGGTAGATATCTTGGTGATTGCGCATGCGCACACTATACCTTATAACTACCTATAGGTTAAGAGGTACTATAGCTAGGTTCTTTTGTTACTAGTAACGTAGGAGCGTCTACCTAGAGTTTTCTTCTAAGAAACCCTTCTAGTGTCCGTCTGTCCGTTTGCTATCCGCGGCTTAGTTCAGAGTAGCAGGGGCTCTATTTTTGAATTGCTGGTTCCACTTCGAGCGATTTAAATAGCTCTTTTTCTTCTAACTTTTGGCAGATGTCCGTAAATATATGTGAATCGTAGGACCACTCATTGCGGTCTTACGATTGACATAATCAAATAATAAATCTAAACATATAAACTTTAAAATTATTTATTTGAAAAACATTTTATAAAAATTATGTCAAATACTCGCCGCTGGAGTCCTAAATCGAGCGAAAATCAGCAGATATCGAGATATTTGAATCGCCTAAAGTGACACGAGCGATTCAAAAATAAGGCTACTGTAAATTAACTGTAAAAAACTTGCAAAGTTACAGGCTGTAACTTTGCAAGTTTTTTTCAATACAATGAATTTGCTATTTGGTACTTAAATTACAATACAATCAATCAATATTAAAATGTTTAAAAACATAATAATAATTTATTAGGACAAATAAAGACTTTTCGGAGTTAAAAACACAAATAAAAGGCTGCACGGTCACCCATCTCTTAAATTTGCAGTGATCTCTCTAACCTTGCAAATGAACTGCGAACGAAACTTAATCAAATAGCCCATCTGGCTAGTAGTGCCTAGACTAAACACAGAAATGCATCGACCAAACACTTACCTTGTTAATAAAAACAAGAATACAAATCAGCTGCAACATTCAGAAGCGAGTAACGAGCAATCATTTGAAACGTTATGAACTTTGTGTCAATAAATCGTACAAACGACTCCTAAGGCTGGTTATTTCTCGTAAACGTTTACAAATGGACTGTAAAACTGTGGTTCAGTGGTACTAACTATTATATAAACTGTGGTTTTGTGTTACAGTTGTCAATACTGTACGCTTGTATTTGTTATGTAGGATTTAAAGTGGAACTTAATACAGTCGACTGTGGGTTATCTATCTAGATAGGTGTCGAAGCTGCCGTCTTGGTCGGTTGTGGTGACATAAAAGTCAAATTGCCAAGTACCTGTACTTTGGCATAAAAATCAATTTGCCAAGTACCTATAGGTACTTTAGCACAAATGTCAAATTGCCAAAGTAATCGTACAAACGACTCCTAAGGCTGGTTAATTCTCATAAACGTTTACAAATGGACTGTAAAACTGTGGTTCAGTGGTACTAACTATTATGTAAACTGTGGTTTTGTGTTACAGTTGTCAATACTGTACGCTTGTATTTATAATGTAGGATTTTGAAATGTAACTTAATACAGTTACCTGTGGGTTATCTATCTTTCTATTCAAAACTGTCGTCTCGGTCGGTTGTGGTTGGCGTCTTTGACACAAAAGTCAATTTGCCAAGTACTTATACTTTTGCACAAGAGTCAATTTGGCAAGTACCTACTTATACTTTTGCACAAAAGTAAAATTGCCAAGTAGGTACCTATAGGTATTTAGCATAAAAGACAATTTGCCAAGAACCTGTACCTACTTTGGCACTAAAGTAAAATTGCCAAAGTATCTATTATGTAATTTGTGTCAAAGTACCTTCATTCCAAAACCTAATTTGTGCCTTTGTGCCAAAGTATAGAATACCTACTGGCAATTTGACTTGTATGCCAAAGATAAGGCAATTGTTTGCCATAGGTAGGTAGGATTAATTGGTCAGTTGTTAATGAATAGTACATTGATTAACACTTTTTTATTTATATACAGTCAAGCTACAAATTTAATTGGACTTTATCTAATAAAGTTTGTATTAAATGCAAATTATTTAGTGTAGGTAGAGGTAGGTTATCTCAACTACCTATAGGTATCTACATTCTACATAGTACCTTACCATGCATGAGATTGTGCTTTAGATTATGGATTTTAGTTATTTTAAATTAAATATATTTTGGTTTAATCGCCTAGCTTTTATTCGTTTTAGCGTTTTTTAACGCCCGACGTTTCCAGGTCTTTGCAGTAGGTACCTACTTACCTCCTGATCACAGGTATAGTCTATCCGCAATCTTTGAGAAATGCTTAAAAAACGGGATCAAAAACGAAAAAATCGTTAAATGTCTCCAGCCTCGCGAAAGCTAAGAAAAATATTATAGTACCTAGGTACTTATTTTATTATTTATCATTATATCCAACTAAAGTTATAAAACGTTCAAATTAATAACTCTAGAAACCGTTACTATATATTGACATTTGACAGCCATTAATATTTCATAGATGCCCAACAAATAAAATGAAATACGTAGGTAAGGTAAGTACCTACACCCACATGATGCCAGACGTTGCACACATCGCATTCTAGCCCTAAACAAAGCAAATAGGCTTGTACTATGGGTACTCCTAGACAACGGATAAATTAACACAACCATAGGTATATAAAATAAGTTTTTTGTTGTAAAATATACCAATACATACCTGAAAAGCATTCAGAATCAGAAACAATCAATTTATGATCGGCATAAACACGGCATATTCTATGTCGTAGCCAGGGTTTTGGCCGCAAAGGTTGGCAAGTAAAATAATTATTTTGTACGCGATGACTGGTCCATAGTGTCCATACCTACCTATTATCCCTACTCTACTTCAGAATTAAAAAATAGGTACTTAAACAAAAAACTTATACATTTTTTTGTAAGTGACAGCTCTTTGTTTAATTTTTCCTTTGATATTGACAGTTATTTGTTTACTTTTTTGATCTAAGATTCTGAAATAGTATGGTTATTTTGCCTATCTTATACCTAACCTTTCTATAAGGGTACCTACCTTCCATTACGTACTTATCAAATCAGAATAGTTTTTTTTTTTCATCTATTTTGTTAGATTTTTTGATACTTCGTAATTTGTAATTATTTTCTGTTATTAATAAATACCTACACTAAACTCCTTCAGCTATTTACAAACTAAGTTAAATAAATCACAATCGGGTTATTTGTTCTACAAGACTATTCTACGTCATTATAACCTAAATAAAATCAGAAGCGGTGCAATTTATAAACAAACTCTACAAATAATACTATTTTATATTTAGCCGGGTTATACTAAAATTGACCTTCCGCCTCTTTCTCTCTCTGTCATGTATGATGAACGTCCCTAATGTCCTCCTCTGCGGCAAAGAGTAGGCAATTACAACACATCCAAATTTTAAAGTTCCAAAATTTATACATAAAGTATTTAAGGGACGTTGGTTATATTTTGGTTGGGTTATATCTGACGCTCCGCCTTCGATGGTTTTAATGGCACGTCTACGCCTCAATTTCTGACAGATACAATATGGCGGGTGGTAAGGCGGAGCTATTTTGGCGCAGAGTGTGGGCGGGGCATTAAGGAGACGACCCTTCGCAAATGGCGCCGAAATCCGCCAGCCCGATTGGCGGATATTTTTCCCTCCAATATTTTTTTTTTCGGTCAGTGGATACTGGATTAAAGATGGGATGTTGGTATTGTGTATTTTTTTGTACTGGGTAGGAGTTTTACCTTGTTATACCTACCTAATAATTTCAAGTAAAATATTGTGAAACTACAATTGACGACCTCTGTGGCGCGTCGTGCGAATGCCCGACTGCAATGCAGAAGGTTGCGGGTTCGATTCCCGCCGGGTGCAAGTATTTATGCTTAAAAAATAAATATTTGTGTCTGGTCTGGGTGTTCCTCTATGTATAATATGTATGTATTTACAAAAGAAAAATAAATATAAGTATTATATCCGTTGTCTAGTCACCGTAACACAAGCTTAGTCGCTTACCACGGGGCTAGATGGCGCTGTGTGTTGTTGACACAATTTTTTTTTTTTTTTTTTTTTTTTTTAATTGATAGTTTTTTTATGTTAGGCATAAGGTACATAGTAGGTACATAGGTAGATGTTTTGTTAGGTAGAATTTAGTTTAATTTATAACTACAAGTATTTCCACTCTACGTATTGACGAATAAGAAATGAAGTGTTATTAACCGACTTTCAAAAAAGACGTAAGTAATCAATTCGGAAAAACTTATCAAAAAAAATATGTTTTTTTGTGTTCATGCGTATCTCCGCCGGCTGAGTTCTAATATTCTAATAATACTAATATTCTTTTATTTCTTAGGTATACCTAAGTATCACAAATTATTAAAAAAAAAATTTATTATCTACATTTCATAAAAGCCTATAATTATTATCATTATGTATCTAAACAGGTACCTATTTACCTTTACCTTCCCATTTACCTATATATAGGTATTCGGTTGTTTATCAAAAATAACAAAATAAAAAAATCTTCCATAATTTAAAATCAAGTTTCGTGACATCTTAAGTTTATAACCCAAACTATTACACTAAATAAGCTTTTGAAAGCTTCTTAAGCTCATATTACAAAAGAAGTCCCAAGTAAGCAGTTCCATTGAAATGAAAGAGATGGCGTTAGTATATTAAGGCATCTCTTCTTCTTTTAGCGCTACGTAGTTCAAAGGTTAAATAAGAGATGGCGCTTTTATAAATCAGTTAATTTTGTGAAAAATAGAAAATTATTCAAAATATGTGTTTTATGTATTTTAACGTATTTATGACTGAAAAATAATAGCGACGACGATGCTCTGAAAACTATTCGTTTAATTTCACATTTAAACAATGAAATACCTTTCGTTGATATTATTAATATACCCAGAGTACCTACCTATTATTTTTAACCGACTTTAAAAAAGGAGGTTCTCAATTTGGAGAAATTATATTTTTTTTATGTCTTAAAACTAACGATTTTGTTGCAATTTAGCAATTTACGGCCAAAATTAGTAGGTATGGCAATTTTTGAGTTTAGAAGCAAAACTACTCACTACATGACCTCTTGTAGTGAGTAGTACATGTTCAAGTAGCCCTTCAATTTTGAGTAGCCTTTTAGTATCGGGCGGTTGATGTAGGGTCTTACTTTTACCTGTCTGCAACTCTGTTGTAGGTTGTAGTGCGTATCTCAAAACATGCACCTACTGACGCACAGATTCGCCACCAGGTGGAGCTAGTTGTTCATAACATGATCGCTAGGAAGTTTTAAACGCTCCTTATATTGTTCTAGGACTTAAGCTCAAAATACACGATGACACCTTACACTGACACTCTACCCAAAAACAGACCACACCTACTAACAGCACACAATATACTCGTATAAAGAAATTTGTGCATGTGTGCTGTAGGTGTGGTCTGTTTTAGGTTCCTAAAGTGTAGGTAAGTGTCATCGTGTATTGTGAGCTTTAGATTACCTAGATTTTAGAGCTTAGAGCTTACCTACTTAGAAACAAATACCTAGGTATATTTAGGTAAGTACCTACTTAGTTTTTATGGCACAGTTACCTTTTTGAACAAGTAGGTAGGTCTATTATGACATTATGAGTCTCGTACTACTGCCATTTCCATCCCTTCTATATTATGTTCCAATATTCAACCAATTCCAATGTTATTTTTCAATTATATTTCTGGGCACTCTGCGCAAATAAATCCATAATATCAGCACGCCATCCATTGTTTTTGTACCCAACTCCGCAGACGTCGGTCAGTACTAAGAAATATTTTTTGAAAAAACTTAGAGTTAGGTAATTAACATAGGTAGGTAATACTAAATTGAAAATCAAATCAAATCTATAAATATTTATTTAAACAGCCGAATACTGAAATTGACCAGCATAGAATTGGACTGGTCTCTATGAGAGACTAGAAGGAGAAAGGTCGCCTGATAGTGATCCATTTCAAACTCGTCTCTGACGGACGAGCTTCATCAGTTCCAAAATCAAACTCTTCGGGAAATTACTCACACACTTTTTAAAAAGAAGAATCAAAATTCGAACGTCGTTGTTAGAATACCCACCATTAGGTAATCTTACGGCCGAATACAGAAACGCAACAAAAAAATCGAGTTCTACTTCAACAAGTAAGCACCTCTCAAATACAAAAATTCACATACAATTTTTAAATTTAGAAGCTGCTCAATTATTTAAGTACGCCTCAAATTTTAAGTGGCGTTTCTGTATTCGCCTTTAGGCAGCTTCTAAATACAAAATGGGTACCTAGGTAAGCAATTTTTTAAGTTTAAGTGCGACTTCATTGTTTAAAGTAGCCCTTACGTTTTGAGCAGAGTTACAGAACTGGATAATAAAATGCAAATGATAGTTTTGAAATGTTCTATACTAAAACCGAATCGAAAGTCCTTTGACCTAACAAAACCTAACAATAACTTCAGCTAAGCAGCCCTAAATTATCAATTCATTCTGAAACTACCTACCAATGCTCCCAGTTACCCAAAGTGCTCTCCTACATCTAAGTACCTACCTACATAACGCCATTGAACAAACCCTACAGATAGCTAGGTAGGTGGGCACAAGTATGCAAGCAAACAAAAGACACAGAGAAGATCCTCTATTGTTACACTTACACCTTATTGCAAAAGGAATTAAGGTGATTTTCCCACGGCGGTTGATAGGTATTCGTGGGGTGAGGTAGGGTGGCTTCCTTGTATTGATCGAGGCGGCCATTTTGGTTCGCGCATGCGCTCTTTTTGTTAAATTTTGAATTAGATTTTGTATAGATGGCGCTGTAGGTAAATTATGCTGGGTATTTACTTATGTAAGTAGGTAGGTATAGCTCCAATAGACTGGGCTTATAGATTTCTTCAAAAAAACTTGGGTAATGGGTACAGTGGTATGGTAGGAATGTCATAGAATAACGTAAATAGCCACTTATTCTATAATTATAAATTGTCTCAACATTGCTTCAGAATCTAACGATTCTGAAGCAATGTTGAGACAATTTATAATTTTTCAATTTAAGGTTGTTCTTGGTTTAGTTCAGCAATTGTTGATAATTATGCTAGAAATTACTACCTATCAGCTATATAGCGAAACTGCAAAATTTCCAAAAATAGTGGAACAGTTTTTGAGACAAATCTAACGACGTGAAGACGCTATAATATTTATAAGTAGGGTGCGTGCGTGCCTATAAGACTACTTGAAGAATTAATCAAAAAACTTTAAAATTCACAATTTAGAAGATGCTTACCTAATTATTTTACTAGATCTCAAATACCTATTATAATTTTTCGCTCAAATTTAAGCACAAATCTACATTACCTCTCCGGTCATTTGTTTAAAAAATCCTTCTACAACAGCGCCAGTCCAGCAGAATTTGTTTAAGAGAAAGTCTACCTACTCTTCCTCCATACAAACTTAGCGCATGGTCATGGGTGATACGCGTTTTATAGCATTACGTAACGTAGTCATAGCTGATATAAGTTTTATGGCATAAACATATTTCCTCTAATGTTTTTGACCAGGGAGGAAACAGTCGACTGCGTTTGTACAGTTTGTATCGAGACAAGAGTAGGTATCCTATCCTCTTAGGTGGCGTTTCTGCATTCGGCTGTAAGACGCCCTTTGATTTTTCGGCCATATTGCAAGCCTACATTATTTACGTCTCCGGTCATCCGATAATAAATGTTTCTGCTGCAACTGCGTCAGTCCAGCAGAATTTAGTCTGTCCACTTTGATACTTAATGGCACAGTAAAAGACAAACATGGTTTATGCGGCTGTTAACCATAGTTTATAAGTAAGGGGTATAGTCATCAGAGTAATATTGTCTTACAATTTAGTATTCAACAAAATAGGTACCCTTTCCTATACCTACCTACTTACAGTTATATCTACTTAAATATTCAAGTGAAGGCCGAGTCCCTAAGGTCCCTCGGGCGTTATTCATAACCGGCATAAAACCACCCTCTCACAGATATAAGAATATACTTTACTTGCAAAGGAAATTTAGGGATCACGTCTACAAACACAATGTATTTTGTACCTACATACAACATGCAAAGTAAAGCTCAAAATACACGATGACACTTACACTTACACTTTACGTAAAACAGACAACACGTACAGCACACATGCACGGATTTCTTATGTGTGCTGTATGTGTAGGCTGTTAGAAGTGTAAGTGCCAGTGGCAGTGTCGTCGTATATTTGAAGCTTTACAGCTTCTTAGTGCTAAGCGTCTCTGAGCTAAGCTGCGGACTGACAGACAGTCAGACGGATATGATGAAAGTGTAAAGGTTGTTGACTACGAAACCCTAAAAAATTACGCGTTACGGGTTTTTCTTTTGGCACTTTTTTGTTAGGCCTAAGTCGGTAACCAGGACGTGCTCCGATACGCAGGCCGGTGCAGCCACTGAGGAAGTAGGCTCTTTCATCTTGTTTCACTGCCTGCCGTCTTCTTTCACTAGACGAGCGTGCTACATCTTAAACCATAACATTACTTACCATCAGATGAGATAGTGGTCAAACTGTCATAAATTCGTTTATAAAAAAAAGTATAAGTCTATCGATTCTATCTATTTGCAGTTTTGTCGTGTTGCCGAGTCTAAAAGAAATATGGCAGCGGTTTCCCTTGCCGGTCGTAAAAGGCGACCAAAAGGAGTTTCCTGGTGTAAGGCTTTAGCCGGGGATTGTTACTGCCCACCAGCTTAAGCGTAGCGCGGACTAGAACGTGCTCCGAAACGTAAACTGGTGCAACCACTAAAGAAGCAAGACTGGTTCCACTGCCGTCAAATGTTGCCTGCAGGAGATCGCTTTCAGCGATAAGGCGGCCTATTGTACCTTTGTTAATTACAGAATTACGTGCCAGGTGAGAACATGATCATCTATCGATTGTTAAGAATACCACGACAATATTTTTTTCACCAAATTAGTATTATCCAATTTTATCACATTTTTTTTAGCTTCATAACTAATATAATGTTAGTTTCTGTTTAAATATTTTCTTTTCTACCCATACCTACATTGGTAGGTACCTGTCTGTTGTAAAACCCAAATATAGACAAAATAAAAGCAAAAATGTCGTCGCCATAGAGAGCGGTCAGTTCATTGCACCCGATATAAAAATATGCATGATTCGGTGCAGGCAGGCACGAGCATCGAGGTGAACACATGAACACTTTGCTTATAAGTACACTGGCTGCGTCCCGCGGTTTCATCCACTTAAGTCCCGATCCCGTGGGAATATCGGGATCAAAAGTAATCTATAGCCTTTCTCAATAAATGAACTATACAACACTGAAAAAAAAATTCAAATCGGACCAGCGGTTCCCGAGATTAGCCCGTTCAAACAAACAAACAAACTCTTCAGCTTTATAATATTAGTATAGATATACTATTAATCGACATCAAAAAAGGAAGAGGTTCTCAATTCGGTTGTGGTTTTTTTTAATAGTTCTGGTAAAAAAAGCCAATGCAGACAGTGCCATCTAGCTTTTAACTAAAGCATCTCACTTGAGCTATGTGACCAAAGATGACGTACAAAACGTGATAATGGAAGAAAGCATAATTTTATTGTTTACTTTACCTGCTAACTAAGCGCGTGATTTTGAAACACCTAACGAACTGTAAAAAATATTTTACACTTCAATAGCTGCGTCCCGCGGTTTCACCCGCGTCCCGACTCCAAGGAAATATCGAGATCAAAAGTAGTATGTTACTCCTTGATAACGTAGCTTTCTGTTGGTGAAATAATTCTTAAAATCGGTCCAGTAGTTTCGGAGCCCAGAACGAATCACTTTCAAGCACAATTCCAAACTCAATAAGTTGCTCTCTGCACACTAGAGCGTCACGTGCTAAAACTCAGCATTTGAGTGAATCTGAAAAAATGTATTAAACTTACTTTTTTTTCTTATAAGAAGCTTTTAGGTACACGTACTTACATTTTCTTTTTACGTGTCCACCGGGACGCGAGACGCGACGTGTTCACATCTGGGATTCACATAGTCTCGCGTACCGTTGATATTTATTATCCCTACCTAAAGAAAACATTAGAATTCGTTTAGAGGACAAAAATAACTATTTAGGTGCCTGCAGGAATGAAAAGTATGAAATCTTTTGTAGACTTACGACCTTTTCCTAGTAGCATTTGTAATGGAAATAAGTAATATCCGTAGGTAGGTAGGTACAAGCGACTTAGAGTGAGGCTCCAAATAGGTATGTGGGGCAAGAACTGTTTCTGTAGAGCAAAAGAAAAACTTTGCAAAAACCTGATATACAGGGCTGTTATCTTTAAACCTAACTTCCAGCATCCCGCGTAATTGCCAATTCCGTGGGAATTTCCAAAAATCTTAGAATTACACACAGACACTCTTTGTGGTGTACCTACCTATATACTCTCCAAATTTCAAGTCTTTCAAATTTTTTTAGGACCAGCGGTTTAGCTGTGCGTTGATACATATGATAGTTCAGTCAGACAGTCAATCAGTAAGGAAAATTGAATTTTATATATAGGAATAGATACCTATACCTAAGGGAAAATAAACCCCTTCAAACTCATCAGAAATTCCTACACGGATAATCATTGAAACTGCCTACTAAGACACCATTCTCCCCCAGAGATTACTTTAGGTACTCTAAGCCTATCATTTATCTAACAACTTTAATAGTAGGTATAAATAAAGGGGGCCCCAAGTTTGAAGCTTCTATACTACAATATTAACCCTTCTCTCTAGATACACTGTGGTGGGTCGGGTTTTATAATTAAAATCTCCAAGAGTGACATTTACGCTGATGCCAGCCCGTTAATGATGAGGGTCGGCTGCTTTGACCGATTTGAGGGGAATCTTAATTAACATTTTCGACATTAACTATCTCGGATACCTACATAAGGCTTTATAATGGACGAAATGTTTTAAAGGGAAAAATCTTAATTCTGTGAATTTTAGATTACACATAAACGTCATAGTTTTAGTAGGTAGGTACAGGATACTGCCTGAAAATTCTATCTATTTATACTTAGGTACTCTAATGTCTAAAACCAAGAACAGTGGTTTAAAAAGTTCTTTTAGATGTTTCAGGAAAGGAATTGCATTTAATGACACGTAGCTTATCCTAAAATTATTAGGTAATAAACACAACACAATTCGTAATATTTGATAGCATTTATTCATTTAAATTAAAACAAACTAAAATCCAGCTCTATAAAAGTAAAGTATAGTAAAAACAGCTTTTTAAGCTGCTTTTTTTAATATTATTTTCATCTTAATTTTGCATTTCATCTCTATACGAATTTATAATAAGTAAAAAATACCACCAAGCTGGAAAACAATAACAAATTATACAATTATTATTTTTTAACTGTAAGGGTGACTATGTACTAGAGCATTTTCTCGACCATTTCTATGTAATGTAACGTTCCCTACGAATTGTACAATACAGGCCATGTAATGTAACCCGTTCCATTCCGTATGCTCACGGCGGCGTCACGCCGCTGAATAAAATCAGGACTTTTAATTTTATATGTATGTATTAGGAAATGCAAACTTGGAAGAAAAAAACATATAAGAACGTGCCGACTGTTACCATTTCCATACAAACTTAATACCAAAATAAATTATGAAAAAAATGGTTTTCCACATTAATATCGATATTATTCGGATTAAGATTTTACTTTTATAGGGTTTGCCAAAACCACAAGGTTTTCCAAAATATTCAATCGAAATTAAACAAAACGGAGAAACATTTTTTTTCATTTTTCAAGCGTAAATTACTAGTTTACATCTCATTTACATCTCATTTGTTTTATATTATTCACAATAAAAAGTAATTTACGCTGTAAAAATGAAAAAAAAAATGTTTCTCCGTTTTATTTCATTTCGAATGAATATTTTGGAAAACCTTGTGGCGGGGACCCTATAAAAGTAAAATCTTAATCCGAATAATATCGATATTAAAGTAGAAAACTAAATTTTTTATAATTTATTTTGGTATTAAGTTTGTATGGAAATGGTAACAGTCGCCGCGTTCTTAAGCCGATATTCAGTGTTGCCGTATGAAGAATATAAAAACCGAAAAACTCGAAAAAACCGGGTTGCATTCCCTAGTAGGTATAGATAGATAGATATATGAAATTCTACTAATATTACAAAACTGAAAGTTTGTGAGTATGTGTGTGTGTTTGTTGATTCTACTGAAAACTACTAAACAGATTGCGTTGTACTCGGTATGTAGATAGCTGGAGACTTGAAATAACGCGTGGGCGCGTGTATGTAATGTACTATACTAATAATTGTAAATACACGTTATACTTACGAATAAAGTCGATAAGTAATATGAAAAATACCACTTGTTTTCCTTGGTGCAGTTGGGTAGTACAGTTGACCGGACCACGTTTAAAAAAAATTAACAGTCGTACAGTTAGCCGGACTAGGCTTTGTTTTCTATTAACCGTGGTACAGTTAACTGGACCACGGAAAACAGTATAAATACTTTTTAAAGGGATCTGTTATCTCACCTCCTTGAAAAGTAATTTCACTTCCTTGTAACTGTGACACTTATTGATAACATTCGTATTTGTCATCATCGTATTTGATCGATTTGAATATTAATTAAATTGTGTTTTTATAATAAAATTAAGACTATGGCTGAGGAAGCCGTTACGAATGTTTTAAATTTCATTACTAGAAAGGGGGGTACAGTTTTATTGTGTAATGGCTACCAGTATTACAAAAATAGCTGTTACAAAAATGGAGCAGAGTTGTGGAGGTGTGCTTGTTTTAAGAAAATGAAGTGCACGGGATTCATAACGATTCAAGTAATAATCATTTATGCTTTACTTAGCTTTAGTCTTATTACTCTTAAATTTTAACTGTTGAGTTTCTATCTAGTAGTTTTACTGTCGTCGTTCAATCACTGAATTATTTTTTATCCTTAATGACTTTTTACAATTCACTTTTTTCACATCAGGACAACAGAGTGATTAAAGAACGCCCTCATAATAAATGCACAAAAGACGAAATCAAAAATGATGTTGATATAGCGATGGCCGTTTTAAAAGAAGACGTTGTAAAATCTGACCGACCTATTCCACAATTATTCAATGAAGCTATTGTAAAACTACAAGATGGTGGAATCGATCTTGTAACGAAATTACCTGAATTTCGAAACATTCAACACAACTTATACAAAGCCAGAAATGACAATTTAGGAGTGCAAAGACTTGCGTGTAAAGATCCAAAAAGTGTAGAAGTACCTAGAAAGTTCAGAGATTTTATATTAGCTGACTATTGTGAAGAAGAAAACAGAATTATAATATTTTGCTCAAAAGAAGCCATAAAATTAATTTCTAAGATAAAAGAATTTTTTTTTGACGCAACTTACAAAAGCTGTTGTCCACCATTTACACAGTTATTCACAATTCACGGTGATATTGGTAGTTCGGCCGAAACTACAAATGTAGTTCCCCTACTTTATATCTTAATGTGCAATAAAAAAGAAACTAGTTATGACATAATATTTTATTTGATTAAAACACAAACAAAATGGAATCCCTCAAAATTGCATTGTGACTACGAAGTAGCTGCTATAAACTCAATTAAGAGAATATTCCCGGAAGTAGTAGTGATCGGGTGCTATTACCATTGGTCACGATGTGTATGGCGAAAGGCCAAGATTCTAGGACACACTAAAATGAGAGTGGAGAGGCGAATAATTTCCTTGTGTGCTGCTTTACCACTGTTGCCGAAGGAGACCATAACCGAGGCATGGCAATATATTAAAGGAGAAGCCCTGTCCGATATGGATAAATTCTTTAATTACTTTGAAAAGTACTGGATATATGGTAAATTATGCGAATTTATTAGTGTGTTTAGTGAACGCCACCGGACCAATAATACAGTCGAGGGGTGGAATTCGAAGTTAAATCGCACACTAAATAAGAATTCAGTAAATATATTGCGACTACTAAACTCTTTACATGTTATTGACAAAGAAATGCAAATAAGAGTTGTAAAATTCCAAATTAAAAAAATATCTCGGAAACGTCAACTAGAGCATATAATGAGAGATGATGCCATAAGGCAGGAAAGCTACCGCGGTTCTTCCGTCGGAATCGGCATCGGATTCATTTGACAGTTGACAGCCGAATTTCGAACCGCGAAAATTTCAAATCGGCGCGTTGATTACTCATATCGATGCCGAAGCCAAATTGAATGAATGCAACACAGACATAATTGAATTGAATTGAAGATTTTGACAGAAAATCTTCAAATCGACGGCTGACGGCCATGGATGCGCGGTTTTAAAATTGAAAACTCCGCTGTCAGAGATGTCAAACTACCGCGTCGGCATCGATTGCTGTCAACGATGAAACCGCGGTAGCCTTCCAGGTTCAGTTACAACCAAAGAGTAGGTTACAACTTATAAACAGAGAAATCACATTGGGCCATGCCTTGGAAAAGCTTCGCTAGTATTGGATTTTTTTTTATTTTTGTAATTTCGTGGATTGAAAGTGTTAAGTTTTTTTTTATTTTTGTAATTTCGTGGATTGAAAGTGTTAAGTTTTTTTCTTTTTAAGCAAGTACAAAATACAAAATACGAATAGCCTTTCAATGATGTGTTGATTGGAGTCTCCTTATAAGGCTCGAGAGCTGTGGTCCAGTTAACTGTACCACGGTTAATAGAAAACAAAGCCTAGTCCGGCTAACTGTACGACTGTTAATTTTTTTTAAACGTGGTCCGGTCAACTGTACTACCCAACTGCACCAAGGAAAACAAGTGAAAAATACAGCGCTTGCGTCGCTACATTCAATTTTGATCATCTGTATGATAACGAAAACAGCGTACATGAAACTGATAAAACTAGTTAAAATTCCGACAGTCATCATAACGTCTGCAGTTATTTGAATAGACTGAAAGAAAACGTTTAGAAAACTTAACCACAGTATTAAAAAACGTAAGCTTTCACTGGACGCTCTGGCAGATGTGAAACATCAAAATTGTTTTGTATAAGTTATACGTTTAGTACCTATACATTATTAATTATATTCCATCATATAGCGTGGCGATGCGTCACCACGGCCTGTATCGCCACGGCAACAATCAGGTTTACCCTCCCCTATAGATGTTTCACATCGAAAAATGGGTACCACTCTACTCCACAACTTCCATCAAAAATGCGGATAGTTCACCTACCCACAAGTTTCAACAATAGTCGGTAGGTCCACAACGTTTAAAAATAGAGGACGACCACCGCTGCAGCTCCAGGTCAACCAAGACTATTGTAACATGGTTGAATTGAGAAGTCGAGGTAATATAAGGAAATTAAAAATCACTTATTCAAGACCCGGGTCTACAGGTAAATTTTACCAACCCCTACGGATCACACAGTCTAAAATAATTTATTTTATTAATTTATGCTCTTAAACCTTAATTGGTGGTTTGAAAATTTACAAATACGTAAACCTTACCCAATAGATTTAACAACTATGACGAAAATACTGGTTTTAAACTATTTAAAAGACACATAACTATACTTACCAAGAAGATCCCAAACATATACGCAAAACAACATGCTAAAAATAGACATTCAAATATATAAACAAGCCATCTGAATATATTCAGTATTCCTGATACACCGCTTGCTTCGGGGTCAAATTGTTTCGCGCAAGATGGGAAGGCTAAGAAATGGATCACTCCGCAGGCGGTCAGCTGAAACATGAATGTAGAATATAATTCCACCTACATATACCTGTCCAAATATGGCATTAGTAGATATTATATAGAAACGGAGATCTTGGAGCACCTACACAAATTTACAATACCTTGGATCATCGTTTGGAATTCGGTTTTAATTTTACTGTTGCGAATTTTTGTATGCGAGGTTTCCGGTTGTTATCTCCGATAGTACTTGACCTCAAGTCAGAGGCGTTAGAGTGATCTGAATACACTAGGTAAGAGACACCCTTTACAAAAATAAAGAAAGAGCTATCAGAGCCAGATTAGATGATCTTCTGATTAGCTGCCGAAGTATTTATTATTACATTGCCCAGCTGTTTCACCCGCGAAAGTCCCGACCCTGTTGGAATAGCGGGACAATAGGCTATGTGCCTATGTGTCATTCTAAGTCTCTAGCTATCTATATTCTAAGTTTCATCGCAATCGGTACAGTTTTTGCGTGAAGGAGCAACTTTCGCGTTTATAATATTAGGAGGATAATGATAATAACAGGATAAGAGTTTTCATAATAGTTCTATCCAAACCAAGGGCCACCCCTTGGCTGCATTTTAGTTAAAGTGTAGATAGGGAAAATCACCGGCTTGGTGTCCTCTTTAAAGTTGCAAGTAAAACAGTTACTGAAACACCCATTTACGAGTTGGCTTCGGCTTCACGCACGCCTTCCAAAGGTCCGGGGCTCCATAACCTCGTGATACTGGACGTATAATAGGATAGGATGTGGAAGACAAAGCTACTTACTATTCGACAGACGTCTATGAGAATACATGCTATTCTCAGGTTTCTTGTACACAAGCAACATCTGTCTTTCTTCGGCAAGAATGAATAGATAGCTAAACCCATATAAACATGTGCAATGGTGCAATACGTATGGTAAAAGAGGGTAAAAGTTGTTTACAGAAAATTCGGGTCCTTGTTATAACACTCGTCTGAGAAATATTGAGAGGTGAGTGTTAGTTGCTCTGAAATTGAATTTTTTTTACGTAGTAAAGCTATTTAAACTAAATATTTTTTAGTGAAATATAAATTAAGGTAGGCACATAGGGTATAGGTATTTGTGATTGTTATCATTGTAAAATGAATGACAGATAAAACTGAGACTGATTGGTAAGCTGCTGATTGGTTAGTTTTCTCATTTGTCATTGTCATTAATAAAATGAGTCAAACATAGTTTTTGGTTACATAGTAAAAAGTTTATTTCGAAATCATTGAGGTATAAATAAAGGGTAAAGAATCTAAACTGTACTAGCAGCGAGTGTCCCGACGCGGGAACATCGAGATAAAAAGTAGCCTATGTTACTTCTCGATAATGTAGCTTTCTTATGGTGAGAGAATTTTTGAATTTCGGTCCAGTAGTTTCGTAGCCAATTTGTTACTTCGTTACAAACAAATAGGTAAGTCTATCCTCTTACTGTTATGTATTTATTGTACCCACTGAATTAACATTTTCTGAATAGAGATAAAAAAACCCAAAATAGTTAAAACTTTATTAACTTTAAAAGAAAAATCGTCATGTGTATAATTCATCACGCCGTGGGTTCTAAAGAACTTTATCCTCATATTACTTTTATTCACACTGTTGTCCTTGCTCCTACTGCACTGCCTTCTCCCGGATATGAAGTATTGGCAACTGTTCTTCGGTAGGACCAAACTACTATTAATAAGTAGACCCATACTGAAAAGTTATAATTTAATTTATACTTAGTTTTTTTTTAATTGTGGACTATGATTTGTCACATCTTCCTAAAGAAAAAAACTGAATTACAGCGCCTTGCACGGTCGGTACCTAAATGGGCCAGCGCTTAAGTGTGGAATTTTGCACAGTGGGTGGTAAGGTGTTGCGCGCGGCCCAACACCTTACCACCCACTGCATAACGCACAGCCTAGAGCTGAAATTTGGAGAATGTGTTCTTTATATGATGTAGACATCCGATAAGAAAATATTTTAGAAAATGATGCGGGTAAAACTACAGGCAAAGCTAGTCTACTTATAAAAAGATACTAACGTCCTATGTCAAACAATGAGAATAATAGATCACAAACAGGGAAATGTCCCATCCCTAGTAACACACAAAGAGTAATGTATATCGTTGAAAAGATAAACGATAGACAGAGTGTTATACAAGCGGTAACTACAAATGTTAAGCAAGCCCTCCTTATATGACGTGGCTTCTGAAAAAAAAAAGAATTTGTAAAGTATTTACACTAAAGTCTACTTAACTAGTAAACAGGAATATTTAGACTTGACTATGAATATGATTGCATGTATATTCATAGTCAAGTCTACTAGTAAATGGGAATAATGTATTCATACTCAAGTCTACTAGTAAACGGGAATACGGAGACTTGACTAGGAATATGATTGCAAATGTATTCATACTCAAGTCTACTAGTAAACGGAAATACGTAGACTTGACTAGGAATATGATTGCAAATGTATTTATACTCACGTCTTATACTAGTAAACGGGAATGCGTAGACTTGACGAGGAATATGAGTACTAAGTGTATTCATACTCAAGTCTACTAGTAAACTGAAATACGTAGACTTGACTAGGAATATGAGTGTATTTTCTTAAAAGCATTTTCATTAGCATACCCCACATATCGCCACCAGAAGGAACAAGCAGCTAAATATGAATACCACATCGGCTAACACGACAGCCCAACCAAAGTACTTTAATACCATGCTGCCTATTGAATTATCGGGTCCATTCAAACAGTTAGGACATTGATCTTTTACTAGTTTCATCACTGATCCTACAGTTTCAGGAGCCTTGAGCAGTTCCAGTAAATTTTTTTCTAGCTTATCAAATCCCATCGGGCCGGGATTAGCTTTGTTGTTAGCTTCCTTCAAGCAGGAAGGACCAAATCCTGAGTGTCCGCCACCGAAACTTAGCTGAAAATAATTATTTAAACTTTTTAATCTTAAAGGATTTGTACTCATATTTACATTTTTCCCGGGTCTCATTTGCGTAGGTATTATTCATTTTAAATTCTCGTAGACTTTTGTGTGTTACAATAGTCTTCTTGCACGAATAAGACCCGGGAAGAATGTAAATATGCAAATAATTATTTGTATGTATAATCTAAAAGTATTTCAATCAAGAAGTTATAAGGAATTTACTGAAAATGATAGGTATAATTTTATTTTCACTCGTTATCGTTATTTATCACTCTGTTAGTCATTTAGACGTCCAGTATCACGGGGCTATGGCCCTTTTCAATAACAATTTTACTGGAAAACTATGAAGTGGACACCAAACCGGCGATTAATCTGGTATGTCAGAGAGCGGTACGCCAGTGATGAGTTGGTCGCTCCCGCCACCATTCATTCATTAGTCATTTTATTATTAGCTTCGTTAGTCGTTGCGTTAGTCTTTTCTGTAGTCGCTTAGTTTTCACCTCGTTAGTCGCTTTGTTATCCGATTCGTTTACATGTCAGTTGCTCATAGGCTTTCCATTGCCAGTCGAACAAAGTCTACTTACAACATTACCCCATTCGAGGTCAATTACATCTGTTGCTCTTCCTTCAGTTTTCTTGACATCACAATGTAAACCCATCATGTACGAATGCCGGATCATGACCCAAGAAAACGCCGGAGATGTTATCTGAAAAATAAAACACGATGCGATAATTGACTCGGCTATCTTAAAATTATTAAAATTCCATGAAGTGGTTTGGAAGATACGACGGGGTGGATTCGGCTCGCGAGCTTAATCTACAATTAATTCTCAAGCTCGGCCTGCTCTGTGAGCCATGCCTGTAAATTGCCTGGCAAACTACTGAGGCAGTGCAATTATTTTTTGTGCAATGCTCTTGGGCCGCAAGTACGTCGAGACTGCCTCGCAAACGCGTACGCCCGTTCGAGACTGACCTATAGGGAATGTGGCTACATGGCGTTTGGTTCCATTTTATCACGCTGTTTCGTATACCCCTAACGCGTATGTTTGGCTGCTCCGTTAGAAGAAGTGAAAAAGAAGAGAAAATAACTAATAATACTTAACTATACCGAACAACGCTACAAGTGCAGACGCCATTTTCAAATCAGTAACACAGTAACAACATGATAATTGGGCTGGGAATGCACAACATTTAGAAGATTTACAAGGCATGTTAATACATACAAAATACACACAAAATGTATAGAAAAATGAAGATAATACGAAAATGTCAGTTGTATTGTAAGTCACGTCATGTTGACTCTAAGGCATAGATAAGCTATTTATCTCTAGGGTTGCTAGTTACTACTCATTTTGAGCTCATCTGTCATCTGTCCCTTGACGTATAACCCAAGAAGATTCTATCTATTGCATAGCTAGCAGGGGTTAGTCCACTTTCGCCATACCAGGTTCTACGGCTACGAAAAAAGTAGTAATCCTTTCGCCATACCGGCTCGACATGGTCGATAGGCTATGGCGAAAGGATACTCCAATTTATTTATTCGATTTTTATTAACTTTAAGTTAAAAAGTTGTTGAGTGGAATCGTGCCCCTCGCGTCCTTCTACTCATCGTCGTCATCGTTCTTCGCAATGAATTGGACGTGGGCGTGGTTTTTACCAGGCTGTAAGGACTGACTAGAAGTTATCCTGCACCGTACTAGACGTGTAAAATGTGTGATAGTAGGTAATTGGTATGGAAGTACTAGGCTATTATAAATCACCAGAAGGTCGTTACATACTTTTACAATTGAGATATTTCTCGCTTGAAGAAACATACGGAAATGTGATAAGTGTGAGTTGTACATTCTACATACTTATGATTGCCTAGTACATCATACTTAATAATAGAGTATAATTTTTATTTCCTTCCCTTTTTGTAAAAGTAGGCGTGGTCACCAATAATATGGCCACGCCCAGTTTTTTGGTCTCATTTCACATACCTATTATAACATTTCCATTCGAAACTATAAATACTATTTACCTGTCATATTTTTATCAGGGTTTTGAACAGTTTTATCAAAATTTTAAAATATTTAAAAACAGAAAAAAATCATAAAGAAGTCTGAACTTTGAAGTCATGGAGTTTTAGTAGTAGGATCTGTTTGTAATTATTCTACCCGCCTTCAGCCTTTAGAAGTTTTTATATTATTTTTCTGTGTTTTGAACTCGGTTTTTAATTTTTTTCATTAGTTTTAGTGCAATTCTGCTGTCACTAAAAATCCTCTTTGTGAAGACCTTTCAACTAAAAAAAGAATAATCTCAATCGGTCAAGCCGTCTTCGAGTAATCGGCGAACATCCTAAAACCGACTTTTTTTGAAGTCGGTTTAAATGCTAAGCAAAGGAATAAGTTTTTTAATTCATTGATTTAGAAATATGCATTGTGTTGGATAGTAGGTAACTAGTACCTACTTATTATAAGTCTAATCACACTTCTCTTTTTTTACATGTTGCCTGGAATAGATCGCTTTTAGCAATAAGGCCGCACATGGTACCTTTATTATAATTACTAGTGTTTTTGTTTTTTTCATGAGTTTTGTAAATTGTGGTACAATAAAGTGTTAAGTATCTAATATTTTAATAATCTTCTTTGTCATTCAAACATACACACACACACCCACGCCCATTCATTACCTTGGGTAAAACTGGGCGTGGCCATATTATTGGTGACCACGCCTACTTTTACAAAAAGTGAAGGAAATAAAAATTATACTCTATTATTAAGTATGATGTACTAGGCAATCATAAGTATGTAGAATGTATAACTCACACTTATCACATTTCCGTATGTTTCTTCAAGCGAGAAATATCTCAATTGTAAAAGTATGTAACGACCTTCTGGTGATTTATAATAGCCTAGTACTTCCATACCAATTACCTATTATCACACATTTTACACGTCTAGTACGGTGCAGGATAACTTCTAGTCAGTCCTTACAGCCTGGTAAAAACCACGCCCACGTCCAATTCATTGCGAAGAACAATGACGACGATGAGTAGAAGGACGCGAGGGGCACGATTCCACTCAACAACTTTTCAACTCAAAGTTAATAAAAATCGAATAAATAAATTGGAGTATCCTTTCGCCATAGCTTATCGACCATGTCGGGCTGGTATGGCGAAAGGATTACTACTTTTTTCGTAGCCGTAGAACCTGGTATGGCGAAAGTGGACTAACCCCTAGCAGCGCCTTGCGGTTTCACCCGCGTAAGTTCCGATCTCGCGGGAATATCTGGATAAAAAACCTTTATGTTAATTCAGATCTCCAGCATATCAAGTTTCATCGCAACCGCCTTATTTCAAAGTAAATGCATTTTTTTACAAGTAGGCACATACCTACTGTAGGTACCTATGTTAAAATAAAGAAACAGAGTATTCTTCTTTATTATAGGCACAGTTTACATATACCTTAATTTCAGAAACTTAGATCAAAAATTCCATACATTTATTTGAAAGTGACAGCTCTTTACTTTTTCCTTTTAAATTAACAGTTTTTTGTTCACATTTTTAGGGTTTCGTAGTCAACAAAGAACAGTTTTTGATGTAAGTTTCTGAAATAGAATAGATAGACGTCACTATAACAACCTAATTAATCTAAAATTAGACAAAGCATTAATTTAGCTAAAAATTCCTCTGTAATACGTGGCTTAGGTAGAGCTCCGAATCCCTGGGATTTCATCGTTATTGCTTTCCCGGCACCGAGGGTAGGGGCCTCTTAACAATATTACATAGGAGATAAAACGAGGAAGATTACAGCCGGAGTAAGCCCGAAATGCGTAGCTGGGCCTCTAACAAAATTAAATTTCAACAGAACAAAGGCGCCTTTGTTATGAAACTGTTTATCCGTATTATTACTGTATTTTCATCCTACTAATACCTATTATAAATGCGAAAGTTGGTTAGGTTTATAAATAAACGTGAAGTAAGATAGATAGATAGACAACTTTATTTGTACAACACAAAACAAGAAATAAAACACAAATACAAAGGGTAAAGACAAAGCTTAAAAAAGTAAGTTGCACAAATGGGCGACCTTATCGCTGAAAGCGATTTCTTCCAGGCAACCTTAAGGTAAGGTAAGTAAGTTCGGAGTAGTGAGTACATGCTTTGTGTTTTTCCGTGACCAGAACTTGAAAAAAATCACACGACTTGTTAACATAGTTACAATGAAACGAAACGAAACATCGAAGTAAGAAATGAAATAATAATACGCGATTAAGACCCAGGAAAATGTAACTAAGAACTTTCAAAGTTGACAGACAGAAACAAAAGGTTGTAAATAAGGCTATGTGTGTGTAAAGTACTATTTATGTATTCTGTGGTGTAAGTTAGTTAACAAGTAATTATTACATATTTATCATTACCAAATGGTATAAAAAAGTAGCTTCCTGCTGTTTGTCCCTATGGATCTATGTTTAGATCTTTAAAACTACGATATGAATTTTGATGCGACTTTTAAATAGATCGACCCCTTACTTATAAACGATGATTCACAGATGACTAAGTGATGCAATGTTCGTCTCAGTCTATCAACTTCGAAACGTCATAATGACAGTAAAACACAAACGATACATAGTTTATGCAGGTGTTAATCATCGTTTAAAGGTAAGGGGGAGAGTGATTGAAGAGGAAGGTTTGGGTTTATGTATATAATATGTAGGTATATACATACCACAGTTACTAGGTACGTACATATAGTACATATATGATAAACTTATAAGTACATAAAAAGTTCACTTTAGAAAACCGTTTCTATCGATCAGGGCTCTCTTGTTTAGAATTCAATTCGCAGAGTGGGAACAACAATAAAACTTGGACTGTCGTGTTTCTCCCGCCCGATATCATCTGAGACCGGATACGTGGAATGAATATATAGGTAGGTATCACTTAGGTACACCTACCTACCACCGCGGCAACGTTATCCAAAAGGAATTTTAAGCATTTGTTTTGTACTTACATACGTCCCTACACCTTAGCGGCTAACTTCTCAACGTTTATGTACACTTTAGTCATTGAGAAAGGAATTAAATCCACATGTTTATCTGTGACAAGCTGCGACCGCGGTTTCACCCGCGTAAGTCCCGATCCCGTGGGAATATTGGGATCAAAAGTCTATGTCACTCCTCGATAATGTACGAGTAGCTTTCTATTGGTAAAAGATTTTTTGAAATCGACACAGTAGTTTTTGAGTTTATTAATTTCCTTTTTATAATATTTTAATGTAGATATCATTTTTCTCATCAAAGTAAATGTTCTACAAAAACCTTGTCGCTTTTGGTTCGATAAGTAGGTAGGTGAATCAAAGACCTAAAAAGAAAAGATATTGGAAAAGGAGAGTACATAATGTGGCAGGTAGCTTTCCTTTTTTTAGGGTCTAACTTGTCTTTAATAAAGATGTTGCTTAATTGTGACTTGTCGATCAGGGAGGTTTATCTAGATCATAATAAATAACGAAATTCGATTCCTCGAAGGAAAAAACGTGTGTTCCATTCGGGATGCGGCGTGTCTACCGAGAAATGTCAAAATATATTTCAAATAACAACAAAAAAACTTTTGTAAATATGAGAGGCGGACCGCAAACCGCTATGATATATATCTCTATTTTTACTGCCTTATCCTTCTCGTAGAGCAAAAACACGCCTCAGGGCTCAGTCACGAATCGCAATACGGCCTCGTGATAAATCTTCACGAATACCAAGTTTTATTTATTAAGTTGTATGGTGTTTTTACGACGTTTCGCCGCGGGGGCGCTCATTACCGCACCATCGCCTCCTTACAACGTGATGAAAAAACTTTTCCCGGCTATATCTTCTTGCAACATTAATTACGAAACTGGGAAACTTCCTACCTATCTACAACGAACCTACTCAAGAATTTTCGCAAAACTGCCTCGGAAAATTTTACGATATTTCTCCGGGCACAATGAGAAGGGACGGCTAGCTCCGCTGATAAGAATATATAGGAGAGAAAATATAAGCAGTAAAAATATCACGTAGAAAAACAGGTCTCCGAGTTTTATGTCGGCAATTCGGTACGTTCACAAAAGAAATGCTAACGTCGCCCGTCGATGTGAACGTGACAAAGTCCGGGCCGACCCTAGGGCGAGCCAAATATATTTCCTTTGAAGCACATTCTTTTATACCTACCATACCTACCTACATATTTACACTAATTCAATATTAGACGCAGCACGCTCAGAGTACCTATCTAAGGATGATTTATGCTAGACCGGGCCGTGTTCGGGCCGGGGCGGGGACGGGCTACTTTTGAATGAAGACAGCACGGACGCGGCACGGACAACATGCAAAACAAAAGCTGTCTTCATACAAAATTAGCCCGTCCCCGCCCCGGCCCGGACACGGCCCGGTCTAGCATAAATCATGCTTAACCTTTGACTTTGTTCCCATGAATTTTCATGACTAATACCAATAAAGTTTTCCCCACAAAGCCGTGTCGTGATTTACATAAATAAATACGGATTATGTATCTGCTTCTGCATACATAACCGTACCGATATAAACATGCAATATAAAACTCCAATAAAATATAGAACAAAATTGCCTGTCACAATGCAATCGCATCGAAACCGGTAATGAAACTCATTTCCATAATCGGATACTTTTTATACGAAAGAATTATTTTAGTGCCTCTTCAAACAAAAATGCAGAGCAGTAAAGTGTAGTTATGTTTAACCATATCTTATATAAAGATGCTTATCTCAAGTATCATTTATTTTAATATATATCTTGAATTAAATTGAAAATACTTCGAACAATTTTCTTATAAAAGGTATTTTAAACGGATTTTGCACTTATTCGTAAGTGTCCATAAGTTAACGTTGAGTTAAAATATTTGAAATTTGCGTCGGATGCACATCATAAGTGCCTAAGAATTTAAATACCTATATGTAGGTATATAGGTAGGTACAGGTAAGTAGGTACCTACAAATCTTAGGTAAAAACATTTCGCCTAAAAAGATATTTAGTAGGTACCTTCATTTATATAAGTTTTCGAACCGTTTTTTGAACCAACTTACTTACCTAATTAAATTTCTGTCTCAGCAAAAGCACTGAAAAGGGCGTGTCTTAATTTATGCTGCTATAACTCAAATAGACAGCTGTTTCAATACGTAATTTAGATGTCCGTGCAACATTGTCTTAATGAGAACTCCAGGGGTAGACTGTAGAGTTTATTAGCGTGGTGAGTGATGCACTCTAAGGTGGGTGGTGCGCTGTTTTATAGTTCCCACACCGTTCTGGAACGTTTTACTTGGAGCGTAAAAACTCAACTAGGAACCAGAAGTGCATGCTACACTGTATAGAAATAAGTGTAGTGGGTTCATACTTGAGACTTAGGGTTATTATTGTCTGTTGTACGTCAAATATAACAGGACACAGGGCTATGGGGTTCCGGACCTTTGGAGTGCGTAAAGTCGAAGCAAACATGTAGAGGCCATTTTTAATAACAATTATTCTCAAAAACTATGTAATGGACAACAAACCCGTGATAATCCCTATCTGCACTATATAGTGCAGCCAAGGACAACTACGTGATTAGATAGAATTGTTGGTGAAATCTACGGATGATGGTAGTGTGACCCGACCCACTACCATCACATTTACTAGGGAATTATTAGTTATTGCGCCTATTGTTATTCCGCATGTTCGTTCAATAAACACGTAAAAATAGAGATACCTAATAATAACGAAAGTCCATTATTTTAAAGACCCTAGCAAAACTACTTTAAAAAATGTTTAGAATTCGAAGCATTTATACTACAACGTAGGTAATTACGACTTAAAGTAATTAGAACCTGTTGGTAATATATTTTCCCAAAATAAACGACCTACACATAAACTTAAAATGCTTTCTACATAAATAATAATAAAAATCTGTTTTAAAAAAGCAGGCGAAGATTTCTTAAAATAATGCATTTCGAGTTGGTTTGGTATTAGTCGGTCTCATATCTACACCTTCTCGTTATTAAACAGTTGAGTAAAACATCCGAAGGGCGTCCACCTTTTGAATTTAACACTAAAAGGCAACAAGGAATACAAGCTAAAATAGTTCTTATATTGAAGAACAAAAAAAATAAATTTGAATGTTTCGAGTGAAATTTTGTTACGTTTTAAAAGTAACAATACCCAAAAGCTCATAATATACACAAGATATGGCCTTGCGTGGCAGTTTGTTCTCAAGTTTATAGTGGACCCAACACGCTTCTAGTTACAAGCTTATTGAGATGAAAAAAGAAACAGCGATCTCGAATCGATATTACTTATAATTTTATTTAGGTTGAATCTTTAAAGAAGTGAATAAGGTTATGATTTTTATGACTTTCGTTAAATTTCCACTTTTTTTTTTGTATTTTAAACATTCATGTAGCTCATCTAACTTACCCTGGTTTTTCTTTTATTTGGCGTAAATAGCATACAAACAAATCAAAATATTCAAAATTGTTTATTCTTCTATTTTCGCAATGATAGATTGAAATTAAACTCATTTTTAGGGTTTCCTAGTCGACAAGAAACCCATATACTTTTTCGGTTTTAACCGCGTAGTGTTTATTAGGTAGGTACTTTCAGCATGCTAAACGTTTCGAGACCTTTACAGGTCTCTTCATCAGGATCAAAAAGGAAAAAACACCACGCGATTAAAAACGAAAAATGAGTTCAATTTCAAAATATTCATTACACGAGAACATGAACTTTTGTTAATAACGTGAGTAAGAGAAAATATATAATAACCAAAAAATGTCTTAAGTATGACGAGTGCTGAGACGCATAACTACTAGGTAACTATGGTATTATTTACGTAAATATAGAATATTAAAATAAAAGCTAAGTGTGGAACACGACGTTGGAATGATATTAGATATTTTTATTAGAGTTAAAGCCATTAAACTAGATCATAATACCGTTGTGGCCGTTTATTATAATTATACTACGATTATAATATAATACCTGCGACATTATATTCATTTGTGACATGGTGAAAGAGTTATTGAGCTTTCTCCTTCATGTCATGTCAGACTAATATGATGTTAAAAATTACATTTTTCTTTCGTTTTATGGGATTAATAGTAGGTTAACTTGGTGTGTTGTTTTTTGTTTTTGCTTTTTTTTTGTTTAAAATTAAAATAGTATTGAGCATGGAGTATTGAATTTTAAAAGAGAGTCTGGCTTACCTAAGTGGGCGTTAGATCAAGTGTTTCAAAATACAGTCAGATGGACAAACTCACAGAGTCCCTCAAGACGGCCGAAATTAGTTAGATTCGGGATTAGATAGTTTTAAACATTTAAAATCGTAATAGGTGGACCAGAATCTAATGGCAAAAAAAAATATTAACTAAAAATCACATCACAACAAATAGGATACCTAGGTAATCTTTTTTTACGCAGCTTTAACTTTTAGGTAATCGGACTATACCATCACTTTAAACAATGTATGAAAGCGTGCTAATGACTTGATCATGCATGACTTACGTAGATGACATTGCCATATAAAAATCATGAATTGTTTTTTCCCTAATGCCATGAGATTCTGCTAGATCTATACCTACTCTACCGTTGTTTGTTCCAAAAATATACCTACCTACCCATCGTGAAAGGTCGGTTCAATACTCGACCCAAAGTAAATATTCGGTCAGCGTTGAAATCGAAGGACCCCCATGTGGAACGCAACGCGAGCATGTAGGAGTGCCTGTAGGTGTGATCGTAAAATGTACGTTTTATGGAAATATAAGATCCTTGTCGGGAGGTACACAAACGTGCTTTACCCTCAGCCTCTCTGGAGGACGTAATCTCTAACTTACGAGAATATACGACTTCAGATACACACAACACTAGATACCTGTCTACTTACGTACTCTATATATTACTATAGATATATTTAATCGAATGAAACGCTGCTGAGATAAGAACAAGTCCTTTAATGAGCTGCAGAGGAAACTGTAATGAGTTGAATGGGTTTCTTTAGTCAGCATTTGAATAAAAGTTTCATTTGAGATTGAAATCGCTTTGGTTTAGAATTAGAGAGCTACAAAAACGATGAGTTTAGGTGCATTTGTAATCAAGCCTTGTATTTTTTTATTTTGATTTTTAAACTTGGATTTCTATTTTCGTACAGTACAATTTTCAGCCAAATCAGCTGAACTGACTTGGCTGAAAATTGGTGAGGAGGTAACTTAGAACCAGGAGACGGACATAGAATACCTTTTTTCGTCTCTAAGGCGGAACAAAGTTCGCCGGGTTTTTAATACCTAAATATTAAAACTTTCAAGAAACAGTTTGACCTTAGTAGAGTACCTAATTCTAAAATCGTAGATACAGTTACAAATAAATTATTTATTTATTTTAAGCAGGACGGGATAATAATTCGAATAACCAAAGCAAAACGCGACTGCATATAAATGAAAGCTTTATTCAGGGCAATCAAAATTTGATTGCGAGCGAATAGGCACGAGCTTAGCAGACGAAAACTGAAAATAGCCCGCATTACTTCCGAATTCTCGACTGCGGACGAATAGAATCGATAGTCGATACCATAAAACGGGCTCGATTCGCGAATACATAAAACGCTGGATTCGAGACTTGTTCTTTATGTAAAGCTAGGGAAGAAGGGTTCCCGGTTTTATTGCAGGGAATTTGCATATAAAGTAACCATTGAAGAAAAGCGATCTCCTTTTTGTTCGATGCTTTTTTTTCGTATTCATTGTTGCAAACACCCGCGGGTTCGCGTTCTGTTTTATGGATCGTGATGTTTTCTTAGCGTTTAAATAAATAATGGTATGAGACACCAACATTTTTTTTTTCAATCTATTATTTAAAGAGCTTTACCAAACGGACGGTAATTTCGTTCTTTCAGGCTATCAACGCACCTCAGCGTCTACACACCCCCAAAAAAACAAGTTGGTAAAGCGCCAAAGCTTGGCATAACATTGCAAATCGCTGATATTTGTGAAAGATGTTTTAATGTTATGATACGAGCCACCTAATTATGTTTATTTGTATCATAAAATCTCCTTCACGATTGGCGTCTATTTTCTTTTTAAAATGTACCCACCTAATCTCTTTTTTTCATTTTCAGATTAATGGATTGGCAGTCGTCAGTGATAATGGATTAAAAATTGGTAAATATTTTATGTTCTCTACTTTGTCCGGTTGGGTCGTAAAACCTGTGTTGGTATATAAAATATGTTTAAAGAAAATAAACTGGCCGCGAGGCTTTCTGAGGCTTACCAATAAACATGATATTTAATTGATGCCGATAACACCTCGTGGCGAGTTGTCTAATAAACTCTGTTTATTATTGTGATAGGTCGGAGCGACATTAGATAACGATTACTTTTGTACTAATCTACATATATAATATTTAAGACGACCTCTGTGGTGCGTCGGAAGAAATCTTCGTTGCGATGCAAAAGGTTGGGGGTTTATTGCGACAATGTGAATCACAATTGAGAAGAAAATCAAAAATCACACCAATGAAATTTTTGATTTTCTTCTCAAGAAACTCATGGGTTTTTTGCTCTTCTCGTTCCAAAAGTCGCGTTCTAAATACCCACAAAATTGCTGACCATTCAAAACAACCATGAGGAATCTTATAGAATAAATATATTTGGAATTTTGATTCCCATCAGAACCAAGTATTTATTTTGACTATAATTATTTTATTTCTGGTTCTAAGTGTTTTTTTATGTATAAATAAGTATGTATTTCAAATAATAACTAAGGAAATCATAGAGCAGGTACAACAATGTAGGTATCTTAATTGTTTTGAACTGTAAAAGAATGCAGTTAAACGCTTTTTTACCAAGTCTAGAATAATAATTGTCAGCTTAAAACACCAAATAATAATGTTTAGGTATAATCAGAAAAATATAAATAAATATTCACATTCTTGCTAACTAGGTAGGTACCACTGCAGAATTGTTTAGATAAAACATTGGCTATAGGTACACTTGAGCACAATGGCATTCGAGTGATAGTTGTGGCAGTTTTTATAGCCACTACATTTATTTTAACTGCTCAGTTAGTTTTAACGTTTTTCGCACCGATAGTCAATTCATGTGCGCTCATTTGCATGAAATATTTAAATGCGAGAAAATTATTTAGAATTTAATGTGTCGGTTGCTACTTTAAAATTGTGTTTAGAGGGTGTTTATGGCGTTTAATTTTATCGTTTTGCTAATGTTTTATATTTTTATTGTAAGTACTTTGAAAACGATTTACAGTAAAATAATGGGTAGAGCGACATTTAGAGCTAAATGAATTTAATAACTAGGTAAGCCTCATTCAATATTTCCTCAGTTTCACCAAAATCATAGGGCTAATAATTTATTAGGAGAAACCAGTTGTTCGTTTGATTATACCTAATCAACAGAATGCAAAACTACTGCACTGATTTTTTGTAACTTTTAAAAAACATAGGCACGTAAAACCGCAGGGCTCTACTTGTAACGTAAGGATTAACATCTAAGGTAGGTAAGTTAATATTCCATTCCCTGACTTCAGTCTTATTAACATAATTTCATTATCATTTTAAATAGGAAGCTATTTATCTCGTTGATCTCCAATGATCCCTCGTTTATTCGAGGCTCGTGACAGGACGTAGATGGTCCTAATAAGGAAATATAGGCCGTAAAACTCCCTGTGGTCAGAGTCAGGACAAGTAATTCGTATAATTCCTAGTCAGCTAAAAGTAATTCGGTTTGATGAGGGTACGGGCAGGTAATTAGGGTCTTATTACCTAATCTTATCACGTATTTATGTGACTTTGATGAACAATAAAATTGGTTTGAGAAGCTGCTCATTGGAAGATTGTGAAAATTGTTGTGTGATCTATCCTTTATCTTAGCGATTTTCTTGAGTGCTCGTAGCGTCCCTTATTATCACCTGCGTTATTCCTGATCCCGTGGATATTTCGAAAAACTCTACCACTTACACATTATAAAGAACATACCCTCTAAATTTCATGTCTCTATGATCTGCGGTTCATGCCTTTAGGCCATGCGTTGATAGGTATATAGTTTAGACTGAATAAGTCAGAATTGCATTTTATGTGATTAGGGAGATCGTGCGTCGTCTTCGAGACCGAGATTTTGACCACCGATCCGGTTTTTTCCTAGTGCAAAGACTGGCCATCACTATTCTTATAGCTTGGAAATGCAGCGAGCATTTTGGGAAGATTTAAACTGAGAACTCTGGGTGGTGGTTTTTTAGATTAGTAAATGTTTTTTTTTTGTTTTAGTTTTGGAATTCAACTATTTGTGTATAGGTAGATAATTAAAGATTATTTTGCCACCTAATGAAATAGGCCCCATAGCATAAATCCTGCTTTAAACTTCACGTGAATGATTAATGCCTATAAAAACCAACGTAGTTCCCTAAAATAACTGCTTTCGGTTTGACTCGAACGATTAAGGGGAATGCTGAATGCACCATGTGTTTCAGGACTGTTTTACTGACGTACGATTTTCAAGCTTAAAGCTATAGATATAAGAGTCGTTGTGTTGCAAAGGTGTGATGGTCCACCTCAGAGGTGTCACCCGAACTGTCGATACATTTCACAATTGTCGTAAACCGGGAGACGGAAGGGGAGAGCAGTAAAATTATCATTTTATGCCGTTCGACGACTGAAATGACACAGGAATGCTGTAAAACTGATTTATTGGAGACATCTCGGGAGTCACATGCTGAATTTTTGATGAGATCTTTGTTCTAAGATAACGGTGACAAACTAGGGTGGATTTTTTGTTTGTTTTTTTTTTGGTAAGGTAGGTGTTTGGAAAGAGATGTAGGTAAATAAATCATGTATTTCATGTTAAGGGCCCTATTCTGAAAAAATCCATGTCGGGCGCATCGAAAATTGTTGATTATTTCATGACCGATTTTTACCAAATTTTATATGCGTATTCAGTAGGTCTGAGAATCGGCTACTATCTTTCATGTATAAGGCAAAACAACGTTTGACGGGTAAGCTAGTAAAAATATAAATACAATCTGTGCACAAAAAAAAGTTCTACGACATTCCGTCATGAAATAATCAACAATTTTCGATGAGCCCGACAGGGATTTTCAGTTTCAAGGTCGTTGGCGTATATACTCCTCTTAAACGTTAATCAAAAAAGGCGTTATATTAAGATTAAGGGATTCTTGTTGAATACGAAACCCTAAAAATGTATATTTATATTTTTACTAGCTTACCCGTCAAACGTTGTTTTACCTTATAAATGAAAGATAGTAGCCGATTCTCAGACCTACTGAATACGCATATAAAATTTGGTAAAAATCGGTCGCGCCGTTTCGGAGGAGTACGGTAACTAACATTGTGACATGGAAATTTTATATATTAGAAAGAAGATTGTCCATCTTACTAATAGCGGCGGCTATTAGTAAGATGGACCAGCATTTTGGTCTGGCTGCCAAGCGTCGATTTAGATTTATTTTGATAAGTTATATTTTCATCTAAATAAACTAATTTTAAAAACCAATCTTCAGGATTCAATCCTGAAGAAGGGACATGGAAAGGTCTCGAAACGTTAAATTAAATTCTTTAATTAACGTTGAAATAAAATGTCTTTAATTTCAATACAACATCGCGAAAACAGGAGAAAAATCTAACCATTTCTAAGTTAATGTAATAAGTATAATCAAAACCACAGTCAAAACCAAAAGTAATTTGTGTCTAATTACCTACAAAAAATCTACCCATAAGCAATACCTAAACAATAAAAACTAATTAATATTAATTTACGACAACAAATTCAGAGGCGTTCGGTGACTCATTCGAACAATATTCATAATTGTTAAATCGTCAACAATAATGCTAATTGTTATCGTTCTGTTTAAACACAATAATTGTTGTTAATTGTTATGTTAATTTAATGTTAACTCTTTGATGTTTCAAATTGGTTTGTTGTCAAACAATTTGACCGTAAAATAAATTTATACAGCACAAGAATGGGTTTTTTGTAGTTTGAGGTAAGAATGGAATAATTGATTTTACTTGAAGGAATTCGTTATTTATTGTGTCATTTTAGGGCATGAAATTGCAATTTAAAGTTGAAGTTAAAGTTAGGTACTCATTTTCTTTTTCTGTTGATCTTATCTGTTTGAAAAACTTTTATCCAGGGCTACACGTACCTCCCGCTTCCCGGGTGAGTGCGCTAACCATTACGCCACAAAGATCCTTAGGCTCGATTTGAACATTATCTATATCTACTGTCATCGACGTATTTCTAGTGCCTTTTCTAGAATGCCTTGAGCTATAAAAATCAGAAGTATAAATACGAGTCAAAAATTATTCAGTTACTGTGGCGCCCTCTTAAAAGTTTTAGGTAAGCGTAGGTAAACAAAAAAAGTTTAAAACAAGTATCGGGTACGTATTCGAATATCGAAAATTAAAATATCAACAGTTAAAACCCCGACGGTCATAACCCCTAAAATCACAATATCGAACGGTTGGTCGCCCTAATTTCAAAACAATGAAAGTTTTAAAATATCGAATGGACATTTTATCGAAGTACATTTAAATTCAATTTACAATACCAACACACGTTTTATCGAAAATCTAAATACTTAACCGTCTAAACCACGAAAAAAAACTATACGGAGAACCCCGACTAGGATGGGTTAGGTTAATGTTAGAACATGATTACACGCAGCGCTTTGGCGAGCGAGCGAAGCGAGCGTGCCGCGGCAGCGGTCGCCGAAGCGCCTAAAACTGTAAATCTAATAATGGGGTTCTCCGTATTTTAGTTTTTATAAAGTCTTAAAAAAGGGTAAAATAGTAATAAAATGTGTATTTTATTTATTAATTTGCCAAATAAGTGACTGAATACCTAAGTTACTTAAATAAGAAAACAATTTTTCTAGTAATCTTATTTTTTTTTTTGTTGAAAACTAATTAACACAACAAAACAATTTTATCACATAACAATATGGATACTATATTCTGTCATTTTTAACAGCATCTATTAGTTGCAATATCAGAAACTAACTAATACTTAACATTGACACACAACAAATACACGAAACCGCAACATCATAATTCTATCTACCCACATCTTTCCTGTCTATGTTGTTTTTAGTGTTTTATGTTGGTATTTTGACTTTCAATGTTGTAAACATCGATATTATATACTTACTAGCTGACCCGGCAAACGTTGTTTTGCCTTATAAATTATAGATAGTATCCGATTCTCAGACCTACTGAATACGTATACAAAATCTTATAAAAATCGGTCAAGCCGTTTCGGAGGAGTACGGTAACTAACACTGTGACAAGGAAATTTTATATATTCGATATTAGATAGATTATGATTGTTGAAATTTTGAATCATTAGGGAATCTGAATGTTAAAAATTGCAAACTTAGGGGTTCTTTACTTCGATGTTACATCATTAGTGTATTTAAAACATTTGGTATTGTGAGTTTAAGGGTTTTGACCGTTGGGATTTTAACTGTTGATATTTTAATTTTCGATATTCGAATACGTACCCCAAGTATCTCTTAAAAAATATTTTTGAATGAATATACGTAAAATATTATTAGGATAAAACATTACTCTCCGAGTCTAAAAAACACCATAGTAATCAAAATTGACGTCAAAATATCAATCGCTCGAGGCTCGCTCGACGTTCTAACCAATGCACCTCCAACGATCCTCACAATGGCCATCTATTTTATTGTTTACGTACCTGTTTCAAATGCTTTTTATCTAAACGCCATAAACACACTGAATTTGAAAAGCATTTAACGCTATATTAATCGTTAATCGCAGCAGTCTGCAAGTGAACTTTAACGCAAGGGTATAGTAGTTTGCGACAATTGCTAACTTTACGGCCATCGTTTCACTTTTACTGCTATAAACGTACTCAATAAAACCTCAACCTTTCTACTGATGCATCATCACAGCCTTTTTAAGGAGTTAAAGGAGGTTTAAAGCGTATTTCGTTACGCCTAAATGCTTTGTTCAATATGTTTGGCTTCCTACGCGTTTGATTTGCTCAGTTCGGAGAATAGAAAATGGGGTTTTTGTTGTTGTTTTGGTGATTTTATGTTATAAATAATAACTTGGTGTTAGCTGCAGAGATATGTAACTATGGAAGCGCCTTAGCCTAAAAAAATGGTGAGCGAATTTTGACATTAAAATCCGACAACAGTTTTTTTCGCACTCACTTAAAATGATATAAGTACCATCTCGCTCTTGCTTTGAACTCATGGTAATTTATCCTCACTTTTTGTATTAAAAAAATCATTAAAAATCAAACTACCTACTTGTTTTATGTGACATAATATTTCTGAAAGCCTGTGTATTTTGTGGTAGTATATGTCAAGTTGTCTTATATCGTGAAATAAATGGTCAAAAATTATTGCCAGAAAAAGGTCCAGCGCCTGCCGGATACTTTGACAAATGATAAAAATTATAAAAACAGCGCAGTGGATTCTAAAAATGACTTTAATTTAAAATTATCATCGTAAAAACAGAAGAATGAAATAGTTATTGATAGGCATATTTAAAAAAAGACATTTTTTTAATGTGATAAACTGATGAACGAGAATTCTCTAAACCTCAATAAACATATCATCAACCAACCACGTTCCAATACAGTAGACCATTAACATTTCTTCATTTAATTTTTTGCTCCAAACATTTTCGAATTTTTACGCCTTCATTACCAGTAAATTACGCCTAAGCGTACATCAATTATCCATTAGAGATGTCATTGCGTCCCTCGGGCGTACACTTCGCCATCGTCAACTTAATATCCCGGCCTCCTAATGTACCATCACGTACATTACATGCATAGATGTATGAGGGTTTTAAGTACAGTCGCGTTTGTAAAGGATAAAGTAAATCTCAGGCACCTGAGTACATAGTATGTACCTGTAAACCTTATAAAGTGCTGAAACCCACTCAGTTCTGGATTTAGGGTCACATTTGAGCTTAATTAGGCGAATTATTATTAGGTCGATTAAATAAAAAGAACACAATGAAATTAGATGACGTCCCTACCTACGTTCAACGAAAAATCATAATAGTTTTTTGTTTACGTATGTGGTTAGTAGGGTCATAATTTTTGCGTTATTTTGTACTTAATTAAATTATATTTAGTTTTTTAATTGTAGACTAGGATTCGACAAATCTTCCTAAAGAAAAAATGTCACAAACAAAAAAAAAACAAAACGTCAAATCAGAGTCAGAAATTAAAAACACGTATTATAGGTAGGTGCAATGCAGCAGACACCTTAGATTGTTTAGAAATTTTGATAATTTAAATCAGCAATTATTAGTGTCCCTAAAAAAAACACTAACCAAATATTGAAAGGTTACTAGATTGTTATTTCTATTCAATATTTCTATTTCTGCTCTAGTAATATTGTTAGCGACTGTACTTCACTGTCTAATGTGATGAGGATCATAATGAGGGAGGCTCACCGTATCTTTACGTCTTAATCCATACCTCTACAGAACACCCCTCACAATGTGGGCTCGTGTGAAGGCTCTTAAATATTGCGAAGTTTACAGAAATTATTAAATAATAATAATAAACACCACTCTACACAGCGCCATTTAAGTCGAACGTCGACCGCTGACTAAGTTTAGATAGTTTAGCTTCGCACCGCATAGTCAAGTAAGCTTTTCACATCTGTGCATCTACCGCAAACTATACCCAGCTAAGCTATAAGTCGCAGCATTGAATTAAACAATAAAATATTTGTTCTTAATACAAATTTTCCTGAATTACCTACCTATGTAACTTGTTTGAAAATCAGAGGAGCTAACCAAAACTAACATAGTTCAGTTAGCAATAGACATTTGAATTTAGCTTCAAACTAAACGAGTAATCTATACCTATACCTATATAAAATTCAAAGTCCTGACTGATCTATACCTATATCAACGCAGAGCCGAAACTGCTAGTCCTAGAAACACGAAAACTCAAAACTCAAAATTATTTATTCATTTAGGGTAATTCGAGGAGAGATGGCCATAGAGGAGAGATGGCCAACGCTTACATTTCCGTTTTTTACTTAGAGATGGTAACATTTGATTGTTTAGTTGCATGGCCGCCATTGTTATGCTCAAATGGAGCCGGTGTTTGTGCTTCTAAATTAATCAAAAAGTAAGTTATTTGCTGATGTTTCTTTTGGCTATGTGATAAAATATTGAGTACAGTTACTAAGGCACCTGTTAAATTATGTAGATAACTGTTATTTGCCGTATTTTGAATAGTATCGTGTTGTACATGAAATTGCCGGTAACATAACCTTAAACAAGCTTCAAATTGTTGCTTTGTTTTGAAACTAGGAGGGTGGGCCATCACTCCTATACGTTTTAGGAGTGATGACCCGATTTTTTCAAGGTGAGATAGCCACTATTAGTGATCAGTTTTACTGGTAATTTGTGACCTAACTAAGCAATTTTTTTGTTTTTTTTTTTTACGAAATGCCTAACCGGTACGTACAAAAGGCTGATGAACGCGATCGTCGGAGTCAAAATAATTTAACATTAGCTATTGTGGCGGTTTGTTCAAGAAATATCTCTATTCGGGCAGCTGCTCTCGATTTTGGCATTCCGAGAAAAACAGAACTCTTGAAAGGCGTATAAAAACTGATAACTTCGTAAAGGGTACCATGAGTCCATCATCATATTTCGGGCCTGACATTGAAAATGATCATCAAAAAGAAGAAAATAAAGCAGGAGAAGAAGAATAAAGAAAAACTCGGCCAAAAAGAGAAGCAAAAGTAAACCGAAGAAGAGAATGTCAAGTATTCAAAAGGAAAAGGCAAAAAAACTGGGAAGAAAGGCAAAACTTCTGCTTAGATGCCTATAATATGATATGGCCATCTCACCTAAACATATTAAGCCATCTCTCCTAGGTATGTTTAGGTGAAATGGGCACCCTATTGTTTCAGAATTACTATTTTTCTATAAGAGAACACAAGACTATAAATACCTAAGAGTATAAAAAGTGTTAAATAATAATAAAAAATATATGACTGGTTAGAAGTATTTGTATCCATTTTATTCCAATAGTTTTAGAAATATGGCCTCTCAAAAAAACTATGGCCATCTATCCTCGAATTACCCTATTATAAACCCATGCTTAAGAAATTTGGAGAGTGTGTTCTTCGTGGTATGTAAGTAACCACTAAGAACGGATTATTGGAGAATCCTTCGGGATCGGGACCTACGCGGGTGAAACCGCGGGACGCTGCTTATAAAATATAAAATAGCCTATGTAAATGTTGTGTAGGTAGGTATTAACCACTGCCAAGCAACTAAGCTAGCATTATGGTAATCATACAACGCGTATAAGGTACGTAAACAGTTATAAACCCATGCTTAAGGAATTTGGAATTTAAAAGAATTTATACCAAAATTCAATTACCTTTGCCGGCGGGAATTCAACACACGCCCGCGCTCTTCACATTAAAATGGAGAGTTAAAATTTAGAAAATACGAACTTAAGGGCCCTATATTGAAAAACTGAAAATCCATGTCGGGCGCATCGAAAATTGTTGATTATTTCATGACGGAATGTCGTAGAACTTTTTTTTGTGTACAGATTGTAGGCGACATTGTTTCCGATATTTTAGTGCAGTTTTCATACAAATATGTCGAAACGTATTGAAGCCTATCGACATTTTAGCCAAATCAGACATTTTTTGTCTAAAATTTGGATAGACTTTGCACCAATAGGAGGTTCTTGTCTTAAAACTACACCAAAATGTAAGAAACAATGTCACCTACAATCTGTGCACAAAAAAAGTTCTACGACATTCCGTCATGAAATAATCAACAATTTTCGATGAGCCCGACAGGGATTTTCAGTTTCAAGGTCGTTGGCGTTGATACTCCTCTTAAAGGAACTACTCCGTTTGAAAGAAATGAGTAGGTAATTTAGAAAACTATTAAGTCAACTATAATTTCAGCAGAACAACAGTCCTTCTAGCTAGAGCATCGACTAAAACCTATTTCAAAAATTGAACTAGATTTTTTTTATTAACAATGTAAGTATGACATTTTTTATTAACTGAAAAAAACACTTCTCAATTACTTTTTATTAAAAATACAAAGGCAAAAAAAGACATAAAGAGTCAAAACTCAGAACACTAATCCTTATACATTTCTGGGATAAAAAAAAGAATACAATACTCTGTAGGTACCTACTCATACTACCCAAACCACTATCTATCTGCGATACTTACTACATACAAAACCAGTGCACGCACACATCGAAACCGGCTAGTATGGATTAGCGCGGGCTGCCGAGCAAGCTAACGTCACAAAATGGTGGCCGTAAAACAAGTGAACAGTGAATTACGGCACGAGGCTTGGAGGGGGAAGCGCACACCCAATCATAAAAAGGCGTAAGTCAACTACTCCCGTAACCCGAAGGCGTAAGGCGTACTTTCGTTCAAACAGCTTTGTCGGTGACTGTACTGAATACGGTCGACCGGCCCAATACCGTATCGCTGACTCCGCAACGCTACTTCTTTCTTTTATAGACGTTGTTTTTCTCGGCGCGCTTTTTCCTGATTCCTTTTTTCTCGGAAAATGTTTTTGTTTGTTTTGCGATACAATGTTTATTTAAGTGTTTTCCCGAGGCTATGGTTAAATACGGTTTCCTTAAAAGCTTTGTTTATTAAGGAAATGGTTGAGTCCGCGGGTTTTATTATAATTATAATTCAACGTAGGAAAGTAAATATCTACTTACCTTTTGTATCTTCACCGACATTTAGGAAATTTAGAAATGTTCTATTCATTTATCTCTCAAAATTCAATTATTATAGTAAATCACATTCCGATCTCGATGTTGGTAAATCATTGTGTTTTAACATACAAAGAGGTAAATCAAATATGTATTAGTAACTGATAGGTAAATAGTTGCCTTAAGTACCTCTTTACTTACCAGATATTATATAGGTTCCTAACCTAGCACCAAAGAACGAAGCACTACTGACAAACAAGGAAGGTGTCAAACTGAAAAAGCGCCTTAGAGTTAGCTAGTTTCGCTCAAACAAGTAGGTATATAAGCCAAAAGTCTATGTAGCTAACCTAACAAACTGAACTAAGATAGTTTAGCTTAGCTTATCATAGTCGAGCTTAGTTTGTCATTCGTGTGTCCACTGCAAACTGTGCCAGTAATGCTCATTTCTTTGAAAACAGTGGCGAGCTAAGCTAAAATAACTTAGTTTAGTAGGCGGCGGGTGGTAGTCTATATCCAGTAGGTATATGTACCTACTACGTTCGCCCTTAATTATTTATCTACTTTAGATTTTTTATTTTTTTATTTATGATTAGGTATTATTTTTTACCTTCATTCTATTAGGTAGAGGTATAAATATTTCCATGTAGGTATATAAATATTTCTACCTACTTATGCAATTAATGATTTAGAATTTTAGATATAAAATATAATGAATAATTTAAGTATAATATTTATAACTAAAATTAAAATGAGTTATATTAATACATCTTCAAATAACAAAAAAAAATAGGATGATAGTGTTTTCTAATAAAGTAATTTCATAGTTAGTTAAAGATATGAATAAAGCATATGCAATATTTTTGCTTGGGTATATTATTTAGGTATTATTTGTAAAAAAAATCAGAAAGGTATAAATATTTCCATGTCATGTTTTTATTTCTAAATCCGCCGCCCGCAGTGTCGCTAAATCGCGCTGAGCCGCGCCCGTCGGAAAATATTCATACGCTTGTTTCACATAAAAAAATATTATTTCAGTATCAAATATCATTAAATTTTATTATGAACAATACGATAAATAAAAATAAATAAATTCTAAGAAACACTCGATAAATTAGATACATTTTTAAATTCAAATTAAATCAATTAAAAAAAAATCAATCAAACATTCTTAAAAGTCTTTATAAAAGAAATATTAAAAATAAATTCTAAACACTGTAGATAAAATTTCAAGATAAACATATCTTAACACAGAAAATAACTATTTAAAGTAACGATTTCTCGGTTTTTGCGAAGTTGAAATATATACCTAGTCGGACATTGAAAATGCTTTTAATATAATAAAAACAACGCGATTAAAAACCAAAAAAATGAGTTTGTTTTAAATTAAAGGTAACTTAATAACCTAAATACGAACATTTTATAACAAATAGCATCAAATATAATTCGTTCGATGATAAAATCGATTGAAATACCAAATATCTATGAAACGATCTCAAAATTAATGGTTAACTATGGGTTACGACCAAAGTTACTGTCCTACACGAGATTATTCATATCGCTCGCTGTTTTACGACCGATTCAATTTCAAAATCATTGTAAAGATAACTAAACTTAATCCTTTAGGTACCTAAAGATTTACCTATTTATCTTTACTTTGAATATTTGCTTTTACACGTGGTTACGTGTAAATCATTTAAAAAAAAATCTTCTTCTAATCATTCTTACCAACATCTAATTAAATAACTATAAGTAATATGTAAATAGAAAGTCTCACTTCGGCCTATATACCTTTTCTTACTTATCTTTACTTAGAATATTTGCTTTTATATCTATCTATCTATCTATTATACTATTATAAAGCGGAAGAGTTTGTTTGTTTGTTTTTTTGTTTCTTTGAACGCGCTAATCTCAGGAACCACTGGTCCGATTTGAAAAATTCTTTCGGGGTTGGATAGTCCATTTATTAAGGAAGGCTATAGGCTACTTTTGATCCCGATATTCCCACGGGATCGGGACTTATGCGGGTGAAACCGCGGGGAGCTGCTAGTGTGATTATAACAGTGTAGAAATCGAATTTCGAAAATTATCCTTCCAATCATTCTCCTTACTAACATTCCATTAACTACCTATACATGGTAATGCAAAAGTTTCACTTCAGGCCTTATCTTAGGTACTTATACCTAAATTTTATGTTGAACTGTTGTCTCCTGTTAGTCCCGATCCCGCCGAATTATCGGACTAAAAAGTATGTGTATGTGTAAATCTAAATCGCCAGTATGCAGATTACCAAGTTTTATCGCAATCGGTTCAGTAGTTTTTACGTGCTCGTACTTACATACAAGCTTTCACCTTGATAAATACCTGGTAGTAGGAAGGCTTGTATATTTTTTTCTATAGCAGGTAGGTACTAATAAACCTAGATTAAGACATATATAATAGCCGACATTAATCCCCTGATTTATAGATATTGTTTCCAAAATTCCTAATATTTATTTTGTCAACAGTTTCACAATCATGGCTCTAAAAACTAACGTTTAAATTTATGGTGATAATCACGTTTCTTCTAAAATATTTGGACAAAAAGTTTAAAGATTTTTATCTCGACCGTTCTGTTTTGGGTGGCTACGGAGAAGAGACAATGTATTTCATAAGGGTAGGGGAAACGAACCCCCACCCCTCGAAAACAATAAATATGTCAGTAGGGGTATTACAAGACGTTAGGAACCCGACATCGTCTTAAATGGATAGCGCAGACGAAATATTTACGATAAAAAAATGTTTTGAAAATAACAATTTTTGTTTTTGGTATAAAGTAAAAAGTTTTGTATAAAGTAAGTATCAGCAGGTAGAAAAAAACAAAAGAAATTGGATTGATTTCGAAAACCGAAGAAAATTCTAGGTAAAAATGATTAAATTTTCATAAAGGTCGGTTATCTGAAGCTGGCACGAATTCTTATTGAAACTTTCCGCTTGGGTAATATCTGGGAATGAAGTGCAAGTGTGTGAAATGCGACGTGACGCCGACCACGCGCTTACTAAGGTCACTATAAAAGGCGTGTGTACTATTTTTCTTTCTTTCAGATCTAAAACGACAAGTTATTACCGAAATTTTAAAATGACACATCGTACAATTACGACTGGATAATATTTAAAAAGTAGTTGTTCATCTGTATTTCGTTTACCATTTAAAAACTAGGTAGGTATATCAAAATCGCTTTATCTGTTTAGAAGCTACGATGTCACAAACAGATACAAAACCCCACAGATACACAGACACCTCAAACTTATAACACCCCTCTCTTACCGTCGGGGATTAAAAAAAAAACAAAAAATGTAGTCTGTAAAGTATCGGTCGACGAAAAAGTTTGTAATCTGCTCTAAAACTTACCTAACTTCTAAGTAAATTATTACTGTACCTACAAGTTTTCTTGATGAATCCGCTCTACCAAATAACTTTTTAACTTTTTATTACTGCGTAAGATTAAACGAAGGATGGTTTTATTTACTTTTTTTGTATTTTAAGATGAAATGTTTCTGTATAAATAAATGCTGGTGAGCTTTTATAACTTTATATGCGTGAGCGAGTGTTTTGCTTCTTCGGTTTTTTAGTTAACTTGTGTAGGTGCGTCATGCTGGGCAAATGCCTTCTTCAAACTATTTCAAGCAATTAAATACATTTTTGGGTTTGAATCGCGTGGTGATAAGACGGTAGTTTTACTGTAACTTTTTAATACATTAGAATGACAAATCACATCTCAGTCTATCCTGAAGACGAAACCTGGAAAGGTCTCGAAACGTTAAGCGTTGTAACAATGCTAAAAGTAATAAACACCACGCGATCCGAACCGAAAAATGTCTTTAATTTCAATACAACATCGCAAAAACAGAAGAAAAATCTATATTTCAAGCAAGTTTGTGAGATTCATTTGCTCCAGTGCGGTAAGTAAGGTAGTTTAGGACGTTCTTAAAGCAATTCTGATTTTTGGTATAGTACCAATAACTGTGCAGCTGTCATAGTTGCACAACGGTATTTTAATCTAGATATTATTATCAGTCCCGTACATGCCAGGTGCACAGGATTTGTCACTATGCCAAAAAGCAGAATTGCTTCAGAGTTTCCTAAACTATCTTTTTAGCCCTTAGCCCTATACCTAATACTTTTTTTTTGTAAATACATGCTACATATGATACAAAGATAACACCCATACCAGAAACAAGTATTAATTTTTAAGCATAAATACCTGCACCCGACGGGAAACGAACCCGCCGCCTTCTGCATTGCAGTCGGGCCTTCGCCCAACGCCACAGAGGCCGTCAAACCTACATAAATTCTGCGCCAAACAAGATTCGTGAAAGGCAACCTCATTGCCTGTAAATCTTATAAATAACAGTACCAACGAGTATGTAGGTAGGTATACAGTAGGTACATACCTACACGAAAGGGCGTATTTACTCTGAGATGCAAAGCAAAATTAAAAAGCGGCCGCTCTGCGGATATTCCGTAGGGATGGCGAACAAACTTCATGAATATTAAATCTTGCTGTTATGACAAAAATACAGTCTCTAAAAACAGTGATTTCTTTTTTTTTGTGGCTTGTTTGTGAGATATTCGTAGACGGTCTACGGATTTGCTACGAGTTAAAATAAAACTATTTTTTTCGGTTTTAATCGCTATCAACGTGCGATGTTTTCAGGTGTTTTCAGATCTCTTGCTTATGGATAGATTGTACGGGTTGGTAGGGTGATTAAAACTGAAAAAAGCATATTTTTATTAAATTCAACATTGCGAAAAAGTAAGAAAAATCTTTGCTACGAATTGCTTAACTTCTACTAATTAATTCTGTTAACATGAATGGTAGTTTTTCAGTATTAAAATTATATTACAATGGATGTATCCAAAGCATAATTGACAAGACAGAAAAGTAATTCATGTAAAATTCACACTCGATTTCTTAAAAAATGGTCCTGTAATCTAATTTTAGTTTGTTTATATAGCAAGCCACTTTAAATCCTCGCTATTTATGGCGCTGTAGCGCCCGAGACATTTTAAGATTGAGTAAGCGACTTGCCCAGCATCTTTACTTACCTGCCAGCCTATTCGGGTACTGCATGTTACCACTCACCGGCCGGCCACTGTGGTATCGTCCGTGTTACGATACGTTAACCGGTGCAGCCACTAAGGAAGACAGTTCAGGTTTTGTTTTAGATCTCTAGACAGTTCGGGCTATCTTCTTGGTGAACTAACTACATCCTAGACCATTTCACCACTTCCATCAGGTGAGATAATGGTCAAACATTTAACTATCGTGTTTAAAAAATCTTTACCTACCAGCCTCTACGTGCCATTCCAACAAGACACACTCAAAAGAAAGCTAAAATAATATTTTCAAAGTTCTAAAAACGTTTTCGTGTAACAATTTCACATCTGGCAGCCCTGGCTGTGGTGTGGGGAGAGCGAGGTCATCGACCGCCGCCCGCGCTTCGAATACCGTCTTGCAATATCTCTCTTGGATTAATCCGGACTGAACCAACCTTTATAAAAGTCAGAATTATATTTATATTCTACTAATATTCGCGGAAAGGACTTTTAATTAAGTACCTACGTTAGGACTTTCGAAACTCGTTAAAGGTTTTCAAAATTACTGAGTACATTTTTTCCTATGTTTTCGCGATGGTAGTATGAAAGAAATTAAACTATTTTTTTTGGGTTTAGTCGCGTGGTGTCAATCCTGAAGAAGAGACCTGTAAGGTCCCGAAACGTTGAGCATTGAAACAATGCTAAAAGTAATAAACACCACACGATTAAAACCGAAAAATAAGTTGGATTTCAAATTACAGAGTCAAGACCTCCTTTTTAACCGACTTCCAAAAGAGGAGGAGGTTCTCAATTCGTCGGGATATATATTTTTTTAATATGTTTTTAAACACGATGAATGAGCGTTTGACTACTATCTCACTAGATGGGAGGTTATAGTATGGTCTAAGATGTAGCAAGCTAATTTAGAACAAGAAGACAACAGGGTGAAAGGGCCCACTATGGCAGTGCAAAAAAAAACTGAAAATATTTCGTAATCCTACGTCCTGAAATTTACCTAGAGTTTAAAACTAAATTTTAGGTAAATTGCGAGACTTTAGTCACATTAAAAACCTTAGATAAGAATAAAATGTTCTGCATTGGTAATTCTTTAATCAATTATTTAGCATTTAAAGTATGTATTTAGTTATATATAAGCCAGTTAAAAGACTGGTTTTAATCTTAATAGATGGCTGGTACGTCCTAGTTAAAATATTTGCATCTAAATTGCTGATGGATAATAACGCTAAGTAAAATAAAAACACTTATTTTAAACAAAATTTACATAAAGTTGAAGACTACTAAAGGAAATTTAGGTATTTACAATTAATTGTGTAAAATATAGGTAGGTAGGTACATAGGAAGTTTAGGAAGTCGACGCAAGAAAATAAGTTCTAGAGAGTCTTATGGTGTCATGTTTTTTTACGTAACGTAGGGTTTTTTTTCTTTATTTTTTTTTTAAATAAAGATATTTATTAATTTATAATTAAGGTTTATAATTACCAAATATTTATATATCTACCTAAATTATATAATTTAAAAAAACAATGAGGTTTGCCTTACCATTTACCCTCTTACTTATAAACGATGACTTAGTTTATGTGACGTTGGTCTTTGACTGTGGCATTAAGTTTTAAAGTTAACATTGTTAACTGTTTGGGAACAAGCAGTTTATTCAAAAATAAGGCTCCTGTGCTGTGCAAAGAATGCTTTTTTAGTGCTAATAATGATAAAATGTTTACAAAGGTGTAAGACGATTATACAAGTAGGTAATGGGCCTTAAAGGAAGGGAAGCCTGGAAGAAAACGATCTCTGATCGTTTTCTTCCAGGCAACCTTAAAGCTGAATTTTCCCATTTTTTGCAATTCAATATCAGAATGTCCATTTAATCAGTAGGTCAAACATAAATTGTTATCCAAGTACGTTTCGCCTACAATTTCAGTTCTGTCACATTAGTCTGAATTTTATGAGTCATAACAATAGGTTACTCTTTTAAGTTACGGACCGAAGTTATGTTGGTCGGTTAGACTGTGACGTCCAACGAATTAAGACATTTAGTAAACCACAAGAAAATATGAACTGGCTTAGTTATTTACATAGCTACTAGCCTATAAATAAATATACTGGCCCTCGCACACACGTGCACAATATGACGTTGTTTTAAGTTTATTTTATTTTTAAACCCACCAGCGGTCGTGAGCGCGCCGCCTGTAATTTCGCAGTATTCGCGTTGTGTAGGCGCTTACGCACGCCCGAACAAGATGGCGGCTTACGAACGAAATTCAAATATCGAATAATCGAACTTGTAATAGCAAATTGATAAGCGGAAAACATATTTTTAATGGAATTCAGTTTTCGTACGCGATACGTTCACCTCCTTATCGATTGTTCTTGGACATTGATTTTACGAGTAAAGTGTACTTTACATTTGTTTATAAATTTACATGAAATTATGACTTAGTTATTGTGCCAGAAGAATTAAGAGATTTATGGATTGGTAGTGAGTAGTTTTTTTACAGCTTTTGAATTTACTAACATTTTTTAATTGACTGACTTCACTGTTTTTTAATGTCGTAATTATTAACCGTGAATAACTAAGTTATTAACGTTAACTGTGTGCATTTAAATTTAACACTTATATTCTTAACACGTCTTTAACTTTAATATCACTTAAAAATTAGTTCTATGTTTATATACCTACCCATACTTTTTTTTTGTATCCCTTTATATTTATTCCCAATTTTTTTTCATTATAAGAAATGTTTTTTTGGGCATGAGTGTGTTTGTGTCTTTTTTACTCAAAAACCAATGAATCGATTGGGATGGAACACGGTATATGGAACACATATAACACAAAGGCTACCTTATATTCCGATATTACCACACTGTCGTCGGTACTTACGCGGGTGAAACCGCAGGACTCTGCTAGTAAATAATATTTATGAAATTAAATAGCATAAATATTTTATTTATTTAGGTAGGTGAAAAGAAATGCGTATCTACCATAAAATCCAGCAAGACTTTTTGTAAACTGATATGTGGCGAAATTACGAACACACAAAATCAGCTTATCAGAATAATGGAATAAAAAGTCTATGTGTTAATCCAGAGCTATCTGTGTACCACAGTGCCAAGTTTCATTGCAATCGGTTAAGTAGTTTTTTACGTGAAGGAGTAGCAAACATAATATAGGTTACTTTCTTACTTCTAACAACTATTATAAATGTGACACTGTGTGTGTGAGTACAAATACTTGCACCTTTATAAGACGTAAAAATGATTTACCAATATATCTTTATTTATTTTATTTTATTAACAATTAAGTAAGAAATATTATTAAAAACTAAATACCACTTAATCGTTTTTGCAACAGTAATATAAGGGGTACAACTTCCAGTATGGATAAAAGTAATATAAATGTAGATTTTTTTTATTAATCGGCAACTTACGTACATACCATTTACGTGTAAAGTGTTACGTAGGTATGTCTATGATAAATGAGACATAAAATAATCGTGATTTGACAGTTAATGATTCTAATATCACGACTGAATTTCGTGATCTCGATTCTTGTAATCCGTGCTTTGCAAAACACGCACTCTTTCTTGTCACACAAACAATGAAAATAATATTGTATTAAAGAAAATACTGACTATGCTCAGTTAAACTATTAGATATACCAGCTATGTCCCACGGTTTTCGCCTGCGTAAGTCCCGATCCCGTGGGAATATCGGGATCAAAAGTAGCCTATGTTACTCCTCGATAATATAGCTTTCTTTTGATGAAAGCATTTTTGAAATCGGTTTCTTTGTGACTATCGCCTATTCTGTGGTTACGTCAAAAGAATTCGCGACGCTACGGCGACGTGCACGGCAACTTTTCAGGGCGCGTACAATCTTAATAACTATTTATTCATGGAGATAAACGTAGTATGTAGGTATGTATAAGCGCAGCGCGCATTCTACCATCTGCGTCAGAAACTCCCGCATCAGGGGCACCCTTCATGTCCGAGATATTGCAGATAAATTGCAAGAATGCCGCTTACGGTGGTACGGTCACGTTTTACGAAAATCGGCTAGCAACGTGGATAACATATGTCTTGCTATGGCGCCTCCGCCCGCGGCAGATTGGGAAGACCCAAGAAGTGTTGGCTTGACGTCGTCGTGAGATCGGCTATGCATGCAAATGGCCTCACTACGTGGGATGCCGAAGATCGTGCGAAGTGGAGACGTAAAAGTAGGAAAGCGGACCCCGGGCTCTCTAGAGGGATGCAACCGGGAACATCGCTCGGATGATGATGATGCAGTCTACCATCTGCCGATGCATACCTACCGCTTCGGTACGGCAAAATTTTTATCGCAAGCCCGTTATCGTTGCCGATCATAAATCTGTTTTCGAATCGAGAATTGCCATTCCAAGACTACATTCATTCACGTACATTCAAAATCAATCCCTACGACATCGACATTAAAGTTTAATTCACAAAACCAGTGACCTGTATTTGGCGCATTTGGAACCGGGATAGTAGTGCCTATTGTACTTACCTTAGTATTTGCTAATGCACGTAAAATTCTAGGCGAGGTTCACAAAATGCCAGACTTATTTATGGTCTTAGCTTTGTAGGTGCCCGTGACTCAGAAAAGTAATAATGGCCATTGAATTACTAGAAAAACTGCGATATCAAGTTTTAAAGTAAATTTCGATAATGGCCGATTATACCTACCTACATTGTGAAGTCATACATGTAGTTTGCCTTATACGGGTCCCGTGTTATTTCTTCTTAAGAAGTAACTAGAATAAAAAAATATATCCGCTAAATTCTAAATCTATGAGGCGTTTAGGATGCGGAATAGAGCTTTGAGAACAGCAGAGTTTTTTTTGCTATGTAACACTGGGGCCTGATATGGGCCTGATTCATCGAGCAAATATGGCAGTTGCTACATAACTCTCTGAATACATTCTTGTAACCTTCGATCATATATAAACTATAGATACACGGTCCCATACAAAATCGAAATCAAAAATCGGCACTACTTCAACGCTTACTTATACGGACATAGTACAGTTTAATGTAAACCTTAATCACTGGGCAATAAGGTTGTAAAACACTTATGCACGACTGACAGCGAAACAAGGCATATCGGCTGAAGTATGCCTTGTTTTGACGGCTCCATTTCTAGAGCGGCGACCGTGCATCTATAGTTTATATATGATCGAAGCTTGTAACAGTTTTTTTACGTAATTCAGGTATTTGACCTTGCTTCACATAGATCTGTCAAGATTGAAAATTGATTAAATAAACCATTTGATGGCGCCTGTGGCGTGTTGGGCGAAGGTTGCCCGTAGGTATCTGTAACAATATGTATGTATTTACAATATAATTTTTTTTTAATTTCAGACCTAAAGTCTGTCTAAGTTTTAGTTCTAAGTCTAAGTTTTAACCTTAACATTTCTCTTCGTGAAAATGTGTCAAATAGTCTACAATTAAAAAACGAAGTATAGTAGGTTATGCGTTGTCTATAGTACAATGTCTACTTGGTTAGTTCGGGACTAGATAGCACTGTGTGCAAAGTCCTGAAAGAAATCTCTGTAATACAAAAACATAGGAATCTAGACAAAGAACTTTCCTACAAATTAAAAAAAAACGCATAAAACAAAAGGGCTACTTTTTACAGACACGCTTTTCTGAGTATTGAAAAATAACACCTATCTATATACCTAGATAAAGATTTACAAATAACATAGCAGTTTTAACGACAGGTTTATTAGTACAGTCAATAAGCATTTATTACTCTCTCTCGGCTAGAGTCAATTACTTTGGATTAACTCTTGGTGTGTCTACTCTGGTAGTGTAAAGTATAGGCACCTACTTTCTACGTGGAAATCGATGATGTTGGTCTAACATCCGTTAAGAGGATAGTCTCCAGTCTCTTTCTCCATACAAACGTAGTTTACATTTTCCTCCCTGGATAAAGACATTAGAGCAAACATGTTTATGCCATAAAACCTATATCTGTCATGACAATGCATCTACTTTTTTTTTTTTTGTAATTAAAATAATAATAATAAAATGAAAAAAAAAGGTAGATGCATAGTCATTACAGATATAAGTTTTATGGCATAAACATATTTGTACTAATGTCTTTATCCAGGGAGGAAAATGTAAACTACGTTTGTATGGAGAAAGAGAATGGAGACTATCCTCTTAATGGAGGGGAGAATCTTGATATGTGCTTTGGGTTCTAATAATCGGTATGTCGAAACATTAAAAACCTTTTCGAAGATTTACGCCCATATTGTTGAAAAGCAAGATTTACAGTTATTTTACTGGAGATGGGTTTACTTACGTAATTAGTTATTACAAAATCTTGTATTGTAACTTTCATTTTTGATTGAAATTTCTACCATTGATGTGAAGATAGTGATTGGTATTATTTTATGGAGCTGTGTAAGAGTTATGTAAGTTTATCCGTTTCGATATGGGGATAACTCACATACTGACGGTCGAATATTGAATCGCCACTTAAAATTTAAGGGCTACTTAAATATTTGAGCAGCTTCTAAATTCAAAATAAGTGTAAGAATTTAGGAGCCACTTAATTGTTTAAGTAACCTTTTAAGTTTGAGTACCTAGTGATATATATTAGTATATTAATAAAAATACTGACTCAGCTTCTTCAATACAAACATTATTTGTACCCATTATTATTAATAGTCTCTCCGTGATCAAGAGATCTGGAAAGACCTCGAAACGTCAGGCATTGACAATTGCTTAAAATAATAAAAACAACGCAATAAAACCCGAAAAAAACAAGCTTAATTTCAATTCAACATCGCGAAAACCGAAGAAAAATCTACAAACATTACAAGCAATTTTAGAAGCCTACCCTACCTACTTACATATGTACCTAGTTACTTACACGAGAACACAGAGAAAAATGCTTAATTGTAATATAAGCAAGTCGATTAAAACCGAAAAAAAACAAGCTTAAATTTCAATTCAACATCGCGCAAAACCAAAGAAAAATCTACAAACATTCAATTACAAGCAATTTTAGAAGCCTACACTACCTACTTACATATGTACCTAGTTACTTACACGAGAACACAGAGTAAGTACATTCGTAAATTAGAACGGTTACACTAATTAAACAGGGAAATTGGTTTTGATAGCAGTTGAAACAGTATTACGAGACCAATAATGTCCTTTAATGAAATGTAATCAAGCGGTAAATTAAAATCTCTCCGTTTTATCAAACTGTAAAAAGTAATATTAGCAGAAAAGTAATTTATTTTCTTAATATAATTATTATGGTGAAATGTTATGTTACATTGTTTTGGGATATGAAAATGGTATTTAGATTAAAAACCTACTTTGTTTTGTTATTTTAGGTTTCAATTCATCTTATTTATTATTGGGTGGGTATCAGCACAGATTCTTTTATATACTGTAAACTTATATACCTAACTGGAAACATGCAAGAGTCTGATTCAGTCTTTTGTTGATAACTTGAGTTCTAGAAAATTTGGACTTAAGTACAGATATTTTGTCCTCTCGTACCTTCTTTATTATAAGTACCTACAAATAAAAATAAATTATATAAAAGATTCTGTGCTGGTATTGAAAATTCTTGCTCTGGTTTTAGGAACTCATTCCAATATTATTCAATTCGTTAGCATTCTCAAATATTTTCAGAGTTACAAATAATCCTATAAATAAATTATTGGTAATATCAGAAAACAGAATTGATTTTCCAGATGTGCCAGAAGCAACTTATTAGATTTGTCAACGGAAGCGAACTACAACAACTAACAGCCAACACTGCTAACATCAATCAAAAATACTCCGTCCTATAAATTAAAAACGCGCCATTAATCCAGAAAAAGTTTTCTTTTTTATTAACGACATTGAAAACCGAGTTATAAAATAACGTGGCCCGCACAAATGAAATATTTGATTTATTACTTTTATACATATTGCAATTAGAAAACTGCGGGTTCTGAAGGACTGATTTATGTTGATTCGTTGTAATCATAGCCTGGGAGAGCCTGTGATCCGTCCAGTAATTCTGTTTTATGACGTACTCCTTGATAAATTACCGTTGGCGGTTTGTCGCTCATCGCCATGCGCCATCTTGAATTGACTCGGTTTGCGGTCTAGAAACAATTGATTGAGACTTTGAATTTGAATTTATTTGCTGTATTCTAACAAGTATTTACAAACGACTCAATGCACGGCTTAGTGTTTTGTCCTGCTCTTGTGAGTGATAATCAACGACAGCGATAATTTGATAAAAGCTAAGCCAACGCACGGCTGTCATTCTTTTGTTTTTATTATGAGAGGTTCTTTTTAAGATAAATTAGGTCATTTTTTTATTCTGATTCAATTTAAGATTAAATTCAGAAAATTATTCGAACCAATAGATAGCCCTACCGAATAGATAAATTCCAGAAAAAACAACGTTCACATAGTGTAGATGGTGTCTCGGCGTTTGTTAAAAAAACCGAAACCGACGGTTAGTAAGGTTGAAATTTTAATTAGAACTTTAATAATTATTATGTACGAATTCTCATCAAATTGCTTAGAATAGTTTAGTTCCTAGACCTGGAGGTGACCTACGTTAAAATTTGCTTAAAAAGATAATTGAAATGTATTGATAAAAAAACTATTACATCATATTTCTATATTCATCATTTACCGAGTTGATCCTACCTGGCACAATCTACCCTTATCACCGTCGTCGGCTCTAAACAAGTTCTCAGTATTTTGTTCTCTACTATACATTTAAGTATATTAGATTGCATATAAAAAGCCGTAAACACAGTAAACCAGAACTTACGTAAGAGATGACAAGCGGGTAGATACAAAGCTGATATCGCGTCGGTTGTCGTCGCCTTATATCGAACACAAGCGGCCCTCTATCGTGACAGTAAAACCTTAACTATCCGGTAACACGAAATCACCTGAATATAAATCACCACAAAAGCACTGAACTCCTCGTGATATGTTGTATGTTGAACACAATCGCGCTTTATGGTAAGCAGTAGCTAGGTATAACATTTTTACCTTTACTCTATAAAATAGATGTAATAAACCATTAAAAATCGACAAAAATCACGACTGTTAACCGCAAAAGTCAAGCACTAACTATTGAAAGAAAAATGGAAAGTGATTTTACCGCAAAACTCAAAACATTTAACGAAAGAAAGTGATCGCAAAGTTATGCAAATTCGTGCCTTTGACAAAATTTAGGAGACAATTTGAACAATGAAAATTCATTACAGTTTTTACATCGATTTAACTGGTTTTGTTTAGTGAACAAAGGTCTCTGTGATTTGCCTAATGCGTATCAGTAATTTATGTAAAGGTTGCGCAAACGCAACCTTTTGTTGGACTTACTCACACTTTCGGTTTCAGCGTAATAATTTGCATAAGGGTGAACGTACAATGCTTGGACACCCTTTCGTAAAACTCCGTTTCACTTTTAAAATGTATTGTTGACATTTTGTATAAGTAATAAATAAATCAGACGGAAATTTGTTCGGTTTGGCTCATGTGGCGTGGTCTGGACAACAATGTAGTCTGGTTCATGCGAAACTTGGCCGGTTTATGTAGTTTATGTCGGTAGGTACCTAAGTAATGGGCAGTCAAGTATGTGTGTTATTCAGAGTGTGTTAACTGTAAGGTGTAGAGTGTGAGAATTTTATTTGACTTAAATGTTGGAGCTACCCAAAAAATAATATAATCAATATATAAGTAGATATACTTAACTTATACTTATATTTATAAGGTCACTAGGGGGAAGTGCGGCGAACATCCATTTTGCCGGGCTTACAATTGTTTGTTACATTGATAAAATCGCCATCTAGTCACGATATAGGTGGATATTCCTCCTGTCATTATCGGCGATTTTATCAATATAACATTTGTAAGTCCGGTAAATTGATCGACAAAGCCCTAATTTCCTCTACTGACCCTATGTCGACATAATTGTTAATTATTTTCGTCTTCAACCTTCGACTTTGACTTTATCGTCAAATAATTTGGGATTTAAAGGTAGGACCTTTAAATGCCAAATTATTTGGCGATAAAGTCAAGGGTGAGAAAAACTCACAGAAAACAGGTACAACCTTAGGTATGTTTATAATTGTTTATATTCCAAAATCATCTATACTTAGATTTTTAATTGTAGACTAAGATTTGACACATCCCCCTGAAGAAAAACAAAACAAAAACGTCAGATTATAGTCTGAAATTTTAAAAACGTACCATCGAATGGAAAGCACGTTTTGTCTTCATCTTTACAGACCATATGGTGATATTGATCGAACACTCAACTATCCAACAATATAATAAACGGAGAGTTGGCTATGAAAAACAAAACATAGGTAACAATTTTTTACAATTTGTTTATAAGCTATTTAGTTTTCATTAAACAATGACCATAAAGTTTAATTATGTGGTCATTGATGGTTCAATGGTTGAAATAAAACCAATAACACACGTCATAATGGTATGTAATATCGTTTTACAACTTTAAGGCAATAAATAAATTGACTGCCGTTTAAACCAGGCCTACTTAATACTAGTATAAATGAGTAAGTTAATGTGTTAGTGAGTATTCGAATAATTCTGCAGTTAGGCTACAAAATTGATTCTCCTACGTAAAAATTAAACTCATTGCGAGGTGTTTATTACTTTTAATATTGTTACAACACTCAAGGAGGCCTTTGCAGGTCCCTTCTTCAGGATAGTCAATCCTAAAAAAAATGAGTAAAATTTCTGTACAACATAGAGAAAACAGAAGAAAAATCTATCTCCTACGTAAAGTTCGAAAATTGTAACATTTTTACATTGCAATTAACTAAAGCAGAAATATTAAATTAATAAAAAAAGAAAAAGATGCGCGAATATAAACCCCTTTCTTCTAAATCAAACAATTAGGTATTTTACTTAATTTTTAATAGGTAGGTATGCGTAGGTAGGTATCCGATGCGCACCTACCAACTTCAAGTTGATGTTTACTAGTCGACGATAATTTTCACACGCCCTGTAGAGTCTTGTTCTTCCCCCTTTTCATACAGGGGTGTAAATAAGTTCATACTCTCTCAAAAACAATTTGAACTGGCGGAAAATATGACCATAATGGTGTCATAATAACAAACTGATTTTTAGCCTAAAGACCTTCTTTTCAAGACTCCTTCTTTATCTGACTCATATATTGTCGTTACTTTGGGTCGATTTAGCGACTTTCACATAGGACTCCGCAGATCCTTGGAGAAGCCCTCATCCAGGTTAACAAATTTGGGATTTTATTACCAGCTGTAAAGTCTATTCCTACTTATTATTTTAACCATTAGCTATATTGAACTACGTAACCTCACCCACTTATTTACGATATTAAACAGCAGGTGTCTTACTCCGACGGAGCTAAGAAAACGTAATAAATAGTTATTCAAGGTTAAAATGAAGTGGCTAGCAACGTCGTGGTCGCCTCTCGTAGTCGCCGTTCAGTTGTAATTTTTAATATTTTATTTGTAGTTGGCTAACTATATGCCATGTTCAGATGTAAGTATGTGTACCTATCTGTTTATGCAGTCAAAACTGTAAGAAATTATTAAAATTAATTAATTAACGCTACTTAATATTGTAAGAGCTACTTGAATAATTGAGCAGTGTTTAAATTCATAATAAGTATGAATAATTTTAAGTTTAGTAGCAGGTTGATTGTTTAAGTAGCACTCAAAAATTTTAGTAGCGATTCTGTAGTCCTACATTACTGCATCCAAAACTAGCTATACAATATATTTAAATTATTTTTGACAGTCGCACTGTTTTGATAAGTTTTATATGCGACTTTTACGATTCAAACTTACTATCGTAGATTTCTATCTTCTGAATTGCTATATTAAGTCCATGAATGAAAAGATTTAGTACACTTTTCCTGTAGGTAGGTACATACGATTAAAATCTAATTTAATAATCACAGGAATGTTAAATATATCATACGTAAGTTAATGACTATTTTCTACAAATGTTGTTGGTCTTTACCCTCTTAACATGTGTTAATAACTAATAAACTCTTTTAATGGTACATAAAAAGTTGAGATTTATAACAGATAGGTAGCTAAATGTATTACGGTTTGTTTGACTCGTGGTCTCGTGCTGCAACTTTAATACTCCATCGTAGTATTTACGTCGATCTAGTTTTCAGAGGGATCCTAAACAATTGTTTTCGGTCTAAAATGTTGATGATTAATTTTGTCTGTATTTTTATTCGATACTTATAATTAAATGGAATAATATGATTATCAGAACTTAGGTAACTACTGTGAATTAAAAATCCATTTTTCGGAAAAATATAAGTAGGTATGTACAAATTATTCTCTGATTTTCCGCCTGGTCACTTCTAGTAAAACTGCTAAAAAAAGCAACGACGCGATGGTTAACATAAAGCAAGGTCGTCGGTCCGTGTCGTAAAAAATGGACACAGAAAAAAAAAATCTTCCAGCAACTTTTTAAGTCTTACTTATTAACTCTGATATCTCTGCACCTTATCCAAACTCGATTAGCCTTATTAATAAACGTGGAGTACCTAAGGTCGGAGTAGTGAGAACATGCTTTGTCTTTTTCCGTGACAAGAACTTTCAAAGTTGACAGACAGAAACAAAAAGTGGTTAAACTACTCCAAACTTACTGATAGATAACTCAGGACACGAAAGTGGAAACCCGTGTTAAAATGCTCAACAGATATAAAGTCAAGGCTTTAATGAATTCCTATCAAATCACAACGTCTAAACATTTTCTCCAGACAATATTAATATCGATAAATTATTTCGGCCGGCACTCGATAATCCAAACAACAGGCGACTGGATAGAACAGGAATAATGAGTTTGAATTTGTAAAGCTGCGCTTATACTGATCTGTTTAAAAGAAATGTACGATCATTCACAGCGCCGAACTTAAACCAACTATCGACTAAGAATGATTTCGGTGAAATGTTCCATCGGTATGAGGTATTGTCGATAGAACTTTTTATGATATACCTACCATTTTAAGCTCAATATAAGCAGTATTATACCTATGTTAGTGAAAACATGTGAAAATCTTCTTATTTGTTTAGTTTTAAGTGCAGAGAACTGATAAAATGATAACTCTTAATCATTTTTTTTTCACGGTGGGATTACAATCTATAATATTCACCTAAGATGTTATAGTTTTGGTCAAACTTAAAAAAATTCAACCGTCTAGCTATTACGGTTCATGAGATACAGCCTGGTGACAGACGGACGGACAGACAGACAGCGAAGTCTCAGTAATAGGGTCCCGTTTTTACCCTTTGGGTACGGAACCCTAAAAAAGACGTCGAGTTAGTAACAACTTAATTTAAAGTTCATAGTAAAGGTACTAAGAGTAAATACCTACCTATGTAGGACCCCACATTTTAATCTGACATTAATAGCAAGCTTACATAACCAGTACACACCAACATGAAAATTGAACATGAAAATTCCATTAACATTTTTTTAACAAAAAAATGAGTTCGTATATTTTCATGTTCCTATGGACTATACGAAGGCTAAAGTTTATGTAGAGGGCTTATGTTAATAAGAATGTTTTTTTTTGTAATTAAAATAACCTTTTTGACCACAATTTTACAATACCTACTGAGCTTACTGTAGTACGGGTAAACCAGCGGGACAGCAAATGTCCTGCGTATACCCTGTTCCAATGGGAATACCGGGATATCATCATCATCATTTCAGCTGTAAGAAGTCCACTGCTGGACATAAGCCTCCCTCATAGATTTCCAGATGCTTCGGTCATAAGTAGCCTGCATCCATCGTGAACCCGCGGCCTTAACTAAGTCGGGATATACTTCGATACAATCCGTTCAGCCGTTTTTGCGTGAATGACACACGAACATCCAAACAAACAAACAAAAATCGAAACTTGTGCATTTATAATCTTAGTGATAATTATTAAATATTTGTTTTTAGGAATTGTTGTTATAGCGGCTACAGAAATACAGCTTCCGTGAAAATTTCAACTGTCTAGCTTTCACTATCACACACTTTTACAGATTTATGAGATACGGCTTGGTGACAGACGGAGACGTACAGACAGCGAAGTCTCAGTAATAGGGTCAAGTTTTTACCCTTTGGAACCCTAAAAGTGACTAGATATTCACTTTTAGGGTTCCAAAGGGTACCTACATAAAAAAAACAGAACAAAATAGCATATCAGGATTAAACCAAGATATTAAAAAAAACGTCTTAATAAAAAAGAAAACTAAAATGACAGCATTTTATTCAGTTAAAATACAAGTGTCCCTTTATGACTGTGCCCTAAGCAGGCGTGGGAGCGGCATCTGGGACCGCCTGATCTGGCGGGCAAAGTCGTAAACTACAGAATTAGTGCTGCAACAACTAACCGGGAAACAAAAACACGATTTAAATATAGACTCCGTATCCTCTCCTCTCTTAACATCCTTTGCTTGAAGAAAATACTTGTTGTTATAATGATTGGACTGTCTAGCTTCACTTATGTACGTAGTTAGAAAAAAAGGTTTGGGGTTTGCTGGGCGGTTTCTGTACGTAGTCTTGTAATTGGACCATAATATGTGGGTTTAACCCTGTGGCTACATTATCGCGATAACGCAAAGATTCGGATTATCGCGAAATGTCTAGCCAAAGAATTCATCCTATCGCGACGTTTTAGATACGCGAAATTTAGATTATCGCGACGCAGCGTAGCTAATTGGTCGGGATTCGAAACCACGATTCCTTCGGAACTAAAGTTGGGGTATTTACCACAACACGGATGTGTAGGTATATATAGAGGCTTTTTCCTGACTGATCGACTGATGGATCAACGCAGAACTGAAACCGCTGATTGAGAGCTGAAATTTGGACAGTGTCTTCTTTAGGTATAATGATGGAGGCATTTGTTATGAAAGGGTTTTTCAAATTGGGGATCGGGACTTACGCAGAAACCGTGGGACACAGCTAGTTTTAATATAAAATTAAATATTCAGCGTTATCTCTTGACAATTCTAAAATAAAACATTATATACTATGAGAATAAATTATTAATTATAACAATAGAGGGCGTGGCGTATCAAACATGTTAATCGAGTTTTATAAACCCTTTTATGCTAATAGATATGATTTATAAAAAATATGAGAACTTATATTACTATTTCGTTGTTTTCTAGTACAATTTTACGAGTAAATTTATTATAATATTGTGTCACTTTAAATTAACAGCCTGCTAATAAATTTTCGCCGACAGTTTGAAAACCTTGGTAAAAAAATTACACGCAATGCTTTTTGATGTAGTTTTTTTTAGTTTCGTGTAAAATTTAGAGCTGATTACATTATTTTGTGAGTAAGACGTGTTTGTAAAGTGTAGTGTTTTAAATTATAGAGGTGACTTTGTTGCCTGATTTTCAAATAACTTTAATTTTTTATTTGGCTATAGGTACGCGCACTGTCGCCGTAGCGTCGCGAATCGCTTTCACATAAACACAGAATAAGTGATAGTTACATAGGAATTGGTGACGCTACGGCTACGCGCCTCCGCCTCGCCTTTTTGGCGTGCGTGTAGCCAAGGTAAGCTTAGTACCTAGTATTATACGGAAAGATCGTTTATTTTCAAAAAATTCGAATATGTGGAACTTATTGAAGTTAAATTAAGTTTAAAAAAATTAAATATCGGTACCTAATTAACACGTAATTCAAGGCATTTTTAATTGTGTTGTTTTATTATATTAGGCCCATGATCAGAAGGTCAAAAATACAAACTGAAACATGAGTTAAATTTTATAACAGCATCGTGAAACCCGAAAGAAAAATCAATATACTTACCCATACTCTTTTCCGGGAAAGAGCCGATCAAAAAGGTAAAACGGTTGACATAAAATGACAGTTTTTATTTACTTTTTCCTTTAAAATTGACAGTTCTTTGTTTACCTTTTTTATTCTAAGTTTATCAAATAAGTAGGTACCTATCTATAACAAAATACGGTAATGATACCTAAATTATCAAATAAATTATACAGTACTAATTCAATTGCTAAATAATACAATTTTATATTGCTTTTAAATTCAATTAGGTATACCATGTAGGTACAAGTACAAATAATTTCAAGTTTTCCCATCAAATCATCTGTATTTCAAATTAGAACACAAAGCTCCCCTATTACAACCAGGCTCATATTTTTAATAGCCGTGTCATCTTTTATAGGTTTGCCTCAAAAATTAACCAAAGGGTGGTGTGGGAGTGCGAGAGATAGTCATGAGGGTTTATATCTGTCGATTAGTTGGGAAATTCTTAATTAAGTATATACCTAGCTAACTTTGGAGTATTTTCTTAGCATTTTGTGTAATGTGATAAAACTACTTTGATCGCCTACTAAGTATTTTTAGACTTATATTACGTATTTGTACTCGTAAGACTTACAAAATATTAGTTTTAAATAATATATTAGATTAGGTAGGTATACCTATTAACTACGAACGTTGAACGGAAAGGTCTATACCTATGGGGACATAATCTTTTTATATATAGATTTTAATCGTAAGATCATTACGATTAAATCGTTTAATCGTAATGTTTAGATTTACTCTAGGTATCTGAAAATATTTTAGATGCCTGTAGGCAGAAGTTCTGTAACTTTTTACCTAATTATTATAACACCTTTTGTTTACGAAATTTTTGATCAAATAAGTAATTCTATCTATTGATTACTTTGGTAAAACAATTTAATTTTTATACTCTGTAAAGAAAGATAAGTATTATTTTTCAGTGATTGGATTGTTACGACACCTAAGTTACCTATAGTTTAATAGAAGATACTTATATGAAAACTAATGTACCTACGTAAGTACATATGTACCTACATAGATGCATTTAAAATTTTACATTCTTCACGCTCCATATCACTGAAATGAGTTCACAAAATATCTTTCCATGAGACTTCCAACTCAAAAAGGGGAGCGAAGATTTTTTTTTATGATTTATATATTATTTTGCAATTTTTTTAAATGAGAAGGGTGGATCCCCTCAATAAAGGGTGGGCTCTGAATGAGTTTATAGTTCTTTGTAGATAAACATATCAATTTGTTAGTGTTTTGTTAGAAGAGAATATATGTGTTCCAATAGTACAATTGTCGCGGGTCGAACTTATTCAGTTGTCTTGATGACACCGCTGGTCACACTCGGGAGTGGAATTAAGAGTGATTTTATGTCTGTCTACGCGTTAGTTTTAACTAACCTTTATTAGTACTGTGTCTTATATCAATCTGGATAAAGCTGTTCTAATTTCTTAGGTAAGTTTACTTGAGTTCATGAATATTTATGTACCTACCTACTGCTGCTCATCATAATGATAATAGATACAGATACATATCTACATATCTATACATATTGTATAGATACAGGCCTAGTGTTATGCAGTCTTATGATGATAGACTAGAAGTAGTCTAATATTGTCTAGAAATTTCGACTCACTCGCGAAAACAAAACAAAACATTCGGTTGACGGCCTCCGTGGTGTATGGGAGTATACCCAGCTGCAGCGCAGAAGGTTGCTGGTTCGATTTCCGCCCAGGACAAGTATTTATGCTGACTATAAATGCTTGTTTCTGGTTCTGGATGTTTTTTTAAATGTACCTAGGAATATGTAAAAAAAAGTATCTTATGTAATATATCTGTTGTCAAGCACTCATAGTACAAGCGTAGTTGTTAAATTTGGAGCAAGATTGCGCTGTGTGCACAACGGCCAAATATAATATTGTATTTTTATTTTACTTTTATTACTAAACTAATTTAACGTTAATTAACGTTTACCTACTATAAATAGGTATAGAAATTAAGACTTGCTTTCACTTAGAACATCGATAATGATATTTCTGATTAGGTAATAAGTACTAAGCAAAGTCCTATCTACTAACTACCCACAATCTAAATGCATTTACAAATACGCAAACAGTTAAACTAAATAGGTACGTATTGCAAGACATCCGTCTAGCCACTTCCGCGAGAAAAACTGTACACAAACCCTCGAACTTACCACGAGCGACTTTACTCGACGATCGATTGAATTCCGAGCGAATAAAATCGATTTTCCCCCAAATTGAATAGTCATAAAATGTAGGTAGCAAGATTTTAACGTTCGGATTGTTTACACGGCGGCGTCGCAAGCGTAAACGATTGTCGATAATTGATGATTTGATTTACAACATCACTAAACAACCGGTGTTTGGGCGATCTCGATACGGACTAGCCTTTGGATGTACGTTACGTATCTTACGGTCATTTATCTTACAATATAAATATACATATTTATGACTCAAATATACAAGCTTTAAATGTTTTTTGATATATCGCTTTAACCTACCTTGTACAAAGTCATGTTGCAAATGTTTAGTCGGTTTCAGTGTGGTTCACCACTGCTAAACAGAACATTTAAACTTATACTTATCTTATCTTACTAATGCATTAAATGCGAAAGTAACTCTGACCATCACTCTATTTTTTACGCTTTCACGCCTAAACCGGTTTTGATGAATTTTGGTACAGAGAAAAATGGAACTTTGGAGCAGGAAAGTGAATACCCTCTTTTATTGTCTGAAAACATAAATAATAAATTAAATATATTGAGAAAAAAAACTTTATGTAACCTTGAACATGTAAAAAGTTAATTGTCTTATACTTAAAATAACTTTTTACTTTCTATCACTGGACTGGACTCTTGGGACTTTTTTTTGGTAGCCCCCGTTTTTGTCCCACTGTAAGACAAAGATTTCCTCTTAGTTAGTTAGTTAGGCAGTAAAAATTTGATTTCCGACATATTATTTTATTTGATTCGGTACGAGCAATATGTTCATAGACTTTGAACGCTGACCGTACCTACTCTAGACTCACGATTTCACATTTTATATTTAACTTAGGTCAACGCTTTTGTAGCAAACAATAGAAATTAAAGTAGATTTACAATAATATGATTGGAGCAGGAAATCATTAAGGCATTTACCGTAGAAGCACGACTTAACAAAGCGTGCAGCCAGAACAATCGTTCGGGAACAATGAATTGGCTAATATTCGCACTGAACCATTAAAAAACATTAATCAAGCGTTTCAGTGGCCATTTTGGAATTTATTCATGGGTTAAAATGTGCTTGTATTAAAGTTATTTTGTAAACAAAATGCATAGGTCCCTTGGTTTACAAACGTTATGAGTTTTCAATTAAATTTATTGATCAGGATCTGGTTGAGTAGGTGAGTTACCTATAGACTCTGGTGATCAATGATCTGATTCATCATAGATCTTATATTTTCAGCCCTTATCCGTCTACTGAGGAATATAGGCTTCTGTCATGTGACACCACAAATAGCTTTTATATTGTAATATATAGTATGGAGGTATTTTGAACAACCCCTTATGATTTTCGGTAGGTAAACCGCTGTGTTACCAACGTTTCTTACTATTATCTATGTACCTACATCTTTTTTGAATATCCCTTACAGTTTTCAGTTAGTATGTTACCAACGTATTCTATTGTTAGGTATCTATTTACATCTTTTTTGAACAACCCTAACACTTTCAGTAGGAAAAATTGCTATGTTACCAACGTATGTTAAAGAAGCCGAAGGCGATGATGTACTGCGTATTCTATCGTTGTTTTTTTTTTCCTACACTTTTCTATCGTTTTTAGGGTTCCGTAGCCTAATGGCAAAAAACGGAACCCTTATAGATTCGTCATGTCTGTCTGTCTGTCTGTCCGTCCGTCCGTATGTCACAGCCACTTTTCTCCGAAACTATAAGAGCTATACTGTTGAAACTTGGTAAGTAGATGTATTCTGTAAACCGCATTAAGATTTTTACACGAAAATAGAAAAAAAATAATACATTTTTGGGGTTCCCCATACTAAGAACTGAAACTCAAAATTTTTTTTTTCACCAAACTTATACATGTGGGGTATTTATGGATAGGTCTTCAAAAATGATATTGAGGTTTCTAAAATCATTTTTTTCTAAATTGAGTAGTTTGCGCGAGAGACACTTCCAAAGTGGTAAAATGTTGCCCCCCCCCCCCCTGTAACTTCTAAAATAATGGAATAATAAGACTAAAAAAAAAGTATATGATGTACATTACAATGCAAACTTCCAACGAAAATTGGTTTGAACCAGATCTAGTAGGTAGTTTTTTTAAAACGTCATAAATCGTAAACCGCAATTTACGCTTCATTTATATTTCCATCTTTCTTGAATCTTAAAATTTTTCCAACCAACGTTTTCTATTGTATAATCTATATCTATCTATCTATCTTTTTTAAACAACCCTAACAATTTTCAGTAGCAAAACTTCTATGTTACCAACGTATTCTATTGTTATCTATTTACATCTTAATTCATGAAACCTAACAAATAAATCCATAAAAACTAGACAAGCAATTTGAATATCAATCTGTTATATCTCCACACTAACAGTTCGACGTAGTTTTATTAACCATAACAATTATAACACCGCGAAAATTCACACTTTGCCGATACGATAACGCAATAAATGTTTTATCGCTCGTTCTTTCAAGTAGGTAAGTGTTATTTGACAGTGTTGATGCGTTAAATTGCGATTAAATGATTAATACTGGTGGTTGTTGAGGCTCTGTAGTTGAAAGATTTTTGTCTGGCGATTGCGAGTGGCAGATGAGGTAGGTACTTACATTCCTAGTATCTTAACTATCCGAGAGGAATATAGTTCCCTGAAAGAAAACGTCTTATGTATCTAATGACAAATCGTTGCGGAATCAACCTGACTAAAAAATATTTTGTGAACATACTCGATTCAGCGCTTCAATCGGCCATTTCATGAGTTCAACTAATTTTATGTTTTGCTCTGGTTCTGATCCTCAAAAATATTGTTTAAATATCAAGAGCGCATTTGGCACAGAAAAAATAATTAAAATTATTCGAACATTATTTCTTACTTAGGTATAGTGTTTACCATACTTAGGAACAAAGAACTCCTTTTTATTTTTTTTCCTTTTGCTTTCAAAATTTTTAGTACCTATCTACCCGGCGCGGCGCGGGCGGGACTCGAACCCGCTACTACTGACTGGTATTCCGTTCCGTTCCAAATATAAATTATTGTCAAAATTACTGTAGAATTGTCTATAAAAACTCGTATTTATTGTTTTTGTATATGTTCTATGTCTTAGTTCCGATATTATCATGGACAGATCTTTAAACTATCGGCCGACAGAAAGTCTTAGGGCCGTTAAGGGGCTCTTATTGTGAATTTGTCATTGTAATAAATTCAGTTTATGGCTTATCAATCAAACGGCAACTGTTGTCAACTCGATCCTTGATAAAGTCGAGTTCAAGTTAAGTTCACCTCTAGGTTTTGAATACAGTAATTTTCAATTGCCATCCCAGTGCTGTTATAAAATTCTGATATTGACTTTTATAGCCGTAGTTATTGCTGAAAACGCAAGATGGCTCGCAAATCTAATACCTTTTATTAGAATCGAAAATGATGAACGAAATTTATATTCATAAAATTTAATAATTAAAACTAGATAGGTATGTACTTACATACCTAGTGTGTACCTATAAAGTAAAGTTTGTGGGTAATTTATAGTGGCACAGACAAATAAAATTATATAGAAATACGAACAACAAAATACCGCGAAAGTATAAATAAATATAGCGATATTCTGAGTTGCATCCCTCTTGGGAGCCTGCAGGGTCCTCTAAAATCCACAAATTATTTGGGGTCGGTACAATTGACCATAAGAACTGAAATAGATTGGCAAAGTTTTTACGGCCGGCCTTCCTTGGGATACATAAATGCACTAGCCGTCAGAAACACCAAAAAATAGGATAGTCACTTTATTTAGCCTAAGCCTAAGGTTACTATATTTTGGGAGCGCGGGTTCCTGGCCCGCGCAGCACAAGGTTGGCTTGTGCCTCAAAAGATAGAAGCTGAAAACCCTTACACCTTGACATCTTTAATATTTTAATATAATTTATAGTAAATCAATCTAAGTATTAACAGCAACTTTGGATGCTGACTGACTTGTTGGTAGGTTATTTTTATGACATTTTTTTCTTTTTCAGATCTCATCAAGATGGTTTGAGCTAGCAAAGTTATATTAATTGGACAAGACGTTACCTAAAAGGTTAGTACCTATCTTCTTCTCATTCGAACGATGTTCCCGGGCATCTCGGTAGCCCGGGAGTCCGCTAAATCCGAAATAGTTTTTTTTTATTCGGGGTCGGCGCAGCAAGTAAGTCAACATTGACCATACCTTATGCAAATAGATTGAGCAATAATTTTACGGCCAGCCGCTTGCCTGACACCAAACTTTCAAGGGACCTTGGTGATTACAAACTGCATGCAGTTTATCCGCTACCTCACGGGGAGAACTTAAAGTTTGCTAGTCTCCCTCAGAACCCTTAGGCGGCTTTTACGACACTCACGGGAAGATATCACGGGTTATCTACCCTTTTATAATTAACAGGTGTGTAGCTATACTTATAAAATTATTGTAAACAATAATCCCTAATGATAACTGCATTAGCTACGATTTACCTAACATTTTTTAGGTAAAACGATCCATAGGTATATAATTAATAAATAAACGTCAGTAAAATAAAAGTTCGCTATATCGTTTGCGCTATACCGTGGATACCTAGTTTTTCGAAGTGTACGAGTTTAGTAAAAATAAAAACCAGTGCCAAACATGGAGTTTTCGAGTTGCTTCCAAATCTTCGTAGGTAGATTTGTAAAATTCCCCTCCATTTACTTTGACTCTCCCTCAACTTGCCCTACTACGACGACTTAACAGCTTTCTACAAATTACTTGACAATATTCTGAAATACTTGGCGGTTTAAGACAAAAAAGAAATGACATATAGGATACCCACCTAATACTCATTGGCTCAACTTCTTACACATCAACTTAAATACCTACTTATTATTTAAGTTTCACTCCCAACAATACTTAGAGACACCCTTCTATAAACCTACCTATCAGCTACCAGTAGGTACTGATTACGGACCGGTTTGAAACCACACCTAAACGTTGAAACCCGGCCGTCCGTCCACCATTAACAAAATATGTAGGTATTGGAATACTGTCCGCTTGATTACACGTTCGCCATACTTTACATTTTTTTTTCTTTCTTTTTTTTCATTCCCCTCGAATGGAGAAGTCATGCTGTGATCTCCAAATGTATTCTGTTTCATTTTGTTTACGTTATATTGTGGTGCGAGTGAAAGAGATAGATTGTGAAGCTAACATGGCGGCGGAAGGTCGTGGCAACGATACTAACACAGGGGTATTTTGTTGTTGTGTGTGTTCGTATTGATACAGTTTGGGTGGATATTTTTTTAGACAGATGTCGTCAACCTTACTAATATTTTTGGGGATTTCTCGGAATTTATTGTGTTCATTTATTTACACATATAAGTATACGATGGAATTCGATTATCGTGGCTCCTCTTGTATTGACAATCGTATGAAGTAATTCATTGCTTACTTTGAACATCAAATTATTTATATAAAAAAGCCGGATAATATGCCCTCTTGTTATAATACCTAATTATGATTCACTCACTAACAGCCGAATACAGAAACGCTACTTAAAATTTGAGGCGTACTTAAATAATTGAGCAGCTTCTAAATTTCAAAATAGTATGGGAACATTTGAATTTGAGAGGTGCTTACTTGTTTAAGTGGAACTCAAATTTTGAGTTGCGTTCCTGTATTCGACCGTAAAGGCCTATTTTTAAGATTCCATGCCATGCAGTATTTTTGAACCACTGGAATGAAATTCGTATACGAAAGTTCGGGTTAAGAATGCTTGCTCTCGCTCGTTGTGTATGTGTGTGAGAGAGACCGCAAACCCATTCATTAGACTTTCGCATACGACTTAGTTTTCTGACGGTTCAAAAATACCACTCCTGGTTATTAGTAGCACATGCCTCGTTTTAATGTGGTTTAAAAGAATTTGGAACGTGTCGTGAAGTTTCTGAAATTGCATCTACATTTTCTAAATAAAAGCTGAATTGCTTTTAAGAAAGTTAAAAATGTTGTTAACCTCTGATTTTGGTTCTACAAATTGTTCATAAAGCTCCACACAGATGGCGCTTTTCTCAAAGTTCTCTTTGGTTTCATTTTGTCATTTTTAGATAAGCGTCTATAATATTATACTTATCTGTAGATGCTCTGCAGACCTACACGTTCAAAGGAGAACTGGCATTTGTCATTTATGTCATTTAACATTATTTGGGAATAAACTTCCAAAATTTAATTTTGTAATTGCGTCTCAAAAATAGCTTGAATAAATTTACTGTAGTGTTTTTTTATAAAGTACCTACCTAAATGATCTAGGTGATTTTCTTTTATAATTAACTCCATTTATATTATCCCTAACAAAATGCTCGTAGTAGATACTAACAACAATAAAATTTTAAAAAAAATCTCCAAGTCAACTTTCACCATAGCTCTACCACATGGCATGGCTCTACTTCCCTGTGAGGCTAATGTACCAAAATGGTTCTCAGTAAATCGAGCTTTGCCTGAGCTTTTGTGCGTCCAACTTCCAATGTAATTGACTAGATGGCGCTATTATTAATTCTTGAAGAGTACCTACACCTCTTTATTAAATATCTATATGACGTTTTGCAAAATAGGCCTTTTAAATTATTGCTAAAAATATTTTTTAATTGTAGATAGGTATATTTTATTTAAAAAGAAATATTTTTTTAAATTTAAAACCTGCCGAACATGAACATGAACCTGAACAAAATATATTATTTCGATAGTTTAATTACGTCTTCATTCATGTAAACTTGTACGAAATATTTAGGCTGTTTTTTCAATTTTTTAAGGTCGTTTGATTAAACTCACAGATTAAAATTGAATTATTGAAATAATAAAAAAAAGAACTAATTGAAATCAATAGAGTTAAATGTTTAATTTCAGAATGAGTACCTATACCTACTCTGAAATAAAATAGGCTACTTAATTAGCTTAATAATTGGGTGTGTATGGGGCCCACTAAGATCGTTGGGCCCAAGCCAACCTCACCTGCTAGCTTGGTGCACCTGCTGATAAACGGACGAGGCTCTGGCGCAGACTTTCCCTTCGGGGTTGGGAGGTCAGACGGCAGTCGCTCCCGTAAAAGTCGAAATTCGCCAAATCTAGTATGGAAAGTCGAGAAAGATATGGCCACAGGGATAGGGCGCCGCCGCATAACGGCGCGCAGGAGCTTCGCCTGACTCCTGTGGTAAGTGGACGAGGGCTACCGTGCCACGGGCGGGCACGGCCAAAGACGTTAGCCCCTAAACACGATGTGAAACTCCGCTTCGCAACGTGGAACATTGGCACGCTAACCGGACGCGCGAGGGAGCTAGCCGACGTACTTTCCAGGCGGAAGGTGGCCGTGGCGTTCCTGCAGGAGACTCGATGGAAAGGCAGCAGATCCCGACTCATTGGGAATGGCTACAAGCTGATCTACACGGGTGCACCTGGTGGAGAGAACGGGGTGGCTGTGGTACTCGCTGAGAGGTTGCATGACGATATCTTGGAGGTGAATCGCTTTGGCGACCGACTTATGTGCGTGAAGGTGCTTATTGGGGGGGTTCCTACCCACTTAGTAAGTGCTTACGCGCCACAGGTCGGTTGTAGCGACGCTGATAAGAGGTCGTTTTGGGATAAACTCGGCGAGGTCCTTGGGGCTATCCCGTTGTCACAGGGAATCGTTTTGGGTGGTGATCTGAACGGTCATGTGGGTGAGATGGGGGCGGAATTTGAACGTGTTCATGGAGGCTACGGGTATGGCAGTCGGAATGCGGAAGGAGAAGAAATTCTGCGTACGTGTGCCACTGCCGACCTGGCACTCGTGAACACATATTTCAAAAAGAAGCCCGACCACTTGATCACCTACAGGAGCGGGGGGCGCGCTACCCAAATCGATTTTCTAATCACTAGGAGACATCATATCGGCAACGTGGCCAACTGCAAAGTCATACCCGGTGAGAGTCTCACTGCCCAACACCGTATCCTTGTCATGGATCTCTGTGTAAAGACCAAAGACAAACGACCGGAACCATGTCAGCGCCGAATCAGATGGTGGATGCTTGATGAAGTCAAGTCCCAGATGCTCGCCTCAGCAATCGGCGACAAATGTGCCAATGCTGAAGGCGAATCGGTACAGGAACACTGGGACCGGATTCAGGTGTCTATCGCTGATTCGGCGCGGTCGGTCCTCGGTATGTCTAAGGGAGGACGCAAGTGTGACAAGGAAACTTGGTGGTGGAACGACACAGTCCAGAGGGAGACTAGGGTGAAGAAAGCCCTCTTTAAAAAGTGGCAAGCGTCCAACTCTCCTGAAGATCGCGACGCGTACAGGTCTGCCAAACGTGCCACAAAGAGAGCAGTAGCCAGAGCCAGACGGGACCACTTACAGCCATTGTACGATAAGTTGGAAACGTCTGAGGGGCAGAAGCTTATTTATAAGTTGGCACGTTCTAGGATCAAAGCGGCACAGGACATATCCAAGTGCCGCTGTGTAAAAGATCCTAATGGTAACCTGCTATGCGAGGACCTCGCGGTGAAGGAGAGGTGGCGCTCTTATTTCCACGAGCTGCTCAATAAGCAGTATAAAGAGGTGCAGCCACCGGAACTCCCTCCGAATCTAGGACTTGTGCCACTGATAACGCCTGATGAGGTGCGCAAGGCTCTTCGCTGCATGAAGAATCGGAAAGCTGTCGGCGCCGATGGAGTCCCCATCGAAATATGGAAGGCTATGGGTTCTCGTGGTGTGGGCATCTTAACCAACCTTTTTAACTGTATACTCGAGACCGGCAGAATCCCCGCCCAATGGAGACTGAGTGTTATCACTCCAGTGTTCAAGGGCAAGGGATCTGTGCAGGAGTGTGGAAGTTATCGTGGTATAAAGGTCATGTCCCACACCATGAAGCTCTACGAGCGTATAGTTGACTCTCGGATCCGGCAGGAGTGCACTGTCTCGGAGGGGCAGTATGGTTTCCGCCCCGGTCATGGTACCTTGGACCCTGTTTTCGCCCTAAGGATCGTTATGGAGAAATACAGATCGAAGAATACGCCTCTGCATTTTCTGTTCCTGGACTTGCAGAAGGCCTTCGACTGTGTTCCTCGCGTGATGATCTGGTGGGCGCTGCGGTCCAAAGGGGTGCCTGAAACTTATATTGAAACCATCAGGGACATGTACCGAAATTCCGATTCAGTGGTGCGAACTGCTGTTGGTGACACTAAATCTTTCCCCATTACAGTCGGAGTCCACCAAGGATCCGTCCTAAGTCCGTTTCTGTTTAGCGTAATACTGGACGCACTGTCCGTAATCATCCGAGACGCACACGAGCAGCCCCCGTGGATGCTCATGTATGCTGATGATATTGCGCTAGCGGACTCTGATAAGGGGCGGCTTGGAAGGCGTGTAAATGCGTGGAAAGAGTCACTTGAGAACGGCGGTTTGCAACTCAACGTAGCGAAGACCGAATACTTGGCTAGCAATACCACAGATCCCACACCTGTCTGCGTAGACGGTCACATGGTCGAGCGGACAGACCAGTTTAAGTACTTGGGATCTGTGCTTCACGAGTCCGGCGACATCGATTGTGACGTCAAGTCCCGCATTTCGGCAGCTTGGGCCAAGTGGCGAGAGGTAACTGGTGTCATCTGTGACCCGAAAATGCCGGTTAAACTGAAGGGACAGGTCTATAAAACGATCATTAGACCTGTCCTTTTGTATGGTAGTGAGGCGTGGCCATTGCTTGAGCGACATAAGCAGGAGCTGCGTGTCACGGAGATGAAGATGCTGCGCTGGATGTGTGGAGTGACGCGAAAAGACCGCGTCAGAAACTCCCGCATCAGGGGCAGCCTTCATGTCCGAGACATTGCAGACAAACTGCAAGAATGCCGCTTACGGTGGTACGGCCACGTTCTACGGAAACCGGCTAGTTACGTGGGAAACAAATGTCTTGCTATGGCGCCTCCGCCCGGCCGCGGCAGATTGGGAAGACCCAAGAAGTGCTGGCTTGACGTTGTAAGATCGGATATGCGTGCTAATGGCCTCACTACACGGGATGCCGAAGATCGTGCGAAGTGGAGACGTAAAAGTAGGAAAGCGGACCCCGGGCTCTCGAGAGAGATGCAACCGGGAACAACGCTCGGATGATGATGACTTAATTCAATATTGATCTGTGGATATATAAGTGTAATATAATGTAGTGCCACCTTCAGACACTTGTATGCGGTTCTGTGTGTTTTGTTTCATAACAGTATACTATTAACAAACATTTCAAAGAAATCGTAGGTACCAAATAAGTTATAATTAATGACAAGCATTCATATTACAAGCCTAGTTACTTACTTAGCGGATAGAGGGCGCTCACGCTGATGGCAACCTCGTAAAACGTTTACGAACATTTATATTTGTTTGTACAGTCGGATAGATTTTATTAGAGTCAGTTCAGTTTTGAGTATAAATCTTACGCGTGACGAGAAGTTTACACATTAACATAATCGGCTACTTTAAAAGGTACCCAAATAAAACCTTGACAATGAAATACAACTTCACACCAAAGAGTTATATTGCTTAATTGTTCAAAACAAAGTTATGCAAAACATTCGAAATTTGAATAATTTTGAATAGGTAAAGCTTGGTATCGAACAAAGAATGTTTGCGTTCAAATTTCAAAGACAAAGGCGTCGCAGGCGCAAGTTTCCTAGAAAGGCATCTGACCCAATTTTCTAAAATAAATTCAAATGGCTTTTTTGCAAGAGAAAGCGACATACAGCGTTAGTTTGGTTCGAGATTTTAATCGTGAAAGTAGTGCTGTGTTAGAATGATAAAATTTGTCTGTAGTACATTTAAATTTAACTTTTATTTGATACTAAATTGTGTTAGAAGTGAAATTAGAAGAACTATGAAGTTTTATGTTAAACGAAAATGGGTATGGGGTGTTATACTCTGGTAAGTCTTGTTATTTATTCTAAAGAGTTAAGCCGATAGTCTACCACCAACTAAACTAAGTTAGTTTAGCTTAGCTTGTTAGTTTTTTTGCTGGCATAGTTTGTGGTGGACCCATATACGTATGTTACAACACTGTGCGGAGCTAATCCGAACTAACTTAATATTCTGTAAAATGCATTTGGAAATTTCACGTCATGAAAACTGAAAGATGTGGGTTCGAGTCCCGCCTTTCGTTGTGTTTTATTATGTGTATATTTTCTTTAAAATATTTGCTAACTTAGTTTAGTTGCCGGTGGAGGTCAGCTTTTTAAGAGTAAAACAAATCTATGATGGATTGGTTTATACACTTTTTTATTACTAGCTAAGCCCCGAAGGTTCACAAACAGACAGTTATACATCACAACTTGATAATATGAAAATAAACCTTATAAAAAAATGTTTATCTGTGTACTAAGTTTCATTGAAATCGCTTTAGTCGTAACACACATACTTCCTTACCTACTTGCACACACAAAAACCCTTATATTTACGTACATTATTGTAGGTACATGTTGGAAACACATACGCTTTTACCGCCTAACTAATTATAAAGCTGTTTATAAAATGTAGACGACTTGTTAATCGGTCGAGTTGTGTGGTCTGCAACATTTTCACAAATATTAAATTGACCTTTATTTTGAAGTAAAATGAACATGTTGATTAGGCACTATGTTCAGAAATTACGTACGTTCGTCTCCCTTACTCATATTGTTATTAGAGCGAGAGGTAGATAGTAGAATTAGTTGTAAGGGATTTCATGTAAATGACGTTTCTTCTTCTTGGGTTAGTCAAAGTTAGTTTTTACTCATCATTTTCAGTACCTATATTTTGTGATTAGTAAGATAGTAATTGACGACCTCTCTGACGGCGCGTTGGACGAATATCCGGCTGCAATGCGGTTGCGAGTTAGATTCCCGCCGGGAACAAGTTCGTAGCATTCCGGACAAATCTCTGTGATTTTTGGTTTGCGAATTTACGAATTATATTAATATTACGAATTACTGTAAATTTTACATAAATGAGTAATAGAAAAAAAGTATCTATGCTTAAATAAATATTTGTTCTAGGTATATTTAACTACCTGGGTTATATTGGACCATATGAAATGCTCATTCATTCATTCATTCAAATGGACAATAATGAAAGTCTTTGCTCAGGGTAATAGTAGATATCTTGGAGGCACTTTCCTTCTAGAGAATCTATACTAATATTATAAAGAGGTAATGTGAAGTAAAATACAATCTCCTCCAGATAAAATCAATAAGAAAACCCATTTCAAACGCAACACAAATCTAAGCAAATTATTCGTAACGCGCTTTCCACATTACGTAGGGGAGTTCCTATGTACTTTGAAAACGTAATCAATTTAATAAAATAATTCTGTCACATTTTTACGACTACCCACAATAAGTGGGGTGTAAGTGAGCGCTTGTACGGAAGCGGGAAAACCCGCACAATAACACTAACTCATCGGACGCAGTCACACCAACTTCTTCTGCTTTTCGTATGGTGGTGTGTCTTACAAATCTTGAAATAGGTTGTGTTTTAAGTAGGTCGCAGGTGGGTATTTTGAAATTAAACTTACTTTTTGGTTTTAATGGCGTTAAAAGCGATTTTTATTTTATATCAGCATCGCGAAAACCAACGAAAAATCTCTATTCTTAAGTATCCTTATGTTATAGTTACTTGAATAAACTATGTAGATTTTACACATCTTTAAAAATAAACTACTAAATCTTCCTACCGTACAGCGGTGTAGCTAACCTGGTGTTAGAGTTTTCAGATCACTCTAAAGTCTAAAGCCTCCAATTGAGCTAATGACTGGTCTCAGAGATAATAACAGGGAACCTAACGTGCCTTCCGAAGCCCAGAGGAGCTCGGGTAAGCTTTTTTGCCAGCGTCTGCTGGGATAGTTACCATAGGTCTTACTAAGCACAAAGTAATTTCGAGCCATGCTTTCGGCATGACTCTTTAGTGAACGTTGTCCCTTATGGAGAGATGTTCTCCTAACTTTAATAGATTACAAAGTTATGTTAAAAAAGAGATGATCTACTTAATAAGGTAAGTAGATAAATATAATAAATAAAATAAATAAATAAATAATTTCTCCGAACAACACACAGCGCCATCTAGCCCCGTGGTAAGCGACTAAGCTTGTGTTACGGTGACTAGACAACGGATATAATACTTATATTTATTTTTCTTTTGTAAATACATACATATTATACATAGAGGGACACCCAGACCAGACACAAATATTTATTTTTTAAGCATAAATACTTGCACCCGTTCGTCTGTCTGAGTGATTCAAGAGGAAAGTTTATATGTATAATACACACCCGTACGAAGCCGGGGCGGCCGCTAGTGATATATAATATAATTATGTAAGTATATAGTCGAAACGTCTAGGTATGAGAATTTTATAGTAGCAATACGCAAATAAATAAATAAATAAATTTTGTGAACACACAGCGCCATCTAGCCCCGTGGTAAGCGACTAAGCTTGTGTTACGGTGACTAGACAACGGATATAATACTTATATTTATTTATTTTTCTTTTTCTTTTGTAAATACATACATATTATACATAGAGGGACACCCAGACCAGACACAAATATTTATTCTATAAGCATAAATACTTGCACCCGGCGGGAATCGAACCCGCAACCTCCTGCATTGCAGTCGCGCTTTCGCACGACGCGCCACCGAGGTCGTCAAATAGATAGGTACCTAAGTACCTATATATCAATTAGGTCTAGAGTTTTTTTGTCTTGTACATATTAGCCTGTATAACCTACTTACCGTTACGTTACCTATATATACCACATAGTAAGCTCTTGAGGAAAAATAATACTCCTAAGTAGATAAACCAGCTTTGCTGATATAAATTGTAAATACTAGTAGCCAAGAATTCCGTTCGGTGTAAACGCTAGCTTTCAGTTTCCTTCACCCCCCGCTAGATGGCGTTGAACGTACACAAATAATCCATTTGCTCTCGGGGTGAGGTTTATGTAGGGAACTCTAAGAGCCGTGTATTATTCTCTATTACTATTTATAAATATTATACGTGTCCCTTGTTACGCTCCAAGTATTAACAATATTAAGATCTATATCTTTACAACTTATGGAGTTAGAAATAATTTTAATGTGCTCTACCTATGAAAGTATTAAGTGGAGGTAAATAAAATAATAAATAAAAAATAAATAAAATAAACAACATTCTGAATTGTTAATTATATTATAATATCGGAATAAAAAGCCTGTGTTATTCAAGGTCTTGGATTTTATTCCAAGTTTAATCGCAATCGGTAGGAGTAGTTTTAGGGTTTATTCAATTTTAAAACTTTCGACATTTCGAGAATTGAACCCGCAGCCTTCAATGTTGACAACTGATGTTCTCCCATGGACTGCCAAATTAGTTTATAACGAGTAAGCTGGGTCCCGCGATTTCACCCGCTTTAAGTTTTGATCGTGTTCGAATTTCGATAAACCCTTTCATGTCGGTTACATGCATCATATTAAAATACACTCTTTAAATTTTTACCCTCGGCTATCAGCGGTTTAGGCGTTCGTTGATCCTTCGGACAGTCAATCAGGACAAATCATTTTATCTGCATTTTGTGAAAAAAAAAATATCTACGGACTTTGATGCGGCCTATTTTACTACATCTTATATCTAGGCACCTAGCTATATCTATATCTACCTCGCAGTAATTTATTTTGAGTTGTTTTCAAGACTAAGGAATTAAAACGCACATTCCGTCTTCAAGACGTTCGCCAGTGGGAGATTATTCTAAGAGAAATATTCTCAGTATGCGAGTAAAACAATTAATTTCAAGTAACGTTAGCAACAAAATTAGTTTCACCTTTAACTAAAAAATAAACTATTTCAAAATAGCTAGATCCGTTTGTTAGCTACGATGCCACCGACAGATACACAGACTCGCAGACGCATAGACAGACATCTTAAACTTATAAGTTATAGCGCTTTTCTTTTTCCGACGGGGGTTTAAAATATTTCAGCGTAGGTAGCCCCCATGTTAGTCCAGTTTTCACTAGTCATATTTCCCAAAAAAAACCTTATCGTTATATAATTTTGATGATTTCTAATCTTATCTATATTATTTATATCTATATAGACTTTTACCTGAATGACTGACTGATGGATCAACGAACAGCCTCAAACGATGATAGTAGAGAGCTGAAAGGAGACTGTGCGTGTGTTAAATTATGACGTAGGGATCCGATGATGAAAGGGTTTTCGATATTCCCACCTACGAGATTGATTTACGCAGGTGTATTTGAAGAACCCAGCTAATCTTTATGAAAATACTATTTTTTTTATTTGGTAGTTAATTACAGAATCAACAGCACTTAAAACTAACTTTTGATACAGTTACCCAAAGCTTACTGCCAATGACTGATTTTTACATAAGAATACTTAACGTCTCTTGAGAAAATAAAATTACAGAAAACTAAAAATAATTTAATAATTGAAACACGAGCTAACGTGTGTGTATACATAATTATGTCTGAGACTGTGATGATTAAGTGTGAAGTTAAACAAATGTTTAGTTTAAACTAAAACAAATTTCAATAGAATAGCAATCCATAACAAATGTAAAGTTTAAATTTAAACAAAGTTCAATAGAACCTAAATCCTAATAAGAAATATAATTTCGACTAATTTGCCAACCGTACTTTAGAGGGGAGGTATTCTGAAAGTTCTCGACCCTGTGGAATTTTGCGGATATAACGTTTTAATTGGAATCCCGGGGGAATATTTTGTTATTGCCGCTCTCTCTGCCGACGGTAGCACGAAGCGAATTTCTTATTCATACACACAGGTAAATTTCATTATAATTTCAAAGAGAAATTTTCAATTCATTACACAAGAATAATTAAGTTTGATTTAATTAAATTAATAAATGCAGTGTGTTAAGTCTTTGTAATTGAAATTAGTACCTATATTTATTTGTGTTTAAACAGTTTTCATACATACACAGGTGTTTTTAATTTTAAACGTAAAATTAAATTTCAACTAAATTTTAATTATGCAGGTTTGGGTTCATCTAGTGGCCTAGCTGTACCTGCCGATTTTGAACGGTAGTGCGGGATAGGCAAAGCTAGGCGCAGTAATTACTTGGATAGGTGACCGATAATTTGTGTGGCAGTAATTCATTTTCTCGAGCTCCATCGTGCTTTGGAAGGCAAGTTGGTCCCGGTTGTTATCTCTGATAACAAGTTAGAGGCCTAGGGCGATCTGAAAACTCGAAAACCAGGTAAGATAAGAAGATTTAAATGTTTTATGATGTGTAGAATCTACCATAGTTGTGTGAAGTCATACGTTTCAAAATTTTTCTTTGATATTTGCGATGCTGCTATGAAAACAAACTCGCTTTGTACGCCAATAAAACCAAAAAATAAGTTTAATTTCAAGATAACCACCTACCTTCTTCAAATCCAACTTATCTCACGACTTTCATCTTAAAACTTTTGTATCAGACTGTCAAAGTACACTCCCTTAAGAAAGAGTTTATCAGATAACAACCGTAGAGTAAGAAAGTTTTTATTATCCAAGTAACTCGGCTGGATTCGATCAGTCTGCGTTTCCCATTTGAGAAAATCGTTCGTAATAAAACCTAATAGACTTCTGAGTGTAGTATGTAAGGTTTTTTTTGTTTTCTTTTGTTGGATTCTGGAATTGGTAGGTAGGTACCTAACGAAGGTAGGAAAATAGGTACCTAACTAACTTTTCATGGATCTCAGTATTTTTCTTTCAATTAAGAAGATGATGGAAACAGAGTCCTTGTAAGGGTATGATGGTAAGGGGTGAATGAAGGATCTGATAACAAATTCTTTTTAATTGTGTTTCGTTATCGAAAACGCCAGCTACCTATTTCTTAACTTACCTACCTATTAAAATGTTTACGTCATTTTTGTGTAAAGGAGAAACAGATATACAGCTTATGTTATTATTAATAAGTTTTACTTGCGTTAATGTTTAAGTTTTTCGATATTAAAACTTATTACGCACTTATCACTGCACATAAAGCTTAAAATTGTACCTTATTTTTAAGGTATCATAATTCAAAAATGATTTCATGAGTCAAGATTTCAAGATAACATCTAAAAACTTACAGCTCCTCGTTTGAAACCACTCAAAGTGCTTATTAAGTTCTGTAATAAGTTGTTCAAGCAGATTGCGTTCCCCAGACAGCCCTCAGGACTTCTTTTCATTCTTTTTATAATGTAATTTTCTTAAATCACCCACTGCGTTGTCCTTTTTGCATATTTTCAAAATGTGCTCGTACAGTCGAATACAAAAGCTTAGAAAAATGTTTTCTTTTGTATACTTAATATTTACATTTTAATGCCCAACTATTTACCCGAGTATATTCGCATAGTTTGTAGTTATAATCAAAATTATTATTAATGAAAATGAAATCATCTCGTAACGTGTCAAAATAACTTATTTATGGAGAAAAAATTATAACGTAGATAAGAAAAATCTTAGAGGATCTAAAACCTACATAAATAACCAAATTAAAATTACAATGATAATTATGAAAAAGTCACCTCTAATTAACCTAACCTATAACCTTCCAATATAGGTATTGGATGCCCTATTCTATAGGTAGAATAGGGCATTAATTTTTAGTGATTACAATTTTTAAGAAAAGGAATAAACCTGTTAAGCTAAACCACAAAGGATACTTTTTGTATGACTGATTTAAGACTTCTATGGCTCACTGTACCTACGCACCGTTACCTTCCTATCATTATAGCAAAATTATAGAGCAGAGAAACAAAAGAGGGGAATTTTCCTTTATCTCAGAGGGTATTTTACAAAAAACCGTACCTACTCATAATAATGAATACTGTATGAAGCACTGCCCCTATAATCATTATGTGCTGGAATTTATTTCGCTAGTTAAATTATGAAGATAAGTTGGTCTGTCATTAATCATTATTGACGCCATAAAAATATACCTACTGATTTTGAATTTGAATCAACCAACCAATTATAATTTTATGGATTTTAAGCATCGGTGACGTCTGGAAGTTTTAATTTTTGATCTTATAATAATATAGGTACTTACATATCTATTTACTCCTTTATGTTATAGCTATCATTATGTTTTGTACATTTATAGCCTTATTAATAAACGTGAAGAAGGTCGGAGTAGTGAGCACATTCTTTGTTTTTTTTCCGTGACAAAAACTTTCAAAGTTGACAGACAGAAACACACAGTGGTAAAATTACTCCGTCCTTTTTCTATGTTTATTAATAAGGCTATTAGATATCAACCTATCGATATTTTTTTTTTTTTTTAATAAAATAATAGGTAGAAATCACAAAGTCATAAAAGGAATAAATACAGAACTGTCCGTTTTCAAAGAGTTTTGTTGATTTTGCATTAAAAGTAAGTATTAGTACCTATTAATCGACTGTTACTTAGACCTTTCATAGTTCATTTCGTTTATACAAAAACCAATCTAAAATTGCTGTTAAGTCTAACATTACCTATTACAAATCTAATAATTGAAATTACGGACGCAATACCCTGACATGTTTTATAAATCCTTTACCATATCAACACTATACTCAATAAATAGCAATTACCTATACTTACCTAAAATAGGTAGGTATTTAAAGTAGGTAACCTAGGTAATCGTAAAAATTTACACTTGTTAATTTTATAGTTGAATGGTTTTTTGCATTGTTATTAAATCTTGTTTTATGCCCATAAAAATAATAAATAACATTTATGTGCTGTGAAATTTTTAGCTATCGACAGTAGTTTTAACATAAAAATTCGCATTGAATTAAAGTTCAGTATCGGATAGTGTGGAGTTCCACATCTTTGGAAATTTAGACCCTGTAGCCTCTGCTATCTAGGTATACTCTCTGAAAGCACTAGCACTAGCTTAGCAATGAAGAAATATACAGTCAATTACAAGATATCACGTTGAAAAAACTTAGTAGGTACCTACCTAAAGTGTATTTATTTTCAAAATTGATATGAGCATAAAACTTCGTAAATAACACAGTAGGTATTATAGCCGGTGTAACCCGTTTGCCGAAACGTCAAGGTATCTATCGTGGTCGAGGATCTAGACCCGTGTCTAATAATAATGATGGACAGTTTTATAGATTTAAAATTGACAAGTCACAGGTATATTACCAACTTACAAACTATGCTATAAATAAAAGTGTTTGCGTTCAAACCGTAGACGTTATGTTCAAAGGTTGTTGACTTTGAACATCTGTTCTCACATTTTAGTCACAGAGTTGATTAGCATGGATGGGCTACGGAATGTTAATCAGGTTGAGTCTCTAATCAAGAATGAGTCGATGAGTAATATGTAAAATTCCTATTATTTTTAAATACCGAATTCATTTTTAATTTAAAGGAAATTAAAATGTAAAAAAAACCTTTTTTTATGTTTAAAAAAATTCTGGTCAAATCGTCCCTCTGTGTATAATATGTATTATATTTATAAAAGAAAAAACAAATATAAGTATTATGTCCGTTGTATTTATAGTCACCGTAATACAGGCTTAATATCTTATCATAAATAATGGCGTTGTGTGATGTTCACATAATTTATTTATTGACACCTAGGTACATGATGAAATTGATAAAATTCTAACTTATTAATCTAAAAAAATGTCTCTCTATTTAACTTAAATACTTAGTTAGAATTTTTGTTAACATGACCTATCATTATCACAACATAACACACCAATTCATTTCTAAAAAAATAAAAATAAAAAATAGCCGCCATGCTACCCACGACCGTCCTCCTTGGCTTAATAATAGGGAATGGTACAATTGAATAGGTAGATATGCGACGCCATTTTGGATTCCAACCGCGCTGCGGATTCTGATTGGCCGGAAAGTTAAGATGGCGGCCGCGTATGTTTGACAAGTCGAAAATTCCGTCCAATCTCCATTCGATATTTGAATATAGAACGGTAGTACGTTATGATAAATTATGGTTTAATCCAATATCCCGATGTTCATAATAATTTTAGTAATTTTGAACATAGAATCTATGTTTAAGATTTTATCACACAAAATTTTCAACATTGTCAATATTTTACTGAATTTTATGAATGAATTAACACAATTTGATAGTAAATTTGAAATAAAATCTACAAAATCATCTTTTAATAGCTTTATTATTCAAATAGGTAGGTAACGTAATAAAATCAACATATTTAATTTAAGAACTCTAGGTCGATGTTTTGTTAAATATTTAATCTTTGATCTTACGTTTAGTAACACATTTTGCTTTTAAATCCTCAGACATGTTTTAAAACAATCATAAATAAAAATATAAAAAACATTGAAGTAAGAAAAAAACGTTTTAACCATTGCAAATGATTATTTTTTTTATAATTTAAAAGCTTACGGTTTCGTGTTTTAAAAGTTTTCAAGATTTATCGATGTCACCAAAAGGTGAGTTATTGACAATACAATCTACACTAATATTATAAAGAGGATTTTTTTTGTATTTATGTGTGTATGTTTGTAATGAATAAACTCAAAAACTACAGTGCCGATTTCAAAAATTCTTTCAACATTAGAAAGCTATGTTCACCTTGAGTAACATAGGCTATTTAGATCCCGATATTCCCACGGAATCAGGACTTACGCGGGTGAAACCGAGGGACTCTGCTAGTGTCTCATAAATCAGTTGGATAAAGATCATTTTCAAAGGAAAATTCTGATATTTGCGACTGTAATTAAGGTTCTAAGGTCAATTTACTCCAAAAGTAAAAATAATCTCAGTTCCACCGTATCCGTTTAACTCGAAACACCGAGTTTGCACTAAGTCAGCAGTGTATTCACAACGTTTCAATAAGTCCTACATGCCCTCATATTGCGGGGTAAAAACAACCTTAATGCCTTTGACTTAACGCTCACAATAGATTGGGATCAGTAAGTAGATAGCCTGTCCTGTGTGTGAAGATTAGTTTCGAGTGAAATGTTTAGTTCTACCGAGATAAGGTTTCCGTCAGAATTGGATGTTTGTCGTATTTTTAGCAGCGATTGTAATTACCTGAATTTAGTTTATTGTTTAGTATTTATTTGGGTATGTTTACTTTAAGATATTTTATATACGTTGGTATCTAAACGATTTAAAGAAGTTGTCGTTTATTAATTTTTCTCAGTGTATTTTCGATTATCCATTTATCTAGTAGGTATCTAGTATCTATTAAGATTATATTTTGTCCTTAAGAACGTGGTACGCTGGAAAATGAAAAAAATGTTCTCCGTTTTATTTCATTTCGAATGAATATTTTGGAAATCCTTGTGGTGGGGACCATATAAAAGTAAAATCTTAATCCAAATAATATCGATATTAAGGTAGATAACTAAATTTTTCATAATTTATTTTGGTATTAAGTTTGTATGGAAATGGTAACAGTAGCCGCGTTCTTAATAAACTCTTTACATTTTACGAGTAACTAAGTAGTCATGAGTTATGAGTTAGTTATTATTACTATGACAGTAGGAACGTGTACTAAATAAACTAAAACCTTTACATACCTATCTACTTATTACAGGAACTACCTACTACTAGGTAAGCTGTGTCATACCTACTTACATTGGGGTATCTACCTACCGGATTTTCCGGTAGTGAATTAATTAGGTATCTTTATTTAAGACTAGCTGCGCCCCGCGGTTTGACCCGCGTAAGTCCCGATCCTGCGGGAATTACGGGATAAAAAGTAGCCTATGTGTTATTCTAAGTCTCCAGCTATCTATATTCCAAGTTTCATCGCAATCGGTTCAGTAGTTTTTGCGTGAAAGAGTAACAAACATCCAAACATCCATACAAACTTTCACATTTATAATATTAGTAGGATATTTTTTTGTAATTACAAATTACAAGTATGTTGTACCTTTGAAGGTACGTCCCATGTAGATTTACCTCTAAATTTCATCACGAAAGTTAATCAACCAAACGTTCACTATATTATTTTGAAAAGGCAACCCTAAAACACGATCTCGGACCTTCTAAAGCAACGCCCTCACCTGGGATAATTTAATAAATATCCGCCCGGGGCAGTTGAGGAAACTCATTGGGAAAAAGGCGAAAAGTTTGCAGGAAAATTTGGTGTGTTTACCAATTTTGCAGGGATCTTTTCTACCTGAGAATTTTAAATTAACTCCTGAATTTAACTAAGGAACTAAATTTTAGCAAAAATGGCCGGCTGTGGAGTTGAAAGTATTTTTTACTTCAATATTTTTTTTTAAATATTCCACTCATAAACGTGCTACAGACGTCGTTTAAAGTTATTTTACTGGTCAAACCAGAGAAATATAACCATAGAAACGTCTTTTTCTAACAAAATAGTGAACAAATTTAGCCGCCTTTCGCTTTCACTGGAAATGACATACCTACCTAAACACTTTTTCAGAAACTTATATCAAAAATGTAAACAATTATCCTATACATTTATTTGAGAGTGACAGCTCTTTATTTAGCTACTTTTTCCTTTGACATTGACATTGACAGTTCTTTGTTTACATTTTTGATCTAAGTTTCTGAAATAGAGTAGGTATAAGTAGGTAATCGCTTCAAACTCAAGCTATTTTATCCTTGCTTCTTTGGTTTTAGCTAAAATGAAAGATAACGCATATCTAAAGCTACTTTTTATATGAAACATCACTGCTTCATTCGTTTGTCCTAAATATTCAGTGAACTAAAACATCGCAAAGAATATAGAGTCACGAGAATGAAAAAATATATTGACGGAGCGACCGCTCCAATTTCGTTCCAACAAACCATTCTTATTCATATTAAGAACCTTTGTTCGTGTTACGTAACCATTGCTACCCTTTCCCTTTGTTATTCTCTATGGTTTTAAAAGAATCCGAACAATATTCGATGGAAATGCAAATTTTTAGAAAGTAAGCTCTTTCTTTCACGTTTTTGCGGAAATAATAGACTAAAGAGTTTTGTGCAGTGCACACAAGCTTGAATGAAATGTCAGATTGAATTGCGTTTGCTGAAATAGGATCTTGTATTATGTTTTAATATTTTTCGACGTTATTTTACTAATAAATAATTAATAAAAGATCTTCTTTTTACGTAAAATAAGAACTTATTAAAACTACTTACAATATAAATACAACATGTACAGTAACTCTACAACTTAATTAAATAAGCAAATAGACTTCAAAATCCTTATCATCATTAGCAGCATGTATGAATATTCATGTACAAAACCATTATAAAAAGACACATGAATACTGAACACTAAATCCACTTTGCTTATCTTGGCTGTAACGAGACTTCGCTGACGGGGATCTCGTGGGAATGGCCGATTTACATACAAATGTTAATAACTTCAGCTCGATTTTGCCGGTACCGGTTTGCTAACTGAATTCAACTCGAGACTCGTTCGCTTTGAACGACCACCAAGCGATTGGAAATGTATGAAGATGATAATTTATGAATCTTAAATTGTGCCTGTTGTGTGATGGTAGATACACCGATAGATAAATATTATACGACGTATTATTATGATAATGTTATGATGACCTCTGTGGCGTGTTGTGCGAATGCCCGACTGCGATGTAGAAGGTTGTGGGCTCGATTGCCGCCGGGTGCAAGTTTTATGCTTAGTAAGAAATATTTGTTTCTGGTCTCAGTGTTTCTCTATGTATAATGCGTACCTACATATTAAGAAAGAAAAATAAATTTAAGATATCTGTTGTCGGGTAGCATGGGGCTAGATGGCGCTGTGTTGTTCATAGAATTTAATTATAATATTAGCCATTTAGCCGCAAACTGGCTCGCTTAAAACTATAGCTTAGGTATAACATTAATATTTCAAACAGTTATCTGGAATGGTATAAGGTAACCTTCAGGTTATAAACAGCTTAAATATTAATAATCTAGAATGGTATAGGCACCTACAGGTTTTAACAGCTAAATTATTAATAATTTTAAGCAATACAACCAACAAATAATACAATACACAGCTGCTCAATTCCATAAGACGATTCCACAAAACGACTCTTCAAAAATACGCTCTTAGAATACAAAATACAAATAACACCAGTATAATAATATCCTGTTATGTATAATATAAGAAGGAATACATAGCAGAGAAATATAACGTAATATATCGTCTAAAATGTGTTCCCATTTTCGTTAGAAACCGTCAAGCCTCGCAAACTTCATGAATCCCAATGCCCCGGAAAATATAACAAGGCGATTTATATGCCGGGATTGTTCCGGGCCTTTCTTGTTTTTCTATCAGAAATCAGGGCCCGCGTGTGTTGAAACCCTACGCTTAAGTTATTTGTGGCGTTAAAGATTAGGAGGGGACAGCGTAGGTAAGTACTTTAAATTGTGTTTCAAAATAGAACGGAGACCGTGCTCTCTCATTATTTTAAATTGTCAGAAGTTATGTTGTACGAGTATGTATTGACGAGTGAGTAGATGCATATGCTGTATGTAGTTTACTTTTATCGGTAGCACTGATTATAAGTTATCTTGGCGATCGATGAAGGACATTATTTGTCTGCCGATAGTCAGGTAACAAAAGTAGGTATTAGTAAGACAGTTCTTTTAATATGCTATTATTAAAAAGTTCATTTTCTAATAATTACATAATGTTCTAAAGACCACTGCCGAGTTTGTCTGTTGGTTCGCCATAAACTGAAAAACTATTGAACGGATTTTTACGCGGTTTTTACCAATAGATAAAGTGATTTATAACAAAGGTGCTAGGTATATTATCTTGCGGGATTAGCTTTTACCCTGATCAGATAAAAATAAACGTGAAGAAAGAAATCACATAATTTATAACTGTTGTGCTCTTTCGTATACCTAGTTCCAAATCGATACATTTATTATATAACTGCATACCTACATGGAAAAAAATATAAAATTCAATTAAGTTATCTGAGTAGGTATAAGCATAGTTCCATCATAACCCCAACCAATATATTGTTTTATAATTCAATCACGCATGACACACGCATCCTGCCAAATGCAAGCTACGAATGTCAAATAAAAGAGGGTGACTGACTATACTGGATACAAAACAATTCCTGAACAGAAACCTTCCCGCCCCGAAGACAAAAGGTTTGCGTAAAGGGACGCATTATTTTTATATGAAACGTATACTGAATAGCAATTATTAAACCGACGGATATCTCCGTTAATATCTTACGTAAGAAAAAAGGCAATTATATTCTGATCATGTCTCATCATATTTCCTCTTCCACAAAAGAGCTAAGTATTGTTTTCTTAATTTTGATTTACAGTCATAAAAGATTTACGATTGTTTAAACGAGTTTTTATTGCTCGATCTAATATTCTCTGTGGTGAGTGATTAATTAACAGCGTAATCAAGTAGTAAAAATAGGAATAAAACAACAAATTGTATTGTTAGTAAAAAGTCAGTGATCAAGCGGAATGCACAATAGAAACTAGCTGCCAAAAAACATGTGGTCGTAAATAAGAACGACATTATTACGCACATATTTTCATTTAAATAAACTAACAAGATTACCATAAGAATCTACGACATTTTTTTCGTTAGCATAACTTAAAATTAAAACACACTGGTCTACGAACTTTTCATTCAATTAAAAAAACCCTGACGAATACAAAAATAAATTCTGCTTTATTATGGACATTTTTACCATTTCCTTACATTTGTGCATTCGCTTCAAACTTAATTAGAGTTTATAGAGCGTTCCCATTTTCGTTCTCTCGTCTGACGCACGAGACTTGTTCATTGGTATGAGGGAGAGGGGGAAGAGAAGAAAGGAGGAAGGTGGCCCGAAATAGCAAATAAATGAGACGAAAATGTAAATGTTTCGCTTCAGAGATGAAAAGCGCCGCGCGTTCCCGCTTTGCTCGTCGCAAATGTACCAGAATTAGGAGCCTCGCCTCGAATAATTCTTTACCCGATGTATAATAAGAACATAGGTAGGTACTAACAAAAGGAAAATATGAATGTGAAAACAGTTTGTTTGTATAATATACGGCTTCCTTTTTATATTCAGTTTTAGCTGTAGCCCGCTGGTCCCGCTATCGAGATACAATTCTATAACCTTTAAACCAAAAGGTCAATCGGTTCAGTAGCTCAAAAAAGTAACAAAAATACACACCTACATTATTAACTTTCTCATCAGTTAAAATCACAGTGTACATACCTACTAATTTGTTTCAAATTTACTAAACAAATTACCTACAAATCTTATTTTTTAATCCAAGCGAAAAGTCTTTGAATTTGCCAATACAAACAGAAATGAGATTAATAAGATTCCGTTTCAAGAATCTCCGCGCGGAATAAATCACGAAAAACATCACGATAGTTCAGTAAAATATACTTGTCTTAATACTTACGTCTTTATAGTTTTCGTTATTGTTTTCCTAAATAAGTTGCTTTAATAAAAGTCCACATAAGTCGCCGACATATGTCTCTCTCGGATTATATTGAATCATTGCGGTGGCGTCCCCTCCGTCTTACATTTTATCTTACATTGCAATATGTTAGGATAACCGGGAAACCTTTTACGCGTAAGCCTTTTAAATATTAATTTTATTGTTATTTCCATGGATTAAGATTTGAGATCTGAGTATAAAATGAACTTAAACCAGTTGGATCGTTGTGTAGGAACTTTGCCAAGATCTTGTTTTCCTATTCGTGTTTTAAAACAAACCAATACGTCTGTCTATATTTAACTTTTAAATCGGAATTAGCTAATCATTATTTTTTGTACAAATTCCCTTGTAATTTGATATACTATTGAAACACCTAAAATAACACTTAACAACTAAAAATGAATTAAACATTAAAAAAACGAAATAAAACAAAAATTTAAAAATAAAAACCTGTATAGTTCTATTAGGTAGCTAATCTTTGAACCACGAATCTATACTAATATTATAAAGACGTTGGTAACTGGTATGAATGTATTTTCAGGGTAATCTCTGAAAAATTCAGCGAGATTCACCAGTGTATTATAAAGGCTAAAGATTAATCTCAAGGTACTTGCCTGCATAAGCAAAAAAAAATAAAAACCATCAGACCATCACGAAGTGTATGCGACTCGATCTGACCTAAGCATGCCAGTCATAAAGAGGACAATGCAATGACATGTATAAACATACTCATACCGCCTACGTATCACTACCTACAACGTCTGGCTTGATTCCCTTGAAATAACTCTATAAGGGATTTCTTAGTACACCCGTCTCTACCTGCACAATGTGTTGCATAAACGTAGCTTTTACTAAATTAAGGCTTCAAAATATTCACTGCGATTTCGATCCAGTTCGATAGGATTGAGATCGTTAAAAAACCGAGTATGACAAACACATAAAATCGTAGACTTTAAATTAAGTTGTCATCAAAACTTTTTATGAAACGTTCGAAGTATGTAATAAATAGAATTTATGTGTTTTAAATAGGCAAGAAATTAGGCGTTATTTTTGATCTTTTAAGCAACAAATCGTTGAAACTATTAAACAGCGGATATTATTATTTACCGCGGGCTCGTCAGAAAGCGGCTCTCTAGACTCGAACTGATACAGTTTGTCGTTGATTAGTCCTACTTGTTTAATTTTGGTGTGGGTGAAGTAGACTACGGTATTCAAATTAAAATACATTGCGTATCCTTTCGTTTTTATGTCAAAATCACGTTTGTTGTATAGAGTCTCCTCTAAAATATTTATTTTATTTTGTTTTTAGTATTTGTTATTATAACGGCTACAGAAATACATTTTCTATAAACATTTCAACTGTCTAGATATTACGGTTTATGAGATACAGCCTGGTTACAGACGGAGAGACAGAGAGCGGAGTCGTAATAGGGTCTCATTTTTACCCTTTAGGTACGGAACTCTAAAAAGGTTTTATTTTGTATGGACAGTCACGTGACCAATAGTACCCTAAAGACTAATAAAAAAGTCATAGATTAAGAAGCTAATCTATAACGTTTTTAAAGATATCTTTAGTTATTTCAATCTTAATTATCCGATTTTTGTCAAGGCTATATTCAAATGAGGTTAATTTCAATTTGACTGAAAGAAAATCTAAGACTGTTCGTGACAAAAACTGTCGTGACGGAACCCACTTCGATATTGTGTAGTTTGAAATTATTACAATAGGGCACGAAATCAAAGTGCTAACGAACTTACTTCCTTTAATAAAAGAATATTTCCGAAAACATTGGTTTTTATGTCGTCGACGTGTAGGTTTATTAAGAAATTTTAGAAGTTTGTAACTGTAGGTACAAAAGATAAGTAATATCGCTGTAATTTTATTTACCTAAGCGGTTCGAGATGAAACTCAACATCATCCGAGCGATGTTCCCGGTTGATCTCTCGAGAGAGCCCGGGGTCCGCTTTCCTACTTTTACGTCTCCATTTCGCACGATCTTCGATATCCCGCTTAGTGAGGCCATTTGCACGCATGTCCGATCTTACGACGTCAAGCCAGCACTTCTTGGGTCTTCCCAATCTGCCGCGGCCGGGCGGAGGCGCCATAGCAAGACATTTGTTTCCCATGTAACTAGCCGGTTTTCGTAGAACGTGACCCTACCCCCGTAAACGGCATTCTTGCAATTTATCTGCAATGTCTCAGACACATAGGCTGCCCCTGATGCGGGATACAAAGCTAACCTAAAGTTTTCATATTACTACGTGGAACAGTACTTACGCGGGTAAAACAGCGGGATTTTGCTAGTGTATATTACACCAGTACCTATACTATCAGATAGTATACATTTTTGCTGCAAACGCTCCGACAATTTGTTAGCAAGTTATATAAAATTATACTTTATCTGTATGTGCATCGTGGCATCCGCAGTTAAGGTCGACCTCGGTAAGATTACAGATACTGCACTTCTGAGAACTGTAGCGCATTGCACTGTGTTTTTGCAGTGTCGTGTGCTTTGTGTAGGAGTAAATGCCTACCTAATGTAGTCTGCTGGTCTTTGATACATTAAATTAAAATACTGAGCTGTTTTCTTACGGTTGGCAGCCATTTAAGGAGGATGGAATTGGTTAGTTAAAAGAGTTAGCGCTGTATCGGGGACCTGTAACTACAATAGAGTCCTAGACTAATATGAACTAGCAGAGTCCCGGGTTTTACGAGCGTAAGTCTTAATACCGTGGACTTTCTCAAAAACACTTTCTTAGTGGACACCGCAAAGAACACACTTTACAAATTTCATGTCTGTATATAGGACCAGCGGTTTGAGCTCTGCGTTAATATGTAGAACAATCAGGACTTTGAATTTTATATATAAAGATAGTTGTGAAAGTTTGTGTGTAAGTGTGTTTATGACTTCTAAAACATTTAACAACAAGAAAATATAGAAAAAGCCTACCTATACAGGAAAATTACTGTTTTCCCCTACACTCATAGAAAAACAACACAATAAACAATCGCTCGAATAAATATTGAATATTTATACCGTTTCTTCATGAAAATGAATTAATTCGTCGATCTGGAAGAACGAGAATGCCTCGCCTCTCAAATTCATCTGAGCCCCGTAAATATTTTATTGCCTAAGAAAAAATGCCCGGACAAATTAAGGGGAAATTGCGAACAGTTTTTCAATCTTATATCTTAAGTGGTATGAGTGATAAAAATAAATTTAGCGCTTGTGGGCATTTATTGCTGAGATTTTCTAGAGGTTTTTTGAAGGGTGTGTTTTTCATTGCGCCGGCTTGTTATATTATTATGAAGTCAAGTTTAAAATTATGCTTTTAAGAAGGTATTTTGAAGTGTAGCGAAACGGACTGTGTTTTTTACGTAATGCGTTCACCGTAACATGTTTTTAAGGTTTATTGTAATCGGCTTGGTAATTTTGATAAGAAGAAGAATATACAAAATATTCACAGACTTATTCACACTTATACTCGGATACGTATTTAATCTTAACCTAAAATTGTAATTTATAATTATTTAGTAGAGTTAACAAATTTACTGTAAGAAAGAAACTCATTTTTTCCGGTTTTAATCTCGAAATCCGAAAATTAAAACTGAAAATAAAACTAAATTATGGTTGATTTAAATATTAAGCAAGCCCTACCTTATTCTGACCCCATATTCTGGTTATCACCTACGAAGTAATTTAATCTGAAGTTAAATTTATGCAAATACAAAACAGTGCGGAAGTAAGTAATGTCTAATTTATAATAATAAAAAAAACAACTAATTAAAGTTGTCAGTGGATTTTTTGTTACCCATCGAAAATAATTTGAACCAATAGTAACTTGGATACTTTTATATTTATTTTTTCGTTGAAAAAGTTGAAAGTTTGTCATAAAATTAAATGTCGCAAAGGCTTCGAAATAGGAGAACTTAACAGGTTCGCGTTGTTCTACATACATTGTAAGATAAAGAGCTTCTTTATTGAACACTGAATTGACTTAAGTTATTGAAATCGATAACAAAATGGATTATTTTCAATAAATACAAAGTATAGACTCTATATTTTTAAATTTAACTACGCAATAAAATTTTGACAAATGATTTTTTTCTAACCATACATGCTAAGACAAGCCTTTATAAAGTTTTTTCTAACCTCTTTATATCAAACAAAAGTATCCTATGTTACTCCTCGATAATGTAGTTTACTATTGGTAAAATAATTTTTGAAATCGTTCCTGTAGTTTCAGAGACTACAGGATTCGCTACAAATTTTTCCTCTTTACAATTAATTGTTAAGTATAAATTAAGAGCAGCACATGAATTAAAAGCAGCACATGAGCACATTCTTGAGCACATGAAATTTCGATGAATTCCATTTATTTTTTAATTTGTTCGTGGCAATTCCTATACCTATAATTTTATTAGTATAAAACAAAATTAGATATGTTTAAGACAATGACCGATAAAACTGGATAGAGTTTATGTGTATAATTTAGTCTCTGAAGTTTATTTTAATACCTTACCTAACTAATTACTTACAATAACTAACTAATTGAAGCGAAAGTTTCCTCATTTTGAAAACTCCATCTGCAGCAGCTGCAAGCTTATGAAAATTACGTTCTAAAATTACTTATTTATCGAACCTATTTAAACAACCATATTGGTTTACTTTGTAAGTAAAATGCCATATTGAAAGTCTACAGTAATAAACATATTATTTCTATGTACGAGCACCTTGAGCCTTAAAGTTTAAATGGAATGCGTTGGTAGAAGCTGTTTTCTGTATTCATAATATAATAAGGTAGATAAAGTCTTTAGGTTCCTTAAAGATTCCAAGTAAATTATAAAAATTGAAGCCAAATTTTTTTAGTATGATCTTAAGGATCAAAACTAAACTCGAAACTCAAAATTATATTTATTCAAACAGATCTAAATACAACATTCATAGTGTGAGTTAGGGTAACTATCACGTTTCTGTTGAAGTTTCGTATTAAATCCGCTAGGGGCGCTTTTCAACTTATCATACAATTACGGTGTACGATAGCTATGCTTATAATAACATTTCGTCTACGAAACATACACTGGGATATATGAGGAAATTAGTTAGTCCTACCCGGATACGTATTTTATTTATTTATTTTTAGTCAAATAACACGACTATACAACCAATTGCATTAATTGACTAAAACAATTATATCTAAAACCTGTCAACAATGCCTCAGCATTGTTAGATATTTTTCGAAAACTGTTTAATATTTTTTGGATATTTTCTTGCAAAGTTACCAACGATTACTGAACCGTATTCGAGAAAAGTCATGCCCAGGGCACGTATTCTATAACTAAAATATCTTAACTAAAATAACTAAACTGACTAAACGTCTAATTTTTACTTATCTCGTTATCTTTTATCTAATTAGTTAATTTTGTTTCAGGCGTGTTGCCGGTAAGGTTCGGGCGCGGCTCTTACGCGGTCGACCTTACTAACAGGTGAGGCGGCGTCGCCAACCAGAACATGATACTAAGGTTTGAATTTCTACTTTATTATCTATTGCTTAAGTCCGCTTTTTGCTTGAGAGAATTCAGCTTTGAGATGTAAATTTCAAATGAACGCCTGTGTCTGGCTATATCGGTTTTATACCTATCTATAATATTGTCGTAAGATTATATAGTTAGTTTGTGTGCGTTGAACGGTTTTAAGCTGTATTGTCTCTTATGAAATATGCATTAATTTAGTTAATTGAATTTCTAGTACTTTTGTGCGAAATGAAAATTATTATGAAATTGTTAGTTATTTATCTATTATCTATCTGGGCTCTTAATTTTATATACCTAACTATAATGTCTAAACATCGCTTCATCATTCTTAGATTTTTTTCGAAAACGGTTACGAATTTGTTGGCTTATAAAGCGTTGCTTTCCTGCAACAGCAAGCAACTACGTTATTAAAGTAATTAAATTACAATTACATTGAAAACTAAATAGATTTTTTAATTAATTAAATTAAAATTTTAAGAAGCTTTAGCGACACTTTGGTAAAATTTCAAAAATCGTTGAACAATTTTCAAGAAAGATTTAACAATGTCTCACATTGTTAAGATGTTTTAATTATAGAATACGTGTCCACTATAGAAATCAAATTTGCAATCGTCTGTAATACATGTAGGTGATCGCTTACGTCTATAAAAGCTAAAGTTAATATCATATTTGTTTTAAGTTTATATCTGTAGGATTTTATCGATCAATGATTTTAACTTTCCAATTTTAGTAGACTCATCATAAGGCACCAATCACTTTTACTATTTTATTAAGTACTCAGAAGTTGTATTACTTAATAACGTAGTACTTAAATACTATATTAACTTTCAAATCTTTAGCTACAATATTTTGCTGGGACCGAAGACGGCCTCACTCCCTCTCTTTTAATATGCCCCCGAAATTAAACTATTTTCACACATTTTGACAAGGTTTCACGAAAATAAAATTTCAGCAACACATTCCCACACAAACACTTGAATTTGTATAATTATGTTTTGTGTCAATTGGCATTTACAAAAGTGCGAAACTAACGTAGGTTTAATAAACGTTTAATACAAAGGAAATAAGGGCTGATTCAAACCGTGTCGTGTCCGAGACGGGCTATTGTTAAATTAAGACAGATTTTTGCATGTTCTCCGTGCCTGTCCGTACAAAACAAAAGCTACACACGTTACACATAAGTACAAGTACAAGTTATACATAAGTAGCTCGATTCAGACACATCTCAGTCCCGGCCCAGTCTAATATGAATCACCTTTAATACCCGGCTTGTCATATTAACAAAATATCTTAATTTTATTATAGTCAAGTAAATAACATTTTAAATTAAATTCTGCAACAAAGTTACGATTGTGTTATTGACGACGATATTTTAATCTGATTGCTGCTTAATTTTATATTCTTTCGAGTCCGTGATATGCAACCGAGTTCTTTTAAAAGATCTCGCAGATGAAGGAATTTAAATCGACCGATGGTTTTTTATCATTGGCATTGATTTCTACCGCGTACAAGTCCCTACAATTTATAAAATTACCGCTGTTTGTTGCTTATTTAACATGTATTATATACGATTTTTTTAGGTTTTTTAAGCCTAAACCTTGCAAAAAAATTCTACCACCACTGCAAAAAGGTTCATGGGTACCACAAAAGATTAATTCCTTTAGGATATAATTTGCTTTTTCATCTGTCCATAACCATCAATTTTCATAGGAACGATTGTAACTAGTTAAGAGTACCTAGCTACCTATTAATTAAGATTCTGGACTTACATAAAGCAACCATCACGTACCCTAGTTAGTACCTAATAGATTATAAAAAAAAACATGTCACAAAATCAATTCCCTAAGCAGTCAATTGCAATTATTATCATTGTACCTTATAAATTTCTGTGACTTTTAAATTTTAGTCTGTAATTATTAGTAAAAACTCGCAATAGCTACGGAGATATAACATGGTTAATATAATACAGTCGCAAAAAAGGCCCTTAAAATAAATAAACCGACCGAAAATAACTCAGTCTGTGAGCGCCCTTAACTTTAATATTTCGTGCCTGAGATATGGAACAGACTTCTTTATAAAATAAAAGAGAGAAAAAAACCCGCACGTACTCTGTTTATTTTATTTGCGAGAATTTCGTTTATATGTATCGTTGCAGGTTGCAGGTAGGTATTTTTTGCGGCGACTTTAAAGGTAAATGCAGCTGCAAAGTGCAAAAGGTTTTAACAAAAACGATTAAACTTCTCACTATGTAGAGCGGACAACATGACTATTTTCATACAAATACACAAATAGTTTGTTTTCGTTTTTTTTTCTATGCTATAGTGTGACACATGAACAATATCTTTGTTCATACAGCATAGGTACAGTCCACGCTTTAGAGATTTTTTTATATCAGACCGGGCCGTGTCCGGGTGGAGGCGGGGACGGGCTACTGTTGTATGATATAGTTTTTGTTTTGCATGTTGTCCGTGCCTGTTCCCGCCCCTGCCCGAATACGGCCCGTTCTAATTTAAATCATCCTTTATGTGTGGACTAGCTTTTGAAACATTTTTTGTCATTTCTTCATTATTTAATTTTAAAAAATGTGAAGTATTTTCAGTTACTTCACATTTTTTATGCCCTTATCTAAGAAAAGGTATCCTTAGTTAACTAATAGGTAGAAATATATTTTAGTATTTGTCTTTTTGTAGAAATCTAAATCATAAAAAATGCCGAAATATTGTCAATTTGAATGATCTCTTCGTCATCGATAAAATTGCAGTTATTATCTACTTATGAAACAATAATCAAACCAGAAATATGGAATATAAAAAGCCTCTTGAAAAGCAAATGCGAAACGAAACTTCTCAAGTTATGTCCCCATAACCGACAATTTTTTACATTGCTTACCTAATCAAATGCGAAAGTAAACCAAAAATACAGGAATTTGTAACCGATTCGCCGATAAATTTACATAGGTATTGCACACTAAACGCTTTCTTGAACCAAATTTGTTCTACTCATGAAAATGGTTCACGTTCCACGCAAATATATCTATACCTATCTGCTTAACCATCAGCGGCGAAATGTAGAAATCACATTGAAGATAAGCCGAATAACTTGATTTGACGGTAGCATAGAAAGAGTTAAAAATAGTTTTGGGACTTTTACGAAAAACTGAATTTGGCTATATATTTATCGTGTTGACTCAGAATCTTGGTTTATTTGTAACACCTAATTGAAACCATATACCTGTATCTGTTATAAATTTTACCTCGTTAGGGTTTGTACGTTTTTAAGCATATCGAATGTGACTCACGGACAGACGGACAAGCGAGTGATCTTATAAGGGTTTCGTATCCAAAGGGTAAAAATGGGACCCTATTACTGAGTTCCTTTTGAGGTGCAGAAATGCTTAACCAATATCATTAAATATATCACGAATTTACATAGATAAAAGAAAAACCCTATAGTTTGGCCAACTAATATTCAAAAGACTTAAAATATTACCATACATTTTTTATAATTCAATCAACATAATTAACACCTAATTTTTTTGCATTAATGCAAACTTTGGCTAGGAATTGGCTTCAAGGGACAAACTGCAACAGATTCACTACCAATCCATCTACCGCGGTACCTACATACTTCTATAAGTCTAATCTAAAACATTCTAAATTCATCGATCGATGTTTTCTATCGCAGAGCGATCTATTCCGGCCCGAGTAGTGATTACGTATCACAGTACGTCCTTGGAACGTACACATACCTATGAGAGTGATTGGAATAGTAAATAGTGAGGACCACCAGCCTATCGATAGTGAGCACGATACGACCAAAGTTTTGGTAATCCGGTGGAAAATTAAATTGGGAGGCGTCGTCGCTTTGTCGTCCTATAGTAGTTAGTTAGGTATTCTGTCCGAATAACTTGTTATTGTGAAAGGATTTGGTGAATTTCTATCGAAATTTTCCGTTGGTTTTTTGTGAATGGGTGGCTTGCGACCTAAATGTCAAGAGATCGATTAAAGTTGTTTAAAGGAAATATTTAAATGAATATTAGTTACCATGACCTCAGTAAAAGATTAGGTAATATGAATATTTGTTCCGTTATTTTATAATAACAAACCTCGTTACTTCACTCGGCTTTGTATTATCTACTATTAACTTAATAGGTACTTCAAGATTTTGTTTTTAACAAAATTGCATTCAATAATTTTCACTTGCGGCGATGCTTGAACTCGCGTCTTTGAGTCGGTACCCCAACGTCTTTACCAACTAGACCACGCAAGTCCCTGCCTCGAGCTGCGAAAATCATGAATAGTATTGTTTCCTGGTTATTTACGATTAAGGCACGTTTGAGGTATAAACAAAAAAATAAGAAAAACTTAATACTTGCAATTTTTTTAACTTCCAATATCATTTAAATCGTAGGTAGGTCGAAAATGGTTCTGCATCTATTTGACCCGGAACTAGCTTAGATATAAAATTAAAAAGAGTTTCTTACGTCTTGATCCTGAGTGCCTTAAAACTTGAGGAGAGATAAAGAGCTGAAGTGAGCCCACATTAGTTATGTACAGTTTATGACGTCCAGACAGTTCTAAAAGCACTGAGCGCACTTTTGACATGACGTTGCCTTTGGAAGGTAAAGTTGTGAAAACTCGGACGTAATCCTACCTACGAACGAGGTAGGTACGTAACTAAAAGTTTCATATAACCCCAACTGCACAGCAGGTCACATTACATCAGAATTTTGAAAATAATTTTGAAATCGAATCTATTATCCTTTGCTTTTGAACTATAATTTAACGTTCACCTACGACTAAACTAAAAGCATAGCTCGCCAATTTTTAAAAAAGCTGATCGAGCAAAACTGGCATAGTTTGCGCTTTGCGGTGCACTATTAAATATAATATTATAAATGGAAAGTTTAAATGTTTGGTTGTCTGTCAATCACAAGTGTAACAGTTTATACTTTTCATCCCGGTATTTCAACGGGATCGAAAACTACGGGCCAACCCGCGGGGCATATAAAACAATCATAGACCCTGAAACTGACTACAACGCCTCATGTTATCGCGCTCATCAAGAAACAGAAACACAACCTATTTATATCTCAGTAAGCTGTACCCAAGATGTTTTGACGTCTCCGATTTCGGCCATCAGTCGCTAAGACGTATTTAGAATTGCAAATGAATCGTCCGTTTTCTCTCGTGTCGTAAACTCTGGGATATGATCCAGTCAGTTTTCGCACCATTAAACTCTTGGACAACCCCCACCCTCCGTAAATATATTATTATGCGATGTCATTTTATGTTTTGAGTATTAAATACTGTTTATATAATTGTTTGTAACTGTGTTACTGATTTCATTACAATCAGCTTTACATTGGTACTTATTTATGTAGAAAAAACAGAATACCATTAACTGGTAAGCATATGACAACAACAAAAAGACGAAAACAAACTATAGTAGGCAAAACAAAAAACTTAAACCTACTTACCTAAAAAAATCAGGGAATGAAAATTGACACATGGCATCCACATAAACTGGCGACCAACAAATGTAGTACTTCATGATTTTGGTATCCAACCATGAGGCACGACATTTATCCGTAGTAAATATTATTATAGAATAAGAACTATGAACTTTATGGGGATGCATTACTTATCGAATGTTATTCATTGAATAAACAGAGAAATTACAATACCTATAGCAGGTGCTATAGCCAAACGCGTAAACTTTCTGCCACATGTCTTTCAAACGAGCAAGATTATTGAAAGAAGAATTATATGCTACGTAACGTAGCATTTATTTTTATTCGTTTATAAAACAACAACGCTTATTTTAAACAAACTTTGAAATAGATATTCTCTGGTAAAGACAACAAACTCAAACTTAGCGGTTACGTATCCTTAATGATGAGACCGTCATCGTCATCGTCACTGCTCTGAATAACCACCAAAATAGAAAGAACTCGAGCAATTGATCGCTCCAAAACTTGCCTGCGACCTAACCCACTAAAAGAGAAAATAAAAATGATTTTTGTTAACTTTCCTGTCATTGTTCATCACGGAATATATTCGTGAAATGGAGTAACTGTGTGCCAAATACCAGTAGTAGGTACTACGTGGTTTTCCAGAAACCCTAGTTTCGAATCACTCAACAGATGGCGCTACTTTCACTCTACTCTAATCTATGGCCGTCAAGTTCTTTTTGAGGGTTAAATATTTTATTAAATAATCATTTCCTTTAGTCCCTACAACCATCCCTATGGTATCCATAAATTGTGTATAATGCAAAGCCCCAAAGAATAAAGAAAAATGTTTTATGACATATTTTTCTTTCTCTACCAAAAATGCTCATACTAGAGCATGAACAATTTTCGTAGAGTAAGGACAATTTTTGTTCTGTCTAGTGGCATAGACCCCCAGATCTAATTAAATTGGTGATAGTAAGCGGGCCGTATGTTAGAAGTCGACGGCTTGTTTCGGGATTGAGTCGTAAATGTCAAGTCGAGTGGCCTCTACCATAGTTCTCTCACTATACATACTTATCTATGTGTCTGTAGGTACGTATACTTAAGTAACTAAGTGCTAGCAGGAAAGGGAAAAGTTTAATTCTCATCCGCATTAACTGAACTTTTGGGACAAGAACTTGGAAAGTTTGATGAGTAAGTTTTTTGAGTTGTTGCCCAACTTTGAATTAGGGTTTTAAAACACTGCGCTCTTGCACTTAGAATATTAACACAAAAGAAGTGAGCGTGCCTTTAACAGCTACGGTACTACACATGGATATGTGGTAGGTGGCTTCTCTACCGGCCCCAGCGAGGTTGTCGTTAGCTCCTCTTTCGAGGAACGAGTGGTGAGCGGCTTCATTGCTCCGGTACCAGTCTGGACAATCTGGTAGTACCACTTTGGTACGGGGTAGCTCTCCCTTTAGAGAACCGAATCTAGCGTTTGGGGACACGATCTGTCTATAACTGATCCCGGACGGTTGCCCTCCGGGGTGGCCGGACGGAACAGCGGACCCATCTCTTCATACCCTAGCTGGTTATAGCTTGGGACGCTATAACATATATACGTAGGAGACTTGGAACGGGTTGCTGCTAGTAATGTCATATGATTTAGATATTTTCTGTATTTCTCCAAAGTAAGCTTACATAATGGGCACTATAATAGCTACAGCCTAAAATGTCAGCCTCAAAAAAAACAAAGTTAAACACGAAATGTTTCAAAACTTAGGTAGGTAATCTAAGTATGAATTTACGACGCCATACACCACGATATTTACAACTTAATGTTACATGCGTCAAAAAAAACTTGTAAACATGTTTTTTTTCTTTTTTTAGGGTGGCACCCCTTAAGAAAGTTGATAAAAAAGCCGTAGCATTTGGTTCAAATCGCCTATTTTATGTAAACTTCGTGACTTTGCGCCGTATCGAATGAGTTGGAAGGATTTTCTTTTAATTTATTTTCTTTTCGAACAGGAAATAAAGCTGCCTGTTCAATGGGATGCTTGTGGGTTTATTTTATATATAGAAGATTCGTTTGAGTGACATTTAACGGGCGGCAAATTATATAATCTGGAGTTCCTCAGCTTATTAGTCACGCTGCGTTGAAGCCACGGCATACTTCGTAATAATCATTTCTACTGTGTAGGTAGTAATAATTAGGTACGTTAGATATTTTTAAGGGCCCTATTCTGAAAAACTGAAAATCAATGTCGGGCGCATCGAAAATTGTTGATTATTTCATGACGGAATGTAGAACTTTTTTTTGTGTACAGATTGTAGGCGACATTGTTTCCGATATTTTAGTGCAGTTTTCATACAAATATGTCTAAACGTATTGAAGCCTATCGACATTTTAGCCAAATCAGACATTTTTTGTCTAAAATTTGGATAGGCTTTGCACCAATAGGAGGTTCTTGTCTTAAAACTACACCAAAATGTAGGAAACAATGTCACCTACAATCTGTGCACAAAAAAAAGTTCTACGACATTCCGTCATGAAATAATCAACAATTTTCGATGAGCCCGACAGGGATTTTCAGTTTCAAGGTCGTTGGCGTATATACTCCTCTTAACGACAAAATATTCAAAAATAAAGAAATGTGTATAGGTAGGTACCTACTAGTGTGAGAAATTGGTATGTGGAAGAAATCGCTTTAAGCTATAACGTCGCCATCTGAGCAGCGTTCTATTTCTGAGCTTTTTGTGGTTTATTTTCTTAATTTATTGTAACAATATTTATTCTAAGTTTGGCAAATAAAGCTGTCATCTATCTTTCTATCCATACTTCTTTTTTAATTATAGACTACGATCTGACGTTTTTGGTCTTTATTTTTGACATTTTTTCCTTAGAAAGATGTGTCAAATTATACTCTACAATTTAAAAATGAAGTATATGTGGTATGTGCAAAATTATTTGGTCCCACAAATGACAAAATTATTTCAAAAAGGGAATAAATTATAATGAAAGTTTATTATAAATTCTGTACATAAATGAAACCACAGGGGCACCTAGTGTCGTATCTATCGACAATTAAAATTCTAATATTCTTAAATAGGTACCTAAAAAAATTAAAAGACAACCCACACAAGGACATAAATTAAACAATTTATTGTTAAAGAACTTCATAGTAAAAAACCTGAATATTTTTTATATGTAGGTATTATGTAGATAGGTTCTTAATTTCAAAATATGATAATTAAGACGTTTACTCAAGTTTATTCAGCTATCACTTTTTTATATTTTAAGCTTTCAAGTTTACCTAAATTCAGAATTTGTAGATAATATTATTTCTTTTAGATATTGTAGGTACTTTTTATCTAATATTGTAATAAGATTTTTTGAATTATTAGTAGGTACCTACCTACCTACTTGTAGCAAAATTAACAAAATGTCCAAGCCATAGCTCAACTAAACGAAATTCAAACATTAACACCAATACAAACTGCGCCACGAAATAAGTGCCATTGTTTCGCTAGTTTCTTCGTAACTTTCAGTAGTAAATACTACACCAGTAAGACTTATTTAGTGGCGTCAATTGAGTACCATAGTATATTGTAGATGTGATTGGCGTGGCTAGTAATTTAAAGTATCTATTACTATTATAAAGCGGAAGAGTTTGTTTGTTTTTTTGTTTGTTTGTTTGAACGCGCTAATCTCAGGAACCACTGGTCCGATTTGAAAAATTCTTTCGGGGTTAGATAGTCATTTATTGAGGAAGGCTAGGACTTTTGATCCCGATATTCCCACGGGATCAGGACTTATGCGGGTGAAACCGCGGGGAGCTGCTAGTTAACTAATATCAATGGGTTATATTGAACCGGCAGCTGTTGGCTACTAAAATAAGTATATTGATGGACAGCTAAATCGTTTAAGCCTGGTGTCTTGGATGAATTACAGTTGTTATTCTCTTAGATATAGGTTGAATTTATTAAATTGATTGGTCTAGTTTAGCTTCGAGATCATTTGAACCAATTTTGTCTTGAACTTTATGGTATATTAAAATGTCGTGATCTGTTAGGTAGGTATACTGCGACTTCTGAGGATATTACGGCGGCTTTTCTTAAATAGGTAACCAAATTGACTCAATACCTATTTCTTGAGTTAATGTGTCTATTGACAGGTGATTTGTGTTTGTGAAAAAAATACGAGTAGGTATACTTCGTTTTTTAATTTCAGACTACGATTTGACGTTTGATTCTTAGTATTTGTCATCTTTTCTCCAGGAAGATGTCTATGATAAATACAAAGCGTCAAAACGTCAGATTATAGTCTGAAATTGAACAACAAACTTAAGCTGTTGGCTGTAACCAAGATAATTAAATAATTAGTATTATAACCCCCTTACTTATAAACGATGACTAAGTTTATGTAACGTTTTTCACTGTCTGTTAACGTTGAAACTTCATGTCACAGTAAAAGACAAACGTTACATAGAGTTAGTCATCGTTTATAAGTAAGGGGGTAAATTTACAATATTTTAGTCTAACTATAAGATATTAATATTTGTAATTTCTTTTTGTTTTGTTGACAGATTACCGTGCCCTTTTACGCAGACGTCGCTAGCTAGTCTACGACAAGGTGAATATTTCTAAAGTTTACATTATTTAATTTTAAGAACCTACTAGGTAACTACTTAGTGACTTAATGTCACAACCTCTACTTATAGTGAAAAATTACGTAAATTATCATTACGTAATTTTTCATTAATTCTGTAGACCTTCTCTTTAGAGTTAAAGTTTCGCATTACGTCCGCTAGAGGCGCTGTACAGTATTCAGTACGATTTTGGCGTCTACGTTATGGTGATAGTAACTCAGATTCTTTTCGATGGATTTCGATGTCAAGAATACCTCGAACTTCCTAGAAAATGCTGCTATTTAATTACAGAAAATTACATTAAAAAAAATAGTTGGATAATAGCAAAGAACAAGACATTTACGAACTTAAAAACTAAGATTTTGACCTACTTTCAGAGTTTTGTAATTTTCTTAGAAATACCTTTTTTTGTCGACCAAATATTTTCTCTCTTTTAAAGTTTTTCTGTATTTTTTTTTAATTAGTACCTAAGTAGATGATAACATTATAATGTCATTTATTTGAATAGAAAGAAAGAACGTAGATAGGTAATATCACATTAAAATTTGCATTTCCTTTAAAAAGAAAGAATGGCCGTCGAAAGTCACTGGTGAAAATATATAATTTGCAAATAATTAAGAAGCATATCCACTCTCACCTCGATCAAGTAGGTAAAAACTTTCATCTCAATCCAACGGTACGTACCAGTTTCATGACGACCGAATGGTTTCTTAGAACGATCGCAATTGGTTGAAATTGGAAATCGGAAATTTGTTGATTGGCCAATATTTTAACTCGCCTGGCATGTCATAAAAAGTGATTGCATACATACGGAGTCGAAATTCAAAAATGTGCCGATTGGTTAGGAAATGCATGTTAAGAAAGGTATTTTTTTTTATTTAAGATTGGGTATTTACTATTAGTACCTTGTTTTTTATATGGAGTTCGGTATTTTGCCAGTAATTTCGACTGGCTTGTTCCAATACTAGAGAATTTGGGTAGATGAGGAGTTGATGACAGTTAGGGGTTTCATATCGGACACTACCTCCTTTCGCGTGCGTCTGCTACACTTACCTACTATTACCAAAAAAACATATTTTTTTTTAAAGTAAGATACCTACTTTACGCTTACAATAATCTCCAAATACGGCTTTCCATGCAAAAATGCAAGTATAGTCATAAAAAAAGTATTGATAAAATAACGCAACGTAAACTTCTTTCAATCAAAATGGCAGTAAAAATAAATTATCTTCAACCTATATAGCGAGTATTTCACATTTTCACGTCTCGGAGTGGCGCGGCGTTTGCGCAACCCAACGCACATGTTTCAGATAAGAAAGCTTACTTTTATCCGCGTTTACATGGCCGACCATTGGCCTGGAGAGTTTCCTAACGTAAATATTTATAGACACGCCAGTTGGGGATGGATTCAGGACGAGATGAGAGTTTCATCTATTTAGACACCTATAGTGAATCCTGAAGAAGAGACCTGTAAAGGTCTCGAAACGTTGAGCATTGAAACAATTCTAAAAGTAGTAAATAACACGCGATCAAAACCGAAAAAAAACTTTGATCCAACATTTCGAAAACCGGAGAAAATTGCTTGTTTCAGTAGCTATCAGATTTTGAGTAGCGTTTCATTATGCGGCCGTAATAGATAAAAGAAAATCGGAAGTAAATCTTTAATGTATATTTTGGTACCCACCAAGAAATTCGTAAAAGATTTCTTCCGACTTGTCTAGTACAAAAAACTTAACAGACGAGTAATAATTCTAACTCTTACCGCTGGAGATTAATTCAGTCTAGCTAACTCTAACCCCTCTCAAAAGCCCCTAAATCCGTTCCCCCAAGGCAGCATACAGGCGCACACTTGTTCCTATGTTTGTTTCTGTCATTCAACGCGCGGGAATCGCGTCTGGCTCGCTGTGCAGTACCTACCATAGATAATGTTACTTTCCTTTTGGGATTTGTTTATGTTTACGTATCTTAGGCGACATAGTCTGGTAACAGTATGTAGGTACTGTGACTGGGACTGTTTTTACTGTGTGGCGAAGGCAAGAAACAAGGTTGACTTTTGATATTATTAAGTGGGTGTGGGAGAAAAATATTTGTTTATTTTGTATTAGATACAAGAATGAATAGAATGGTCGTAGAGCCAGAAAGGAGTAGTAGGCGAAATACATAATAGCTACCTATGGAAAACATGGGAGTAAAACAGCTATACTGATTTTTTTAATAGTAGACTACAATTTGACACATCTTTCTAACGATAAAATGTCAAATATAATAAACGAAAACGTCAGATTATAATTAAAATTAACTACGTACTAACTATCCCTAAGTGGATAATAATGACATGACCTGCCGTTCCTCCATACTAGCTAAAATAGTAAAATAAATTTAGCAGAATATGTCATATTTATTACATAGCAGATTATAAAATTGGTATAGGTATAGATCATATTACAAACGTGTTTATCTAGGTGTAACAAAACAAACAAATTTCAACACCTATCCAAAGGTTGAAAATTTCCATAAATCACACTAGAATCATCGATTTTAACATTACAAAAGACACGCAATAATCCGTGTTATTAGTATTGTTGACACGTCTACAGTTGTTGCGAATTTATAGCTTGGTATTCGGAACGATTCTATCCTTTGTAGAAGTGCAATTACGGGCACTACCTACTCTGAAAGTGTGGGAAGTTGGACGAGCTTTTTTGTTTGGTATTTGATGGACAAAGTGCGAGTGAATGGCGATTTCAATTCCACATAAGGACATAATATGGTCTTTATAGTTTTACTAAAACCAGCTCACTATCCCACCCTATCACAATTGCCCAATAGTTTCAACCGTAGTTTTTCATCTAAACGGTGATAGTGTTTAGATTCATTTTATAGCGAAAACAAGGATCATTTGTCAGGGTTTGTCAATCGACTTCAAAAAAAAGGAAGAAGTTCTCAGGTCGACCTATATCTTCTATATCATGATAGGTGGTTAAAATTAATATTGTAAAAGGCCCTTGCGTGTGAGTTTCAGCCCCACGCACACCTTCCATAGGTCCGGGGGTCCATAGCCTTGTAATACAGAGCTGAGCAGAGCTGTAACACAATATTCAATTTTTATCTATTACTTTTCAAAACCGAAAACAGAGTTTCAGTTTAATCCAACATCGCGAAAATAGAAGCAAAATCAAAGAAGCAATTCAAAGAAGGATGTATTTAATTGGCTACATCGATTTAAGCAAAGACTACGCCAATCATCGATATTACCAAGAACTACCTAATACTAACCTCTGTAAAAATCGCTATCCGCTATTAACAAATACTCAAACCAAAATTACCTGAAACATATTTTGACAATTCGGCTCTTATTAACATAATGCTCGCATTAAGTTGCCATGTTAACATGATTTAACGTTACTTACGTTATGTACGAGTGTGTTTACCTTTGTAACTTTGATATATTTTATTACTCTGAGTAAACACAAGGTGTGAATATAAGTTTTATTGGTTGTAAGTATTGTTCATTTGGCTCTGTGAATAAAGGGCGAACTTTAAAAAGGGATGTCTTACAAGTTGTATTAAGGTCTGTTTTGTTGATTTAATGGTATATTACCTATTATTGGTCGGGTGAGAATAATTTTTATCAATTGAACAGGTAGGTATTAGTATTGTGGTTTTGAAAAGTTTAATCAATAAGGGTACATAAATTTAAATCAATATATTATATTTTGTACCTATATAGCTTCGTCTAGCCTCTAAACTAGGAATAAGACTTTTAAAATTGATACTTAAAAGACAATAAATTGTCTAAAATGGTTTAAAGATATTTTAGACAATTTATTACTACCGAAAATCTGAAAAGAGCCCAAATATACGTAAATAAATAGATAAAACTTTAAAATAAAAACGATTTTATCATAAATTATCAATAAACAAAAGCGTAGAAGTAAACTTTTCATAAAACAACTGTACCTATAATTTTAAGACTTTTGGCAAGATTAGAGAAAATTTAATGATACCTATTATATTTATTACTCATTTATTTACATTCTTACATTTAGGTTTTTATAAAAATAAACTAAATACAAAATATATACATCACCACAAAACCTATAAATAAAATTCTACCCAAGTAATAAACTTATATAAAATTAAATCTACAGGTCCCATAAACAATGTATAAACTTTGCACAAAAACAGTAAATTACTTTATTTATTTATTATTATTTTATTTAGATTTTTCTTCTGTTTTTGCGATCTTGGATAGAAATTCAACTCATTTTTAAAACGAAAAATGAATTTAATTAATATAATTATTGATAAAACTAAGTCGCTATAACAGACATATTAAAGCACCTAGTGAATATACATACTAAAACATTTCTTAGTCATTGTAGCAATCAATCCATGTAAGTATATCTATTTATAGATATACTTATACTACTAAAGAGTGTACTTTGTTGTGGATTTTTATTGGGAAAGGCTAGACCTTTCCCAATAAAAATCCACAACAAAGTACACTCATAAAGAAATCAGTAAACTCCAAAATATGGTAATAAAGCACCGACACACGGCCTTGCCTTTGACAATGGTCATAAAATATAATTATATAATTTAATCTAGTACCTAACATTATTTGTGGTGAAATTAACAGACGATAAAATTAAGTTTATACTCACAATAAAATGTGAGTGAGTTGCCGTCATAAACTCTCGCGTTTTTTATTAACTTGCCGATGGTCGAGTGACGCTTGCAGTTTGGTTAAACGGCAGTTTATGGCTATTTTGCCTCCATTAATCGCTTTACTACGCACCCGCGCCTATACTTTTGACAACCCTTTGATACAGGCGAACTTCTCATGTTAATAACTTGTAGTGTTGTTGTTACGAAATGATTAGGAAAATGTAGGAAAGTCGTTAAGGGTTTTTCTGTTTTGTTGGTATGGAATTTAGGGTCGATTTTTAGATTTAAAAAATGTCAGAGTATTTTTAAATTAAGAAAAGCTTAAAATAAAATATTTAAAAAACGAATAAATCTAAATTTTTCTTAAAAAAAGATTTTTTTTAATAACACATTTCAACCTGATAAAACAAAATTGGAACTAAGTAATTGAATAGATTGGGCGCTCGGTATAAATTCTATCCGCCCGCCTACGATAATGTAGACGCTTGTAGTAGAGAGGTAGGTAGATTAGTTCTGCCGCCCGACACCAGATGTCCGACACGGATGCGCGTCTGTGTGCGCCGTCACACTGGCACAGCGCGCCGGCACTCCGCGCTCGACCGCGCCGCAGATCGCGCGCCTCGCGTATTCACTAGCCCGACGCTACACATACGACACTCGCGACGACAACTCGTCCGTGCTCATACTCCGAACAAAAAATAAAAACCAGTTGCGTCATCAAATAATTGCCAAATAACACTTTTTTGAACATTTTGTGCTACGTTACAAAACTTTCTCGCCACCCCGAAGACTTTTTTTGCGAAAAAAAACTTAGTTTTTTCACGAGGTTGAGAGACTTCTTATCATATCAGTGACTGTTCGGCGGACTCTAGCGTAAAGTTTTAAATAATTCACCCTCGCGGACCGATTTCGAAGTTACCGAACTGCGGTCAACTCTCGTCCGGTCAGCTAGCTAAATCGGGAATCGCGTTTTAATTTTCATGTGCCGCTGCGGCGTGTGGGACGCGTGTGTCCGCGGTGCGATGTGCCCGCGACGCGCGTGAACCGGCCCGTGACTTTCCCGATCCCCCGTGGCTTGCCCGACCGCCACCCTGTACCCTGACAACCATGTCGGGGGCCTCGGCGCGCCCATGGACGCATCGGTCGCGTCGCCAGCGCCCGCATCCGGCCACTCCGCCGGGCCAGCCTGGTGGTCCATGATGAACGGGGTCGGCGGCGCGCTCTACGAGGAGGCGCACGCGTCGCCCCCCGGTGGGTCCCCGCCCGCCGCGCCGGCAGCCGCTCCGCCGTCAGCGTCGAGCGCCTCGCCAGCTTCGGTCGGCTCGAACCCTCCCCAGCCGCCTCTGCACATACCGGCCAAGCGCTACGAGCCCGAGCCGGGTGTCATCCGACACGCGCAGCAGCCCTGGGGGTATCCTCCGGACGCACCAGCATCCTTCGAGCATCAATACCCTACGGCGCCCACCTACTACAATCTGCCTGTTGAGAGGGAGCGCAAATCGGCGCTGCCCTTCTGGCCGGCCGGCAGCGGCGAGTACAAGCCGTATGCAGACGGTGGTTGTCACCAGGGTTTCTCGCAGCCTTGCTGGAACTACCCGTATGGAGCTCCGCGCGGCGACCAGCCCCTTCCATACGTGGGCGGCGAGGAGCGGCGGACGGCGGTCTCTGAGGCGTCCAGTTTCTCCCACGACGCGTACGGCCTCCGGAACTACGCGCCAGAGTCAGTGTCCAGCGCACCCTACCCGCCCCCAGGCTCCTTGCCCGGTCAGTATAAAATCTAATTTTACTCAGTTATTTACAAATTCACTTCAGCATTCACGTTTTCAACTTCCTGTAGAGTTCGTTCGTAGAAATTACAACTTTATCGAAATTCAAACATAAGTGTGGCATAACAATTTTTCGTTTATAAACAGAAAAGTTGAGTACCCGTAAACGTGAAAGTTGGAATTTCAGATGTGTCAGGCTTCAGCGAGTCGTGTTATTTTTTTTTCTCTAGCAAGATATGTGTTTTTTAAACAGATAAATTCATTAATAAATGGTATTTGTTGATGAGTTTATCAACCTTGACCCGGCTGGGCGCTACTTTCCGTCAGATGGCGCTGCGTGGAGCGCACACAGGCGCGCGCTGTGCGTGTGTGGGTCACGCACACATGGCTACCTACCGCCCGCCTGCCGCCCGCGCTCGCTGCGACCTATGTGGGCGTTATATCAACAGTTCCTACGAATGTATTCATGGCTGACTGCATAGGATTTTTCTTATCGAAACGGTTTGACTAGATAATGAGTGCGTTCGATGCACTGATTTAACTCGCTTTCTCTTGTGTATGTTTTAAGACGAGTAAAATATAAAAATTGTTTACTTGACGTAATTTAATTACGGTAATTTTATATTATATTTTTCAGTTTGTTCCATAGTCGTAATGAAAGATAAAAAGTATGAAATTATTAATAGGATGGTATCATTTAATGTTAGAAAGCAAAACGTCTGAATGCAAAGTATGGTATTACGTCTCTTTATGAGTCAGAAATTGTACCAATAATTTCTATTTACACAAAGTTCATCCATAAAAGTTCATTACCCAAACCATAAAACCCTACAAAAGAGTAAAAAAATGTCCTACTACCAAAATATCCGCAGTTTTGTATTCAGTAAAAGGTATGGGCTTGATACCGTTGCTAAGAAACGAACGGTACGCTACTCAGCAACCTAAAGAAGCCACCGAACGCACAAACCAAAACATTTTCCCACAGAACCCATAAATTTGATGAATGAACGAAACACGTGCTACAAATGTTTAAAAACGAACCGTAAGCACCTTTTTATAGGCAATGTAAAACGGCGCTATACTACCGTCAATAAATTAAAGTTTACGTAAAATAAAGCAGCCAATAAAAATGTATAACTAATAAATAAACACGATACCTGAGCGTTAAGACAATAAACTGATCTTTGTGTAGTTGTAATAAACCAAATATTGCCACAATAAACACATTATAGGTCGATGAGACGATAAAAACTTACAATCGGAAGACTTAACACCGGCTACTCTACGCCACCGTGCATATCATTCATATGCGAGTGGAGACCGAGCAACTGAAAGATACATATCACGTTTATGATTCATAAAACTGCGATGTTATACACAATAAATACTAGTTTCTTCCCCAAATCGTTGTAGTAAGTTGTAATTACTAAACTACAACCGCATGTCAATACTATGAGAGTAATAAAAAAGACTTCATTCATAAACCGCCTGACGCTAGTTCACTTTCGATCGCCGTCAAACCATAAAGATGGGTTTATCGCGCCTCCGTTACAGCAGAGGTGTAACTTGACATAATTTTGCGTAAAACGCGCATATAATGGCCCATTAAAAGGAAACAATTGTTGAAAAAGTTATACGAGTGTTCGCGTCACTTTATGATTGTATGTTTACAGCCCACCTGAGGTTGACATTGACTTTGATTTGTACATTTACGGCTTAGTAAACGGTTTGTCGAATAGCTCACTTAGTCATATTAGTTAATGTTTGTTTCGCTTTCATGAGTCTTTCTTCGCGGTTTCTAGTACTGTTTTGTTTCGTGTATCGTCTAACAGGCACATGTTTACCCTGATATTAATATTAACGAAGAATTTCATTAGTAAAATACGCATCTAAAATAAAATACTCTCAAGGAATATAGTATTTTCAAAGGATTTTCGACCTTGTCTGTACGAAATAAGTGTACAGTAGAGTTGTCCATCTGCAATGGAATTCTTGCTAAGGAAATAGTCAAAGCGCTCAGTTGGGTAGGTAAAACTTTTATGGTTGAAGAGAACCCGCAATTTTATTGCCACTGATCGCTACCTATTCCCTCATAATTGACAACTTGACTTGTCATTATTTCGTCTTCAAACAATTGCTTTTTGTTTACGAACTTATTCAACTCGTATGTTATCTTATTCTAAAGTTTTCTTTTTGAAACAATGATAACGCAGCTCATCTCTTAAGTCTCATCTACATTAACATAAAAACAAAAGAATGTGAAACACATTTAGATAAAATATCAAATTAAAACGGTCTTCAGCTGTTTCACTTCTCATTCTGTTCAAAACTTATTCACATAGATGTACCTTCATTACGACACGTAAATTAACTTTATTTTTGAAACCATTGATTAGGTTTTTGCGTGTAATCGCAAATGCGTCCTGTTTAGTTCAAATAGTCACTTTAAGTCATAAACTTAATAAAGTAGTTTAGGTAAACACAGTTACTATTTGCATAAAAAGTAGAGCAACGGAGACATTTGACTATTGTGGTAGGGCAGTTTTATGGTCTTGCCTTACTTTGACTTTTATTTGCTTAGTATAAATCTTGAGAAAACTACACAATTTTTTCCTTTGAATTTACTAAAAACTGACATATTGTTTAGGTAACGATTAAAATTTTAAAATGTTGGAATCAACTTGTAAAAAACGCAGATAGTAATTGTGTTTAATATACAGTGCCGTAGACATGCCGTATAGTAACTTTGAATCAGACGTTATGCTAAAGAGACATACTTATGACACCGTAGTTAATACATCCGTCAGCGGCTAGACAATGAGGCATCTATTTCGCAATGTTCGAGCTAGCGGCGTGCAATAATAGGAAATGGTGCAGTGTGTTGCACGCATCGGTTATTGAGAGTATCGTGGGCAGCATACAAACTTTATCGTCGGTGATCTCATCAAAAGGACCGGTCACATAAATCGCACTATGCATTACTTCTAACGGACCGCTCGACCCACAATTGTTTCTATGAAACTGGCATGGAAATGGTTAGTTAAAAATGTAATGCACGCCGGTCATACTGTTTGAAAATCGTTCAATGAAAATCGTTTTAATTGCGCCAACCGACAAACAAAACTTTTGGAAGCATTTCAACTGAAACTCATCTCGCTGAAACATGACAACTATGCCTCTCTGTATAAGTAGGTAAATTCGTTGGTTCTTAATTTGAATAGGTGCCTTCTTTGATATTTGAAACAATTGTAGTCGTGCCAAGGAATTATTTACGTGAACTAATTCCTTGTTCAAGTATGTTGTTTGTCTGAACCGTTTGTGTCTGGATTTATTGATGTTTGCTTGACTGAACTAAATAACACTAAACTTTGTCTGCACAGGTTCCCTGTCGATGTCCGTCGGAGTGGGAGTCGGCTGCGGGTCTTCGAACCCGCTAGACTGGACTGGACAAGTAACGGTGCGTAAAAAACGCAAGCCGTACTCAAAGTTCCAAACGCTCGAACTAGAGAAAGAGTTCCTGTTCAACGCTTACGTTTCGAAACAGAAGAGGTGGGAGCTGGCGCGAAACCTCAACTTGACAGAGAGACAGGTGAAAATATGGTTCCAGAATAGACGGATGAAGAATAAGAAAAATTCTCAACGTCAGGCAGCGCAGGCAGCTCAAAATAATAACAACAATTCGAATGCAAACAACCACAATCACCACGGGGGGCACCACCATGCGCCGCACCATGTTGCGCTGCACCACGCCCCGCCAGCGAAGCATCATCAGTGACCCGCGTCTTTCTCTGGGACTTACCCCCTTCACCACGGGATAGCCAGTTAAATGAGCGAGGAGTTGTTAGAGGGACATTGTGAGGAATGTGGTCGTACTTAAGGTTTCGTGGAGAAAGTTCATGTCCAGTTTGTTACCTAATAGACTCTAGGAACGTGCTAGTTGTACCGTTTCGTACGTAACGTGGACGCTTCCAGTCCCAGAGAATCTCACCTAAAGATAATATTGTGTTGTCGATTTGTGTATAGTATTAAATTACGAAATTATGTTCTGTAATTTTAACGAGACTAAGTAAAATTGAGTAGATAACGATTCCTGATATTAATTATATTTAGTAATAGCGCTGAATATGTATTTGAAATTGTTTTAAGTACGAATTTCAATTTAAAGACGTCACCGATTTAAAAAATAGTTTCTAGATAGTTTATTGAAAATAATTTTTGTAAAATATTTTGTGAGACTGCTTATTGTTGTAATCGTACTGCTATTCAGTGGGTGTATTAGTCATAATCAGTTACTTTTTTATTTTCGTTACCAAATTGTTGAATGACTCTGGTTGCTTTGGTGGCAGTTATTGATATTTCTTTGCTATCTGTAGGTACGGTATTTATATTTAGAAAATGTTGAACACTATGTAAGTTTGACCTATTACTACCATAGTTAATTGATAATGCTACATTAGCAGAAATAGAATTCAGATAATGATCAAATATTTATAAATGTTTAATTTCTTTCATAATTCGTAAAGTTGTTATAAAATATGGATTTCTGGACGAAGCTTTAACTCGGTTTCAGTAGATTATTCTTTAAGTTACTGTTATGACTTTTGATATTGAAGTTGATGTTATAATCAATACTTAGGTAATGGGCAAGTGCATTAATTTTGTCCTCTATTGATCATTTACTGTTCGCTTTAGCCTTTCTATTACTTTTATTAATTTTGTTTTAATTGAATATTTTATTATTTATTTACACACGAGTTTAACTGCAATCTATTGAAATTATATCATTATCTTCAAGTACTCAAGGTACATTGTGTATATTAATTTGGTTTTATTAAATATTATAACTTTTAAATAGAAATTGTAAAATCATCCCATTCTTTAGATTATCATCTTTGTATTATCTAGCTACATACATTTTATATCTATCTATGTACCTAATAAATGTTTCTATTGTAAACTTAGTAGTTTACTGTTATTCTTAAATCTGTATTGTCCCGTAAATATACTAATTTATAGTGAATAAAATTAGGTGTTTTATACAAAAAGGCGACCGACCTCTTCTAGGTGACCGAATTTCTATGTAATCGAATGATAGAAATACAACCATAACACTGTGGTTTACGGTTCATATTCTATTAAACCATGTCAGGTACAGAAAGCCGAGATAATCCAGTAAAAAAACCGACCCATGATTTGGTCCCAGTCCAAGAGGTACTCTGCTCATATTAAGCGTGTGTACCATTCATATTGTATGAAAACATACACGGTGTTTGTTCAACATCTGAAAAGCAATATCTAATTGGCTATATCGGATAAAAAGTACTTAAAATCGGTTTTTGAAATGCCTAATAAAATTTATATGATAAGTAATTGCTTTTCAGATAATGTCGCTTTCTCTATAAGGACCTGTATATTGAAATATTTCAGTAGATTCATCTAGAACCATACCTAAACTATTATTATAATAATTAAAGGTCTCGTAATTATATTGTACAGATAAATTAAAGTAGTTAATCACGCCAGAAAATGTGAAGTTTTGTTAAGTCTAATGTAAAATTAATATGGATGTGCTCTCGACAGTTTTATGACGAATTTAGAAAAGAATGTATGAAAGGGAAAAAAAATTAAATACTTCGTCGTGTCCTGGTTATTTTTTCTTTTGCCCTTATTTGTTTTTATTTATAAAAAATTTTAATAATACCCTATTAAGATGTTTTAATAATTAGTCTTAAATACAATTGCTTTAGAACTTAGGGAAGAAATGCAGGTAAGTTTTCGCTTTAGATTAACTTTAATATCCTGAAATTTAATAGATAAATCATTTTGATTTCAACTTTTAGAATGGGTTTTAGTTTTTCGCTACCTACTTTTTATTATTTAGGAATCAACACTGAAGAACCCTTATAAAACTACAGCCTTTATTATAAAGGACACAAAACTACTCGATGAAAAAGAAAATCGAGAACCTGATCCATTACTCGAGACATAATCAAAAAATCGAAAGAACCTCTGAATCGATTATTTAAAAGGCAAACCAGTTATAATTGAATCAGTAGCCACAGCCACCATCACATGTCCGAAAGAAAGAGATAGAGCGAAAAGCTTGGGTCACAGAATACAAAATAGTCAGTAGGTTAACTTGTAGGACCTTAGCGATCGGTTTTCGAATAGATGAGTCGTCTAATTTGAAACAAAAGTTGTAGTGATTAGGAATGACAAATGTACTACATTGGGTAGGTGCTAATCAGCAGCAACACCGAGTAAGGTTTGTGTTATTTACTTAGATTAAAACAAAAACCTAAAGATACGGTACGTAAGCTCGGAAAATGAGACGATAAAACTGCGTCTAGCTGACGCACTAGCCTCAGTCGTATGTCGAACCGTTGCCGCGTGAGCACGTCCTGTCACACTGCGATTATTTTTTTGGCATCCATAAGAATACCTTTTTGCTTATTTACATATGTCTGAATCATTTTTAAAGACAAATGTTTTAAAATACAATAATTTTATGAAAATGCATGTAGGTGTTTCTAGCTCATTTTTCGAATACGCAATGTTAGAATATACCGTATCTACTAATTTTGTTTTCATCTAAGGTTATTTATACTTACTGTATATGGAAGTTAGGTTTTGACCAACCAGTTAGGTAAAACAATCATAATACTTTAACTGATTTGACTACGAGGAGATCTTGGAGCTGGATGTTCAGGGTGAGCCGGAAATGCAGGAAGGCTCCTTACTACGGAAGGGTATTGGACCAGCATGACTAATCCATACACCACAAAGACTCAAAAAGGCTCTTCTCAGTGCAAATTAAATAAGTACATTTAAAATTAAAGAACTCGAAGAAGAAGAAGCCTGATTTGACTAACTATAGTGTCTAAAATGTGAGTGCTAGGTGGTTACCTACCTAACCTACATCTCATCGAGTCGTGTAATTTATAAGGGTTGGGTGAAAGCTTTTAAAAATAGCACTACCTACTTACGGTTCTGTGGGTGTAGCAACCACAAGCTATCCACTTAAATGGTTGTTTTTCCATCTGAAGGCAAGTACTTAACAATGGTATTAAAATTCGTAGATGCCTACAAATAATTGGGTAGCCACAGAAATGGTATTTATCTACCTACTTGTCCGATATCAGTAATTTTAATTATAATAAAAAATGGTAGGTACCTTCTTACTAATAAATTGGTAAGTAATCGTAAGTAGGTACTTAAACTAATACTTAAGGTACATACTTAATTAGGATTTAATCTAAACTATAAAGAAAAATAATGAAAAGAACACTAAATTCTTCTCAAACTCCTACCTAACACTTTAGGAAATTGAAAACTGCGCCATCTGTTATCGAACGGATGACAACTCACGAAAACTAACCTAGAGCGCGCTGTACTAACCATTATTGAATTAAATAAATGAATGAAAAAAGAATGTTACCACGCCAAAGTTAACAAACTATACCACTACTGATTGATTGTATTTGGCGTTACTTTTCGGAACTCCATAACTAAAGAATAAATATTTAAAAACAAAATATTATTCTTTTACAGAATACCTATACCACTACTGCAATTCAAAGTTTTTTCTTCTTTATGTAACTTAAGTTTATTTCGAACCTAAAAAGCTTTTAGTAAGTAGGTGTTGCTACCTAGCATATTTGCCGAAAACATGTTATTCCTGCTACTAAACCAAGCTTAACTAGGTCATTGAATCCGCCCAACAATTCCAAATGGACCGATTTTACTGGTTAACTTAAAAGGAAAAGGTAATTAAGAAAGTAGAGTACCTACATTGGGCTTTCGAGGTCCGAGATTTAATGTACAGACATGCAACAGAAGTGGCATCCACTGTTGTTTTAAAAATGTCCCATTAAATTTCTTTTTCGTCCAAGTAGGTAAATTTAATTTTTGCAATTTTTGGACTCTACAGCATTAGAACTCTAGATGTAGTGGAGGGGGACTCTTGGGAGAGTAAAGAGGTTTTAACCATGGTTAATTAAATAAATAAATATTACACACAACGCAATCTAGCCCCTAAGCACTAGGCTTACCAGACTCGTATTGTGCAGCAAATTGCACTGTTTGTAAATAATTTCTAATCTACCACAAAAATGATTGTTATGTCTGATAGTATAGTCGTTAGTCGATAGTCGTTAGGTCAAGTTAGAGGCCTTATGGCGACCTGAAAACTCTAACACCTAGGTGACCCGTACCACTACACGATAAGAAGAAGAAGAACCACAACAATTGAAATATCTACCTAAAAGAAATACTATAAAATAAATAAATAATTTCTGTAAAACTCTGCATCACAAAGCGCCATCTGCCCCATGGTAAGTTAACCAAGCTTGCTATATCAAGATCTGAAGTTGACCAATAACAAGAAGTTATTAACAAAGTAACTCGTACCTCTAGAATGTAATGTTGAAAATCTATCTACAGACTTCATTTATTAAATCGACCGATTTTTATAGGTTTAATTTATCTAGGTACCTACACTATCTTACTAATATTATAAATGTGAAAGTTTGTGAGGATGGATGTTTGTTACTCTTTCACGCAAAAACTACTGAACCGATTTCAAAAATTATTTCACCAAAAGAAAGCTACATTATCGAGAACTAACATAGGTTACTTTTGATCCCGATATTCCCACACGGAATCTTGTCTTACGCGGGTGAAACCGCGGGAAGCTATTATCTATACTTTTAAATTCAATGTCCTGACTTTACTCATCATCATCCGAGCGATGTTCCCGGTTGCATCTCTCTCGGGGTTCCGGGGACCGCTTTCCTACTTTTACGTTTCCACTTCGCACGATCTTCAGCATCGTCGCTGACTAAACGTACAACCTAAACTATTTACAGGACCAAGAGACGTGAAATTTGGAGTGTACCTACCTATGTTTTTTGTGATGTGTTTGTATGAACCAAGAAAGAGTTTTTATAACACATTTGCTCGTAAAGGGCCTCTTATTTCACCAATTTCAATATCGTAATGTATGTCATTACGTACTTGTGCGTAATCGTAAAGTAAAACGCACGAGTTTCTTTCTAATAAGGTAACACGTACGGTTTATCATGCTCCGTCTAAAACCAACGGTACTTTTTTAAATCTTAAGAAAAAAAAAGCAAAGAAAGCAAATCAAAAAGTTTTTATGTCAGAAAAGTGGTCAATATTTTATGAATAAAATTAACTTTGGGAGATAAAATATAAAAAATAAACATTTAATTCTTTAATTTAATTCATTTTGACAGTAAATTACATCTGTAACAGAAACAAAAAAATATTAATTTACTTTATTAGTAATACTGGCTGTTTTTGTACCGTTGCCTTAAAAAAAAAAGCACTGATGCCCGCGCATCGCTAATTTGTGAACAAATAAAAATTATTCCGCGCGCTTTTTCTTTCCGAGTTTTATTTATTTCCTCGCAAATGTGTTATAAAACGTCGTATGACATACGTGCGCTTTGATAATTACAGCCTCTGCTTTCTTGTAGCCCTCGCCTACGGCTCGGGCTAGCAATATCGCCTCGGCTGTAATTTTCAACTTACCGCACTTATATCATAATGTACTATTGGATAATACCGCAGGCTCGGGCCTTACGCGGGTGTTAAATTAAATAAGTACAGGTTATATCTAAAGGTTATGTATCACCAGTAAATACTATTTAAATATTGTTATACCTAACAATCTACATCTACACTAATATTATAAAGAGCAAAAATTTGTATTTTTGTGTATGTGTGTCGTAGGTATGTCTGTAATGAATGAACTTAAAAACTACTGGACCGATTTCAAAAAATCTTCCATTAAAAGAAAGCTAGGCTACTTTTGATCCCGATATTCCCACGGGATCGGGACTTACGCGGATGATATTTTATAGATTAGGTAAGTAAAACTAAAGATTCAAAAAGCAAATATTAATAGGTATACCTATATTAACATAATACTAAACAGAATTAATTAAATTTGAGAATTGTACAGTAGTTGGTACCGTTTTTTAGGGTTCCGTACCTAAAGGTAAAAACGGGACCCTATTACTGAGACTTCGCTGTCTGTCTGTCTGTCTGTCTGTTTATTGTAACGTATTACCACTAGGTATTAAATAATTTACAACTAGTTACTTAATGTAAATATGTAACTAAACAGAAATGTCGGCTGATTGGAATGTTGAGTCTACAGGACACATACTTGATCCTACCGACTCATCTCTGATTAGCATATAAATGAATCCGACCGCGACAACTTCATATAACTTTTCCACTATAACTTGACCTCCCACGCCCCTTTAAATACTATAAAATCGACGACAAAAGGGTATCAAAACGAGAATAACAGAGTTCATTCACATTGGACTGTTTTAAAGTTTAAATACCCATGGAACTCGCTGCTATTGGATATCCAGAACTGGTCGCTCGATAATTACGATAAAAATCGACAGTATTTTACACTTTTCTGTATTTAAGATTTCTTTTATCTAAAAGTATTAAAGCAACTTTGTTGCCGGCATTTTGTTTATCAGTACAGGAGCTCATTGGCCTAGCTTTATCTGCTGATCTTGAAAGGTCGTGCGGGTTAAGCAACCCTTGGCGTGGTCATTACTTGGATAGGTGACTGATTATGTGCGTGACGACACCTACGTTCTGTTAAAGTGTTTTTGCTTCTATTTAAAAAACAGACGGACAGACAGCGAAGTCTCAGTAATAGGGTCCCGTTTTTACCCTTTTGGTACGGAACCCTAAAAAGACAATACTTAGTTGGTGCCCATAGTACGTTTTTTTCTAATTTCAGACTATAATCTGACGAAAAAATTATTTTCAAGGAAAAATAGCATTGAGCTAAGTACATACAAAAATTAAAAGAAATTTATATAATCTGACGGATTTGTTCTTTATATTTGACATGTTTTCTTCAGGAAGATGTGTCAAATCGTAGTCTACAATTAAAAAACGCAGTACAGCTTGATTATTTTTAGCTATATTCCCAAGTGTTCTGATCTAACGCCATAGAGTACTCCAGGGTAAAACTGAATATAAAATTAATTTGCTTGTTTTAACTTATAAAATACACAAACACATAAGTGTGTGATGTCATAAATGATAGGTTAAATGACTTACTATGAACCGGTCTGACAACGATGAAACTGGTACCCACATAGCTATTATTAACACATAACACATTAACACATATTAACACATAAGCTATTTGTCATCCCAATATTTCCACGAGATCGAGACTTATGCAAGTGAAACCGCGAAACACAGCTAGTTCTAAAATACACGTAAACCAAAGAAGGCGCAAACTCCAAACGAATTTAAACCAAACTCCATCTAAATCCAAACCGAATCAACTTACAAAATCCTCATCTCAAAATACCTTAAAATTCCCAGCAAACTCTGCCGTAAATCCATACGTATCTCGTTTTATTTACATCAACGTAAATTAAATCCTTGGTGTTGAGCCAAGAGACGCTCGCATACAAGTAGGTACCGTTTCCAGGAGGGAGGGGGGTTCGATTTGCCTAATAGAGGGGGGAGGGGCACCTAATAGAGGGGGGGGGAGGGGCACACTCAATTACGTTGAGTGAGGTGTCCCGTTTCGTATACCTACATAATTACATTATCAGATAAACGGTTACGTCCTACATCCCCAATTTGTCGTCATGTGTAAATTTATTTTTTTCGATCTGCGCTGCGTTAAGTGTATTGGTTTTACTGGCTGATTTATTATGCATGTGTGCGTTGATGAATTTATTGTGCGCACACGTAAGTATCTTGCACGATACATAAGTATGGTATATCACGATTATGATACACTAGCAGATTCCCGCGGTTTCACCCGCGTAAGCCCCGATCCCGTGGGAATATCGAGATCAAAAGTAGCCTATGTTACTCAGGGTGAATGTAGCTTTCTAATGATGAAAGAATTTTTTAAGTCGGTCTAGTAGTTTCGGAGATTACCCCCAATATACATACATACATACATGTTACAAACGTTACCTCTTTATAATATTATAGATTATTAGTATTAGTATATTATTAGTATTAGTATAGAAGATAGCTACACAAAAGTTAAAACACAATATTGATTTTTTTTTCTATGTGCTCAAATACTATATTAACGTTAAAAAAAATGACTTACATGTGTTGACGTACAAATGACGTAATAAATATAGAAATGCTTTATTATACGTACCAACATCAAAACTTACAGTTTAGTAATGTAAAACATGTGCCCAAACTTAATGGCACAAAACAATGCCATAAGTTCATCTAAGCTCATAAGCTATCTCTTACATTTCAACGTGAAAACATTAAAATCCCCAGAAGTATTTACAAAAGAGAAATACATCTACAAAATCATATTGAGCGGGAATTTCTCAATCGCAGAGAAACAACTTGAAATCCAGTTAGCCCAGCGCAGTCGGTGACTCACACTTTAAATTTTTGCATCCGTATTACGCCCAGTGCAGGTTTAAGCGCTTAAAATAAAAATAGAATATAAGAATACCCACTAAGAAGATACAATAAAAATCAAGTAGGTATATTTACCATAATTTACAAATTTACCAATTAAATTCCATATCGGAGACAAAACCTAGGAGCAAAAGTAAATAATTATAAAACTCATTTAACTAAATAAAAAAATCTGATTAAACTCGTATTTCTGTATATTATGTATTATTAAAAGTATCTCTTAAAATACAAAACTAATGTAGCGTAAACGTGTACTTAAGTTGTATACTTACTATTACTACAGTAATTTTATTGTACAATACAACAACAAAAAAAACTTCGATAAATCGAAAAACTTTGATCAGCAAAAGTTCTCCCATTCGATCGTCATGTTTGTTACTCGAATAATAAATGTATTGGAGTTGCAAAAACATCGTGCCTCCCTACGTAGTTTCTATCTCTGTCTCACAGGTTCGGTCTGCACGTCCGGGGGTCATAACGGCGTTTGATGTTCTGCTCTCCAATGCTACGGAGGCAATATAAAACAAGATGTACGTACGGCTGCGCTTGGGGCGACGCCTATATTTCCTAAACATCTTTGTTCCTATATTTCCGTGAGACGTAACCTTCGCGAGACGTTTTTAATTGATCAAATTTAGGTCTACGGTCGTAGCGTAGCGCTACGAGGTGCTGTTCAAAATTGGTGCCGTTTGGTAAGTAATTTTTTCTCTATTCTTTTGGTAAATTAAGGTTTTCTTTTGTACTTATTTAGAGATAATTAATATATTTGAAAGTTAAAATACATTCAATCAAAACTGCACGTCTAAATCGCATAAGTACATTCAAAATAACCGGCCATTTTGTCCCGAAATCACGACAAAAATAAAAATAACTACGCTCCGCCTTACAAAGTCACCTCTTATAAAAATATGCAACACCGCGGCACGTTACCGAGCGGATACCAATTCTATCAACAACCCATAAACCGCAACCTTTCTTTGTCTCGCTTCTTAACGCTATCGGCTCTCAGAGTGAGATAGAAATCTACAAGTTTAATGGGCCGTTACGCGAGAAAAAAATCAGTCATTCGCGAGTAGATACGCGAGTGATAGTGTCAAGACGGAAGGACAGACACTGTGTTTTGTGATTTACCTGTGTTTACTTTTAACTTGTTGCCGCATTCATGTAAGTAAATACTACGAGGCTTTATAACTGTCCTTGCTCATGGCCGACTAGTTTGTGACTACGTTTAGAAGTAGACAATCGTCTGCTTTAATATTTTCTTTTTCATACTGCTATAGGCCGGTTACAAGTCTTTAGTGCGCAAAGACACTTATAACAGTCTAACGAAATGTACGCGTGGAGTCGCTCGTGTGAGCTTCGCTACACTGAAGCCGGGTTTGGACCGGTTCTTTGATAGCTTGATCAACATCGACGCTAACAATCCTATAGTCTGCTTTATATATAAGTAGGTATAGCTACATATCAGATATACAGATATGTAGTTTCGAACTAAACCTGAATCGCGCTAACGGAGGGTTTTAATTTGAAAAGGAGTTTATTCAGTTTTAGTAATCAAGTAAATTGTTTTAATCTTACTTATTGTTTTAGTAATTGATTTTATTTGATTATTATTACACAGTTTAAAACTGGTTGTGTGATTTATATAAACAATAAATTAGTCGCATTACCTATACCTGAATATTATCTGAATTTGACTTGTTAGTTATAGAATTTAGGTTTTTTATATTAGGTATAGGTATGTATTACAAATCATGATAATGATTATAATCGGTTTGGATACAGTTGGATGCAAGTAGATTCATTTAAATGAAAAATTAGTTACTATAGTTATTATTTAGTTATTATATTACCTACAGGATTTTAAATTATTGATTAACAATCACGAAGCTAACTGAATAGTAAAAAATATTATAATGAACGTATAGTCAAACATGAACAGCGACAGACAAAGTAGAGTTCTGAAATTGACAGATTTGGGTTCTAAAATTGCTATTTTCAGTAAGTTTTGTGTTGTAAAAAAAATACTATACAGCCTTGCTGAAGATAAAGGACAAGACAAGATAAACTTCAGCTCTTTTAAAACTTGATATTTTACCACTTTTCTTAGTATTCCACTTATGTTGCCTTATTGTAGTATATCTACCTCATAGATAGATAGTAATCATTATGTTACAGACATAATGAACATGTTGTAGCTATATTTGGTACAGAATACAGAAATCGTTGCAGTAGCTATAGGTACATTTAGCATCAAAAATCAGGGACCACATTAAGATTTTCAAAACCGTTTGACATAATAATTGTGAGGTGTCAAAACAGGACAGACATTCTGAAAATAAAAGAAAATATTATTTCAGAATACATACCTACAAACACTATTTATTTGTTAACATACATTATTCTAAAATTGACAAAATAAGTCACACAGTAAATAAAACAATCAAATACCTGGTTCATTACGGCTAAAAGTGCCCAATATGCTAGCGGCATTCCCCCGCTGAATGGCCAAAGACACATTCTGCTCCAAATATTCACCAGACCGGGGGCCATGGCTGATGGCCCCTCTCTATTCACCAGACCGGGGGCCATGGCCCCTCTCTCTCTTTTCAGAATGTCTGTCCTGTTTTGAAACCCTCACAATTATGACATACAGGGTGTTGGAGTGTATGAAGCAGCGGCTTATATACGTTCTTCTACACGTTTTGTACTATGGCTTTTGGAAATTCGAAGTAGATTCAGAAAATTTTAAGCTTTAAGTTTACTTAAAAATCAGCTGTATCTGAGAGTTGGAGGTTGTTGACCGTAAATTGTCCTTTGGTCTAGTTTGGACTACTACAATATCAGCATTAATTGCCATTATTTAAAAAAAAACAGCGATTTTGAAAATCTGAATGTATGACCACATTCAGATTTTCAAAATCGCTGTTTTTTTGATTCTGACCGTAGGTACCTACTCTGTTCTAGTAATAGATTGCGTGATGCTGATAAGAGAGTTGCGTTCAATCACCTCTTATCGGACAAGTACAAGCCAAGTTCTACGTAGAAGGTTCAAGGAAAATACTTGATTGCTCTATTATTATTTATAACGTCTACTAATGGAAGTGCGATTTATGTATATACTATGGGTAAGTATTGAATGAATCGATAGTTTTCTTATCTATTTGTGATTAATTAATAAAGATTTATCAATCAATAAACTATAATGTACCTAACTGATTATGTATTATTGATATTTAGCTATTTTATTTATTTACATAACACAGGTCATTCGCTGACATACAGATCAGGATGACTTATAAGAGTGGATAAGGATCATAATACTTATCTGCTTAGTGGAAAAAGGGCATCAATAAAAAAGTATTATCTATAAAAGTTCCAAGGTAAAAGTTCTGAATTAGCTAAAGTAGTTCCTAGCCCATCATTGAGTAAACGTACCTAATAAAATTCAAATCAATATTAATTAAAATTTCCAGTTAGGTACATATTCAATATATTATCAAACAATTTAACTCCACCTATTTATTTTCACTATAGGTAAATGTATTTTTTTTTTTAATTAAAATAAAATTCTGTCTAATTAAATACTTTATTAAATCTATAACTAAATTAAATCTATGAAAAAGTAAACACAATAAATATAAAGTAAAATTTCTATGGACTATGTCCATTGCGGCCAACATTACCCATTATGCTGGCTGCATTTCCCCACTGATTGGCCATTATAATTAAAAATAACATATACATTTATTTATAGGTAAGTAAAAAAAAACTTTTAATTTCCAACAACACTATAATACAACTTTACGATTTTAAACTTACGTGGTTGTTTTCACTACAAATATTATTATACAACGGGGTTTAAACTAGTTTTTTCACGGAGCTCGATATTTCGCTAGTAATTTCAACTGGCTTATTCACGAGGCGTGAAAAAACAAGTTTAAACATAGTAAATACCCCGTTGTATATTAGTATTTGCAGTTATAATAAAACTATCTTAAATTTTCTAACTTTAAACAATTTTCTAACAAATAAAATCTACCTAGACACTTAATTACCTAATAAAGAGATAATCTTCTTTTTACAACTTAGATAAAGCGTATTTAAGCTAACTAAATAACCCAGAACACTAACAAATTATCAGCGATACACTATCTCACATCTGAAATCATGAATATTCATTACACGATTTTAACTTTTAAAGGAAACTTTCTCATAATTATCATACGAAAGCTTTTTAGAAAAAAATAAGCTTTTGAAATTTTAAAAGTTCGTTTGGTAACACAACTTTGTAAGATTCGATCGGGTTATTGTGTTCTTCGTATTGATGGCTATTTGCATAAAAATGTCATTTTGTTCCGAGGCCGAGGTTTAAGAGAAAAAAAAGTGTCGATATACCAGTGGATGGGTTGCATTCTTGACTTTGATCTGATGGGATTACAAAGTGGGAGTTCAGAATGTAAATAGGTACATACTTACATATAGGTCTACCTATATATTTTTGAATATATTTCTCTAATCTGATTTAATATATTCAATCTGATTTAGTAAAAAGTGGCTGGTATGTTTAAGGAACAGGAAAGATTTCGATTTTGAATAGACGTGTGTTATTTAAATATGTAAGTCCCCGATCCCTAGGAAATCTACATCTATAAAATACATTGTCTTGATTAACTGACCGATGGATTAACGCACAGCCTAAACCGCTGGTAGTAGAGAACTGAAATTTAGAGAGTGTCTTCTTTATATGATGTAGGCATCCGAATAGAAAAAGTTTTTGGAAATTCCCACGGCAACAGGACTTACGCAGGCAAAACCGCGGAAACCAGCTAGTGTTAAGTTTAAACTTTTCCTGAAATTCAAAACTCAGATCTATTTATTATTAAATAAGCTTTCGAAAGAAATGCAACTAAGAACATTGCTCAAATAAGAAAGAACTTAAGAAACTTTCTCAATAAAAAAAAAACAAATACAATTTGCCTGTTACTCCATTGTAGGCTGACAATCAGCCTTCAATGGCGACCATTTTTATGCAAATGACATGTAAACAACCCCCAACGACTCAACTTTGTCAACTCACAATACAACAAAGTGATTTTAGACACCCACAGTGATAGAACGGAGGCAGAACATTACAAAATTGAATTTTATGAATTAGAAATTAAACCCATTTTTCGGTTTTAATCGCTGTATTTCTATCCAACTATTTCTATCATCTCAAAAAATCTATTTCAAGAATTAGTTACCTACAAAATAATTAAAAAAAAAACCCTTAAGTTGTACAATAATGTGATGCAATGATAAGTGTAGTAGGAGAATAAACGATAAGTGTGCAAGTGATAGGTGGGAATAAACGACAAGTGTGCAAGTGATAAGTGAGAATAAACGATGAGTGATATTACTAGATAATTGTTACTGTATGATAAGAAGGTAGATAATTGTTACTGTATGATATAGAAGGTAAGAAATGAGAATTTATTCCTGCGAATCAATGCAATAGTAAAACAATTTTCTCATACATTTTAAAATATTTGTTTTTATAGTTTTACAAGATTTAAATACTGTTATATAATATATTATTTAATACAAGAAGGCGTGCGTAATTGCAAATAATTAAAAAAAATCGACATGATCGAAATTATTTATTTACTCCTTAGGTAAGGTTACTTACTAATAGGCTCTCGAGAGGGATGCAACCGGGAACATCGCTCGGATGATGATGACTTACTAATAGGAATAAGTAATGCAATTTTATAACATTGTATCTATAGTAGGTACCCAGTACCCACCTAGGTATAATACATAAATGTAAATCGATTAAATTATAACTCCGCCATAACGTAATAAACAAGGCGTATAAAATGTAAATGGTAAAGTATAAAATTAAATAAGGCGAGTGTCATTTTAACTTAGGTAGGTACCTATACTTGTTTTATACAAAGTTGCATATGGAATGCGGCGTTTATATACTTGTTTTGTTGTGTTTTACTAATGATCACTAGATAGATAGGTTTGTATTTAATAAACCCCGTTGATTTTTTTCTTTATATAGGTAGGTAGACCTATCTAGGAATATACCTAAACTCAAAACTTAACAGTGAATAAAACATCTTAAAATAATAATAAAACAAATAGGTATTGAAATGCTGCTTAAAATTTGAGAGCCACTGAAACTAACTAAGCAACTGAACTCAAAAAAATCCATATTAAGTTTGAATTTAGAAGCTGCTTGATTATCCATTATTTATGTATAGACCTCAAATTTTAAGTAAAGTTTCTCTATTCGGCCATCGAACCTACAAAATTAACAATCAAAAATATAAACTAATTAGAACTAAAAACACAAAAATATTTTTAATTAAATTATTGATAAAATTAAACATATTGCGCATTAAAGTTTTTACAGTAAAAACTTAATTATTTAATAACTTCAATAATTAAAGTTGAAGTAAACGTTGTTATTTGAACAAAGTTTATAAAGTGAATTGCATTTAAAGCCTTCATGTGTGGCCTTTCGTTCAGAATGAAATTACAGGTGCGTGTTTGCATGACTTTTACAATAATTATAAGCCTTAAGACGATTGGATATCGGAGGCCCGAGAACTTATAAATATAATGTACCTAATGTAAAGTAAAAATACTTGTACCTACTGCTAAAAAGTGGGACTCACTGCCCGGCCCGCCTCGATATTTCCCTGTAACTACAACCTTAGAGTCTTCTAGCCTTATTTATAAACGTGGAATAAGGTCGGAGTAATTTTACCAATTTTTGTTTCTGTCTGTCAACTTTGATAGCCTTACTCCACGTTTATTACGTGGAGTAGGGTCGGAGAAGGAATAACATGCTTTGTCTTTTTCCGTGACGAGAGCTTTCAAAGTTGACAGACAGAGACAAAACGTAGTAAATCTCCTCCAACGTTATTCCACTTTTATTAATAAGGCTATGAAAGTTTTTGTTCCGAAAAAGTCAAAGCATGTTCTCATCTATTCAAATCTAGAGTCTAACACTCGTATTTATAGTAAATTCTAAGTAATTATTTGTCTAAGTAATGTGTCTATCACATTCTCGTTGACATTAAAAAACACCAAAAAGAGCGACACAGGGCATTGTTTAGCCAAAGTTATCACTCAGAGTCGTCTATAAATATGGATGTTAGATTACCTAGATGGTGGGTATTCTAACAAAGACGTTCGAATTTTGATCCATCTTTTTTAAAGGTGTGTGAGTAATTTCCCGAACAGCGCATTCATTTGAAATATCATCGTTGTATCTTGTACGTCTTTTATTATTATTATTAATTATTATCGTAGGTATCTATAGGTATTATCTAAACATAAATAAATATCATAATACCTATAAATTAGTCAATATTACGTTATAGAGGAAGTTTAATGAACTCAATTGTCAATTACAAAACTCAATAATTCATGGTTTATTCAATTGCATACGGACGTCGGACACACAGCAGCTTTTCTATTAACCTTCATGTCAAAAACTCGTTGTATGATATTGAGTAATCGTTTATAAATTAAGTATGAGGAGAATGTCATTGATTATTTAAAATGTTTGTAACAGTCAATGGTAACAGTAGGTATTTTCGATAAAGGGTTACGATTATTTTTTTAAAAGAACGAACAACGTTCCCTCTATGGATTCAAATTAAATTTAAATTTCGAACGTCAACATTTTTTAAAGTCTTTAAAAAAAAACAATTAAAATTGTTTGTTCGAAAAAACTGGCAACACCTACTTGTAATATACTAATAGTTATAAAAATGACAGTTTGTTTAAGTGCGATGCATAAAAGTAAAACTTATCTCTCAGGCTACCTTAACCTATATTTCTTGTACTAGCACTGTGAAGTCAGTAGTCAGTCAGTACCCACTATAACCTTCTAAAGTGATAATTTTAGGAATTATTTCTTATTTTATCTACCTACCAGCAGAGCAATCAATAAATGAATAATAATAATAATAATAAAGAGTCCCGCAGTTTCACCCGCGTAAGTCCCAAGCTAGTTTATTAGTTAGTTTATTTATTTACATAAATGAAAACGCATGGACCAGGACTGGCGATTGTTTGTCAAAACATACTCGTTTACCTACATGCATACTTACTTACACACAAACATTCACATTTATGATATTTTTTAGAATAATTCCTCCGAAGTCAACATATCCCTAAAGGACCAAGGCTACTCAGCAACCCACTCTAACTAAATAAATAGCAACTTCATTTAGTATTCCCGACTCTATTAATCTGTGTACCGACTTAATTAGATTTGCCTAAACGCCTTCGTCTAGACATTCAAACAATTAAGATTTCTCCAGAGTATTATTTAGTTAATTACTTAATTAGTCTGTCAGTGCCTTGTAATTAACTTAATAGGAAAGCCGAATCAGCGTTAATTTGAATGTATTTGCTTTATTAAGCTATCCTTAGAATTATAATTCCATTAGGTTGAGGTAGGAGAAATTAGATAGATAGATAAATGCTTTAGTCTACCGAAAGTTAGATAAAACAAATATTACACAGAAAAACTTAAATCTAGTGTTGCATAATGGGCGGCCTTATCGCCTTAGTGCGATTTCATCCAGGCAGTCGATCTCCTATAGGCAAATGTTCACGAGTTTTGGAAATAAGATGTTCAATTCGAAAATTATGTTACACTGAAAAATTTATAAATTCATTGATGAGTTATGTTTCACTGAAAAATAAAGGTAATTAATGTTAAGGTTGTAGTAGTCCATACTAAATGAAAGAACAAATTAACGCTAATAACCTGATTCTCTAGTAAAGCATAAACTCCAAATTTTCAAAAACTGCTTCGAATTTCCTAAGTCGTAGAACAAAAGTTGTTCGTCTAGACTCTAGACCTACGAGACAACCCCTTTTCGGCTGAAATCACCATCCTCGGAACACCTTGTAGGTATACAGAGGTACGTAGGTAAGTTACCTACTATTTGAATCAAAAATGGTTTCCAAAACACACGCCGCCTTCAAATATAACATCCTAAAGAGCGCACACCTGCGTCCATCGCATCGACCGGACATTCCATCCGTCGATAATCTGATGCAAATAACAAAAGTGAGATTGCAGCGCGCATGAGCACTCCGTACATCCCATCGTAAAATTGTTACAACCACCCACAGACCCGTTTGAATGAGGGTGATAGGGGCCGAGGGGGGTTATCGTCTACTCAGCTCTTTGTTTTTGGCAATACCACCGAGGGAACTAAACCAGGACTAGACTAAGACCCCTTTAATGGCGGCATTTCTGCGGCGAAGCGGGAAATTTTCTCCATCTTGAAGGGTTGAATTTAATAAAATGGGACTCCGCTTGGTTATTTGGTTAGGGATGTTGTTGGGATTTCAGAAGAGGCTGTTAATTGATTGTTTATGTTTTATTGCAAATATATTTGACAAACAGTTGGTTTACACAAACTATACCAGCAGGTAGTCAGTCAATTAGTCAGGACTTAAAATTGTATATGAACCCTATCTATGTATCTAAATTAATTAATAAGTATTTAAATAAATTCTGTGTATTTGTTGTAGTCCCAGTGCAGTCAGTTGAATTACATGTAAAATTTATAGTCAGTCCGACAGTCAGGACTATATATTATATATGGAGGTAATACAACTGATTGCACTGAATACAAAAAAAAAATCAAAACACTAAAATTCGAAGTCCTGACTGAATGACTGACTGAACTATATCCTAATGCACAGCCTAAACTGATGGTCTTAGAAACATGAGCCTGTTCTCTGTAATGTGTAGGGATCCACTATGAAATAGTTTTTGGGAATTCCCCGGATATATAGGACACATTATTTGCATAAATATTCTGGATTCGCTCGTAAATACTTAGTCCTGAATGGCTGACTGATCACCGCACAACCTAAACCGCTGGTAGTAGAGAGCTGAAATTTTGAAAGTGTGTTTTTTATAATTTTGTAGGCATCCGATAAGAAAGGATTTTTGTAAATACCCACGGGATCGGGATTTACAAGTGTAAAACCGCGGGACTCATCTAGTGGTAAATAAACCGTCCCAGTCACTCATATTTATTACTGGTACTATTTACTTATAATATTTGTCTGTAAATTATTGAAATAAAGATTTATTATTGTTATTATATTTACAATACATAGGTATTCATAGGTAACTATTATATGCAGATATATAAAAATAAAAAATACTCACACACAAACTTTGACTCCTCACGGCTGATTATGATCCGATTATATTCAACCTTTTTATTCAAATTGTCTTTCTGTGTGATAGAAAATATATATTTCCTTTAATAAAAAGTTTTATTTATTCCAACGTCGTAGGAACAGGTAGAATCTTCGATCGCAGGTAAAGTTAGGAGAGAGCAAAGGTAAGTTTCGGATGCATAACATAAATCCTTTGTAATATAATTTGAAAGTGTGAAGCGTGAACGGTCTTTACCTATTATGTGTAGGTATATTTTATATTTATTATGTCTTTTGAACAACTTGAATTTAGTATTATGTATTTAGTTTGATACGTTTAAAAAAAAAGGCGAATGTATTTCATATTAGAAATGTTACAAACATGACAGTTTCGGTAGTAAAACTGCTGAAGGTGATTAAAAATGTAGTAGGTATGCAGTGAGTGATAGGTGAATTTCTAGAGTTCTAAAATATCGTGAAGCTAGGCATAGGCGCAGCTAGCTTTTTGTTTTACTCCACGTATAGGTACTTGTTCTATTCTTTTTTTTTAATTATTTTATAAATGTAAAAGTTTGTTTGTAAGTAGATATAGGAGCTTAGTATGTAATTTTGTTACTTCTTCATGTAACAAATTGCGATTAAACTTACTATGCAGATAGTTGTAGGTAGATCTGGATTAACATAACATATAGGTTACTTTATATCCCGATATTCCAGCGGGATCGAAAATTACTCGGATTAACCCCGGAGCGCAACTTCTGTCACTTTAAACCAGATAACCAGGTCTAATAAAAAAAATTAAGACCTAAAAAAGTGTTGTTTGTTAAAATAAAAATAACAACCGTCCTGTCTCATTGAGACATGTGATGAATATTAATGAATACTTTGTCCTTTTTCTGTCATTGCAAGTCTCCAGAAGCCAATGTTGGTTATTTTAGAGTTTTGGCGGGACGTGTTGAGTTTATGTGATGCTGAATAATAATTTTCGTAAAAAATCGAGGAAATTCTTTAATTTCATTTTCACAACTGACACCCGTACCTACAATTTCACGGAATTAAATTGATTAAGAGGACAGTCTCCATTAAAATGAAAAAAAAAAAAAAAAAAAAAAAAAAGGTAGATGCATAGTCATGACAGATATAAGTTTTATGGCATAAACATATTTGCTCTAATGTATTTATCCAGAAAGGTAAATGTAAACTACGTTTGTATGGAGAAAGAGCATGGAGACTGTCCTCTTAATATGCCAATCAATTTAATTCCGTGAAAGTGTAGGTACGTATTTTGAAAACACGAACGATCAAATACTGAACGGACTACTTCATTTGCTCAAAATTCTAATATTATTACAATTATGAATTTAGGGGTTACCTACTCAATTATTTAAGTAGCCCTCAAATTCCTATAATGTTTAATGTAAAAAATCGTACCTCAATTACCTATCTAAGTATACATAGGCCTCAAATTTTAAGTTGTATTTCTGTATTCGGCAGTTAGGTAGGCACTAATATAGTTATAAATATGTATACCTAGTTATCTTAGTCCGTTATTTTTCTTTATATAGTTACTAGGTATAAAAAATATGGGAGAAAATTGGTACACTAAAGGAAAAAAGACTCGCTCCCAGTTAATTATATTACATAACTTTTGTTGCTACTTGTTTAAAGTTAATATAGCTATATTATAGGAAATTCTTTCAATTACTTTGATGGCAATACTGACCAAGTAATGTTATTAGTTGGTATTTAATATTTACTACACAGTACCTACCTACCTATGTACTGTGGAGTAAATATTAAATATCAACCTACTATTACTTTTACCTTAGTATTTTACTGGGTATACCTATATAGTATTAAAATATTATTATAAATAGGTGCTAGTTACCTTTTTATAAGAATATTTATTATATTGATCCGTTTCAATTTATAAATACAAAAGTTTGTCACGCAAAAACGACTCTGTTACTGAACTTCGAAGTACAAAATTCCGCAGTTTGCGAGACCAAATGTGTAACAGTGCGATGTACGTTAGTTCGAAAGTACAATGTCGCGCTGTTTATGAGATCTAAAGTATGCAAGTGCGATGTACGTCAGTTCGAAAGTGCACTGTAGCGAAGTACGAAATTGCGATGTGTAATATGAGATTTAAATATAGGTATGTATGACCCATCCAACAAAACAAGCAAACAAAAATAAAAATTATCCGTGATTTATCAATTATGGTAGGAAAAATAACTTATGAAGGTACATATGCTAAACTTAAATACTTTTTTAAAACCTCTTGAATTAAAATTTTCGTCCAGTAATACGTTAATATGTTCCCACGACAAAATATTTAAAAAACCAGCTAGAAGTCAGCTAGACGCAGTTTTATCGTCTCATTTGCCGTGACTAGGTACCGTATCTTTAGTTTTTTTATTTAATCTAAGGTAACAAACCTTAACCGTAACATAAGTAATGTTAAACCCTACCGTTTAACATTGAGTCCAAGGAAGGACACGGTTGAGGCCAAGGTACAGCGGGTAGATGTACCATGGACCGAATTCCCATTTTCTCTTTGAATTTATTCAAAACTAGGCTAGGCGCTATAGAACCTTGAACCACATGGCGTCTTAAATTAGGATACATTAAATAAAAATATAGCGATGGTACAGCAGGCTCCCCTGTTTTGTTGAATAGTCATACATACCTAAATTTAAATCTCATATTATACATCGCAATTTCGTACTTCGCTACAGTGCACTTTCGAACTGACGTACATCGCACTTGCATACTTTAGATCTCATAAACAGCGCGATATTGTACTTTCGAACTAACGTACATCGCACTGTTACACATTTGGTCTCGCAAACTGGGGAATTTCGTACTTCGAAGTTCAGTAACAGAGTCGTTAGTAGTTATTTTAGTTTATTTCTGGCGTATTTTGTGCCAAGTAGGTACCTAGGTATACTTATTAGTATTTATTTTTAAAATATTTAAATTTGGTGTAATTTTGTTTTCTGATGTTCTTATTTAGTTCTAGTTGTTAAATGTTGGTTAATTGTAAGCTATTAAAATATAATTGATTAAAATAATATCCATTATCTTACTATAAACTATTAAAATTAAATAAAAAAAATCAATAACAAAATCTAATCTCGACTCTTCGCTTCACTAAGTGAACTAAAATACTACAAAGTTCAACAACCGAACTCTACCGAATGTCGTGAGTCGTCTCTATCAAGGCAACTGACATTGTCGTACATTCCTTAGCCTTCACACATTGTAGAGTTATCTCCTTGATCTACGATATCTATTTGTAGATCGCATCTATTGTATCTTATACCTACGTTTATTCTGTAGTTTTCTTGTGGAAATCTATGGGATTTTGGTAGAGTCAACTCTACTATAAATACTTTTTTCTATTTGGAGATCTCTTATAGAAATCTGTCAAAACATTTAGTACAGACAACCCTACTATAAATACTTTTTTTCTCTTAGGAGATTTTTTATGGAAATCTGGGAAAATGTTTAGTATAGTCAAATGTACCTACTATATAAGTAGACTATTTTCTCTTATAAGTTCTCTTATGGAAATCTGTGAAAATGTATAGTAGAGTCAACTCTACTATATAGACTTGTTTCTCTTATGATATACTATCTTATAGAAATCTGTGGAAACGTTTAGTAGAGTCAACTCTACTATAAGTAATAGATTTTTTTATGGAGATACTTACTAGGTATAGGTCTTATTTTTCCAGTTGTGTCATCTATTTGAGAGTAGGTACCTATAGGTTTTGACTACGTTTTTCCTCAAATATACTTCTTAGTTTACATAGTTCGCATATGTATGGATACCTAATTAACATAGCTAACCTATTACCAACAAAAAATATATTTTTAACGAATCTTATCCCCCCTATTTGTTCACAAAACAACGTTTTGTACCCAACATTCCTTAAAGCCACAAGACGTAACGCATACCTGAGTTTATCATAATTTTCCCATTAAGATCTTTCTTCCGTTATCGATATCCATCGACATGGGGCCTTAACAACATGGGCTCTGGGAAAGCAGGGTTCAGTTAGAACCCTACTGAGTCTTGATCGAAGCCGGCAATAAGGGCGCAACACCCAATTGTTGATCATTAGGCCACTAATCCGGCTCATATTCAATCAATACCCAAAACTTTAGTCGTACACCTCCGCACTCCTCACCCCTCCTCGCGCGACATTTAATGACACCCGTGCACTGCACGAAACACGCCATTCTAGACCTTACATCCCCCATACAAGGTCCTCACTCCATCGAACCCGCCCACCGCGTTATATAGCACCGAGGATCTATAAAAGTTACGTCTGTAATCTAACATAAAACTCGGGCCGTTTAGATGCGAACGCGGCTACGGACGACACATCTCCGTTTGCTCCGTACTTTTACCGAAATATGGAGGTGTTTTTTGAGTGTGAATCGCGTTTTTTTCACGTAAATTGAAGGGTAAATCGGTTACAGGCAGTGCAGTAGGTCGGACGTTACGCGGCGCCGTCGCACGTGGTTCGCCCGGTCAAGTTTCACGGTTACAACGCCCGCACAAAACAAATGTGAGTAGAAAATTTGAATATCTACAACGTAACTGTTACAGTTTTTTTTATAAATAGATACAGTGATAAATGTCCAGCCAATTTAGTCTGGTTTAGGTAAGGTTAGATAATTGTTTGGAAACCAGTTTAAGATAAGATAGCAAAACTGTAAGTGTTTCGGTTTTCTTTTATGGATTTTTTTCCGGTTTGTCTATGTGTTTGTTTAATAAAGTATTTTGTTCGATATTAGAGATCTTTTTGGAGTATTTTAGTCGGAAAAATCATTAGTTTTCTCGTAATTCCATACCTAACTGAGTTTTTTAAATGGTAATGCGTTGAAGTCTTTTTAAAGTGATTTTTTGAAGTAAACTCAAGCTTAAAATTTTTTTGGGTTTTCGTGACGTAAATTATAGAAATACTTATTTTAGTATCCAATTATTAATTTCATAGGAAATTATATTAATCGCAATACAATCTAAACATTTTTATGTAACCTACTAAAAAACGTTTTAAAATTTTAGTGAACATCGCTTGTCCTTAAAACAATGTTAAATTTGATGCTACATAATTTTGCTTTCAGCAAAGTAAATGGGTTGATGTTTTTTTCTTATTTAAATTACCTAGTTTATATACTTTTATTATATTATGTGATTAACAACGTACTCTGTAGGATTAAATGTTATTTTAGATACCTAAGAAATTTTGTGTGAAGTAAATAGTTTAAACTAGGTACAACTAAAATTTGAGGTAGGTATATAAGTTAAATTATGTACAAAGCCGTAGGTATATGCTCAATAAAACTATTTACTTACATGTTAAATAAGCAACTAAAGCAAATAAATAAGAAAAAACCACTCAAAATATGCGAAAAATTTGCCGTAGCGCCATCTTGTAAGCACTTCGCAAACTTTACTGAAGATTTTATGGAGCATTATTGCAACATGGCCAATGAATCCTTTATAACTCTATCTCACTCATACTCATAACACAAACGCATCGCGCTCTTTCCCACTAGTCTCGATACACCACTCCACCAATCCGTCACTGCAATCAATATTCAACCCTTGCATTAACAAAATAAGGTTGCAGTTGCAATGCGACAGTATCTCCTTCTATTTCTGTAGAAATATCAAGTTGGGATCGCAGAGTGCAGTGGGAAATATATTCATCTCTTTCGCTCATTACCTGATATCTCTCTTTGCTGCTTGTAGTTTTATATGCAGATATCTCGTTCGATGAGAGGTAGATATATATTTGGTAGTTGTGACAGTTAAGTTGTGAGTACCACCATGATGGAAGAGGAGGAGTTGTGGTGGCTTTTTGAAGGTTCTTAGTAGTCGAGATTTAGTTTAAAGTATGTAGCTGTACACTAAACTTTTAAGGGTTTAAATTGAAGATAAATTATTAGACTGGATTCATTGGATTAGTTTTTAGGGTTCCGTACCTAAAGGTAAAAACGGGACCCTATTACTGAGACTTCGCTGTCTGTCTGTCTGTCTGTCTGTCCGTCCGTCCGTCTGTCCGTCTGTCCGTCTGTCCGTCTGTCACCAGGCTGTATCTCATGAACCGTAATAGCTAGAAGGTTGAAATTTTCACAGAAGATGTATTTCGGTTGCCGCTACAACAACAAATACTAAAAACGAAATAAAACAATTATTTAAAAGGGGCTCCCATACAACAAACGTGTTTCAAAAATAACAAGGAGTTTAGTACTACAATGTGAGGTCGCTTCTGATTGGTCAGGACAAATCGAGTTGGTCATGGAATTCAAAATGGCTGCCCTATCTGTCAAATATACCAGTCTGCCTTACTTACCAAAGAGTTTCTTTTATGTTTCAGATTTTCTTTGTGCCAAGGTTTTTTTTTTTTTTTTTGAGTGATTCGGTCGTTTGATGGGAGTAAGAATCGAAGATAAATATTTCATATTTTCCTATAAAATTGAAAAATTGGTTGTTGTAAACCATTTTAGGGTTCCGTATCCAATTGTGATAGTGGTACGGAACCCTTTGTGCGCGAGTGTCGCACTTGCCCCGTTTTTTTTTTTTTGTAGTTAAGAAGTAAGAGTAGAAAGTAGGTTATGTACCTATATTAAGAGGATAGTCTCCATTTTCTTTCTCCATACAAACGTAGTTTAAATTTTCCTCCCTGGATAAAGACATTAGAGCAAATATGTTTGTACCATAAAACTTATATCTGTCATGCATGACTATGCATCTACATTATTATTTATTTAATTTTATTATTTTTTTATTTTTTATTATTATTTATATTAGAAAATAAAAAAAAGTAAAAAGGTGGATGCATTGTCATGACAGATATAGGTTTTATGGCATAAACATATTTGCTCTAATGCCTTTATCCAGAGAGGAAAATTTAAACTACGTTTGTATGGAGAAAGATATTGGAGACTATCCTCTTAAATTATTATTAAATAATTATCCTCTTAAATTGAGACTATCTCTCTCTCTGTCACGCTACATGCAAGTTGCATCCTCTTAAAGAAAAAATTAAAGCAATTTTAACAAACATCATTTGTTGAAATAATGTATGTGTACTAGAGATGCAACTTTGTTGGATTTACCTAAATTTGGATAAAACATTAATTGTAGGTAAATTTATGGGTATAATTTTATTATTCCCGGGGCTGTGCTATGGAAATTAAATGGTTTTGTATACCTAAGGGATATGTCCGTTAGGTATAAATAATAATTCGACTTGGAATTACAGATATACAGGTTGAAACTTTAGAACATTTCCCATAGGGAAAGAACTCTATACTCAAATTGAAATAGCAATTTAGGTACAGTACGAGAAAAAATATCTTTAATTTTGAACAACATCGAAGAAAAGTGTATTCAACTTTTAAAAAAGAAAAGATAATTTAAATGGAATTTAGTATCTAATAAAATGTGCGAAATTATAGTCTACATTTTTTTAATTGTAGACTATGTTTTGACGCATGAAAAAAAAAGTCAAATACAAAGAAACTAAACGTCAGATGGTAGTCTGAAATTAAAAATCGAAAAAAAGAAATACTCTTTGATTTTATAATTTCTGGTTTCAGGCTGTCTGGAACCAGACGCAATTAAATGACAAGGTCAGTCCTAGTTACTATGCCACCTATATTTAATTTGTGAAAATGTGATTGTTTGTAATTGCTATGGTGTGTACTGAAGGCTTGTCTTATCTTAATTATTCATTCAATTAAGATAGGACAAAGTTTATTGCACCAAAAATACACATTAAACACAGAAATAAACAAGGAGCTGTCTTATTGCTATAACTCTTTTAGGCAATCTAAGAATGGGAAAGAATGCATAAATGAAAAGAAGAAAAATATTAAAATTTTCATAATTTTCTTTTTATAAAGGTCAAAATGCATGCCATTTTGGTACTAGATGATTTTTTTTAAATAAAAAGTAGGTAGGTAGTCTAAGTTCAATCTGTTTAGTGTACTTTCCACCCGGGCGACGTTCAAAAACTCCACCGTGTGTATGATCAATTCTAAAACTAGGTCCTTAGCCAAATTACTTGCCACCATAAATCAGGTTAGAGGCACTGGCCGTGGTTGGTCACCACCCACTTACAAAAGTTGTATCGACAGACTCGTCATCCGAAACGGAGGCCGGTGCAGTCATGAGAATGATGGAGCGATAACTTGTTTCAGTGGCTACCTGCACTCGTTTCGTTTAAGAGGAAAGAACTCGTTCTCCATACAAACTTAGTAGACTGTTTCATCCCTGGATTTCGAGACATTACAGTAAATATGCTTATGCAATAAAACCTATATCTGCCATGATCATGCCCCTACATATTTTTGAGGGAAAGGAAATTGTTCATTTTCCCAGGGGCTCCAGGCCCATATAGAAAATGCCCAAAAATAGTAGACGTGTCTGAACGGTTTTAGCACTATTCGATAGGCACATAATTATAGTTTTATCCTGGAAAAACTTTTATGGAAAAACTGAAATCGAACCAAAGAGAAACTCCTTTATAGATTACTAGCTGACCCTGCAAACGTTGTTTTGCCTTATAAATTATAGATAGTAGCCGATTCTCAGACCTACTGAATACGCATATAAAATTTGGTAAAAATCGGTCAAGCCGTTTCGGAGGAATACGGTAACTAACATTGTGATATGGAAATTTTATATATAAGATTTTGTCGTTTTGGTGCAATATGGAAGACGCAATGGCGGAGGCGGTAGTTCAGTTAAACTTTTAATTAGTACCATTTAGGATTCTAGGGTGAAGTATTGCTACAAATCGCATAAATTAACCTCAAAAATTAATATATATTTTTACAACTACATAACGTTCTGACAGGGCACCAAAACTGGGCCCATGAATGGGCATCCTCTTTTAAGTCCTGTTCTAAACCGGTATTATTGGTTGTCTGGAAGAAATCGCCAACAGGCGATAAGGCCGCCCAATGTGCCACACTAGATTTAAGTTTTTCTTTTCAATAGTGTTAGCTTGCATTTACTTCAGCTAGGTGGCGCTGCGATTATTGTAGCGCGCCGCGTGAAGAATATAGGTTTTATGTAAAGTTAATCAACCTTCTTGTGATTTTTAAAAAAGAACAATTATTATTATGACAAGCATGTCTTCGACCGTAAATAAATATCGGTGATAAATATAGATCAATGAAAATATTGAAAATATACATGGATAATATAAAGTACGATGTCTGTGTTTCCTTCTAAGCTGAAACTTCCGAACTAACAGGCCTTTAATAGGTACTTGTATATTTTGCCTATCTATAGCAAGTAATATTTATTTAAAATGTATTATTATCACGATTTTGTACGACATTACCATATATGTAGGTACACACACCAACCAAATCTATCTATAGGTACTACATATAAAATTCCAATTCCTGACTGATTGATTGACTGACTGAATGACTGAACTTTATATCAACGCGAAACCCAAACTGCTGGTCCTAGAGAGATGAGTTTGAAGAGGTGATTTTTGGTGAAATTACTATATGGTGGGAAATCCACTATGTAAGGGTTTTTTTGTAAAATCCCACGGGTTCGGAACTTATGCGGGTGAAACTGCGGGACACTGCTAGTTAACTTACATTAACATAATACCTATAGGTACAGTAGGTGCAATCAAGGGTCATCGACACGAAAAAAAACTAGTTGAATAAAGTGTAATCAAATCACCAATGGCACCAAATCGGACCCCAATCAACTAGTCTCAAATATAGATTCAACATTCATCGCTGCTTTTGAAAAAATGCTTTAAAAATGTTAGTTCCCGGCGGGATTCGAACCCACGACTACTAGGTACTATATTCTGTTCCAGCGCGATAACAGATACGCCACGGGTATGATAATGGCTCCCTCCCGCCAAGCCGAAATTAAGAAAGCACCTCCTCAAGTTCTTGCGAGTTAGGTCTCGTCATCATTTATCATCATTATTCTAACTGAGCTAAACTAAGCTAACTTAGTTTAGTCGGCGGTAGACTTTCGGCTTGGAAGTAAGATAGGTAGATATATTCAGATTTACGCACATAAGTACAACAAATACAAACATAAGTAAGACAGATCTTATACCGAAAGCTAAAACGTTGCACAAATAGGCGGCCTTAGGGCTAATAAAAACGAATTCATTCAGGCAACTTTTAAGCCTCTACCTTCAATACTTAACGTATAGGTAGAAATGGTGGTATTAAACAAATTTCATTTAGGTAGGTATACCTGCTTACTAGCTGTATCCAGCGGTTTCACCCGCATACGTCCCGATGCCGTGGAATTTTTATAAATCCTTTCTTATCGGATGCTTATCACACCCTCCAAATGCAGCGGGTTAGGTTGGGCGTTATGTATCAGTCAGTCTGGACAAAGCGTTTTATAAATTACTAGCAGAGTCCAGATCCCGTGGGAATATCGGGATCAAAAGTAGTCTATGTTTTTCAGCGTGAATGTAGCTTTCTAATGCTTGAAATCGGCACGGTTGTTTTTGAGTTTATTGAACATATAGTAACACACACACACACACACACACACACACACACACACACACACACAAATACAAATCTTTCCTCTTCATAATAATATTAGTGTAGATTAGATGTCCCATATAATCCACGTAAGTCCCGATCCCGTGGAGATTTCGGAGCGGTGTTGGTCTAGTGGTAGATACCCCGGCTTTCATTCTGAGAGTCGTGGGTTCGAATTCAGACCGACCGCGCACCAATGTCTTTTTCTTTAAGAAAAAGGTATGTGCGCTAATAACATCGCTCTTACGGTGAAGGAAAAACATCGTGAGGAAACCAACATGTCCTAAGGACTCACCACGGTCCGAAGACATGGGATATTCAGTGTTTTCTATGTATCATATGGATGTATTTACAAAAAAAAAAAAGTATATTATGTAGTATATCCGTTGTCTAGTACCCATAGTACAAGCCTAGTGCTTAGTTTGGGGCTAGATTGCGCTGTGTGTAACGTCATGAAATATTTATTTATTTATTATTATTTATTTATTCCGAAAAACCCTTTCTTATCCAATACCTGCATCATAATCAAGAACACAAAACACACTCTCCAGATTTCAGCCCCTTATTAGCAGCGGTTTAGGCTGTGCCTTGAAACACCAGTCAGTTGGGACAGAGCATTTTATAGATTTAGATAATTTTTGACCTACGTAGGTACTTGCATTTTAATAAGCTCCACTTGAGCCAGCTAGAGTTAATTTTTGAATCTAGGTTTAGAAAATATTTCTTATTGAAATTAAAGACATTTTTCTGTTTTAATCGGGTGGTGTTTTTTCCTTTTGGCTTTGTTCCAACGCTTACCGTTTACAGGACCCTTCTTCAGGATTGACATGCTAAAAGTAATAAACACCAAGCGATTAAAACCGAAAAATGTTTTTAAATTCAATACAACATCGCGAAAACAGAAGAAAAATCTAAATATTTTATATGTTTTATTGTTAAATGCTCAAGACAGTTATACTAGAAATATTTTTACAAGGAGAAATGCATTATCAAAAATTCCCCCGAGACAGAAAATTTTTGATGCATTTCACCTTGTCAAAATATTTCTAGCTTTAAAACAATTTTCGTAACCAGGTTTAGAAGTTTTAGTAAAGGAGTAGATAAACAAACATACTCACAAACTTCTATTACAAATGTTTAGTAGGATTAGGAAATAGGATTAATCATAATTAATAGAATAATTTTACAAGGAGCAATGCATTATGAAAAAATCTCCCATGACAGGATTCGAACCTATGACTCTCGCTTGCCGTGCGAGTCGCTACCACCAACGTGGGGCGGCAAGCGTAGAGCACAGGTTGGAATCCTGTCATGGGAGACTTTTTCATGATGCATTTCAATTTGTAAAATATTTCTAGTAAAAATGCCTTGAGCAATAAAAAAAACAAAAAGAAATATTATTCAAAATTACATATAGTTAATGTAATCAATTACCTCCCTTTTATTAAAAAATAATGAAAAAGAAAGCGTTTTCGTTATCCTGAAAACAATCTGCTACGAACTACGAAAGCTTATTTTTATATTCATGTCAAAACGATCATAAGTGCCAACACTGCTCTTTGAAAGAGTACCTTACACCAAAGCAGTTAAGATTTTATTGCTCTATGAATGTCAAGGCATTTAGACGCCACGCTTCGGGTTGTTACGCGTTAGTTCACAACTTTTCCGCATTAAAATGGCAGCACTAGTAGGTTTTATCAACAGTCATTTACTGTCCTATTTGCGGACTAAAATTTGAAATATCATTGATTTATATTTAAAAAAATATTTGTTCGTTAATTGAACTAAAAACTAATGATTTAATGAAGTTTAAAACTTTCCATTACTACTGCCATCTACCATCAAGTAGCGGAACTTAATACCAAAATGCTCACTATCAAAGTTTCGGAGGGGAGACCGTGCGTACTATACACACGCACACATACAAACTTCACAAGGGATCAGAGGGGAAGGACCTGAGGTAAAGGGGCGGGGTAAGTAAAATTCTATTTTGAATTTTTTTTTATCATTTTTGTGTAGCAGGTAGCAGAGTCCGATGATGGTATAATTAGCTTAGATACGACGGTTTTTGTTTTTTTATATAACTTAAATAGGTAGGTAAGTATATAAAAAAACTGGGAAATTATTTTATTTTTGACTTACTTAGCCGAACATGAATTATGAATAATATGTTTTAACCTTAGGTACTATCGATTGGTTCAAAACGACTTAGTTCAAGTTAAAAACAGTCATTTTCTCTTACAAAGATTTTTTAAACTTGTAATATCTGCCAATCTACCTACTCATATTTTTTTTAAAAACCCGAGAATCTTGACCGATTAATTTAAATATTGTGTTAAATAGGTATTGAAATTAAAGACATTTTTCGGTTTGATTCGAGACCTCTCCAGGACCTGGAAAGGTCTTGAAACTTTGAGCGTTGCAACAATGCTAAAAGTAATAAACACCACGCGATTCAAACCGAAAATGTCTTTTATTTCAATACAACATCGCGAAAACAGAAGAAAAAATGTATATAGGTATGTTCATTAATTAAAACAACAAAAACTTAATTAAAACATTTATTTTTCACAATAATGAATTAACCATATATGAAACATATGTATTATTCATATTATGTTTTCTATTTATTCATTTAGGTATATATCATTTTCTTAGTAAATAGACAGCTGGATGTTAAATGAACAACATAGTTTAAAAGTGTTGAATATCTTTTTTTTACTAATTTGAAATCAAACATTTAATTTGACACAGAATTTATCTCCTTAAAAAAATATATGGTATGTTAGGTATGTTGCAATAAAGCGTGTTATAAGAACGGATTTTTAATTAATCGAAAACGGCTTGTTCTAATCGTCTAGGCGAACAATTTTTGTTCTACAACTTTTAGAAATAAATCTGCGTTTAACCACCTATTTTATAATGTGAGAAAAAAAGGTGATAAAAAATTTATAATGTCCTAAAAGATGCTGAACCTACCTACCTATTATAACACGAAAAAAATCCTGTTTACAATAATTACTTACAAGTTGATGTAAATTTTAAAACAAAAAACCAGAAGTACCTACTACTTAATAATTAGATATTCAGGCTCAAAATTACATAATTACTATAAAATAGTATTTCGTATTTTGTTTTTATTGCTCCATGAAGATCTACTAATAATAAAAAAATAAAGGGAAAATATTTCTTAAAAAACCGCCAAACCACCACGAGTACATTTTTTTTCCTTTAAAATATTTCTCATACCTTAATAGTTCTAGGTGTAGGTAGTAGGTACACTTACTCATAGAAAATCAAATTTTCACTAATTTAAAATACCAAAAACTAAAATAACTCAGTCTACTTAGTACAAACTTCGTCACCAAAGCACGCACAAAAAGATGTTTAACAATACAATGACCAAACCATTAACATTAAAAAAGTCAACGCAAATCATCTCGCAAAAAAGGCATAACAGTGCATAATTTTTTATCAAAATAATGACAAAGTTATTCTAATAACTAGCCCGCATTGTTTATCAACTGCGGTGTTCCAAAAACTGGAGCAAAAACTACTAAAAAGAGCTGTAACTGCAAAAAAATGCTTTAAGAATCGTAAAGGGTTAACACAATAAATGGACGCAATAAAAAATCGTTTATTAGACCAACGAGTGTACAATAGCTTTGACATTGAGTTTTACTAATGTTTATAAAAATACCCGACGGCATGCCACATATTTTGACCAGTTGAAATTATTCTGTTAAACGGTAAAGTCCTGTCAATTTTGTAAATTAATTTCATTCAGTGCTATTTTAATTAAAGTGTAATCAAAATATTGAGTTCATTAGTTGATTGTAATTAAACGCGTGGTTGATTAGTGTTGTGTAATCAAATTTTTATTAGATAGTGTGTTTGGCAAGTGTTTTAGTAATGTATACCTAAACAAAGTTTATTCAGTGTTAAATTAGTAAATAAATGTTAATCAGTGGTGTTATGTTCTATTTACTAAGTGGATAGAGTCGTTTTGTTTCATTTGGTTACTGCGTGACAAATGGCGATAACCGTTCTTCTTTGCTTACAGGAAGGTAGGTATTTACTTAATTATTTATATCAATCTTATTAGTCAAAATAGTTGAGATTGTAATTTGCCTACGATAAAGTTTCTACCTAATACCTAATGTCATTTTTTCGTTTATATTTTGTTATGTGCCATGCATGAAATAGTTTTAGTTAGTTACCTAGGTACTTGGGTTAGTATGTTTATGTTGGTATATACCAATTTGTACAGCCCGTGTTTTTTATATTTATATCGTCGCTTATTACGTTATTTATTGGCACAATGTGTTAGCAATGGAGAAAAAGATAATCTACACTATAACATCCAATATATATTATAATCTGAATTGACACATAGTAGGGTTTTTCCCAGTGTGTTATCCAGGGTCCCGGCAATCTCTTCGCGGATCAACTTGCAGGGAACAGCTAGTTAGATTAATAAATAAATTTCAAGTACCTACTCCGCTACTCACCTGCCTATACCTACGCTACCTGCTAGTTAATTTTCTTTATGTTAACTATACTGTAAAAACATAGCTAAGAACACTCGCGCATAAGTTACCTATCAACCTAAAATAACTAGGTACCTATATCAAAATTGTATTGATGAGCTACGATGCCACGGACAGATACCTACACAGACATAGGTGCTGACAGACAACTCCAACTTTAAAACACCCCTATTTTTACGTCGTGGGTTAAAAATAGTACCTACCTACCTATACTAAGCTTATTTCACAACTTCATACTTACCGTAGTAGGCAATCGCAAGAAAAGTTGCCCAAAATACACCATGACACAACCAACTGCAGCTGAATTTAAATTTAAACCCACCTGAATTTGTGTGGCCGCTAATGCCTGTTGCATACAAATAAGAAAATTAATTGCTTGATTACGTCAGCTCATCCAAAATACAAATTTGTGTATCCACACGCCTCGATACTTATTTAGTATTCGAAGAGAGAAGTAGGTAAGTATGTATAGTGGTAGATTTGCATTAACCTGTTGTTGGAAAAGTAAAGTATTTTAGTCTGTGATAGCTTGTTTGTGATGTTCAACGCCATATGTGTGTGTTTTAAAGTGGTAATTGTTGATTTTTGTCTCGGGATTCCGAATTGAATCGGTACGTCTTGATATTTCTGTTACTCATACTGTTTTTTAAGCAAGTCGAGCATTGACTTTGGCTTACTCAGCCAAAGTAATGTGACAGGGATATTTCCTGCAACATTTTCGCTGTTGTTTAAAATCACTGATAAGAACTAGATAAATAACTGTATCATTTAGCCAAAGTGATTTACTCCATTTGTCTTTTTATTGGTCCCGATGTTGCCAACTCATTGATATCTCAATCTTACTATCTCTTCATGTGTTTTGTTGATTCTACTGTGTAGAACGTCAATATGCACCCTTTTCTATTAGAATATAAACAACTCACAGATATTTTAATCATCCAGTCTGTACTTACAATTTTCCCTCTTATATATTCATTTTTGTAACCTCCATAATACATTGTATTTAACAACTAAAAGACCTTGATTTAGCGATATCGAGGTCTAACATTGGTTACTAATTCTTTACAAATGGTAATAACTAGTGAAAATACATTTTTTATACTAGATAGGTAAGCGTTTGCCCTACTAGAGTTAGTTTTTAACCATAAAGTTTATCACAATTTTGCCTCCAATGATAAGTTTTTTAAGAAAGCCTAGCGAAGGTTGCTTTGCTTAGGTAGCTATCTCACCAGAATCAGATTAGAAACCTTCACCTGGTGAAGATAACTTATCTGCTCTGACTTTTAGCTCTTTGACCATCTCCTAGAAGTCAAATAGAGTAACAAAGGTCAAAATCCCATGAACGAAAGCAATACAAACCTCCAAATTTAACTAGGTTTATTGTCCATGGTCTCCACTGGTCTCTACATTGTATCCATCTGTTACTATGTAAAGAATATCACAGGTAGGAAACCATTGCACCGACAGAGGGCCGCAGTGTCACGCGAGCTTGCGTGCCGTCGGACATTATCCCCGTCAAAACTTGCCTATAGAACGCAAATCCCCCCTACGAAGTACACCAAACACAGATTACACGCCAATAAACCCTTTCGACATCAACTTAAGGTCTACATTGCAAATGTAAGCTAGTGTACTTACAATACTTACACGATATTACAGAAAACATCGAAAACAGCCCTCTAGTCTCTACTGAAGAAAAACGTAAATGAACACCGGAATAAACAACATTTATTGGAATAAATAAACTTTTTTTATACTTTTCTGGGTGCTAGATCGGTTTGTTTCTTTTATTTCTATTATTTTAAGTTAATAGCTGTTTTGCACATTGATACACAAAATATATAAATACTTACCTAAATTACATACCTATTTTATATTTTTATACTTACCTCCTCGGTAAATACATTTTCCTATATGAAAAAAATATTAGTCGGAATTAATCAAGTTAAAAGCAATAAATTTAATGTTAATAAGTATGATAGTTATTTTCCGAGTTACAAATCAGTATGTACGTACCTACCTTTTATTAGCAGCTGTTTTACAAATTGAAAACAAAAAATATAAATACCTACCTATATACATAACTCCTCAGTAAATACAATATCCTACTTGAAAAAAAAAATAGTCAGAAGTAATCAAGGTAAGAGAAATAAAATCTTATGTAAATTTGACAGTTCATTTCTAAGTTCTAAATCGGTTTGTTTTATTGAAAAAAAAATATAAATATCGTACCTATTTAGGTAATATATAACCTATTTACCTCCTGGGTAACTAGGTATACAATTTCTTAGCTAAAAAAGAGATTAGTCAGACTTAATCAAGTTAAAAGCAATAAATTCGATGTAAACTCGACAAAAACACGAGTACATTTTAAATATCCCACAAAGTCATTTTAATACGTCTAGTATTTACGACAAAACTGGAATCTAGAACTTACGTTTGTCAAACCTTGAACAATATTGTTCAAAAACTATGTAGGTAATTTACTTACAAATGGGAACCACTCGGGTTAAGTTATAACCAAGTATAATTTAGATAATATAATTAACACATTAAAACCCGTATTGTTTTTAAATTGCTGTACCCTTAGATAAAAATGTGTATTTAAGCCGTGGCGCATAGAAAATGATACATTTTCCAAAAGTTATGAGTGAAGTGGTTGTATTTCGTGACGTTTCTGTTTACTTCGACTTTTCTTTGTGAAATTCATTTAGGTAGGTCTGGGAAATCCTACTAATGTTGTAAAAGTAAAAAAATCTGTGTCTTTATTGACTCTTCACGCAAATACTGTTAAACTGATTGCAGTGAAACTTATAGCTTTTAATAAGCTGGAGACTTGAAATAACACATAGGTTACTTTCTATCCCGATGTATAATCGTGATCGAAACTTACGCGAGTGAAACTATGGGGCGCTGCTAGTGTATACAACGCTTAGTTTATTAATTTATTTGCAAGCAATATTATCATTTAACAATTTTATGTATTTTAGAATAGAAAAGACAAAGCCGAAGCCATCTGACTGTATGTATACCTAAATAAGAAAATAGTTTTAAATATGAAACTTTAGGTAGGTAAAAAAAGATTTGGAAAAAAACTTATTTTAAAGGGGTTAATCAACAAATAGACTTTTCTATTTATTCTTTTTTTCCCAAACATTTGATTAAAGAATTCAGTTAAATAGAACACAATGAATTTCGACAACATTCGACGTTTTCACTTCGGCCTAACAAAGCAAAGCATTACACCAGAATTTAAACAGTTTAACTTCCAACCAATGGCTGGAAAGGCCCAAAGGTGACCTTTAAATATTTTATCTCGACTTCGCTTGATTGTCGACCCACGGGCCCTTTCTAGTACCTTAACTCGACCATTCAAGCTTGATCTCTCAATTCCCCTTAAAGGCTGTAACCCTAGAGCCCAAATGAGGAAACACGGAACTGTTTTATGGGTCTTCCAAAGATGGACAGTTAAGTAAGTAGGTACAGGATTGGATAGGTAGACTTATCTCGAGTAAAACTTGACGTTATACCGAAAATAAGACTGGTACTCGAGACCGGCAGAGTTTATTGGGGCAAGTAGAAATATTTTGTTACGTAAGTGCTCCAGTTTTTAGTTTAAAGTGGGTGAGTATTTTTTCTCATTAGCTTGAGATTTGATTTGTTTTGAATGGGGTTTATTTTTCGATGTTATGATGGGTTCACAGCCGCTTAGTTTGTTTCTTTTAGTCAAACTTTTCAACACAAAATTATTGTTTTGAAAACTTGTGATCAAACATGTTATACCTATTATAAGGTTATAGGTATGAACTGATATGCAAGGTGTGAAAGTTCGAAAAAGGATTAAATAGGATTTTTAGAAATGAATACCTAATCCTACTAATAGTATAAATGTGAATGTTTGTGAGTAGGTGTGTTTGCTACTTATTCACGCAAAAACTACTGAGGTGATTTCGAGGACTTGGTATGCAGATAGCTGGAATTTTGATATATTTTTAATCTTATATATAAAATTTCCATGTCACAGTGTTAGTTACCGTACTCCTCCGAAACGGCTTCACCTATCTCCACCAAACTCCACATGCGCATTCAGTAGGTCTGAGAATCGGCTACTATCTATAATTTATAAGGCAAAACAACGTTTGCCGGGTCAGCTAGTAATTATATAACATTTTCATAAGAAATACCTATCTACTCTTTTTCTCACATGAATTGTATCAGTATAAACCTGAATGCTACCAACAAATTCTATACAGTTATTAGATTATTCTAAAAGTATTTAGTGTTTGTGATTTACAAATATAAAAAAACAACCAACTCCACTCAGCGGCAACAAATATTCATCGTTAGATTTATACCACCAATAAACTTTTGTTAGAGCGTCTCTTACAAAATAAAAATCATTGTAATAACAAAATAATATCCCTTAAACTAGGAGTTAAAACAAACAACTTGCACTTTAGTACGTAACAATCAAACCACCATCCCTCTCACCCCATTGGGTAAACAGCCTCATTTGCATTGACCCGGAAATCATTTGCTGAGCAAAAAAATCCACGAGAGTAGTGTTTGTAAATTTTCCCTCTGACCTACTTGTGTATCTGCAGGACCAGGTACGAGGAGCTACCTCACCTCCTGTTGAAGCATGTTGATTGAGCGCCGCGGGGGGTGTTGGATGTATTTTGGGAGGTCTATGTACGGTGGTTAGGTGTGCGGGTATGGATCGATAGTGGCTGGCAGGTCGCCCAAGCTCCGCGCCCACATTATTGTTATTGCGAGTCGTCAGTATCTGCTCCAACCATTGGCTCGGGCCTAGTAATAATCTGAGGCAAGGATACGGAGGATGAAGAGCTCCTCTGATATCTAGCGTGTCTGAAATATATGACTTTTGCAATTCTGTTCGGTTCTTGATTATGTTTTTTTTCATTGAATACTTTTTGATAATTATTTAGTTGACATTATAGTAAGTGGTAACCACCATCTCTCCAGACATCTAATTCTTTGTGAAATAGTAGGTACCTAGCATATCTAATATCATAGAAAAGGTTTCCGATCCCGTGGGAATTTAGAAAAACCTTTTATACCTACATTATATCAAATCTCATGTCCCTAGGATCAGCAGTTTGGGTTCGGCGTTGATATATAGTTCAGTCATTAAGTCAATAATTTAGTCAGTCAGTCAGTCAACTTTATACGTATACCTACCTAGATAATAATAAATTGTAAGCCACGATTAAAGCCATGTTGAGTAGGTAGTTAAATTAAGGTTAAAATTTTACATTTCGATTAATCTAACTGTATATTGTATAAGATTTAAATACTCTGTATAAGAATAGCTTAAAAAAACATAATATAAATTATCATTCAAATTTGTAAATGTCATATTGGTGCGTCAAAATTTTGGATAAGTATTAGTATATTAGCCGAATAATAATCATAAAAAACTTCCAATAGGTATAAAAATACATAGCATAAAAATATATTTGGTAAGTCCAACTATATAATGTTGTTTAATCAGTAACTAGTGTCAAATATTTTAGTATATTCACTCCCAGTTGGGTTGATCCGAGTCGTTTTATTTAATTCAATTGGAATATTATTTAAATAAGCTTCACAGAAAGGTGAAAATACGTATACATAGGTGTACTGTGTCGTATCTGAAGTAATAAGGGAAAGGAAAATGTGGATACGACGACGTTTGGTTATGTCGTGGTTTTTTATTAAATACTAGTTGACCTGGCGTACTTTGTTCCGCCTTAGAGACAAAAAATATCCTATGGTCCGTCTCCTGGTTGCTACCTATTTCAGCCAAATCGGTTCAGTGGTTCTAGAGCCGTTCTAACCCCACAAATTTTCAGCCAAATCGGTTCAGCCGTTCTAGAGTTCAAAATAGTGTAACTAACACGAGTTTCTTTTATATATATTAAGGAGCGTAAGGAGCAAATTATTTCCCATCTAATTATTAATTTATTATTTTTACAGAATTCAGGAGGTTTAAATCCTGTATCTCAGGCAAAATACTAACAGATAATTGTAATGCTAATTCACTATAACTAACCTACCATAGCATACCTACAATTGGTCTTTATTAGTCTGAGACGTTCTGTAATAGCCATTATATGCAAAGTATATAAGTGTATATAACGTAAGGTTTCAGATTGTTTCAATATCACAATATTGAGTAAAATGAGTATGAACCAAAAAATTGTCATTTTTACTTTTAGTAAGATTGTATAATACATACTGTACTACATTTTTACTAGTAATGAACATTCACATTTATAAAGAGTTCCTACATAGTTATAGCTTCTTCCATAATTTACTGAGCGAGCGTCTCTGCTTCAAGTCTAGCAAAATGTTTTCCTTCGTCTGTCAGTATTTTTCTTGTCCTCCCTACATGTCGCATATCTCGACCGATTTTCACAAAACATGGTATAAACGATTTTTTTCTTCGTGGAGGATTTTTGATTGGTGGGGTATTTTGCCCACTAAGGGGGCTAAGTGCTGCGATGTCTACTGTTCACAGAATTACTAGTTAGGTATTAAAAAAAAACAATCATTATTTTTTGTACCGTATTGTTAATAACCGTTAACCTCTTCGTATTTTAGACGTCATGTCCATTTATTTCTTTCCTTTGTTAAATCGAGGTGGCAATAACAATATTTTTGAATTCCAATTCCGAATTTGAGACGCAGATCATTTTAAAAGTCACCTTTGGTAATTGAACCAATCATTGGGAATGTTTGGGTAAGTATAGATTTCATAAGATTTTATTTTTGTAGAGAGGTACCACAGTTTACTCCATAAGTGGTGCGACTCGACGCTTACCTACTCTCTTAGTGAAGCATGTAGTTAAAGATAAAAAAACCGGCTAAGTGCGAGTCGGACTAGCTCGTAGGGTTCCGTAACAATATCACAAAAACTCCTCACATATAAGTTAGTCGGTACACAATTTGATAGTAGGTACCTACGGTTCGGTGAGGGTTCGATCGTCTGTTACGCCTATAAGATCCGGTAAAACTTAAAGAAGATATCAAATCGTGCGTAATTAAAAAGTTACTAATAATCATGTCCAATTAGACGACTTAATTCAGGATGTCATCATGTTACGAAATAATATTAATTTCAGACGTCAATTGACGTCAGTCAACCATTTACGTAGTTAGATAAGAAATTCTTAACTTTCATTCCAAGAAAAAATTGTTTTAAACATTACTATTATTATCATGATTAAAATTAACATCATCAGATAAAATTAACGTATTCACTGCCTGTATTAAATCGCCTAAAGTAGGTAGTTATTAAATCTATAATTTATTGATATGTCGACCTAAAATTATATCGAAATTATTGGGTATCGAACTTTAGGTATTTATTGAAAATAGGTGTGTAATGCCCAATCATAAATTATAACTGCTTAGCCACCTACTGATGGACAGAGCTGGAGATCAGGTTATTAGAAAAATAAAATTAAAATAACTTTGTAGGTATTTATTAAGAGTAACCGCGAGTTTCTTCATCCAAAATCGCTATTGCGCACAACTACTAATTAAACTGTGTTTCAGCCGTTACTTTGATATTTAATAACTGTAAAGAAACTCGGCATTTGACATAAGTACCTATTTCAGAAAAACACACTCCTTGTGCAGGGTATAGGTAGGTATATGTATTTCACATGCACACACAAAATTATTGAAAGAAAATTTATCTTATATTTTTAAATGTATGTTCACCAACCATCAAAATTAATAGAAATTAGTATCGTTCTTTATTTTTGCACTGGTTCACATACTTACACGTTCACTGGTAAGTGAACGTGAAAAAGGTTGGAACTTCTATTTGTATGAAAGTATTCATCATCATCATCTGAGCTCGTAAACGGGATAAAGGTTTCCCCCAATAATCTTCCTACCTTTGGTTTACAAACTACAAAATCTAAAATAATTGAATTTGCTTTAGCCTAAATACCTTCATTCAATAACCAATAATTCATGAACCAATTTAATATTTTCAATACGAAAATCGAAATAATACAGTGTCTGTATTCGTACATTTACTGCCGTTCAAATCCAATCTGCATAACAAGAATATTATATTATTTGGGTGGCCTTTTAATAAATTTCAACTTATGATATTTAAGGTCGATGTGAGCTTTTGATTAAAATAATAATGTAAAATCATTATGTTTGTATTAATGAACACAAATATACATTTTAATACAATGTAACTTAGACCTAAGGATGTGCGCACACTGGTAAGTTATGTTGAGAGCGCGTTGCGTCGTCGTAGCGTCATAAGTTCCTTTGTGACTATCGCCTATTCTGTGGTTAAGAATAAATTAATATTGCACGACGTTACACACACTGCAATTACGCCCTGAACTAAGCTCTAGGCTTGTACTATGGGGACTAGATAACGGATATAACGGTATAACCTACTATGTACACATAGGTACATAATTAAGATACATTAGAAAACCCCCAGACCAGAAACAAAGATTATTTTTTAACATAAATACTTGCACCCGGTGGGATTCGAACCCAATTCACCATAAACCACCATCACCACAAAGTTCTCTGCCAAGTCTATCGGCCTGTATCTAACTGATAAACTCAAAAAGCACCTTAACTATACGAAGTTAGTGTCTAATAAATTTCTAGTAGATACCTAGATGAGCGATACGCAATTGTTTTCCAGCAGTGTGGAAACAATTTCAGTACTGTAATAAATTTCCTCGATTGGTACCTAGGTATAGGTACATCTGGTGTTGAAAGAAAATTGTAATTTTATTGTCAACATGACAATTTGCTCAATGCAATCCAATTGATATTTATTAGTTCACTTTATTGATGTTATTGAACAAGACTGCACTGTAAAATTTATGACAAGAGTATACTATTTAAATAGAAAAAGTCAAAGTTCAAGAAACTAGACAAATATAGCTTAAAAATTGTAGTCTTATACAGGGTGCTCCGAGGAGGGGGTATTAAGCCGAAAGGAGGTTGTTCTAGAGGTCTAGGCGAACAACTTTTGTTCTACAAGTTTTGGTTTGAGGTCATTGGCCTTAAGGTGCCCTTTTATTTAGTTTGGACCACTACAATCTAAACATTAATTGCCTTTTTTTACAAAAACAGCTGTTCTTTTAGTGATACAACTTTAAAATTTTCGAAAAAAAAGTTCGAATTTTTAAAAGTCGTAGAATAAAAGTAGTTCGCCGAGACCTCTAGAACAACCCCCTTTCGGCTTAATACCCCCTCTTCAAAACATCCTGTATATCTAAAAAATGCAATAAGATATAGCACCTATCTATATCTATAAAGTTCTTTGTCCTGACTGACTGACTGATCAACGCCCAGCTTAACCACTGATAGTAGAGAGCTGAAATTTGGAGAGTGTGTTCTTTATATGGTGGAGACATCCGATAAGAAAGGGATATTCAAAATTCCCATGGGATCGGAACTTACGCAGGTGAAACCGCGGGACAAGGCTAGTATGTTAAAAAACATATCTATAAAATGAAAGCTTGTTTAAACTGATCTACTCAAAACGACGCCCACAGTATACGGTTACATACAACGTAAAGCTGTAACCAAGCTGGTATCATACTATCAAGAATATTGAATAAACAAGTGCCTACACTACAATCGTGGTTACAAAGTTACAACTATGTTCGTACATCTTTCGGTCATCGACTCCACGCATCCGCTGTTTTGATTGAATAAAAATGTCACTGTATACATGATGTTCAAACTACACGAAGACACTCGAAGCCACTCGGTACCCTCTACCCACATCGTGTCACATTCTTATTTTAAAATCTCAAAGTTCAACGCCCAATCAGATAACGGGTATCGGCTCTAAGGAACAAGTTTCAATGCATTCGTTTTGTGCATTCAATGTTATTTAGTGTGACACTGATTTTCCATGTTATTTTGAATATGGTCGACATCTTCGAATATATTAACTTTCCAACGACGTTGATGTGAGGATTGAATGAGAGTATGTTGAAATTGTCAGACCAGAAATAAGTTTTTGGGATTACTGTGACGAAAGATTTTAAAGCGTAGGTGGAGTTAAATGACCTATATGTTTTTAGTAAATTATTAAGAATCCTTAGGGTTTGTTTTAGTATTTATAACTCAAATTACAGCAGGTATGTTTTTTAAAATTACCTATGTGGTAATTTTAACGTTGCATTGAATAAATGAAACACTACTTTCATAAGTCAGATATCAATAAAAAACCTTACCTATTAAAAATTAAAATATTAAAGAAAAAAAAATGAATTTATTCAGTTTAACTGTGATAATAAGCTACTAGGTAGGTATTACATTTTTTTTAATATACAATGATTTCTGTTTGTTAGTAATAAATAACTCTTGGCTCTTGATTTTAACGAAACCGAAAGATCAGCAAGTCCAGTCCTGACAATCCAGTTAAAAAAGACACAAAAAGACGTATCTATCTAATTAAATCTCCTATTGTTTCAGGTAAATGGCGTGTACAGAAAAAACCTATTTCCCGTGCAGGTTGGTCATTACTCACATACCCTAATATAATAACTATAACTAGACTATTTAATCTGCCGAAAAGGTCTTAATTAACCAAGGAATAAGGAGAAAAGTCCGAGACACCTCGTGTTTCATTACCATGATCCCCCGACCTCATTAAGCTTTCGGTGCTGTATAAAAAGCGACTTTATATAAGAAGTTAATTCGGCATCACACCTGTCGCGGTCGTAACTTCTCCCTCGGGATAGCTACACAATGAAGCCCCGTCCCATCCACTGACTCGACTATTATTTTACTTTACACCATCATCTCTGCGGTATCCTCAAAAGAAAATACCTACCTTACCATAAAATATGTATAAAGTCTTAATTTATACTTTGACAGTTCGATTTTCGAAATCGACTCGCCGATTGGTTGGGTGTAATTCTTTAAACACCCTGTGATGTCGTAAACACTGGATTTGATGTTTGACAGTGTGTCTGTAAAGGAATAAGCGTTAGTTAAATTGATTAGTGCTATTTGTAGTTTCACACCTGCGATAATGTACGATTTTTAATTAAAAACACATAAAAACATCACAGGCTTATCTTTATTATGAAATCAAACATCAGTAGTCAGTACATATAAATAATACAATAATACCTACATATTAAACTAGTGGATATGACTATGACCTTTAAAATGCTATTAAAATACTATGTAGACAAAGTTGTTTCAAGTCAAATCAAGTGATTGTAAATAGTCTAGCTAAACATTTAAAAACTACTAACATGGTAAATGTAAAAGTTAACAGAATTTTTTAACAAAAATCAGTCATTTGTATAATCGGTCCTATATAGAATCGGTCATTTGAAGAATCAGTCATTTATAGAATTGTACATTCCATTAGTCATTTATAGACTATGTAGTCATTTCGAATTTTCAGTAATTCCTAGACTAAACCGTTTGTGATATTGAGATAAATATGATGCATCGGGGGAAAATGTTTTCGCGTCATCGGGAATTACGAAGGTGAAATTCTATTTGTTTTGACTGCCTGAGGAAACTTATTTACATTGTAAATGTCACTAGAAATATTATTTAAAATGCGGGATTTTTATATATCATGTTATAATTTGATATTTGCTGGCCTAAAAATAATGATGGTTTTTTACATTTCGCTACTAGTAACTCGTACCTTTATAGTAGTATTTATTTATTCAAACAATCAAAAATAAACCATTTTATAGAATAATACGTAGTTGAATAATTATAGCAGGACGTAGCACATATCGCAATCAAGCCACAAATTAAACAACTTGGCTTGTACTATGGGTACTAGACAATGGATATTCTACAATACAATACTTTTTTGTAAATACATACCTACATGATAATAACATAAAGAAAACAGCACCAGAAACAAGTTACATACAGATACTTATACAATTTATTCCTTTTAGGTGCCTACTTACGAAACAAATTATTATTAAAATAAATTATTATTTATTTATGAAATAAATTATTATTTATTTATTAAATAAATTATTTTTTATTTTTATTATCTTAAACTAGATTAAAACTAAAGTTAATAAATAGTCTAATGACTTAATAAAATTTTATTGTACAAACAAAAGTCTTGTACCTATTAAAACTTATACTCGTACAAAGTACAAAGACATAATAAACAACAATACAAAGGCATATAAACAATATGTCTTTGTATTATACCTAAACATATAAACAATCCAATCATTCGTAAGAAGGCGAACGGTTCGTTTCAAGTAAACCGTTAAATTTTATATTCATTATATAGAAGTACAAGTAATTCGATTAAGTTTCAAAGGTAAAGTAGCGAAGTATGATGGCCGCCCTCCGCTAAGTAAAGCGAAGTGAATATTTTCTTGAAATTTCTACGTGAAATGTTCCAATTCCATTTCGGTAAGAGACTAATAATACACTTTTTTCCTCTTTTTACTTCTTGCTTTCACCCTTTACTGTTATACGCGAACAGTGAATGGCATGGAGTAGAATTTAATTAATTGGAATGTAAATGAATTTGGTCTGTTGTGTTTGTAAGCCGTGTTGATGTGCAGCATAGCAAATTGTAGACATGAAGGTACCTTTAGAGATTCAGTATGTTAATCATATTATTATGTAAATAAGCTCATTAGATAAATGAACTCACTGCTCATGGTAGTTCCTTTTGTCTGACTTTCACAATCATCTTTTTGCTTGAAACAAAGCTACATAATTATAATGAACGTAGTTAGTTACTTGGATTGTCATTTTTTTTTTCAATTAAAAAGTAACTGTTTTCGACCAACCTATATAGTCTTAGTTAAGACTGGCTGGTTTTATTTAATTTGAAATTTATTGTGTCAATTTGTTTTTTAAATTTTTGCTTCTTGACAAAAGAATTTAATCTTATACTTTTACAGTCAGCATTGTGGTTTGGTAATTTTCTTTTATTAGCCCTGATTACCTATAAATCTCACCCTATTAAAAATATAGCCATGTTAACACCTGACTCGTTAATTACGAATGAAGAATGTAAAACGGAAACAAATATCCAAACGACGAGTATCTTAGTCAGCGAGATCACAAGCTTATGATTATTTGATATTTTTTGTAAAAGAAGATCTACTCCAATATTTCTGTAGCCAAAGTCTGAGAACTTGTATAGAGACGAACGGACAGAGGGTCAATTATTTAGATTGGTGGCGGCGACGGTCCGGCATGTACCCGGTACGTGACGAACACTTACTATTAACTTAGAAGAGCTCTTGTTTTAAAGCCTCGAGTACTCAGGCGCGACTACACGTGGGAAACTGTCGTCTACGAATCAATTTACCATTACTGGCACGTCAGGATTATGAAATTGTGTTACTAACAAATCTTTATTGAAACGAATGAGGTATTTTGCTTCTTAGTTAATTTGATTTTTAGGTAATTTGATCAGGAAGGTGAAATTGTTGCTTTCGCGTCATTTTTACGATTACGGATATATCTACAATTTGACAGTTACAGTCGATAACATTACAATTGCAATCAATGGGTAAGAATATAGTAGGTATTTAAAATTGTTAATTGGTAAGGATACGTACTCGTTCTCCATACAAACGTAGTCGACTGTTTCCTCCTTGAATAAAGAAATTAGAGCAAATACGTTTATGCTAAAGAACTGTATCTGCCATGATCATGCCCTACGTTTTGTCCTATCCTCTTATCAAACTATTAAATACTGTAGAGTATTACTTATTAGTTTCAAGTGCAATTGCAATTTGTTAGCGACTGTAACTGGCAAATTTTATTATCCGTAATCGCAAAAACGACGCGAAAGCAACAATTTCATTGGTTTCATTGTAAATTGGTAAGCAACAGTATTACATAAACAGCTAGCAGTATTTAAAATATAGCTCAGGTACCTTTTTCTCAATTTTACCATGGAATTGGGATAAAAAGCTTAGCTACTTAAGCGGGTAACCCGACGTGAGCGCCTAATGTGGACGCATCGACGTATCATTCGAATACTTTCCAAATAAATGGTTTTCGAGCGTAGGTAGACGAGCTCACGTAAAAATTCCACGTATGATCGGCTTTAGATACGTGGTGTAAATTAGAAGCGTATAGCGATTTAAGTCGATAAAAAAAGTATTTCTTTATTAAGTTGGTACCTACTATAGAAGAAATTATTTTACAATATCTATATACCTATTACTTTCTAATAAAATAAAAAAATGAGTAGGTTTGTATTATGGTACCCAAAAAGTCCAAAAAGTCTGGCTGCATTGCCTCTATGAATAGCAATATCCTATTCCTGTGATTTGTACATATTATTGTCTGGCTAGAGTATAATCAATAATTTTAGCAAATGTAATACATGCATTTCTTACCATTTTGTATCGCTAACAAATAGCAAAGCACAGAAAAAAAAACAATTTTACTTACACTACAATACTGGCATGTGTCAAACAAAACTAATGGCATGCATTTGGAGTCGATTTTACATCTAATTTCGTAGACGTTTGTGACTACAAACCTCTAGTCAATTGAATGTATTATCTTTTTTTTTTATTTCAGATTTCAATGTCACGTTCTATTCTTTGTATTTGACATTTTTTCTTTAAGAAGATGTGTCAATTAATAGTCTACAAGTAAAAAACGAGTTATAGATGCGATTAGAAGCCATAACTAACTATCGAGCGTCTACACTAATAATATATCGTTTGTAAAGTATATTCTACAATGCACACAACTTTACTATAGAGTAAATTCGTAGGAATATTTTTTTCTGTCCTTTGCTATTTGTTACGTCCAAAAAAATATTGAAGTTATTTATCGATAATCAGTCTCCTTAGAATCAATATCAAATGAACTAGATGTTACTCCCGAGAATGATTGAAGTGAGCTGAACGGAATCGGAACGCGACCTCCATGACATGAGAAGAAGACACAAGAAACTCATGGGGTTTTTTTTTGCAGTAATCATGTGATTTACATTGTCGCATATATATTATTGAAGAAAAGTGGAACTGGAGCAATAATCTATACTATAATAATCCTTACTAGCATTACAAGAGCGAAAGTAACTCTGTCTGTCTATCTGTTCAAATAAGTTATATATAATATACAAAATAATAAACATTTAAAAATAATTTACTTAAACACTATCTCATCCACAAACACACAACCCGCCCAACACCGCCCAAACCGCCCCGGGACCCACCACCAGAGTTCTGGGGTGCCAGCCTTGCATTCATTTCCTACACTCTAGAATTTTATTATCATTAATTTATTATCATCATTAATCGTAGGCAACAGATAAGAAAGGGTTTATCAAAATCTTCGAGATCGGGACTTACTAGGGTGAAATCGCGGGGCACAACTAGTAACGTATTTTAACTAGCGAACGTGTTTAGAAATATTTCGATTGGCCATCTCTAACGTATGGCCATCTCTAACGAATTTACCCTAGTATATAGTATATCGCTCAAGGTTATCACTTATCCCCCACATAAAACGTACAAACCAATACTTGAGAGTCAACGCGCGTTCACCCGCCGTATATCAACTCTGTCGACGCCTGCTCGCTTTCCACTGCTTTTCATTATTCTTCGACTTTACAACACTCATAACTGGATAACTTGAGATTTTAAGTGATTTTCCCTTTCTTAAAAGCTTATTTTATTATTTGAATTCGAAATAATTTACAAAAGGGCCTGAATCAAAATTACGCTAGCACATTTTAAGCTATACCTACGTCTGTAGGTAATAAAGGTATGTGTAGGTATAATCAAGGAGTATTTTTATAATTAGATTTATACCTACCACAGCTTGTTATGTATCTATTTATTGGCTAATTAACATAACCTGTATTATGTGTGTCCTTTTCTTCCGCATCTGAGCGATGTTCCCGGTTCCATCCATCTTACGCAGAACGGGGTCCGATTCAACACATCAGATCTTATTGCAAATAGATTTGGCAATGTTATTACGGGGGCCGCCTTCCTAACACCAACCCCTCTTTGGGACGAAGCAGCTTACCCGCCACCGCGCAGGAAACCTCCAGGTTTGTTAGTCTCCTTAGTCGACTTTTTCGACACCCATGGAAAGAAATGGAGTAGCCCTATTCGGTACGTTATATGTAGGTATACGTTTCTGTTAATACATGCATTTATATGAAACGCCAGTGAGCTTTAAGAAACACCTTTTAGTAACAGAAAAGTAATTGAATTTTGTCCACCTTTTTTTTCCGTCGAACTTTTTCTAATTTCCTTAGGAAGTAGGTACAGGTGCGTTCAATATTTTAATGTTAACCCCTGCTTTCCGTTAATTATAAAGGGCATAATACCCAATGCCCACTTTGTAAGAAACGATAAAATTACATTTCTTACACCTTTCTTTTGACGACCTGTGTGGCGTGATGGGTTCACCTGCGATGTTGAGGGTTGAAGGTTCGATTTCAGCGGTGAAATTAATAATTTACTATTACATATTTGTATTTCTATTTTAATAACATTAATTTATAACATGGCTATATTTTTATTTGTAAAACTTAGTTGTAATAGATTTTTATCATTTAAATTGTTGTTGATTACTTTCGATTATAAGCTACATTCACCGTGAATAACATAAGCTACTTTTGATCCCGATATTCCTACGGGATCGGGACTTACGCGGGTGAATTCGCGGGACGTAGCTAATACTTAATAAATTTAGTACAAATTACTAATAATACCAAGATAATAATAAAACGATTGCAAATGTAAACACTAAAACTGACAATGTAGTGAGAACGGGTTTTCTATTGTAAGTATTTAAGGTTACCCACCGTAAGGTTATATAGGTAGGTAGTTAGGTACATAGATAGATATTGTATACAGAATTACCTTTACAGAATACTAGCTGCGCCCTTCGGTTTCATCCGCATAAATCTCGATCCCGCGGGATTATCGGAATCAAAAGTAACTTAAAGCCTACTCCAATGACCCATTTCTCTACACCAAAATTCATCATAATCGGTTGAGCGGTTTCGACGTGAAAGCAAAACAGACAGACAGACAGAGTTCAATAACATAACTTAAGTCGGGCAGTTTCATTTACGAGTAAATTTTTCTATCTCTAGTATTTTCTTTCTTCCAAGAGACGTCCAAAGATGGTTCCTGTAACATTAAGAAGAAGAGAGCTACCTACCTTTTTATAAGAAAATGCCATCAAAAACTGTACTACTGTAATGCCATACGAATAAATAAATAAATTTATAAGAAAAGATTAGTCGGGCGTGTCTGATATCCATAGTAAAGTAGATAGACTTAGGTGGGTGTACGTCAGATCATTTGCCTGCGGCAGATATCTTTTAATTTATTTTTTCTTAAAAGCGGCATCATTATCAAACGTTAATAAGCTTGGATCTATTCAAATTGGAATCGTATCAATGTATCGGAATGCTGTCGTGTTATTTAACATTCTTGAGAGACGCTCAGTTAAAGAGATAAGGGCTTCCACAGACCGTGGACTTTTGTGCTGCTGCGATCGACATCGATTAACATTTCGATCGATCGAAATATGAAGTATATTTCACAATCGATACAATCTTTGAAAGTGTGATAATTTATAAAAATAACTAGCTGACCTCCGCGAATTTTATTCCGCCTTAGAGGCAAAATAAAAGAATCCTATGTCCTTCTCCTGCTTTCAAGCTACCTCCCCACTAATTTTCAACCAAATCGGTTCAGCCGTTCTTAAGTTATAATTGGTGTAACTAACACGACTTTCTTTTATATAGCAAGGTGTAACTAGCTGACTCGGCAAACTTTGTTCCGCTTTAAAAGCAAAAAAGGGTATTCCAAGTCCCAAGCTTCTTTCCTACCAATTTTCAACCAAATCGGTTCCGCCCTGACTTGAATTATAAATAGGATAACTAACACGACTTTTTTATATAGGTAGATATTTAGTTCATTGGCCTAACTCCACCTGCCGATCTTGAATGATCGTGCGGGTTAGTGTGTGTTGAAAAGAAGAAGATTGCACCAATAACGCATTCGTATTGAATTAAATAGTTTGGTATAATCATATATCCTTTACTTTTATCAAACGACAGCAACGACGGACGGGAAAAAAGTCCGTAGTTTGCGAATACTTTAAGTGACTTTGTTTTTCAAGTTCAATATTGTAAGTAGATTGATATTGAAAGCCGAAGTAGATTCAGATATAAACACGTTTGAGGGAACATATTGATATCTAAGTAATTTAATTATTGAGTGACATTTGTTTCGACAGAAGTCTTTGTATTATATGTTGCGCGATAGGAGCGGTAGCTGTCAACTTTAACTCGAAAGTCTCGCGACACTTTCATCTGTCGCTTGACAAAAGTAATGTATGTACCTAATGGTGCGACTGTGTATTTACTCTGCTTATCTGTGTGAACACGTTAAATTATCTACGTTTTTTTTTTAAATAATCAAAATCCCTTGAGAAGTAATTCTTTAATTATCTACGTATTTGTTAAGTTTTTAAAACCATATTTATAATATCTTTAAGTAATAAGAATTTGTTACCATTAGTTTTAAGGAAAAGTCTTAGACATGAACTACCCTGCGAGCTGAATGCAGTATTTTTTTATTAACATTATATTCGTTTTTATAAGCACAATAACGAAGTGAAAAAAAGTATAAAAACACATTAGAACCCATTCGCATGTATATCACTCACTAGAAAACACTTCTAAATTTCAATTTATCTTATACCTACTTTGCTTAGATATTCTTATTATAAATAGAAAGCAGCATTTACTGATAAAAATACAGATTCAAAAACAACGTAGGCGTGTAATAGTAGTCGAAAACAAGTTTAAAAACGACAAAAATATTTGAGATAATAACCAAGATCCATTTAATAAATGAAGATACTGTATGGTATCTACAGAGAGCCGTGTCATCAATACGCCGAAAAATAAAATGTATATAAAACTTTTTAGTTCCGTATCAATGGTAAAATTATTCAAATGGAAGATGGCAGCGGACTAATCTCGGGTAAAGCTGAATTAAATTAACGTTACGGTACATTGCCGGTTTTCCGAACCCTCCCCAAACTTCCTTTCGGAGGTAATAAGGCTAGCTATAGCAAACTAATTGGAATTAATTAGTACCGCTCTATTTTCGTGATGAGATCGTCGAGATAGCGAATAGCGACCCAATTACGTAATACGTAAGGCACGTTTGTTTATAGGCAAATTTGTTGAGTTTTATTAGTAAGTGTTTAGTTTACGTGAACTGATCAGGTAGCTACGTTTAATAAATAAATAAATCAAAATCACACATTTAATCTTACTTAACAATATTCGATCGTGAAATGATAATAAAGGTTTATAGTTGTAATAAATCAACAACAATTTAAAAGTAGGGTAGACTGGGTACGATTGTGCCTCAGGACGAAAGTGACAGTCGCTATATTATCGAAACTATAAGAGATAGCGTGGGGGGTGCAAGGGAATAAAGGAGCGGTAAGAGCATTTGATTACGTGTCACAGTATTGCGTCAGCCATTGTGCGACTTTGACGAGTGTAGGAGACAATATATTTTTTGGTAATCAAAACCAACTTTTTTTGTTCGACTTATTTTTGTGATTGTGTCTTTATAAAAATAGATACAAGTATGAGTGTTTTACCTACTTATAAGTTAAACATTAGCGACTAAATATCAGTATATGCTATCTATGTAAATAGTTTTGTATTTTCTTGACGATTGTTTTTTTACGAAAGAGTATTTTGGGGATAGTTGTGCCATTGTTGCTGGGTACGGTTGTGACCAAAGGTAAGCTTATTATTTTTTCTTTTTAGTGACCAGAAAGCTCACGAGCAAAATCAATTAAGGCAAGGCTAAGGCTATACTCGCAATTATCAGTCGTGGCGAAGGCATGTTGTCGTCTCATCCCGAATTCCGTCGACATAACAATAAAATAGGTGAATCACAAAGAAATTCGCGACGTTACGACGACGCGCCTTCGCCACAACTTATCAGTGCTCGAATAGCCTAATAATAAGCCAGCATTAGGACACATACATACATTTAAAAAGCAGCACTTCATGGCCCAGTGCTGCCACCAAAATAATCAAATGTCCTTATCGAGGTACATCCGAAAATGCAATGAAGCTGGCACGAATATTAGGGAAATGAGATTAAAGGCAGAGTATCTTACATTAAAACCACTTTGTAATCATTTTGGTGTATTATTGTACCTGTCACAATCATCCCCAGGCACTGTCACAAATGTCCTTGGGGTCAGGGCGGTTGTGACATTTTCTTTTTTTTTTTCAACTGGCTCCTGTGAGTTTACCGTTGAACTTAGGAACACAAATTTAGTATTCAGATGTAGCCAGATGTTTATATTTATATATGAACGTTACTTCTTTTAGCTAAGTATCATATTTTCAGAATTATGGTCGGTCAAATGAAAATTGGCACATCTGTACCCAGTCTACCCTACATTAAAGATTGTATCATGACTTAATATGACAAGATTTTTATCTTAAGTACGAAACAGATTTATGAGTTTAGTTTTTCAGTGAGATGTTCATGAGATTTATTCGTGGTAATGTTGAACTACCTACATTTAATTCAAAGTGTTATAATGTTAATGGGTTTTTATTATCACATTTAAGTTTTAGTTAATAAGTCCATAAGTAAACCTAAGTTGGGCATAATCAACTTTTATTCCGCGAACTGATCATTATTGTACCTTCCAATTTAGGTACCTAATATACTTTTATTGTAATAATTATCAATTATTGCATCTTCCAATTTGGGTAAACCTAAATTGGGCGTAATCTATCTACTTTTATTCCGCAAACTGATCATTATTGTACCTTCCAATTTAGGTACCTAATATACTTTTATTGTGAAAATGACCATTATTATATCTTTCAATTTGGGTAAACCTAAATTGGGCGCAATCTACCGACTTTTATTGTGCAAACTGATCATTATTATATTATCTTCCAATTTGGGTAAACCTAAATTGGGCGTAATTTATTTTTATTCTGCAAAATGATCATTATTATTACTACCTTATGGGTCAAGTTTGCATTATTTTTTCTACTGGTTACAAACGACAAGCTTGATTTATAAGGGTGTACGGAAGACGTTTTTCTTCATAAGACATCTCTTTCGGTTTAAGAGGCGGGGCTTTTAATGTGTTTAAAGTTTGTTTAAAAGAATTTTAGAACATAGGTATGGTTTAGTTTGATAGTTCACTCGCCAACGTGTTTTGGCCAATGCTTATTATCATGTGCTTGAGTTCCACCTCCTTTATGAGATTGCTGTCTTGGTTTTGAGAATATCTGCTCGACCAACCTGCACGGCCACAGTAAAACCAAAGTGCAGTGCATTTTTAAAAAGGGAACGCCCCGGGGTTCGTGTCCGGACTTTTCATTATTTAAAATATTCAGTGAGGTGCAATGTGTCCTGCCGTGTCCCATGTGACGGCCGTCATACTCCAAGATCGGTAAGTACGCTTTCAAATTTACACCCGACCCTTTTAGCATTCATCAGTTTACATCGACCGTCTAGCATAAGCATTAAAATTAATCGTTCCTCTCTAAATTAAAGTTATGCCCTATAAAAATATTCGCAACCAGTCCAGAGGCCCAATTGGCTCATTAGTTCCCATCGCCGCTTCTACGTAACTCGTTTCGTAGATAAGTTTCGTCCTTGGTCCAGTATTTAGAGGCGCGCAGGCTCAGTAACTCGACATAGTCGCACATTAAACTCTCCCAGAGGCCCTGCTGTATTTGCACAATTATTCCCCGAAGCAAACCCTTCTTTGTAGTCTACAATTACCATTCATTCAGCTGCCGGCGTTTTACATGAAACAATTTACATTTTGAAGCGAAAAATAAAATATACAGAACTCCAATTATAGGTACGGCTCCGTTTCAGTTTAATTTGCGAGTAGGTATACTTCGAACGCTGCAGGTGTAATATTTATTTATAAAACATAAATTTCTCTCGGTAATTAAAGTGTTGGCACTGGTGCTATATGCTGACGCATAAAACGCAGACTAATTTAAAAGCCCGACGACGCAATGACCCAATCTGGCATTATTCTGCTAGACTGCGATGCATTTAAATAGTAGTTCGCAATCCACTGGCAAAACATTGTAACGAATCGTACAATCGCGTTCGTAATTCACAACTCTGGTAATGAAATAACCTGCACAAGTTCTTCTTTTTAACGTTCTTTTAAAAATAACCTCTGTAATGTAGTTAGGAAGGTATCTTAAAATTTCGAGAGAGCTTATGAGAACATCTCAAGTTTTTCATCATAAGCTTCTCAAACGTTAAATTTATTTTGGCCCGGGAGCGTTGAATTAAGAGCCGCCCTAATCCTTTCGGAACGAACTTAACCTAAATCATAAAGATGGAACAAGGCAACTTGTACAGAGTAAAGTCAAATATTATCCTTTCAAGAGATTAAGGAGTTATTAAAGCTCCGTAGGCGCGTATCTAATAAGACAGTAACTCTTAACCCACGAATATCTTGAACACTCGACTCAAATATTGTAAGGTAACTAGATAAAGACATTAAACATCAAAATCCAAGATTCAATGTATACCTACTTTACAAATATTATTTAAAAACGGGATATTTAGGTAGGTACCATGTTTTTAATTTCTTTATTACGAAACTCGATTTTGCCAGAATTTGTTACTGTACTTCCACAAATGACAATGACAATATCCCGTTTTTAATCAACAACATTTTTTTCACTACAAATATTATTTAAAATCGTGGTATTTACCATGTTTTTAATTTCTTTATTAAGGAGCTCTAAATTTGGCCAGTAATTGCTACTAGCTTGTTCACGAGATCCTACATACGACGACGACAATATCCCGTTTTTAAATAATATATTTGTTGTGAAAACAATCACATTAGTTTAAAATAGTAAAAGTAGGTAATTAAACTAATTTTTCTGTTTTAATCGTGTGGAGCTCAACATCGCAAAAAAAAAACAGAAGAAAAATCTCTCGTATAGGTAGCAGTATTTTGTCAACATTAACAAAATACCTATAATATTGTGTATCAAATTCAATCAACAACAAAGTCAATACAATATTTTCTTACGAGCTAACGTAAACTATTTGTCCACACTATTTAAAATTCAAAAACGTACCTACCAATATTAACACATTCCCGAATTCTAGCAGTAAAGTTAAAGAATTTGTTAAGAAAAGAATGGCTGCGGCACAGCGAGCGGTAGCGGCTGGAGTGCAAAAAAAGCTGACAAGAGAGCGGCCATTTTGGGATCGGGTAGGGAGGGGCGGGCGACGCGATCGGGCGTTGATTTATTTGCTTAGCTCCGGCGTCGATTATCTAAGCGCATGTGTTGATGACTGTACCTTTAGATTATTTGTTTCATTTGCAATCAACTTGAAGTAAAGTAAAGACTTAAACAAATAAATAATGAATTGTTTATTTTGTGAAACTATTTCTGGTAGAATGGCAATTTGTTTTTATATTGGATTTTAAAGTTTATTTTTTTGGAGGTGAAATGTAAAATGAAATATTTAAAACGAAAGTATTTACCTATAATAATCGTTCTATATAGGCTTATCTATTTATTTAATATAAAAAAATAGTAACATCGACCCATTTTGTTAGGAAAAAACTTAATACCTACTTACCTATTTCAATAATTCAAAAATAAAATTAATTACCTACTAATTAATGACGACAAAGGGGACGACGGGGAAAACTTAAGGTTTGCTTATCTCCCTCAGATCCCTTAGTCGCCTTTTACGACACCCACGGGAAGATATGGGGTAACCCTATTCTATGCTGGGGCTACACGGCAAAACAATTAAATGGTATAAAAACAAAAGGCTGCGGTAGGTTCAAATTTAAATTTGGAATTCGATTCAGTATTTCTAATTGGTTCTTATCTTAAGCATTTAATTGGTAGGTATTTTCATGTGTCGCTCACTTATTCCTACTTTGTAAGAAACGGATTATAATGAAAATCTTTAGTTTCGCAAATGTTTGACTTAATTCTTTTATCAGAACAATATTATTCCAAACTTACTAAGAACTTTTAGCGTTTCAATTTCTACAGCGTTTCATATGACTTGGGACGTTTCGTAATTGTTCAGAATTGGGACGCAACAATGTTTGATCGAGAAGGCTTATTCCCACCCGCTCTGAAATTTATTTTATAAAGGTAATTCAGAAATGTAACATTGACTTAAGTTGTTTTAGATATTTTAAATTAAAATAGTCTTAGACTCGACCAAACTGGAATAAGAAACGAATGGAAATTCCAAGCATAAATCGTCTTTTTATCAAAAGATTCTAGAGCTGTTTATATTATATTTATTTATTTAATTGTTATTCATTGCTTATTCTGGTTTGGTCAAATCAAGCCCAAATATTACTGATTAATTTCAAATTGATATCTAACAAATTGATAGTCTTAATTAATAATATAATTCACTAGCTGCGCCCCACGGTTTTATCCGCGTAAGTCCCGATCCCGCAGCATTTTCTAAAAACCCTTTCTTAGTGGATGCCTACACATCACAAGAAACACACTCCAAATTTCAAGTCTCCATAATCACGGTGGATTTTAATAGCAAGTTTCCCAAAAAATACTATTTGCAAGCTATTTGTCTCCAAATGTGTTACTTGGGCATTACCAGCGGTTTGGGCTCTGCGTTAAAATATAGTACAGTCAGGATATTGAATTTTATATAGATTAATTTCAAATCGATCATATTATGAAACTGAGTTATCAACTAGGTAATAACCTGCGTAATACGGGTGCAGATTTATTAGTAGGTTCGTATAAAATCAGAGCTTACGGGAATAAGCCGAGATTCTTTGTAAAAGGTAAAACAGACAGATGCACTGTCCTTTTCTCACACAGAATAAAGATATTGAGGTTCGATAACTTCCCTCTCTTTTAAATTACCCGCTTGGATAAGATAACGTATACAAAATATCGACGATTACTTCGAGTTTTTTTATATTTTTTTTAGATCTTATCCAGTTTAATTATTGTAGTTGTGTATTTGGTTCTACTCTACGCTACCGGTAAAGTAGGTTTGCTTGTTAAATAAACTTGTTGTTGAGTTTGAATCTCATACATTGTATATAATTGATATTTATTCCAATAAGATCTGGTGATTGCGACTTTTTGTCGCAATTGGAATGTAAAATTATATGAATCGAATAGTCTTATAAGTTTGTGCATGTGTAGGACATTACATTTTATACATTTTCATTTCAATAATAAACATAGGTACCTAGTTAGTACAGTTTATATTTATATTTGATAGTGGATTAAGCTTTATACGACCAGAGTAGAATAAGCAACGAACAAATCGTAATTTTTCGATTAATCAGCTCGAGAATCTCTCGAACAAAATCTGAAAAATGAGTTTAATCTAACATCCCGAAAACAGAAGGAAAAACTATAGGCATTATTAATTACTTAAAAATGAGATTAGGAAGCGTTTTAGGTTCCTTTGCGCCGCGAACGGCTTGTTTGACTAGGGTTTCTATTTAGGGCTCCGTAATCAAAGGGGGAAAACGGGACCCATTTACTAAGATTCCACTGTCCGTCTGTCTGTCACCAAGCTGTATCTCATAAAAAAACATCTAAACTGTCTCATTTATATTATTAGTGAGATTTATGTGACATGAGTTATTCTGATAATAGTCCTCAAACCCGATTCTTCGTATCAGTATTTTGGTAAGGCACGATACGGACCAAGATATTGTATTACTCACTTGAAAATAAAATAAAATACAAAAAGATACCGGTAGATTTCGTATGATTTTAAGTATTTATTCGTCAAGTCCACTTGCTCTTTTGTCTCAACATTATCTGCGTTTGCACCCATTTTCATTGTACCGAGCCGGAGTAAAATTTCTCAATTTAAGCCATTTTCTTTTATCAAGAGAAGGAAATTTCTCAGAACATTGAAGAGGTCTCGGGTAGAGGCATTATCTCGGGGTTTCAGCGCGTTACGTCACGGTTGCGTAATCACAAAATCTACTTAGATTTTACTGTGAAATTCTGCTGATTTAACGCGGAAATTTCAGCATTTTGTCACAGAGTGGTTTGTGATTTAATACGTCTGTAGAAAGTTTAATGAAGTTGGAGTTAGTTTTAGTTTATTGAGATAATTCGAGGAATGTTTCAAAGATTTTGTCTTTTATCTACCAGAGTACCTACTACGACTGTTAACTATTCTAGGACAAATTGTATTAACACTGTGTATATACCTAGTAGTCCAAACTTTTCATTTTATTTTTAATCGGCCTAAGAAGGTGAATTTAATAAGTTAGAGTATAAACTGAGGTAGTTTATATACCTAGTATAGCATTGTAATAGATAGATTAACGCTTTATTATACCAAAAACACAAATTTAAAAAAATAGTTCAAAGAAAAACTTCAAAGTAAAGTGGAAGAATGGGCGACCATATCACCTACGGGCGATCTCTTTCAGGCAATCAATTAATACTTATCCACAAAATTATATACTGCGATACCGCTTACCGATGCCGACGATTTATACTGCGATACCGCTTACCGTAGAATCTACAAAGCAAGTTAGTATGCATCTACATTGTAGATGCATACTAACTCCAACTTGAATCCTATTTTATTTCATTTTAATATTTCCACTTGCGGTAAAACTGCACGGCGCCGCCAGTTGTTTTTCTAACCCATCTAAATTACCGCATTTCATTGCGTTTAAATATACCCATCTATACTTCCTGCACTCCATTGTTACCTGCTTTGCCCTCATTTCTACACCTAATTACCTCTTAGGTCGGGTGTGTCTACAGCCCCAGTAAATTTCACAATTTCACGCTAAAGCGGAGATCTCGTTACTTCCCGGGATTCGAGTATCGCTAACACCCTGGAACGAATCATATACTACATGTAGAATTAATTATAAGCTCATCCGCCCAAGCCTCCCGTGTGAACGTAAAAATGTCATTTGGTAAAACGGAAATTGACTAGGTACCCGATTAATTGAAATATAGTTGGTACCTACCAATTGTTGTTCAGTTAACGTAGCTAATTTTCTGTTATTAATATTCTTCGAACTTAGACGTGGCGCCTCCAAAATCGTAGCACCAATATTAATAGCATTCTGAACCAGGAAACTACTTATTACGACTCTACTTAATATTGTTGACTTGTTCGGTGGGCGTAAGGAGCGAAGCGAGTGTGACGATAATTGTTTTTTCTTATCCGGATATTTTTCCGTAACATTTTCAGTGAGCGATAATAAAAGTCTTGTCCTTATAACTCGGCCTCAAGTTCCACAAAACTCTTGTCCGCGAATGGACGATAATCCGCATCTTAGTAGTCTTTCTTACGTAAAAAAAACTTTTCCTTTTGAATAACCCCCTCATTTTTCCGGTGGGCGACCCCTCTTTATTCATAAGCCGCTGACGTAACTTTGAGATCCCTAAATGAATGGTTGTTCGTTGTTTTACGGGTCTATTCACAATGCTTTTGCTTGGAAACTTCAGAGATTTGCTCGCAAGAAAAAGTGAAGAGATTTCGCCATGAAATTATATGACGCCCGCAAATTATTATTATATCATCTTTGAATTGCTTAAGTTCTCAAGTTGCGGTACTCATACGTGTTATCTATTTTATACCAGTTTTGGTTTACTTTAACAAAATTATCTTATGATATATTTATAAAAATAGGTACCTACCTACCTAAGTATTGATTTTTCTTCTGTTTTCGCGATGTTTAATTGATTTTTTTTTTACAAAATTTCTGTACCTATTCTATTCTCTTTTACCAATAACCATAGTAACCTAAACAAATGCTTATTTTGAAGTTAAGTACTTATTTTTCCGTTTTAATCAGGATTGTCTATCCTGAAGAAGAGAGTTGTAAAGGTGTCGCAACGTTGAGCATTGAAACAATGCTCAGAGTAATAAACACCACGCGATTACAACCGAAAAATAAGCATTGTTTCCGGTAAATATGGTTATTGGTGAGTCCGAAAAGAGTACAGAAATTTCGTACAAAAATAGTAAAATAATTTATTTGTGGACGTAAATTTTTGTAGTGCTGACTCTAAACTTTCTGTTTATTTTCTATAGGTATCTACCTCGTTTATAATAAAATCGATGCATCTATATATTTCACGAAATAACAAAATAGTTTTCGTTTTACGTTATAAAATGAAATTCATCATTCGTATATGTATGTAGATAAGGTAGGTCGTAAGACTGGTGAGGCGCCGTCTTTGTGGTAAGAAGAGAAGGAAAAATTTGAATTTAGATGTCGCTAGTCGTACGTACTGCGGGATCTTCGGTTTACGACGCGTAGCTAAAATTCTGTTCTCAAGTTGGGCTGAAAACTGTGCTGGTTTATACGGAGGCGGGAGCGTTGGAGCCAAATGGCCACCTCTCCGAAACGCTACGGGCGGCCGTTTCTGACGGAATGACTGGTGCCGATTACGTATTCCGATAGATATTCTGCCATTGCAGCTATTGCTATGACAGGTCTTATATTTTAGATATCTACCTAGGTATGACATTTTTTTTTAAAACATTAATAAGTTTATTTGATTTCGATAGAGATTCATTCTTTTCTACTATATTTTAAATAGGAATTGTAAGGACAATTATTATCACGGACTAAAAGATCTCAAACTACATTTTATAGAGTATTGAAAAATATCGGATATCAATATTAGATGTATTATACCTATGTATTATACCTATAAATGTGACAAGGAAAAAGGAAAAAAGTAGCTGTCATTTTAAAATAAATGTGTGAGTTTTTTGTTTACATTTTTGATCTAAGATTCTGAAGCAGTTCCACCAGTAAAATTAAAAAAAACTGGTTTAAGGCTATGGACGCGGCGCGATCGCCATCGCTATTACAAATTGTTCGAAACGTAATAGGGTACATTATCGGACCCAGGAGGAAGCTTGCTCGGGTCCGTTCCATACAAATGCCTTTCATTAACTTGTCGATGGTACAAACGAACTATGGAGCTATTGTGTTTTAAGCTGTCTACAAAATACAGCAATGCAGACGAAACGCGCTTCGTTTTACGTAATTAAACAAGAGTTTCTCTGAAACTTCTTTCATTTACATAAGATACCTTTGATGCTGTCTTTAGAGTACCTAATGATGAGTCTGTATGCTTCTTACAGTATTTGACGGTAGCTTTTGCTTAAAATATTGTGATTACAGCTTCGATCATATATAAAATATAGATGCACGGTCGCTGCTCTAGAAATGGAGCCGTCAAAACAAGGCATACTTCAGCCGATATGCCTTGTTTCGCTGTCAGTCGTGTCAGTCGTGCATAAGTGTTTTACAACCTTATTGCCTAGTGATTAAGGTTTACATTAAACTGAACTATGTCCGTATAAGTAAGCGTTGAAGTAGTGCCGATTTTTGATTTCGATTTTGTATGGGACCGTGTATCGATATTTATGATCGAAGGATTACAGTGTTTGTTTATTGAAATTACAACGGCTGTTTAGAAAAAAACACATGGCCTGTTTACTGCGATCACAACATCTGTTTATTAAAATCACAGCATCTGTTTATCGCGATCACAACGTCTATTTATTGCGATCACAATATCATATTATTAATAAGATCATAGCGTCTGTTTATTGCGATCACAATGTCTTTTTATTGCGATTATAATATCATATAATTGAAATCACAACGTCTAATTATTGCGATCACAATATCATATTATTGCAATCACAACGCCTGTTTATTGCGATTACAAAGTAACATGTTTATTACGAAGTCTATTTTTAAATAGGTAAATGTCGATTAGGTAGAAAATATAATTCTGTTTGCTTTTGAGTTTTGACTACCCTACCTAAGTATTTCGATATGATATAGATGCGGTAAAATCTTTGTTTAATCTATCTTTTAAAGCGACCTCCAACCCGACAAAGTAATAAAATAACTTCAACTGTAAAATACATCTGTAAAATAAACTTGAACAAGATTTTAACGTGAGGAGAAGGTATCTACCATTCCATGAGAAAACACTGAAATTACTGAAAATTGGCGTTAATTTACGATATGGAAAGCAATAGAGATAAATACAATTACATAAATATAATTTATACTTGAAAATATTGATAAAAGTGGGGAAAAAGTTGTAGGTAAGGGGAATCCGTAATGAATCGGACGTGTTTTGACACAAACAAAAACATTTTATGTTTTTTGGGTGTTGGCACCATTGATGATGCCAAAAAAACCTAAAATATTTTCGATCAAAAACTTGAAACATCGATAGTGCCCGTTTCATTGCCGATTCCCCCTACAAAATTCATAAAACTTGAGTCTTTTAAAATTGCATTTTTTATGACTATATATTTGTTCGTTTGTCAACCTGCTAAAACAATTGTAAACTAAGCACTCTGGACTAATTATCAACAAATTTTAATATTAGTTGGATTTATTTTGTGAAATGGTAATGATACATTAAATTACATCAAAATCTAAAACACTTAAAAAAACTGTGTCTTTTTCGACCAGTATACAACACATACAGCTCTACAGTTGTTACGTATCCTTAAAAACGTGGCGACTGTTACCATTTCATTACAAACTTAATACCAAAATAAATTATGAAAAATTTAGTTTTCTACCTTAATATCGATATTATTCGGATTAAGATTTTACTTTTGAAGGGACATTTAAATAAAACGGAAAAACATTTTTCAATGAAAAAAATGTTTCTCCGTTTTATTTCATTTCGAATGAATATTTTGGAAAACCTTGCGGTGGGGACCCTTTAAAAGTAAAATCTTAATCCGAATAATATCGATATTAAGGTAGAAAACTAAATTTTTCATAATTTATTTTGGTATTAAGTTTGTATGGAAATGGTAACAGTCGCCAAGTTCTTAAATCTCAAAGTTATTACGGCATGTAAAACCACGTAGCACAGCTAGTAGTAAGACATAACTATAGGCAAGGTAAATGCCGACCGAGTTTCTAACTGAACCTATCACAGAGAGATAACGTCGGTATTGGAGTAGTAAAGTAAATGAGATATATTTCGGCGCAGATGCACGTATGGAAGTTTTCCGTTCCCAGCTTACCCACACGGAAACCGTTCTGATAAGACATGATATGAATTCGGATTTAGGACTTGTATTTTATTATATTACTACGGCATAGCTATGAGATATTGATTATATACGGTTCCTTCGTATTAATTTAAACGGTTGCTTGCTTTACTTTCTTGATGGAAGTATGTGTTTAGTGAATTATAATAATTCGTGCTTTGGAAGGTAAGGTCACCGTTGTTATCTCCGATAGCAGTCGTTAGTTCAAGTTAGAGGTCTCAGTGCGACCTGAAAACTGTAACACTAGGTGAGCCACACCTCATTATGTCATTATGGAAAGCAGAAGATCATGATGTTTTTATGCCGTTTATATTTTCAATAAATAAATTAATTTAACGCCATATACATCAAGGTTTTAGTGCTTGATGATGGATAAGCAACTCGGCTTGTCGTATGGGTGAATACAGAAAAGCGAGACCTATAAGTTTTGCGCTATAAATTGAAGTGCGATGTCGTACGACGATTATTTATTTATTTATATCTAGTTCTATAAGACACGATCGGTTATATGAATAGTTATGTAAACTTTTAATTTCTTTTCTTATACGTTTTAGTCGCTTTTAAGGGTTCCGTGGTCAACAAGAAACCCTTGTAGTTTAACCCACACCTACTCGCGTGTTCATAATGAGCTCTGCTTTGTAATCGCATAACTAATAATCATTTAAAACCTAACATATTTTTTACTAAGTTAATCTAATTTCTCCCACACTGGGCTTATAATAAAAAGAGAAAAATGCATGCTTTTTTCGTGTTTTTATCATTGAGCAAGAGTTAAAAAGCCGTAATGAAAAAAGGGTCTCTACATGGTGAATGTTTAGTTGCTTACCCTACGCATATGCCAGTAGCTTTTGAGTCTTTGTTGTATTTTGTACTTTAGCAGTCGACAAATAAGGTGGAATTTAAAATACGTCAGCTGTGACGGTGTTACATAATTTTTATATTAGTTTACCAACGTTTTCTGTTTAAAGGTTGTTTTACTAAGCAACGACTTATTGTAGTATTAAAATCGTATCAAATTTTGCAATTTGTTAGACGGAAATCAGAATTGCCTACCAACAAGTAACACACTAGGAAACATGTCATTTTAAAGGCCTACATAGAACTATAAATACCTAAACTGTCATGTTTTCCTGGTACCTACAATTCGATGCCTTACCTGATATACAATAGTCAAAGCAGAATAAAATATACAAATAGATGCTCGGCGAATCGTTCGATTGCATGCCTAAAGAAACTCCGTCTGTGAACACGTATACAAAATACCTTATTAATCTACATAATTCTAAAATATACAAAGTAGGTAGGTACCTACTGCTATTGGTTTGATCTAATAGCGACATGTCACAAAAGTATTAGAACATCATCGTCGTCAGTCACGGAACGTAGGTAGGGACAAGTAAAATGGAGATGGACGCCAAAATCGTTTTTATGCAAATATGAAATACTATCTCGTTCAAATCCAATCTACGAACCTCATCAATATTCCGCCTGCTTATTTTCCTCGAGGCTTTAAAACAAAACAAAAGATCCCCTGTTATTTAACTCGTTTCCGATACGGCGCGTACTCTGTCGTATAACAAAATTTCCTTCACGAATAAGTTTGTGAGATCTCATTTGTCTCTGCGAGATGGAGGCCGTACTGAGAATAACAATAGGTAAATTTATGTAAATGAGGACCGTTCTACGTAACAAAAAGGGAAATGAGCCCACTGGTGTGAGCGTTCAATTTGATTGTCAAACTGTTTTGTTGGATACGTTTTGAAATTACGCCTCTCATACTCGTATATAGGAACGGAACGTATGCCTGTTTAGTTTAGTGTTATTGCTATATTGTTCTCATATGACAGTTGTATTCGGTGACGCACCTTCATAATTTTGGGTGTATCGTTGTCGTTGTTTACCTACCAAGATGTTCTTTTTATTACGAACATGGTTTCTTACTTTATGAAAATTTTAACATGCCCAGTGTCTTGTTTACATGTTAATAGTAAGTAGGCTTGTTACAATAAGTGCGTAAAGGTAACATAAACCTTGAAAAACTATTTTTTTTAGTTTTTACTTTAGGTATTATATCTATACCTACTAATGTTATAAAGCTGAAGAGTTGGTTTGTTTGACCGCGTTAATCTCAGGAACCGCTGATCCGATTTAAAAAGTTCCGTGTTGGATAGTCCATTTATTGAGAAAGGCAATAGGCTATTACAATATTTTCAAAAAAACTAGGCGGACGAAGTCGCGGGCACTGCTAGTGATATTATATAGCCGAACTCCTAAGTAAACTAAAGAACGCTTTGTCACAATTTTATTTTGTGAGAGATTTAACGTCAGCGAAAATATGCCAAACATTCTTTAGCTAGGACTCTTTAAGGGAACAGTCTACCTACTCTTTTTTCCATAGAAAGTTTACAAACGTAGTCAACCGTTTCCTCCCTAGATAAAGATATTAGAAAAAATATGTTTATACCATAAGTCCTATATAAACCATGACCATGCCCCTACGTTATGATTTCTTTCAATTTCTAATTTTTCTGAATTTTATTTAAATTCTAATTAGAAAATGAAAAAAAAAACGTAGGGGCATGGTTGTTATGGCAGATATATGTTTAATGCCATAAACATATTTGCTCTGTCTTTATCGAGGGAGGAAACAGTCGACGACAGTAGACGTAACCAGCCCAGAGTTTTGAGATGAAAAATATTATAAATCTTAAATGGGCAGATTGATTTTTTTTTCTTAATAATATTACATTTTCAACTAACATAACAGACCGAAACAATTTCTTTTTCCGTCTGTGTATCAACAAAATTTACAACTCTATTTTCAGTGATATAACTTCTGCTTCAGTAGTTCTGAATATTGAAGCAAAGATTTTATTAGTATGAAAAATAAAAAGATAACTTTGAACATTTCATTTGTCGGATTAAAAAGTTTTCTTGGAAAATTTATATTAGTGTACATAAAAACATGTAGCTATATATGATTATACATTTGTGTAAGGGTAAATGAAACCAATTTACATTTCCTCAATTTAAATACAAATAAAATACAAGTGTACTTTTTTTCAAATTCCTATTTTATAGATTTTTCTTCTGTTTTCGCGATGTTGTATTGAAATTAAAGACATTTTTCGGTTTTAATCGCTTGGTGTTTATTACTACCGAAAAATGTCTTTAATTTCAATCCCTATTTTATTCAAATATGTTATGTCTATGTTATAGATAAGTTATATTAAAGTTACTCGTCTTTTACTAATTAAAATATTATCAAATCCTTAAAAAAGTACGATAAGTACCATAAGATAAGACAAAATATTGTGATATGCATCTTTAAGTTTAAAATACACTAAAATATCTTTACATAATTAGACTGTATTTGTTCCTACACACTGCTTGGCACCGCCTTTTAAAAGGCTCATTAATATTTCGAACTCTTGGGAGGTCCGGTTTGATTATCTGAACAACTTACGTAACTTGTCTAAATTACTTTAGCTTTGTAGCTTACCATGGGGCTAGATGGCGCTGTGTTGTTCACAGAATTTATTTATTTTAATTTAGAAATAAATCCATTTTTCGGTTTTAATTGCGTGGTGTTTATTACTTTTAGCATTGTGTCAACGCTCAACGACTTTTACAGTATATTCTTCAGGATTGACGTGATTTGTCGTTCCATTGTATTAAAAAGTTACATAGAAACTACCGTCCTATCAAATATTTAAAAAAATCAAAACGTTCCTGTGTACCTTAACCTTTACAAGCAATGGTATGTTTTTATTACTAAGTGACTTCGGAAACGCGCCCATACATGAGAACAAGTGACAAGATTAATTTGATTTACCCACTTTAAATATAATTAAGAGTTCAATTAAATTACTTTAGATTTGTAGCGAAGTATATAGGTAGATATGTGTTATTAGTAGCGGGGTGGTAACGAAGTACGTACAGGGGTAAATCGAACTTAGAAGGGGTGGTTTTTGATATGATTTGAAATGCTTTACGACAAACGCGATTATTATATTACCTATCTATTTGCAATGTTTCTAAAATGTAATTAGAATAAGGTATAAATCGATTTATGTGCTTGCTCATGTTTTTTTTTCGTGCAAATCAAAATTCCACTTTTTACCCTTTTAGGTTAATCAAAGTTTTGCCTTTGGATTTAATTTTAAATATAGTAGGTATTATTAGATTTTTCTTCCGTTTTCGCAATGTTGTATTGAAATTCTGAAGAAGATGCCTAAAGGTCTCAAACCGAGCATTGATACAATGCTAAAACTAATAAACACCACGCGATTAAAACCGAAAAATGAGATTAATTTCAATACAATATTTTTTTAATAAATTCAAAACAATATTTTGTATTTAAAAATTACTATAATTATAACAATTTCCATATAAGATTATTTAATTAAACTTTGCCTACACAACGAAATTCGATTTACCTTGTTCGATACCTACAGGGATTGAAAGGAAGGGGCGGGGGTGTACCAAAATTTAATAGAGACCCTACCTACATTTCCGTTCCCTACATTTTAAGACGATTGACTGACTGACTTACTTATCAACCCCAGGGGGTTGGGGAGAAATCTGCGTACGAAATCGATGGCACAGCCCTTGATGCTATTTACATAAAATTCGGAATGTCAGCAAAAGTTGTTTCCAATCTCGTTGATATATCTTTACTTGTTTCCTTTACTGTTTTAGATATTTTGGGCTGATAGACTGATAAAGTAGAATTAGATTTTCACCTAGAATAGCTGAATTTAATTACCGGAATTCTGTAAATATAGAGAATCGTATGATATCATTTAAGACAACAAAAAACAATGATAATATTACACTATTACGTTATTAGCAGGGGTCGGAATAGGTAGAGTCAAATAGGGTTACTGACCTCAAATTTACATGATTGTAGATAACATGGACATGCCTTCGGAATACCGAAATTTTATTACAATCTTCCAGAATTTTATCAGAGTAGGTCGATTGCTTCCGGTTAAATGATCTAAAACCTGTATGTTAATAAAGACATGCCGCCGCAGCGGTATTCCGAAATTTTAAAAAATCCCGACAATATTGTTACGTAACATGATTTATTTTCTTAACTCTTTTGACTTGAAATAAAAGTTTAATATTTAATAATATTAACAATAACTAGCCAGATAACATAAATAACGGGTTTTGTCGCCGCACGACCCTGGCAACCAATCAGATCAGAGTATCCACGGTGACTCATTAACTGCAAGACAATGCAAAAGTGCAGGTGCACTTACTTACATCGGTTCGTAAAGTGCACTTACTTTCTTTGTATACCTATGTAATTTTGTGATTGTGACCCTGTGACCTTAGCTAGTGTATGGTGGAAATATCATTTTCGACATACAAAGGGATATTAGATGTAAAAAGAAATTCATTAAAAATAGAAAATGTGGAAAAACTGATGGTTATTTATTTTAATTGTACAGCCTACAATGCTGAAATTGAAACAATGACGATGAAGATTGAGTGCCATTAACTGCTCCCCGCAATTAAATCATGTAAACCTAGTTCGATCCGTGTATACTGAGATTCGAGTATACTTTTTATCAAGATATCCGTGGAAACATCTTTATAAAAAGTAGTCAAAATTAATTTCGGTTTATAGCTACATATAAGTTTCTTTATATATTTAAGTGGTAAAAACCATACAGATATACCTAAAAAATGTAATTGAAACCTGAAAATTATGAAGTATTGTAAACAATAAACATTTGTGTTTTACTTGCGCTCATTTCATTTTAGAAAAGTAATTCACATAAAATGAATTTATCGTCCTCGTTTTTTTTGGTCGGTTAAAAAAATAAAGGGCGTCCCTATATTGTCCATTGTACCTACGTGAAACTTAACAGAAAACTTTAATTTCACATGTCAAGTTAGCAATCACCTACGTAAAAGTGTCAATTGAACCCTCGTTGCGTGAACCCAATTCGTACTTAACCGGTATTTCCTGTCATTGTAGACGATGTAAACTTTGTTTTTTAATCTTATTTTATGTTTTTGATACAATTCCGGAATTCCGGAATGATTTCCATATTTCTTGAAAACAATGCATATCCATGTTATGCTATCATGATGCAAGTACATAAAATGACTCTACCTATTCCGACCCCTGGTTATTAGAAAACATTATGCAAGTACAATTCATGAAAAAAGCTCATTTGTTCTCTTGCCATTGTTGTCGTCGCTCGTTTGAAATAATATTGAATCTGGAAAAAAACCTGGTTGTTTTCACTACAAGTATTATTTAAAAACGAGGTTTTTACCATGTTTTAATTTGATATTTACGGAGCTCAATATTTTGCCAGTGGTTGAGTATCGTGAAACAGCGGTACTGGCGAAATATCGACCTCCGTAAAGAAACTAAATAAAAATTACTAACTGACTAACACCTAACTAACTACTAACTAAATACTATAATAGTAGGTAAATACCCTGTTTTTAAATAGTGAGCATAGTTAAATGGGTATAGTTATTGTGATGATTCACCTTTGTTTTAAAGTTCATAACGTAAAGCGACGATATACGCTTTACAAAAAAAAGTCAGCTACAAATAATTTTCCTTTATTAACGTCTCGAACAAAGTAATATAAAATTCTGCTTAATCAGAAAAATCGGGTCAAATATTCGAGAGCGAGCAAAACATTTCTATTACCTACTCCAAGAAAAAACTTGTTACATTTTTTCCCATTCTCTTCTTATATTTTCGCACAAGTTTTATTGAATTACATTCGCAAAGTTGAAAGAGTAATACCACTCTGGTACAAACAGGACTATTATGGTCACCACAGACCGCAAACTTTACAGTTATTTTTAACTTATCTACCTGTGTTCCTTTGAAGGTAATTTTGTTTCAGATTCGAACGTCTTTGGTTTCTATCGTCGCTTGTTTCAGTGAAAATTAATAAAAATAAATAAATTTGTCACGCAGCGCTAGTGTGTTATGGTGACTAAACAACTGATAAATTATATTACAATAATAGTAATTTTTGTTTTGTAAATGTAAAAAAATAATAATTCCTACTATGGAAGTTATTAAAATCATATAAAAATTTACTTGTGTTTCATAAAATCAGAGGGCAAATGCAGCCAGCATAATGGGCACTTTTGGCCGTAATGGACTTAGTTAATAACATTTCAATAATTATGTTTACTTTTAAAAGATTTAATTTAGTTTTAGATTTAATTTAGTATTTTTTTTTAATCTGATAATTGGGCTATCGGCCGATAGAAAAGTTGGTATTCTACCCTGGCCCTCACTGTTCACAGACAATCGTTCGTTGGAAATACTTTGTAGCGAAGTTTTGGTAACAAATAACTTTTGATGTGTTAGATCTTTTATTATTATTCGGTTTCCTATTATTGTTTGTTCTTGTGGTGACAACAACTCAATGTATGGAAGCAAAACAGTAAAACAATTGAAGGAGTGGCCCGATTGGGAATAAGCCAACAAAATGTCTAGTATTTTTTTCCTTTACCGTAAGATGAACATCGTAAGGAAATCCACAGCTTAGTTAGCTCTAGACTTATTGACCTGTTATTTCCTCTAGACATAGCTGACTAGGCTGGAGGGTGGTATAGGCGCTGGGCAAGCCTATTAACATTGTCCCGGGCACTACAGCGACATTTAAATAATGGATTAAAAGTTTCTTGCGCTTTTTAAATCAATCAATCAATCAATCAATATTTATTTATTTTCAATCTTCTAAAATCTTCTAAAAATTAGATGAAATTGCCAATTATTATTGTGCATTACATTATTGAAACATTGGTAAATAAGGTATGTTTTTAAAATTACTAATTAATCTTATCGTAATAGGAGGTATTTGTATCACGTCTGAAGATATATTATAATAAGTAGGTATTTTATCCGTTATCTGATACCTAGGTAAAATAGCAATGTAGATAATTATGTTGTTGTTTAGTTTGGAACAAGATGGCGTTGCGTGCATTGTCGTTATGAAATTATGATTTCCGCTTTGGCCAGATGCGGTCCTTTACCGGAAGTAGTAGGTAGGTACTAACTCCGTGCTACGAAAACCCTTTGTTAAAATTAACGTAGTTCTACAAAGCCTTTGTTTGACAAGACGATGAATTAACCAGACAGACTCTTATTCATAATTCAACGGTCGCATGCATACATAATTACTGACCCGAACTAATTAGGAATTTCCGCTTCGACCCTCTAGGGGCGAATTTTGAAAATTCCTCCCTTAGAGCACATATTTCTTGTAACAAAGGCTGTGTACTGTTTATTATGTAGAGCTTGTAGGCAGTTGTGAGGGTCAAGAGACCATAACTTTTAAATAAAATTTTAAGTAGGTACCGTACTATGTAGGTAAATACGAGCTTTACAAAATAACTTAACCAAAATTTCCATAGGTACTTCAGCTATGGAAAATTCCATGTTATACGTTAGTTAACTACAAATCGAAGCCTAGTTAACTGCAACTATAGTAAGTAGCTACCAGGTGCAGTAGATTTCGCTTCTAATCAACAGAAGAAAAAAAAATATTTGTTTTTGTTTCAGAGCGAGTACTAAAAGAAAACAAAGCGCTTGTTTTCAGGACGGTGTTATTACATTTTCCTATTTACTTATGTAGGTAAGTGCTCTGCCGAAGCGGCATAACGCAAGGGTTCTTTTTCATTTCCAACATAAATATAAACGTAGCTTGTACTCGTAGACTCATACCTACCTCTTTTACTTTATTCATCTCGTGTCGAAAGTAGAAAAACCTTCCAGAACCTCGCAAAACTTTCATTGCATACCAAGCTTACCTTCACGTGTGTGACATCGCCGAAATATCTGCCAATTTCATTTCTACGCTCGCCTCCCTTGAGCGCAGTAAACACCACCCCGCCTCGCCATTCCTTCGACCCCCTTTGCGTGTGTTTGTCCAACCGATACTTTTTGAAATACACAAGTTACACGACCACTAGTGAAAGATCTCCTCCTACCCTGTAGCTAGTTCGTCAACGTCAAACAAGTTATTCCATTTTTAAAGCTCACTCTCGATTGGTTTAGAATTGAAAGTTAGACAAATTGTGCAGTTTCACTACGAACAAACATGTCTAGAAACTTTGAAGAATAGATAAAAGTAGACTGTTTATTTGTCTTTTGTTTGTGTTATGTTTGTTTTAAACAAACGTGCAAGTTAATCGTTGTTTTAATTAGGAATTATCTTAATAGGTTTTACATTACAAGTTTATTAGTTTATTCGTAATGTAAGACATAACCTGTACCCTTAGATTTGTCTTCTGTTTTCGCGATGTTGTATTGAATAAAAGACAATTTTCGATGGTTTCGCGTGGTTTTTATTACTTTTACAATTGTTTTTCATTCAACGCTCAAAGTTTCGAAACCTTTACAGGTCCCTATTCCCTTTCTAAAGTCTTGTCCATACATCGGTTGCCTGGAAGAAATCGCCAATAGGCGATAAAGCCGCCCACTGGGCTACTTAAGTTTTAAACGATTCTTTATACAATTTAAATTCAGTGTTTTAGGTACAATAAAGTGTCAATCTAAATACCCAAAAATCTTATCAACAAAACAAGCTACCCAATCGCCTCAAGATTAACAATACTTACACATTCCCATAATACTCTGAATAAATAACGCCAGTAATAAGGCCATGTCCAAACACGGGTGGAAGCGGTACGAGGTTCGACGACTGTCCTTATTGGCCGGAGCAAGTGCTCTCCACCGACTGTTTACGTATCCTCATTACTCGTAACTGTGTTTGTGTGAACACTAATTTACGACGTGTTTGCGTTGCGCAACTTGTCACTAATTGACCTATCAGGAATTGCTGGAGTACTCGAGTAAAGAAATTGGGTAGATTTTTGTCAAGGACGCAAGACTTATTTATAGGCGAGTCTATGACATGTTTTTTCTTGACTAAGGCTTGATTCGACCAATTTAGAATAAGGCATAAATTACAACTCTCCGCATAAACCATAGATCTTCATCTTTCAGATCGCCCTAAGGCCTCTTACTTGACCTAACGACTGCTATCAGAGATAGGAACCTGCTAACTGACTAACTGCTTTACATGCCTTCCGAAGCACTGATTTTTTGCCATTATCGGTCACCCATACAAGTAATGACCGTGCCAAGCGTTGCTCAACCCGCACTAACATTCGAGATCGGCTGGTGCAGCTAGGCCAATGAGCTGCTTGTTCAACCATAGATTAATAAAACAGCTCAAAATATTCGTCGGCTTAGACGCAACTAATCATATTTTAGAAAATGTTGTACTCAAAAAGGGTGGCGATTATATTTAATTTTGTATTTGCATGGATAAAAGTATTCTACCTAGCTACGTGCTGAAATTGGCCAGAATTTATTTTATGCTGGAATCCCGGGCCCACTTCGCATGAAAATGTCGTTAAGGTACGAGGGGTCTGGTTTATATTTTAGCCGACTTTGTGATACAGAATGGAGGGTAACGCTTTTGGTAATTAAAAATAAGCTGTGACAAGATTAGGTTTTTTTTTTGTTGTGGTAATTTTGCAAGATCCCTTTTGGGTAAAAAAATTGTTTTTACGAATTGTGAACATTAATCAGAAATATTACGCTTCCAGAGAGTCGATATTAAGTTATTATTTGGCATTGTTACTTAGGCTTTATTACAATCCGAGACTGCCAGGTAATATCTTATTATATATCTCTAAAAAATAGAACATACCTACTACCCTTTGCATTACAGTTCGCCGACTACGCCACAGAGATCGTCATTCAATAACAGCCTTATTCTAACTCTAACAGAAACTAAAATAAAAAAAATCTATAAAATAAAACGCTATTGAAATTTCCTTATCCAGGTCATTTATTTAAGTAAAAAAAAACTGAAACTTTTTGCGAAACGTTTCCTCCATTTTCTCAATAGAGGATATCGGGAAAACGAGCCAGCATAAAACTCTCGTGAATATACCTATTTTCTTGGAACTGGGGAAAATGTTGATACTGCAGTATCGAAAATATATTTCCTGAAAAAGGTTTTTGTTTTTGTTTTCGTTGAGAAAATGTTGATTTACTAAAGTGGATAGATAACTATAAACGATGAGTCGTTGGTATATTTGTTTTGTCCAATTTTTGACTTATGAGGATTAGGGAATTACAGTATGGCAATTTATTTAAGTGAGTCTTGTCATCACGGGACTTGTGGTTTCTTGTCCCAGCGGATGCGCCGAGCTATCCAGCTCGGGAACGTTGCCAGCGTTTTGGGCATCGTAAGGCGGTGTCGACAATTTGTAAAATGTTTGACTTATTTAACACATTTGGTGAGGTTTACACAGTGCGAGCTAGCCAGTCAGCCTGTCTAATAACTGCGCTACACTAACTCGCACTATTTGGTTATACATAAGGTTATACACCTATATACGAGTAACTCGCAAGTGCGAGAGCAACGAGTATATGTATTCCATGACAGCTAACTAAGCCAGGTAAGGTGCCTATAGTCAATAGCTAGCACTGTGTTAAACGAACCAATGTGCTACTCACTTAGAAGTAAAATCACAGGATGCAGCTAATTCTAATATAGCACTGAACTCTTGAAGTGTATTGTATCTATAACACCATGGGGTTCATTAGTTTATGAACGATTTATAATTTTCTAAAGAAGTTCCAACCGACAATTAGATATTTAAATTCTGTTTGACAACGCAGTAGGAAATTATCTACCATTCGTTCTTTCGTAAATACCTAGTAAGGACCGGACAGCTTCAAAACCCAGCTTAGAAACGAATACACCCCTATTAGAACAAACGTCAGACAATTTCATATTGAACAAAATACCCGCCGTAAACCAAACTGAAGCTGAAAGTAGTAATTTCGTAAAATTCCTAGTCCGTCATTAGATAGGGTAAGGTCGGGTAGAGTGGTATGGTATTCTGTAATGGAGGCCTATGCTTTGAATGTACTGAGCCGGAGGTTATGACGGTCCGACCGATATGGGAAACGGGTAGTCGTACGCTGGTTATTAGGATACTAGGTCCGTTTTGCGATTGTACTCGCTTTTGTTTCAATTCTGTGATGAAAATCAATTTAGAGATTTTCATACAGCGCGTTGACGCATTTGACGTAGCTTTTCGTTGATTATGATTAAGCGCAGCGGGTTAAAAGTGGGTTATGTGCTTTTTGATTAAAAATCATTAATTTAAAACTTTATATCAAATTAGTTATATGGTGGGTCCTTTGTCCTCTCCACGTCTAAGGAAGTTCTTAGCAAAAATACCGACATTATTCATATTAAATGGTATTACATACTATTTATTAATAAGCCTCCTTTAAAGTTTACGTAATATTATAATACTAACACACTTTCAAACGTAAAACGAAATCAAATTACGAACTCATCCATTATCAAATTATTTGTATTTGAAGATACAAATAATAATATTCTACAAATCTTTTAAAATACGAATTCCATAGAATATCTACATTTCGCTGACAAATACAACGTTGTCAATATTCCAAAACTTTCGGTACACGCCTCTAGACGTACGTGTACCTACACCTACCTACCGTACATTACACCGCGTTTCGGCCAAATGACCCTATTATACCCACCCTTACCCTACCCAAACTCAACTGCAGTTCTCAACCTTATCCCCTAAATTTAAAGCTCAATTTCCCCCTCCAAAAACTAAATGAACGCACGACACTTCCAACACGGATCTGATAATAACTTACGTTACCTACTCTGTACGAGTTGATTTTAGCTTTTGGCCAAACTAAGCATGAAATTATCAGATTTCGATGCGGCCGCTCAGGGAGTCGGGAGTAAATTCCAATTTAACTCCATGGAATTTTATTGAAAAGAGAAATTTTGTATGTAAATTGTGTTTCGAAATTTTTAAGACGATCAGTATTCAAATAGTACATTCATGGATATACTTTACATTGGACCGTATGCGTTTGGAAACGTTTACTCGCAAGAGACCGGTTCAATTCAAAAGCTTCCCACTAACCGTTCACATAATCTTGGCGTTTTTATGTTTATTTAATATGACAGTCTGGATACATGCTACTTTAGACGGTTTTTTCCTAAAGTTTCAAGCAATCAACGTTTAATTGTGTTTGACTATTTTTATCTTTTGAATTGTTATTATATACCGGTTTGACTTTCACCGAAGAATTCTTATTGTAATTAGAGTCTGTTGTCTGATTCTTACGTAAAAGCTTCCGTATAGTGATAAGTTTAGACAGACAGACAAACGAATGCATAAAGCATTTTATTTACGAATGCTTGCACATTTTTAGTTCGCTTTCGTTGCGCTGTACATATGTCAAATATTTATAAATACGTTCGACTAAAGTTTGAAAGACGTCCCTCTCCAATCCATCTACCTACAAGATTGTAGGTAGATGGATTGGAGAGGGATCGCATACTTGGTACCTATAGGTAGAGTGGCCCTACAATAACCGTATAGATAGATAGATAGGTACCTACAGTTCGTAGCTAGATACCTATAGATAGAGTGGCCCTATAGATAGAGTGGCCCTATAAATAACCGTATAGATAGATAGATATGTACCTACAGTTCGTAGGTTGATATACCTACCTAACGGCAGAGTGGCCCTATAGATAACCGTATAGATAGATACAGTTCGTAGATATTATGCATCCAATCGCAAAGTAATATCCTGAGACCGCCACTCTCGACGGGTCATGGCCGCTTAAAGCCCTTGAAAGCGATTAGGTAGGGGTTTTACTACACGAACTAAGCGGTGAAAGTTTCTATGACACTTGTACTTGACATAAACTGGATTAACCCGAGTTACGCTTACAAATTAAACGAAATCAAGACTTAATACGGTTTGAAATGAGACTAGCTGTCTTTCCTGGATCGGGTTAAATATTAAAAAAAAGCATGTGGCACTTGGGGACAGCCTAGCATTTTTTTTTAAATTAGTGTGGGTGTTAGGTTTTATTTTCGTTACGGAATTTCTTGATTAGCTGCGTAAGCGCGCATAGCTTTTATTGCAAAGCCCGCAATAAAAGCTATGCAATAGCTTAAAAACCTAGTGTACGCGTATGATAAGTTGCAGCGAAGGCGCGTCGCCGTAGCGTTATGAATTTCTTTGAAATTTCTTTAGAATTGGCGTTAATTACAAAGGGCTATTGCATGCCTTAGTAGGTATATTTCTATAAAGAACAGTTTTCTAAGTTGATTTCATTGAGCGATCTAGGTACATTATTTTGTTTTGTTTGAAATCTATCGTATTTTTCCATTTGATAGTGTATTGTATTGGCTTTTAACTCAAACACAACAGTGCATCTACTTTAATTCTACGAACTATAAAACGAAACGATAATTCCAGAAGAAAATCTGTCATTCATCCATTGGACGGATGACAGATTTTCTTTCTTTCGTTCGTACAATTAAAGTATCTACCCCCTCAGAATATTCATACGTCATCGAAGTCTGATGAAATCTTAAATGCAAGTCTTTAATATGCTAAACAGCTGATGAGCATTAGTACCTATAGCTGGAATCGCTTATTTCCATTAGTTACATTTTCTTCAGACTAACACTTAAATCTTTTTTTTTCATTATAAATTCCGAAATTACCTCATTTCTTCTAACACCTCGTTCAATTCCAAAAGTTTAAAGTGAATAGACAATAAAAAAAGATTTTTGACGTGAAGTGGCAATTTGTTTAAGTTTTTTTACTGAATTCGATCGAAGTGAAAAGTAAAACGCCGTATTTTCACGGCTTAAGATAAATTTTACCACTTGACGATGTAGAAATTTGATGTTTTTATTACCATTTTAGTTGATTTTTATCAATAAAAATATCTAAAAATTAGCTAAAGGCCACTTGAACGCTTTTTGTTGTATCGTTACCTAAAATCAAAACTTCAATTGCTTCAAGCCTGCTCGTAAATCCTAACGAGATCATGATTTATGGGTTCAAACTATGCACACAAATATATTTAGATCTTATAAAAATATTTTTCAATAGCGCGTACTACAAACCACGTACAATAACATAAAATAAATAATCAGCTGTGAATAATAACTAGTAAATACTTTAATACCTCAAGTAAAGTCTAGCATAAATGAAATTATCACACCCTTTCTCATTGGATACCTACACACCACGATTTCATATATTTAGATGAGACGTTAGGTTAGTACCTACTATAGGTACTATTCTGTGAGTTCTATGAAACTTTATTATTTTTCGCATATCTAATAACATAATACGTAAGTTTTTGGAAAAAATAGGCTTAAACGGATTTTCTATTGTTTTAGGTGTATTTAAGTAATAGGATATTATTAATAATTGTCATTTTAAAATTGTATTGTCATTTTTATTTATATTTCCAATATGTTTTATACATCCATGATATTTGTAGAGCTGTAGGCCCGATACATTATTTGGTAGAGTAACAGCCTAGTCAGTCAGCCGTGCTCAGAGGAAAGAACAGGTCAATACCTAAGTCTCAAACTAACTAAGCCGTGGGTTTCATTACAAATATTTCCCTTCACCGTATGACTGTATTTTTGTGGTTATATTAATGGAAATCGTGACAACACGATGAGCCCCCTCCCCCTATAACTTATTAGTGCGCGTATAGCCTAAGACATTCTAGACCTTTGCTAAGGTCTAGAATGTCTTAGATCTAGAATGCCTAGAATCTAGAATGTCTAAGATCCATCGAATTTACTTGCCAACTAGTAGGTAGGTACTATCCTTACTAGTAAACAATTAAGAATGATCACTGAGATTTATTTAATCTAATCATTGTATTGATAGCCGTTTCTAACAGATGGATAATAAGCGAAAAATCAACAGTGAGTATTTTCATTGGCTTACCTTGTTTTCATTACAAACTTCATCAGTTGGATTTGATGTGGAATTGATAGCATATACATACAAGTATGGATGGACCGTACTAACGAATTCATCCACTTTTTTGTTCATTATCATATGACTAGAAATGTTTACAAGATTTGTATGGAATTGCAAATATTTATTATAGACCGATTATTTGTGTGGCAAAAAAAAACATTTTCTCGAGCTCCTCCGTGTTTCGGAAGTTAGTTGGTCCCGCTTGTCATCTCTCAGTCGTTAGGTCAAGTTAGAGGCCTTGGGGCGACCTGAAAACTCTAACTAGGTGAGCCCCACCACTATACGAAAAGAAGAAGAAGCTCAAAATACACAATGACACTTTACCTAAAACATACCATTCCTATATAGCACATATAATATAAAGAAATTCTGTAAGTGTGGTCTGTTTTAGGTAAAGTGTAAGTGTCATCGTGTATTTGAACTGTACACAAATGTTTAAGGCACGACGCTCACAGGAAAATGAATGCGCCCGACGACGTGAACCAGTCGTTCGATGTAAAGGTGCGGCGTGCTCGTATCGTGTTTATAAAAAAACTAGAGGGGACTCGAGCGAGACGCGTAACGCCCTCACCTTGACACCGCCCTATCTTTAGTATCTGTCAACGAACTCTGTACATTGCCTATACTCTAATAATTCAGAATCATAGGTCAAAAATGTACACATAGAACGATCAATATAAAAGAAAAAGTAAATAAAGAGCTAACACTTTCAAATAAATGTATGAGTTTTTTGATCTAAGATTCTGAAATAGAGTATAGTTTTGCGTTTTCCATATTAAAATATCTAGCTAGATCATCAAAAAACTTTTTAAATTCACACGATTTGTGAACATAGTTACATTTTCCCGGGTCTTAATCACGTATTAAACCCGGGTCTTAGTCGCGTATCGCGATCAAGACCATTGTAAACCATGTTACATTGGTCTTGCTCTCGCGGGGTCTGACCCTCGCAACCAAGACCATTGTAACATTGTTGAAACGTCGAGGAAAAAAAATCTATCTATAAAATTCAAAGTCCTGACTGATCCATATATCAACGAAGAGCCCAAACCGCTGGTCTAAAAGACATGAAATTTGAAGAGCGTGTATGTAGGTAGGTACTAAGAAAGGGTTTTTGGAAAATCCCGCTGGATCAAGACCTACGCGGGTGAAACGTAACTAGTAAATAATAATACGCGGTTAAGACCCGGGAAAATGTAACTAGATCATCAAGATTCAAGATCTGCGTCTACGCTTGAGATACGTGACTCGGACACTTTTCTTCAGGCGCGTGCGCGCGGACGTGTGTCAAGATAATCTAGACGCCCGCGCCGCGCCGCTGTCATCACTGCGTGTGAGCATTATAATAGCAGTATAATAGCAAGCAATCATGTAAAGATACAGTTAAATTCTGCAATGCAGAAGGTTGCGGGTTCGATTCCCGCCGGGTGCAGGTATTTATGCTTGAAAAAAAAACTTGTGTCTGGTCTGGGTGGATGTATAATATGTATGTATTTACAAAAGAAAAATAAATATATGTATTATATCCGTTGTCTAGTCACCGTAACACAAGCTTAGTCACTTACCACGGGGCTAGATGGCGTTGTGTGTTGTTTACAGAATTTATTATTTATTATTATTATTTATTTCTTTTAATAATTGATAGATCACGATATCCAACTGCGGAGTTTTGCGTTTTTACCCGCGTAAGTTCCGATCCCGCGAGTTCTTCCTTAATCCTTTTAGTTGATACTACGGTACAAAGAACACGCTCCCTAAATGTTATGTCTCTAGGAATTGTTTTGGGCTCTGCGTTGATAGGTACAAAGTTCAGTTACTCAATCAGTCAGGATTTTGAATGTTATATACCTAGATATATATAGATATATATATATATATATATATATATATATATATATATATATATATATAGTTACAATGTAACATACAAAAATTATTAATGATGTGATTACTAAAACGTCGTAGGACTATGAATGAATATTTAGCCCGAGTCGTATGTCGGCAATTTATCAGAGCCCTTAGGGTTCGGTCATAGTGCGAGCCGGGCGGGCAGCTGAAGCAGGTTTAGAAAGGAAAATTGCTGCGGAAAATGCGCACCAACCCCGCTATTACCTATATTATGTTGTGTTCACGGTACCCGTTCACGGTTCCGCTGCGACCCGCTTGCACCGTGACTGAACCCTTCTCAATGTAATCCAAAGGTTGTTTAGAATCATTTACAACAGCGATTACTATCGCTACAGCAGCATTTTCACCATGTAATCCCTCTAATAGCTTAGTCGTTGAGTTAAATATTCTTAAATCTCGTTCTTTATGTTTCTACAATTTGATTTTGTTTATATATTTTGTCACGACTCTAGATTTCTTCAGTTTTAATGCCGGTCGTATTTTTTTCGACTAAGAACCTAAATTGTTAAGCCTATTGCTGAATGTAAGTCAATCCGTTGTGAAATCCTTTTTTAATGAAAAAGTTATTTACATAGATAGGTATGTATACCTAACTATGTGATTAGGATTACTCATGTTAAGGTTTAAAATGAAATTTATTATTTCCGCAAATATTGAAAATGCTTTTTTCTTGGAGCACAAAAAATAGGCAATAGTAATAAAATTATTATTTATTAAATACAATTTGAGAGTATTTATTACAAATGAAATACAATCACTGAAGTCATTTTATTACGGGTTATGAAAAAAAAAACTATTTATTCTGTTATGCAACTCATGAAAAGGCGATACATAGGTATTTTAAGGCTTTATAAAAAAATATTAAATAGAACTTTCTTTCTTAAAGTTTTTTTTAAGTGTTTCCTTCACTTATATGGCTGTAGCCTAATTCGATAGTGCAATACAATGGTTTTGTAAGGTTGCAAGGTTCAAGTTCCGTCAGGTGCAGAATTTTGGAAAGCATTTTTTCCAAAAACTAGAACCTTGCTTGCAAAATGGACAATGCAACGTTTTGAAATATCGATAAAGCTATTTCTTTTTGCTGTAGGTACTTACATTGTGTTTTAAATAAGAAAATACGATGAAAATACCAGGAAATACCAACAAGATCGTTTGTATGTTTATTCTTTTCCGCGACACGTTTATGTTACGCTTTTTTATGACCAATTATTTTGAAAATCTTTCCCCTCCATGTTTTCTTTCCTATAAATTTGTTTCAACGACCGCCTAATTGCATCCCTTGTGTTTTTCCTACCAATAATATAGTTTTATATCTTTTATATTTATGAAAATAACAGAGTAAAATTGTTTAATTTTTAGTAGGTAGGTAGGTACATACTTATATTGAGGAAGAAATAAAAATGTTGTGGTCTTGTTTACGTAGGCTTCTTGTTTACAAGAAATTTTTATATTAAGCATAACTCAAAGAATAAAAATGTTTACCGATCAAAACCGAGCTTATTTTGCTATAACAAGGGTAACGTGAAAGTAGGTAAGTGAGTACCTATATTACATAAATAACTTAGCCGTTTTTTAAGTAATGTTTTTACAAAAATAGTCTTAGATATTTCTTCTGTTTTCGCAATGTTGGATTGGATGGAAAACTTGAAAAATCTTTTTGACATAAACTTTTAATAATATCGAATTACAATGTGGGGAACCTACGATATCATATTATGTCATAGCATCGTATGTTTCTAAACACAGGTATTTTTCATTAAAAATTAAAGAAGCTTAATTAAAAAGTTAGCTTAGAAGAAGAGATCTGTAGATGGTCTCCACCTGTAAACGTATTGAGATTTTTACAAGTCTCTTTTTCTATAAAGAAACCTGTAAAGGTCTCGAAACTTTAACTATTGAAACAATGCTAAAAGTATCTTATAAACACCACACGATTAAAACCGAAAAATGAGTTTAATTTTTAAAAATAGTCTTGTATTTCTGTTTGGTCCCTACAGAGAGTGCCATGACTTCAGTCACGTTCTTAACAAATTCTTAACAATTGAACTACGTTTCGGGGTTGTTAAAGTCCCGAAAATATATTCATACCACAATTAGATGCAGATGTCAATGCACCAGCCAGTGCAATAACCCTAAACAACTAGAGCATAATGGAAACAGAATATTAACATTTTATTGCCTTCATCTCCAAAGACAGCAATGCATTTGCGCAAACGGACAACACTTAGAAATTCATACAAAAGCTGTATTGTCTAATAACGAAACCCTTTTTTGCATATCGCAATTTAAAATTAGAGCAAAAAGTAGGTGGAAAAAATTAACGGTTTTTACCTAGAAAGGGTTTAAACATTGCGGTTAACTGTTGAACAATCGGTACAGTTATTGTGTAAGGTTTATGGTCGGGTTGTAAATCATTTGGAGAAAAAAGACGGTGTTGGTGACGTCATAGGCTGTAAAGATTTAATGGCCAGCGATCAGCTGAGGTGTGGAGGTCGAAGCCGATGACCCTCATTCGCAGTTATAACTTACGTGGATTTCCTTACGTGTGGTAGGTAATCTCGAATAGGTATTGCTTTCCGCATGATATGGAAGTGATTTTATTTTAAATTATTTCACACTTGAGTTTATTCGAGGATTTATTGTTCGACCACCGTCGCCTTATGTCGAAGACTATTTTGTTCCGAGACGCAGGCCGGTGCAGTCAGAAAGAAAAATATGTCGGAATTTGTACTAGATTATTTTAGTGGTCAATGGTTATACTGTCACATAATAACAGTTATAATCATGTTTTAGTCTACCTATGCCTTTAATTTAATAAAAATATCTTGTTGACCCTTTGATGTGCTTCAGGTATGTCAATAAATAATGATTTTCTAGATTCTATTTTCTACTGTGTTCTACGGACTCACATGTGTAAGTTTCGATCCCTTAGGAATTTCCAAAAAACCTTTCTTATACGATGCCTACATCATTTTAAACCACTCTCCAAATTTTAGCTATCTACGAGTACAATCAGCGGCTTAGGCTGTGCGTTAATACATCAGTCAGTCAGCAACGGTAAGCATTTTAAAAATAAACCTACATTTAAAAAAATATATATCTGTGCCTTTTTGTTTAAATTTAAAAAATCAAAAAATCTTTTAAGAGGACAAGGATACCTACTTGCTCGTCTTTATGTCTTTATCTAGGGGAGAAATAGTCGACTACGTCTTTAAAGATTGTATGGAGACAAGAATAGGTATTATTTCCCTTTAACAACATAAATATTTACATAATTTAAATTATGGGTTTAAGTAGGAAAATAATTTACTCAACTGAGTAGATAAGGTTTCGAAGAGTTTCGATATTCCTTTAATTAGTAACTGAGCGATTGTAAATTATAAAAAATCTAGCTTTGAAAACTCTCACAAGAAAACACAATACCAATCATATATACTACTGATAACAATGTAGGCCGCTGATAACAGAATGTGACTTTCTACGCATATTAAATTTGATAAACTGAATCGATAAGAACGACTATTGTTTTACTAATACCTAATCAAAGATCTCTATTGAAATATTGATGCAAAATTGATAAGGGAGATGAGATTGATAAGAAATGAATGGATAAAAGGTAAAGAGTTGGTTTCTGTGGATATTGTATTGAAAAATATACTGTTTTTCAGTTAGTATTCTGATGATTACGCAGAGATATCTGATACACATTCGAGCAAAGTTAGCTAATTTTTTAAAAAATACCCGTGCTTTAGAAATATACGATGCTACGACATATGACATCGTAGGTTTCCCCAAATTATGATACGATATTATTAAAAGTTTTCTCAAAAATATTTTTTGAAGTTTTATTAAACAAATTATTCAAATAAAACAATCTTCTCTTAGCTGTGTTTAGTTTTTTTCCAAGAAATAGAAAATATAGCCAAGAAATGAAGTGCCAATCCTAAACGTAGCCATTAAGAGTGCACATAAAACCTATTATGACTGCTTTTATCGATAATGCTTCAATAAAAATCGCAAGTGTAACCGACCCGTATAAATTGGCAAACTAAACAATAGCCAATGCAGTAACGATCTACATTTCTTCGCGGTCTGTTACAGTGAAAAATCGATGAAAAAATAACAAAATGCAGTTTTAAACGGAACAGTTTTGAGAAAACCGCGTGGTGGTCAACACGTCTCAGCCTTAATTAAATCCAGACAGTGCCCGAGTGTCTATATTTGTTTTACACGTGCCACCAGAAACAAGAATATTATTCTACGCAACGTTACGAAGCCCGCATAACATTTTTGGTGAGTGCCCAACGAATTCGAGCGCGAGCTTTCTTTCGATACACGCAGAGCCATCTATCCTGGGAACAGACAACAACCATGGTATCTGACGGGACCTTACGTCACACATAAAAGTCCAACACACGTACAGAAAACTTGATCGGTGCGTAAGTGTGCGTAGAGCTTTCACGCACACAACGACCGGAGCCAAGTCGTAAAACAGCGATTGAAATGGTTCAGCTGTCCGCCGCATGGTGGCGCTGCTCGATGGTTCGTTTCTGAGTGATCTCAACTTTGGGCATTTGGCGCTGCTGTGCTATATGAAAGTTTTAAATTAGTTTTCTTATTAGATGAGGATGCCTCGGTTGGGTGAACTCGCCCGGCTTATTGGATTTTGAGAGAGTAAATAAGATCGAATATTTTCGTATGAGTTTAGCTTTTGAAAATAACTGTTGTGTGGCTTCGTATCGTATAATCTAGGTGGTTTAGTTTCACGAGATATTTTATATCTGTTCGGTTATATGCTCGTGTTTAAACCGATGATATAACGTGGTGTAGTATTTAAATTCTTTGAATTTTAAAACCTACCTCGTAAATGTTAACAATTATAATTAATTGCCACTATGAATCAATTTTATTAGAAGGTATTCAACGCTACTGATAACAATTTAAAACAAAAGTGAAGTTGAGATTTGTTTCCAAAATCACTATAAAATTTTATGTCTTTTTTAGTGGTACACTTACAAAGCAATAACTTTTGCTTTCAATGAAGTTGTCAGTAGGATGATAAGTTGAACTATAAACTTCTTACACATATTAAATTTGATTTATTATAGGTACCTACTTGCCAACTAAATACCGGTAAATACATTTCGTTTCGCTTAATTCGCAGCGACTATCGCTTTGAAATCAAACTCTGAACATAAATATTCTTAATAATTTCTTATAAGAAGAAACTATCCACCAGAAAAATACTTGGATGTTTTTATTTGGATATGATTATATTAGTAATATACCTATATGCTTATCTATTCACTGACTATTTCCTGACATATACAATTTATTTTTGTCAATGTTTTACTTATACCTTGTACTATTTATGTATTCTGTGCTTATACATAGATGTGCCTATTTAAATGTCTTTCTTTTAAATGAACTATAGTAAGTCATTTGAGCCAACCAGAATTCGTTTTCAACGCTAAAATAATAAAGAGTTTTAACGAGATAATGTTAGAAATGTATGCTAAATACCAGATCTAGGTTTTGTGGCAAAAAAACTATTTCCTCCGATGTCTTTATCCAGAGAGGAAACAGTTTACCACGTTTGTATTAAGAACTAGCTGCGTCCCGCGGTTATACCCGCGTAAGTCCCGATCCCGTGGGAATATCAAAAGAAGCCTATGTTACTCCCCGATAATATAGCTTACTATTGGTGAAAGAATTTTTGAAATCGGTCTAGTACTTTTAAGTTTATTCATTACAAACATACACACAAAAATACAAATCTTTGCTCTTTATAATATTAGTGTAGATTTTGACAAGATAATGTCAAAAATGTATGCAAATATCAGACATAGATTTTTTATAATTAATAAACATATTTTTATCCAGGGATCACGTTTGTATTAAGAAAGAGTATGTAGGTATTCCTTCCTCCTAAGTATCAGGTGCAACCATGCATTTAGATGCTAATTGTAGTCTGTCTGTACATGTCGTTCGTTGTTGTAAATTCTTATAGTTATTCTCAGAAGACCGGACTTTCACGCTATTAAGGGTCAACACCCACTTACAATCGTTTCCGGTCAGACATTTAACGCTATTACTACGTCCAATGTTCATGTTCTTCCGTCACTGACTGGTGTCGAATTTGAGGGGTTTTTGTGATGATGATAGGGACTTTTGGGTATTGTATAACAGCACCATCTAATTCTAGATTAGTTAACTATTCATCATTCATTGATATCTATCTAGTGATTATATTTAAAAATACCAAATAAAAATAGTAGATGCGTTGAATTAAATGCCTTTCGATGTATTAAACACTCGATGTTTCATAGTTAGTAATTTCGTAATTTTAGATGCATCATACTTCGATAACATGACTTTAGATAATTGTCTGTTAGATTTTTTGATTATTCTTACATGACATACCTACATTAATTATTTGGCAAGAATCGAACCTGAAACCTGCATTGTAGACGCTTCTTTGCCTACTATTACGCCTCTTCCTTGTTCTATGTTAATTATCATTTAGCTACTAATAGAACCTACGTAGCAGATAGGTATAAATATATAGGTATAAGAACCTACAAGTAAAATCTAGGAGTTTATTTAAACTATTCTTACATGCATACTATACACGAATATTTTGTACATAATATTCATTCTTTGACGAAAATCGAACCCGCAACCTTCTACTTTGTAGACAATTATTCAAGCACTGTGGCACCTTTCACTTACTCTATCTTAATTACCATTTAGATACCTACTAATAGAACCTACGTAGTAAATAGGTATAAAATATATAGGTATAAGAACCTACAAGTAAATCTAGAAGTTCATTCAAACTCGAAGTTTTGACGTCGCCCCGTGAAACGCCGATAGAGAGTGAAGTCATCCGTAATTTAAGGGTTGCCACGTCAAAATTAAATAGAATACAAGTTGGAATTTGCTGAACTATAGATATAACACTATTCATTTATTCATTAAAGCATACATTAAAATTACAATCAACTTAAAAATAAAAACTAAAAAACCCAAATTAAAACCTAATTACAATTAAACTTAAACACTACAAATTTACTTGCTTGCAAATTTGCTGAAAATTTATTTGTATTTATTAGACACATAATTTGTAAATATTCATCTCATCTTTTAAACGTGCTTCATCTTAGAACGTATCATGACTTTCCATCAAACACATTAATTTTTTATAAGTAATTGAGTAATGAACGGTAAAAATCAATGTACAACTATTAGCTATTTATTTATTTGAATTTTCTGTATAGGTAAAAACATGTTTCATAATATATGATCACATGTTATATTGCAACTGTGAACTTACGATGCTTATATTCATATTAATATTACAGATGGTATAAAATAAGCTGTGTTATTTAAACTACTAAATTCAAATTAAAGACATTTTTTCGGTTTGAATCGCGTGGTTTTTATTACTTTTAGCATTGTTACAACAATTGTTACTAAATTCACACAGAAACTATTTGGTACTGACAGATTGGTAATAATATAATTATGTCAGTACTTTTACATAATTTTGTCTGATTATGGAAGAAGGGATTAAATATTTTTGCAAGAATAAAAAAAAAATATACCTACGCTAGCGGACCCACCAGTCGTTGTCTTATCCAATAGCCGACGACTTTATTTTTGAATACACCGGCCTAATTATCGGAGTACGTTACTTAACGTAACTGTGCTACGTGCTACATAATTAACTGTGTCGGACTTCCGCTACAGTTATGTAGCACAACGTATATTTTATTTTTCTAATTAATTTATTCCCAAGCGTAGTGTCAGCCCTAGTCTTTGCCCCATCGCTACCCCCTCTCATCTAACTTGCTCCATTACCGGGGTCTTCCATTCGTTCCAATTTCAAATTTGAAGCTGATGGCACATCTATGGCACCGCAGCTTTACCAAATCTTACGTTTGAAATTGAGTTGTGAAGCGTAAAGTATTAGGTTACCTTACCCTACCTAATTCCTATTACAAACATTGAATTATTTTTTTGTTCCGATCTGGTTTATTTTGTACGTTATCGATATTGCCGATGTTGCAAATTTACCTAGTGGAAAAGTACCTTCAATTTGATGGTTAGGTATAAATAAAGGTAGGAAGATGTATGTAATATTGTGTAGGTATACATTATAGATAAATATATTTTAGGACAAGTAAACAATATATGCTTTATACGATTTAAACTTAAATGATTGTTTTCACTTCACGGTGTTTTTTGAGTAGGTTTTTTATTTTATTTATTTATGTATTTTGATTAAATTACCTATGTCAAAATTGTGTCTAAACTAAAGTTACCAGATCGCACAAGTAGACTTTAGTTAGTTAAATTAATAAACATGGAGTAAGGCCGGAGTAATTATACTACTTTTGTTTCTGTCTGTCTACTTTGAAAGTTCTTGTCAAGGAAAAAGACAAAGCATGTTCTCACTACTCCGACTTTACTCCACGTTTATTAATAAGGTTTAGTATTTTTGCTACCATTAGTCTAAAAAAATAAGCTTTAATTTCAACATCGGACTCCATTAGTAAATTAGGTAGATTTCAGAGTTCAAACCATCAATTTTTCCTATTTATTTCAATGCTACCCACTAAGTTCGGAACCTTGAATACAAACTGCTCATAATGAGACTAAGCAAAACAAGATCGCAGTTGCGTATTTCTTTAATTATAAAAAGCAAAATATGCAATTAACGTCAAAAGATTATGATTTGTTGTCTTACTTAATTAGTATAGAATTTACATTTTTAATTAAAATGGCTTTTTGTAGTTCTTGGTGGTTCCTTCTTAAATAGCTGTAAAATTAATTATTTTGTACCTATCTATACTCCGTCTCATAGATGACTATAATGGGGTTTATATGATTTTTATTCATATAAAAGTGATTCAATTTGTTTTATTACACGTATAGGTATCTATGCATGCAAACAAGGAAATCCCGCATCGATATTCCCCCTTAACTACCTCGGGGTCTTCAAGTCAAGAGTGTATAGTTTTCTTCTAGACAAACATGTTACACCATTGACCTCATCGTCGCTTCCTATCAGGTGGGATGGGGTCAGATGCTAGCCTTTCCCATTTAAAAATCTATAAATATAAAAGAAAGCCGTGTAAGTTACACTATTTATAACTCGAGAATGGCTGAACCGATTTAGCTGAAAATTAGTGGGGAGGTAGCTTATAGAACCGGGAGAAGAACATAGGATACTATTAGTAATAAATAAAAAAGTGTGGCACTTGGGGACTGCCGCGGTAAAGCTATTGCATAGCATTTTTTTTTAATTAGTGTGGGTTTTAGGTTTTATTTTCGTTACGAAATTTTTTGATTCGGTCGCCGCGCTCAAAGCTATGCAATAGCTTAAAAAATACAGTTATACGCACTAAATTTAGTTTAAGTAAAAACCGTCGTCGACAACGACACTCTCGATCAAGATTAGTTGATTAGTAGCGCTTTATACCTACCAAGTTGGTAGGTATAGGTATATATTTTCTTTCACACGCTGAGAGAGAACGGATACCTAACCTTTTGAATAATATGAATATCTAACTACAAGAGGAAGGTATGAATATTAACATCACAATAGAAGATCCGCTTGTCAAACCTTCTTGTAATTCCAAACATTGTATTTTGTATAGTAGCCAGTAGGTAGGTAGTAGGTACATCCAAGTATAGGATTTCCTATTATGTGTTTGGATATTTTGTATGCTACACCAGGTTTTTCTCAGGGCCTCTCTTGCATACGAAGCGATTTATTTTTGAGGCGTGTTTCGGTAGGTTGGAGAGGAGTTCCTAGTTATATTGTTTTTAAACATTTTTATCCTAGTCTGTAAAATATGTGTATTTTTTTATTTGTCTGGTTCGTTAGGAGAAAATGTTTTTTTTTTGTAATAAAGCTCTATAATTCGACTTCGGTCTTTTTTTTATTTGTGTAAAATCTAATTTAATAATTTGGATTCCTAATTAGACAAATAACAATAATAAAATGGAGACATAAAATAATTAAAAAACCTATAAATAATAATAAAATTTATTCAACAAATCTTTTTACAAAGACTTTTTACAAATGTGCATCACATGATTAAATCACCCCAAAAAAGTACCACTTTAATTTCTTGTGTCTTCTTCTCAATGGAGTTTGCGTTCCGAAGACACACATCCTAAATTGTAGTTTAAAAGACGTTTCAAAAAGATAATTGTGAATATCTTATTGAATAAAATTAGACGACAGTTTCAATTTCGAAAAAAAACACACTTCAGGGAAATAATAATTCATTCCTGATTTTTAACCCTGTCCATGCTATTAATAAAATAAGTTTTACTTAAAAACCCTATAGTAAATCATGGTTTAAACCTTAAAATTCATTTGATAATAGCAAGGTGTTCAAGCTTACGTACTTGGCACAGTTATTTATACGTATTGCTAGAGAAGGAAAGGTCGTTAGAAATATTGAATTAAGGAACAAAAGAATGGAATTAAGAGAACAAAAATATTTCTTTCCATGTTTTTTGACTTTAGATAAATCAAATCCAATATTTCAAGTGTTATATAGATTTCTCCTTCTCCATCATATTTCTCTCGTTCTATCTTAATTTTTTTTGTTATTTCCGAGATCTTCGTTTTCGTATTTCAAGTAGGAACGAACTTAAAAATAATTCGTTACGGTTTCAAAGCACGTCCGTCCGTTATTTTAGTCTGGCCAATTCCACCGTCCCGACTCGAACTTCCAAATCTGAAATTCTAAAAGAAAAATAAAACAAAATAACTTTCCGCAGACATGTGTGAAATTAGTTTTGTTTATAACAATAAAGTAGACTAGTTAAAGTACTAAAACACTAGGTAGGTACCTATTTATTAATTGATTTCTTATTCTATTACCCTATTTCAGAAACTTAGATCAAAAAGGTAAACAAAAATCCCATACCTACATCTATACTGATATTATATTATAATGAGGAAAGATTTGTATTTTTGTGTGTGTATGTGTGTGTCTGTATGTTTGTTATGAATAAACTCAAAAACTATCAGACCGATTTCAAAAAAAAATTCACCATTAAAAGCTACATTCACCCTGAGTAATAAAGGCTACTTTTGATCCTGATATTCCCACGGGATCGGGACTTACGCGGGTGAGACCGCGGGACGCAGCTAGTTTGACATAAAGTGACAGCTCTTTATTTCCTTTTTCTTTAAAATTAACAGTTCTTTGTTTACCTTTTTGATCAAAGTTTCTGAAATAGGGTACCTTTAGTTATTTTTGAACGTTCTTTTTGAGCGTCTAACTAAATACCTTCTGAACTGATTTTGATCAAATTACCAGTTTCAAATTTTATAGAAACATCAACTCGCATCAACCTTTTTGGAGTTGAAGTTTTCGGAAAACAAAATGCCTACTAGCTTATCTAAACATTTTTGCTAATTTATTCCATATACGTTGTTTAGAAAGCAAGCGTAAAATGTAGAACTCATAATAAATTAACAGAGGCGTCACTTGCGGTGGCCTAAAGACGCAAAGATGAATTTTAAGATAAAAAGACAAACAACGCCCGCAAAAATACTTCCTAACTCCTAAAGCATTTAGCGAGAAAGAAAGGAGGAAGGAAAATTTCGCTTTAAATTCTAAGCTTTATTTCAAATTAAGAACACGAAAATTCTAGAATTTATTCAAAATCTTCTTACAAAGATTATTTTAATTTTGCTTTATTTTGATGCAGATAAGACTTTGCTAAGTAGGTACAAACATAATATCTTTGTAATAAAATATGAATTATTTATAGACCACACAAAGTACAGTAGAAGACTTTCTAAGCTTTATTTCAAATTAAGAACACGAAAATTCTAGAATTTATTTAAAATCTTCTTGCAAAGATTATTTAATTTTGCTTTATTTTGATGCAGATAAGACCTTTCTAACTACAAACATATCTTTGTAATAAAATATGAATTATTTATACAGCACACAAAGTACTGCAGAAGACCATCTCAATAATTCATTGGAAGCAAAGAAATAATACTAAGCATAATACAAACGAAACTACATGTCTCTATACCGTCAACGAGAAGACAAAGTTTGCTCGAACAGATAAATATACCTATCTATGTAAGTATCTACCTATAGACATGTTTGTAGTACAATATGTGTGAGTGTTGGGTCACAGTGTAAACAGATGTTCGTTGTCGGGTTACATGTAGATAGAGGTATGTAGGTCTTCTCTTCATGGACATGTTTGTCTACTAGCCAATTGTAAGTGTTCTAATACTGTAGCTTTTAATTTGGTGGGTTTTAGAGTGAATACCAGTCGGTAAATAAGTCTACTAGAGAGTTAAATATATAAACTTTGACTTTGGAAAAAAGATAAAGGCAACCTTATGTCCTTTTCCAAAGTATATAGGTATCTTTATCTTTTAGTTTTTTTTTACTTAGTAGGTAAGTTTGTACTTATTAGTACATTATAGGTACTTATCACCAATTAGCCAAATTACCGCGCAGCCTCGACGTAGAAAAGGGTTACCCCATCTCTTCCTGTGTGTGTAGTAAAAGGCGACTCTAGGGGAAACTAGCAAACATTGAGTTCTCCCCGCGCTCTGGCGGGTAAACTGGTTGGTCCCGAGAAACTTTGAGTCAGGCAGACTACCTGCCGTAAAAATATTGCCAAAACTATTTCCCGGTTCGGTTAGCGGTTCCCGGGCTCCTGAGAGAGAATCGCTCAGGTACCTATTTACCTATAGAAGAATACCTATTTCATCAAAATTATTATAAATTCTACTGCAACTTGCTGAGCAGGTTTCTCATCAAGACCCTATATAACAGCTACCCTATATGCGTAACGCTCAGACTAAGCGTGATATACCTCAATAAACCGCATCTTAACTAATCATCAGTAAAGATAGTGGTTGTCATGCGCTGGCCTATCTTAGATAGAGTACATATATTTGACTAGCTGCGTCCGGCGATATTATTTACGTAGCATTTTTTACATCATAAGCTAGCATTTGACCTCATTTCACCTGATGGGAAGTGGCGATGAGGTCAACTGTGTAACATGCTTGCGTAGAAGAAACGTTAGGAACTCTAGGCTTGAAGACTCTAATTTTGAGGTCAAGATCGGAATTTGGGCAATTTATTTTAGGACTCTCCTATCTAACTTTATAATTTTAGTTTAATCGCAATGTAGTTTTTGCGTGATCCATAATATATTCAATCATGCATACCAACATACTGACATCTAATATTTTACTCTAATAATATTAGACGAATAGAACCAAAATAATACAATATTTTCAAAGCTTATCTATTACCTCAGATCTTAATAGGAACAGGTAGGTAAAATTCAAAGCACAAGATTCATGCCTGGAACCACTTAGGTAGGTACTTACTGTTTTTTTTGTAACTTTGTTCTATTTAAAATATTATGTTGCTCTATATACGATTTAGGGTAAGAGACCGATAAGGACTCGGAGCAGACGCAAAGCGAAAGGAGGTAGTCCGATACGGACGCCCTTAACTGTCATCACATCACTCATCCATCAGTCATCACCTACCCGCAACCTCGAGTCTCGAGAACAAGCCAGTTGAAATTACTTACGAAATATTGAGCTCTATAAAAAAAACTGTGAACAACACACAGCGCCATCTAGCCCCGTGGTAAGCTACTAAGATTGTGTTACGGTGACCAGACAATGGATATAATACTTAAATTTATTTATTTTTCTGTTGTAAAAACATACATAGAGAGACACCCAGATCAGAAACAAATATTTATTTTCAAGCATAAACACTTGCACCCGGCAAGAATCGGACCCGCAACCTTCTGTTTTAAAGTCAGACATTCGCACGACGCACTGCAGGTCGTCATGCAAGGTTAAAAAAAACAACATAAATTAAAACATGGTAAAATCCCGTTTTTAATGTTGCCCTTCTGTGATAACTGCACTGTGGTACGGGTATAGAGAGCGCAATATCAGCCAATATGCGAATGTAGGCGGTAGACAGGCGCCCAATTTGTAAGGCAGCTACAACAAAACATTCTCTACGTGACGTTTTACTCTATATCATATTTTTGTATTTGTTTTGTTTGAAAATTTGTTAGGTACTTTTTGTGGTTTTAGTACAAAAAAATATCGTCTGAGCCTGCAGCTGCTATAATAACTAATGATATTTTGATATATAAAAAGTATCAAACAAAGTCATTGTTATTGTCTCTGTTTCTGCAATACCATCTTCAATTATTTCCTTAAATTTTGATACCGTTTTCACTGTCACTTAGGTAGAGATTTTGCTAAAAAAGTAAACTTTTTTACTTATAAGCGATGATTAATAGATTGATAAACTATATATCGTTTGTCTTTTTCTGTGCCAAGAAGCTATATAGTTGACAGACAAGAACAAACGTTATAAAACTGACAGCTATATCACAAACTACGAGCCCTATGTGTGGCTTAGTGCTTTGTCCTGCTCTAGTGAGTGATAATCAGCGTCAGCGAAAATGTGACAAAAGCTGAGTCCACGCATTGGGTCGGTTGTGAATACGACAGTTAATCGTCTGTTATAATCATCGTTTATAAGTAAGGGGGGGAAACTATTATTTGTTTCTATTATTTTACTCATGTGCTAGTACTTGTAGTATGTCTTATTCATAATATGGCACTAGTACCTACATAATATCTGAATGAGGTAAGGAAGGACCTACTGTATAGGTACAGCGAAACCAGGGCGATTTCCTAGCTCATAATGAAATTTGGCGCAAAGCATTCTTAGGTTCCTATTTGAATATCGAACAATTTTACCAATATTTACATCATTATCCTATGATCTCATCCCTGAACACAGCTGCGGAAATTGTGGTGCATCTGCACAGCTGTGCTTGGTTCAAATGAACGATCGCCATCTTAAAGTAAAGAGAGGGAACCGTGCCAAAATATCTTAAATGCCAACGAGCTGAAAGTCGTAGGTAACAATAAAATCCTTAATTTAATTAAAGTAACTTATTAGGTTCAATTTGGAGAATAAACAAGTTCAACTGTTGCAACAATGTATGAAGCAGTAATGTGTGTATTTCTATAACCGACATTGTCTACTAGATAGTCTGAATTGTAAGTACAAAACAGCTTATTGTGTGATATTTGTGAAACTCTTTTCATGGTTTCTTTATTGTTACCATGATCTTTGTGTGTATATGTCGTAGGATAATTAGATAAACAGTTTTTTTGCGAAAATCCTAGGTGTTTTGCAAAAAAAACCGAATAATTAGACATTGGCTATGATATTTTTCAATCTTAGTGAAATAAGTCATGACAGCCAACGACTATTTTTGTAACGTCTCTAGTAACATTACAAAAATAGGTTTTCTTTTTGCAATAATCCTAACTTATTTCAGTTAGATTAAGAATTTCATAGCCAATATCTAATTATTCGGTTTTTCGCAAAAAAACCTAGTATTTTTGCAAAAAAACCTGTTTATCAAAATATCCTACGACATATACAAACAAATAAGAAATAAAATATCTAAACTTTAGTAGTTTTATTTACTTCAAATTTTTATTGGAACTTACTCTGCAGACTGACCTTCAATTAAATTAAAAAATATTTTTAATACAATACCTACACATCAAACTAAAAAAAACAGCAAATATTTCTCACAACACCAAATGGATTTGTCCAAAAAAGCTTAATGAAATGTTCAACTAATTGTTATTTATTGGCAATCACTTGGCAAGTAATCTGCAGTTGCTATTCAAGTTTCAAAGATCAATGATCGTTTAAATTTTATCTTAATATTTTACTTACCGGACTAACCAATCAGTAATAAATTAATAATTTGTCAACTCGTCTGGCAAAAGCCATTAGATTACCGACTGATCCAAATTAAAAAATATGTGAAATTTGCCATAATACAGTTTTAAGGTGATCAATTTGAATAATAGTTTAGTCTGTACTAGAATTTAGATATTATATAGATAGGTAAATAAATAAAATATAAATAAACATTGGACGACGTTACACACAGCGCAATCTAGCCCCAAACTAAGTACTAGGCTTGTATTATGGATACTAGACAACGGATATACTACATAATACACTTATTTTCGTAAATACATAATATTATGATACATAGAAATCACTTAGACCAGAAACAAATATTTATTTTTAAGCATAAATACTTAATAGGTAGGTACCTATTTATGATTATCCCCCTTACTTATAAACGATGATTAAGTTTATGTAGCGTTTTCATAGTCTACAGTACTTTGAAACTTCATGTCACAGTAAAAGACAAACGTAAACTTAGTCATCGTTTACAAGTAAGGAGGTAAATGTAAAAAAACTCAAAGCAATAATTAAAACAGCAAAGTCCAATTTTTAATTGATTAAAAACCCTGCCGAATGTACCTACCTATAAGTTTAACAAATTCCACAAGAAAATAAAAGAACAAATAACATAACAAAGTATCGGCAGCTGCGAATATTTTTATAAAAATAGTTCAAAATATCGTCTAGAGGACGCCCCGAAGTTTGTTCTCATGTGACGTTTCATGCAAAATGTATTTACTTCTCTCGTGAAATTTGTATCAAGGGGGAATAGTTTCTACACGGTCTCTCCTTGAGAAATATTTAATATTTTTCTTATATTTGTATTCGTATCTTCATAGATGTTTGTTCGGTTTGTTTTATTAAAAGAATCGGTAAAACTTTCGTACTTTGTTCGGATTGGGAAGAATATTTATTATTTTGTCCTGTTGACAACCCTACTCGGCTCGAAGTTTATGAAAATTATTTGAACTAAAGTTAACGTTAAACATCTTATATGAGTAGTAATGATGTATGCCTACTTCTGACATGACATTACATTTTTTACAGTTTTGTTTACAGCCCTCCTTTTTAATTACATTAATTTCTCCGTCGTCACTGGCATAAATTTAAAAATTAATGAACTTCGTCTCTAATTATATTTCGTGTAAATCAAAACATGTTTGTTGAAATTTTCTAACTAGACTACTTCTGTCGAGATGGTTGTCTCGTCGGCAACAAAATTGTTGTCAAAATAAATTATAATATAATTGGGCAAACCGACGGGTTAAGTTGCCATTCCGAATTCTTTGAACAAAATCCAATGGCTACGCCATAAATTATTCTCGTAAACCTGTTCTACTAATTGGATGTAATTAGACCAAACTTTTGGAAATCCTACACTTACTTGAACCAGCATTTCTCGAGTGAAACGATTCTGATAATAATCTAGCTCGGATTAAGGGTTTTTGGGTCGAGAAATCGATTTGTCTGTGTATAATCTCAAGGCTTTTTCGGCGGGCCTCGATTTCAAAGGTATATCTAATGATTATTGCGTATAAGTTGATCAAGGTACATTGATACCTACCTGTTTTTGTACATTTACAATGTCTGAGATGGTTACATTTTTGGGAAGGAGTACAAATTTAGATTATATTTCAAGTCGTTAAAATTAAAATAACATGGATTCTGTTTAATTTTTACTTTGCAGATTTAATTTTTTAAACCACCGACTAAAATGTAACTTTACGCAAACAAACCTGATTATTTTGGTAAAGGTATTGAGGCGCCAAGCGCCATTTTAATCTTTGTAGGTATGTAGTTGTAGGTAGGTATTCGTAAAGAGTTTCTATCAGCCAGTCTCTGCTCAGTATTGATCCGATCTGTAGTACACGTGCCAAATTTCATCTCCATCCCGAAAACGATGCGAACTCTTTTAGTTTCAGAAACTTGTTATTTTTACCGCCTATTTTGTAAGAAGTTTTTGATCTGACAAAAAAATCTTTAGTATAATTTTAAATCATTATGTTAATGTCGATCATTGTTATGCAAAGTAATAATGCTCGTAATTTAAAGACTTGAATTTTGAATAGATTTTTGGTTATCATTGACCAGAACTACTAAACCGATTTTGATTAAAATTAGATATCTAACTATTATATGCATTGTATTCTGAAAATAGACATACTTGGGCTATGAGATCATTTATATTAATTAATTTTGTAAGTAAAGTACGTAAAAGTTAACTTGTATTGCTATAGGTGTAAGTAACACTTACCTATATTAATAGGTAACTATAGTAACTGGTAGTTAAACCACGAAAATAACACTAATTTATCCAAAATTCGTCGAGTTAAGCATGAAAATTGCGTGAGTTTACATCGTAGACATTGGATATAGCAAAAAAACGTACCTATGTCGTGTTTTTGACTGGAACAATATTTCATCTCGGCGTCATGGTTTCGGGACACGACATCGGGTTATTTTTCGACTCTACCCTTCAAAGCAACTTGCATAATTTACGTGTTGTGCCGGCGATACCGAAAGGTGTACGATATACCTACCTACCTACATAGCTAGATGTATTTTCACATAAGCTATGGGTAGTGGCATAGTGGAAAACGTAGACACCGTTTTGTCATCTTCTTAAGCTCAATATCACGAGATTAACCTACTTAACCAGGCTTAACTGTAGGCTGGGTTAAAAAATTTACTCCCAGGGTAAGCGAACACGATGCGTTGTCATTTGCATACGTACGATCTTGATACTGTTTTGTGAAAATTATGTCTTAACCTAGGGTTAACACAATAATTCACCTGGAATAAGTAAAGCTTAGAAAATTATTATTTTTGATATAGATTATCTATATGTATGTATATAAATAGTGTAACTGTTAGTTGTTAGTTAAACTATTTATAACTCAAGAAGGGCTGAATCAAGAAAGGTGGAGAGGTAGCTTAAAACCAGGATAAGGACATAAGATACTTTTGATCCCCTAAATCCCGCGGGATCGGAACTTACGTGGGTGAAACCGCGGGGCGCAGCTAGTAATAATTAAAACCTAAATCTAATTCACTAAAACTTAATTAAATCTATAACACGTAAACACAACATGGAAACACAATTAGCCCTATAGTAAAATTTCTATTGACTAAGTCCATTACGGCCAAAAGTCTACCAATCTAGTTTATATATTAAAAGGTAGAAAAAAAACTGTGCTGCCTAACTTCTCTTTTTTACTTTTTAATGCTAAGTATACATATATCCCTTTAATATTTTTTATGTGACTTGCAAAGTTTTATTTTTATACGAAGTGATTTTTTCGAACAATGTTTTAATGCAGTGACATTTCAATATCTATGTTGTTTTATAGTTCAACTATGGTGTCGTTTACGTATACTTATTTAGCGTGTTTCTAACTTTGGCTTGGTTAATTCAACTTTGACACAGAATTTGTGTTAGAACTTTGCTTGCGTGTTGTTCATTTACAGCTGCTATAATATGCTTCTAGTTTTCAAATGGATTTACTTGTTTTTTTTTACATCCGAACGAACGTAGTAGATTATATGGTTGGTTGCTTGGAACTAATCGACTTGATCTAGAAAGAATCGATTTACAATTCTTTCCTTCGTAGGTAATATAAGAATTAGTTGGAGCATTTTTAATTGTTCGGAATGAGAAATCATTGGTTTATGTACCTGAATGAATTAACTACTGAACTAAAGAGGGTGCTTTTATTCAAACACGTCCATATAAAATTTTAAAGTCCTTCTTTAAGAAATTTTTAGAAGCAAACATTAGACCTAGTCGTTTTTAATTTGTCAATAATAAGTAGTACCTACCTCTGGCCTTAAGGTAATTTAATCACAGACAGACAAACAGCTCCTATTAAACCAGTGGAAACCTAAAAACTTCCAACAGTTGTAAGTACAAAAAATACCTAACCTTCCAAGTGTAGTTTGCAAAATTTCCCTACTTCCAAAAACACGGGAACATAACGATAATTACTCCCTGGATAACGCACGGACCTTAAAACTCTTAAAGCTTCGTCCACACTTCCGAACAGCCCTCTACGAAACCCTTTCATCAAACATCTCTTGCAAGTTTCGCAATGTATATGCAAATAAAAGACTACGCAAAGCGAGATGATACTGGCCTTTGTCTTTCCTAAAGTTTGTCCGTCTGAAACCAGCCTTAGCTTACAGTAGTGGTACTTGAGAGTCCAGAATAACCCAGGGTCGGAGCTTGGAACATTTTGTACCCGGGATGAACTATGGCCGGTAACTAAAAACTCGCTTTATAGGCAGACATCCTGGTAGCGATTAGGTTGGTGTGTGGTTCGAGGTTGCGAATTTTAGCGAGTTTGATTTTTTTTTTATCTTGAGATAGGATTGTATTTGACCTCAGCTCACTTGATGGGAAGCGACGATAACGAGGCTTGCCTAGAAGAAACCCTAAGCTCTAGACTTGAAGACTCCAAGGACAAAATCAAATCTTTTTGTTAGAAAAAAAAAGAAAAATCTTTTGTTAAAAAACATTTCTTTTTTTAAATCATGTTTCGGGCTTATTAAGAAAAAAAAAATTATCAAGGGTTAAAAGATACCTACGCTGCTATCTTTACCACATTAGGTACAAAAATGAAAGACAAAGAAAACTGCGTAGGACGAAACCCAAATAATCTACATACTATAGTATTATATTATACAGTGATCTATTCAGGTGATTGGATTGTTGTTTCTTTGTACCAACTTGCTTTTTTGAATAAAAGTGTAACTACGATAACGAAGACCTCACACAACAAATAATCAAAGAAAATAACTTACATATGAATGACATGTAACTACATTCCAATATTAGGCAGGTATCTATCTATAGAAGTGGGTAAGTTACATTTTGAGATGCCTTGTTCCATCTAATTGAATTATTTTTAGATAAAATAAAAAAGGAATTGAGAAAAATAGATAAGAATAAATTATGTTGATTCGGTAAATGGGAGTAAAGTAAAAGGTTTATTATAAACATACCAAGTTATATAAATAGTGCACTTTCCTATCTAGAAAATTATAAATTGTATTTTAGTAGTAATTGAAAGATGGTCACACAACTAAAAACAGAGCCGAAGTTTCTATCATGTATTTACATCAAAAAAAAAATGTGTTGTGGGTATTCTTGTCCATAGTACCTACTCATAGCACAAGCTTAGTTGTTTAATTTGGCGCTAGATGTTGCGTGCAAATTCCTGATATATTAATTAAAAAGGAAAATTATCAAATAAAATCAGCATCATAAAACTTCCTGATTCATTTATTGCATTGATTTAATTATTATTTTGTAAAACTAAACACAAACATGAAATCTTAATAGTTAAATTTACAAAGCAAATTTAACTTTTACTGTTGGGTGTAAAAACAAACTTCAAACTATTCAAGCCTTTTTTTAATGATAGTTACGCATTACCTGTATAAAACAAGCGACAAAGTAACAAACAATAGACCGAAACGGTAGCAATAGCTAAATCGGATTTCTTTGAACCTGTTTGTAAACTTTTATTGTTTACTTTTTTATGAAAGAAAAAGTGAAACCTATTTCGTAATATAAATGTTTTGTTGAGAGTGAAAGTTGACACGGGAGTTTTATTACCTTTTGTAAAAACATTAAACGTTTTTTTTATTATTTTCAAACGTTTATTGACGGGGTTTAGGGAATAGAAGCCGATTATAAAAAACGGGACAAGTTTAAACGATAGGTTGCATTTGAGTTAAAAGTTTAGAAAGATTGTTGTTTTTTAAATATCTAGGTATGTGATTGATTATTAAGTCCAAATAGGGGTTTTAAATATATAGCATAGGTATTTTACATTAAATAGGAATTTACTAATTAAAACCCAAATAGGCATATGACAGATTTTACAAACTGTACCGAAAACAGATATAAGAATTGAAAATTTCGATAGGTCCAAAGTTAAGAGGGCGTGGTCTTTAGGCTAAAGTAGTGGGGGGCGGCCACAACACAATTCATACCTACTTTTCCTCTACATTTAAAACGTCTCAAGTATGCTACAGCTCAAAGATAGAGTTCAGTCTTCTCTGATTAAAGACAAGTATAGTTTCCAAACATTGACATCCGCTGCAACTCCTTGTAATGTTTTTTTTTATAAATAGTCCTTATTTTTTATAAGTTTTACATTTTATGAATATTTATACAAGAGCCCTTAAATAATTACTTTATAAAACTATACACTACTTATCAAATATTTAGTACTGTACTTTAAGAGGAATAACAACGCCAACGACCTTGAAACTGAAAATCCCAGCGGGCTCATCGAAAATTGTTGATTATTTCATGACGGAATGTCGTAGAACTTTTTTTTGTGTACAGATTGTAGGTGACATTGTTTCCTACATTTTGGTGTAGTTTTAAGACAAGAAACCTCCTATTGGTGCAAAGCCTATCCAAATTTTAGACAAAAAATGTCTGATTTGGCTAAAATGTCGATAGGCTTCAATACGTTTCGACATGTTTGTATGGAAACTGCACTAAAATATCGGAAACAATGTCGCCTACAATCTGTACACAAAAAAAGTTCTACGACATTCCGTCATGAAATAATCAACAATTTTCGATGCGCCCGACATGGATTTTCAGTTTTTCAGTATAGGGCCCTTAAGTAGGTAATTAATCTACAAAAAAATTAAAAATTCAGAAATTAGTCCTTAGAAATTCAAAAAGCTGGCTGCATGACCTCTTCGGAAAGCAACACCTATTCGTCGGCCAAAGTAGTAGGCCAGCTCTTTGGTCACCAAAATCTAAAACTAATAATTTACAATATAAAAAAAAAACTAATGTATACCAATCCAGAATTGAATTTTTAATTTTCCGCTTCAGCCTATGTTTTGTACCACCGAAACTCAAAGCGAGGCAACGAGCAAAGTTTCGCCAGCTCTATACACACCACAATTATTCACTCTTAATATAACGCCATACCCTTCAGCCGATGCAAATACTTGAAACTTATGCTAACAGTTCAGATAAAACACCCTTTTGTTCCTCTGCATCCCTTTCGTCGTAAAACTGGAAACCGGCGTCAGAATTTCTTGAATTGGAGGTCTCTCTATGATCGTACTGTGGTCTTGTGACTTTATTTATTTTATTACACTAGTTTCATTTGCATGGTTTTTGGATGAAAGTTGAGTGAGTAGTTTAGTTGTGTGACAGACGGACGGCATTGGTGGACTTCAAGTAAACAGATCGACTCGAGTCGAACTGCGATATTTTTTGAGCGACTGCAGTTCACATGTTAGGAACATCCGGGGTGACTGACGGCGACAAGAAATCATAATTTATCTCATGCCTTTAATAAAACGACTCAAATATCACAAGTATTGGAGTATCGAAGACAGCCGTGGAAAATAAGACTAGAGAAGGCTTATGCAGAAGTTATTTCTAGTCTATTGTCAACTTGAATTGAATTGTGACCTGGTTATGCCAATTTGAATGTAATTTCATATGAATTTGACTTGAGGTCAAGCAAAGAATAGCGATAAGCGGCAAGAGACAGAAGATTTTTAATTGGCCTAACTCCGTCACTCCCAGTAACCTTTCTAATTAGGTTAATAATTAGTAATGTAACCATTTCACTGTAATAATTATTATTAAATTAAACAAGATCTATGAAGGCAACCGGTCTTCGATGTTGCGTTTACTTTTCGTCTGATGGCACATTCTATGGGAAATCCAATGTGCCAAACTGCACATTGGTAGGTTGGCACACTGGCACGTTGTGGTCTCTCTTCAGTTATACTTGCAATAGTTCCCCTCTGACTGTAAGAAATGTCGAATATTTAATCACTTAGTTTATCGGTTCAATGTTCACATATAAAACATTAAGATTAAATTCTTGAACGAATATTTAGGTATCCATATCAAAATATTTCTTCTTTGGATCTTATTTACTTAATTATGTTAAAAGCTTATGTTATTTCAAATATTTATCTACTTATTAACATAATACAATGATAAACGTCTTAATTAACCAGGTGCATGACTTTTCAATTAAAATGATGATTTCCAAACTTGTTATTTTTGAACAAATGTGTATTGTTTGAATTCCATTTCTTGTGGACTTGTTTTTGAGTAGGTAATTTATATTATTTTAGAATCTTAAGGTATTTGCCATTTTTTATTAACTCTGTCGACCTTTGTTTGTAATAAAACTCTTTGACAAAGTCTAATCAAAACGGAGTTTTTTGAAGATAAAAAAGATACACAATTTCGTGTCAAATATTAAAAGATTCTAGAATAAATCTTGTAAAAGTGCTTATTATAATATTGAGCCTGCTTACAAACAAAATATAAACTGCCAAAAAATGCTATCATAATTTTTACAGTTGAAACATTTTGAGTTCAAAGACACAGAACAATCACTACTGACAGTACTGAACTAATAAATGCCCATCGATGCGTGAGTTCACAAACATCAAGAACGAAGTTAAAACGGCGTCAAATTGTCTGTCGCACGTTGTAAATATATATCTACATATATGTATGTACTTATACATAAACCATGTATCAATCTTGATGCCTTCGACAGCTTTAAATAAGTACAATAAGATGCAAGTCACGAAATCTCGATATCAGGAATGTAGATTAGAAAAAGATGCAAATACGGTGGGAGCGGAACTTGAATACGATCTGAAACAAAGAGATTGGATGTATTAGCATATTGGAATAGTGCTACTAATGAATTAAAACGTCTAGGACAAAATACACAGGGTGACTTTATTAGACCGGCCTCCAGGGCTTTTGTTTTCGGTCTGCAACGCCCTTTAAAAAAGTTATTTTTAGTTTTTGCACAGTTTTTGTTAAAAACCGGGAACATAACCATATTAACACATTATTTAACCATATTTTTCTCTTATTCTGTAGAAATTGTTTCAGGTTTAAACATTTATGTGTATTGTGTACCAAGTGTCCAGTCGAAATGAACGGCGCTGCGTCGCTGTGAACTACTTATTGTAGTTTTACGACACATCATTCAATACAAAACATTGATATCTGTGTGGTATTGTTGTGAACATAACATAACGTTCCAGGGTTTGATTGTCGTCGTGAAGAATATTTTCATGGTCTACACCTAGTTGTTAATATTTATAAATGTGTTACCTAAATTATGTATATTCTGAAAAGATAAAATATATATTGCGGTTTCACCTGCGTAAGTCCCAATCCCGTGCGAATATCCAAAAACCATTTGGGGTTGTCTACATTTTACAAATAATCACGCTCTAAATTGTATATCTCTTGCTATATTGACTGAAATATTTTGATGTTTACTTATTTTGTGGACTTGAGATTTGAAAAAGTTTATTTGTGATAGTAAATAAATAAATAAATAAATAAATATTGCACGACGTTACACACAGCGCAATCTAGCCACAAACTAAGCACTAGGCTTGTACTATGGGTACTAGACAACGGATATACTACATATTATCCTTTTTTTTTTTTGTAAATACATACATATGATACATAGAAAACACTGAATATCCCATGTCTTCGGACCGTGGTGAGTCCTAGGACATGTTGGTTTCCTCACGATGTTTTTCCTTCACCGTAAGAGCGATGTTATTAGCGCACATACCATTTTCTTAAAGAAAAAGACATTGGTGCGCGGTCGGTCTGGATTCGAACCCACGACTCTCAGAATGAAAGCCGGGGTATCAACCACTAGACCAACACCGCTCCGCTGATAGTATATTTTGAATACTACTAATTACATTTCTCTTAATCGTCTCCTCGTGAACAAGACTATTGTAACATAGTTAAAACGTACAGATAAGAAAACAAAAAATAATATGCGATTAAAACCCGGTAAACGTAACTATGTTACCAAATCATGTGATTTTTTTTAATACTGTGAATATTTCCTGGATCCTATCACATGACAAGTGATGTGACACAAAGGTGTGACACAATAGTGAATTAAAATTTATGACATCATTGTTGTCACATATTATATCGAACGTACAGCTACCGATGATTCCTATTAAAATATTCTGATCATTATTATTTGAATTTTAAAATTAATTAACAATTAGTATTCTGAATCGGTTGCTCCTTTAAATTCAACATTTTTGTCTACATGTGATCATGTGTGTCGGTTTCGAATATAAATTAGGTATATTTCTAGGATTTTTTAAATATATACTTCATTATATACTACCTACTACATATACTGTATGATAAGAACATGACTCGCCTCAGGTATTACCTACAAACTTAATTCTAGAATTCAGATGTTAAGTCAGTATTCTTCGAGATGTTTATTTCATAATTTTATCTCGTATTTCCCAGCTGTACTTAACAAATTTTCCGCAACCGAATTTCTAGAATATCTCTAAAAATGATTGGCCAAAACCCTGCCGATTCGGGGAAAATGAGGGCACGCAAATAGCACTGTGGGAGCTCGCAGCCGGTTTATAGAATAAAGTACCAAGAGAAAATACCAAGGGCATGTATTCATTACGAACTACGGAAACCCTAGCGAAGAATACACCTACCTACTTACTTACTTTGTAGGTACACGATCGCTTCATTTATATAGATATTCCGTAGTTTATATTAAGTAAGATAGAACGTAGATTAGTTAAAATATATATCTGTGTACAAATGACGATAATGAACTATCTCATTTGCATTAATCTACATACCTTATCGACTCCATACCTTCTATGGTAATTCAATCATTAGCCAACGAACCAAAAATGAGTCAATCTATCTAGAGATTAAATTTATCCCACAGGGGATTCCGAACCAAATCGTCGATCGATTAATTTACTCACAGCTATCTATAGTCATTTTCGATTTTTAACGAACGAATATCCGAATTTCATAATTAAATAAGTTACCGAAGACCTCCCACGAAAATACCTACCTACCTACCTACCATTACTTATTCTGAGGCGAGCCAACCATGACGCAACACGGAAAGATATCTCTATTCACCGAGATAATGAGCCAGAGAAAATTGTAAAGCAAACCCGAATATTTCGGATACAAAAAAGGGAACGAAGACGAAAAATTTTGTAAACATAACCAAATAAAATTGGGTGTTTATTGAAGCATTCCTTTAATAAAGCTCAATGATATCAACTTACGGCGATTTCTATGTAAATTTAACAACTCTTGCTGGTGCCTAACATGATTTCTTCTGTCGGATTAAAAGAAAAGGGAAATAATGTTCGGAGTTTTCACCCTTGTTTTCATTAATAGTGTTGTTTTCAAAGTTTGAGAAACAAACAGAATAATATTCCGTGTTTCAATTAGTTGGTTTAATTAGGGTAGAGTAGGAAATGGGTCGGACCTTTTGATTGGATGTAATTTACGTTTTGTGAATTCTAAGGTGTATTCTATTTTGTAGGTAGAGAACATGGACAAATTAATGTTTTACGTTAACATTGGATGCTAATATGTAATATGATAACGTCGGTAAATAATTAATGTTAATTGGTTTGTGTAATGCTTTAATTATCTACTTAGTAGTGAATAGAAGGAATTGATTCGCGTCAATGGTTAGTTAATCGACTGTGTAATTGAAAATAAACCAATGAGATTCTATTAAAAATCCTACTGATTAGTACGTTTTAGGGTTCCGTACCCAAAGAGTAAAAACGGGATCCTATTACTGAGACTTCGCTGTCTGTCCGTCTGTCACTAGGCTGTATCTTTTGAACCGTAGATTCACAGATAACGTATTTCCGTTGCCGCAATAAAAAACAAAATAAAACAATTACTTATTCAAAAGGGGCACGACTCACGACAAAGGACAAACGTGATTTTTGACGTAAAAACGCAACGATACCGCGATTTATTTTGACCACTAGCCCCATCTAGTGATGAGAGTGATAGACTTACTTAACGTTGGTTCTACATTGGTTGGTCTAGTGTTCATTTTAGGGTTCCGTACCCAATTGTGAAAGTAGTACGGAACCCTTCGTGCGCGAGTCCTTCTCGCACTTGGTTGTTTTTTTTAATTTCAGACTATAATCTGACCTTTTGGTTCCTTGTTTTCCCAGTTATTCTTTAGATGTGTGAATTTGAAGTAGTCTGTAATTAAAACAGACGGACAGACGGACGGACGGACGGACAGACAGACAGACAGACAGACAGACAGACAGACAGCGAAGTCTCAGTAATAGGGTCCCGTTTTTACCTCTAGGTACGGAACCCTAAAAACGAAGTTTAGGTAGACTGTTAACCAAAAAAAACAGTAACGAAAAAAATCGGCGATCTTTCTAAAAGCCTATCGTCTCTGATCTCAAATATAATCGAATGAATACTAAAAATAAGAGTAAAAAAAATATTGCTAAAGTTTTGGGCGCGTCTGCTTGACCCTTTCAAGGGCGGGCCTAACTCAAAATTAGAAGGAAGGGACCAGATAATTGTATTCGTTTACTCAGACCGTTCTTCCTTCGTTAAACTTTAATCTGCTTAAAGTTTTATTTACTTAGAATTGGGGCTATTAGCAAATGTAGCAACTTTAACTTTTGATGAAAATGTAGTCTGTAGTCAGTAGGTGAGGGTTGGGTAGAAATTAATATGCGTGTGATGAGAGCCCGTACCTACTTATAATTTTCTCTTCAGACCTCTTTAGCATTCATTTAGAGAGAAAAAAATACGGTTATTGCTGTAGTATCAGTTACCTACTAAGTTCTTTCGGTATCATTTAGGGTTCCGTATCGAAAGGGTAAAACGGTACCCTATTATTGAGACTCTGCTGTCTGCTTCTCTTCACGTCTGTCACTAGGCTGTATCTCATGAACCGTGATAGTTATAAATAACTAGCTGACCCGGCAAACGTTGTTTTGCCTTATAAATTATAGATAATTAAATTTTTCCTGAATTTTCATTGCTATAAACCTCACGGAACCCGAGACCTTTCCAACGAATGCAAAACCGTGAAAATTGGTTCGTGCGTTCTGGAGTTATAGCGTCAGGAAGGAAAACCCGACTTATTTTTATATAGTAGATTGAAAATATCTATGACAACGCTCGATACCATAACAACAAATATTGAAAACAAAATAAAACTAATATTTACAAGGGGCTTTTAAATTTCATATGTAGGTAAATCTTTCAGCTAGTAATTCCCACAAGATCTGGATAATGAATTAGTCCAATAAGATGTCTTGTGGCCTTCCGTAGCTAAAACAGGCAGGTGTGGGGTGGGTCTTTGGCAGCGGTATGGGGCGGTCACTAAATACCTGTAATATAATACGCCTGTGCATGCGCAGCTGACAATCCCTCTTCCCTGTACTCCTCTGCCTTACCTAAGGCAGGCCACAGGTTACCTTTTCGAAATATAGTATACGTATTGTATTTACCAAAACAAACAAAATATTTTGAAAACTGTCAACCAACGGGATCGTAATATTATTCTCAAATAAACACAGCTTTATCAAGTATTACTATATTATGTTAATTTCAAAAATTATGAACTTACTTATTTGTTATTCAATGTCTCTTTACTTTAAGAATTTGACTTCATAACGAATTCGACATTGAAACATCGTTAGGTGATTATGTAAATCGGTTGTACTTCTAGTCAAAATATGTTAAATTCAACAGTATTAGATATGTATGAACATATCTAAAGACACATAAATTTGTATAGAATGCGATGAAACTTGGTGTCCCTACCTGGTTCACACCATAGCATTGCCTTTAAAAAACTTCTTTTATTTGGACGTTAATTATCGGCAATTAAAATACATAGAAAATAATTAAAACAAAAAAAAACAAAATTAATAATAATCAACGTTTATTTAAGATAAAATTTTAATAGGTATATTATTACAAACATGTCCTAATAATATATACCTACCTTATTTAAATTAAACTATAATAATAATTAATTTTGGTACATTGCAACTGAATGAAATTAAAAATACTGAATTACAATAAAATTAAAATAAATAAATGACATAATATCAACGGAATAATTTTAATATTTTTATGATAATATTGGATTAAAAAGAACAAAAGAAAAAATAGCTGCCTACTATTTGTTTGCCGTACCTATATATGACAATGTTATAAAATAAACTTATGGGTAAGATGATAAATCAGACTATAACGAAATTATTAAACCACCATTGATTTTCAGGTTCATTGAACTGATAACGGCAAATTGTTTTTCTAATGATTTTTCTAAGCATACAGTTCTTAGGTCTAACTTAAAATACAGTCGGTAGTAAAATACTAAAAAAACTTATAAAAATAGGTAGATAGGTATCTATATTATGAGCTAGGTATTCATTAATACAGTTTAACGTTTTTTTAATAATAATAATAATAATTATTAATTATTATACATTATTAATTAGCAATTAATCTTTTGAATCAAGACATTTATTTCAAATTCGGTTTACACCTTTACCTAGTGCGGGTCAGGTGATCTGAAATAAAATACCTAGTTTGTTTCCATTTATCTAAAATTGAAGTTTAGTTCGATAGCTTCATTATTAAAAATATAACCCTCTAGCAGTCGGGTAAAGACATTGTGGCATTATCAATAGGGCCTAACTGACGACTATTAACTGTCTCCAATAGGCAATAGGTAGGTATTGATTTCACACAGAGCGTCTGTTTGACTTTTGCGGATACTTCTGATAACCTGAACTACTATGACTTTAATGAACACTAAAATCACCTTTAGAATACAAAATAGGACAGGAAAGTTGCGTTCTAATAACGTATTGAATCGAGTCTGTCGCATACAGAACTGTTTTTTTAATGCAGTTGCAGGTCGGCCATGTTCCCTTAATCTATCAGATTGCAGGCGTCCCTGCGGCCCCGATATCTGTCTCTATTACACTCGTTATTATTCATATCTATCTGTCTCGGTTTTAGAGATCACGGGAATAGAATTGGGGCGATACGCATGCGCGCCGTGTCAATGTCAAATCAATCTTCGTAGGCCCGATGCAACCTGGTTTTTGTAGTTTGTATAGGCTAGAATTTTTTACAGACATTTTTTTCTAACTTATTGTTCTTTTGTTGCAGATACTAGCTGTGTTTGGGATGTGTTTTAAAGTGGAAGTGATAGTAAGTATACTTACCTGAATTTTGTAACAAAAAATGCTGACTTGCCTAAAACTTACTCTTTAAATTAGTTTTCGTCGACGACTAATACCTAGGTAATAATTCCTGTATGTTTTGATAGATAGCGCTGCGCAGAGACGAAAAAAAAACAACCAAAAGATATTTACAGCTTCCTTTATCTTTCCTATCTACCTATAGCTTATTAGTATACCTTTTTGATTACTTAATTGTACTTTGGTTTCCTCGCGATGGGACCGTAAGAGTTATGTTAAAAGGGTCCATACTTTTTTCATTTTTTCATAAAGCAAAAAACATTACTGCATGGTTATTGTAATAATACTGTATAATTTGTATGTACTCTGAAATTAACAACAGAAATGATCTGGGAGGTTAATACATTATTAATTATTAGATACATTATTGTTTGTTTACCCACAGTGCAAATCAGGGGTTTAGTACAAGAAGTTGAAGCTTCGCATTACGTCCGCTAGGGGCGCTTTTCAACTTTCAATACAATTTTGGCGACATAACTCGCTCTCGCACGGAACTAATTTGTTTTTGTAAACCAATCTTAAGGAATAAATAATGATATAACCCAACCAAAAACAAAAATAAAAAACCGGCCAAGTGAGAGTCGGACTCGCGCACGAAGGTTTACGTATCATTATCATAAAAAAACACGTTTGTTAGATGATGAAAGTCCTACTAAAATATGAACAAATTTATGTGAAGATTTTTTCAACTGTCTACTGTCTAGCTATCACGGTTCTTGCATGCGATACAGCCTGGTGACAGATGGACGGACGGACAGTGAAGTCTTAGTAAAAGGGTCTCGTTTTTACCCTTTGAGTACGGAACCTTTAAAATTAATCTTTTGATCCCGATATTCCCACGGGATCGGGACTGACGAAAGTGAAACCGCGGGACAAAGCTAGTTTCGAATATATTTTTAACGTCCAAAATCAGACAATCAACCATTTAGAGCTACATGTACCATAATGGTTTGTGTAGGTAGGTAGGTACAGTTTACGTGATGTTTGTATGGTGTTATGACATGATATCGCCTAACGTGACCTTGGTGGATATCTATACCTTAGAGCATTTAGCTTCTTTGGTCTTATCTACATTATACTGTGTAGGTACTATGTATACGTATGGTATGTTGGGGGCAATTGTGACTATGGGCCTCTTTCGGCTTATCTACATTATATACTGTGTAGGTACTAGGTATACGTATGGTATGTTGGGGGCAATTGTGACTATGGGCCTCTTTCGGCTTATCTACATTATACTGTGTAGGTACTAGGAATACGTATGGTATGTTGGGGGCAATTGTGACTATGGGCCTCTTTCGGCTTATCTACATTATATACTGTGTAGGTACTAGGTATACGTATGGTATGTTGGGGGCAATTGTGACTATGGGCCTCTTTCGGCTTATCTACATTATACTGTGTAGGTACTAGGTATACGTATGGTATGTTGGGGGCAATTGTGACTATGGGCCTCTTTCGGCTGTTCTACATCCTGCTGACAGACAGAGAGACGGACGGACAATGGACTCTTAGTAAAAGCGTCTCGTTTTTACACTTTGTGTACGAAACCTTACCTAACCTTTTATGTTTGTTTGTAACGAATAGGCTCTGAAACTGGACCGATTTAAAAAATACCATAGAAAGCTACATTACCGAGGCTACTTTTGTAACATAGGCTACTTTTGATCCCGATATTCCCACGGGATATGGGGTTTAGCGGATGAGACCGTGTGACGACGTGAGCTAGTGTAGTATATTTTTTTAACGTCCGAAATCAGACAATCAACCATTTAGAGCTACATGTACCATAATGGTTTGTGTAGGTAGGTAGGTACAGTTTACGTGATGTTTCTATGGTGTTATGACATGATATCGCCTAACATGACCTTGGTGGATATCTATATCTACCTTAGAGCATTTAGCCTCTTTCGTCTTATCTACATTATACTGTGTAGGTACTAGGTATACGCATGGTATGTTGGGGGCAATTGTGACTATGCTGGGCCTCTTTCGACTTATCTACAATATACTGTGTAGGGATATGTAGGACGGTAAGATGGGGGTAATTGTGACTATGGTGACCCAGTTAGCTTATTAAACAAACTCGAACATTTTAAGCTATTGCATAGCTTTTATCGCGGGCTTTGAGCGCGGCCACCGAATCAAAATTCCGTAACGAAAATAAAACCTAACCCTACTCCGCTTACCATGTTGCCATGGTTACCATGTAGCTCGGCCGAGCTAGGTACAAAATAAATAAATAATTATAATTGCTAAAAAATGCTATGCAATAGCTTTACCGCGGCAGTCCCCGGGTGCTACTCGTTTTTTTTATTATTATTATGTAGGTATGTAATTAAACAAACAAACATACATAGACTTTTTTCAATTTCATTATTTGTATCAAATCATATCAGCACTGCTAATAATATATTTTTAGCCGTATATATGACAAACATACGCCGAAAGGCATAGATTCTTAGTAAACTAGCGGCACCGCTACCTTTACAAATAACTTGATCGGAGTATACAGTTGTATTTCCCCCATAGTTACAATAGCCTCAGGTCACCTTATGTAAGACCCTACTCACAAGTTTTCCTTACAACTGTTTGATCGTACCGCCTTATTACTTTTAGGAAGTTTTGTAAGTTGTAAAAGTTATTGCTAAAGTACCTTCCTACAAGTAGTTTTGTTTGTTCGGCTTTCGAGATCCGACTTGATTTTTTTGTAGATGAAATGTTGATTTATTGAAAAGATATTCAATATTTACATTTCACCCCGGTCTTATTAACGTACCTATTGATATTTTTTATGTTCTTTTACCTAGACGTTTCGACTATGTTGCAATAGTTTTGGTCTCGAGGAGACACGAAGGGTCTTGGAGGGTCAAGGGGGAGGTCTTGCGTATTAGTTTTTATGTTTTACCTTCGATATTTAGACTGTATTATAAAAAGAGGTCGCAAGGAGACGTCTTCTTGACCCTCAAAGACGCTCTTGTGTCTTCTCGAGACCATGATTATTGCAAAATAGTCTAAACGTCTATTAATAGTCAAGGAAATGAAAATCATTTGATAAATGACAGCAAGGTCAACCGAAATTTATTAAACCAAATTCATAATAGGTCGTTAGATTTATTAAAATGGTTTCTCTTGCATTGTTGACAATGAGGCAAGAAACTTTATAATTGATTCGCACGTCCATAAATAAGTATTTTATTAACCAATTAGTTATCAATTAGCCCATTATCACACTGGCAACTACCGATCACGTGATTATTGGAATAAAAAAGTTACCTTGTAAATAATTAAATGATATTCCCACCTACTTATCATGTAATTATTAGGTTTTCCGCTAGCATTTTCTGTCCTTTTGCCACTCACTCGAAATGCAGAGTTATATCCTTGTCACGCATTGGCGAAATGGTGCGGTGTACCTACTCTTAAGAGGACAGTCTCCATTCTCTTTCTCCATACAAACGTAGTCGACGATTTCCTCCCTGGATAAAAACATTAGAGCAAATATGTTTATGCCATAAAACCTATATCTGTCATGACTATGCCCCTACGTTTTGGTGGTTTTCATTTTCTAGTCAGAATAGTAATAAAAAAAAAACAAAAAAAAAACATTGACATTGGTCAGAACTCCCGGATTGAGTAAAGATGCGTCGTTGGTTCGAATCCCGCCCTGCGTCTATCGTGCGTTGTGTTTTTGCGGAAGTATTTTTCCTTTAAAACATTATTATGAAAGCCCAGTGCAGGCTTAAGCACTTTAAAATAAAAAAATAGAATATTACTCTAAGTTCTCGATGATAAGCAGCTTATCTGAAAGTGAAAATAAGGTAGTAGCATAGCTATACCTCAGGGAGACAGAGTTTGTTAAATATTTAGTCATAGACAGGGAGCCGACGTCCATATTTTTATGAGTCGCAGGATCTGCTCATTACTATCTTATTACATACAGTGGCGGTCTTGGGCCTCCTCACATCCAATTTCCCAGTATCCCATTTATTGATATTGACTCCGTGAGGACGCCTCGTGAACGTTTCTAGGATATAGGTACCTATTCGTAACTAGATATGAAAAGATGGAAGTGTATGACTTTGTTCGACCGCTGTCTGAAAGGAAAATTGATAGATAGGGAAATAGTGTATTAGAAATGAATTAATAAAAAATAAAAATATAAGAAGATAATGTCTCGAAACGTTGAGCAAACACCGAAAAAAAGTTTAAATTGCAATCCAATATCACGAAAACAAAAGAAAAATCGAATCCAGAAGACAAAAGTTACTTGAAAGCAAGCATGTTGGTAAATTTACAATAGTAGACGCTATAATAACTTCGTATTGCTAGTAAGCTGACAATTGTAAACGCCATATAAAAGAAACAAACTTTGCTATTAAAATAATATAAAACTTGAGATTAACTACTTGTAAAACCAATAAAAACCGCATAGGGACAGGAGGTCCGTGAAATTCAATACATTTTTCGTTGTTGTTAAAAATTTAAAGGTATCTATCGTTTGTGTGTACTAACTTTAATTAGAACATACATTTGTAACTACAAATTATAAATTTAACTAGTGTAATCGAGAGTTTAATTTTTTTAAGTGTTATTATTATGCAATATGTGTCTTTCATGTCATGTCCCATTCTCTGGTTCGCTCCCAGACTATTCAGGATAGTTAAATTTGTCTTTAAAGTCCAGCTCTAATGCACTATACTTTAAAAGCTTATGCTTTTAGTTAGATATGCCTATTTTTATTAGTTAGTCAATAATTTCCGGGGCACCCGGTTAGCATTCACTACTATAAAGTTCGCAAAAAAATACAAATAATTGTTTAAAGATGATCTTATTAAGCTACCTACTACTTCATTAAAATTCAATACAACTGAAATAAGCGACAATGTGGCATATTTTGTCGCTTATTTCAGTTGTATGGCATTTTAATTAAGTAAATAAATAATATTAACCATGTAGGTAATTGTCTTACATTGTAACAAAACCATTTTTTTATCGTATAGTTTTATTGCATTTTACATTTGTCGGATATCTCGAATTGCGTCAGATTAGTTTTTTGCCAGATTCGTAATTAGTCGGTCACATTGTGAGGATGATGAAATCTAAGTAATAAGTACTTATTATGACTTCAAATATATTGTACTACTAATATTAATTGTGTAAGTAAGGATGAGGAGGAGCTCATTGGTCTAGCTGTCAATCTTAAGAGCCCTATAGCCGCTAAACTCAAAATCCATATCGGGTTCATGGAAAATTGTTGATTATTTCATGACAGAATGTTGTTGAATTTTTTTTTATGTATGGATTGTAATCGACATTGTTTCCGACATTTGAGTGCAGTTTTCAGACAAATATGTCGAAACGTATAGAAGCCTATCGACATTTTAGCCAAAACAGACATTGTTTTGTCTAAAATTTGGATAGGCTTTGCACCAATAGGAGGTTTTTGTCTTAAAACTACACCAAAATGTAGGAAACAATGTCACCTACAATCCATAGACAAAAAAAAGTGAACAAGTGAAAAAGAGTTACGACATTCCGTTATGAAATAATCAACAATTTTCGATGAACCCGACAGGGATTTTGAGTAAATAAATGGTGACCGATTATTTTTGTGGAAAAATGACTTTCTCGAGCTCATCCGTACTTTGGAAGACACGTTAAGCAGTTGGTCCTCGTTCTTATCTCTGATAGCAGTCGTTAGGTCAAGTTAGAGGCCTTAGGGCGACCTGAAAACTCTAACACTAGGTGAGCCACACCACTACACGAAAAGAAGACTAATATTAATAGACGAAAGACAGAAATCGTCATCATGGTATTGTCGCTTTTAGTAAAGCTCAGATCTTTGGCAGCGATATGTGGTGGTATTACTTATAATCGAACTTTACGTAGGATAAACGAAACGTGACTTGCGAAAAAATAGTGATTTCAACCCCCCACAATTTCATACTTGGGTATGCACTACGTGCGTGCAGAAGACGTGAAATTCCTTCAGAATCGATCGAATGTCAAATGGCAAGTCTTAGTAAATAGTAAACGTAGTGAAAAACCTAGGGTTTTTCTGATAATTTACTTCGGCACTTAAGAATAAAGCATGTAAATGAACACTTTGCATTGATATTACTTTAACTTAATGTTTATTTGCATGATAAAACCAAAGTAATTAGGTATATTAAAAAAAATACTGACTGTTGCTGGCTACGTTCCATTAACGAAAAACCCTTCATTACAAATATTTAGTAAAATAAGTAATTAAGTATGAAATAATAATTAAATATCAAGGTGCTTTCAAAATGCTTTTTTGGCGCCAATATCAAATTTACGTTTACCTACTACTTGTATTCGTAAGTTCTCGTAAAGCGTACGACATACCTAAATTGTGTTGTAAATAATTTTCTTTCGCAAGTTAAATTCTACAGAGATACTGTATCATGTTGTACCTACTTATTCAAAAATAAAAATATATTGAGAAAATAAGAAAACCTCACCTCACCTCACCTTACCTTTTCGAGAAATTCAACGTTTTGGTGCTAAATGATTTTAAGACATACTTACAGACACAGTTTACCTAATAGCAAGTACGCCTCGCGGACAAATTTTTTGACAATTGTTTTTTTATAGATTCTTCTTCTGTTTTCGCGATGTTGTATGTTGTATTGAAATTTAATACATTAGAATGACAAGTCACATCTTAGTCTATCCTGAAGAAGAGACCTGGAAAGGTCTCGAAACGTTGAGCGTTGTAACAATGCCAAAAGTAATAAAAACCACGCGATTCAAACCGAAAAATGTCTTTAATTTCAATTGTTTTTTTCCAACAAAATTCGATTTAAAATAAGATCGAAAAATTTTTCATTATTCGTAGAAAAAAGTCTCTATCAGTTACTCTCGCCCGACCCAACAAAATTGTAGGTACTTACCTACCTCTACAGCTAGCAGCAGCTTATCTATGGAATAACTAAGGGTCAAATCATAATAGATATGTGTAATAATTGGAGAATTGGGGTGGGGCGCTTCTCATCGAGCGCTTAGCGTAGCGTAGGTTACGTAGGCGCCACGCTATCGCCCCACTCCGCTTCTGCCTTCAGTCTCAGTTGTGTCGCACGCTTAAAACTGATTAACAATAGTTTTCCGTGCTTATTAACAATTCACGTGTTCTTTAATTAACCTAATTAGTTGCTGTAGGTAGGTATACGGTAAAACGTATTCGTTAGTGTTAATTTGGATTCATTACTTGTACGAATAGGTAGATATTTTACCCCAAAGTAACAAATTAGCTTTTTATTTTCGTAAGTATATTTTACATATTTTTTGTAATCGGTGCTCGGTTGAGCATTATTCTTGATTTATATGAGTTAGCGTCCATACCTACCTTACTTCTGAAATGAAATTGAATTGAACCAACTGAGACTCTAGACTGAGATTTCGATGTTTTAAATTTTGAACTTGAGTATCGATAATTCTAGGTCCCGGAGTTTCATTAACAACTTATACCATGCTATTATAAAATGTGTTTTAAGGACAGACCAGGCTTAAACCATGATTTAGGCATTGTAAATCATGGTTTAAACCAGGCCTGGCACTAAAAGGATAATGTTTATTTACAATAGTAGATTGTTAGCCAAGGGTTGGACATTTCACCTTAGATATTTCTGGACCTCGAATGAAGTGAGCGCGCCAATTCAAAGGTGAAATGGGAGTACCTACCTACAGAAACATCATTTACGTTTACATTACATTTTTAAAGGCATGATAGAAAAAGAACTACTACTTTAAATTTAAACGCCTAGAGGTGCTAAACATATTTTTATGAAGGCAATATAAATTCAAATGAAAAATTAAGCAAGTAGGCTAAATCTACATATCAATTTAAAAAATCTGACCTCTGACTCCAATAATGTGTGAAAATTATTAACTTTTTCTCTCCAAAGTTTGCATAATATTATACGCATAACTAATAAAAAATTACGTAATAATCGCATGTGGTACCTATATTTAATATGAATACTTCTAAAACCAGGTTGTAACCACAAGCGGAGCGAAGTTATTAATAGTATGTCAGTTTAACATCTCACGATTGTTTTTATAGATATACATAACATACACACACTCACAATATTCTACCTTTATAATATTACCAGGATTGGTAGTATAGGACAGCAATTTAGCAAATTACATGCACGCAATTCACTCTGTAAAACTCAATAACACCAAAAATAGACAAAGTACAAAATTGTATCTAAATCAACCTATATTATTAGGATATACTTGTCCTAATAATATAGGTTGATTTAGGTAGGATAGAAAAGTAATCCAGCCTAAATTACATGCAGGCAATTTACTTTGTAAAAGTCAATAACACCAAAAATAGACAACGTACAAACTTGTATCCAAATCAACCTAATTACGTAAACATTTCGCGTTTGTTCCGTTTGGAATTGGAACCTGTCTGTCAAAGCGGAATAAACGGAGCCAATCAGAGATAAATAACAGTGGGTCCGTCAACGGAGCCCGTTTCATTTGCATGTCAATGAGGAGGGCTGGGGGGAGGGAGGGAGGGCAGGTAACAATGGCCGCCCCACCTGACAACTGACATGCCACCAGTGTCAATGACAGATAATTGTGGACAAACGGGCCCGAGATCCCATTACGCAGTTGACGCGCGTATTTCGACACAGGATATTATGTGAGAATTTAAGTAAGGACAAGTATGGCGGTGCGTTTCATAGGTCTTGGTACTATGGCGCACAGAAATTAAATATGTTATGGTTTTAGAAAGGAGACTAGAGATTAGGTAGTTTAGTCTCATTTATCATTTCTTATTTGTTTTTTTTTATTATTGGTCTTGGCATAATCAATCGCATTTTAACAGAAACGTAATTAAAATGTTATTTTTGTTTCGATAGCACTTTCAATGCTGGTAATCTCATAACTATACGCACAAATCATGTAAAGCTTATGTAGGTATTCTGTGTATTCCAAATAATTCCAATTGACTTGTATCATAGTTGTCTTGTGGAAGAAATCAGCTATTATAGTAAATAAATGAATACGAATACAAAATGTATTTACTTTGTGAAGGAGACAGCTAAACCCAATTAGCCAGCCTACAGGTTTTTTTTTTACAACGGGAGCTTAAAATTTAGGCTGATGCATAGGTCAATCAAACGTTAATATCATTGTTATTTTTAGTTTTTTTTTGTCACTATGATAATGTAATAAATAGACATACGTCACAATCTGCGTGCCTTTGTTGCTGGCTGGTAATAAAATGTAAAAAAAAAGAAGTCCTATTTTGTTGTCCAGTATATTTTCGACTAACATTTTGAAGTCTTTAATAACGCGCACTAGCCGGACATTTATAACTCAATCGAGTAGGTACCTAGAAACGAAAATTGAAATAGTAATGGCCACAGACACACGAGGCCAAAAGCCTTATACTCAGAAGTCATGCAATAAGAAAACAAAAAGTAATGTACTTCGAGACATTTTGGGGCTAACTTAGCCTATTTACTACTATCTAATCTAAATAGGGAGTTGAAAGTCCGGTTGCGTTAGAATGCCTTAATTTTACTCTACGTAGATCCTACTAAATATTATGAAAAATTGTGTGAAGTTAAGTAAGAAAGTGAACCAGTAGGTATGTTTGTTACTCCTTCACGCAAAACGACTGAACTGATTGCGATGAAACTTGGTAAGCTGATAGCTGGAGATCTGGATTAACACATAGACTAACTTTTATTCCGATATTTTCACGGAATCGGGACTTACGTGAAACCGCCATGCCAGGCGCAGCTTGTAGTGTATATTTTTATCTCAAACTCTATGAATAAATAAAACTGCCCATACTAAAGGAAAAAGATCATTTACTCGGATAAGATTTACCTTTATTTTTCTAAGACTCGAGAAAAAGGGAGAAACTTCGCTTTTCTAAATATTCGCCTTGGGAAGTTTGACGACCGTTTCGGTGCACTTCAGCCTCTCTGAGACCAAAATGTTCTGCATCGCTGAATGATGAAATTTTCTTGGAAAAACTCTCTGTAAAAGGAGAATTTAGACCGTTATCTCGTGAAATGATTTATTCATCTTAATAATATTGAACTTTACTTCGGTCGGTTGAGGAAAAACTGCCAAAAATATGCCAATGTAACGTAGTGGACATTATTTTAATAAACATAAGACTATCTTTATGATAATGTTAGTGCGGGTTGGAGCTCCGTCCTTCGTTCGTTGACATAATATCCTATTTGCTTAATATTATAAATGTGAAAGTTTGTCTGTAAGTAAGTAAATAAACTTGATCTGTTACTTCTTCACGCAAAAACTACTAAACTGCTTTCGATGAAACTTACCATACGAAATTTCGTAAGGTAGATAATTTAAAATTGAAATTAATCAATGTTTTTTCTTTCATTTCTAGACGTGACTTAGGAACTGAATATTAAATTAATAATTACAACATTTTCTAGAAAATAAAATAAGACTTATTCTACAAACTAAAGGTACCTACCTACCTTAAATATTAAATAAATAGGTTTTGTTACGTAATATTAATCATGGCCGTTCATAATCATCAAGTAGGTATTGCCCTGATCAAACCTTTAGTTTTATTGTTAAATTATAATAAAAGATTACAAACGGGAACCACGCCCACACCTTGACCACTTCAGTGTACGCCACACTTAATTAGAAAATTATGTATGGATTTCTACTTACACCCACCTAAATTTCGCATTTATGTGTATAATGGTATAACAGTATCTTCACATTATACCTCACGCTGTCAAATGTTTAAATTTTTAACCGACTTCTAAAAAGGAGGAGGTTGTCCATTCGGATGTGTGTTTTTTTGTGTGTAGGTATGTTGTCGGACTTCTCCACCGACTAATTGTCCTTTTTTATTAGAAAGGTATTCTTTCCTTCTGAAAGGCTTCTAGTCGGTCTTATTTCAATTTAAATTGGCCAAACTATAATCTGGATTTGTCCAGTAAAACTGTCCGACTTCAGATTACGTAACAGATAAGTCGGTCACTGTATGTAGGAGCAGTTTGACCTTTTTGAAGTCGCTTTTTTGTATTTTTTTAGTCTATGATCGTGAAACGCGTAGGGGCACCACCATTTTGAGACAAGTTAATTAAGCTAGGTCGGTAGATACATTGAAATCCAATTTAGAAAGAAACGTCTTACTGTGAATCGATAAGCATTTAGATAAAAATAATAATAACACAATCGTAATGAGATGGAATAATCTGATCGAAAGATAATACCGGTTTAAATTTTATTTTAGCTCCTTGCATAATATTTCGATTGGTCGCCCGTTAGTCAATTTAAAATGTATGGTAGATTGTAGGTTGTGACTTGTGTTCTGTTTAAATATAAATGTATGTGTAGAATATGTACAATTTAGTATCTGTTTTTTTTTATTCATGACTTTTGAACTTATTTTCATACAAATGTAAAAAAAGATGTAGAGTCGTGTAATCGTGTTGTTATAGTTAGTGTATGAGCTATTTTGCTTCCTATTTCAAATGATTTTTACAATATAATAAATAAAATGTAGAGTTGAAAAATATCCATAGAAATATAGATAGATAGATGAACGCTTTATTTGCACAACTTAAGTAGGTACATAAACACAAAAGATTAAAAAAAAAATAGAAAATCCATATCCATATCTATCTATCGATATTCAGTGTTTAAGAATAATTGGAAAACAGATCGGTTCGATACTTATTGTTTAAGAGAATAACCCAAGAATCAGGTAGGTACTACTCATTATTCTTTTTTATGAGTATTTTTTTTTATTTGGAAATTTAACAGCTAAAAACATACAAACTGTGAAAAAATTGAAAGCCAATTACAAGGTTTCACGACCAAATTAGGGTCCCTAACTTGAAGAAAAAAATGGTGCAAGCTAACCTATAATATTTACTAATGCGTGCATAAATGAAATTTAATAAAAAAATATAATATAATTTTTGCTACGAATATCTCGTAGCAAAATATAGAAAAAATATAAAAGTAAGTAAATATTCTCCTAACAATACGACTGTTTGATCGACACAACCCTTAATTTAAAATATTTCGCGTCAAAGAATAATTTAACGATACAAAGGCGCTTGTTAACTTTACGACTACAGGATAGTTCTGATTCTGTTTCTTCGAATTTGAACCATATGTTTTAAGGACAGCGTTCAATTTACAATAGCAATTTTTGTATAAGGTTACTACTGTACTGATGGTTGAAAGGTGGATAATAATATGATGTTTAAAACAGTAGTTTAATTGTGAGATAATAGCAATAATATAACAATTTTGTTGTACGGAAGAATAGGTATGTAAAATTACAATGTAATTTAAGTTACCGCACTTGAATGAAGTAATTACCGGCAAATTATTCAAACTAGTAAAGGACGTAAAATTTACCTAACTAACAATAGTAAAAGATATACCAAGTTCTGCATCTAAACAAATTGCTCACTTGAGCTCACTCTATGCGAAGTATAATTAAGGTTTCGCCGGTATATGACGTCAGAACTGAGTAAAATTGGTACCCAAAACATTCCTTTTACTTTCCCGCCAAAAGTTTTGTGACATCTGTTGTTGTACCTACCTACTTTAATTTATAATCTGTCCCATGGGTTTGATATTTGAGTTGGCCGGGAACCGTTTGGGGCCTCTGTTTGGGACGTGACCTTAAAACTTTGTCTTGAACTATGAATTTTTATGTTTATCGTCTACTTTTCATATTTTTATTCTAGCTTTTGTCACGTTTATGCTTTTGTTTTCATATGTTGAGACGTCTTGAGATTTTTGGTCGAGTGGCATTTGTTTTTTATATGGACTAGCATAGTTTAACAAATAATTATTGGTGGGTCTCGCGGCTACTAGATTTAGTTTTAGGATTCCGTAACTATAGAGTAAAAACGGAACCCTTTTACTAAGACTCCACTGTCCATCTGTCTGTCACTGAGCTATATCTCATGAGTCCTGACATGAACCGTGATAGTAAAACAATTGAAATTTTCACAGGTGAGGTTTTTCTGGCAAAATATCAAGCTCCATAAAAAAACATGGTAAAAATTCCGTATTTAAAATATATTTGTAGAAAGAACTCTCATGTTGGCTTAAAATCGTATATTGTTACTTATAAGTTTGTATTTTCTTTCAAATGACAAATTAAGTAATAACTATTAATTATTCTGTAGCAATAAACACTCAATAGAGTTGTACGTCAGTAAATTACTCGAACGATCAACATATCAACGTAGAGTTCAAACTAATGATACATAAATGTTTACGAAAGTACTCATAAAACCACTAAGAAGGGATTTTTAGGGGTTATAAATGACTTGGTGTATTCCCGTTTTCCCCATCGACTAGATACATAAATAAATAAATAAATAAATATTTTTTATTTATAAGAGCAAACGCAGGCAGCCTTTTGGGTTAGAGATAAAACTATGTAAATGAAATTTAGATTCTGTCAGTAATTTAAAAATGTTTCAACTCATATTAAGTTTTTTAATTTAAGACTACGATCTGACGTTTTGGTTTATTGTGTGTTAAATTTTTTCTTCAGGAAGATGTCTCAAATCATAGTCTACAATTAAAAATCGAAGTATAGATACCACCACGGGGGATGCCACGGTTAGGTTAGGTTAGCTTGTAAACTAATCACAACCATGTGGCTTGAGCTGACTTGACGCAGTGAGTCAGCGAGCCCGGCTAGAGAACTGAAGGTCGTAAGTTCAAGTCCTGCAGAGAGCATTACATTTTGTAACAAAAGCATTTTCTATAGATTTACATATTTTACCTAACAGCCTAAAATGCCGCCATCAAGAATTATGTTAAAATTATTGTTTCATTCATTAGAATAACGTTGTTTTTAACGAATTTGAACGTTGAAGGTTATTTATTAACGTATATGGGATAAAAATGGTAATAGTGACCGATAAATATTAATAACACACTTTCGTGACTTTTACTTATGCGGATTTAGATATCTCGTTACCGTTTAAATCGATACTCCTCGGCCGTAAGCCATAAGTCAGTCACCTTTATCGAATACCTTGAGAAATACGACCTTACTACGTACGAAATGAATTTGTCAACCCGCATCAATATTATAAATATTAGTATGTTTGTAATGAATAAACTTAAAAATTACTGTGCCGATTTCAAAAAATATTTCACCATTAGAAAGCTACATTCATCCTGAGTAGCATAGGCTACGTTTGATAGCGATATTCCCACAGGATCGGGACTTACGAGGGGGAAACCGCGGGACTCTGCTAGTCTACTATACATAGGGAGGTATAATAAAAAAAATGGTAACTCAGCGATGTCTGTTTTTGGTAAGATATAAAAAAATACAAAGTATGGGTAACTATTTTAACGCAATCTTATTTTTCTGTTGTTCTGAGTATCTGTTTGATTGTGCCTTTCTGGTCGTTTCTTGCATCTCGACGAGAGAGAAAATGTTGGTTACTGTAATCTCACATTTTTGTTAGGGAGGTAGCCATCAATAAAATATTTATTACCTAATTGCTACAGAATTAAAATTGCCCGGGAAAATGTGTAAACAAAAAAAAAAACAATGTGCATTTGTCATAACTTTTCAATATTTTTATTAGGTAAGGAATATTAAAAAAGTTTTATTTTAAAAATAAATTTTAGGCTAAGAATTTCGTCGAATTTGCTTTCGTAGTAAGGCCACTGTGTGACGTATATGTGATCTGAAATCGATACTATAATTTACAAAATCACAAATAAATGTCTAATTTAATTAAAATAACATGTAAATTGACACCTATACTAATAAAACTAATAAATATCAATATAAATTCTTATAAATAATCCATTAACTTACTTTTTGTTTTGTTTTTATCACGTTATTTTTTCACCTAGTTTTAAGATTTCGAGGAAAACAAATATTATTTAAAACGATAAAAATAACGCGAGAAATTATTATTTTCTATTCGAAAACATGGTGACAGTGAATTTGAATTTTGCATAACGTTGCACAATTTGCACAGTCAGTCTCAAATAAAAAAAAGTAAATCTAAGTACTAAGATATTAATAAATTTGTAGGTCCATATCAAACCCTAGAGCGAATATGTGGATCATCATCATGGCCGGCCGACTGCCTGACACCAGCCTTCCTAAGGACCAAGCAGTTTATCCGCCACCGCACGGAAACAACATAAGTTTAGTCTCAGACCCCTTAGCCTTTTACGACACTCACAGAAAGAGATAGGGTAACCCTATTCTATGCCGAGGCTACACGGCAAACGTCAAATGTAAACGTAAAATATTATTTTAGATACTCTTTTTAAAAATGAAAAGTATCATCCATCAGAAAATATAAACACAGGTGTACAAAGATAGTAAGTATGTAGCTATAGGTAAACTTCCGTAAGGGTGAACGGTACAAATACAGGAGGGATATGGCACATGTTTTATATTATTGAGGCTTCGACCGTCGACGTGGGGTATGGTATACCTACCTTGCCTACCTTGTTTACTCCAACAGAAATTCACGAACATTTTCCTCGAACAAAATATATTTTACTCGCAAAAGAAAATATTATTTGAGACCCAAAATTTCGATGAATTTTTTATAAGGTTGGTTGGTTCCGAATTCTGTAAATATTGTCTATTTTAACTTTGTTCTGGTGGGTTTAATTTACGTATATGTACCTACGCGTAAGTGTGCATTACTTAATTAGTGATTGAATATTTGACTCGTAGCCATAAAGTTTGTAATTCTTTTTTGAAAATGATAATACCGATAAATGTCGTACTTCATGGATGGATACTTAATTATGAAGTTTGAAATTTATTGGTATTTGGTACCTACCTATTATATTATTTAAGGCAATATTAATTTACTACTAACCAAAACTAATCCCAAACCATGCGAATTGGGAGATAAAGATTATCTAAGAATCTCCTTATTTACTGGAAATCGCTCAAGCATTAAAGTTCATGAACTTAGTACAATATCTTTCAACTTTAAAACTACTATTCAATAAATAGTCAATTCGTATTCACATTTTATGCAACTAAGTTCAGTTCGACGATATCGTGGGTAGAATAAATATCATTGAATAGCGAAAACCCTTTCGGCATCTACTCTTTCTATCTGAAGTAAATATCGTACCCGACCGAAATACGAAACTAAACATTTGCATTTTGTCCCCGAACCTAAAATATATTTCATATAACATTGAATAAAAACAAGAACGCTGTTTGTAGTCGCGTCCCTGATTATATTTGGCCAAATATTCCCCGTATCTCGTGTACACGGTATAATAAGCCTCTTGGGCCGGCAAATGGAGGAAAGGAAAACCATTTGAGCAAACCATAGCGTCTTGTATAGTTGCATTATACAAACGTGATCCGAGTAGTTATGTAGGAAATGGACAAGAAGAAATCTCTTAAGCTGTATTAAGGTGAAAAGGCAGGTGGATGTGGGTCCCGGGCGATTTCCGATCCGATGTTATTCTCTGATATCGTACGCAAGGGACACACATACTCGCTTCACTGTATATTGAAACTTGATGTCAATAACCCCTATACAAAAAAAAGAAGGACCATTACCATACAAAAGTAGGTAAGCTAGGTATGTTTAGGTATTTCGATAAACAAAATTTATATCCACATATTTTAGATTTAAATGTTTATTATGTATCACACACGATTTAAAACAACACAGTTAGATTAAAAGAGTCGATGTGACGATCTTCGGTCTTTTTATCTCTGATACGAGAACATTCGCGACAAAAAACGAGCAATTAGTATGAAAATTTTTCGACTCCGAAGATTTTAATGCTAACTTATTGGAAAAGACGGCCATTTATACGCGAATTTGGTTTTGCAATTTTAAACAAACGGCCCTCGAAAGAATTTATTTAATCCAAGTTGTTCCAAAAACTGATGCGACTACGAAGAAATTTTCGTCTTCGATGTCTCTTTGATGAGTTGTTGTTTTTGGAAAACGTACTCTGTTTACTGGTGCCTAAAGTTTAGTATTACTTATTGGTATTTAGGGAATCGAACTCAAACCTGCACAGAAATAAAGACTTTATTAATGAAAAGAAAGAGTTTGAAATCGATTGACGTTTGTATCGTATTCGAGAGCGCGCCTCCCGTAGAGATGGGACTGGTGTATATTGCGACCCTTATTTATGTCCACTTGAAGTTTGCCGTACTATAGCCACATTGAAGCAAAATATTTTTCAAACAATACACGCCTAAACTATCAGTTTCCAGATCAAAGAAGTTAATAAATTCCGTCATTGAAGATACTTAAGTAATTTCGAATAGGTGTAACATAATAATATTATTATGTACCGAAAGAAACCAACGGACGGACGGATATGGACGGACGGTACGGTACGGATGTATACGGATAAAGAGAGAAACCTTTAAAAAGTAATCTATAATAAAAAAGAAGTTTTTCATTATTTTGTTTTTTATCCAAAGATAATAATTGTAATTACCGGAATTATCTATTATTAATTAGATAATTATAATTGTATTAATGATATACCTAGGTAGTTAATCGAACGTTAATGACCAAATATATTAATCACATAAAAAAAACATTAAACTTTGTAGCAAAAACAGTTTCCAATTGTTTAGTAACCTTTTGAAAAAAGGAGTTATTTAGATACCTTGGTTAAGCAAATTTTTATCCTTTTCCAAAATAAAGGTCCATATATGTTTGTCCATATATGTCCATATATACGACCAATGTTTTGATCAGCCCACCTACAAGGAACAGCGTAACATTGTCCAATGGTTTCGACCGACGAAACTTTAGCTCACAGTTCAGTAAACAGCTCAATTAATTCAGTATTAACTCCCAAGTAGTACGAGATAAGAAACACAGTTTGCAAACCCCTTCCCCTAAGCAAACCCTACATTTACGTTTTCCAAGGTCTCTGGGTAAGCCGACCAAAATAACCCGGGGGTTGAAAATTATCCGCTGTAAGCCTCCACCGATACACAACCTCTATTTCTGCCTCATATTATTCACATGGTTTCTTTTTTCAATATCGGTAAATTGCATGGAACCTATGATTATGTTTAGACAAACGGAAACACTGCTGAGGAAAAGATTTCGTAATGCGACTCTTCGTTGTTTTTTTTCCATTTTCCTTTTGTTTTTCTCAAAATACTTGCTTGCCTATTGTAGTGAACTGGGTTGCTCCATCAGTAATTCGTCGTAATGATCGGTACTACCGATTCGGTAGGTACTTTTTCCTTTTCCCTTTAACTTTTAGATGGAAACGTTTCTAGATCTATCAGGTTAGGTTTCCATTAGCGAAACTACGCTATATCTACTAGTGATGGTAGCATATCGTGAGTGACCGACTTCCACAGACTTCCCTGTGGAGAGCTTTATTTAAACTGGTACCATATCGAGGTTACACTGTCGATATTATGTTGAGCTCAGATTAAAAAAACATATTCAATTAAATACTTTATAGTTTTTTATCTTTATCTTGAATGACAAAATTACATACCTACCTACCCTAAAAATAGAAATATCTATCTATATGAGCTTTATTAATTCATCTTTTATTTTGTGTCTACAACATTTTAAGAGCTAATTTTAATACCGGTGTTTCAATCGCGGTCGTTTTTTCAACCTACGTACAATTTTCATTTTCTATAAACCAGAACAAAAGTAAAAAAAATCGAGCTGAACCATCAACAAGGAAGTACAGACACATAGTCACTATTTCGTTAGTTTTACAGTACGGAGCCTGTAAAACTAACGAAATAGTTTTATCTACCTACTTTAAAGAAACATCTGCTGTTAATTACGTTCCTCCATAGAGAATGCTCATTTTCATACATGACTGAACTAAGGCCTAAAGGGTTTTTTGGCTCAAGAAAGCTTGGGATTGCGGCAAAGCAACTCCCTCCGCCCCAGTTTGATTACAATTCTCCCTTTAAAAGCCTGCATTTAGGCGCACAACCTTATGAAGCGATGGAGAAGGTATTTATTTAAAAGGTTAAGATTTTTTTTTTGTTTTGTGTTATATTAGGTACCTAGTTTTTAGGGTTTCGTACCTAAAGGTAAAAACGGGACCCTATTACTGAGACTTCGCTGTCTGTCTATCTGTCTGTCTGTCTGTCTGTCTGTCTGTCTGTCTGTCCATCCGTCCGTCCGTCCGTCCGTCTGTCCGTCTGTCACCAGGCTGTATCTCATGAACCGTAATAGCTAGAAGGTTGAAATTTTCACAGAAGATGTATTTCGGTTGCCGCTACAACAACAAATACTAAAAACGAAATAAAACAATTATTTAAAAGGGGCTCCCATACAACAAACGTGTTTCAAAAATAACAAGGAGTCGAGTCAGGACAGGAAGAAGGACAGGAGGACAAATCGAGTTGGTCATGGAATTCAAAATGGCTGCCCTATCTGTCAAATATACTAGTCTGCCTTACTTACCAAAGAGTTTATTTTATGTTTCAGATTTTCTTTGTGCCAAGGTTTTTTTTTTTTTCAGTGATTCGGTCGTTTGATGGGAGTAAGAATCGAAGATAAATATTTCATATTTTCCTATAAAATTTAAAAATTGGTTGTTGTAAACCATTTTAGGGTTCCATATCCAATTGTGATAGTGGTACGGAACCCTTTATGCGCGAGTGTCGCACTTGCCCCTTTTTTTTTTAAATTTTGTAAGTAATCTGTCGTACTATGTACAGATTTTAAAGGTACAGTGGAATAAAACGAAGCATATTTTTTGTACATTCGAGAAACCGATTGACTTTGGGTGGTTTTAAGGGCATTCTTATCCTATGTTTTAATCCAGTCCAGATAATAATCATAACCTTCAATCTATAATAATATAGAATAAGTACCTACGTACTTAGTTATCTTATTCTTATGTGGGGTACCTACTTACCTAATATTTTGATAATAATTGTAAATGCAGTCTTATCGTAATTTAGGATTATTTCGTTCGTTCGACCGAAAATAAATTTCTACGGTATCAAACAAATTTTAAATTTCAAACGTCAGTAATTTTCGTTCAAAGAAAGCGGATGCACTTGCATATACTTTTTACATCGCAAGCCAATGTAAGGTTTAAGTTTTAAGCAAACACTTTAATAAATCTAGATTTAAACAAAACCTACTCTCACAAAATAACCAACTATAAAATTTAGTTTCAAGATGATAAGTAAATAAAGTACGTAGATACGTACCTACAAAAATTTGAATTAAAATGTATTCTAGCTGTAATGGTCCAACGAAATAAGATGAGGTAGAGTACCTCTATTGTTTCTAACATCGCTGTACAAAAGGCTTATCTGAAGCTTCAAGGATTAAAATGTATCTGGTTAATATTTTGAACCGTAGAGTGTGGCATGTGGCTCCCCTTTTGTTCACACTTCATGAAGTTTGCATATTTTACTTGTAAGTTTTGAAATATGAAGTTACCCTTAAGCATTTTACGTAGGTACACCTGATTAAGTGCAAATTCTAATTAGAAAGATGTTAAGGGCCAAAATGTAATTTTTTGTCTAAAATGTGGATAGGCTTCAACACCCTTCGACATGTTTGTCTAGAATCTGCACTTAAATGTATGAAATAATGTCAGTTGGATACAATCCATGCACAAAAAAAAACCAATAACATTTCATCATAAAATAATCAACTATTTTCGATGAACCAGACAGGGATTTTGCGCCTATATGCCTCTTAACTGATAAAAAATATTACATACTTATAGAGGTGTATATTGGTCAAGTGGTTGATACCCTGATTTTCAGTCCCATGGTCGGACGCCAAAACTGTAAATATAAAGCTCTACCTACTCAAAAATGACTATTTTAATATTACTAAAAATAGTCAGGTCACAAACATTTTTTTTAATCCTAACCCAAATTTCTATTTCACAAATTATTAAAACACGATTTAAGCTTTAGTTTGGTATCAGCTGTTCATCAAACCAAGTGATAGTTTACGATGGAATGTCGAATGATGTTAACACCGTCCATCGACATTCAATACCGATGCAGTGACATTGTCCAGTATAAGTGCATTTGGTCATATCATCTCTTGATAAATGGTGATGTAGGAAGGTATAGTATTTGAGTACCTACTCAAATGGACCCCAAATAATAAGGAAAAAATAAAGAAGTGTCAGGATTTAGCCCTCTTATTAATAAAAGGTGTATTAGATATGTGGTTTTTCTTACTTCTATTATATGTTTCGACAGAAAAAAACATTATTTTTTGCATATTTTGTAGGAACTACCAAATTAGAAAAATTAGAAGAACATTAGAACTACTAGATTTTTTAACTACCCCATTATAGACCTTGCCTATAAAAGTTTCAGGACTTTTTAATAGAAGCACAGTGAAAGTTGACTTTAAGTTTCATCATTAACTTAAAATCCCTTGTTTTTATTGTGCCAGTCATCAATACGTATTAAAACTATTTCATAAGACACTTATCACTGTAAGAGTTAACAGCCTTTACAAATATCAAGAGTGAAAGTAATTAGTTAATATTTACATCAACAATAAAATTAAGTAAAACATTAATAGTACTCAAGGACAAGACATTGTAAAAGAAATCTACTTTAATATCTCGGTTGACACTTCAAACATCTCCAAAACTCTCTAAAAAAAAGTACTATTCTACGTACTAGATTAGAGAAATGTCTATCACAAAACGAAAACCAATAAATTATAGTTAAACAAAAAAGGCGACAACTCTTGTACTCGACTCTATAACTACTTAAGGCCAATTTACATAAGTCAACTAAACTTAGATAAAAACAAAAATAGTAGATACGGTATATTCTAATATTGCGTGTTCGAAAAATGCATTGCAATACATGCATTTTTCTAAAATTATTGTATTTAAAAACATTTGTCTTTAAGAATGATTCAGGCTTTGTATATAAACAAAAAGGCATTTTTATGTATGTCAAAAAAATAATCGCAGTGTGACAGCACGTGCTCACGCGGCAACGATTCGACATACGACTGAGGCTAGTGCGTCAGCTAGACGCAGTTTTATCGTCTCATTTTCCGATACTAGGTACCGTATCTTTAGTTTTTTATTTTAATCTAAGAAGTCAAACTATCTGATTAATACATAAACTTCAAACCGAACGTCAATCGTCTGAATTCCTCTCTTTATCTAAGCAGTAAGATCAGGCCAGTCGCTAGTAGGTTCTCGAGTGTACACTCAGCTATATTTACGACTACGAGATAAATGCTCTCTTGCTTTTAACGGGTAGCTACTCTTATTATGATTTATAGGGACGCGGTAAGTAGTATGAATATGTATTATGTTTGTGTGGGTGGGAATTTTGTTAGTTGTGCTGAGAAGGGAAAACGTAAGGATCTACGTTTGTGCGTAAAACGTTTATTGTAGGTAGGTTTTTGGACAAATTAAGTACCATGCTTCTTCTTCTTACAAATATTATTTAAGAACGGGCTAAGTATCCTGTTTAAAATTTAGGGGTTTAAACGGGACCCTATAACTGAGACTCCGCCGTCTGTCTGTATGACTGTCCGTCTGCCACCATGCAGTCTGTACCTCGTTTTTTTTTTAACTGGGTTGTTTACGAGACTGGAGATTGCGGATAGGTAATGTTAGTTAGGGACGGCCGTATTGGACTACCTCCTTTTGGCGTTTGGTGCGTCTGCTACGAGTCGTTATGAGGTGGTGTAACTCACCTAGTGTTAGAATTCTCAGGTCGCCCTAACAAGTCCAACTTAATGACTGCTATCAGAGATAACAACCGGGATTAACTGCTTAACTTAGTAAGTACTGAAGAATAGGTATGTTTTGTTAGAGAAATAATTTAATATGAACATGTAAAAATATAGGTACATTAAACAATAAAAAGTTTGGCAAAGTTTGATTCAACAATGAAACAGCTGAAAAATGCCTTAAAGTTGTCCCGAGAAAAGGGTGGCTAGGACTTAGCAATAAAAAAACTTTCTACCAAGGGGGTTTAAGAGGACTTACAGACATTGTTTGCTAATGAATACCTACAAAATTAGGTACAGAATACCAACTAGGTGTATGTACCGAATGATAAAACAAAGTGCTCTACCTTATTCCGAAAAACTCAAAAACTACTGCAAAGATTTTGATGCCGTGTTCATCAATAGATAGATAGATTAATGTCAATGGGGTGTGTAAGTAGATACCTATAATATAAAAAAAAAAACCGATATTTCTCCGGAATCGGGACACTACTGAGTGTAGGCAGTCAAACAAATAATCAAGGTAGGTACTTATAATAAATTATATTATCCTTATCTTCAATTCAATTCGATTTAATCATTTATTCATAAAATAGGTTTGATGTACACTTGTACAGGTGGTGGTAGTAGGTCAACAATAATTATAAGTTCCTCTATATTGGCCAGTTCGGCATATAAAATTATAAAGGTTCTGAAAGCGAAATATACTGACAAGAGCATAATCCTCACTCCTCATTCAAGAGGAATGCATTCGGGGCCATTGCTCAGATAAAAGACAGTGACTTTGCTTCTCCAATTAATATCAAAAAAGGTGAAGATGTTTCCTTAAATCAGGTTTTAAAATTAATAAAAATATCTTTTTGAAATAGATACATTAAAAATAATGATGGCAAATACCTTGACATACCTCCCGTGGGTACCTAAATGTGACGCCCACGGTCTAAAGTGATCGTGAAATTTTTAAATACGTAGGTATATCATTACATTGTATCGATTATTATTTTGAATTAGAATTTATTTCACGTGGAATTTTAATTAAGAAAAGGTAAAATATTAAGTCTCTTTGAAGTGCGAAAGGAATGTTCCGTGTGATAGTGTTATCTATAAACTACGGAACCTTAAAAATGTAATCAGTGGTAGTGTTCTTAAACTGCTCTAGTAAAAAATGCTAAAATATGATATTGTAGGTATTTAATAGCCATTTCAGTAGGTAATCTAAACCTACATATAAACTTTTATGTATTTTTGGGCGCTAAAAATCTACAACTATTATTTCAATTGCTTTTTCCTCTTGAAGTACCGTATCCAATCACCAACTTTGTAAAGACAATCAAAATACACATACTTTTTTTTTAATTGTAGAGTATGATCTGACACATCTTCCTAAAAAAATGACAAACACAAAGAAACAAAACGCCAGATCGTAGTCTGAAATTAAAAAACGAAGTATAAATATCTACCTACCTAGTTAAGTTAAATAGATGAAGTTTACTCAAAGTTACTTATAATAAAGTACATGTTTATTTAGATGTTTATTGAGTAGAATGGCTTTATCTTAGTACACTACTACATACTAGTATACGCTGTTATGGTTACAGCTGTAGACTAGACGGACCGAGCTGGCTACATCAATTTGTAGAAAATAGTACCTACTTGTATTCCATTGTGCAATGTTGTCCCTTGATTAAAGGAGATGAAATAGATAGCAACCATTACCATTGTCAAGACAATTGGTGCAACAGAGTAGGTAATACTTATATTTTTGTGGTGTAATGGGACTTAGAAATATTTGTTTTTTATGTTTCCGTACCGTAAAAAAGGGACCCTATTACTGAGACTTCGCTGTCTGTCCGTCTGTCCGTCCGTCCGTCTGTCCGTCTGTTTGTCACCAGGCTGTATCTCATGAACCGTAAAAGTTAGGCGTTTGATTTTTTTTTATACACGATAGGTGTACGTTTGACCACTATCTCACCTAATTGTAAGTGATGATTTGGTCTAAAATGTAGCACGTCCATCTAGAAGAAGAAAGATGGCAGTGGACGAAACTTCCTACTATTAAAAATCTACTAAAAAGCTAAGTTAATTTTTGTAGCGGTATATTACCTACTTTAGCATAATATGTTAATTATTATGTGTCATAATCATAATAAATTATATTACTAAATGAAATGCTCATAAAAATCGACACAATAGGTTTATGTCTATAATGTTTACAATCAAAAAACAAAACTTATCTAACTTTTTTTTAATTTAATTAGGCACTAGTAACATTACTTACATCTTACATCTTTACATTATTTTCTAACTTACCTATTCTAAATCGAATCCCGCAAAGTCAAGAACAACGTAAATGTAAAATACCAAAAATTCTAAAAAAACGCCGTTCCTAATAAACCAGTAAGTATTTGCATTTCCTCATTTTTTAATTATAAAAATCTCAACAAAACGAGGATCAGACACGTCTGCACAATTTAAACCGACGAATTCATATTTAAAAGGGACCCCAAAAAAAGGGGAAAGTCGCCTTCATTGTGCCACCCTCATCAAAAAACTGGGCCAATAGGGAACGGGTGGCCGGGCACAATAGATTTTTTCTTACCAATCAATATGATTTCACAAAATGGCTGCTTCTGACTCTCAATTTTTTTTGTATTTTGATTAGGAGAGTGGTTAGTTTTTTTTTTCTTTTCGTTTCTATTTTTATGAAAAAGGTGTTTTGGCATTCAAGAATGTTGTTCGTGTTATTATGGATTTTAGAATGATATATTTATTAAATATTGAATTTAGATATTTAATAAGAAAACTATTGGGTAAATAAATTATTAGTTTAGGTACCTATCTATTTAGTTTCCTGTAAAGAACTAGAAAACAAAACCGTTCTAAAATGAAAAAACAACTTATCATAGGTACCAATATTATATTATTTAATTGGTTTATTAAATATTATATTTAGAACTAAGGAAAAACGTGTGCTTTAGATCTATATTTTTTTATGGCAAAGTCTAGGCAAGAAGGTTTGTAGAATAGAATAATTATTTTAATTAAAATTTTATAAGTAGGTATACTATATACCTATTCTGAACCCTATTCTCAATTCTAACTAGAAATACCCTAAAATATCATTTTTAACTGAATCAACCATATCAACGCAAAAACGTGTAAGCTTACGCCATCTATCTGTTTCACATAAGTTCGTTAACTTTATTTAACTTATTCAATGTGTGCGTAACGTTATCGTATACAACTTACACGCACACTACCATTGTATTCAATACGTATTTACACGAAGAAACCGTATTTGTGTTTGTAAACGTGAAGTGTCTATGTGGGCGCGAGTATACGGTACGTAGCGTTGTTACGTATAAATACACAGGTGTCAATGTGTGAGTGCTGTATAAACACTGTAAATTTGCTAGGCTGTGTGGGTTGGCGTGCCACGTGAGTTTCACGCACACTTCCAGAAAGTTTGTTTCAAATAGTAACTCGTAGCGACATCTAGTTCAGAGGCGCTGAACCAAAATGTTACGGAGCTTCTGAAGAAATCCGTAATAGGAGTTATTTACGGTCGTTGATTTTGTTATAAAAACGTAGTATCTAATGTTCTAATTAGACTGAGATAAGAATAGGAGTTTTGCAACTAATTACTAATCTAAGAAACAATATGACAATTAATTATTTTGTCATTAAAATGTACATAAAATAACTATTTATTAAACAAAGTAGGTACCTACCTACCTACTCTTCCGTGTTTAGTTTATACTTAACAGAATTTGATAAGATAAAAATGGTTTTAAAATATGTAATTATTGTATTTTTCTTGTTTAAGTAATGATAATTGCTTGAAGATAATATAAATGCAATCACCAAGGTTAAAAACTACGTACGTACAGGGACATATTTAGCTTTAATAAATTGCTAAAAATGTTTGGCAATTATCGACTTGAGTTAGATTACATTATTCATTAGGTCATTTTAAATAAATTAATATATTATTAATGTTAAATTGTTAACCTTGAATAAAATAAATCACTTCAGATACTCAATCTAAAATAATATTTCCATTTGATAACATTGAATCAATATTTTTAATAATTTAATGTTTTAGCTTAGATTGAGTAGTATCTAAGAAAAAATCTTGTGGTAATGAAATACAATGCCTACTCGTACCAAGCTAACAATTTATGAAGTAGGTAAAGGCACTTCAAATACCTATTAGCCAATTTCAAGGTCTTCTAGTAACAAGTAATCGGTTACCCATCTCTTGAAATTAGACTCATTTTTTGGGTTTTACTAAAAATGATTTTGTTTCAAGGACTGTACAGTGCCTCCTAGTTACGGGTAGACTAGATATCTTCAGATTTAGCGTGCTACATCTTAAACTCCATCATCACTTGTCAAATATTATAGTAATTAAACTTTTACTTCCTACCTCGTATAATAAAGTATAATAATATCATAATTTAAAGTAACTTTCACTGACTGACAGTAGCGAGCTGTAAATACCTAGTCAAGATAACTAAGTCTAGAAAGTCGAGGTTTTACTCAGGCTTGTCTTAAAATCACTTAAGAGTGATAAGTTCACTATATAACAAATTTTGGTTTTTGCAATGTTGGCTTAACGTTGACCTCACCTCACCTGATCTGATGAAAAGACGATGATGAGGATCACTAGGTGATGAGTTCGCTTTATTAAACAATATTTTTGTTCTTTGCAATGTTAGCTTAAGGTTGACCTCACCTCACCTCATCTGATCGGAAAACGACGATGTAGCATGTCTTGCTTAGATGAAACCTATTCAATCTAGATTAGATTTTCGTTAAAAACCAAAGGATCTGATTGTACGTATTAGCCCTTGGGTTAAAGCCAATCTATAGGTACCTACCTACCTATAAATTGTCTACGTAAGTATCTAAAAATACCTTCCATCGGCTTATCATTTCAAACCGTCCCAATAGATAGAAGTTTTTAAATAAAGTTAATAACTCTATCAAAAAGCTGTGCGCATACGCCGAGATTGAATTCGTTCCGCGTAATTATTCTCAAGGCATGTATAAAATTACAATTCAAGGATGGCAGTGGTTTGGTCGTCTTCTCTTAACAAAACTCGAAAAACACGATGGTGTTATGAGTTACGAAACAATGCCCTGTATCTTATTAATAATATTATAAAAATTAACATAATAAATTAAGTAATTAAGAGATAATTAATAGTCTGGGAGTGTATCGTTCCAAAGCTGAGTAGGTTTAAATGAGACAGCCGACTTTTTTATCGCTATTGTTTGTCGTAAATGTGTTCTCCAGGTTCTCCTACCGTGAGATAGTATGCGTAAAAGCTATCGTCCGATTAAAAAGTCTAGTGTCTGAATTATTGTTAAGCTTTAAACAGTTTTAGACTCGATTCGACCAAACTGGAATAAGCACTGAAGCGATTCTACGCATAAAACGTCTTTTGTTCGAACTAAATAAAATAAATAAATGAATATGGCATGGCGTTGCACTAACTAAGCACTAGGCTTGTACTATGGGTGCTAGACAAAGGGAAATACTACATATTATATTTTTTTTGTACTATGATACATAGAAAACACCCAGACTCGAGTAGTTCAATCGAAAAAAGACGGTTGGCCTGGAGAATTGTTATTCATTGCCTATTCCAGTTAGGTCGAATCAAGCCTTAGAAGAACAAATAGTTAGGTAGGTATTCTACTACAGTGTGACCATTGACCAAGACATTGAGCGCGGTTTGGTATCACGTGGTACGATTATGTCATTGCATTTTATGGCCTGCGACGAAGTCGGTCAACGGCCTACGAGCTACGGGACGTTTGATTGCATCACGCAATTTCGTAGCGAAACGGCGAGGAACGTTCCATTCATAATTGAGTTCGGTTAAAATGGTTAACTTCATGAAGTTAGCTATTTCGGTGAAATGCTGCGTGAAATGAATTTAGAATAAGTGTATTTTTGCCGGGCTACTGTAACAAATAATAGTAGTGTAGTATGGAGATTTGGAGAGTTCGTTCACGTCTAGACTGGGCTATAGGGGAAATAGGTAGATAGGTATATGGTTGCATCACGCAATTTCCTAGCGAAACGGCGAGAAATAAAGTTCCATTCATAATTGAATTCGGTTAAAATGGTTAACTTGTTAACTTGTGTGAAGTTAGCTATTTCGGTGCGATGCTGCGTGAAATGAATTTAGAATGGGTATATTTTTGCCGGGCTACTGTAACAAATAATAGTAGCGTAGTATTGAGATTTGGAGAGTTCGTTCACGTCTAGACTGGGCTATGGAGGATGTATGATGCGTCGGAGGGAGATAGGTAAGTAGATAATAGATGGTTGCATCATGCAATTTCGTAGCGAAACGGCGAGAAATAAATGACGTCCCATACATAATTATTGTGTTCGGTTAAAATGGTTAACTTCATGAAGTTAGCTATTTCGGTGCGATGCTGCGTGCAATGAATTTAGAATAAGTGTATTTTTGCCGGGCCACTGTAACATAGTATGGAGATTAGGAGAGTTCGTTGACGTCTAGACTGTAGGATAGGGGCTCAATGATGCGTCGGAGGGAGATGGGTGGATGTAACTACCTACAGATCTAGTAGAGATGAACAAATTATCGCGACGTCTCTTGGTAGCAGGTGGCTATTATTGACAGTTATTCAGTCGGCTTCTTTGAACTTTTGAAGGTCGAAAAATAAACATTTGGCGCGTCAGATCGTTCGTTATACTGTTGTGAATTATTACTAGTGAAATGGAGAATAAGTTGATTTGAGTTTTTCTTCAGCTTTTTGTTATTTTATTGAATTTTATACCATTTGATGTTGGAGTTTAGATGTGTCTAATTATGTTATGTTGTATCAACCTGAACTACTATTTTATATTACGAATATATTATTTTTACAGATGATTTTTACATTTTCACTCAAAAACGACTGAACTTTGAATCGTATTTTTTAATTACAATTACAGTATTTTACAATTTTTACATAAATTGACTCAAAATTTCTTTTTATAAAACGGTTTAAACATACTCTTTTGAAAAAGCCTTTTAAGTTCAAGTAATTTCTTGGAACATCGTCAACAATTACTGAACCGTTTTCGAAAAAAAAAAATGACAGAGCAAAGGCATAGTAGATACATTTAATTGTGGTCTCTTAGGTCAATCGTAACAATGAAAAAAAATATTACCGTCAAATTGAGAAACTCCTCCTTTTTTAGAAGTCGGTAAAAAGCCATTATATTCAAAAGAACCCATTAGTGCCAAAATGTTGAACTGACCAACATGTTGAACTTCCCAAAATGTTGAATTAGGTACCATAAAAAATGTTTTTACATTAATATACCTCGATGTCTCATTAGCCCCAGTCTACCTTCTCCATAGACTCCATACCAATAATTCACAAAAGTTATGCCTACGTTTTTCTAATTAAGGAACAACTTTTTTGACAGGTACAAAATGTTTTCTAGTCACGAAATCTAATGATAAATCTAAATTTGTTATTCCAAGGTTGGACAAGTATAGTATACCTACCCAGGTATAGAACAAATAATGAAGTAGTACCTACTAGGTATATAATAACTATTTATTTACGAAAAAATATTTACGTAAATAAAGTGATATAACTATATCTAGATCTAATAATCAAAAAATATTTTCAAAGACCAATTTATCCCACTTCACTTAATTTGTCAACATTCTTTTTTTCACAAAAATGGTGTATTGTAGTCGCCATTTTCATTTTTTTTAATAGGACGAATCGATTAACATAAGAATCATCAAAATCGGTCCATCTGTTTGGGACCCTGAAGAAATACACGAACATACCATGATAAACACATAACCCCTTTTTGTGTCGTACAGTCGGGTAAAAAGACCTAAAGACAAACTAAAGTATAAATAGACCTTTAGCTATGAGTGCCCTACTTTAATTTAGTATTTAAAATACCAGACGAACACTTTGCTAACATTTTCTTCGCTGCTGAAAGTTAAAATAAACCTTATTCTGTGCTAATGAAAGCTTTAATTCGCTTAGAGTATTGACGTTGCTTACGCTCTTTTAGTTTTGGAAAGATATAAGAGAGTAAGGCATTTTAATAAATGAGATAATGTACTGAGTACCTACATCAATTGGTAGGTGATGTAATTTTAGTTGGGAAGAAAGATAGAGAACTTACATATTAAAACAAAATATAGATGTAGGTATAGGTAGATAAATACTTTATTGTTCCAGTGCACAAATATTACGGAGAAAATTTTAAATGTTGTGTAGAACAATGGGCAGCCTTATCGCCTAAGGACGATCTCTTCCAGGGAATAATCAAATTATTATTGCGTATTTCGTCCATAGAGCATTGTCATTTTAGAAGTCACACCTAAACGACTTCACGTTGATATTTTTCCAAAAGTTTTTCAGGGTTTGTTTTACAAGGAAATTCTTATAGTTGTTTTGTCTAAATAACATATAGGTAGACATACTTATCAATCGATCAACGCACAGCCTATTACTGTATGTGTGTATTTATTATAGTAATTTTACAATTAAGTAGGTACCTATAGGTAATCTGACTTTAACTTTAACTGAAACAAATCGTTGCAGTATATTAGAACATGACAAAGAAGATGATTTACTTGAAATTCAGCCTTATTTTCAGGACAATACTGGCTGTGTTGTCCTGAAAATAAAGCTGAATTTCAAGTAAAAAAAATTAGGGCACGATTTGATATTTTCATTTGAATTTTTAGATTGAGGTTGGATTAAGTAAAGTCGATGACATTATTGTGTAATTATAAAATAATTTGTTTTTATGAATAAAATAAATGTTTTTGTCTTTGTGTTCTTTCCAAAATGAAAGGATTTAAAAGTGCTTTTGAGTTTTGCATAGGTAATATACCTACACATATTTCACAAGTACAATTTTATCTAGTTAGGTTTTTTTTGGGTGGTATTTGAATAAATTTACTTCTATAGGTAATTTTATAAAACATATATTCTCTTATTTAGAATTCATCTAACTATATTATTTATGTCACTTACAGATAAAGATATTATAATATTAGTAGGATTTTATAAGTAGGTTTACTTAGGTATAGTGTTAGATGTTAGGTTTTATATAATTATTAGGTTAAGTACTATGTATCAACTTTTATTTATCTAATTCTGTTTATTATTTTTTCAATTAATTAAATATTACAGTTTATCCAAAAATATACCCATAAATACAAAGATATATAACAAAACGTAGATTAGTGTACGTGTCAAACCCCCATGTTCTCATTTATTTACCTTATTAATTTCCAAATAATATCAATTAGTATGTATAAATTTCATAATTTAATAGTGAATTTTATAACACATATTTGTGAATCAAATTAAATAGAAAATAATTGTAAATTATGACAGAAAAGTGTTCATCCCATTACCGTCGCTTTCTTGTACAATCATTGTTTTAATGAACTTTAAACGTTGATAAATCAATAAAAAACATTATATACAAGTATTTTTTATAAATATTATGCAACTTGAATGTACTTAGATTAAATTTAAAGTATCAATACTTAGAATTTTGTAATTTTAGTTAAAGAAATAATGGACTCAAGAGAAGCCCGTATTTTCTAAATATAGATTGCGGTAACCCAGTTTCTAAATTTAGTTGCGACGGTTCTAAAACTCCAATTTAGACTTATTTTCTATGTAGTTACTTGTATATTTTTATTAATAATAAATAGTATTATTGTTAAGAACTCTTATTTATAATTGTAGGTAAGTAGGAAGGTAAATAACATGGTAAACATAATGAAAATAATGTAAGTTAGTTCGTAAGTACCAAATAATTTGAATGCTTATTCTTGATTTACGATTACAATGGGAAATGTAATGTAAAATTAAATTACAAACTGATTCGGCGCACTTTGTATCGCTATTGGTTACGTCTAAGAAAAAAACGTCACTGGCAGCACTACAACACCTATTTAAGAAAAACCCTCGTTAACTTTGAAAATTGAAAAAAGATTGAAGAATTGTTTATTATTCTACTTTTTTTTAAATTTTTTTGGCTTTTTTCCTAAATATAATTATATTCTATAAATAGATACAAATATAATATATCAAACATTATTTAAAATCGGCCCAGACGTTCCCGACTTCATTTTGAACTAACACAACTTTGTTTTGTTTATATTATATACCTAGACAGATAAATATATAAATAAGCAAGTAAATTAATATTAATATTTACCTAATGGACACCTAACTTTAAAAACAGCTTCTTGGGACAAAAGTAGAAAATTAGGTGCAAAAAAAGCAATTTATATCAATCTATGCAAACGACCTTTCTGATCTATATATCTACGTCAATAAATATATTTAAAATCATAATTTTAAATATTACAAAAGAACATGCTAAACATTAACATAATTAAACAACTTCTATATGACTTAATCAAATGACATAATTTAGTATTTTAGTAGATCTACATCTACACTAAGAGGAAAGATTTGTATTTTTGTGTGTATGTTTGTAATGAATAAACTCAAAAACTACTGTGCCGATTTCAAAAAATCTTACACCAAAAGAAAGCTACATTATCAAGGAGTAACAAAACCTACTTTTGATCCCGATATTCTCACGAAATCAGGACTTACGCGGGTGAAACCGCGGGACGCAGATAGTATCTAATATAATAGGAAACGATGAAAAAACTTCCATGTTCTTTCTTGGAGTATTTTTATTCTTAATTTATTAATGAGATGCAAATTTCCTATATCTCAAAAATTGTTTCATTAAACCTTCGTTACCAAATTGGTGTACCATAAACGGATAAGTATTTACGTTTTTTAAACGTATCTCCAGTTATTTTATCTTTTTTAATGTTGTCCATTTTGTTTTTTTCTCGAAAGTCCAATTGAACAACTTATCTGATTAAATAACTTAGGTACATTATCCACGTTTGTTTTGAAATCAGAGATAGAAAAAAAACTGGCCAAGTGCGAGTTGGACTCGCTCACAGTGTTCCGAACTAATATCACAAAAACTTCACTTTTTGTATGAAAAGAAGTGAAGTTTTTGTGAAAAAAAGTAAAGTATTCTGTTTTTAGATTTGTTTTTATAGTGGCAACCAAAATAAATCATCTATGAAATAATTAAGGAAATAATCTGAAGAATAATTTCATCTGTCTAGTTTTTTTTCGTCCTTCAGAAGGCACGTTAAGCAGTTGGTCCCGGTTGTTATCTCTGATAGGGTCGTTAGGTCAAGTTAGAGGGCTTAAGGTGACTTGAAAACTCTAACATTACGTGAGCTACACCACTACATGTAAAAGAAGAAGAAAGAAGAACTGTCTAGCTATCGAGATAAATCCTGGTGATAGACATATAGAAAGACAGTGGATCCTAAAAGGGTTCGGTTATTATCCTTTGGGTACGGAACCCTAAAACTGTGGTTGAATAATAATGTCTTCTTTCAACTCAGCTTATGTTTTTAATTACAGTTCACCAATCAATGTAATAATCGAAGCAAATGTTGCTTGACCCTTTCGATCGTCAACGATTGCAGCTATATAATATCATATACGCCCTTATTTACAGAGTTTTAAGAAATAGGTTAACGGTAAATAAGGGGTTGTTCTACACGTCTAAGCCAAACAACTTTTGTTCTACGACTTTTAGTAATTCTAAAATAATAATAACTAGCTGCGACCCGCGGTTTCACCCACGTAAGTCCCGATCCCGTGAGAGTAACGGGATCAAAAGTAGTCTGTGATACTCAGGGTAATGTAGCTTCTTAATGGTGAAAGAATTTTTGAAATCGGTCCAGTAGTTTTTGAGTTTATTTATAACAAACATACTGACACACACACACACACAAATACAAATCTTTATTCTTTATAAGATTAGATAGACAATTAAAAAACGAAGTAAATCTAGGTATGGAATTGTTCTACTTAAGAAAAAAAACGTTTATTATTGTTCTTACAAATTATTGAATAATAAATTCTTTATAATACCTAAAAAATATTATACATACAGACGAATTGAGAACCTCCTCCTTTTTTTTTTTGAAGTCGGTTAATAAAAAGTCTGTACCTCGTAGGTAGAAACATTGCAATATTTACCTAAGAAGGCAAGTAAATAGACCTCTTCATATTACTTATTCAATATAAAAACTAAAAATACCCAGCATACACTTTCAAAAGCATTAAATTGAAAAAATATGCGCCCATTACATTCCCTACATCTCAATCTCAAAAATAAATTAGAAATAAAATTATAATAATACAACCATACAATTCCAGGGTCGAATTTCATAATTACGAAATGCATGCTTACAATAATTTATATCGTAACCTGTCATTTCTAATGTTAATCAGAGGATTTTTTTCCAAAAAATATTAAAGAATTATGGGCCTTATTCCACGCGTAATTACCTATACGACACTACGAGACCGAAAATGCAATTATAAATAGAAAAAAAAGCCTCTAAAAGAAACCGCCTTAATACTAACCCTATAAATTGTGGTTATAGCTAGCTGTCTTGCGTATCTATCTAAATATCCATTATATACTATGATAAATAGACGGGACCGATATCGACCATCTAATTAAGGGTCCCTATACATATTCGCTATGTATATAGAGAGTATAAAACTCATTAATCCGTAGGAAGTCGAAGGCCTACGCAGCCGGTTTATTTATCTTCTTCCGTCTCCCTTTTACTTGCAGTTTATTGCGTGAGGAGAAGTGAGACAGGTATTTAGTAGGCTGCCGCGTCCTCTTTAAGGCTTTGAAGGGGAAACTGGTTTCGGCGATGCTTCGGGACGTTGAGTTTGTTTTTGAGATTAAATTTTGTTTTGTTTTTCGGGTTTTTTTCAGGGTTGAATAGATTTAGTGCATTGATTTTACAAATTATTAAAAAAAAAATTATTTGAAAATGCGACGTAATTTAGAACTCACTTTTGAGCTTATTTTGGCTTTCGTACAACTTAGGTAGGTAGGGAGAGTACTTTACTGTTTTCTTTTTTTTATTTAAATTTTTATTAAGTATCTACTTATTCAATTTTCTGTTAGAAAACTACCTAATATATATAGGTAAATAAAAGTGGATTAAACTGGACTGAACCGGAATAATTTTTAAAGAAAGAACAAATTAAAATATTCTAGAATCGAGATAATAGATTTTTCTACCGTTTTCGCGATGTTGGATTGAAGTTAAGCTCATTTTTATATCTTCGGATGAGATTCACTCCTGAAGAAGAGACCTGTAAAGGCCTTAAAACGTCGAGTATAGAAACAGTGTTAATAAAAGTAATAAACACCACGCGATTAAAACCAAAAAATGAGTGTAATTTTTATGTCGAGATGATGTAAAAAAGCATTAAACATTTTATCAATTTGTTAGGTATGAAGGTACTCGATAATAATAAATAGGTGCCCATAAAAAACATTCAAACTTTTATTAAATGTAGGTACATTTTTTAATATCTTTGAATCTTTGACGAAGAAAACAAAAATAGTGCTATAAATGCTACGAAACCTTAATTATTTAATTTACCGACCACTGTAGGTACTTTATGAGAACTCTAGTTTGATAGAACAACTGTCGCGAATTAAATAATTCTGCGCAGGAGTGACAGCTTCAAAATAGGTTGTGTAATCTTTGTTGTAGGTATAAATTATGCATATCGTATGTATAAAAGACAACAGCGATAATAGCGACAACTAAAAGACCAAGAAATTTTCATATTTTCAAAATTGCCATTATCTTTGAAATATCGCCTGTAAAGAATATCATTTTTTTAAACAAACTCGATTGTTTTTACAATGACATTAATCCGAATCTTATTCGCATTTTTATTTTTAAAATTACTTCTTACTTCTTCAATAATTCGCAAAGAGACCCGAAAAGAAACCCAGAAAAAGAAAATATTTGTAGTAACCTATATCCACGTAATTTAAACAAAATAAATAATAACAACACTATATAAATCACGTCGCGCCGCCATTGCTTTTGCCGTTTTACTACTCGAGCTAGTATTCTGTTTTTTGCTGTATATTTTCTATTAATTTCGGTTTTCTTCTCAAAAACATTTTAGTGGTTGATATTATTTCATAATCAGTGCAGACAAACTCGACCGACTTTTGTCGGGTAGATACTAAGACGATTTTTAAATAATCATTTAATATAAGAATTTCGTTGCACTACCTATTGGAAAATATAAAACAACTCAACAATAGCAATTTAAATGGTTGAAGTACGTAACGGTAGCTAATTCGACTTGCAGGGGTTAATTTTTCTATAACAACTATCAAAATACCGATATATTTTTAGGTTACGTTACCTATGTGATTTTTCTACAATCACATTAGTTAATCGTATTTACACAGTAGGTATACTAGTAATTCTGCGATTCGAGGTCTATCAAAAGCACTTTTACCCTTCAGCGGGCGAAATACTCCACCAATCACCAATCCCCCATCACAAAAAAAAAAGTATACTTAGAAAGTAATTATAGACCAATTTTCGCGAAGATCGGTTGAGAAATACCTGTAGAGAAGAACTAACATACTGACAGACAAAAGAAAATTTTGCCAGACTTGAAGCAGAAATGATTTCTATCGCTCGGTCAATTATATAGTTTCCATCAGTAGATATGTAATATTTTTACTAAATAATCATCTGAAATGAAATAACTAGAATTTCCTTTGAAAAGTTACAAGTGTGTTTCAGGAAAAATTTCAAAGTAGATGCGAATGAAAACGTAGAACAACACTGACTACATCTAAACGATTCCATGATCTTAAATAATGTTATTTTCTAAATTTATAACTTTGGAACATGCAACTTTCATAAGGAAATTAATAACTACAGGGAGAGATTCTTCTGTCATAATTTTGACGACATTTTCTTTCATCGTAAGCGCAATAATATTGAAGTAAAACTCTCAAACCGCGCCATTTTACCGACTCTACAAACTTGAAGTCTTCAAATCTGAGTGAATTGGTTTCTTCTAGGCAAGCGTGAAACTGTTAAATTTTAGTTCAGAAGTCTTTATTTTCCTAAGCAATTAATTATTTTAGTAATAGGTAATCCTATTACCTACTAAAACAAGTTAACACCAAAAATATAAATTGATATTATTTGAGGTTATTGAATACTCGTTTTAAGTAGGTACTTTTCTATTCTTCTAAGTATCACAAAACCTATAGAAATACACGAGATAGAATAATTCTTGGTAAAGTAGGTTTATTTACAAGATTATTTTTAAAAATCCATCAGATTTCGATTTTATAACAACCGTCACATTGCCCGCTTAAAAAAACAAAAATAAAACAAAACATTCAACGAAAATAACCAAATTTGGTCAAACCGAACAAAAATAGCGAAACCTTAAAATAAAATACAGTCAACGTCCCGAAGCATCGTGTACAGTTTGGAAAAGCCTCCGAGGGTTTTGGATAGATGGCGTTAGGCTGCGTATAATGACTTCCAAGAGTACCTCGCCTACCAATCCCACCCAGCTTCGAAATTTAAAAATTTCCCTTTGAAATCGAGATGTTTTTTCCCAAAACGAAAATGTTGAAGCTGAGAAAGTTTCTCTAGAAACTTTAGTAATGAGTCTTGGAAGAATTCAAGTGGAATAAATTTGAATAAAATTTTCTTACAAGATTTTAGTCGCTTATCTCATCGGATAAGAGATTTTTTTTTTCAAAAAGCCACGATTATTTAAACTTTGGTTCTTCAGAAAGTTGTACGACTACACAAAGAGAAGAGTAGATAGATCAATTTCATAAATGTAAAGATTTTAAAAGAAACAAGAATATGTAGGTACTATTAACAACTTTGGATTGTAACTGAACACTGTGGTAAGATCACTAAGGTATTGTCTTACGGAGTTTACAATCGAAATGTAATTTTCTAACTAGAAAGAGATAATTCAGAATGATAAACGACTTGTTAGTAATTTACGACTAGTGTTGCGTACATCAAATCTAACTAGACTACATTAAAGGGGGTGTATTCTCAAATCTAATTACGAATTGTATTTCCGATAGTTTTTTTCAGTAGAATCATAGTTTTTCGAGTTTCGCTGCAGTTTTTGCCGACGTTTCTAGATCAAATGTTGCATAACCGAAGCTGGCTGGGCGTCAGGACGTCTCGCATTTATCTCAAACCGTCCCCAACCAACGCATGCGTACTGAAAATCATCCCATTTGTTGGTAAACAGCGCTCGGTCGATAATATTTCGTGAACATCGTACCTACTATGTACCAAACTCGATAATTTGGGACGAAATGGGGGTGGCCGTTGTTCCGTAAAAGATACCGTACTTTGATATCGTCCCTATATACAGTCCTTATATTTTCCTGTTACATGGTACATAGCTGTTTTTCATTCTGAATAGAGATTATCTTTTATTAGGTTTTTGTACAAGCAACGCACGCGTATTGCCAGTGGGGGTCTTGGTTTGAGCTCGTTTTCCTATATATTTGAATAATGAATTTTCTTATTGATTGAATACACGAAAGGCGTTTACATAGCTTAGCTTAGGTACTACTGAATAGTTAATGAGGAACTAGGCAGCTGCGTGTTCGCTTACAATATTTATGTTGGATCATTTGGAGCGTTCTGCCTTCTAATGGGAACGAGCCATTGGCAATTTATCGCCCGATTGAATTAAACCAAATCTATTTAGTAACAAGGTATAGAAACTACAAATACTTTGAGTGAAGTGCTTCTAGGTAATAGAAAATTAATGTTCCTATTTGAACTTTTGAAAGCTCGGTCTAATAAAAAGTATTGGTAGGTAGAATTATCTACCTACTTGTAATAGGTATACATCTATAAATAAACTATAGGTATTATGAAATATTTTGAGACCTTGATTTCAATTGGATCGCTACCAGCCAATCCAGATTGATTTTAGTTAGTAAAAATATAAATTTAGGTACATTTCTTTAGGTATTTGCGTATACCTTTCCATATAGATACACATTCACTCTGAAAAATAGCTAAGTTTCGATGTCTTAGCGCTGATTGAAGCCATCAGTGCTTTGCTTTACAAACTTATTCCTACACAAGCCAATTTAGGAATCGCTCTGGTGGTCTCTGACTTAAAGTCGAGAATTCTTTAACAAATATGGAAGTAACAGTTAATTTAAAGTGGTTTTTCAGATATTTATAGGAAATCCTCAATCAGTAGTCACTCTAATGGCTTGTTCCCAAAGCGTCCTGAAATTAAACGTACGACGGGCGTTGGTAATTTATCGGTTTTAGAATAAGATTTTGTAACAATTCCCCGACTTTAGCGTCTATATTTATGTCATTGTTACATTTTACTGGATCTTAATCGCGTATTATTACCTCGACCTACGTTTTGACTATGTTACCAATAATAATACGCGATTAAGACCCGGGAAAATATAAAATTATGGATTGATATAATGTTTTTTTATTTATGTGCATGTGTTTTATTTAATTATTAATCTAATTTTTCATATTGGTTATTTAATTTCTAACATGTTATTACCAAAAAATGTAAAATAATGAGTTCCAATCGTGTCAGTTTCAAAAGTTTATATTTTGCCAATGTAGCAAAATAAAAGTAAATCCAAGCCTATTCACTCCTCCGCAAATTACTTAAAATGACTGAATGGTTAACCTAAAACGTGTATATAAATACCTAACCAAACACGCTGTAAATAAATAAATACCTTCACTTTTAACATACAAAACTGTTTCATAGCTGTAAAAGTCACGTACAGCACCGCTACAACACTATTCTATTAGTATCACAAAGTCAATAAATTACCGATAACGATTTGATAGTATAATTTAAGTAGTGTGGGAATACACCAAGATATCACTATCAAACGCACTTGACTCTAAACTCACATGTGATAGTGATAGTGCAGCGAGTGTTCAAAACGACGATATTTACTTGTCGACAAGAATAATTTAATATCAAATAGGTTGTTCTGATTCGACAACGCATCACTATTATTAAAGTGTAATTGTGCCTTTATCGGTTACAAAATGATGACTGTTTATAAAAAAAATCACGTTTTTGTATGGATGCCTGACTTAAATATTTATTTTATTCTATTTTATGCTTTTGTTGTTATAACGGCAGCAGTAATACATCATTTATGACAATTTCAAGTGTCTTGCTATCACGGTTCATGACAGTAGAGTCTTAGTAAAAGTATCCAGTTTTTAACCTTTGGATACGGAACCCTAAAAAGGACTAGTGGGGTCGCGTGGTAAACTAAGTCCTGATCAAGTGGGAATATCCAAAGATTCTTATAAAATGCCTAAACTTCCACGTTAATAGTTATCTGTGTATTTGGCGAATCTGAATCCATTTGTTAATTGGTCTGACCTAAGGATTAAAAGGTCAATCAGGACAAAATATTTAATATGTTTATATTATAAGTGGCTTTACGGCATTCCTCTACAAAGAAAATATTTGGTTGGACGTATATTCTGTGTCATACATAAGGTATCATCTCTACCGACGGCATACGGAATTTTCTTAATTCTATAATATTTTATACAAACTGTCCATGTTGACACATCGCTTCGGTACTTTTACGTAGACTCAATGAAAAAATCCGTTATTTTAAACAAAGTAAAAAATACAAAAATGTATCGGTTACTCATCACAACAACGCAATAAAATTTCATTTTATCTTCGACACTAAAGGACTAATACCAACTTTAGTCACCTAAAAGCTCACATTAAACAAAATGAGGATAACATTTTTAAATTTTAATAATTCACACGATTTTTTAAAACAGTTATATTTTCCCGGGTCTTAATCGCGTATTAATTATTTATTTTCTTACCTCGACGTTTCAACTATGACAATAAATTAATTGTAACATGGTCATTAATCGTGTATTTTTATTTATTTGCATACTTCGGCGTTTCAACCATGTTACAATGGATATGGTTAAAATGTCAAGGTAAGAAAATAAAAAATAATACGTGATTAAGACCCGTGAAAATTTAACTATGAAAACATCTCTATTCTTCTAACTTAACAACCATACGTATACCTTTGTAATCCACAGAAATACCTATACGGTAGTATCATTAAGAAATTTTGCATAAACAGGCACCCAAGCCCGGGTAAAATTAATCCCTAAACCCACGACATTTAAAACATGAAATGGGGCGGACAAACATTGTTTTGCCAAATACCTCTTATTAACCCGCCGAATTAAGCCCAAGTTTCGCTTCCCGGGGTCCGGAACAAACAACATTTACCCCCCGAGAGGGAGCCACCTGCCTTCCTTGCCCGCTTTAGGGTTCAGGTTTGTAACAAAAGATCCCATGTTGCACTGAACACTGCCGAACACTGAACTAACTCTCTAGATCTGCATGCGAATTCCCAGATTTACAGTATCACTTCTTAAATTTCATTGAATCTTTGTTCGGTGTCGCGTCGAGATGAGATTTTGATGGGGAGTGTGTTCGATTTGAGATACGATAGCTTGGAGATGCATTCTGAGACAGTACGTGATCTGTTTTACTAAATATAATTTATACATACTGATTTAGTACTTACATCGTTCTTATATAAAACGTGTCTTAAAATGGGTACCTACATAAATACTGATTTGTATTTACAGTTACTGTTGTAAATGTGAAATCTAGATTAAGTTCTTATTTGTTATTGATAGAGATAAGAAATACAAGGAAAATAATAAACAACATATCGGTAGCGAAATTTCGATCTCGTAAATTTAAAAGAGCATTAAATTTATTGTTTGCATTTTAATTGATGCGAAAATGTGAAATTCGTACCTATAACTTATTTAATGATTGAGTTTTAAATTTTACGTAAAAAATAACACGTTTTTAGCGAAATTATTGATCTCGTAAATTTTTAAGAGCGTTAAATTTACTGTTTCTATCCACTTCATCACTTTTATTAATGTAAAATCGGATCAGGGAGGTATAAACATGGATACATATTAAATAGTTAACTAATAAATAAAAATCATGAATGCGAAAAATTGTGTTAATGTTGAATGTAAAATCAGAATTACCTATTCATTGACAGACGTTAAAATTACTATCAGAAAACGAACACAATTTCTAGCGAAATATTGATCTCGTAAATTTTAAAGTGTTAAAATTTTGCAGTTAAATTTTATTAGGTGGGTATCTATTAGAAAATAATGTTAACTATAACCATAAAATAATAGAAACCTAGAGAAAAGAGAATAATTTGTTAATAAAATTCAGAAAACAAAAAATCGGCATAATCTAGTTAATAGATTACCTACAATTTTTAAATATTATGTTTAGTAGCATTTTCCCGGGTCTATCGCGTATTATTATTTATTTTCTTACCTCGGCGTTTCAACCAAACCTAACCTATGATAACAAATCGTGTGAATTTAAAAAGTTTATTATGTTTAGTAGTTCTTTTACCCAGGTAAAGGCATTCTTCAATGTACACACTAACAAAAAAATACAATAAAAAGCGAACAAAAATCTATGTGGCACAAAAGGCGACCTTATCGCTTTACTAAAACTTTCTTATCTAGGCAACTTTTAAATTTACTAGACTTGAAGTTAAGGAAGGTAAGGGGTAGAATGAGTTTAGACAGAACAAAGGGAACCTTAGTAATAGAACATACGTTTATTATTCAGGAGTCATTTAGTTTTAAAACCCTTAGTTTAAAAAACAAAATAAGCTAAAACTTATTTTCTTTTGAATTCAACGTTATTAATGAACTATTTTAAACGTAGAACAAATTCGTGTAGGTATAATAGGTATTGTATTTCATGTTAGACTCCTCTAAATCTTGCGTAATTACTTGCATTTTAAATAAAATAAAGGTTAAAGTTTAACAACGTACTCTAAAACAGGGCTTTTAGCGGGTTAGGAAACTACACGACTCTATAATCTTAACAAAATCGATTGTAATAAAAACAAGCTAGCCAAACTAGTAGGTATCCGAATATTTATCTAAAGATATCCTATAATAAAGTACGTAATAGTTTTTACCAATATTTCATAGAACACAATTACTACTTAAGTAAGTATACAATAGAATTAATCTGTAGAACCGTTTATAATAGATTAAATACACATAACGTTTCATCCTATTACCTACTCAGAATCAGAATATTTTATAAAGAAACAAACACTTACAACGAACCAACAAATGTACCTACCTACATAACTATAACTATTTGAACTCACGTAAAATTAGAACAACCTACTTACAACAAATTTATTTTTATACAACAAAGAAACGTTACCATAGAAGCGCCTTGTTCTAATAAAGCGGTAAAAAAATTGACATTAAAAAATGTTCTCTAAAGAAACAAACACGCGTAACGTACATAACCATAAAATAGCATTCGAGCTCACGTAAAATTTGTATAAAATACTTACAATGAATTTATTTTTATACAGTAGAGAAAAGTAAACAAGGAAGCGCCTTTTCCAAACAAAACTTTGACATGTCTTTTTGACTCGCACATAAAATATCATAAATACGTCTCTCTCTAACTTCAAGCTCAGACTATTTTAGGGTAAATTATGTAAAGTTTTTGTTGCCATGAAAAATGGATGAAGGCGTTTCTTAAACTACGTATTTATGTGGCACATCACTGCCATAAAGTAATTCTTTTATATACCTTTATATGTGTAGGTATTACTATGTAAAATGAAAATAACTCAGTTAATCTAGTTGCATCGATTAATATTGGATTTGGACGTGTTGTTTTCCAAAACATGATGTCCATAAATTTCTTAAAGGATTTGAAGTAAATCGCTTAAGTTCTTGATGTTGTATGGTAGGTATTAAGAGATCAAAGTGGGTGTTAGATTGTATCTACCGTGACTCCTTCTAATATGTAAAAGTTTGTGTGTAAGTATTCTAAGTATGTATGTGAACAAGTATGTTTGTTACTTCTTCACGCAAAACTACTGAAGCAATTGCAATGAAATTTAGTATACAGATAGCTGGAGAACTAGATTAACCCCTAGATTAGTTAAATCCCGATATTTCAGCGGGATCTGGATTTACGCGGGTGGAACCACGGGGCACAGCTAGTATCTAGATAAAAATAATATCTTCATTTGTAAAATGTTGAATACATTTTTTTTTAAATAAGTATGTACCATATTCTGATTACTGTAATTTAGATACCTAATGTATATTTCAAATGTCTCAAGAATCGATAGTGGGTGTGTAGAGTACCTATTATCGATTTTTAGACACTAATGGTTCCTAAACTAAATGAATCCATTATAAATACATTATTTATACCTATATTTCAAGTAAATAAATGGATTACCTATTCAAATTTTGGGAATTTCAATAAAAGTATCATTTACCAAACTTATTTATACCTGTTTTCGTATTATAATATCATAGTTTTATGCATTAAGAATTAAATTATCTGGAAAAAAATTACCTACCGAATTTTTAATCTTAAAATTAAGATTAGAATTTCGGTTCAATTCTAATCTTAATGTACGATATATTAAAATAAGTATACCTACATAAATATACATAATTTATGAAAGAATTTAGGTTATTTAACTGTCGTGTCATAAATTAGATATGTCCATTCAACACCTACGTTTTTAACCGGCTTCTAAAAAGGAGGAAGTTTAATTCATCGGCTTATTCAAAAATAGCTGTACTTCCCCAGTGGTCCCGATTCCGCGAAAGTTAATTATTTTATAATATCCGTTAATTATTTGACTGTGAACATCACACAGCGTCATCTAGCCCCGCGGTAAGCTACTAAGCTTGTGTTACGGTGACTAGACAACGAATTTAATAGGTAGTTATGTTTATTTTTCTTTAGTATAAATACATACCTACATAATCGAAAGAGAGACACCCAGACCAGAAACAAATATTTATTTTAGGCATAAATACTTATTTCCGGCGGGAATCGAATCCGCCACCTTCTGCATTGCAGACGTGCATTTATCGTTATCCGACGCGCCACAATAAGGTCGTCAAAAAGTAAGTTTTGGAATAAAACGTGACCCATGTTACTCATACATTCATATAAATGAATAGGTTCATTCATGTATTCATACCGAATCAATATATTCATTCATAAACGGACAGATTTTTTCCTATTAATTGTCTTTACTACATAGTCATATTATAATACTCAATAACATCAAAAAACTTTTTAATCCCATAAAAACTTATTTTGATCCTATTTCGCGGCACGCTAAAGCTTTCCCCATGGGATCGACAGCAACATATGAATAAAGGATAACTTATTCCGAAGATTGGCTCCATTTTGCGAAGCTACTTCACCGCAGGCTCCAATCGCCTACGCTTCTTGAGTAAAGATACGTATAATCCCGCTTTCATTCGGCTTTACGTCTAAATAGAGATATTTTACTGAATAATTTTGTAACATGGTCTTAATATAAGCCACTGAAAAGGTATTCGTTGGATAAATTTATGGTAATGGTGTGAGTAATTAAGACTTTGTATTATTATCTAGTGTAGTTTAATGCTTGAGCTTTATCTAGGTGTACGTAGCTCTGAATTATTTGAAGATAAATAAATATTTCATAAAGTTGCATACATAAACCTAAGCAGCTAGATTTATAATATCAGTTTCAAAATTTTCATATAAGACAGACCATATCTACTCCTCTTTTGCCGTAGTTCGCTTAAAAACGTAGTATTATTTTCTTTCATAAATATATTGTATATATAATAGAAAATTCTTCAGTTTTCTGTCCTTATTATACTCGTAATACCTACAGAAATACCTATACCATAAAATATCTGCAACTTATCCAAAATGTTCTACGGCGAGATACGAACCCGAAACCTGCTGCTCGCTTACCGCTTTACTGGTACAGATGTTGTCGTATTTTATTATAAGTAAAGCTAAATTCAATAAGATCTAGATTTTTCTTCTCTTTTTAAAATGTTGGATTGAAATTAAACTGAAATGAATTGCGTGATGTATATTTGCTCTAAACGTTTCGATACCGTTTTATTTTTTACGCGTTAAAACAATGCTAAAAGTAATAAACACTATTTCATTAAAAACCAAAAAAAAGCTCAATTTCAATCCAATAGACCTTACTAAAACAAACTTCACCAAGAATGGCAAAATTTATAAAATTCATACCAACATTTCAGCACAATCCATATGTTATTTCTTCCTAAAAATGTAGCAACAGTCATATCGATTTTCGCAAATCTACTCGTACCTTTCACACCGACAGCCGTCGTCCAATTGTTATTAAGGGTAGGTCCAGACGGTACGGTACATTGGATAGCTACATGCGGAACCCTTAGAGAAATTTAAGCCCTCCCGTACGTACCGCTAAACTGTTCTGAGTGGCTTTCCAGGGACGATTGGTGAACAAGGGAGGAGAGGAAAGCGAGATAATTTATTTATTAAATCGCTTTTTGTAATTTACTTAACCCTTTACTTAGAGACGCGGTAATTAGCAATGAATCGGGTAATTAATGTTTGTCATTTTTGGTTCATGTTTTTAAAAGGTCCTTAAAAGTTTTATAGAAAATAATAATCGATATGTATTTAAAGATTATATATTATAATACAAACAAAATGATTTATAGAAATTAAAGACCTTTTTCGGTTTTAATCGCCTGGTGTTTATGTCAACCCTGAAGAAGGGACATATAAAAGTCTCGAAATTTTGAGCGTTGAAACAATGCTAAAAGTAATAAACACCACGCGATTAAAACCGAAAAATGTATATAATTTCTAACCAATATCGCGACCACTGAAGAAAAATCTAAAATTATTATGTTTTTAAAAAAAGTTAGTCTTGCTTTTGACCTCACCTCTCCTGACGGGAAGCGACGATGAGGTGGAGACTGCGATAGTGAGGTATTTAAATTCTTATGTTTTTTTAAATGTGTATGCAGATTTTGTAATAAGTTTCTACAATGTCTTACAAAGAAAACCTTAAAAGTTCTCAAAATTACTTCTGATTTTTTACTCCCTTTATAAAAACCCGTTTTGATAGGTATTACTTAAAATATTCTAAGAAATTCACTTATGTATTTCGCCTTGTTAAGTTCAGACAGCTTTAAGCTTACGACGGTGCCTGTTTATTTCAACTCCTTAGTGTAAAATGGCTTTATACAACGAAGCCCGGCATCCAGTAGATACGGTAGATACCTACCTACTATGAAGGAAATGTTGAACTTTGCACAAATATCTTGGAAAGTAGCCTTTAGTCTTAGGGTGGATTCAGGCTACAAACTAAATCGTCACCCGATATGGCTCATCGACTTATATTTCAGCAAATATGAAATCCTAAAATAAATAACATAAACCAATCAACAACAAAGTCATGGTTATTTAACGGTTATAAATAACGAAGTTATTAATTTTGACTTCCTTGTACAATAATTAACACTGTTATTTTAAATGTAATAATAGTAAACTGTGTCTACTTATTCGCGCAAAAATGGTTACATAAATTTTGATGAACTTTAGTTAACGAGATTAACGGTACCTTGAAGAAAAATATAAACCACATTTTATCCTATTTCTCATCCAGAATCAAACCACTTCAAACAACTTTAAATTTTTACTCTGTATTCGCCCTTAGCCTTCAAGGGCCGCTCGTTATCGTTCCACCCTCATTCTGAATTTCTTTTCTACCATCAAAACTTCGCTAACTGTCCTCTCTTTAGAATTCCAGGTATTTTCTCGCTCAAAACAAGTAATACAGGATGTAGATATTCTGGTAAATTCTTTATACAGCGGTACAAAATGTATAAAACATTGTATGTAATCAAGAAACAACAGTTTTAATTAGGTAAGTAAGACTACTGTACAAATGTTGGCGTCTTGTCTAAGAAATAATACTACACTAATTTAACAAATAACGGCATTGAATTAAGTTAGAAAGAGCTCTACTTTGTCAGGATTGAGTGTCAATTAAGTAAATATTAACAAAATAATTGACCGTTAATAATTTCAGCTTCATAACGTATTAATAAGACACTTGATTAACCCATTTCGGGCATCTGTTACTCGACTACAGTTAATGTCTGGTCTGTATTCGGCCGAAGATCAAAACTATCGTAGAATAGTATACCTTATGCCAACGAATATAAAGTCATTTTTTCGCAAATTTTCTCAAAGATGAAGTGCAATAGCATAGATGGGTTAGCTTCTTGTTGTTCTTAAAATTAATTTGGCCCTCTTGAGACTCCACTCGGCTTTTGGTCGAGATTAAATCTATCTCAAGCTAATGAAATTGGTATCTTCAAGATAGAACTGAAATGAAATGAGATACCAGATGTTTCGGAAGGAAGTCTTTTAAATTCTGGTTTCAGTTAATTAAATTAAAAGTTTACATTCCTTGAAAACAAACTGCGAGGTGGAGATAACTAATCAAGAAATCTGAAATTTTATTAAAATTTCGGAAGAAGTCTACCTAAATTATGCCGAGGAGACTTGGTTGCTCACGAAATTTATTCTTATCTTTTTCTAAAATTTTCTTTTCAAGTCGTTACGTCCGCGTATTGCAAATTTCGCTCAACCGGAACTTTTAAATGGACGAGGAAAATCGGCCTCAAAGTTTCCTTTGTGACGCTCTTTTTGATGCTACTGAAACCCTTTCATGTTTGATTTATTTAGATTAAAATACATGATTTAAAAAATAAAAAGCAGAATATTTTTTAGTAAAACAACATTTACAGGGTCGTAAATTTTAATTAAAACAAAATATCTACTTTACATATCCGAGAAAATGATACGAAAAAGTTTAATTTGATATGTATTATAAAAACTGTGAATTTATTTGCAGTACGGCGACTTAAAACGTACATAAAATCAGCTTTTGTATTATCATGTGTCAGACAGGTGGCCCTGAAACCAGCTTAAGATGGGTATCTGGTCATTTTCGCTTCATGCTGAGAACCTTTTAAAGGAATTTCAATATTACTTCGCATTTAAATGGCGAATAATTATGTAGGTATTTCGAGCTCTTACCTAATACGCTAACTTACAAAGGTATAAAGATATTATAGTTAAGGAAAGCATACATTATCATATTCATCTCTTTTAACCTAATTCATAACTGAACTCTAAAATTGAAACATTGATGGTACGCGTCCCGTGAAATGAGTTCGAAGATTATGTTTAATTATACCAACCGTAAGAACAGGCGGCCATTTTTAAATTGTGTTCGATCAGAGTTCGATTTTAAATATGGTAACGAGTGCACCGAACCCCAATTCGATGGCCTGATACGTTCGTCCAAAATAGATAGATCCGTGAGGGTCGGTGTGATTCGTCTAACACGTGGGGAGATTTAAGCTTTTGGGGGGAGGGGAGTGGTTGTTTTTAGACTGGTTGGATCGCTCAGCCCTTGGTGGGGACAGAGCAGGCGACACGCGAGGGCTTGCCGATGTCAACATCTATCATACATTTTATGGGCTTGAGGCTTGAAAGCAGACCGCTTACCTACATGCAAGCTCGTCCGCAACTCTTGTCTCAGAGCTATAATTCTTAAAAAATGACAGTTAACATAATATTTATAATTCGGATAACGATACGGTTGTCATATTTTTTGATAAATTGAAAGCCAAAAAAGCAAATTCCATTTAAAACTAATATTAAAAAATCCATTTTTCATAATTCATATCCTATTTCAAAAAGGCAGACAGCAAATCGGCATCCATTTTCGGGAAAATACAAAAGAATTTAAGGTAGGTTTCAAAAAGCTAATTAATGTAGTTTTTTTTTCATAAAACGTCTTTGTGAATTCGCAATTTAAATTCAAACCCATAACGCATCAAAGGTTTTAAGCTTTAGCGGGACTAATTTGATAAAGTAATTTAACTAAAACTTGAACCAGCCCGTGAAATTGGAAAATTCCTAAAGTTTCTCACACAATTTGATTAGCCGCAGCTCAGAACTTAAATACCGTTATTAAAACTTTGGCACTTTGCTCCTAAAACTGTTCTTGGAAGACCACCTTATCTCGCTTCATATCCAATTCGCATATTATCACAAATCCTACGTTAAATTGAGGTTCTCGAATTTTCGAAACGCTGGCCATGACACCCCGCAAATACTGTCATATTTTACGAACATTTCGAATCTACATAAAACCATAAAATTTCACTGAGACACAGGAAATTCAACTGAAATTTCTGACGTCTAAAGTTCAAACTGCAATGCAGAATTTGAGTCAATACTGTACTTTGAAATCGGCTGAAAGGATTAGAGACTGGTTGGTAAAAGTTTGAATCCGTGTTCAATTTTGAGAGACTATATTTGCAACTTTTGGAGTTTTCTTCTTTCAAATACTTACATTCTCAGTTTGTCGATGTTTAGAAGTATTTCGGGAAAATGTGAGAAGTTTGAAAAGGTAGCGTTTCGCGTTGGGTTTTAGAGAATACCTAAATACCTACAGCACTAAACAAGATGACGTCGTTGGTATTATACTTACATTTATCTTCAAAGTTCCTTTGTTATCTTACTAATTAGGATCAACTTTGGTTACAATGAATTCAAGATAAGTTATCATATTAATAAACGTTGTACAACTTAACTAAGTACTTTTAATTGCTGTAACACGATAAATGTATTACCGGTAGGTAGTAGGTACCTACGAAGTTTTTGCACAAAATCAAGTAGATAACAACATACTCGTATTCCATGACTATGTATCTAATACATAAGTAAATGTAAATAAGTCTGAATTATGAAGAATCAACTCGACTCAAGTCACGTGATTCGTTTGAAACGCAACGCGTTCTGTGTTCGCGTGTCATTATCGTCAGACAGACTATTTCCGTTCCTTACCGAGGCAAAGCTTATTTATTTGACAGCTCTGTCTCTTTGAAACAGTAAATAACCATTATTTATTACATAAAGGTACATAACCACGCTATCACTGGTAGAAAGTTTAAGTAAACATGCTGGAAGTATCCGATAAGACACGGCTCTAGACACGAAATTAGTTGAGTTTCCTTCCCATCTGTTATTTGTTGTAAAACAAACACGCGATATATTAGGCTGTATGTCAACATACCTAAATTGCACTATCGGCACCCCACAGACATAATTGCGTCCCAAATGCCAATTGCCTCCGCGTCTTGGTGTAATCAACTGTTTATTACAAAAGAAAAAGCTGGGATAATATCGCAAGTTACACATTCTCTCGTATTACCTACCTATTGTTACCAACGTGTCCCGCGTAGATATGTGATAGCCAACATTTGACACGTTTCACAAATATTGTGCGACAAACAGCAAATACGCAATGTGTAGCACAAACATACGAGTATAACAGAGTAAATAACTCGATATAAAATTACGGGACTTTTGCAGCGATTGTCTATGTTTTCGACAAAGAGGCACGTACGCGACTTATCGCTTGTACGGTTTTTCGCACGCCCCGACGATTTTTCTATTATTGTTATGTCTTTTTATCAGGATTTTGACTGTTTCGCTGAGAAAATATATGACACAAACTTTGCTACGTAGCGATATTTCGAACAATTTTTTTGTATACGGCTTAGCATTTTTACTCTACCGCGGGAGGGTTATGTTGGTGTTTGTTTCATTCTAGATGTTTATTGTAACAGCAGTAATGTTTCACATATAGGAAACTAACTAGTGGTATTGAAATTAGAGACATTTTTCGGTTTTAATCGCGTAGTGTTTATTACTCTTAGCATTGTTTCAACGCTCAACGTTTCGAAACCTTCAAAGTCCCTTCTTGAGCGTTGGAACAATGCTAAAAGTAATAAATATCACGCGATTAAAACCGAAAAATGTCCTTAATTTCAATACAACATCGCGAAAACAGAAGAAAAATCTAACTAGTGGTAGTTAAAAAGTCTTTAAATAACAGTGTGAAAAGGGCAATATAGTCATTAAATTGGCACTATACAATGTAATAATTATTGTACTAGACAACTATTAAACCCCTTCAGTTTCCATAAATGTAATTAATAAAACACAATAAACGTCCAGTTAATAGCTATAAAAATAATTTACAGCGACATTTACTATCAATAGACAAACAATGTAATCTAGAAATCCTTCGCAATTTTAAATTGATTTTGTAATGAGAACTATCGACTCGACTCTGACTTCCTACTAACATTGTTGCAATATAAGTTAAGAGTTTCAGAAAAAGTAATACGAAATTAAATTAAAAAGGTTTACGAACCGTAACCGTCGCTTATTGTAATTTCTTCACTCTCACTGACCACAATAATAAATCAATGATCACAAATAAAAGAAAGCTATTAAAATAACTCAGGAAACAATGCAAATACATTATCACAATCGAACACCACCATCTTCACTATTTCACCTGTAATTTAGTACTGGTTTACCTTCTTCGGTGCAATTGTGACAACGCGGAAGGGGTTGGTTAAGTTTTTTGTTTATGCTCTAAATTTTTATGACCCTAAAATCCGAGCAAAAAGTAAACAATATCATACAATACACTTTCAGTTTCTTTATAAATGAAGCAACAAAGGGAAGGAACCAAACAGGGCAAGGTGTTTTTTGATGTCGAAAACAATAGATTGTTACGCAAGTTTTGTTCAAAATGAATGCTAAGTGTTTTTTACGTGTCGAACATAAACTTAGCAAGATGGATATTGCTTCCAGTCATTCTCGGAATGTACTGCAGTGAACTGGTTAAAAACGTTAAAAACCAATTTTTTTGATAACATAAAAACAAACAATGTGTTGTGTAGACTGTGTTTTAAAGTTTAATCGTGTAAGATAACTTTGTGCTCGCCGCTTTTTTTGGAATCATGGTGTTGGAGTAAGAAGTAAAACTCTGTATAGGTATTTCCAACAAAAATACTCTATTCTTTTATCTATTGTACAGCCTACATTTCCGCCTCAGTAAAATACACAAACAGTTGAGGTACATTTACGTAATAACGTACACGAGAAAGAGGAAAAACCTAAAAATAAAAGCATGATAAAAGCGTTTTTATTCAACGCTGATATGTATTCATAGTAATATGTTGGAAGGCATTCAGACCGTCGGAATCAATATTTACTTCTTTTTATATAAATTGTACGGAGGACATACGTGGCAATATCTCATCATATGCGCTCGTTGCCAAGAATCCTCATTTTCCGTAATATTTTCTTAGATGGTACGGGTAGGTATACCTACCTACTATAAATCTACGCCCCTTGTATTGTTCCGGTCTAAAAATCACGCCGACCTCACTAAACTATTACTCCACTGACTTTCAACTTCGCTTGACCTTTGCCCATTACAACCTCAACATTTTATAGTCTAATTGCTTTTTAAATATTATTAAAAGCGATACCAATTTAAACTTCTTAACTGTTACCGTTTTATAGGTCCCACCTATAAAACGGTAACACCTATTTACATACGAAGGAAAAATTCAATTAAGTCTCAACCTACTTCAATTTTACGACTTTCCAACGAGTATTGTCTCACATATTAGTATTGTCGTCATGAACGCGATTGTACAGAAAGGTACAGTCATGTGAACACAAAGTTTTCCTTATTTCGATGAGAACGGAGGTTAATTTGTGTTTTAATAGGTTACGTGCCCTCGGCAGTCCCTTTCATTTGTAGATCGATTGGATTTGTAACCGTGGGTTCAGGTAAAGGATACCTACTACCTACCTCCTCCTCCCAATTAGGTACACGCATGCGTGGTAAGCATTATCTGTAAATTAACTACTTTACGACTGCTGTGTGGGTTGGTAAATGAATATTCAAATACCTAAACGTAAGTATTAGGTACACGTTTTACGCGAATGCAAATGACAGAGATGTTATTTGCATAAGTGATTGAATTTCGTTTATTTAATTAAATAAGAACCATTTTGGAATATTTAAACGAATTAACTTTAATTAATGCTTAATTATTTTTCGTCGTTTTTTAATCTTATGATTTGATAAGAATCGGAAAAGTTAATTTATAGAAGATATCTTTTTCATACGACGCAGTTTGTACTAATAATAACTTTAAAAATAAATGTGTTTTAACATATAATTATTAGCTCTACGTGTGGTATTCACTAATGAGATAGATTTAAGAAAAATTGTTTGTCCAATATTAGATCATAGGCAAGCATCCGCGCACACTCAATAAAATCTCAAATTTATCGCCCTTACCATGTTCAAGCAAGCCAATTTAAAAACTAGGTTAGCTCCACATAAAACAGAATTCAAAAAATAACCTAATAATGTTTGCGATCATGACATGTGGATACAATATATCTCGTCTAATTAGGTAGGTTTACATAACATTTCTGATATTATTTTTTTCCTGAACAGAGCGTAAAATATTGGTCTGGTGACTAGTAGCTCTTTGGGGGAAAATGGCGCCAAATTGGACCGTCGCCAATAAGAAATGAGATGAAAGAAAAAGAACATGTCTAAGTAATGATTAGTTATACGTAGTTATACGTACACTTCCCATGGAAGTTTTGTTTATTAAGATTGTTAGATAAAGTAGCGGCAGGATGTCCTCGGCTTATTCGGATGACGGGAGTAATGGAGCTGACGAGTTGAAGAAGAGAAACGGAAATATTACGGTTCACAGTCAGTGGTTTTCTGTCGGCTGCAGGTGTTTTGATAGCTTTCTATAACTGGGATTTGTTACATATAGTTAAATAACAACCACGTCGAATTCCCAAGCTGGAAAAAAATTACATTATGTATGAATCCATGTTGCCTTTTTTTAGCCCCCAATGGTGGGATACTCGTTTTAATATATTTTTAGTATATCCGTTCTAGTACCCATAGTACAAGCCTAGTGCTTAGGTTGGGAATAGATTGCGCTGTGTACAACGTCGTGCATTATTTATTTATTTATTAATACTTTTTGGCGTAAACGAGTAACATAATCTGATATGTGAAATGTAAAATGGATTATAAAAATACGAGTGAGATTAAGATTTTTACTCTAGGTAGATATTTCTTTTACAGAATTTTGTCCTCCCAGACAACAATTTTATTTCGACCCACATGACAACTTATTTTTAACCAATCGGCTGCACTGCAGCCGATTTTGTTATACACAAATTTATTAAATATGTTGATAAAATGTCTAATATCTCATATGGTTGATATCAGCCCATGAATTATTCACAGCTCCATATTTCATAGTGAATATGACCAAAATGTCTCAATGTTACATAACCATGCAAACTGATGTCAGACAAGTGATATATTATTTGTATGTATTAGGACTTAGTCTGGAAAAATAGCCAAAGAAATTTTCGTAGAATTATCTACGAAATAAACTTATTAGTCTATTTCGAAAGTAAAAAAAAGGTTAGCTAAAAGCTAAGCCAAATTATTTCATGTTTCATAACTTATTTCACGAATAACCTAGAGAAAATAATATAGACCGTTGATTTGAATAGTTTTGAATGTAGGTAATATTTATTTTCAAACTTGAAAAATGTTATTTACACACTGTTCAGTATTCATCGTAACATAAGACATAATATTTGCAACTACATTCTGCCATGTAGATTATATTAAACTTTTTTAAGTAGGTAGGTATACTATGAAAATTTTACTGTCTAAAATAGGTAGGTATGATTTTGTTTAATTAACAGCATTATGTTCTTATCAAGAAAGCTTAACTTCTTAAAATAGTCCAAAAAGGGACCTAATTGTTTCTCTTCAGTCGGATTATCGAAAGAAATGTAGTCATTACTTCTTAGTCACTTACAAAGTCACAAATGATTACTAAACCAATAAGAGGGCGTTGCTCCTGTAGCAAAGATCTTAAAGGTATTTTCTACACGATGACTGTGGACTTTTAAAAATGAACATTTACGGCTGCACACAAAAATGTACCAAAACTCAAATTTCCCATAGGTTAATATTAAAAAGATAATCTCAAGGAAAAATACCTAAGTTACTGCATTTTTAACTTGGTCAAGTAAGTTTGTACAATATTAACGTCTGGGTTGATGTGACTAAGCATTTTTCTGAGAACATGAGTGGGACTAAGTTCTACCTATCTATTTAAATCTAAAATCAAACAGTAGATGGAGTAGATCTACTGTCCAACATGTCTTTTCCATTTTTTATGAGGAAATGTCTACTGTTTAAAAGGAAATGCCTACTGTAACTTTACGCTTTTATGTAACTTGTAAAAGGTTCGTAGTAATCGTAGTCTAACCCCCCAACTAATTGGCTCGAAGCCAGCTCGAGTTCTTCTATTTTAATATAGAAACAAGCGATAATAAGGTACCTTGTTACTCCATTTCGAATAGACTGAAGCCGCCATTGTTTCAGCTTCAAACAAGATCCCTTTGAGATCCAACATTCGATCTTGTTAGCTGAAATTACGATGCTTGTTATATTATAATTTATTTGAAAACGTTACGGTGCTCAAAATATATGGGTTTGGAATTTTAATGGCTTCGCTATGTAGTAACGTTGAGAAAAGTATTGAATGTTTTTGTTAATAAAAAATTGTTATGAAATTTTAAGACAGTATTATCAAAACATGTATCGAAGACCCAATGGGTACACGGGTTTTAAATTGAACTGATGTGATGGTTTATTTTTACCTTATGAAAACACCAAATATTAGTAGGTAATATTCTAAGTATTTATTAATCTAATGCAATCTATTATTATTAATCAGATGTTATGGTTATTTTAACTTTATGAAAACACCAAATATTAGTAGGCATTTATCTACGTATTTTTTAATCTAATACAATCTATTATTATTAATCTGATGTTTATTTATGACCTTATGACCTTATGAAAACACTAAATATTAGTAGGTACATCATATAGTACGTACTTATTAATCTAATGCAATCTATTATTAATCTAATGTTATGATTTATTTTAAACTTATGAAAATACCAGATATTAGTAGGTACATCATTTACGATTTATTAATCGAATGTAATCTATTATTTATTAATAATCAGATATTATGGTTTATTTTAATCTTATGAAAACACCAAACATCATTTACGTATCTATTTATTTATCTAATGTACCTAATCTATTTTGAGTTTTCCCTAAGGTAAAAATGGTGTCTAGATGGTGGAAAGCTCTTAAGAATACAACAACAAAAACGTCTTTCGTTTACCCATTCTTTTAAAAATCGCTAAGCAAATACCTATTCTGTCAAAGTAAACGAAACAACAGACGGTAAGTGGACCGTTTGCAAAATAAGAAAACAAAAATACGTTACGTATTCCCATTTCGCTTCGTTACTCTTTAGAAGAAAATCAAAGTCTTGACTTGAGTCAGCAACCCTCTAACAATAATTGGAAAAAGCTTTCAGCCCCACGGTGCATACGACTCGTTCTTACCTACCCCTATCGGGCGAGGGTTGAATCTATGATGTACTTTGTTGATACGAGAGACCGGGTTGCATTTCCTGCAGTTTTATTGTAAGGACTGCAAAACAACCGTCTCTAATAATGTTACCAGACATATTCATTTTCTTTAGAAACAACTTGCTTGTATTTTCAATATTGTCACCCAAAAATTGAACCTTGTAAGCGATAAATATAACTGCTCCTATGATAATAATATATATATGTACCTAAGAATAAGATATTATTACATTTACCAAGTATCATTTTGAACCTCGTATGCCCATGATGGCGGGGAAGTGAAAGCTGTAATACATAAAATACTTAAATAAGTAAGTATAACTGACAACTTACAAGCAATATGGACACAAAAATGTCGATGTAAGTAAATAAACGTCAAGTAGGAAGATAGTATCTCCAATCATGAGATTACAAAAGACGCTACATGTTTTTTTTTAAATCCTATGTGGATACTGGATAGTGGATAATCTTACATTTATACATTAAGTAGAGATATGGAGAGTAGTGGGCGTGAACGTTTCATACTAGTTTTATGTACCAAATCTGACGTTTTACTAAAGCCTCGGTCAAAAAACCCGTCACACGAAATGTCGAAGCAATGATCGTAAACATTTTGAATTTATTTTTTTATCGATACCGTTCTTCGGTGTTGGAGGAGATAACCCTTCATTCCAATTATTGGGGGCCAAATGTCAGATTAAGATGTTTTCCAGAGTTTGGAGTTAATTAACGTTTGCTACGCGTTCCCAATTAACTTGAAAAATATTATTTACCTAATATAACCCTTTCCCTTGATGGCACTTTGAACAAATATTTGGTTACTTAGAAAACGGGTTAGAAATAGGGTAACATTAGAGACGGCCATTATGTTATTCGAGTCCATTTAACGAACAAGGGTCATCTACATTCCGGTCCGAAGTAAATAGGTGGGTTCTGTATGAGTTTCCGCTTAAGTAACTTTTGTAAAACCTTTTAACAAAGACCTGAGCTTATTTGCGATGAAAATTTTCGCGCACAAATTTTCGCGCGAAAACATTTCATTTCGCCTTTGTTTTTTTCTATCACTCCCCTGTTGGTCGCAATCTCGTCGCCCTATCAAGCCGTCTTGGAAAATAACATACCTACAACACCGTACCCAAAAATACGATACAAATAACCAACCGAAAACTTGGCTAATGAACGTCGAACTTTATTTGACATTCCTGTTTTAAAAAGTCAGATTATAGTAAGGTCACACGGGTGCTGTCACATAACATATAAGATTTTATTCACACATTTACAAGTTTTTGGCTTCACACGTAATGCAAAAATGGTGTCGTGATTGCATTTTATATATTTAGAGAGTTCGGTGCGGTAAAATTTTCTCGCCCGAAATATATCGATAAAATATGTGGTTTCGAGTAGGTTGCTTCTACGAACTTATGGTTTGACAGCTACCTCGTTTTAAGATATTTTTACGAGCTGTTATTAGTATTTTTGGTAGAATTCTTTGGGGAATAAATTTGCTGTTGTTATTTGGTTGCAATATTATTTGAACCTATATTTTATTAGGTCTTATTTCTCAAATAAGGTTTGAATTTACATAGAACTTAGTAAAATTTATCGCCGTTTAGATAAAATGAAGACTGATCTACCTATATGTGTGTATAGGTTGCCTTAACGTTGCTTTTAGCGATAAGGCCGCCCATTTGTGCAACGTGTTAGTTTAAGTTTTCTGTGAATTTGTCTCACTTATGGATACGTTACTTTGTATATATCTATGTGTTTCAAAATTTATCAACCCAAAATTCCTTTTCGACAACAGAAAACTTTTACCAGTTATCAATAAATAATGTACAATATCTTATCCAATTCCCTAATAGGGAAAGGTACAAATATCGAAAAACACCGACCGGCCAAGGCAGGCCAATAACAAAAATATTTACGAAAGCTCGCATCGAATAAAATGATGTCCCTTAATACGGGGCCAGATGCAGACCACCTATTATTTGCGACCCCAAAAGGTTTACCTAGAAAAGTAATACGAAAACGCAATATAATGCAAATTTGGGGCCGGGAGAACTGACACTATTTTTCTTTCCTTATTATTTCATCCAAGGGCACCTTTGGGGACATTTTAAAGCATGATAAGTGGGCCGAAGGTGACAGGCGACGGTTTTACTTATCGTTTCTACTTCGTGACCGGATCGAAATAGCTTCGTAGAGGGTGAATGAGGGACGAGGTACCTGATATCGATATTTGTTTGGGAGTCACTAGATAAAAATATTCATGATACAACAAACAAACCCAATGAACGAACCCGAAGAATTTTCCCTGAATTGTATTATCATTGATATTTTTCGGGGAAAATATGGAAAATATGGAAGACTTGTGCGCTGTGGTACAAATTGCAATTCAGCATTTGTTGATTTGATTGGTACAGTTTTCTGTCATGTACAAAAATGACAATACCTTTACCAGTTATTATCTTCCCTTCAATTATTAAGTCAAATACTTGCTTATACTAAACCAGTAACTATTATATATAAGTTATAATTAAATAAATATTGCATGACGTTACACACAGCGCAATCTAGCCCCAAATTAAGCACTAGGCTTGAACTATGGGTGTTTTTTATTCATATGATTTATAGAAAACACCCAGATCAGAAATAAATACCTACTTATTTATAAGCATAAATATTGCACCCGGCGGGAATTCAACCTGTAACCTTCTGCATTGCAGTCGGGCCTTCGTCCGATTTGCCACAGAGGCCGTAAATAAATAAATAAAATGTAGGTACTTAATATTAATTAATACCTACCAAATTAACCAGTAATATTTTGGACTATTTATTATCAAAATAAATATACCTTTTCCACCTAATTATTTTCTGTTACGGAGGTTTTTACTTACCACACTGTAAATAGGTACGACAAATTAATCAATACATTTGGTATCTACATAATTAAATTGGTACCAACCAATCCGATACTCTACCACAAATAACTAGGTACCTATACTTAGCTAATTACTCTAACAAAACCAACCACTGATCCTATATTAATTAGGGTAACTTAATTTAGCCTTCCTTTGGTAATTGGTAACCTCGGTAACCTCCCCACCGGGTGTGACGTAATCACCCGCTTGTCAAGTGAAGAACGTAGGAAATATTACAGGATAAAATACAGGATAATATGGGATAAAAGAATATCTCTGGAATAGGTAATTTCTTAGCTAGGGAAAGAATGCGGAATTCATAATGAATGAGGTTTTCTCTCTCATGTTTGTTTTCTTAAGTTTTCTTTGAAAAATTATGTTGTTTTATAAACGGCCTTTCTTGTTGAAGGTATTATCTAAATATTTTAAGTTGGAAGTGTAGGTAGATAACAAGTCCATATTTTATATAAATAATAACTCCTGCGTATCTTTCGTTTTTAATTGCCCTCTTGGAAACTCGCATAGTTTAGTTGCTACAAACGTTGGGATACAGATCCAAAGACGCGAATTTAATCATCGCCGCGAGTAAATTTTTGAAGATGAATTATTCCTTTAAAACGTTTCTAATAATTCCTACCTAAAGTTGTCTACTTAAAGTAGGTATGTGTTGGTATAATAAGTAAAACGCTTAAGCCGCTAAGCTAATTGTTATGAATTTTGGTCCAAAAGAAGCTGCCCCCGTGCAAACTAACTGTTCCCCGTACCACAGGAAACAGTTAGTTTGATTTAGTTTGCATAGGTATGACGTAAAATAAACCATAATAGCTTAGTAAGTATAATTAAAATAGACGGAGAGTGGACGATACTTCTCTATCATTATAATTACGTACGAGTAAATGTGAACAATTGTGGTGCGGTGATTCAAATAAAAACTTCTCTGAGCCAATCAAAACCCAGTAGTGTTGTTTTGTTACCAATTTATAAAAATAAACATTCAAAACGTGTAGCGTATACAAAACACTAATCACGATTACAAAAACGGCAAAGCAAAATCGTAAAATTCAAATGAAATGCCACACACAAACTTGAACACATCGCTTGCATTGTAAAACTGCACGAAACGGAAAGTTAAACGCATTAAAATGACTCACGAGTCACTACTCAGTGTTATAACACGTCACAAATTACGACATGCTCGTAAAACAACGTCCATCCATTGAGTAAAACAATAAAACACGATTTGGATCAAACGGTGTCACTAGCCCCTCAAGTTCAAGTGCGCTATTAACTTGCACAACAGGCTATAAACGCTTCAAATAAAAAAAGTAAATATTCGCGCTCGTAAAGTGTATATCATTTGTAATAATAGCATGTGCATGGTTATTTTTATACGTGTATCGTTTGGTCGTAAACGTTGTAGACAAGTAGCAGACGAGTTTTACTGCTGAAGACGGTGCCCAGGTGATGGGTTATGCTTCGGATAACATCGTATTTCTTATATCCTGTTCGGATCCTTCCCTATTGCATTGTATTCGAAATTCAAGTATAAGATACCTACAAACATATGCGCAAGGAATATTCTTGCTTTCCCGTATTAGTACGCTGAAGAACACAAATGTTTAAAGGCACTACTTGGAAATCGACGTCTGGATATTTTATGGTTTACTGTATTCATAATGTGGTAGATTCTAGGTATTTTCTATTAATAAATAATCAGTTCTTGATACTTCCGTTGGAGGATTTGTAAATTTATTCATAATGCGTAATATCTATATTTATAAATGTTAACATTAACCATGATATTATTTTAAATTATTTTAAGACGAATAACATTATCTTTATTGCACACCCATCTATGCAAGTGTTATAAAATCTGCAAAAACGTATTGAGAACCATTCTGAGAATGAGTATGAATGAGTGAGAAAGAACGAGAATGAGTGAATTGTGAGAACCGAGACGATATTATAATCTTATCTTTATTCTTTATAATGCGTTTATAGCGATTTTGACAGAAAAAAGAGGCGACTTTTTTTTTGCTATCGTCTGTGCTACTAGTAGTAGGTATACCTCCTTAGTTTTTTTAATTTCAGACTACGATCTAACACTTCGGTTCTTTGTATTTGACATTTTTATCTTCAGGAAGATGTGTCAAATCATAGTCTACAATTAATACAGCTTCGTAATACAAGGCAACTCTGAGTTAAGCCGCGGACAGACAGACGGACATGACGAAACTATTTAAGGGTTTCTTGTTGACTACGAAACTCTAAAAACCGAAGTATAGATGTTTCTTCTGTTTTCGCGATGTTGGATTTAAATTAAAGACAATTTTCATTTTATAAACACCACGCGAATAAACCGAAAAACGTCTTTATTTCAACCGAAGTATAGTTTGTCTGCACAGTGCTAAGTCGAGGCTGGTCCCTAGTTGAATACCTACTATATAAAATAAGACACAAAATTTCGATAATAATATGTTATTTTTTATCTCTATTCTTGACATATTTTGTCATTTTTACTGTCATAAGAAAGAAAGATTTGTATGTTTGTTTGTGCCGACTGTCACTGTGACTTGGCACGGAAACGGTTACTCGATTGAAATGTAGCCGAAAAATATTTTAGATATGTGATCATCATTTTTATCATCACTATTATTATAATACTAGCAGCTCCCCGCGGTTTCACCCGCATAAGTCCCGATCCCGTGGGAATATCGGGATCAAAAGTAGCATATAGCCAATAGTCCAATAAATGGACTATCCAACCCCGAAAGAATTTTTCAAATCGGACCAGTGGTTCCTGAGATTAGCGCGTTCAAACAAACAAAAAAACAAACAAACAAACTCTTCCGCTTTATAATAGTATAATAGATAGATTAGAAATATTAACCGGTAGGGTCAAAGATTAATAGAGCAGGTATTAATATTAAATAATATTAAATATTTCCAATTACGTCATAGTTTTTTAGGGCGGCGACAAACTTATGCTATAATTTGTCGCTTCATTAAACAGTTACAATTAGGCTTGATTTCTATACCTATTAAAAATATGGTTTTAACCTATATAGGTATTAGGTACCGTATATTACAAGACAAATCTGAAAACTATAGTATACTTACGTTTTTTTATTTCAGACTGTAATCTGAAGTTTTAGCGGCAGTTTTTCCTTGTGTTTGGGATTTTTTTCTCTAGAAAGATGTGTCAAATCTTAGTCTACAATTTTATTAAAAAAACGCACTAATGTACAGTAAATAGGTACAGTAAATACAGTAACGCTATAACCATTGACTAGGTTGAGTATAAGATAATTAAACAGGTTGTACTTAACATCATCGACTTAAACATCTGCCACTTAAGCATTTGGATCATAGTATTTTTGAAAGATATACTTATTATATTTTCTGCCTTAATTTTCATAAAGTTTCCTTCAGCATTGTTATTAAAATATTCAATAAAATACAATTTCTAACAAAATATCTCCTTCTTTCAGATGCACAAGGAATACGGATGACCGAGACCTAGCTCTGCTGCGAGAGCGAAAAGTAAGTATACAGTACAAGGTGTAATGGAAAGAGTACAAAATATTAAAAAAAATCTCTTCAACGGGCCTTATTTATACACTCGTTAGAATTAGGGTAATGATGCAGTTCCAAACAGGTTATTTTCTGGAATCATTTTACAGAGAGAGAGTGTTCCGATTTACATGCAATTTTGTAACTGTGCTAATTACACGCATGGATACGTTCCCAATTGCAGTGATTTTCTAAGTCAGTTGCATTCGAACTACGTTCACGCTCGTAACGAAATTAACTACTATTTTAGTTACTTATTATTGTAAAAATCTTTTACCATTTTTTATTAAGCAGTTTTACTAATAATCAGCTAATCGAAGGGTTTCTTAAGTGTATTACTTAGTTTTACAATAATAGACAATAAAAAGATCTAAACTAATAATTCTGTCACTCCGTTATTGCCAATATCGCAAGGATTCGAGTCAGTAGTAACTTGCTAAATAAATAAGTGTTTTTGTTCATCGAGGACTGAATAAAATTAGTAACAAAAACTGAACAACTGGATTACAGTGTCACCAAGGACATACAAGGGTAAGGAGAACATACGGTCAGACAGATCACTCCATTTATACACCTACTTCATTCCTTGTACCCATTTAGCCTACGTAACGACTTTAAAAATAACAATTACCAACATTTTAAAGAACCATTTCCATAATCCATAGTACCTAATATTAAGCAGAAGGTATCGATCGTCTAGGCTCAGAATGTCTTTTTCTCTAAATGACCTTTCTCAGAATGTCCTTTCTTAGAATGTCCTTTCTCAAAATGTCCTTTTCTCAAAATGTCATTATCTCAAAATGTCCTTTTCTCATAATGTCCATTTCTCACAATGTCCTTTTCTCGAAATGTCCGAATGAAAAGAGTTTCCACGACACCTCGTATAGAGTAGGTACAACCGCGCACTGAATGCATTATGTTAAACGGGCCCTAGAGACGTCCGGAGTCTTGCCCTATTCTCTGATCGTATTAACTTTTCGCTGACTAAGAAATGTTCTTTGAAAGGACATTTTCTATGATTTCGTTTACTTTATTTAAAATCTATATTAAACTCCTTCAAATAAAGGTCCCGTTTAAGCCATAATTTAATTGAATTTAAGGAAAAAAAAAATTAAAGGTATTTATAACCACTACCTACCTATCCACCGATATCTTCTTTTTTTATTACATGGCTGTAGGTACTTTTTTGGCAAAAAAACATTTTTTATTACGAAATCTATAGGTACCTATAGATTTTAACAAGAAAAACATGTTTTGCCAAAAATTATCCCAATGTCATGGGTTAAATTTGTGACATTAATAATGGCGTTGTTTTAACAAATTAGCCAATTATATCATTAAATTTTAAATACTGGAAAATTACAATAGGTATGATGATGATAAACCATCGTATGATTTATGTTATGTCAAAACAAACACGATAAGAAAAATAAAACATCACTTTTGAACCATAAGTAACTACCATGAGCCAGTTTTTTTTCATGAACTTTAAGAACTCACTATCTTATAAATGCCTTGACTGATTCGGTTCATGCTTGAAACAAAATAATATTATTAGGTTATCTTTAAAAAATCCATTAAATTCTGGATAGATTGGAATAACATTCCAGAACTAGATATTTAATAATTAGGAACCTTATTATTCTAATTAAACACAAAAAATAAATTTTAAACTAATTTTTCGTTATCAATCGCGTTGATTTTATTATTTTTATCATTTTTTAACGCCCAACGTTTTGAAGACTTTACAGACATTCATAATTGGCGTTGAAAAATCTTAAAAATAATAAAAGCAAGGTGATTGAAACCGAAAAATGACAATAACCTAAATAAAATTACAAATTAAAATTAAACAAAGCTTACATAAATTTATTTTCCAATCATATTATAAATAAATACTGCAAACAAAACAAATAGCAAGACTTCAATTTATTTTTACTTGTTATTTACAATTTGCTTTTCTTTTTTTGCAGAACCTATTCGTTTAGCAAAATACAAAATGATAAAAACAACTGAATTCAATTTCAAATAAGCTAAAACTTCGACTGAGGAAAAAATGAATATTATATCTTTGCAGCTGTGACCGTGTCTTGGTAAAGGGACTCCAAGCAATGGAGTAGGTTTTTTTGTTATGTTTGTAAGGACGGTTGTTTTCTATGGATGTTTTGATACAATGAATAATGAATTGGTAGATCTATTAAGTACATAAATTCTTAAATTACGCGCTTAAAAATTATTTTAATTTTATGAGTTTTTAATTTTTCTACATAGGTTTGATTCGCGAACAAACTAGAATAAGCAATGAATAATAATAACAATAACAATTCGCCGAATAAATCGTATTTTTTTTCGATTGAACAGCTCGAGAGTCCGATTTAAACATAGAATTGCTATTCGTTACTTATCCAGTTTGGTCGGATCGAGTCTTATTAACTCTATTGTACCCATCTTAATATAATTCTCAGTAATTCTTACATACTAATTTAGCAATTCTCATATACTATAACTACATACAATACAAGCATCATATTTTAATTCAACTCTTAGATAGGGTACTCTACCTACCCCAACAAAATAGGTAGGTATAAGTTATTGTGAAGTGAAGTTAGTGTGAAGTGAAAAAAACATATTTATTAATTCAAACACTTCATTTATGATTGTACCTACTTACGAGCCAAGTCATATTACCTACTTATTTAGTTAAAATCAAGTCAGATTAAAAATTAAGTCCATTTTACTTTTTAAACAAATACATTAACTTGATTTTGGTCAAATGTTCGAGCAAGCTTAGTTCGGTAGCCGGCCGGTACAGTCCCGTTCTCAGCGCTTAAATATTTTACGTGTTGTACGCCTACCTATAAAGTTCGTGGTAATAAAATATTAGTTTTTTGTAGAAATACTTTTGTTTTGATTATAATAGGTACAATAAAATTTAAATCACATGTGTATTATTGAAGAACTAGCGATAAAAATAGTCGTAAAACGTTTAATTTCCTCTGTCTAGTATCAGTCTGCAATGTTAAATTGTTACAAATTTTATCGCTCTGATACTACGTCATCACAGTTTATAGAGGCGCCTATTTAAACAAAATCTCATAAAACTAAACACGTCATTGAAACAACTATAATGTTCTATTAGGGGCAATTTAAAACAGCTCTTACGATTTTACGATTTCAATGTTGGTTTATGGCGTGGCACGCGCCTGAGTTTGCTCGTAAAAACCTACGGTCACCTGTTGTGTGTTATCCTGCCTACAGCGTGTCAATAAAATTTTGTCAATGGACGACGTTTTAATGTGCCAATTATGGTACGATGTTTCATTCAGAAGTCGAAGTTTTACGACGTGACGGCTGAAGCGCCACTTCACTTCTTGTAGTTCTCACGAGCTCACTTTTTTGGCCATAAATGTGGAATAAACGACAGAATAATAGTGCTAAAGTTTATTACGGCCATTCGAATAAACTAAGTGGTTTTGATTCAATGCTTCCATATAATAACACCTTTTTATTGGTTCCGCTAATAAAACAGCTGTTTGTTTAACCGAGTCATTAATTTCAATGATAGGTTTATTAACCACTTATTATTACCTCTTTATGAATAATACGGTACCGACCTATATTTTTATAGAATATTTTGGGGTTGTTGTAACAAAGTTGTACCTAAGTACGACTTAGTTGTTACCTACTCAACTACTTGGCACTTGGTAATACATAATAATAAAATGTAAACTTTTTGTCATTGATTGTACCTACCTTACGTTACCTACCTGTGTGCTGCGCATGTTAATGAGGGCTCCTTTGCTAAGAAAGCTCGTCTCACTTTAATTTTTGTTCCTGACCGTACTACCACCGCCTAATTTTGGTCGGTGAGTTTATTTTATTCTCTTTGCCTCTTCGCGTCCCTTTTTCCTTCTTTCCTGTACATTGCTTACTTCAAGTTTTCCTTACAATTTAGTTTATTTATCAGCCTACTGTATTCCATCTTATTTTAGACTAAAGGTTGTTTATATTGCTTTATTTACACCTTTGAAGGAAATAAGTTATTGCTAAATAAAATAGTACCTAACTAGTAATTAAATTTAGGTAAAAACTATTTAATTTAAATTTAATTAGGTACCGAATGCATTCGTACATTTAATTAAATTTCAAATTACTTATAATAAGGTATTTGAAGAGCGATAAACTAAAAAATATGATTTAAGTTTCATTAAAATATTAGAAACAATCAATTGTTTTTTTTTATTTTTCAAAAATGTGTAGTCATCTTGATGGTAGATAAAAATGACTAAAGTAAATATGTTACCCAACTTAACCTAAAATAAGCATTCAAAAAAGCATAATTATTTTTTTTATTGTCAACTGAAAACTCAGCATTATTTCTTCTATAATATTTCATCTGAAAAGAAAATCAGCAGATTTTTTAAATAACGTATAGACCTACGGTATCCATAACTCAAATGACTGCAGACGTCAGGAATATTAAGGAGTATCACAAACCGGACTCCACCTAAAATAGAATGGCCGACATCTCTCCTCACCGAGCTCCCTGCCATTGGCCTCTCCTAAAAAAAACTAGTTTACCCTCTCTCAAACTGACCAATCAACATCGCGTATGTTAAAATGCCAATTTAGAAGACATCTTGGGTGGTATTCTTATCCCGCTCATTACGTATGCGAAAGAGCGAGCTGCAACACATGTCAATGTAGTAGTGTGAATGCGTAAGTAGAGGTGTACGTGTTGTTTAAAACTTTTATGCAGAGGGCGCTATTTAGTATTTAGTTTTTAAAGTAATTGTTAGATGGCAGCACTATCTTTGCATTCTAATGGGAGTCAGCTGTTAGTAATGGGGTCTTAATGGAATTGGGTTTGTAAGAATGTCCTAAAATAGAATAGAGACGTTTGTTATGAGAACCTTTTTCTCTAGTTTTGAATTTGGTTGATGTAGATTTCTGTACATAATTAAATATTTATTAAGTATAATGAAACCTAATTCCCAGACACTACCTATTTATATTTACAGCATTCTCATGGTCATCGAGGTCAGAAAATTTGTATTTTTAGATTAGGACAGTTAGTTTTGGTTGACAATTACACATAGAGACAACGGAATACATTAAAGTATTATTGTTTGGTAAAAAGTTTTTGTGTCATGATATTTTACACTTACCTATTGGAAGTGCTTACCTCATTGAGGAGCTGTTTTGTGCTTTTAGAGTCATTGGTAAGTTGTAAGACTATTCATGGTAATGAAAGTTATGAAATAATAAGTAGGTATCTACTCAATAACTAACATACACATAAAACATTTATTAATTTATTTTTCTGTTATATTTAGCACTATTTTAGGACATTTATCTTGTTAGGTAAACCTTATGAATAACGTATATATAATTAAGTAGAATGATAATAATTAATATTTTTTAACAATAATTCTATTTTTTTATAAACAGTTAATTAATCAATACATTTTGTTGATTGCTGTACTTGTAGTACAATTTCGGTTTTTATTTTGATGCCAATGGAAAAATGAAACAACAGGTGGATTTTTATATTATTATTATCTTAGGTGTTTAATTTAATAATTAGGTAGGTATACCTCCCTACTTATATAATATTTATAATGATTATATAATTAATAATTATATTTATAAGATAATGAAAGTAATCCTATCGTAGATACCCAAGTACCTACCCTGGGTTTACTTCCTTTATAATGTATTTTTTTGCTTGTAAAATTGTAAATCTACCTCCTTGGTCGGTCCTAAGTCGGTGTAAAAAAGTAGAGCTTTTCTTATTATAAAAAAATAATAATGACATTACAATATTTTATCTTAATTTAAAAATACATTGTTGTCACATAACAAAACAAGATAATGATCCCATTTCAATATTTCTGATATACAAATACCGAAAAACATTCAATTTATTTCAAAATAATATCTAATAATTTAAATCGAAATTACTTATTCAATCAAGATATTAGGACTATCAAGTAGAACTTTAAAATAAAATCAATATCCAATCACCTACTAGGTACCCTATTGAATCGACGATAAAATCGATTCTGTACGATTACACCCGCTTCTAGTCTCGTGAATCGATTCAGTCGTTCCGAATGACGAAATCGATTGCTTATAGCAATATTGTATCGGTGTGGAATCGTTTATTCGAATCGTGTATTTATATATTGTTAGATGTTCCCTGCGGTTTCACTCGTCTTATTATTTCGTTTTATAAATCGGTTTTATTTTTTTTAACTAGTGACTTATAATTGAGTTTTTTTACTATACCTACTTCGTTTTTTTAATTTCAGACTACGATCCGACGTTCTGGTTCTTTGTATCTGTATTTATTTTATAAATATGTGTAAAGCTATAGTCTACAATTAAACGAAGTATAACATAGTTTATCACTTTACCAAAATATAGTAGATCCAAATGATACTTCAAGTTTTAATAGGATTTATTGTTGTAGCTAATTAAATTAGTTGTAGAGAATTTGTATTCTATATACCATTTAGTCATAAATATTGACTTATTTCAACAACTGTCGAGGCATCTAGATTTAAAATTAGATGTAGTGTTTCTTACTATTTTTACTAAAGGACTTAAACTGTAAATGTATGTACAAACTTTCAAATTTTCATTATTAGTAAGGAAGTCTGAATATAAAAAGGTGGTTATAATCGATTAAAGTTGTAATCAAAATGCACGTGTACTGCCACTTAAGCACTTACTTAGTAATCAATGTTGTTATTTTAATTGTCGATTAAATTCAAAGTTTATTGCCGTTTGTTACTTTTGTAGATAATTGTACCTGAATTTTATTATGAAATAGATAATCGAGTGAATATGAAAATCGATTATTAGGTTCGAGTATTTAAAAATCGATTGGAATTTTCATTAAGTGGCTCTTTACGATTATAGACTTGTTTGGCGGCAAAATGAAAATAACGTTTTCTTTTATTTTTCTACTGGGTGCGCCTGCGCATGCAATGTTTCGCTCGCCATACGAAAGAATAGCTGTCTATTCGAACTTATTCTACAAGTGACAATGGTACTAATGCGGGCCATGCGGATCCATTTATTGATTTCTCAGGTTTTGATTTCTGACTATAGTCTGACGTTTAAGTTATTTGAATTTGATATTTGTTCTTCAGTAAGATGTGTCGAATTGTAGTCTTCAATTAAAAAAAACTAAGTATAATTCCAATCCAGATGAACTGGAAATAAATGCCTGCCTTTTATCCAATATAGGTTAAACTTTTCCGAGTTCTAATATTTTATTAAAACTTATAATATACCTAAATAGCTAACATGGATGGATATGTAATAGTCAATAAAATATAACATTTACCACACAAACAAATAGACATACAGACAATCAAGAATTTGTCTTATAATAAAGAGTTCCTTCATAAAGGTAAGTATAGGTATGGAAATCAGTTAGGTAGGTACTGATAATTGTTCATCGAGTTTACATTTACCTATTTATTCTCTTTACTTTCTGCCAGTACTAATTTACAAAATAATAGGTAAAAATACATACCTACATACCTGGTGCCCTAAATTATTAGGAGGTCTCACCCTACTTGATTTTTAAACGCTTTTGTGACCGCAGACAAAATTAACATCAGGATAAAGTACCAGGCATTCATAAGTTACTGGCGGTGTCTTACCACAGTATGTATATTAATGTACCTTCTTAGGCAACCACCTACACTACTGTATTGACATCTACAGAGTTCGAACACTAAATATTTAATTTTACTAGCTATTCAATGGCACCTTGAAAGATATATTCACAGTTCACCGATTACATTGAAACCTGACACACCTACACGTAAAAGCTTTTAGAAAGGAATAAGTCATTGGGACTTGAAAAAAAAATAGTTTTTTAGCTTTTACTTCAATTCAAGTTTATTTCTTGAATGAAATTGATTCTCTCCGGTGAATTTTCAATTTATGTTTATTTTCCAAAATTATTTTCAATCTTGATAATGAATTGATGATGTTTTCTTATAATTAAAGTGCGTCGGATTCGAAGTAGGTATCTATCTAGAGACTTCCAATCCCACTTACTAGTATATAGTACGGTTTATACATGCATTTTAATACTTGTCTTTTTTACACGAGATAGGCTTGGATTAAATATCAAATTTTAACCTAACTTCGCATGATGAGATCGACGATGTAGCATACTTGCCTAGAAGAAGCTTATTCACTTTAGACTTAAAGACTCGAATCCAAGGTAGTCCAAGTATAAAGGCATGAGTTCCACCTTGGGGCAGTACCTACGTAGGTATATGATATGAGCAAAGTTTACGAAAAGGGAACGCACACTCTGAATAGGTGCTGTTTGTACCTTCTTAGTACCCCTCGTTACTAATAATTCGCAATGGATGGATTGGACTAAAATTTATCTTACAGACGTGTATCATGTATTATGACGTAGGTAGTCATCTGTTAGGAAATACGTTTCTTAAATTTACAACAAAATCAGCGCGTCAACATAAGCAGGTAATTTTTCAGGTGATTTCTGGGTTGGTTCCATATTGCGTAACCAAGTCCAGTTTATGAAGCATTAAAAGACACTTTATCACAATTATATTATTAACTATGTAAATGACTGTCGCTAGTGCTCTAAAATATGTTTTTTACTATCGAGTAAACGTTAAAACAACGTAATGTAACAAGCCTTTTACAGAACCAAGCTTGTACTTGTCATTTGAAAATGAACTTTAGTACTTCGCCATAGGTTAAATTTAACCTTGTATGAGAATTTGCGTGAGTATATCCAACTTGCGAATTTGTATTCAAAAGATACCTACAATCGAAGTACACAATAATCGTAAAACGAACGATTTAAACTCCGATTTTGTCGAGATTCGATTATTGGTGTACCATTGAAACAGTAAATATCCATGTAAGTAAGTATAAATAGTGAACCATATTGTATAATCATACTAACCTACCTATAAAATAAATATTGTAGAATGTTGTAGGTACACAGCGCAATCTAGCCCCAAACTAAGCATTAAGGTCGTGGCTCGTCGCTCATTATGGGTACCTATTAGACAATGCATATACTTACCTATGCAATGGGTATTAGACAATGCATAAACTTATGCTATGGGTATAAGTCAAGCCTAGTGATTTGTGTTGTTCCTACTACATTATGATAACTATGTTAATACTTACATGGTACATAAAGGGACCACCCAGAACCAGAAACAAATATCTAAGGTCAGCATAAATACTCGTTTCCGGCAGAAATCGAACCCCCTTGCTTCGTAGTAGTGTGGTCGCCCGACTTGCCACAGAGGCCGACATTGACACATTGTAGAGGCAACAATGTTCTACTTCCACAAGAAAAATAATTAAAAGAAAGAAAGAAAATACGTGGAAATGTATGTGTTCTTAGATAGTAGGTACCTACCTACTGTAGTTAACCATCAAATCATACCTTAGATAGTTTTGTTACAAAAAATATGTAATTCTAGGTAGGTAAGGATTTTGGATTCCTTTTTATTTGGTATTTATTTCATAGGTAGTTAGTTCTATTTTAATAGGTTTTATTTAGGTAAATAGGTTTTTGTTACGAAGCTAATTAAATTCATAAATTCGTATTGTTAGTTAGATCGTTGCTACGTTAAAAACTTTTTTAAATTAGAAAGCAAATACATTTCTTCTCTTCTGAGACACACAGTTGGAGTCAGATGCGCAATCGTTAAACATTTATAAAAACCAATTTAATTAATTATTGATTGCTATCTTCTTTTTATTTTATGAGTTCCTCTAGTTTTAGAGTTTTAGGTCACCCTAAAGCCTCGAACTTAACCTAACATCATACCTAACAAAATGTTTTTAATACTAAATTGATTTCTTCTTTCAATTCTTATGAATGTCAAATAATACCTAATTAATATTAGCAGACAAATTAACTACAACTGCTGTAAAGGGCGGTCGCAATGCAGGAATAAATTTTTGTTAATTTTATCTATGCACCAACCTCTGTTTTTCTGTTTAATATTTATAAGAGCTCAATGTGCTAAACGTGCTAAATTCTTGCCCCATCACAACCGCCCTTTACTTATAAATAGGTTTCTTTTAACAATAATTAAAAAAAAATAGGAAACATCAATAAAAGACAAATAATAAAAAAAATATAATAAAATAACTAAATAAATAACCTTTAACTCTTACATTGCCTACAAGTACTTTAGTTAAAAGCCTTGTGAATAGCATAAACATTCAATTAAAAAAACTCTCATTTGAGTAACTTAAAATTCGAACGACCAACGAATCAGCATTCAAAGAATCGAGATACCACTTGGCATAGTATCAAGTCAACTATAAAACTATGAAAATATTGCCTCTACAGACATTTGCAATGGAAATAAACACAATTTATTAATATGTAGTACGGTTAGAAATGTTGATGAGAAATTCTTCGAAAACACTGTTGGCTATTGGCTTTATCCGGGAGTTAAGTGTCTGAAACAAAGAATAAATATTATGTTAGTGATGATAACTTATATTATTATGTTTAGTGGACATGTATTTTTCATAATATAGTAGAGTATCTACGCAAACCGCATGGTGAACAAAAATATATGAGTCAATAGACAGAAGTATCGACAAGTAAGAGGAAGAAAATGTAAGTAGGTACCTACTTCCTACTCAATTAATTATTAAAACTACAATATATTGATGTTATTAGGTATTTTTACATGGTGTAGAATAACAACATTTATAAGTTAAATATTTAGGTATTTTAAAAACGCAAATTTAGTTTGAACTAATAACCTCAGTGTCCTAGGTGACTATTTAATAATAGTAGCTTATAGGACCGTTTCATAATGATACAAGCCAAAGGTAATTTAAAAAAAGCGCCGAGGCACATTAACTATTAGATAAACTGTGATTATGTAGACCACACACCTGTCTATGATATTTAATTTAAGAATAACTTACTAAGCGACTGAGTTTCGTTTAAAACATTTTAGAAAACAATCGCAATTTCTAAATTAAGTACTTTCTAAGTGCGAATTTCACTTTAAAATATTAAAATACACAATACTTAATTATCACAAATTTCACTATAAACGTCTTTATTAGTTAAACACAATTAAAGATGCGGTTCACACCTTATCTAATTTAACTATTAATGAGACGCAAATACATGCAGAATATAATTATCATCAGTAAGCGGAATTTAGTATAATATTAACGGTAAGTAGGTATTTGAATAGGAAGAGCTAGTTTTAAGGCGGTGTTTATGCAAATTGTACACTATACTTATACAATATAAAATTAACTTTATTTTTGCATACAATATTTTACAAGAATACTTATATCATCTATAAAAAGAATGAACACTTTCACCTTCGGAAAATAATACAAATTTCGAGTCTAATCAAAATAGTAAAAATCTTTATGTATACTATAGATTGTTGTTTATACCATTAATACTATACCTACATACTTTTATACTAGGTAGATGACTATAAGAAAAGTCTATGTGAGATTATATTAGTTCAACAGCTTTAGAAGTATCAGCCGATTTCAGAGTCTTTGAACTTTAAATTGTAGTTTTTATTACTTATGTAGGAGTGAATCAATAAATAATTGTAAGTAATTATATCCGATGTCTAGGCACCATAACACAAGCTTAGTAGCTTAACATGAGGCTAGATGGCGCTGTGTGATGTAGACATAATTTATTTCTTATTATTTTTATTAATTCAATTCAATTCAATATTAATTTCATGATCTTTTACATACCTAGTTATATTATAGAATGCAACAAAACTTATATGTTAATCTAAGGTTACTAATATAATGGAAAAAAAGTTATTTACTGTTACTGAAAAATATAAAATGGAAATGGATTTGAGCATTAACAATGACTACTATGGGCGGAATAATTATGATAATTGCACATTTAATACTAAATAATGGATTAATTACATACTGTAACGCCTCAAATCTTCAAATTACCGCTTAAACGACTACTAAGTGTAAATTAAGTGAGAATTAAAGCTATAATCACACAATTATTATCATAAAACAAAAATAAAGAACAATATAATTGTTCTATTTCGTACAAAATTATGCAAGTAACCTACAGATATAATTCGAAAACTCATTGAAAAAACTACCTTTGAATAATTAAATTATTCTCCGACATCAGTGATAATGATAACCTTAATATTAAGTAATAAAAAAGAAAATATACATCCTAATTAAAAATGCAATTTTATTTTCAAGACAACCATTGCGATAACCATATAGTATAATTGAAATTCTTGTTTATTTCTACAGTTGCAACTTACTGGATAGGTTTATTAGTCGAATAAAAATGCTGTATTTAAAGCTTTTAAGACTGCTTAAGATTACGTTTCAGATTACCGTTTCCAGAAATAGGATTGCGAAGATCAACAAAACAAAGCTCTTACTGGAATTGCATATACATTTTGGTTTCAAATGCAAGTAAAGAGGTCAAAGAATAATCAAAGACAAAACAAACTATTATTCAACGGTTATAAATAAATAAACCCTTTATGGATCTCGGGACCAAATGTTCAAGGAAGTAAAAGAGAAAGTGGAATCTCCCAACAAAAGAACCTAAAGGGTTAACCGTGAAATTTTAGATGAAACGTCTAAATTGACACGAAATATTTAACACAATCCTGAATCCTCTCACACATGTAGCTATAATATATATTATAGTAAGCTACGACACACGGAGACGATGCTATAGGTAATATATATTTTTGTCTTCATTTCATTGATTCAATAATATATATTACTATATGCGATAGTATAAATTACGGTACAAGTTGATGACGTTATAGGAATACATATTATAGCTGAGTCACTTGAATAATTGTAAAGAAAATATATCGTAATATGCCTTGCTATAATTTATATTAATATATATCATAGCTACGTGTGTAACGCGCTTAAAAGTCGATACAGAATAGATCCACAAAGAATATAGGCCAAGAAATTCACCTAAAACATAAGTTACATACGTGTTTCGAATTCGGAGTACTTCGAAGTTATATGTAGGTATATATGTTTAGGCAGGTACCTACATACGTAGGTACGTATTTATATATGCCGGTGGAGCCCTGAAGTGCAGTTTGGGAATACCGCACCGACTGATATGCTATAAAGAACTGGCGACGACACACACGGGGTTACAATTTAGGGATAAGTTTTTAGCGAAAGATTTACCGTGAGAAATTTTTATACCTTTAAATGGTAAAATAATGTTAATCTAGCTACCGGATGTCTCTATCATAATCATACAAAATTGTTAAATATTTTATTAGTAAAATCTCGCATCGGTGGATATGTATGCTTAATTATACAATTTTCACCTATTAAGTAGGTGTATCTTATCATGATTATTAATCTATTGAAATTAGGGAGGTAATAAATAATAATTATTATACACATCAACACTCAACTCTGCTTTGTTAAAATATTTTTACATGTGGTGATGGGATTTTTTTCTGTTGTAACAGACTACTGCTGTGCTGCTTTTAATTAGGTACCGTATTATCTGATCTTCCTAATATATTATTTTTCTACTCTCTGTATCTTTAAACGTCTATCTATATCTGATATTTTCAGGATGCTATATTAGATAACACCTATTTTATTGACGTAATTAATAAATTCACTCCATTAATTCATGCAGGTTGATTGTTAATTGATCAATCAATTTCTTAGTAATGTTATAGGTAATAATAACATTATTATGTTAGGCGGAATATATTATTATTGCAATTATACCTACTTTTGCAAGGAAGATGTAGTAGTTTCTTTATATTTATTTTTTCATTTTCTAATTTTCCTTCGATGGTCCCTCGATTTGTCTTCAGATGAGTCTCGACCCGATCATGCCTTGTGCCGTAAACGTAGTCAATAAAATATGTAGGCAAACGCGACGTGAGAGCTCGAACCCTCCAGCCTTTCCTATAACAAGAAAGAATTTTTCTATGCATTTATTTTGTCACTGAAAATTCTCAAGACACTTCTGTATATATTATACTTAGAACAATTTACATATTATTATATTACACGCGTAGGTATACGAAAACATGTTTGCTGAATCTTTATAATCTTAAAAACATCGAATAGAGTGCGCGATTTTGCGGGATTTTTTTCTTTATTGAAGACAATATTTTGTATGAGAAGAATGAACAAATAAGGAAAGCAAATTTACTTTTGTTTTGGTGAAAACTAGCTTATTCAGGTCCCCTAGAAACGTTAGTAAACAACAGGGTAAAATCTAGGTTTTTGGAAAAGAATATAGATAACAAATGACATCCAATAAAATGTATAGGAAATACCTACTATATATTTAATAAAAACGACCTCCTGCGACGTAAAAGGTCGCAGATTCGATTTCAATATAAGTAGAATTTATAATGAATGGGAGGGTATTAAAAGGTACCTACATATTATAATAATGTGATTTATACGTATAAATAGTGTGCCTACAGCCTGGGTATGGGCAATATTGGGTATAGGTCATCATCATATCACAAAGTCTTGTGATATGATAATGATAACCTATGCAACCTACGCTATGCTATTACTAAGTTCGAAACTAGATGGCGCCGTGCGTGATATTGGAACACATTCATTTATACATACGTATAATATAACAAATAATAATAAAAATAAATCATTTATTGTCAGACTGAGATTCAAAGATGAACTACATGAAACAAAAGAAAGAAATAATTAGGGAATGAAAAATAAGGAATAAAATATTCTTAAAATATAATATAAGTCCCGCGGGAATATCGAGATAAAAAGTAGCCTATGTGTTATTCCAGGTCTCCAGCTATCTACATACCGAGTTTCATGGTAATCGGTTCAGCGGTTTTTACGTGATTGAGTAACAAACACACATACCTACATACTCACAAACTTTCAGCTTTATAATATAAGTAGGATATACCGCCTACCATAATAATGTTAATATTATAACATCACTAAGAAATTGATTGGTCAATAAACAAGCTACATGATTTAATAGAGCGAATTTATTAAGTCTATAATAATAGTATACACACAATAAAATAAGTGTTATCTAATAAAGCACAATTGATAAATAGATTGATTTGTTACCTCTATATAATGATACCACTGTGTTAAGAGTTCAGGGGGTGTTTCAAATTTGCAGACTAGAGACTTTATAATCGGTCGATAAGTCACTAACTGTCAAAGTTAACATCGAGTAAAATTAAAGGTTAGTCAAGTTTTGTAAAGAACAAGGTTTTTTTTTTATTTTATGTTATGATAATATCTATTGTTTTCGAAAAGTTTCGATGATAAACCACTACGAAAGATGTGTTGTGGATATTGCGCTTGAAATACCTAATGCCGAATAATTAATATTTACAAATATTATTATGCAACGGGGTATTTACCATGTTTGAACTTGTTTTATGTACGGGGCTCGATATTTCGCCAGTAATTTCAACTGGCTTGTTCACGAGACTGAACGGGGTAAATACCCCGTTGTATAATAATATTTGTAGTGAAAACAACCATGTAAATTAATATTTAGCTTCATCGTCATCATCATTTATAGGTAAAGATAAGAATCTGCATTACTGACTACTGACTGATCAGTTCAATCCTTGACTGACAAAATCGTTTTTGCTTATTTATTATGCTATGCTCAATAAGCAAATTCAAGCGCAAATTTTAAAACAAAACTGATGCTATATGTTATGTGAAAATCATACATAAAATGATTTAAATAAACGTAGAAAATGATTTTTCTTCTGTTTCCGCGATGGCGATGCTGGATAAAAAGTTTTTCGGTTTTATCGCGTTGTGTCAACGTTTCGATCCTGAAGAAGGGACCTGTAAAGGTCTCGAAACGTTGACCATTGAAACAGTGCTAAAAGTAATAAACACCACGCGATTCAAACCGAAAAATGAGTTTATTTTCTAAACGTAGATAGGTCCCCTAAATTATTTGAACCTCTTTCTACAAACTTGAAAAGCTTTTTTTCATCAATAATGTTAGTTGGTTTCAAGTCTGCCTTTGCCTATAAGGAAAACGCACACTGAGTAACGGGAGGGTCCGACCACTAATAGTGTTACAAAGCCACTTACATTTCCGACTGTGTGTGCTCTTTCTGGGATGTTATCTTGAATTTCTAATACGTACCCAACAAATGTTTCGCTATCAGCGTTATTTTTAACCAACCTTAATAAAGGTGGACGTTTTGCAATTCTGAAGTTACTATTTAGTTTATAACAGACTACTAAACTATTTCACCCGCGTAAGCCCCGATCTCGTGATCAAAACCTATGTTACTCAGGGTGAATGTAGCTTTCTAATGGTGAAAGAATTTTTGAAATCGGTCCTGTAGTTATTGAGTTTATTCATAACAAACATACAGACGCACACACACACATATTTAGTTTCGTAGCAGAAGCGAGGCTTTCTTTAGTTTTAGGGTTTAATTACTCAGCTAGAAATCTTAGTTTCATCATATTTTATGTTATGTTATGTTTTTTTTCATTTCAGACTATTTTTTTTTCTAAGCATTTAACACTTTTTCTTCAGGAAAATGTGTCAAATCATAGTCTACAATTATAAAACGTAGTACAGTTATTAGTTTTAGTTTAGTATTTTTTTCAATTGAATCTGTATCTACTGTATCTTTTTGAAAGTACCTATTGTTAAAATAAATTCAATTTGTTTAAGTTTTTCGTGCATTAAGTTTATAATATTGTTGTTAGAATTTAGACATACTTAATAAATACTAAAGTTAAAATATTTAAAAGTTAGGTGTGCTTTTTCCAAAAATGTATAAAAATAAACATCTTGATTTTAAAATGCCAATAAGATCTTAATACCATAAATCTTGTATCAATTATGTAATTCTATACAATATGCGTGTGCGCACACAAAACCGATTGCGTTTGCTCATTTATCAATCCATCATTCAATTTAGTGCTATTTTTGGTATGATTAATATGCTCTTTTAAATCAGGTCAAAAGTTTCTAATAAATTAAAGCAAAGTATACTAGATAGAAAGGGTAGGGATAAAGATAATTAAGATAATAACGCTCGCTAATACCTGGAAAAGATGGCCCTATAGATTATGTGTGTTCTAGTGAGATATTACAAAAGCCCTAAAATTTTAGTGGCGTCTCAGTATTGGACCGTAAAACCTATTACAAAATAGCATTTAATTGACAACTTTAAGATATCGCCTACGGCACTACAAAGGGCATTAAATTATAGATATATAATTTACGTTGTTTTGAAATATATAAACATAAGACTTGATCATAATTATTTACCTTGGATGCATTGTCCAATCCAAGTTAAATCCAAGGTAGGTACCTAAATAGGAATTTATTATTCATCTTAATTTTACTCGTTATTATAGTTTTAAAAAGGGTTCAGCAAAACGGATTTTAACTATTACCTAATTTAAGAAATGTACCTATACTATTGCACGTCGTTACACACACCACAAACTAGCCCCAAACTAAGCACTAGGCTTGTACTATGGGTATTAGATAACGGATATACTACATATTATACTTTTTTATACATATTATGATCATCCAGACCAGAAACAAGTTTTTATTTTTAAGCAAATAAACCTGCATACGAATCGAACCCGCAACCTTCTGCATTGGAGTCAGTCCCCCGACACGCTACAGAGGCCGACAAATAATAGAAAATACCTAGATAGATATACCTAACATCTATTCTTTCAGAACACCGGAATGATACCACAACCGCCGAAAGTAGGTAGGTAGGTACAGTGTAAGTTACATACGTAATACCTAGATAGATATACCTACCTACATCTATTCTTTCAGAACACCGGAATGATACCACAACCGCCGAAAGTAGGTAGGTAGGTACAGTGTAAGTTACATACGTAATACCTAGATAGATATACCTACCTACATCTATTCTTTCAGAACACCGGAATGATACCACAACCGCCGAAGGTACGTAGGTAGGTACAGTGTAAGTTACATACGCCCAAACCAATGTTTACCCTCAATCAAGTGCCTACTTTACTACCATACAGTCAGAATAACTTACCGTACGGAGGACTCTTTTGTTACGGGACAGAAACTCGACGGAAGGTTAGCGGCAGGTAAATGTTTGGTAAAATGGTAGTTAGGAACATTTTAGTTGAGAAAATTAAGGAGGTTCGTTTTTATGACGGTCTCTTTAAGGATTAAACATTCGTGTGTAACTTGGAAGCCTTATTTGAACTGAAATTGTTAAAACTTATAAAAATTGTTTTATGTAATCTAATAATAGGTACCTAGTAATCGTTTATCTACTATATAAAAATCTACTATATAAAAATAAGTCGGGTTTTCCTTCCTGACGCTATAACTCGAGAACGCACGAACCGATTTCCATCGTTTTGCATTCGTTGGAAAGGTCTCGGGCTACGTGAGGTTTATAGCAAAGAAAATTCAGGAAAAATTTAAAAAGAAAAGCTGGAAAATCAAAATCAAACTCAGCGATTTTGACATGACGTATGACGTATGACGTATTATTTAACGAGCAGGACAACGTCTGCGGGGTCAGCTAGTATCGGATAAATATTACACTGGTAGAACATAAAATAATCCAAACTGTTAGACTGGAAATATTATATTGTGCCGCGGGGGCCCCTTAAGGGCTTTGATGTATCCTATGCGCTTAAGCTAAGGCAGTCCAAATTGTATCGCCCGATATGTAAGACGTGGATTAAATTAGTTGGCATACCTATATAAACATTCTTTTATTTAAATCATGAGCTAAAAAAAAAATATATATATATTTACAGCAAACAAACCATACAACGATAATTAACGGCTAAATCTTAAGATCTATTTAACCTAGGTATTGTTAGCTGAATGAGGGTAACACAATACTAAAAAAAAATAAAAAAAATATTTCAAATTTAACAGAGATACCTATAGTTACTTAATAATAATAGATTTTGCATCAAATTAAATTTGACTTTATTACATTAACAAAACGATGGGTTATATTTTCTATTGCAATGAATTTTATGTCGTAATTTTAGTGCTGTTTCGTAAGCAAAATGTTGCTCGCAGAAACAATATAATTAAAATCACAAATAAAACATTTATTATCAGAAATTAATAACATTTAACAAATTGTTGTTAATTTCTAATCATTATAGGTATTAACCTTTGGTTCTCGCACGAGGCTAAGCCTCTTTTGAATATCTAAATTATTTATTTAATTTAAACGTAATATAAAAGCGCTCTACAATTAACCAGCTATTTAATAAAATAAGTTTCACAAAGAAGACTGCGAACTCAAACCTTGTTATCTACAAAATCTGCTTACTAAATCTCATTTAAAAGAAGAAAACCCTAAAAAAAGTTAGCCGGTGAGAGTAGCAATTCAATGCGCAATTACGTCACAATTGCCTTTCCCTTCAGACCCTAAAGAATGGACATTTGTAAAAGTAAAGAGTACGGAAACATCGACAAAGCCATTCCGCCTCCACTGAGGGAACAGATATTGGTCCCCAACTTTCACCAACCATCTAAAGGAGAAAAGAAAACAATACTTTTCTAACTCGCACTTATCATACTTACGGGAGAGACAACTTTTTTATTAACCAGGTATACCAACCTACCTACTTTCATATGTAGAGGTATACTCATTACTAAAACATACTCATTACTCATACTCTAAAATATTGCACGATGCTCAATCTAGCCCTAAACTAAGCACAAGGCTTGTACTAATGTATTTTTTTCTAGTATACCTAGCCATACAAGACAATGGATATACCTATACTACTTTCTTGTGGTTTCTTATCATCGGAAGGCGTGTTCCGAAACCACACTAAAATCATAGTATTAAGTCAACATATCAAAATGATAATGTTTAAATCTATACATTGTTCTTATTAAATAAATATTATTTGACTTTGACCCAGAACAGAAACAAATAATTATTTTCAAGCATATATACTAGCACCCGGCGGCAATCGAACCCGCAACCATCTGCATTGCAGACACGCCCGACGCCCATATTATGTAGGTACTCATTAACATTATGTACCCATCTATCTAATAATCGCACTGTGCTAAGTTTCAGTTTTTTATTTCAAAGCTCAATCAATTTATGCTAATGTATACTAAGTAGGTACCTACGCTCAGAGCAGCGATCAATATAAAAGATAATTTCTTTAATACAAAACTAAATTCACTGCCTATCCGTAAAAGCAGAAAATGTTTAATTACCACTGCCTTTAAAATACGCCGGCATTAAAATACCAATTTAACAGTTAAAATGGCTTATTTAAAGCTTTAAATTTATATAATTTGTGCGAAAAAAATGTTTAAATTAAAATAAGCCGATACCGCCTTTAAAGTCAGTATGCAAAATAACATTTATCAGGACTTGTTTTAAAAGGGAGTTGGTATTTACACTTTTTATCTATATTGATAACGTGTTGGATGTAATCTTAATCTGTGGAATACCTACGTAATACCTACAGGCTTCATGTGTGTTCGTTTCGATCCGAAACGGGTTTGTTGTTATGCGGAGCAGTTAGATACTAATTTTATGAGACAAGTCCAAAGTAAACGCCTTCGATTCCCTACAGCTACGACCACAGACATATATATAGTAGACGTCACATGTACCTCGATTTGTATTGAAACCGAGCGGGCCGACTTTTTAATACCTACTGTGACGTTACAGCTACAGAAAATATGTTCCTGTCTTTGTGTGGTCTAATTTTTTGGAATTTTCAGTTACTAATCACATAACGAGGTACAACGAGGCATTTTATTAGTTTTTACGGACGTCCGGCAACTATAGACGCGCGCGGACTACCAGTTAGCGCCGACTACCGCGACGTTTTGTCAGGGTTTTTCACGTTTTTCTGACAGGCGACGGACATGAATTCGCGTGGTCTAGCTATATGTATGTCTGTGGCTACGACGCACGGACGCACCGCTTATCCGATACATCTACCTACTGTTATTATATTCGACTTCCGCATCGACTATTCGTATTGTTTATATTCTGTGGGAGATCGTGGGGAGTTACCTCGGTTGTATTAACCTTGTGTTACCTCGGTTGTATTAACCTTGTGTAACCTTTTGCTTTTTATTAGATGTGTGTGACCTTCAATACGGAGTTAATGAAAGTTTTAAATTGGGTTTAGTATTTAACTAATAACTTTCTGTTTTGACTTGGAAAGGTATTTCTATTTTGTAATCACCGTTTTAATTTGAAAATGAGTTAGTACCTAGTTTATATTTTACGAAACAAAATTTCTAATTGATTAGCAATTTTATTAAACTAAACACAATTAAATCCAATAGACTATGTAATGAATGAATGGTTTTAATAATTATTATTTTATAAGGTTGTCTTATTCTATTTATCATTTTATTCTTATATAATATATTTTTAGAATATACGGCATAATACATAAAATTAACACCTAAAAATATAAAGCTACTTATACATAAGGGTAAGATTGTATCGGTGTTTTAATTGAATTTGTTTGTATGGAGTGGAATCATGGCCATTACACCAAAATAACCTTCAATCTCGCGTTGCGATATTAAGCTACTAAAGTAAACATAAAATAAAAAGTTTTAAAAACCTACCAATTTCTTGCTCTTTACGGCAAAACGAAATTTAATTTCCCAATGTCCAGTCACTAAATCTTATCCGAAAATGAAGTATTTATTATTTACAAAACGTAATGAAAATGAATTTTTAATTTGTCCCAAAAGAAAAATTTAAAGGGCGTTCTTTCACTTGAAATTATTAACACATAATAATCACATTTTATGGTTTCTTTTAATGGAACGTGGGGCTATCTGAGAGCTTGGGGTTCCAGATACGGCCTCAATAACGCCTCATGTTAATGGACTTGGTCAATGTGTTTACTACAAGTACGTATAAACAGGTGAGAGGGTGTGTGCGTGTGAGCTACGATAATCGAAAGGTTCGATACGTAAACCACTTGTTTTTACAATCCCATCACTTTTCTATCACCACCATGAACATTTATCTCGATTCTCGACCAAATCGCGTACCTACGGCGAATTGACATAAGAATTTATCATTATGTTTTATTCATTTGATTACAAGCACAAAAGTTATGCCCATGTTTTATTTATATCAACTCGCGTTCGTAATTTTTCATACACAATTGCCATCTAAATTTTATTTTTGTCTACCTCATCATCATCCGAGCGATGTTTCTGCTTGCATCCCTCTCTATTACTACTACTATAGAGCCCTATTTTTGTCTACCTACTAGCAACGAATAGACTAAAGCCACTTAAGTCCCGATCCCGCGAAAATTTCGGAATAACTTTAGCCTATGTGTTATTCCAAGTCTTCAGCTATCTACATACCGACATTCATCACAATCGGTTCGGCGGCGTTTGCGTTATGCCCATGTATTATTTATAGATAGGTATCTACTCGCGTTCGTAACTTTTCTTATACAAATCCATCGAAATTCTACAATGTATACAAATGTAGGTTGAACTTTGTTTCTTTTAGTTAAAAGCCCGGTAATATTAGCTTAAATACCTATTAACACTTTATTTAACGCGGCTGAAATATCGACATGTTTTGTTGTTATTTCCAACATCTATAATTCAAGAGTTAGTGCGGCGTACCATACAAATGGTTCTTGAAAAACAACCAGTTATTTTGACAACCGAAATTTTGAATAGATCGTAGGTGGGATAAGATCCAATCGAAATTGCACCTTTTTCCAAATGTGTAGAGTATATTTTTGTGGTTCGGAATTACTCGGATGATATGATTTTCTTCGTTAGTTATGCTAGACCTTAATTTTAATTTGGAATGAGCTTTTTATAGAGGACTCTGAAGAGAAGCGATTTTTCATAAATGATGAGGCGGCACTGATTGTGTTTATTGGATAAATATTTTTAAGAAAAACTCGCGAGCCCCGGAAAATTTTGTTAGCAATAAATATTAAAATAAATCCACTCCGACACATGTTACGAAGCGGTTAATTTGACAAACAAACAATTTTAACAACCGTTGACAAGAAGGCCATTAATTTATGCTTTAAAAATAATATTTTTATAACCAAAACAAACACATAATCCAAATCAATTATCTACTAATAATATGGTTTCTGAGAAATGCTATCCTACCACTTACATACAAATAATACCTATTTCATATAGGTCGAGTTAGATAACCTAATACCTACCATATAGATTACAAAACTTTTCGTTTTTGTCTATCTATTTTACCCGCGTGATTCCCGATCCCGTGGTCATATCAGGATTTTAAGTTAGCCTTTATGTTATTCCAGTCTTCAGCTATCTACATACCGACAATCATCTCAATCGGTTCAGCGATGTTTGCGTAATGGAGCAACAAACACAGACAAACATTCACCTTTATAATATTAAGTAGGATTATTAAAAACAGAGAACAAAAACAATATAGCTACTAACGTTTAAGGGGAAATTTTAATTTCAACCAAAAAATTGTCTACAGTTTTGCGGTTACGGAAGTATATTTTCCTTAAGTTGGCACCCTTCTTTACGAAATCGCTTCCTTGATGGTTCTTTATGATATTCGGGATAATAGGTTGGCTATATTGGAGCAGACTTCGTCGATTAATGAAGCTTTTGAACGATTTTTTATCCCTTCTTTTTTGCAAAGTGTTCATGTAGATACTTAGGGGTAAATTGGTACTGTGTGACGACTATAATCAGTAGGTACCTATATCATGTATATATTTTTAAGTAAACGAGATATTGTCCAGACGATTCGTGACCACAGCGCTTCTATTACTCAAACATAAATTATATAATTAGGTATTATAAAGTCTTACTAAACAATACCTACCTAGATACAATTACAATCCTAATCGAACCAGCCGCCCTAGTTTGTCTCTAGCAAAGAAGCCCAAAATTCAAACAGCATTGTCTCGCTGTCAGTATACCTAGCAATTGTTTAGTGATTGTATTAAAAATTAAAAACAACATTAATTAAAACAATACTTACATTTAATTCGAAAAAACACATAGGTAATAATTAACTATCTTATTAATTACATTACCTACTAGATTACATAAAAAAAACAGTCCAATTTGCATTTTAATAACATCGACTTCTCAACCAACATATTTTGCTAGAGTTTACAAGTATCGGATTGTCAACTCATGGCAATTGAAATGACATAAAAAAGCTATAAAGTTGGGTCGTAAAAGAATTGTAATCTCTCGGATTTTTTAACGCGATCCAAGCGGTCGTATCGGTATCAAGTATTAAAAGGAATATTTTAATTTATTGGTAATCATTTTTAACCAATGATTAGTTGGGAATCAACGCGGTTTATGATTAGGTTGATATGCGATTGGTCGCGCATGACTGGACTCAAAAGCACTCATCAATTTGGGACGTTTTCCTCAATCATTAATGCTTAGTCATTGTTATTCTTAGAGATATTGTTATAACGGCTATTCCCTTTTATCATAGTAAAGAAAATAAGCTCATTTTGACGATATACGGACCCATATTTTAAGGGCTAGAAAAATTATCATTTATTTAGTGAGGGTATCCCTTGCTTAAATCAAAGCTTACAGTTTACCATTTTTCTGAGATGAAAAACATTTTTGTTTTCTATTCACAAACAGTACCTACCTACTACTTGGGGTAAGTACCTATGAAGTTATTCTTGTTTTAAGGGTCAGAATTTGGGACCCTTATGTAGAATCGCGCGGTCGTTCGTCTGTCTGTCCGACCGTCTACTCTGTTCATCAAAAACCTTTATTTGTTAGCTATTTATTCAGAATATTAGCTGTAGTTATAATGTTTTTCAGTTTATTACTATGCTACAAGTATGTTGTATGTATGATGAATTAAGGGTTCACCTTAATTCATCATACATAGTTATACATAGCTCAAGTTCCAAAGAATTGTCCAAGATGTAATGAGCCGAAGCCGATGGAAAAAGATCGTAAAAAACTATTGTTCAATAGTAAATAATTATGCGAAAATGTGAATCACATGATCACTGCAAAAAACACCCCATGAGTTTCTTGTGTCTTCTTCTCATTGGTCCTTCCAAAGACACATTAGATTACTGACGATTCAAAGTGTTCTGTAAATATCCAAATGAATAACCATAATTTTGATTTTTGCAAATTCGGACCTCTATAGTACGTTTTTATAATTTCAGACTATAATCTGACGTTTTTGTTCATTGTATTTGACATTTTTTCTTAAGAGGAGTATCAACGCCAACGACCTTGAAACTGAAAATCCCTGTCGGGCTCATCGAAAATTGTTGATTATTTCATGACGGAATGTCGTAGAACTTTTTTTTGTGCACAGATTGTAGGTGACATTGTTTCCTACATTTTGGTGTAGTTTTAAGACCAGAACCTCCTAATGGTGCAAAGCCTATCCAAATTTTAGACAAAAAATGTTTGATTTGGCTTAAATGTCGATAGGCTTCAATACGTTTCGACATATTTGTATGGAAACTGCACTAAAATATCGGAAACAATGTCGCCTACAATCTGTACACAAAAAAAAGTTCTACGACATTCCGCCATGAAATAATCAACAATTTTCGATGCGCCCGACATGGATTTTTAGTTTTTCAGTATAGGGCCCTTAAATCAAATCATAGTCTACAATTAAAAGACGAAGCATAGATGATGTACACGATCCTTAGTTATGAGGGGACGGCTACAAAAAGAGAGATAAGACAAGTATATAGTATATACTATTATACTAGCTATGTATTTAAAGAATCGACCTTTAGGTAGAAATTAGATAATAGGTACCTACGGATTAATTAAACGTAGAATTGTGAAGGAAATTTTCAGGACGGAGGGCGTAACAATCCAATTATTTTCAAAATTAGTTCGAACATTGGAGGACGTGACCGGAAATTTTGCGGGTTCCGTATAAAATCGTTGTATTGTCAAACATCTTACTGTAAACGTCATCAAATAAAAGGAAAAATCTATTGAACTATTTTAGTTTCGAATGGAAACGAGATTCTACACTTAGAACCAGATAATCTAGGGCGGTTGGCTACATTACTATTGTAGTACACGTCGGTATGTAACTAATTTTAATTTATGTCTTTTTATACATTTCTAATTAATGTGACTTTTCTTGTCCTCTTTAATTTGGTATAGGTATAAGCTAGGAACAAAACTTGTAGAGCAGAATTTTAGTGAGTATATCCTTACAATAAGGTTAGACAAAAAATATGAATGCGGAAGGATCACAAATAAAATGGATAATACCTATCCCATTAAAAAAAATATAGTTAAAGTAATCATGCTAACTTAAAACGTTTTATCTTTACATATAAAATTAAAAGTGCTCAATGATTGACTGATTAAACTATACCTATATCAACCCGCCGCCTAAACCACTGGACCTAAAGAACTGGAATTTGGAGGACGTGTCTTTAATGAAGTGTAGGTATCGACTAAGAAAGAGTTTTTACCGCATACAGCTCGTAAAATTAAATACAATAAAATCGTTTATTTTGTTAAACTTAACAAGTTTCATTTGGAAAATCTGTCACTTAAGCTAAAAAAACTTGTGTCTGAAGAGCCAGGGTCCTTTATTACATTACAGGGTATACCTTTGTTTGGTGAAAAAAAAATTGTCCCTAATGAATTTCCCGCAAGTGTACAACATCGGAATAGAAGCGTTCTATTTAGGGTCATGAGGGCGCTACCATTAACCAGCCGAATTCATCGCATCTTACGATTGGATCGTAAAAGAAAATTGAAGAATTTCAAGAAAATTTATCTAGCGATTGAATATAAGGTATTTTTATTTGATATGATTACGATTTTATTATTTGGCTTTTGTAATCCAATAATCTCTTCTTTATTATAATGATCCAAATTTTGTTTACCACTTCGTTGTTGAGTTTATCACTTCATTATACTTTTTTTCCATTTTATTTTGATTTGAAAAATCTATCGCAAAAACGATTTTTTTTATTACACTAAGATATAAAACTATTGTATGCTACACATACTATTATAAAAATAATTCTTAGTAAAATACCTAATCAAGGCGCTCTAACTACTAAGTACCTACCTAAACTGTGGCATAAGTGACTTCAACTGAGAGATACATTTTTAAGGGCTCTATAACTGTGAACTCTTTGTCGTTCGATAGCTCGCAACAATAAGCGCCAACTATTTTAATACCTTTTTCTTATTTTTCAACTGATTTATATCCACAAATGGTCCTCAATACTAAAATCAAACTACTAGCCAATAAAAACGCCGCAAAGTCTGTAATCTGCAAGGTCTCTAAGATTTTATTTAACAATCACGTCTCATTTTCTCAAAACTTTATCCATAACGGGCCTTCGTTTGTGAAGAAATTCCAAACTGATATTACTTTTAAAGACGATGTATTTGTAATAAATTTATGTTAATTCGTTTTTAAGTTGGGGTGTGTTGTTTTGTTTTGTAAAATGAGTGGGAGGGGATTTGTTGCATGCTATCACGTACCGATTGTGTTTAACAATAAATTGAATAATAACTGTTAAACAATAAATTTGATTCTATTTTAGACGTAGGTACCTACTCATTGATTTGTTTTTCTTTTACTTAACTTTTCTTTGTCTGGAAAAAGTTATTAGTATGGTGTCCAACAAGGAATAAGTTACGAGTTGGCAACGAGCGACATGAGGCGGCAGCGGACGTGTCGCGGCAACACTACTGGTTTCTATGTACCTATTTCTATGATTTTCCCTACGCTCGCTCGACGACGCGTCGCTAGCTTCGTGTCGCTGACTACGTAGGGAGTTTCATAGAAATACTTAGAAACTAGTTGTGTCGCTGCGACACGTCGTCCGCTGCCGCCTCATGTCGCCCGTTGCCAACTCGTACCTTAAGGCTCAACTGTCAACCACCAAGCTTAGCTCGCCAGTTTTAGCTATAGCTATATACCCATAGCTAGCTTAGTTTGCGATAGAACATTAGGTATGAAAAATTTACTTGACTATGAGCTAATCTAAACTAACATAAAGTTCATCTCAGTCTCAACTAATGTATTTACCTAGGTACCTAAGCTGCACCCTACAATGATTTCACCTACCTACTTGAATTAATCACAAGACAATTAAGACTCCGAATCAACTTCGGAAACAGTTTCCTAAAAGAAAATTACATTACCAACCCCTAAACCTAGCCATCTCCATTAGTTTGATTAGGAAAAGATCCAACGAGAAACATGTTTGGTATTTAACTTTTAACTACCCAACTCACATATCCACACAAGTATGTTCGCTTCCGTCTCTACAATCAGAGATGTAACACAAACATTCCCCTTTTAAAGACAAAGTAAAACATAATGTAACGTAAGGGTATAAGGTACAGATTCAGTTGGACGTTACCGGTATTTGTGACACACCGGTTCGGGATACCGCGTATCGATTGGTAGCAGCTCAAAGCCGATACAACCGCTTCTATTTACGCTCATTACCTATTTATAAAGCAAGCTATCTGAGTATCTACCTGCGTTCGTTCCGATGTTGACTCCCGATACTATGCAGATATGTATAAAACGTATCCACGTATCGGAAAACTCGATCGGGAATCGAGAAAACTTGGAAGAAACTGGAAATTGGCTCGTTTCGAAATGTTATTTGTTGTATGCATCAGACTTTTGTTTTGCTTTGAATTTCAATGTCTTCGGTGAAATATGGGTCGGTGATAACGTGTAGATGTTTGTGGTTCGGTTCGGTTCTCGTGAACTTCAAGTTGAACGACACTAATGCATTGATAGGATTCATGATACGGTTTTTAAGTGACATTGAGAGGTTTTTAGCCTCGCGTTTTATGGGCTTAATGTACGCTCACGATTTACGATAACAAACAATAAGACAGTTTTAAACATTTTAAGCGGTCGGTATAGGTATAACTAGCGGTTACAGAAATGCAAATCAAAATGTGAGCTAACATTTTTGTCGGTCTACAGCGTAGGTAATGTAGTTATTTGAGTTCTTGATGACGTTTTAATGAATTCCACTAGCACCTGTTCGTTGTAGATATTTATGTGAGTGGTTGGCGATACAATTTCTCTTCAAACTAAATTTAATCTTAGTTTATCAAACCAAGTGTCGTACAACGCGGGACGCGTGCCGCCTACTTTACTGTCCATAAACCGCGGTGTAGAGCCCATCTTTCTTGTTAACGATTCTCAGATTGTTTATAGTATAAAAACTGCCAACTTGCGTTCGTACATCCAGCATTAACGACCTAAAATATTTACGGTTAGTGTCTTTTAAACTTATACAAGTAAACGCCTCAGTGGAGCCTTGCCTCTCTTGTTTGTATTTCATGATAGCACCGCACCTTGTCTAAGCCAATATTTGCACTGACATTCGCATAAGGCGAAACCTAAAGAGAATTACGCAACGCCCCATATATTATTAAAGTCGGTCGTAAAATACTTGAGTTACCGATTCGGCTGACGTTTAGTGTTAAACAATCGGCTTTAGTCAGTGAGTCAGTTGGCGCCCAAGGCTCCGAGGACGGACGTCGAACTACGCCTACTAATCGGAAAATATCCCTTACCAAGTGTTGCTTAAACAAACATGGGTAGACGACACAAGGCAGGGAGTGCTCACTAAGCGACCCACGTACCCACACACGCCTTATTGCACATCGAACTCACGATCGTATCGAATTCATTAATAAATAAACCGATGGTAGGTACTTACTACAAATACAATCACACAATTATAGGGAAACGTATTTGAAATTAAATTTCGATGATTTTATTCAGGCGGTGCTGTGATTTTCGAAGAAATGTTAAGTATAGTTATATACATATACATATGGTTAAAGTATTGGGACGGGACGTGCCTGTTTCGCGACCCTAATTAAATATCTTAATATATTCCCTCGAAACCGTTGTTCGTTATTTCATTTACTTATATTGCGTGTTTAATTAAAATCCTACGTAGATACCGCGTTACACCCCCAAATTAAACTCGTTATAATCCGCTTAAATCTCGAGAGCATTAAAAATTATGCGCTTCATAAACAGATGGTGAAATCGACGAGTTATAAAATTCGCTTCACTTTTACGAGTTCGAAAAAATATGGTAACAAAGTTCCGCTACCGATCCACCGCAAATGCGTAAAATACGACTAAATATTGACTAGAACAATTAAAATGTCGTAAAGTTAGTTTCCCACGGCGATTGTAGGTGAACGATTACTACATTGAATGATAAACGCCTCTCGTGCTGAACGTAAAAACACACTTTTGTTACCATTTTATGACAACAATTACGACCTATAAAACTCGCAACGATTATTCTTCGAAGCGCTTGTGGTCGTTCTGTCATCAACCACTGCGCTTTCGTACTCCTCCACGAGAATCGACGCATCTCACACGCTACTCTAAACTCTAAATCAAACTTTATTTATCGAAGCATAAAGTTAATTTATTCTATTTTTAACACTTTAACTTTTACTAGCTGTTAACTTAATGTTTTGTATTTTTAATTTGTGGATTTCTGATGTTTTCGTTTTAGGGGCAGCCCGAGCTCGGCTCACGACCAATCGACCATGTGTGCTACAAATTTTATTTTTAGCTTCGATGATTGAATTAGTTAACATAGCTATAACTATTAATGTAATAACTAAGAGCTTCACGTTTAGTAATTTACGAAGTGAGTTAGAAAAGTTTTTCGTGATTATTCCTCCTCAGTTACCCTTCACTTCAACTTCATTTGGAAGTTGTTTGGCCGGGTCTAAACCGACACAGAATCCACAAAATTATTAACATTTAAGACCGAGGAAGATTATGAGTGCGGAACGGGTCGGAATCGCGAAAACTCGTACATTTCGCACCCTATGTGAGCCACCCCTTCTACGTAGCTATACTAAGTATACCTAACTAAACGATCGCATGCGGATTTCACCGTACGATTCTGAAACATTTTCGTAGTCCGATTCCAAAGCTGCTAATAAAAAAGCAGATTTATTTAATGTTTACATTAGGTTTATCCAAACAGTCTCTCTTATTATTATTTTTGCCAAATATAACGTGATTGGTTTTCAGCCAGAGGTTTTCCTTTTACGCTCTACACTACTTTTCCCGTAGTTCAGAAATAGCTTTCAACAAAAATGGTTGTCTAGAAAGTAAAATTGTAAAAAACCGGCCAAGCGCGAGTCGGACTCGCGCACGAAGGGTTCCGTACCACTATCACAATTTGGTACGGAACCCTAAAATGGACACTAGACCAACCAGTCTATCACTCCATCACCAGATGGCGCTCGCGGTCAAGAATCACGTTTATTTGTTTTTAGTATTTGTTGTTATAGCGGCTACAGGAATACCATCATCTGTGAACATGTCAACCGTCTAGCTATTACTGTTCATGAGATACAGCCTGGTGACAGACGGACGGACGGACAGTATTAGTGTCCCGTTTTTACTCTTTAGCTACAGAACCCTAAAAAGTAACACAATGTTGTATACCAAAGGTTGTCTTCTGGGCTTATTTCATTAAATATTCAACGATGCTTATTTTTCTGTTAAAGAATTATATAACAACAACAGAAGGTAAGAATAATTTTCACGTCTAAATTCAGTAGGTATGAAATTATAAGACGATGTCTATTTAACACTTCAACAGCTAGATCCACAGCGGTACAATAGGGGTGTGTTCACAATACTATTGTGTTGAAAATTTCGTTGAAATGCAGCCAATTTAGCGGATGGAACAAGGGTTACAATTTGTGTTGATAGTTGTTATCTACGCTATCCATCGCTCTGGTTTAAGGTAGCGTTAGCAATAACATTTTGTTCTTAACACTTTTCCAGCGCATCACGTATCTGATATGTTATGGCAGTTTTAATGCAACTCTATAGAAAACGCTTATAGCCCCACTTGGAAAAGATTCTAAGCAAAGTTTAGAAAAACAATGCGAAATAACCTTTTCGTTGACTTAGATAAATAGATACCTAATTAAACATTGCACGACGTTACACACAATGCACTAGGCTTTTACTATGGGTACTAGACAACGGATATAGTTACCACATATCATACGTTTTTTTTGTAAAAACATAGATTATGATAGACAGAAAACACCCAGACTAGAAACAAATATTTATTAAGCCTAAATGTCACTCAAAAACGATGAAATATTTCCGTAGCCATGATCAGGTAGGCATTTTATTTCAACTATTCCTTAGAACCTACTTACTTAAACCATAAAAAAGCACATGTTACCAATACCTATTAATAATATCCAAAGGTATATAGTAAACTGCCACTATCTGCTAAACGTTTATACCAACTATCTACACTACAGTAGATATTTCTAGACAAAATAGCTATTACCTAAATACACTGCAGACTGCAAATTCACTAGCTCTGCCAAAACAAGGCGAGCCGTTGACTGCCAAATGCATTTTCCAACGGAAGCCGTCCGTACCGCCCTTTCGTAACGTCAACATGTGACATTTACTTAATTTAATATTCATTGCGTATTTTGATAAGGTTGTTCTGCTTCACGAACGAACTTAAAGGGCGAATGGTGACAAATAAGCGTAAACAAACAGGTACCTACCCTGTACCATTTGATAGGATAAATTTGTATTTTTACCTATTTAAAAATAATATAATATCTAAATGACGTTATTGAGTGTGAATATGTAGAGCTGTAGCTACCTACTATCGCCGCGAGGCAAAATGTTAACAACAAAATAGATCCTTTAAAAAATAAATATTGAGTTTTAATTGTATTAATATAAGGCAGATATGTCAGACAGCCAGTAAAAGAGCGAGGGCGAGTCGGCTTTCTCACATTCAAGAAATGAACCAGTAGATTAAACATTATGTATAAAAAATAAAAGAGGCGCGCAATAGAATATATTAATTAGTTCATCTCTTTTCAAACAGACGGCCAGTACTCCCCGACTAGTAAAAATATATATGCGCTAAGTTACGGTGTGTCTTGTATTCAAAATGTTCTATAATATTTTTTGAAGTCTACAACCTGGCGACAATGCTAACTTGTGCCAACTACTCTTTTTTTTTTAATTCCACAGCCCACACTCGTGCCGACTAGTCTCTTAGCTCTATGCACAGCTCGCTCACGCCTTTCAGACACCTGCCTAAAAGTATTATGGCTCTAAATATATTGTTTTAACATTCACGATCTAGTGTTGTGGGAGGTGTCATGTTAAATATTCTAATAGCGTTATTGAGAGGAAATAAATTGGTATTATGAATGATAAGCACGTAATTTGATATAAGTTTTGAGATCCTTATAATTTATACATAATAGGTAGATTATCGTTTGAGTTAAAAAAATCAGGAGTCTTCAACAAATATTATGTCTCCATTTACGTAATTTTCATTTGCTTAAAACTAACGAATTACTTCGGCACGGATTATAATGATTATTATAAATCTAGTTGCCGTACAGATAACAGATAAAAAATGGTAAATATCCTGTTCTCTAATAATGCTTTAGGAAGAAATTACTTAATTTATACCTATATCGAAGAACATAATATATACAAGTTGCAGAATCCACTGCGTACGTGGTTTAGAACTAGCTAGTGATGTAACAGACAGACGAAAACTACTATATAATAAATACCTATAGTATAACAGAAGAACCTTTTGCTACTGTGTAATATTTTTAATAAAAACAATAATCAGGTATTTTAAAATCGTTCAATATTACCTATTAAATATTATCAAGGACGCCCACTTAATAATTTATTTATGTACATTGAATAAAGTATACATTATTGAATTTTAATCTATATAACATGTATATAATGTAATACCTTTGATTAACTTATGCTTGTTTTAACGTGTCATTGTCAATAAATATGAACATTATTGTTATTTTATTTAAATTGCCATATTAACGCCATATTTTATATACTTTATTAGTTTAAATATACAATATAACTGTTAGGTTATGTTTAGATACATATTTATATGTATTTTCCATATTATATAAGTAGGTATGGATGTAATATGTTTATACCTATGTAGTAAATAAAATGAATGAGGAATTCTTTATTTTGTTGATGATGCCTTGTATTTTAATCTAAAATGCAAGAAATTAAAATATTATTTCTTAATTTTAAAAATTAAACACTGATATATTTGATATACATAATGTAAATATAACAGTTTGTGAGCGATCTGTAATATTTAGAGATGTCTTTTCGGGATATTTTTTTTTATTTCACAAAGAATAAAAATTACTATCTAATATATTACCTACATTAGTAGAAACACAATACCTAGTTGGCATTTTCATGTATTATTATTTTTAATACGTCTGGTGCTGACTAACATCACCGTGACTCCAACGTATGCGATGTTCATAAAGCACATCAATTTTCGCAAAAAAAAAAAGATGATGGTCGCGGTCGGCCGGGACTCGAACGCATGACCTTCGGAATGAAAATCAAGGTAACATGTAGTTACATTTTCCCGGATCTTTATCGCGTATTATTATTTACGTTCTTACCTCGACGTCGTAAGAAAATAAATAATTTTACGCGATAAAGACCCGGGAAAATGTAACTATGTTAAAAAATCGTGTGAATTTCAAAAGTTTAAGGTAACTACACAAAAAAACATACAGCCCAATTGTAAAGCTCCTCCTTTTTAGAGGTCGTTTAAAATATGAATCATTTTTAATCTGCCACTAGTTAGACCAACACTAGGTATATTTTAAAATTGTGTTTTGTCTGCTAACGCTACCGTGCCGTGTTTCATATTCGCCTCGCTCCCGCTTCTATAATTTGAATGAGACAGTCTCCAGACCTACGTCTGACTATTGAACCCACATATTTTTACATTTATTACAACTAAATTTCGAACAAAAGCCCCTAATGTTTACAAATCATTCCAAAAATTCAGAGAAAAAATGTAAATAAAATATTAAAATTGAAAAAGATTTCATGCGAAATTGTAAAAGTTTCAACGCTATAAGCCGTTGATATGGAATTTGTCAACATTTTTATTTGTGACAATTTAATTTACAATCCTATGAATTATAATTTTGGATGTTGATTGTTGTTTGCCGTGCATTCGCCCCGTTTTTAATTTGGAAATCTCTTTTGTAATTTTGTAAAAACATGGCATTATAAACATATAAAAATACCGCTGTTATTTTTATATTTTAAACAAACTATAGCCGGGTCCCGCGGCATCACTTTCATAAGTTCCGATCCCGTAAGATCACATAAAAACGTATAACTTTTTAAATTTCGCCCTTCTATCAGCTTTTAGCGGTTTAGGCTGTGCGTTGCTCCATCAGTCAGGACAAAGACTTTTGTACATAAACATTAATTAATAACCTTTACCTACATAATATTATTAACTACGTTAATTTAAAAATCAAACAATATTATATTAGGTAGGTATTTCTCGTGTATTATACCTACCTAACTAAAATCAACTGATATTCATAACAGCTTAAGGGTATGTTATATTTTACAACTAAGCAAGAATATATGAGCAAAATATTCTAACCAATACTGGTTTACCGAACAAACTCTCTGATCTTATATCTATTAAGCAAGTTGTTTGAGATAAACTCAATAGCACCCATCTAGTTCTAAGTAAACTTAACTTATCTTAGCAAGAGATTACAGTTCATTGGCAAAGTCAAAGTCACACATTTTACTATTTATTTTAATCCCACTAAAATATTAAAAGTGCGAAACTTTAGATGTTTGTCTGCCATCCATGCAAAGGTTGCCTAGAAGAGATCGCTTCAAGCGATAACTCCGCCCATTGTGCCACCTAGATTATGTTTAGAAAAACGTAAAGTTGTTTATGGTTTTTCTTTAAATTGTAATTTTTATATTGGTGTTACAATAAATAATTTATATCTATCTATCATGCCATGAGTTTTCTGTGTCTTCTTCTCATTGGGAGTTTGATAAATTCAAAATAATCACGTGAAATCCTATTGAGTTAAAAAAAAAGAATTTGAGTTATGCAAAAACGATTAAACCGATTTGAGTGAAATTTGGCACATAGCTGGTTTATAACCTGGAATAGTTTATATCCAGGTGTTCCCACGAGAACGAAAAGTACAGGTGGGTAAACCAGAGTAGTAAGGTAGTCTGTGATATCTACCTACTTACATAGTAACTATCTAATCATGGCATTAACATTCACAATCATATAGCGAAACTCTTAAGCATTTGTGTTGGCATTATCTTAAATAAATAAATAAATTCTGTGAACAACACACAGCGCCATCTAGCCCCGTGGTAAGCGACTAAGCTATCTTTACTTGGTATATGCCGTCAAAGTACGTGGAAAATGTCACGTCGTCGTCGAATATTCCTAGAACGACTTGTAGATACATTTAGTACATCAGCCTGTGATACTAAACTCTATAAAGTATACCTACCTACATGATAGGATACCTAAATATTTATCTATATCACTGACTTAACAAATATAAAAGGGTAGCTCATGCCAGCGTCGTTTTGGTCGCTTACATACGCTTGTATGAGCGGATAGTCATAGGGTTTGGTAGGTCTTTTGAAAACAATTGCTTTTTCAGTCTAGATAAATCAACATCTCCACTGTGCTAAGTAGACAAATATCGGCGACACTAGGCAGATCGAACCTGACTTCTAATGCGACATCTTCTTCTAATCTATGATTTGAGATCTGTAAGAACCTACGTATATTCTACATAACACATACCTATAGGTAGATATACAGTACCTTTAGTGTGTTATTTTTTTCTCGCGCCGCCCGGCGACCCAACTATCGAAAGCGATAGGTATTATGAAGTCAATGGCAGCCTTAAGGGGTGAATTTTTGAAAGGTCATGTTATCTACAGAAGCAATTTTCAAAATATCACCCTTGTGATGGCTGAAGGGCTGCGTTAGGGTATACTTTTAGTTTAAGAATAGGTAAACACGATTATATTTTTCTTTTAAGTTGTGAATAGATTTATTTTTTTTCTAGTGCGCCTCGCGGACTTACGCGGGGCTTCAAATACTCCCGTATAAGTCCCGATTTTACGAAATATCTGGATAAAAAGTAGCCTATGTATTAATACAAATCTCTAACTATCTGCATACCAAGTGCCATCGAATTTGGTTAAATATAGTTTCAACGTAAAACTTTCTGACGCACTTTAGCTACCTAGGTATATTGCATCATTACATTTTATTGATTTCATCACAGATATTGAACCAAATTTTTAAACCGAGTTTCATCACAGATATTCAACCAAATTATTACACCGAGTTTAAAGTTTAAACCGATGCTAAAGACTGGTAAACCCAGAGATCACCTCAACTTAAATTAACTTAACAATAGTTAAACGAAGACATCACTGCACAAAACATAAATTAGTAATAAACCATCCTTTAGCCGGGTAAAATGCTCCTGTTTTGGACCCTTTGCGGCTGCATAACTTTATGTTATCATTAACATAATTAGACAACAGTCCTGTTTCATAGCATAACTGGGACGGTTGAGTAAGACGGGCGTCTGTATTCTACTTTATTATGCGCCTTAAAACAGGTGCCAATTCCCCAAATTGTAGAGTTATTTCATTAAAGCCTTGTTTTGAATTTTAATTAGTTTTAATGTGTTTTTTATTGTTTTGTTGCTTTAGGAAAGTACAGTTAGATGAATCTATAGGTTGGATGCTTAATTTTATACCTTAGTAGCCGACCTGGCGAACTTCGTGCCGCCATTTTTGTCGTGAATAAATCTGTTTCTTAGCACACTTCAAAAAAACGAGGAGGTTCATAATTCGGTACTTAGTGGCTTAATAAATTATCATTCATACAAACCTACAACGAAAAAAAAAGAAACAATTAGGTATCCAATTTTGTGCAGTAGTTTGAAAACTACTTGTTTTTGTCAACATAGATTAGAGGTACCTACAAGAAACGGCCTTATAGTTAGAAGCGGTCGCTTTCAGTAATTTTTAGAAAAGTAAAGGATTTCTAAAAACTTAGTTCAAACTTTTAAATAACATTTCACAAAATCCTATTACAGAAAAAGCTAGCAAAGCAATCTAATATTTGAAAAGAAAATTGTGTTCTCTATTATATTTTGAACGTCCGAGTTCATTCCGTTGTACAGAACCCTATCTACACAAAGGTAGTCAGGTGTTCATTCTCAAAATGAGATTTTCCATGAGAACTGATAACGAAAATGGCTGTATCTCGGAGGATAGGTATAATTACGGATCCCCAATCTCATCCCAAGCAAAAATGTTCTGTACCGTAAATAAATATAATCCGATCAAATTAAAAATCCGGGCTACCCTCTGAAAATTCAAAACGAAAACGTTGGCATCAGGTGTAACAAACTCGTCAGTAAGAATGGTAGGTATTATCCGGAACATATTCGGAAAGCGGGGCCGTACAAGACCCCACTGTGAATAAATTACTTATCTACATGGATTTTTTCGTATCGAATTTACATAGGCGAAGGCTTTAGAGATGTTGAGAATAATCTTACTCATATCTTAGTTCGAGATAAATCGAGATGGCTTCGCTAGGGTCAGACGCGAGGTCGACAAACCATTATTGGCAACTAGATTTTACACGCAACGTTGGCCTTCTAATGACATTCAAAATTAATCTATGTCTACTTTAAGGGAAGATTAAGGGATGATTTTGATTAGAATGACCCAGTCCCGGCCCGGTCAAGTATAAGGGATGATTTAAACTAGGCCGGGCCGGGACATGGCTGTGAAGGGGCGTGTGATTTTTATATGAAGACAGGTATTGTTTTGCATGGAAATACCACGGATATAAATCACCTTTTAAACTAGAAATATATAGATTAATTATAATTATAATTTATTCTAGACACAATTTTGAGGATGAAAATGCATGTCCAAAACGCACAGAGCATAGTTATGAAGTAGGTAGGGGACGACATGCGACAACTGCACGTAAACAAACAAAGAAAATTCAACTTTATATCCAGTACATTACTGCACATATTTCTATTCGTAGCCGTCGTAGCTGCCGTAGCCGTCCGTAGCTATGTTGCTACGTCATGTCGCTGACTTTAATAAAATTACAATGAACCGTACGCAGTGGACTTAGGGTCGAATTTGATATGTTTACCTGCAGTTATCGCATGTCGTCGTCTATTAAAATTTATAAACCGAGTTCAAGTCGTTATGCTATTTATGACAATATAAGTTTCCTTGTAAATTTCATTTAATAATTTATTAAGACTTTATTCTATTTCCACACGAAAATTTACTACCTACTATATTAGTACAATTTAGGCTCGATTCGATCAAAGTAGAATAAACAACGATTAGCAATTTTCCGCATAAATACTATTTAGTTCGAGAGACTCTCGATCTGTTCAATCGACAAAATGTCGATTTATGCGGACAATAGTTATACATTGCTTAGTCTGGGTTGGTCAAATCACGCCTTAATAAAAAAAACAGTTGGTTTTAGGTATACCACCTAAATGACACAAACAAACAAATATACTTTCGGATCCAAATAGTATTATGACCAGAGATTTTGGCTTTTAACTAAGTAGACAACTCAGTGTGAACATTGTAACGTATTTTCTTTTCCATAATCTTAAATTGTAAGAGAGTACCATGGAAAATCAGGAAACTTCGCCGGTTGAAAGTTTTCTAGTTACCAACTTCCGTTCGAACATGTTGGGGCGATATCAAATGCTTTTCGGACTTAGAATGCGGTCGCTCGGTCCAAAAACACTGAGGAAGAAAAGACAGCTGAAAGTCGTAACAAAATGTCGACGTAAGATACTGAAATTGATTTTCTTTATAGAATACAAAAAGCTACTAAAGGAACGTGTAATCGTTTACATGTTCCTTTAGTAGTAGGTGAAGGCCTCTGTGGCGCGTCGGGCAAAGTACCCGACTGCAATGCAGAAGGCTGTGGGTTCGATGCTTAAAAATAAATGTTTGTTTCTGGTCTGGGTGTTTTCTTTATGTATCTTTTGCAAAAAAAAAAATACTATAATACAAGGCGTTAGTTTAGTTAGGACTAGATTGCGCTGTATATAGCTGCAGTGCAGTGCAGTGCAGCGCTGTGGGCTAGCTGCGCCCGCGGTCCCGATCTCGCGGAATTTACGGGATAAAAAGTAGCCTATGTCTTTTTCCAAGGTCCTATTTATCTCTATATCTAAATTCATTATGATTGGTTCAGCGGTTTAGGCGTGACAGCGTAACAGACAGACATACATACAGAGTTACTTTCGCACTTACAATTTTAGTAAGATTATTATCTATTTATTTTTAAGATATGTAGGTACTAATCGAAACAATTAGTCGACTGACGAGCTACCTTCGCGTTTATACAGATTTGCACAGATAGGTATTATGTTTCGCATCTTGATCTTTTGGTTGTCCGACCCTTTTGTACCCAAAAGTATGCCCAGTAAATACCTACTCTTACCCAGAGAAAACTATTTAATGTGTATCTAAATACCAATAAAATTCCCAGGCTTATGTCAATAATCTCATAATTATTTGATTAGTGTAAACTTCTCTTCGTATAACTCTGTCAAAATATAAACATTTTTATAACTGAGCAAGAAGAAATCTGCCTTGCGTATACTAGGTTTCCGTAACCGTTGATATTTATTATTAACTTGGCCAAGTCTATACTATTTAAAAGCGTGTGGAAGCCAAGTTTCAAGCTTTTGGTGCGAAACGTAAGAAAATCTAGATAGGTAAAGTCTAAATAGTCAAGAGAGCTTTATTCTAGAGTTCGACCGAAACTGGTTTTCCGGCCGAAACCGAAACCGAATATTCGGCCGAGGCTTCAGTTTCGGCCGAAACAGAAACCGAAACCGAACTTTCGGTCGGACACTACTTTATTTACTAAGATTTCACATGATCGTGTTGAATCGTCTTGCTATTAACCATTCTAGTATATATTCGGAACGCGACCTCCAATGAAAAGAGGACACAGAAATCTTTTTTTTAAGGAATCAGGGGTTTTTACCACTTCTAATCGAGTTGACTTTAGAAAGTTTCTACCTAATAAAATTCAAATACACTTTAGTTAGTATTTGCCATAAATTACTAGTAGTGTATGTTTCTTCGATTAGTGATTTAGGCCAGTTTTTTTTAAGATACGGAGTAAAAAGAATTAGACTAATGTGGGTACCTACGGTTTTATTCGCGAGATATAAGATCTGTAGAGATATAAGATTTACATCCCAGATCAGTTCTATGGACGCCAACCTTTAGCGGTACAGAATATTTTACTAAGGTAAAGAGAAAAATTATCCACTTTTAAATATCGTGATTAAATTTTATAGTTATCTTCAAGCTGAATTAATTGTAGATTAAAAAGTCGTAAAACTGAACTGGATCCGATTGAACAAATTAGGTAATAAATTATTATAGACAGACCAACGTTTTTTAGGATTATTTTTATTACACAGAGTCATGTTTTTACTTTTCTATATATATATTTTTTAACTTTTATGGAACGATTATACCTACATTTACATTTACAAGTATGTAAATTTTTAATGTAAATAAATAAGTACCTTTTCTGCAATTAAGGTTGCTTCCTTTTGTCGGCTTCTGAAATACATTTTATTCTTATCTTTATCAGTTTTCAGGTTACAATAACATGTAAATTGTAAACCTCTTTTATATTTAACCAACCTGTTAAGCCGTTTTAAACAAAGTAAACGATGTATAAAGATAACATTAATCTTTTTAAAAGGAGTTGGTATGATTATATGAACAAGCCTGTTTTTAGCAATGATATATCAAAATGGTGTAGGATAAATTAGTACTAGAAATTATAAAATATGATAATCATTTTAACATGTCTTTCTAACATAAAGCCTTTAAATTGTATATTTGTATTGATTTTTACATTTTAAGACCCGGGTGTGTAAATAAATATTTCACGACAATACACACAGCGCAATCTGGCCGCAATCTGGCCCCAGTCTAAGCACTAGGTTTGTACTAGACAGCGGATATACCTACTACATATAAAATGATGGGTAATGTGTTCCAATCGTGTTAGTTTATTTTTTTTATATTTGTGATGTTTCAAAACAATTCAATTACGATAAATATGACATTATGCGGTTTTCAATTTAATTTCGTCCAAAAAAATAAAGTTATTTTCTCCATGACCTTTCGTCCGGGCTTTTGACCGAGCATCGAACTGAAAGCTCAAACTCCGTCTAGACATCTCTGCACAGCGGGTGATAAACAGCCGAAAATTGCCGATAATGACCGAAAAGTCCCGAATTCCGACTCCATTTAAAACATTTTGCATATCCAAGCATTGCGCATTGGACCTTTTTTTTCTCTTTAACCCTTTTTATACAATAGATTTTCCTCGGAATGTTCCTCAAGTTGAGTCATAAAAAATCACGATCGCAAATAAACTTGAGCCCGCCATTCAATTAAAACTTATGACAGTAAAGTTATATTATAGTTCCGCTATATAAAGTATCTATAAGATATTGCCGTGATATGTTAATTTATTAATGTTTATTCTGTAATTTATTAGCGAAATTCATCCATAAAATTTGATCTAGTTCCGTAACTGTTATTTTTATATTAAAACTCGAACACGAATTATTTGATAGGCGCTTAAAATATTTATTAGTGAAAATAGTAATTTAGAAATTCTTCTCATGAAATTAAATTATTTTTTCTCGTTGCTCTTATTACATTAAGCGTTTTTTTTCTTTTTCAACACCCTAGGTTTCTATTCTTCTCATTATGTTCACGTTTTTGGAGTCGCTTTATTAACGTTTTTTTTTTTAATTTAAAAAGCCTTGAAATTAAAGACATTTTTCGATTTGAATCGCGTGGTTTTTATTACTAAAAATTATTTATTATTAAGTATTTATTATTTATTTATTTATTACTATTTATTATTATTAAAAAGCCTTTCTATCCACGATGTATTTAACCTTAATTCTATATTATTAAGTAGGTACTTACTACTACCTACTATTTAGCGTAACTGAATTCGAGAAGTAACTAAGAATAAATATTTAAATATATTAACCTAAATTAGGTAGAAACTGTAATTTTATACATATATACAGTATTATCAAATAGCACATAAATTATCAAATCCCTTGATAAATATCGACACAAACTATTTCCACTTATCAATGTTTTGAATAACGTATTGTGACAAATTCACTGCCTCTTTTTTTGATAAGATTTCTATTAGGCAAATTGATAAACTATAGGTAATTTTTAAATCTTTATGACCACGATGTTAAATCTCAAAATTTTGAATTTTCAAGAGAAGAACTGGCGTCGTTTTTTATTTGTTTTCGCTTATATATGGACGAAGTGCGAGTGTGTACAATTTACTCAAATGAAACTATACAAGTACGCTGGAATTAGTATACCATACAAAATGACATTAGATCTTTGTGCCGCACAGTAGAACAGCGCAACATGGCGCAGATCAAATAGGCACAAAATTCAGTGCGCTATGACCTGCCCAGCGACTTGTACCATGGAGGTCAGTGGTACAATTACAGATATTCGTCGTAAGACGACATAACAAGAGACGGTCGCGCCAGCTCTTGAAAATATACCTATATAGTGTAACTGTTTATCTATTCTGTGCTATATAGTCGAAAATGAGTACCACATTTGACGTTAAATTATTTTTGTTTCAGATGGATCGAGCTTGTATGGAAATATTAAAAGGTTGGTTTCTTTTAGCAGCTCTATTAATTTACTAGAGTACCTACTTAATAATTATGTTTTTACTAAATAAAAATGCACTAAAAGTTGGGTAATACATAAAATTTTAACTGGAGACAGACACTCCCTGTGTTTGAAATCTAGAAAACCAGTGACGGGGGCAAACGACGACGCGGCGCAAAGTTATGTCTTCATTAGTTTTAAATTTAAATCTAACTAGCTGGCCCGGCGAACTTCGTACCGCCTTTCAGAGTCTTTCTGAGAGATTTTCTTAATATTTTTTTCCGTAAGAACCTTGTACAGAGTATTAGAAAACTACAAAAAAAAATCAGCCAAATCGGTCAAGCCGTTTTCATGCTATGTCGTGACAACGGAAAACGGGTTTCATTTTTATATATATAGATATGAAATCGTACAAAAAAAAACCAAAAGTAAAACTACGACGATATTCCGAATACGAAACAAGTAACAAAACAGTAATTTATTAACATAAACATTAATAATAAACATTAATTTCAAGTTTCAACGGATAAATACAAGTTTATGTCGACTCTACATTAAACCAGCGTCCATTAATACAACACGTACAAAGTTTTAGTTATTGAATTAATTAAGTTCAAGTACAAAAGTTCGGGGAGCTTATTTGGGAAGGTTTCGGTGTACAAAAATTTGATAGGCTTTCGGATGAAATTTGTTAGAGTTTATCAAAAGATCTTTTTGCGTAGTTTTTGCAAGAGATTGGACAGGTTTTTTTTTTTCATTTTACGTTGAAATTAACACACATACCTACTAGAACAGACCATGAACAGAAGGCCTGGCATTGAAAATTCTCAATATCATATCTACATATTATTTTTTACAATAAAAGCAACGAAAATGATCTCTATATATTCTGAATAAATATATAGAGATCATTTTCGGTTCCTGTTTCAATAAGTAAGGGTTCAGTCACGGTGTGAGCGGGCGGGCAGTAAGAATTAAAATTGCTGCGAAAAAGGCGGATCCACCCGGCTGTTCCTATGTTCACATGCTTAAGAAGCAGTGTCTTAAGAGAACCATCGAGAGTTTCCGCTGCCCGCTCTGCTTGCTCTGTAACTGAACCCTAAAAATTTCATCCCACGGACACAAGCATCACTAAGCCGCGATCGATTCTCAATTTCTATCTATCTATCTACTTCTAGTTATAATATTATAAACGCAAGTATGTATGTCTGTATGTGAATTTGTTTCTCCTTCACGCAAAAAATTCTAAACCGATTGTGATGAAACTTCGAATATGGAGCTGGAGACCTAGAATAACACATAGGTACATTAGCAGTAAGTTTTTGTTTTTTAATTTTTTTGGTGCAATAAAGTTTTTATCTATCTATCTATCTATCTTAGGTATGCTACTTTTATTCCGATAATAAATAAAATAAATAAATAAATAAATAAATTCTGTGAACAACACACAGCGCCATCTAGCCCCGTGGTAAGCGACTAAGCTTGTGTTACGGTGACTAGACAACGGATATAATACTTATATTTATTTTTCTTTTGTAAATACATACATATTATACATAGAAGGACACCCATAATACTACAAGATTAGGACTCACGCGGGGCATTTCTAATATCTATATAAGTTGTAGGTACCTACTATTACTTATTCTGCGGTACAAGTTTAAAGCGCGCTCCACACAAGATATTAACATCATTGCAAATGTCTATGTTGACACAAGCAGTTTGAATCAAAACACTAGGTAGTACTAGTACGTGCTTCGTGATTCAGCAGTTGGCTTACATCGTGGTAAAACCACTAAAGGGAGTCTCGTAAGTTTACAGATAGGTAAGTAAGTATATCGCTTAGTGGGGGCGGACGGGGAGCGAAGGCATTAATCGGAGGCTTTACGGTTGGAATCTGAGCCGCAGACAGCCACTCGAAGTATTGAATATACGTACCCAGCTACATTGGAAATGTACATATAAGATTCTATACTTTAGGTACCTGTCTATGTTGGATTTTTTATCTGTGTTTAGATATCTGTGGTAATAATTGTCTTATCTAACAGCACATAACCTTCTGACATGTATGCATGCAGCATGCATTCATGCATGTAGCATGACCCTATGTTTTAAATTTAATTTCTGGGGATAAGGGGGCGTCCATAAATTACGTGAGGTGTTTTTTGAAATTTTCTGTCCCTCCCTCCCCCCCTGGTGAGATGTCGTGAGATTTTATTCAACCCCCTCCCCCATCCTCCAATCTCACGTGAGATTTTTTAAAATGTGGGTTTCTTACGTAAACGCCAACGCGTTTACAAAAGTTATTGTTATTGTAAAAATCAAAAAAAAAAATTGCATCGTGTAAACTGTAGAGTGTGTTCAGTTACTGGAGCAGTAAAATACAGCTCCGGTAGCAGAAATTTTTTTTCGGTGTGTACAATCTGGATTAAATGGACCAAAATAGTATACTTTTTTTTTGTTACAATTAGAAAAAAAATTGCGTGATATTTGCCGAGACCCTCCCTCTCACCAACGTAAGATTAGATGAGATTTGACTCGACCCCCTCCCCCCCTTAAACATCTCACGTAATTTATGGACGCCCCCTAAAATGTATCTACCTATTTATTTCGTTTCCTTATTTTCCTTATTTTCTGTTTCTTTTGTATTTTTTTTATTTTGTATTAACTTGGTTCCTCCAATAAAGCACTCATATATTTATCTATTCAATCTAGTTTGCCAAAACTGTTTTTTTTTTATTCGAGGGTTGTAAGGTTTCCAGGCTTTCCAGGTCAAGATTTTCAATTAGGTTTCTCCTGTAGGTAGATAGTAGGTATACTAATATATAGTAGGTACACCTACTAATATAGAATGTGATAATTAGGCTTTTATTCTATTTTAACACTTGTTTTTAGGGTTCCGTACCCAAAGGGTAAAAACGAAACCCTATTGATATATTACTGAGACTTCGCTGTCTGTCTGTCTGTCTGTCCGTCTGTCACCAGGCTGTATCTCATAAACCGTAATAGCTAGACGGTTTTTATAATATCGTTGTCAAAGCTCTAAGAGGTTAATAAACAAATAATCGTAATTTTAAGCTAATTCAAAATTATGCTATCGGTAGATAATCTTCAAATGTTTTTTAATGACAATTTAAATAACTCAAAGCAAAGGAACCGTACAAAATGCAAATCCGATAATAAAATGTAATTAATTAGCTTTCATTGATAAGATATTTTGGCGAAAATAAGTTGCTAAACGTTATCGGCATTTAACTTTAGAGAAAAAAAATAAGTTTCCCATAGTAATTTTTGCAAACGTTTTCTCTTCAAAGTTCTCGAACAGTGAGAAAGAGTAGTACTCGCTAGAATCGAAAGAGCTCTCCCAAACTGGAAATATAATTTTAAAGATGGCTGACGCTCTCGCGCTACCCCGACCCGCACCCCTCACCCTCCACAGACGCAGCCTAAAATATTATGCACCCAAAATCCATTGTCTGTTGCTATGACAACGGACCGCTCGATACTCCACACTCAGTGCCGAACGATCAAAGTACTGGTATCTCGCTCGCACTTAGAGCAAACAGATGCTGGGTATGAATTTACGTGATTGCCGCTCTCACTATGGCTTTGTGCCAACGTAGGGTTAGCAAAGAACTGGTCGAGCTGAATTTGAGCCTGAACCGGTCTTGTTAGAAAGGTTCCAACAAGAATATACTCCTAAGTAAGTATAGGTAGGTACAGCTTACCTAAAGGGTACATTTTGGCATGACCTATATAATATACATTGAACCAAGTACCTTACCATACTATGACAGATGACAGTTTATACATAGAGATATACGTACTGAGCTTCTTAAAGGCATTAGATTACCATAAAAGTGGGGTAATAAAAACTTACCAACGTTATTCGAGCGAATAGGTACGTATTATGAGTTCCATTGGTTATTATACGCTGATATAGATAGGTCTGTTTGCGACTTCATTTCGCAGGAATTACTTCATCATTTCAAGGTTTTCACGACTTTTCCTGAAAAGTTTTTTGGGAAATAATATCTTCACGTACACAGCCTACTGCTATTTTCTTACGATTTGTTCTTAAAATGTACCTATAGGAGAGTGACAAACCGACTTAGGTAATACGTAATTAGATACTTTTTAGATCACTTATTTTTCTTACACTATCACTTTATATTTTTTACACTTGGCCACTCAGACTTCAAAAAAACAAGTTTCAGTTATAACAACCACCAATGCTACCGTGCAAATGATACAGGACAGTTCTAAATTCAAAATACAAATTAGAAAGTCGAGTTTTAAGGGCTGCTATTGGTCAGTTTGAAAAATAGATCCTTTTTTATTCTACCTTTGTGGAGACTTTCTCTTTTTTGTTACAGTTTTATTTCTTCCTGGTTCGTTACCCAGAAGGGTTGACTTTCACTTAAAGAACAATAGGCGATGGCGCTATTGAAAATTTAAAGTTTTTTATCTCTGGATTTTACCTACTTTTTATGGGTTTTAATCATTATTGACAAAAACATTGATTTTTATTTAAATTGGATTAAACACCTATTGCATTATGTTGTTGATTTCTAGATTTATTGAACCCTAATTACAAAATGGACTAAAAATTATTTTATTCTTCTATCTTTCTTAAGTATTGTAAGCAGTAGCTTACATTATCTATACAATACCTATCATGTTAATAAAATTTTTGTTTTTTTTTGTGTTTTTAAGTTCTAAAATAACAATACGTGTATTCTTCTCTACCTTTGTTGAGCAAAAGCTCGAAAACGTTACTTTTTGGCTATGCAGTTCAACTACTATTACAAAGATGGCGCTATTTAAAGTTTCTGCAATGCAACTTTCGTAGCAAACTTTTGTGTAGTTTTTTTAAACTGTGAATAAAATTTGTTTATTTTTTATGCAGAAATAAAACAGTTTGTGTATACTTACATTCTTTTTTTTGTTTAAAACCTTAGGGATATTTAATAATGATATAGGAAGCAAATAAAATCGAGCCTCACCTACGTATTTAATAAAAATAAGTTTTCGTTTATAAAAACGAATGTTTTAACTAATTTTCTCCTTTGTAGTATAAGGTAAGCATTAACATCTTTTCCTTTATTAATTTTTACAGTTAATATAATAATAATTTAAGACAAAGGACTTCCATTAAAGCGTAAAATTATCTACTGTGGTATTGAAGTCTAAGGCGACAATTAAAAAAAAAGAAAATTCTATTTTTAAGAAATAATCTGACTAAATTTATTTAGCTCCTAATTTATATGTAAAAAGATGCCCTTTGTAGTCGCCTTTGTATTATAAGTACGAGTAAAACGTACGCAGAATAGTTGACAGTATTCTTGGATCTAACAGCTGTTGTTGGCGGGGTCTGAGACTTGATCATTGGAAGTATTACGAGGTCTAATATTTCAAACAAATTCTATATGGAATAAGCCAGAGTTTTCATGCTCTTTCTGTAGACACGTTGGTAGAGGAAAAAGAGTAAGTAATCTAAATTATACCCTATTTCAGAAACTTAAATCTAAAATGTAAACAAAAATCCCATACATTTATTTGAAAGAGACAGCTCTTAATTTACTTTTTCCTTTAAAATTGACAGTTTACATTTTTGATATAAGTTTCTGAAATAGGGTCTATAATAAATAATAAATAAATAATAATAAATAAATTCTGTGAACAACACACAGCGCCATCTAGCCCCGTGGTAAGCGACTAAGCTTGTGTTACGGTGACTAGACAACGGATATAATACTTATATTTATTTTTCTTTTGTAAATACATACATATTATACATAGAGGGACACCCAGACCAGACACAAATATTTATTTTTTAAGCATAAATACTTGCACCCGGCGGGAATCGAACCCGCAACCTCCTGCATTGCAGTCGCGCTTTCGCACGACGCGCCACCGAGGTCGTCTATGTAAACAGGTTTAAGTTTTTATTTCTTTACTTAGTCTGTATTCAGTTTCAAAGCAGATATTCTGTATCTTGTCTATTAATTAACTACATAGGAAGGCACTTACTGAACAAATTTTCATCTAATTTCATAATTCCAAAGGATGTGAATGTAAGTAAGGCCCTCGAGTCCCATAATATAACGTAACTTTAATTTCTTGCTGAGTATAACTTCGCCTTACCCACTGCTGTAGAAAGCTATTTAAATGCTATAAACTGAAGATTGCTCCCGTTTCGACTTAGAATATTCATGTTTTTGTGTAGGTAGAGCGAGGAAATTTTAAGAATTTTACCACTCACTTTGGAAAAAGGTTTCTTTCGTATTAGTTCTTTTCGTTAAATTTAAATGTAGGTTTGGTATTGACTTTTTTTCGGGAGTATCGTATTAGGCTACTAAAAGGGCTCTGGGTTCAATTGAATGACAAATTTGTAGGTAGGTAGGTAGGTAATCACATTGCTTTTCAATTATAGATGATATCTATGAATAGGATATTGGAGTTCTTTAGAATGCTGCTGTTTTATGTCGAGTCCCGTGGTTTCACCCGCGTAAGTCCGGATCCCGAGGGATTATTAAAAACCCTTTCTTTGTAGATACCTACACACCACAAAGTACGCACTCTCCAAATTTCATGTTTTTAGGACCAGTGGTTTGGGCTCTGCGTTGATATATAGGTCAGTCAGGACTTTGAATTTTATATGTATAAGTAAAGATAAAATTCAAGTTATAGTTTAATAATATTCTATCAACAACAATGGGAAGTAATTTTAATAATCAACATGTCTTTTTTTCATAGTGGTAGCCATTTTAAATTTATTTTAGTAAATTTCCAAGTAAAATATTTTCGATCTACCTTCAATTTTGATACCAATTTACTTACCGAAGTTTTTCATAATAAACCTAAGTTATGTTCGTAGCACTTTCAGGAGCAACCTGCTTGGAGCCACTCGGTGGAAGTCAGTTGTCATTGATGATAGTACAGGAGAAGATATTTAGTTATTTTATAGTCCACAAGACCTTTCCTGATAGATCTATGAATATGCTAGTTATACCACGTTGTTCCGCGTGGAAATATCAGTTTTTTTTGCCAAGTTTCGTCGAAAGTGAAATAACTTGACAGAAAGATTAACTTTAATTCTAATATTGTATTCTAGGTTAGAAACCAAACCCTTTTGTTGTTTGACTTTTGAAAATTCTAACTTTTTTTAAATTTTTTATTAGTCTTTTTAGTATTTAAAGTAGTAATCCAAACTATTTGAAATATGAGTAAATCTAAGTATCAGCAGATTTTCGAACAAATGTAAACATAAATTTCTTTTAATTTTTGTATGTAAGTCCGACTTGCGTGGTCTAGTTGGAACGGACGTTGGGGTACCGACCCAAAGACGCGAGTTCAAGCCTCGCCGCAAGTGAAAATTTTTGAATGCTATTTTTCCTTTAAAATAAATTTTCTAAATGTAAACATAATAATTAAGAAAAAAAGTTCTGATTTTCAAAAGTCTTAGAGCAAAAGTTGTTCTTCTAAACGTCTAAAACATGAAACACGCTGTATAGAGCAATAGTATTCATACAATTTTGAAGTTCTAATTCTATTTATTTAGGAGTAACTAACCAACCACTATTTATCCCTTATAATGTTTGCATTTTATCATCAGAAACCTAGCTAAGCTATATACCTATTAATGAGTAGAAGATAAAAGATACCTATCTTTAGACTTTAGGTTTCAAACTAAATTTTAGCGAACTTTTTGTATCTCATTAAGTTTAGATATTAATTTTGAGATAATAAGTACCTACCTGCTGAACTTAGTCCCTACGTCTACGTGATCTGAATATAAAAGTTTAACAAATAAAAATCGTTTTTTTTATTTGGTTAAACTTTAAATAACTAACCTAACCTAGCCAAATATTATCTACTTGGATTTGCAATAAAACAAAGGCTTTGAAAATTGTATCTTTATTTAGAAAAAAAAAACACTTACCCCTTTAGATTACCATTTTATGTTAGATAAATAGGTACAACTTATAATAGCATTGTAAACTAGGTGTAAATTTATTCATTACTTTTACAAATTTCAATAAGGTAATAATGTACTTTAAGTTATATTATTTAGCACATACTTAATTTCAAACAAACAATACTTGTTTATTTATTGATTATTTAAAATACATAGCTACTTAACTAAGTAGGTATGTATTTTAAGTAATTACATAAAATATATTATTAAAAACATCTAAAAATACCTACCTACTCTTACAAACTTCGACAAAAACATAAAATTTAATGACACATATTTTTACCATTTACATCGAAAATCAAAACAAATACATGCCTACTTATTCTAAGTTATTCTAATCTCAAAACCAGAGTTGTTACAAGGAAATATGATTAAACAACGAAGATCGTGAAACCTAGCAATTATACAAAAATACAGATATTTTATTTTCTAAATTAACAATTACAACATTTTTTTTTAGGTTAATTTACTTTTAAGACTAAAGTTAAGAAGGAGACTTGAAACTTGAAGACTTGATTGAAGATCGAAGACCATCGATGGGCAGTGTCATCTTCTGTTACGTATACTGAAGGTATACCGGAAAGAATCAGGCACTCAGGATACATTCAGTATACGTACAGAAGGCGACGCGTTATCTTCTCTCCTCTTCTCATCTCTTCTCTACTCTTCACTCCAAGGACTACCTGAAAAACTGAAGAAGAACATAAAAATCAAGGTATATGGGACTAAGTTTCGACGCCAACCCGATTACAATTTCCCAAGAAAAGTTAGCAGCAATAGGATACGATTTAAATGTGACTTTCTCACACAATGTTCCCTCGCAATATCCTAAAAGCACAGACCGATGTAACTCACGGCCTGACTCCCCTCTCCCAGAGGAGGTACACCTATAAAATAAAGCAACCGATTTACAACACGCTTGGGTTTTCAAGTCGAAAAGGGTAACACTGATAGCACATAAGTTCCGCTACTGTAACGCAACCAGTAAAGTTGAGAAGTTATGTTCTAAGTAAATACGTCGACGCACCTAAGACTTTACAAATTCGCGAAATCAATTGTCCCCATCGACCAATAACCGACTTTGAAACGTGCAAATTTACCCGATTGGTTTGCAAAAATTATTTTCGCAAACCTGCCGGCCGGTAGCGATGCAATCCTTTGTTTTTTACAAGGTATCCGTCACTACAGATGCCTGCAAAGCCTTTTGTCCACCGGCCTTTGTTGCACATAAAAGGATAAATTACAATAGCCAAGTTCGACCACCACTCGTAAAGTTAACTAAAGAATTTCTGTATGCACGAGGGACAGAATAGACGTGAAAGGGCGTAAGGGTGCATTATATTCGTAATTTACGACGCAAACGAACATAATACCGGGCCTGCATTATTGATTGTGATGCACAAACGTACTCTAAAAAATATTCACTGGGACTCGGTGACGTGAATCGTGGTGTGAGATGAGCGCGAGCGTGAAATGCACGTGACTTACCGGTCCGGTCGGTCAGCTGTTCGCGTCGCGGTCGTCCGGTAAGTAAACATTGACGGATGACGGATGGGGTAGCGCGAGTGAGGAGCGTGTGAGCTGAGTCGGCGTCGACGGGCGTCTGCCGGTCTGGGCGTCGGGGCGCGCGTCCCGGCCCGCCATCGATTACCGCCCTCGGAAAACCGGCGCGCGCCGCCCGCACTCTCACCGATGCAAGATTTTCATTACATACGCCATGATCGTTGTTATTTGCACCCCGTAATGTTTTTTGATAGTTTGTTTAGGCCTCGTGACGGTTTACATTATAACTATTTACATACATTTAGATAGGAGCTCGCGAGAGGTTATTAAAGTAGGCATGTGTGGATGTTGATAAAAAAGTCGATATTTATCCGGTGGTTTGCGCCACCTGTTCCTGTTATCCGGGTGATTGCCGTTCCGTCCTGCGGCACCGCTCTGCAGTTTTAATACCAACATGACCGCTTTATGAATACTCGCCTACGAGGCTACGATCAAATTAAAAAAATAAATAAACTTGGTAAGATTAGAGTTGTTTCTTCTTATAAGTAAAGCCTTTATGCTTTGTATAGATATCAGAGAAACATTTGGCACCCTAAAATTAAAAAAGTTTGCTTTCTTTGGATTCTACGTACATTTTCATTATTCTTGTAGGTTATCTAAGTTAACCCAGAAACAGCTTAAATTTTGTAGGTATTTACACTAATATTATAAAGAGGAAAGATTTGTATTTTTGTGTGTGTATGTCGTATGTTTGTAATGAATAAACTCAAAAATTACTGGACCGATTTCAAAAATTCATAGGCTACTTTTAATCCCGATATTCCCACGGGATCAGGACTTACGCGGGTTAAACTAGTCTAATATAAAATTCATGGATACGTATACAAACCTACCAAAAATAAAGTAGGCAGTTAATCCTAATGTAGGTATAGTTAGGTACCTAAGCTAACTGTAGACTCAAAGTAATTTTAGTTTAATAGCTTGTCAAAGCTCTTTAACAAAAGGATCAAGGCCTTAGTGAGCCATTTAGTGCCAATTAAAATTGTTTTAGCTTATAAAAGTGAATTTCAAAATTGGCCAATTTTCCAATTAGTCGACATCTGTTTACGTATCCACGTAGGTGTTAATAAAAGGCAACCAAAATGTTGTTAAGCTTTCAATTTTGTTGTAAAAATACTTTGGTAAAAAAAATATAAAATAAGATTCCACATGTTAGGAAATTAGTTATTTTTTCCTAGACACATGTAATAAGTAAGATTCTCGAATAATGACAAATTTTAATGATTTGGAATGTTTAAGGAATATTTAAGTTGTTAAATTATGTTTTAACGAAAATGGTATAAACTATGAATGAGGTAGGTATTTAAATCTGCAAGTTGGTACATAATACTAAACATTATTTATAAAAGTTAACTTAAGAAATATTATTCGAAATTACATGAAACACGAAGAAAACACGAGACATTTTTTTCTTAATTTCGAATTACTAAATTAAGAACTAGTACTCATGGCAAAGCGGTCTAACGCGGTGGGTCGGTTTACCAAAAGTCGCGGGTTCGAATCCCGCCGAGTACGAATTTATGGAAGCGTATTTTTATTAACAATATTTCTACAAGTACAGGGGTATTAAATACAAACTACCATATACCTACCTATAAAGATGAGTAAATACAACCTCTTCGATTTAGGTATCGTTTGGGGGTGTAAGTCGCGAACAAAAGCAATTTTTACTGCGTTCAAAGAGACTGCTTACCTATGACGACGACTTACCTAGGCGACATGGTCGTCAAACGTTTGGCTATCACTAATTAACAGACTGACAGACAGAAGGACAATACAAAACTATGAGGGTTTATTATTGATTGTGAAACCCTAAAAAGGGTTGAATAAGCACCCTTGGTGCTTTAATTTTGCTAGGGAGAGGTGAGAGTAGGAACAATTTTTTTGCACTTTCTGTTCTATTTGAGATATTTAAATGACTTATTTAAGCATACAAGTTAAACTTTAACTTTAAGGTGAAATAAGCTAGACTTGCAGTTTGACCAAAATTTTTTTATAATCAAACACTAAAAACTGAAATTGCTTTCATACAAATGATTTGCAAGAATAATATTGCCTCAGACTGGTAGTGACCAGGAAAACTGTAAAGTCCCCGAAGCACCGGATTTAATTCAAGAAACCGTTAAAATAGTTAAAAAGTACGCTTTAAAATCGCGCAATTTCTTCTAACTCTTTCAATTACCGACAGTTATGCAACAAAGCCTCACCTTGACAAAGACACAGGTAAACTGCGGTTCATTTAACAATAGTTTTAACGGTTATTTTACTATTTTTTAACGACGTACGTTTATTACGAGTTATTGGTTTTTATCTTTTATTGAATACGAAGAACTGTCTAAAATAATTTGTCGCAACTCTTTAGGAATTTGTGGTTTTTACAAACGAAATCGTTTGATTACTATCTCACCTGATGTAATGATGAGGTCTAAGATGTAACATGCTCGTTTGGAAATACAGCAACGGAAATAAAGTTAGCAAAGCAGTCATGGTTGCTCTGTTGTTCATTATCATTAGGTACGTTTGAAATATGAAACCATAAATATAGGAATATTTATAACCAAGTTAAAATTAAATTTAGTACCTATAAGTCCAATTGTTGTATTGTCCTCACTGTAGAGAAATATTAATTGTACCCGATATTAATGAGTAGAATCAGTTAAACCGCCACGTATCATCAACTGTTATTGGCATCTTCCACTCATACCTGTATCCAGTTTTACCAAGAGTAACTGTGCCCCACGGTTTCACCTACGTAAGCCCCGATCCCATTGGGACATCCCTTTGGTTATCTACGAAGTTTCTATCCCAATTGTTTTTGGGAGAAGGAGTAAACATACGTACTAACATTCAAACCTTTATAATATTACGAAGACAAAACAAACATCGAGCAGGCGTAGCTACAACTGGAGCTAATAATCACAAGGTAAACGCGCGTAATGTCGTCAAGTCTAGTCAAAATTTACATTTTATATCCAACATAACCAGAGCCACAAAGTCTGGAAACTTCGGAACATGGTGAGTATTTGCACATTTACCTTCACTCTACGAGCAAAAATTATTCACTCCAGCCCAACAAAAGGTAGGTATATCTGAAAATTCACACCCAATCCAAAGAACACAATAATTCAAAACAAATTTTCTTTCTATTCTACCATCCACACACACCCAACTCACAGCACAGCAACATGGTTGACATCCGAATGACCAGATTGCCTCCGCCAGGGGTGGGACTAAAACGCAAAAAAATGGGGTGGCACCACACGTAGCTCCTAGCCCCTGCAAGCAAAAAATTAAGATTTATACTTGTAATAGTAATAAGAGACAGTATGATATGATTGTGTGAATGTTGCTATACGATGTAGTTATCTTATAATAACATATCGATCTGAGAGCGGCTTGAAACAGTGTTTGATAATAAGTTAGTTTGTAAACTGGTGGAATTTAGTTGAACAACTAAATAATATATCTACCTAAATGAAAATGTAGTTAAGTGTTGTCTTAAGTTGCACAATGTTCAATTCTAAATTGTTCACCGTTCAAGTATTTGATCAAGGACTCTACAGTTTTTATGGCATATCAGTAATGGGCGAACAATGGTATAATTTAGTTTTATTAAATTATACCATAAATGCTTAAAACTTTCGCTTAATGTCAGTGTATAACTAAACTACACCAGTGCAATCTTACAGGCACCGCCAGTGTTCAAATAAAAATTACCAGTGTTTAACTAAATCTCACCAGTTTTGAACTAAATAACATTATTGTGCAAAATGATGTTCAGTCATCAATTAAAATACACCAGTGCACTGTAACTAGCACTACCAGTGTTCAACTAAAATATATACCACCAGTGTTCAAACAAATAACACCACCAGTGCTATAACTAAATAACATTAGTGTTCAAACTGAAATATTCAGTTAATCGACTAAATTACTCCAGCGCACTAGTAACTCGCATCACCAGTGTACAAGTAAATTATACCACCAGTGTTTTACAAAATCTCACCAGTGTTGAACTAAATTGCATCAGTATTCAGCTAAGTAACATAAAGTTCAAAGTGAAAGGTTCAATCAACAAATAAATAACACGAGTACACTCTACCTTGCACCACCAGTGTACAAATAAATAACATCACCAGTGTATAACTAAATTTAACCAGTGTTCAACAACATCTCACCAGTGTTGAACTAAATTGCATTAATGTTTAACTAAATCACATTAGTCTTCAAAGTGAATTGTACTGATAAATAATTTAAAAAATGTAGTAGGTATGTATAGCAATGTTTGCTTATAAAATGTCACTCGCTTTTTAAGCATGGTATGTATGTTGTGTAAATATTTTAAACAAATCCCTGAAAGACACTTTTTAAAATTTTCAGGGTGCCAAAATACTTTTTAAGTCAACTCTCAGATCAATTTTTTATAACAATTATTATTTCAAAAACCTGTAACGATGTCATTTAAGATTTTGTGTTGTGTTTTAAGCTGTTATACCCATGTAGTTTTAAGACTAAGACAAACTACAATTTTGTAATGTTTAATTGAATAGGTATCATTAGGTAGTTGCTCATGTACTATTTAGTTAAGTAATGTAATGTAATAACTTAATAACTTAATGTACTCATTATGTTCTAGTTACTAACCACTATTTATGTAGGTATTTGTTTATGTAACTATAAGTACTTATTTGGCATGGTATTAAGTCAAAGTCATATATACTTAGATAGGCAGAAAGATACGTGTGGGTGATTATCTTTACAAGTTAATGCAACAACAAATCAGTCAAATATGAATGTATAAGCAAACAAAGAAAATACCTAAGTTTTTACATAACTAAAGCACATGGCAAAGTTAAAATTAAGATTATTGTGTACTATTAAACAAATTTGAATAAAACTTTCTGCCTATTTAAAATAAATGTAGGTATAAACAAAGACAGTTAATAATAATTATTAAGTTATAAAAATACAGTAACAGTTTAAATTAAATTAAGTTTCTAATAAGAATATTAACAATAATAAAAAAAAAAATTAGTAATTTAAAAACTACGAAAAATAAAAAAATACAATAAATAATTATTTGTAACTAATAAAACATTATAAAATCAAATAACAAGAAAAACAAAATAAGGAACTTACCAACAATAACAAATCGAAATCGGCTTTTTCACAGCTTCTCCTTTACTTTTCGAGCAAAAACCACGACTAATAATAACCTAAATAATATTTCAAAACTTTATAAAGGCTAAAAATATTTTTTAACGACTGTTTTCCTATTTATTTTTATTATTTACTTTCAACTGTAGGCCTAAACACTGCTAAAGCGGCGGTGACCGTCCGACGGCAGCCATTTTGTGGCGCTGCAGTCGCGTCTCGCTACACTCTCATTGGCTGAGTGACGTCAACCGCGCCATGACAGTCCACCATTGCTACCAACTAGCAAACTCCATAACAACTACTACACACGATTTTCTATCTTACCACCTAGAAAATAACGATGAAACTGAATGAAAATAGTAACTTGTATATTCAAACACGCGCCTAACCTCGTCGGTTCACATTCTTGCCTTGTGAATTATAGCTTTGGAAGCTTTTAAGATGCACCCTAATCGGACAAGGGGGAGCATTTAAAATTCAAGTGAATCGGCTGTGATAGGTTTTGAAGTTTTAATTGCTTGTTGATCTTTGTTATCAATTTAGTTTTGACTTTAGGTACGCTGTAAAACAGGTGAATTGCGAAATAAGAAAACTTGTTTTATGTTTTTTTTCTTTCGCTGTTTTAATTAACGTCTTATACTGACTGTATTTTTAGTTAAATTAGACGATACACTGACAAACTTGTATTTTGAGTTAAAAATTAAAATTAAAATCATTAAGTATATGTAATTAAATAAATAAATATTGCACGACGTCACACACAGCACAAACTAGCCCCAAACTAAGCACTAGGCTTGTACTATGGGTACTAGACTACGGATATACTACAAATTATACTATTTTTTGTTAATACAGATATAATTATAATTATAGTACAGTTTATAATTAGTTAAAAAGGTTATTTCGAATGTAAAAGAAACCAGTTTAAAAAAAATAGAACACGGAAGTGAACCAACTGGCGTTACAATAAATAAAAACGAGACCTCCCATTGAATTCTAAGTACGGCCAACGAAAAGGCATAACCATAACAATTGAGTACCACAGTAACCCATAGACTATTTCGTTACGTAAGTAAGTATCTAAGTACTATTCCTAAAGGGTAAACATTACAACAAAATGACTTTTTCATTATTAACGTAAATTACACCAAATATTCATTTAAAAAAGAAATACCCCACGTGTTTTGGGGGAAAAACGGCAAATCTCATAACAAAAGAAGAAGAAGAGACCTGGAAAGGTCTCGAAACGTTGAGCGTTGTAACAATGCTAAAAGTAATAAAAACCACGCGATTCAAACCGAAAAATGTCTTTAATTTCAATACAACATCGCGAAAACAGAAGAAGAATCTAAATCTCATAACCATGAAAATAATGTGTTTCGTTGTACAGAGAACACAAATATGTAACTTTATCTAAAATTACGCCGAGTATCCATTTAAAAAAGAAACACCCCACGTGTTTTGGGGGAAAACGGCAAATCTCATAACCATGAGAATTACGTGCGTCGTTGTAGGTACAGAGATCACATATATGTAAGTTATGTAAGTAAGTATCTAAGTACTTTCCTAAAGGATAACATTGCGACAAAATGACATTTTCATTATTAACGTACCTAACTTTATCTAAAATTACACCAAGTATTCATTTAAAAGAGAAATACCCCAAACCACGTGTTTTGGGGGAAAAACGGCAAATCTCATGACCATGAGAATTATGTGCTTCGTTGTACAGAGAACACAAATATAACTGAACCTTGTTGGTATTATAGCCAGTAATAACTAGATGGTGGTACAGAAAGGAATTTATGGCCCTACCTTTACAGGGTGCTTATTTTAAATGATATAGTTTCGCTCAAACATCTTTGGGTACGCAATTTACATTCGCTAGAGCCGCTTTAGGTATGTTCTGAATATTTTTGTTTAAAATTGTTTGAGGCAAATTTTGTGTGAATATGAAATGTATTTTTACTTTAACGCTAAGTTCTTGCAAAGGTGAGAGTGAGAAGATTATAGATGTTTTATGGTGTGAAATATTTTATGTTTATTAAATGAAAAAAAATATTCTAAGTACAAATATTTTAAATGTAAAATTTTGTATGTAAGTACACGAGTATGTTTTCCTTTACGTAAAAGCTACTGAACCGATTGCGATAAAACTTGGTAGGTATGCAGATAGCTGTTAATCTGGATTAACATAGAGACTACATTTTATACCGATATCCCGTGGGATCGCGACTTACGCGGGTAAAACCATCACTTAAACTATCCCTATGCAAATTTTCATCCAAATCGGTCGAACCGTTTGACTGTAGAAATAAATTTTAATATACGCACCTACAAACAAACTTTCGGTTTTATAATATTAGTTTGGATATTTAGAATGAAATTAATAAATTATGATTATTACCTTGATCGTTTTATAATTAATGACCAAGGTTTCACAAATAATATTTATGTAACCACCATTAATGTATTCATTATAGATAGAGAACTTAGAAGAAAATTTAAATTATATATCCATAAAATCAAATGACATACAGAACGTGTGACAAGCAGTTTTAGATTTCTCATTAAACGGTCGATTGTTTAACAATTGAAAGGGTATCTAAAAGTAACAGTTTTACATATATAAATTTTATAATTTGTTACAATAAATTTATATCAGTAAAATATGTTCGGGTAAGGGGTGGGCAACATGTGTTGTCTCGAATATTTATGTGATTAATTTAAATATTGGACCGTAGTGCGAACAGTTCTTTTAATATAAAACTCTATATTTATTGGTTTAATCAGGCTTGACTTCTGTTGGAAATTGTATTTTAATATGAGAATATTTAGGTATTTATAATCTACAGATATTTTATTCTGATACATGTATTTACAAGATACGAGTACATGAAACACTTATACTACCTAAGTTTTATATTAGTAATCTGAAACCCATATTTGAAGACTAGTTGTTTCATTTTGAACTAGATGGCGCTTTGTGCACCCGGTAGTTGGCTTTTTATTTTAAGGACGAAGTAGAATATAGTTCGAATAACAATAGTTGTTGTAACGTCTAGTTTAACAACTTTTGTTTTGTGTCTTTTGAACATTTGAACAAAGTATACCTATTATTATTCGAAGTTTTTTATTATATTTAAATCTACTTTATCTCCCGAGTGCTTGCTATCCAAACGTTAGATCTCTGCATAGAAGAATATACACATAACTTCACCTATCACCGCCATTATTTAAAAAAGGCGGTGAAATAGTTCAAATACCAGTAAACGTTCAACAAATCAATCAATACAGATAAATATAATCTTTCAAATGATAAAGGGAGGCATGAACAAAAATGTGTTTTTAAAAGATAATGTAAAGAATAATTATTACCTAAGACTTTTGTGATAATGTTTGTTAAGATTCAAAGTTCAAGTTTGTGAATTGAAAAAAAAATGTCGGCAGCTTAAACACAAAAGATATAACGATACCCAAGTCTACTAATAGGTGTCTAGTCTACTTACAAACATTCTAATATGAACCGCTTCCCTTTGGGTAAGTCGGAAATACCACGCATTGTTTTGTTAATTAATTCCGAAGCAAAATAACGCTTTTGCTTAATAAAATCACTTAATATCTATAATTAAAGTTTCCATTGTCCCAAGATAACCAACTCATATTTAATTTTAACGTTCTAAAATTGAAAATCGACGAAGCTTTGTGCAAGGCTTCGGAATTGAACTTTTCCTCCCTAACCGGTAAAGAAAAGCACATCTTACGATTGTAGGTTGGTACTACCTAGTGGAAAAATCGATATGGTTATACATTCGAGCGTAAATGACAGGAATGGTTCTCTAAATGCATGAACTGCAAACATTTTGCTCCTCGCCGTACCTTCTACCCTATTCTCAAAGATCTTTGAGATAAAATTATCTGTTCAATTTACGATTAGATGCCATGATTAGATTATAGTAGGTATCAAACTTTGGAGTGTGTTACAGGGAGGTTAAATTTACGAACATTCTGTACCTATTTGCTTTCCAAAGTTTAGTCAAATAAATACTCCTAAAGCTCTACTAAAGAAATAGTTTCACGTAGGCACGTACGTCCTTTATCTCTTACGTCATTGTTCACAAAAATATGTTGCAGTTCTCCATAACCATACCTAACATTATCGCCATCAGAAATACCAACGAAAGTAACATCTTGAAGCCAAACGGGTCATTGCACCCACTATTTTTAAGCCACATCTTAACTCAGCGGAATAGAGTCTATTTTAGTCAAGAATTTGATATCAATGTAGACGATCACAGATGCAGATATGTGACGTGTGACGTAGTGACATGAAGTCGAGGTAACCTTGAACTGAGAATGACGGATTCCGGCCTTGCGGGGTCGGCGAACTCTATAGCTATGTAGGTTGTTCTACTATCTACTCGTAGGTATGTAGGTAGGTAAATATACTAGCCTACTTCAATTGTAACATGAGTTTCTTGTGGTTTCTGCTCATCGGAGGGAACGTTCTGAATTCTTACATTCTATGATCGTTTTTATGGCATTACATTTATATTTCAAATTTTGTTAGGTATGTAAAAAAACTAAGTGACTAATATATCTAAGTATTAACAAATCACATCCTGCATACATATTTCATTCATTATCATTATGAATATGATAAAAATAAATATTTCTTAATACCCGATTTAAATATCTTGCTGAAAGCTTTACTCCTCGACGATAAATTTTGTAGATAATAAGTACTTACATAAATATCGACTTGGAGATAGCTGTTGTTCATTCATTTGAATTATGTAAATACCAAAATAGAACTAATAAGGGTGCAATGCAATTATTTTGATAAATAAACAAATAAATTACTTGACATTCCAATATGAATAATATTTGTAGTAATAAATATAAATATTTCCGGTGCAAACTGACATCGAAATGTTTCTTAAGATTCAGTGCTGTCATCCGGTTTAGAAATATTTTACGTTTGAAAAATATTAAAAATATTAATAAAACATCTTACAATTTCAAATCCTTCAACTATAATTTAGAATTAACAAATATTTACTTCTTAGAAAAAAAAATCGAATAAAATTTAAATATAACTCAATCTCTATCAATTTTTTAACTCAATCAGTTTTATTTTTAATTTAGTTTGTAATATTAATTATGTTTTTATAAGTGTTTTTTGATTGATTAAATTACAGTAATAAAAAAATTTAAAAACCCAATCTCTATCAATATTTTATTCGTCAGTATTATCACTTATTGCTATTGCCGTAGATAATTTAGTTTTAAGTGATTACTACGATTTGTATTTCAAATAAAATCGACTTCACACGACTGTTTTTGAATATGACGAAGACACGTCATGGGAGGCTTCACTGTATTCTTTTAAAATATGTCGTAGCTCTAGTATAATAAAGGTTCGATAAGATAAGATCGATTATCGATCGGCTAGATAATAATATGTATAATTTCAAGAAAATCTGTATATGTATATGAATAATACACGACAAATAATTAACTGAAAATTTATTTTTCTAAATAATCACCACTTTATGTTGAAGCTCCAAAATTAATCCTAAGTTGAACAAAATCGACTAGATAGTTTTCATACAGAATTAAGTTCATATTTTTTATTATCTGTTTTGCATTTTAGAAACGCTAAAGTCTGCATAAATTATATGCACATTAACTAAAATATGCGTATAATTTATTTGACTACCTACAAGGTTTCTTTTGACATCCTTTCTGTAGATATTTTTAAGGTTCCATAGTCAACAAGAGACCCTTATAGTTTCTCTATCTTTTTAGTGGTTTTTCTTTGTCACTGTTTCCACTTAATTACAATTATTTTAGTTTCTTCTGTTTTCGCGAAATTGTATTGTAATTAAAGACATTTTGGATTTTTAAAGCGCGTGGTGTTTATTACATTTAGCATTGTTTTTTTTTGTATTGTACCTACTTTAGTTTATCTATAAGTTTTTTATGATATACAATCCTATCCTAATATTATGCTGTTTTGAAAAAAAGTTCGAGTTCTTTCTCTACATATTTCATAAGACCTTTAATTTAGATCCAATAGTGGAGAAACCCTTCAAGGTACATTGAATTTTAAATGCAATCTCTTCGTCGTGTGCAATACATTCACAGACCAATATAGGAGTAAATAACGTATGAAATTTTACAGTACTTCAACGAAGATCGAATTATAATATTCGTGTTAAAACGGGATTATTTTACTTAGTCTCCACTCAGTGGAGTCTCAGTAACATAATATTAGACGGACAGTCTGTCCGTCTGTCTGTCTATCATCAGGCTGTATCTCATTGTTCCGTGATATCTAGATTGCTGCACAGATGCCACTTTAATAACAAATACCAAAAACATAATAAAAAAAACTAAGTAGAGCTCTCATACAAACTAACGAGATTATCACATGTATAAGTCCGAGTCCGATTCGCACTTGGCCAGTTTTTACGCTTCGTAGTTTGATTTTAAGGGCATATATACCTACTAGAAATATTTGAAAGGAAAAATACATCTTCTTCTTATTACACTTAATTGGAAAATCGACCTTCAGACCATTAAATAATTGAAACAATAGAACCCTTTACTACATAGTTACACATCATTAAAACACAGGTATTGGATCGTTACTTGTAAACAACAATTACTTATACCAATAAAGATGACACAGTTTGTATTCATTAGGACTGATTAGTTCAGTTACAAGACAATTGAACGTGTTTAAAATGCATAACAAATGAGAATTTAGTCAATTTAGTAGGTATTTATTCACTCAGACATATGGACGCTCAATATTTTTTATTAATTCCTTATTTTACTAGCAGTGACTTACAATCGAGTTAATTTAAAGATGCTTCCCACAGTTTAATAAATCAGTGAAGTGAAAATAGGTATCACGTTTTATTTTTATTTTCTGTGTGATGGCTTGCATAATTTTACCAAGAGATTGAGCAAAACAAAAATGGAATAGAGGTTACATCTATGGAACTAAAAAAAAACAATGTTGAAAATTCGCTTTTCAAATATATTTTAGTTACATATGTGAGAGCCTTAACTTATACTACAGTAATTTAGCTAATAGATACCTAGCTGTGCGCCTCGGCGCTGTACAATGCTTTACCCACACTCTTTTTTAAGGTTAAAGTTTAGGTAAGGTTTAAATGGCTTTTCTTACTATATGTTATCGACTAAACCCAACCAATATGTTATCGATAGTGGCGCCGTCAACGTATAACTACGAGACAGTGTCAATGGTAATATGAGTTTATCACTGTTTACAATCACAGCTCAGTCAGTTGGTAATATCTATCTAGGTACTCAATATTAAATTTCACTACTAGGTATACATATAGGTACTGCGTGATTATAGATTTTGACAGAAACACAAGGAGTTACGATTCAATAGCAGGTAGGTAGGTACTAAATATTCTACATACCTATCGCGAAAACTTAAGAAAATATTATTCTTTATGGTTTCTTAACGTTGCGGCCGAATAATGCTCGTCAGGCTGCTCTCGCGCTGCAGATGTCCTATAAATTCGTCTTTAATTATTTAAGATATTTTAATATGACAATCTACATATTCCATACATGTTCTATTTCTATTATATTAGGTATATTGTTTTTTTTGTATGTAATGGAAATAAAACTTAAGAAATTAAAACTGTTATCGTCGATAGAAGTGTAAATATCTTTAATAATGACCGTTAATTATGCTTTAAATCCAGTTAGTCGTCAACAAGTCGCGTGACGTGATATGTCGAGATGCTTCGCTCATCGGAAGACTTGTCCCCTTGCCAAATATCCCAGCTGTGGACAGAACGCCAACTGAATACTTGATTAAATCGACGTTATTGTTTTCGTTTTTTTAGTCCTCATTTTTTCACTTTCGTTCGTCTGCCTACCTTTTGAATTTTTCATGGTGGTGCCTCCGTATGAGATTTTATGACCGACATGCCTGAAGTGGTGATTCTTATTCGCCCAACGCCTCTTACAAAGGAAGTTGTGGCAATTATATCGCACACTTTAACATAGATTTCGTACCCGGTTGAATGATCTGATTATAGTAAGTTCGGACTGCTTATAAGTCTAATTTAAAATAAATTAAATAGTACCTACCATACTTGAAATTCAAGCAATTGTCGTATTCTACAAACTAAGTTATTCTAAATTGTCCGATAACACAGAGTTTATGGCACTTTGCTTATCGAATAGTATACTTATTCGCTATTTAGGTAAAACATCGTAACGCAGTCAAAAAACAATATATTTACGTGACAAAACAGATACGAAATCACGTTAAACCGTAGAATAGTAACAACAAAACCCCATAAAATGGTCAATTAATAGAAAATTTCAAGTATCGTGACTGTTGCCATATCACCTTTAAAATACGCGACATAGTAAACCTTGAAGTTACAAAAGCGTTTTTGTCTCTGTCGCTCTAATAGAAATTCCACAAAGGGGGGAAGAACAAAGCGAATCTGCAGTTTTGTTTATTCAATAAAACGCATTTATAATAGTAAAAACATTACTTTATGATGGTACGATGCACATATTTACAGGTGAAAGAATGAAAATCAATATTTTCATAGCAGAATCGACGAGAATGTAATACGTTAGGTTAGGTACGTCTGGATAGGGACACAGAAATAACTTACCTACGTAAAGAAGACGTAAATAATTGTGGATTTAAAGTTGTTTACCCATTCCGAACGCAGTTAACGTAGGTAATGAAAATAATTATTAGGAAATCGAAGCTTAGAAAAAGCTAAATTAAACTTAGAAGATTGTAGCGGATATGAAGGGAATGTTGTTGTTAATCCCATGAGCGGTGTTGGTCTACTGGTAGATACTGCGACTTTCATTTTGAAGGTCGTGGTTTCGAATCCTGGCTAACCAGTGCCTTTTTCTTTAAGAAATATTTAAGTGCGCTATTATTGACATCGTTCTTACGGTGAATCAAAACATTGGGAGGACTACGGCTTAAAAAGTCACGCAAAAAGCCCGAGTTATAGAGCTAGTTGCGGAAACACACAGTCAAAAGTAAGTAAGTAATCCCATTGAACTGTTCTCAGGAAACGACAGACAAAAACCATTTTACAATAATACTCATTAATAAACGATTAAATAAAAATAAGACTCCAACGAATCAGGTTTGGGAAAAACTCCAGTTAAGGATCCGAATATACTGAGACAGCGGAATGTAAGTTCAATTCGAAGAACTTTTATAAGATCATTTTATTTTATGACTCTGCTAACAAATTTAGTTCTTATATCTACATTACTTAGATTTATTATGCAGTCAATATGTTCGAGCGTTTAAGCCGTTTTCTCAGGATAAGGGAACTGATGTAGGACGTGCAAATAAACACGGTATTTTTATAGCCGCAAACCTTTATATAGTTGCGGTCGATTTCACCTTTTTATCTTCACAGAGCGGTGTTTGCTTTATCTTAAATAAGGAAAGGTGCGTCGAGGGATAGCGATGTAAACTATTTGACGCTACGATACAAGACAGCCTTAACTTTGACGATCTCGATGGCGATGGCGTAGTGGTTGAATAACTTTACGTTACACTAACCTTTAATAATTAAACTGTCTAGGTACCTATAGTTCATATTTTTAATTTGAAACTATAAGCTGACGTTTTGGTCATTTGTATTTGACATTTTATTCTTCGATTCTAAGATTCACTTCTAAGATGTGTCAAATCATAGTCAATAAAAATGCAATGTAGGTATACCTACCTAAAAAATTTTAAGCTAACTTGAAAATTTAATTTGACCTACCTATGTCAAAAACCTATTTACATGAATTTGGTAATTGATGTAAAAAATAATGTCTATGTTAAATATTTACCTAGTTCAATCTATACTGAAAGAAAACCAATGACTGAAATTATATAGGTAGGTATCTAACTAATGGCTGATGTAAAGACTGGACATAGTTTAAGTCTCTACCACAGTTTAAATAGCAATTTAGAACTCAGTCGCGGTGTAGAAGTTAGGATGAATCATTAATCCTTTTGAAACACCAAATTGTTAAAACTAAGTTTAGAGGACTTGAATGCATAAAGTCAGTACTTGAAACTAGTGCCCACACGAACCCAGTTTGCAATTCATCTCTGGGTTACTGTTACCCATAAAAGTATTGAGGGGAAACGTGGCCCATATTACCCCCAAAGATGCAATGTATTTTCATATTAAATTTCTTCAAAATCAGTTCAGTGGTTTCGGAAATTACCCCCCTCATACATACTTCCGTGCATGTTACCAACGTTACCTCCTTATCTTCTTCTTTCTTCTAATATATAAAATTTCCATGTCACAATGTTAGTTACCGTACTCCTCCGAAACGGCGCGACCGATTTTTACCAAATTTTATATGCGTATTCAGTAGGTCTGAGAATCGGCTACTATCTATAATTTATAAGGCAAAACAACGTTTTCCGGGTCAGCTAGTATTAGTATAGATAGAAGAAAGCGCAGCTCTCACAGGGGCTGGAAAATTTATATGTGTTAGGTAACTGTATTATAATTAACACTTTCTTTATTAATAAAACATCTATGACCTACTCAACAATAAGTTTATACTACAATGAATCTTCGTAGCGTCGTATCTTTTGATCATTCGCATCAAAATTTTACGACTAAACCTGAAATTTTACGAGCAAAGTATAAAGATAAAGTTAAACATTATTAACAATGCAGATCTAAACGATTCACACGTTATAAAATATAATTGTGTTAGTTATAAATTTATAAACAAAGGATCTACCTTGGTATGGTTTTTAAAAGTATTTATGAATGATGGGGTAACTATCTGAATAACTATCTTCTAAAACAAATCCCTGTTTAAATTTGGATTAGAAAACAATTAAAAATAAATTTCGTTTAGAAAACAAAGTAAAAAAAATCTGTACATTATGGATTATTGTCATACAAATTAAAAGAATAGGTATTAAATTAATGTTAATGGTCCTTAATTTCAAGCTAGGTATGTATGGTAAATCGTTTTTGGTATGGTAAATAATTTTGTTTTAATTTCATGAATCTGCTGTTTTTGGTGTGTACAATGTAGGTACGTAGGTACATGTACAATGGCTGTACTATTCTACTGTTTAACGGCTGGCTGATATAAAGTATGAAGAAGCTATACCTACTATTAGGTTTAAGGTCAAGCACACTACTTCAAGATCTAGTTCTAGTTGATCTCAGAACCTCGTCTTTACCTATGATCATATAAGAGAATTATTGTAAAATGCTGATTTTAATCATGTAAGGGGAAAAAGACTCACTGTACGTTATTGCCTAAAGATGCCGCTTAAAATCGTAGACTATCTAATCGCCCCATCACATTTTTTAATAAAAAGGCGAAAATTCTTACTTTTTCCGACCAAAATACAATGGCATTTTCATTTCCCAAAAACATGTAACCCAAAGGAGCCGAAAGATCGTATCTTGTTGTTGTAATTCAAATTAGTTCTTTATAGAACTTACACATTTGTTTGTTCCCGAGAATTTTTTGATTCGATGAGAGATCGTAAAATACTGCCCCTTGCGTCATAAAATCAGCTAAGGTTCTGTCATAGGAATTTGGTCTTTATGTTTTACGTCACAGGTATTATGTCACTGTTGATTTCATTTTAGGGTTCCGTACCTAAAGGTTAAAAACGGAACTCTATTACTGAGACTTTGCTGTTTGTCCATCTGTCACAAGCCAGGCTGTGTCTCATGAACCGTAATAGCTAGGCAGTTGAAATTTTCACAGAAGATGTATTTCTAAAAACAATATACCTAAATCAAATATTTAAGAGGGTCTCTCATACAACAAACGCGATTTAGGTACATGAAAACGCAACGATACCGCGATGTATTTTTTCAACTAGCGCCATCTTGTTATGCGAGTAATAACGTTTGCGTTGCGTTCACGAATTAGTGTGTTCTTATGTTCACTTTAGGGTGCCGTACCCAATTGTGATAGTGGTACGGAACCCTTCGTGTACGAGTCCGACTCGCACTTGGCCGGTTTTTTTACTTGCATTGTTTTACGTCTTTTAAAGGGTTTACTGAGTTACGTAATATAACTATGAACGGTTTTGTTAGAATACATTTTAATAGAGCAGAAATTTATGATCTATTTGCGGTGACATTTACGGTTGATGAATGATCTTCACTGCTACTTTTCGTCCGGGTAGTTTAACTTAATATTGACTTTAGATCGCTTAATTTGTCTTCGTATGGTGTAATTTAATGTTACGAGTCTTAACACGTTGAGTCTAGAGGGCAATGGATGTCATACTGACATTGTTTGATTTTAATACTTGACCCCCTAACTTATGAACGATGATTAAAACCTGCGTAAACTAGGTATATACCTATCGTTTGTCTTTTACTGTCACATAAAGTTTAGAAGTTGATAGACGGGAACAAACGTTACTTATCTAAGTCATCTGTTAGTTATAGTTTGTAAGTAAGGGAGTAAATAAATATGTCACATCGGAAATAAATTTTAATATTATAATCGATAACATCAATCGACATTTAAAATAATCAAAATGGGTTGTATCGCTTTGTACGAGATATTTTTCATGGAAAATCTCTGTCTATTCCCATTTGGGAAATACCCATTTCTATGATTTTATATGAAAACCATTTTCAGAATACTACACGAGCGTACGTGGCAAAAAGAATGCCACTAAACCAATATATTGAAATTGCAATACAAGGCAAGTTCTTTCATTAGGGTTGGAAAATAAAAACAATACAAGTGAAAAGGGTATCGGATACTCTGCGCATATTCGCCAGAGAAAATTTCCTATTATGATCCCTTCCCTAAAGTCAACTACGTATAGGTACACACTCGTGTAGCAATTGTCTACCGTCCAATGCATTAGTGATGTTACCTGCTTTTATCGATAAAAACGAAAAAGCTATCTCGACACTACCGTTTTAATTACACTTTTATTAATTAACACTAAATCTTCTCTGTGACTAATTTTAATAACTTAAATAAAAGCAACTGTTACTGTTTCCTATATAAAACTGAAATTGGATTTTAATTCTTAGTTATGGGACCGTTTATAATCTACTAGTCATTATTATATCGATATGATATAGGTACGGGTCTATGCCACCCGCGTGCTTCCACACATGTTCAACTTAAACACACAAACAAACATATTTATACAAAGCTTAAGGTACGTATTAGAGACATAGTTTTATCCGCGACCAAGAGTGGAAATTTCAATAAAAATGCAAATTTTTCCCAAGCAATTTCCTTCTCACTACCGTCGCCTCTGTTATTGGGTCCCACCGCATTATGTGTGGGTTCGGTTCGTTATAACATGTTACGTAGATTATCTTGTACGAATATGTAACATTGTAGCAATTTACTTGTTAATGTTACAAGCCCCCAAATTACTGTTCACGCTTAAGAATGAAGTATAATCCGTCTAGATTAACATTTTGTTACGTTAAACCTAACAAATTAAGTTTCGTAGATGTATTACTTTCGTTGCATTTTATTCCTACTTATATAAGTAAGAATAAACTAACTATATAGTTCATTCATCTGTGTAGTTATTCTAGTTATGAATATCTATAAAATGCTTTGTTCCGACTGACTGGCTGACAAATTAATGCACAGCCTAAACTGTTAAGAGCTGAAATTTGAAGAGTGTGTTTCCTAAATGATGTAGTATCCGATAAGAAAGCATTTTTCGAAATTTCTACATGATCGGGACTTACGCAGGTGAAACCGCGTAGACCCAGACGTAACACGTACCTAAATATATAGATAACTACCTGCATCCCGCAGTTTCATCCGCGTAAGTCCCGATCTCGTAAGAATATCGGGATCAAAAGTAGCCTATGTTACTCCTCAATAATGTAGCTTTCTTTTGGTGAAAGAATGCTTGAAATTGGTCCAGTAGTTTTTAAGTTTATTCATTACAAACATTCAGATAGACACACAAAAATACAAATCTTTCGTCTTTATAATATTAATGTAGACTACCTAGATGGTTATCTACATAATATTATATTTAATTGTACCTAGGTACATATACATGATTTTTTTGTATCCCAGAACGCTACTCCAAACCAGAAAGTTGAAAAGAAAAATGAAGACTTTGGCTATTAGCAGACGTAGGAAAGCGACTGAAAACAATTCCAAAGAAACGTCTCTTTGAAACAACATTAAATTTGCTAACTAGCAATATGCCATTCGGTACAGCATTCGAACGATTCACTGGTGTTTAATTAAAAAGATAAATTTCCCAGCACCGTAATCACCTTATCTACCTAATTCACGCAATAAAAGCGAGTGACTTTAAAATCTGCATAAATACTACGTTTTAAAACTTTCCGCTTAGTTGAGACGCGGTCGGGAGGGGGTGTAGGAAGGGGTGGGGGCAAACAGGGCAGATTAAGGACGCTGGAGCGAGGAAAGAATACACAATTAGTTTAGCTACCTGCTGCAGATAACGTATCCAATTTAACCAGAGCCGCATTGCCACTGTACCTCGTATTATTCCCCTCCCATTCTTCCTACCCGTTCAGATGGCGAGGTCTTTATTACATTGGACGCTGTTTAGTCCGGGGATTTAAAAATGTGGATTTTAGCTCCGACCGGAACTGAGGGGTTCCGGATCGATCTGGAACTTAGTTGGCATTGTTGAAAAATCAAAATTAGGTTGTTAGTATTCAAGAATTTAACATGGCTTGTTAAATAAGGGGATGTCGAAATGATGTTTGGAGGCGCGGGATAACTTTGAATTAAGTGGGGTTTTCCTTACAATATTCAACAGTAAACACCTTGCAACGCAATGTTCATAAATATTTAGCACCTGTAGGTACCTACTTGTAGAATTTTGATGGTTAACACGCTTGTTTGGTAAAAAAATTAAATAAACCCGCTTATACTAATTAAACGGTTATCTCAACGCACGTGTACGAAGATTAGAAATTTAATTAACGGAATGCCTACTGATGTTGTTTACCTAATCTTTGTAGGAGATAGGTAGGTATTAAACTTACATACATTACTTAAATTCTTTATTAAAGGGTACAATTACAATACTAATACTATAAATTTTATTATAAGTAGTATCTAAATAGAAGAAATTTGATGTTTGTTTCGTCTTCGGCGGTAAATGTCTTTACCGATTTGCATTAAATTTTGTGTTGGTTTAAGGGTTGAAAAGAGATTTAGATTATTTAAAGGGAAGTAAATTCTGCGACACAGAAGGTTGCTGGTTCGATTCCCGCAGGGAACAGGTGTCAATGCTAATTATAAATGGTTGGTTATTGGTTCTGGATGTTGTCTATATTATATTGTTTTACCCTCGTAAAGTAAGTCCCGATCCCGCGGGATTTACGGGATCAAAAGTCATTCCTTTGTCCTTCCCCCGGTTCTAAGCTACCTCCCCACCAATTTTCAACCAAATCGGTTCAGCCGTTCTTGAGTTATAAGTGGTGTAACTAACACGACTTTCTTTTTTATATATAGATAAAGTATCTACCTATATTCGTGGTCTAGTACACATAGTACAAGGCTAGTTTGCTTAGTTTATTTATTTCAAAACCCACTACATAAAACAAATGCGCTATTTTATGAAGACCCTATAACATTATGCATTCTACATTTCTTACTACTTGTAACATGAATGATTGTCTGTATTACCTTCGTACAGTCTTACTATTTGAGACCATAAAATCTGTAAAAAAATGACATGACAACGACAGCCATACAAAACAGCGAAACCAGCATTTCCTCATAAAACTGTGAGCTCATACACATTACACACTGCGACCCTATGTTTGCGAGTAATAATACTTCACAACGACCCTACCAACTCCGAATACAGAACCAAATTTCTTTATTCCAAACTTGTTAAAGTCGAAAATCGTTTGTAAAAACGATAAAGCAAATGCAAATCTTATGTAAATATTTTGCGTTTATTTTCAGCGTTGAAGCTACGAGATAAAATTCGCGACCATAAAATAATACTGTTAAAGAGAAAAGAGGTAAGTCCTTATTCTCAAACTATTGTAAGCTGTAACCGCTGTAACTAAGACCAAGACATAATATGGTTTCACATGACTGTAAAACTTAGTTACCCATCTATAATAAGTACATAGTTATGAGTTATGTCTTGTAATGGGAGACTTACCACCGTGTTCACTGTTCATGTTCACTGCAGAGCAAAAGAAAATATATACTATTAGCTGCATCCCGCGGCTTCACCCGCGTAGATCCCGATCTCGTGGGAATATCGAAAGTAGTTTATATTACTCCTCGATAATTTAGAAATTAAAAATGTGAAAAAAATAAATTGTTATTTTTTTAAATTGTTTCATAAACGTATAAGTTTTTATTTATTCAAATTCTGCATCACCCGAAAGACCTACTTAAGACTGAAGGAAAAAAACATGCTCTAAAAATAAACTGTCCGGAAAAAATCCAGGTCACATCGTTTACTCCAAACGCGGGCTACCTCAAATTTTAATCAAAATGCAAAATACTTGTAAGTACATGTTTACTTATTTACACCAATAAATTTCTTAATATTACCACCCCTGTAATAAGGTAGGGGAAGATCTACAAGTGATTTAACAAGATTGTCAGTTAATGACCTACCGTCCGCCGCAAATTCAGCCCTTTTCTTTTACCTCAATGAAACCGCTGGCACACAATGTTATGTGCGACAAACTGAGTTTCAAGACAAAATGAGTGGCAGATATATAGTCAAGTTTAACCTTACGTCTTAGTTTAACGTCTTACCCCCTTACTTATAAACGATGATTAACAGATAACTCAGTCATCTGTTAATCATATAACATTTGTCTCTATCTGTCAGCTTTGAAACTTCATGACACAGACAAACTATGTGTAGTTTATGCAGTTGTTAATGATCGTATATAAGTAAGAGGGTTAGTCTTTCAGAATCGTAGTTTAATAAGCAAAATCGTCCATCTGGCCGTGCAATGATTTGATTGCAACTATACGATGGCAACGTTTGATTGTGATCGGGATGTGGAAGTTTCGAAACTTGCTGTTTAACCATATCTGAAGTTTCTTAACGACATTCGAGCTTGTAAGTAGTATAAAATAAGCCACACGATGCGGATTGTTAATTTTGTACTTTAGACGTGAAAAACTGAAACCGTTTTAAGTTTATGCTATCTGACACTACTAACTCTCCTGTATCCTAGCCGATCGTGAATTGCAAGCTTTAGGCTTTAAATTTGTTATAAATAAGACTAGGTATCATTGAGCAACAGTTTCTCCAAACTTCTGCGCACGGCTGGTAACATAAATGTATTTTTTTTTCTAAAATATATTGTGATAAATATTCCCAAAAAATCACAAATTTGTAGATTGAGTATAAGTACCTACTTAATTTTCAAAATTGTGTATTTTAGGCGTTTATGTATTTTTTTCCATTTCTGTAGCTACCAAAATATTTATTCAATTTTATCACAAAAGTTTGTCGTATGTCGCAGAAACATTGTGCGCTAGAAGTAATAGAGCTTTTAACTCAAGACGTGTCATGGCCACCGGTTATATTGAAAAAGTAAATTGAAAAATATTCAGTATAATATATTATGTTTTAATACACTATGGTAAGGTTGTGGTATTTGATTTCTACATTTTTTGATAATTTGATCCGATTCATTTTCCCGAAGAAGTTTTTTTTAACTACTACCAAAAGTGTATTTGTTTGTTTATAGAGTTTGAACTACTATACTAGTCCTTATTGGTTTTTATCACCTCTTTCATATAACATTACCCACTCTCAACACCTTTTACATGTTGTAAAACTCATGATCTGATAACATAATGCGAACATGTAGTATTTATGTAAAAAAACAAGCCTCATAAAAAGTAAAATTCAACAATAAAACCTGCGAATTTAAGCCTTAAATTATGCATTAGGCGTATGGTAATTTTTCCTTCAATGCAATACATGTTAATAAATTTAAAAAAAACTTACGCTTAGACTGTCCTGTTGAACTCAAGTCGTAATTATACCATTTAATATTGCTTTTAAAAGAGAAATAAAAATAAATGCTATGCGCCGATAGTATACAGTTATACCTGTACATCTACCATGAGTTGATAAGTAAATACGTGTAGGTACCTACTTAATTGTAACGTTATGAACGTTGTAATGTAATGTTATAATTTATTTATTTTTATTACTGTTAAGACTTCTGTTTTCGCGATTTTAAATTGAAATAAAACTGATTTTTTAGTTTTAATCGCGATAACCAATTTTTCAATGACCGACGTTTCGGTCATTGAAAAAGAAACCTTTACAGGTTTCTTCTTTAGGGTAGACTTATAAACCCAACGCCATTAAAACCGAAAAATGAGTTTAGTCTTATTACTATTGTCATTTTATATTTAGTTATTTGATTTCACATTAAGTAAAGTTTATTTCATGTATTCTTAAATATATTTATATTGTCACTATATTGTATTGTGGGCTAATCAATTATATAATTTTCTGTTACTAATACCTAAATGAGTATTTAAGTTAATAGTCTGAGTTTTTTACCGCTCCGCCTTTTCCCTGCGACACCAGTCGCTACTCGTAAGCCGATATTTTGCGTTGCGAACATGCACAAACTGTTAACATTACAGTGCACGTATACGTATCAACCCATGGTAGGGGGACAGAACAAAGGTTTTAAAATGCATCTTTAATCTGTAAGCCGACTGTATATGAAACCGCTTAAATAATTACCTTCGGAGTAGTACTAACCTACGTTTTAAGACTTAGGTACCAAGATTGTTGTCTACGTATACGTATCTACAGTTTATTATGTATGTTACGTACATAATCTAGTAGTATGGAATAGTTTAAGTATTAAAATGATTAATTGGCAAGCTAATAAGCATAGAGTGTCTATCAGCTTAAGTATTGTTTAGAAATAGTTAATTTAAGAATCATTATCGACTAATCTACTGCAAATTAGCGACTGCCCGTTGTGTACCCTCAACGCTTGAAATATAATATTATTAGGCCCTTAGATATTGTTGTTAATAATAATTTATAGTTAACTATTAGCAGCGCCCCGCGGTTTAGTGCGGCATCTTACAAGCAGTGTTTAAAAACGTCGTATAATAAACGTTAGTATTGGTAATTACTGACTACTGATCTCGGCTCTCTTAAGACCCTCGCCTTCGGCTCAGTTCTAAACACCTCAGCTATAATCATCAAGATTACACACTTATATCATGTTTCTATAATTATCTATGTAGTATTGTTTCTCAAACTAAGCTTCCGTTCTTAAATAGAGTTGCAAGTTTTATGTGAATCTTAAATTTCGATATGTACGTTTACTGTCTTTGTATATTTATTCTAATTTTATTAACTTAATTTATGTCATTATTGCGTATGTTACGGATAAATATATGGCACATTCAAAATACCGCCCGTAGTTTCATTTGAACGGAAGTAAAAAACCAATACAAACTGATCTCTCCAGGCCGATATTTTCCAAACAAAATTAAATGATTGAAACCGACACACAGTTGGTTCGTGTTTCATTTTAAAATTGTTACAAAACAAGGCCATTTCTTAATCTCAATTAGATTTATACGAACGCCTGTTTCAATCTATTAACTAGGTGTTTGGTGTAAATTGCCATATTTTATCTAAAGTGTACCGGTTTGCGTAGGTTTTCTTGTATTTGTTAAAGTTATGTAGATATGTAGATAAACATTCAATGTTACAATCTAGGTACTTATGTAACATTGAATCTATGTACGAAACATGTAATAAATACCAATTAGAAAAGTCATGGAACAGGTTTTCATATTAGGATTTTATTTAACCCGGGTACTCACTAGCGAGATGAAACCGTAACCGTTGCAAATACTGTAACCAAAAATAATCATTAATCATTATTAGCGAAGAAAGTAAACAAATATGTGTTTGAATTTAAATTTATAAATTGCTTTGCCCTGACCAACTAGTCAGTCGACACACAGCCTAAACCTTTGATACTAGAGAGCTGTTTAAATAGTGTGTGTAATTATGTAGGCCGATAAGAAAGGATTTTTGAAAATTCCTACGGGATCAGGACTTATACGGGTAAAACCGCGGGACGTAACTAGTAATAAATTATTATTTTCACTGTTCTACCCAAAACATAATTACATAAGACAAAAAAGTGTATATGGTTCGCGTTACAAACATGAACGAGCGTTACAAACACGAGCAGTCTACAGCAAGCTGACGGTTGTCAATTATTACCGCGAAACACAGGGTTCACAGCCTTTGGTTCAACCAAAAGGTTCACATGACAATACACTCGAAGCTGGAACTGTAAACTTGTAACAAAATTACTGTTACAATTCGCTGGTGAGTATCCGGTTTTACATTTTTTTTAATTATATTTGCCTACCTTGTTCCTTTGTGACAAAATCATGTTTCCGATCATTACAACAAATTATCGGTTACCTATTTACCTTGTCAATTTTTTTTATAAGTTTAGTACTTAGGTAATGAAAGCTTTCTCTTGAATTACTCTATCTATTTGTAAAAACCGCATCATATGAAGAGAATGCGTATATAATATGAAAAGAAGACAATATTGGGCTATTGGGTATTTATTTCTCGGTCTTAAAAAAAGGAATAGGTATTCGTATTGATTTCTTAGTCATTCAATTACCTTAGCTATTACCTACCTTATAAAATTATGTACGTACTACAATTACGTCTTATTCTAAAGAATGGTACTTAAAATCATATTACCGTCAGCTAAATCTCCAGAGGATAGTCTAATTTAACCGAGTCGGTATAGTTATTTCCATCTTACTACACAAGTCCAGTTAAACTAGAGCTTTCAACTCTTTTGATGCTGAGCTCATACATACAATGGTACATACTTCGTGTGGTATGGTGGGTCAGTTTAAAATGGTCGTATGTATGCGGATGTGTCAGACAATGGTAGGTGTGTATCGCATTTTGTTAAATTGCGAAGAAGCTGCGAGTGTGAGGTGCCCGAGGGAGATCGTCTGGGTTAAAAACATTTTACATTTATAGAGGTAGTTAGAATTGTATTATTAAGTTTATTTTGGAGAAACTTTAAATTGGACTTATTTCATAAGGGTATAATAGGCGTATGATGACGTCTATGGCGCGGTCAGCGATCTCTTTCGCATACGATGCATAAAGCTTGCGGGTTCGATTTTTGCTGTGAAACAATCGAAATAGATAGGTAATTGCTGTTCATTTGTTTGAATAATCTATAAATACAAAATTCAATGACTGACCAATTCTATATCAATGCTGAGCCCAAACCGCTGGTCCTAGACATATGCAATTTAGAGAGTGTGTTCTTTGTGGTGTATAGGAATCCACTAAGAAAGGGTTTTTGGAAATTTCCGCGTGATCGGGACTTATCTGCTATGCTTAATATAATAAAAATAACCCGGTCCAAACCAAAAAAGTTCAATTTCATAATAATATCAGCATCGCAAAAACCGATGAAAAATCCTAAACAATAAATTAATCATTATAATAATAAACTATGTTCAAAATATCAACAATATTATGTTACTTAAACATTAATGAGTATTTTACCTACACGTTGTAAATTTAGACTTCCGTTTAATTTCATGCATAGGATAAGTTATGATTGTTAATCGAAGCTTAATATTTTAAAATAGCGTGTGAAAATCTCAAACTACCGTTTTATCTGGAAGTAGCTATATTTATCTATAGGTACCTAACTAAATCCGATGTTATTGCAATGAATAACCACATTATGTATTTACATTATATGTTATTTATTTCAATTTAAAACATTTCGTAAGTATAGGTAACTTTCAGATAAAAAAAAAAAAAAAATCAAAAAATCAAAGTACGTTTATTCATTCGGATATTAGCAAGATATCTTTTTGACATGTCATTTTTTTTTTATTTAATCTACTCTACTATGTCTTCGGATCGCGACCTCCATGACATGAGAAGAAGACACAAGAAACTCATGGGGTTTTTTTTTTTTTGTATATTTTTTTTTTGCAGTAATCATGTGATTTACATACATGATTTACATCATGTGATATAAAGGAAAGTACCTACCTAAAAGGATGTAGGTACCTACGAGTAAGTCTGTACTTATTATATTATTTTTATTTATTTTTATTTATTAAATGACATAATTACAATTCATACAATGGTTATATATAAACAAATGCCACGTAAACCTCAATGGTTTGTCTTGGCATCTCCAATCGTAGCTATTAATTAGGTATATATATGTAGGTATTTATAAGAACTTAATTTCATTGGGTAATTAACACAATTTTATTAGTCGATATCTTATGTTATGTCCTTATAGGTAATTCATGCATTTACAATTTAAAAAAAAATTACATTTTAATTTTATTGCTAAATTTATTTATCATGAATTTTTCGTTGAAAAAAGAAGTTTTTTTAATCAATCAAAAAACACTTATAAAACATAATTAAAATTAATTAATTTATAATTTTATTATATTAAAAAAATACATTTATTTATATAGGTCATTATTTTCTTTAATATTGTACAATTAGGTTTTCTAAATTGAACACGTTTCATCGGATATCAAATAGCTGTAAAGTTTTTCACATACATAATATTTTGTATATAATATAATAGTTATTCTAAGGAATAAGTAATACATCTACCTTAAATACATACAAGGAAATAATTTCAAAGTCAATGTGTACTGACAAATCATTTCATCGCTTTAACGAAAGAATTTAAATATGACACAGGGCCTTGAAGCTAAACTATGACAATTGATTTATTATGGAAATGCTGTACAAGATCGGATCGTGATATTATTATGTTTAGGTATATAAAATAACTTGTCACTTCATATGCGTAGAGGAAGTAATTTTCGAAAAAAAAAGGTCTTTTACTTTCAATCAAACACTGTATCAAGCAGTTAGTATACTTATTCTTTTTTAAATATTATGTCTTATAAATTAATTTTTATAAATTTAATTTTTAATTTTATAAGGTACTAACTACCTAAATTCTTCGCACGGTTTAGCTTTAGTTAAAATACATTCTTTATAGAAGACTGGCAACGTCCTGCTTCACCCATGTAATTCCCGACTCCGTGGGAATTTCGAATATATCCACACAACACAAAAAACATACCTTTAAAATTTGATGATTATAGGGCTAGAGGTTTAGGCTGTGCGTTCATTTATGGATCAGTCCGTCAATTATTCAGGACTTTAATGTTTTATGTAGTACCTACATGTTTCCAGTTTTGAAACCATTTTGTCTACCACAAAGAACTACAAAACGATTTCCAAATCTCCCCTGAGCCTCTTTTATATTCCTTGTAATAAAGGAATAAGAGAAAACGCATTGCATTATTACTTATGATAATGATAATCTTTGAGTACAATGAAACGAACCACCCAGTCGACATAAATACGAGTACATCTTGAATGTAAGAAAATCCACGACCCTAATTCTAGAACCATAGAAATAATACGAAATTACGTGACTTATAAATAGCTACAAAGCGACAAAATTGGGTTACCTAATAAAAGAGACAAAGAAAAACGACATTTTAACGCTTGAATTAGACCCCTTTAAATTTTAAGAGTTCAATACTTTATTCAACAGCATCGCCTTGGGCAGATATAATTCAATATAATAACGCTTCCAACCGTTATCACATTTCATTACCGGTTTTCGATAGTACCGAGATGATTACACCGAAATTATTACTTATATCGTACACACTTTGAGTACAACCATCAACAGAATCGCAAGACATTATCCCATATCATTATTATAGAGCTCTACGGTACGCAATACCCTTAAATATTGTCCACACAATTGCACCACCATCCCTTTATTCTTACTACCATTAGCAACTCTCATAACACTATATCTGCTATGAAATATGCGTTTAACTGTACCTACTACATCTCGAATAGTTTGGGCGATTTCAGACCTTGTTCGTGTTGGAATACAAGCGGTATTTACTTGGTGACTTGATGGCTGATTTTAAAAGCGAGGGTTCTAATGTCCGATCGGTCGACTCCCGCTTGACCATAGGGGTAATTTGGAGGCAGACAGCAAACTCATTTGCATCACAATGAGACTCGGATCTCGAGCGGGAGGGGGCTTCCGTCGATGGATAAGCTAACGTTTTGTATATGTATAAAAGAACGTAACAACGTCTGTCTGCTAGCTAAATCGTTGAATATTAATTGTTCTTAGAAAATAGTGGTTTAGTTTGTAAATATTCATTGTTTTAATTAATTGTATTTATCGGTTTTGAGTACTTAACTCGTTTTCGTGGTCTTCAAGGCCTCTTCCTTAGATAGATAAGTCTTTCTTGCTAAAACTAGTGTTTTATTTTTCTTACTTTTTACCTATTGTCTGTCATATTTAATGTCAATTAAGTAGGTATATTAATCTGTTAGTCATTACTTTCCCTCACATTTTTGTTGGTTTTTTGCTAAATGGATACTCAAATATTACCTTTCATTGAAAGCCGCAAGCAAAAGCATTCTTTTACTATTTTAGTAGTAGCATTATTTATTTTTATTAGATATTGGCTGAATCTGGATTATCGTTGACGTCGTTTCGGTCATTGCTTTTTCTATAATATTTTCCTCAATATAATACAGTCATTTCCATTAATAATTTCATTTATTACTGGTCATTTCTTTCTTTTGACTCGAGGACTCTTAAGTTATCTAAGTTATACGGAGTTCGGAGACGCAATTTAGCAAGTAAAGACATAACTTGTCATGGAATTTTAGATTAAGCCAACATTTATCCTAAAATTTAAGGTAATGCACTTTTTACATCATCCTAATTTAAAAACTATTTGTTTAACGTAAATCAACAGGTAAATAAATAAAATAAATAGTGTTAAAATACTAACTTGTATTTAACATTAGTTTGTTTTTTAATGTCAAATTTCGACCTGACGTTTTTTTTTATTTGACGTATTTTCTTCAGGAGGCATAATCATGACAGATATAAGTTTTAGGTATGGCATAAACATATTTGCTCTAATGTCTTTATCCTGGGAGGAAAATTTAAACTATGTTTGTATGGAGAAAGAGAATGGAGACTATCCTCTTAAAAAACGAAGTATAGGTAGTACCTACCTACTGAATTTAAAAGAAAAATGAAATCATGAGAAAATACAGCTTACTGACTATTTACACATATTATTTTAATACTTATTGATTGATTGATTGATTGATTGATTAACGCTTTATTGTACCATAAAGAAACAAAATAACATTTTATACAGAGAATATTTTAAAATAAGGTGGCACAATGGGCAGCTTATTATGCTTTCTTAATATTAGGTCCGCTTAATCCATGCAACTTGTGACAGACAAAGTTCTTACTTTATATATTACGTCTAGACGCAATTCAAATCAATTTTCGCAGTCAATTTAGACTTTTCTTTACCATAAGGGTTACGCAGACAACAGACCTCGTTCAATCGGCCGATATAATATTTGAAGGCAGAAAACTATTAAATTGTTTATCTGTTTTTCTGTTAATTTTCCTTAACTGTTAACGGATCCCACTATAGACGGATACGAATATAAAAAAAATCAAAGATCATAGAATTTAGTCCAGCTTTTATTGCGTGCATTTCAAACTAACACAATTTTGTTTAGAAAAGGTATGTAGATAAGTAAAAAAATCTCTGTTTTTAAATTAAACAATTATTATTGCATTTGGCATGGTCGAACTAAAACCCTCGTTCTAACCTTACTAAGTTCTCAGGACTTTTACAATTGTTTTGAAAACTTTATCTTACATTTTACTCAATGTTTAGACTGTCTACTATCATATTTTAGGGAATAACTATAATCTCTTAATCCGCTTCAAGAATTACTGTCTAGTTTGCTTTTATTTTATTAGTCTCAATTTACGAGTATGTTAGCTGTAATAAAACTATTTTGGTAATAGTTATTAGTCATTTGTATAATATTAAAATATCTTAATTTTTTATTAACATTATGTCTTTTTTTTATAAACGAAAGATGAGGGTTTAGTCACTATTCCACCTGATGGTAAGATGATATGGTCTAAGAAGTTCCACGCTCATCTAAATGAGAGCAGGCAGTAATGGAATGAAATCCCACCCGTTTTCCATAATGGCTGCACCGGTCTACGTTTATTATTTGTATATTACTTGTTTTTCCCCGAACACGATTACTCATAGGTAGGTACCTACTGTGTGGTCGTAAGCCTACTTACTCTTGCCAATAACTTGAACTTAAACTTGAACTGTCTCTTCCATATTCTACTAACGTACCCATTTGATATAAACAGCACATATAAAACTGAACATTATTCGTGTGAACTGGCAAAGTTTCATTAATAAAATATACCGCGTAGGGTCGATTACGTCAAGATGACTTTAAAAGGCGCCATCGACGAATTAAATAGTTATTACAATAACTTTCAATAAATTTAGAACGTCCTTGTTATCACTGTTATCAGTCATGAACTCAGGAGTGACGCGATTTATCTTGTACGTGGTACTGGAAAACAAAAACAGAAGTTACTTTGTTTATTCAAATGTATATTTACAAAACACTTTGAATCGTCAGTAATCTAATGTGGCATAATGTGGTGTCCTATTGACTAATATGTCTTATCCTCTTTTTCAGGTAGGCCACAACGGGGAACCCACATGACATGGTGAACTTATGATTATAGGTATACATCGTCTCCCTGTTTTAATGAACTTGGTGCGTGGATGAGTTCCGTAATTCTGTTTTAATCAAAACATGCATGTATTATCCACGGAACTTTAGCCAATGTAATCTCTGGACGGTATAATTTATGAACTCGGACGCCGATTCAATTTTGTTGCTCGTCAATGCAAAAATATCAATTCGATGCCAATAAAGTGCATAGTTTGTGCATTGCCACGTATGAATTGAAGTCTGTCGATATTCTACGTACCAAGGATGAAATATTAGCGATACGTTCAACAATTTATTGCATTTATTGGAATATTATATCAATTCAGTTTGATACTAACAGGTCATTTGGTTTCAACATTGTAGAGTTTGAAGATTTGAATAGGATATACCTACTTTTATGCAGAATTTTGGCTTTTAATTTTATCAATCTTAAAAAAATACAGTGTCTTTCTCGTATTTCTTGATGTTTTTTTATTGACACACAACTATGACAAGGTTTAGTTAGCACCATTTGCAGTTCCCTAGGTTCAGACTTAAATAAAAAAAAAGTCTGTCAATGTCAAAAATGTGTGCCATAATTTATAGTAACTTGGACGTGTTTGCTAATTCCGGTAGTAATCTAACCCCATCTGGCACAAGCGCTTCTCAATAATTGTCACTAGAAAGAGGAATTATCAGCTTAATTGAGTCGATTTTACTACAATTTTATTAATATCTAGATACCTAGTATATTTGAATCTCGATTTATCTATAGTAGTATTTAAATTTATATCTCATTTAGTTTAGTAGTTAGGTAGGTTGTAAGAATATCTTACCTACCCGACACAACAATGTAAGGAAGGTCCTTAATCAATGCATGCAGCGTCCACAATCACTCGTAATAGACTGATATACTGCATGAGTGCTCGCTCAACGTACAACGCTCAACGTTTCGAGACCTTTCCAGGTCTCTTCTTCAGGATAGACGAGACCTGGAAAGGTCTCGAAACGTTGAGCGTTGTAACAATGCTAAAAGTAATAAAAACCACGCGATTCAAACCGGAAAATGTCTTTAATTTCAAAACGTCAACGTGCCAAAAATAGGCAATAAAGACCACTATAATTTTTATTGTAGTCACATTAGGATACGTTGGGTTGACACTTAATTTTTGTATAACCTACGACTGATGAGCATTTGACTACTATCTCATCTGATAATGTTGAGCTCTAAGAACATCTTAGCACGTATTAGAAAAAAGAAGGCAGCAGTATCACAAGATACGACCCGTCTTCCTTATCCCTGGCTGCCCTGCTCTACATATCAGAACACGGCCGAGTCCGCGTAATGCTACGACTAACTACATACAGTAGACAAGTTTCAAAAAGCCAAGCTTTAAGTCCAAAAAAAATAGTCTATCCCAACCGGATTCCATAAACAATTGGCATTTAAAACACGTCACTTGCATCACAGACCATAAAACGTAGAAAGACACTTCAAAAAATTATGAAAACAAATAATAAGGGTTTTGTCTTACGAACAATAGAACTTTGAACAATGACAAAGGCACAAAATGCTGAAACACAATAAACCATTCAACCCTTTCGTCAAAATATGTGAGTCGACACTTCCTTATTGGGTCGTAAATTAACAAAAAAATAAAAGTCCGGCAAAACACGGAGACAATAACTTTTTCTTAGCTAAAAATTGTGTCACGAGTTTTTTTATATCTTTGTGCCTTGACGTTTAACTTTAGTCGGCGTCTGAGTAAGGGAGTATTAACAAGTTTTTTTTTTTAAAGTAATTTATTTCAAATTGTGGGTTTGCTGATCTTGCAAAGGTGAGTTTTTATATAAATAAGTATAAGTAATACCTACCAAATTATAATACTGAAATATATTGTCTAGGTAAGTAAAGAAGTAGGTTTGTTACTTCACGCAAAAACTACTAAACTGAATGAAACTTGGTATTCTGGAGATGTGGATTACCAACTATTTTTAGCCCGATATTCCTGGCAAAACCGTGGGGCGCAGCTAGTAATTATGTAAAATTTACATTTACTTTTGACTACTATCACACTCTATTCACTCTTGTTCATAAATTGAAGACCTCTACATTGTCTTAAGAGGATAGTCTCCAATCTCTTTCTCTATACAAACGTAGTTTACATTTTCCTCCCTGGATAGAGACATTAGAGCAAATATGTTTATGCCATAAAACCTATATCTGTCATGACAATGCATCTACCTTTTTATTTTTTTTCATTTTCTAATTAATATAATAATAAAAAATAAAAAAACAATAAAATGAAAAAAATAAAAAGGTAGATGCATGGTCATGATGACAGATATAAGTTTTATGGCATAAACATATTTGCTCTAATGTCTTTATCCAGGGAGGAAAATTTATACTACGTTTGTATGGAGAAAGAGAATGGTGACTATCCTCTTAAGGAGCGTCTTCTTCGTTATTATTAAACATTTAATAACATGTTTCAACAAACATTTTTCATTTTTGGATTAAAAATTGTTATAAACGTCTCACAACTGCCGTTGGCACACATCAATAGGTCCTTTGAAAAAATACCTACTTTTTAACTTGACCTTTTGCTTGTCTGTGGATGAATCACGCACCTTGTAGTCAAGTAAAACACACAGACAGTGTCTGTTTAGTATATTATGAGGTTAAGAAGACAGTCGCGCATTACCAACTACGCCTGAAGTTAAATCTAATTGGGACGACTTGATTGATTAGTCCTCGTCCGAGTCAAGTAATGAACGTCATGCAATATATGCATGTAGGTAAACTTGAGTACTAAAGTCTGTTTAGAGTCAATTGCATGGCACATTAAAGTAAATTGCAAATTGGATTTAGTACTGTTTTGTTATTCGTTTTCAAGTTATATTGGCGACAAGTTGATTGTCTTTGATGTAACCACTGCCACTAAAAAAGTGAAAAAGAATATCGCTTAAACGTTAAATAATTTTAAATATACTTATACGCTTTACGGCAACAGGTACCAATAAGAAGTGAACAGTAAAATTTGATTCTGCTTTTTGAAAAAAATATGTAGATAGCCGGAGACCTGGAATAACACATAGGCTATACTTTTTAACCCGATATTCCAGCGGGATCGGGAATTATGCGAGTGAAACTGCGGGGCGCAGCTAGTAAGAAATAATGTTCAAAATTAGATGTTTAAATAAAGCGGACTTTATAATAAAATCAAATTACAAACAGCTCAAGTCGTACAATAAAAGAGACACAGTAAAATAGGTCACAGTACGACGTTGCACTCGGTCAAGGAAACAATTTCTGAGATGCACGTTCAAAGAAGTTTAAGCGAATTTCATTTAATACTGGGTCACTCACAAGAGCTGTTTCTTTAAATGGAAAACGATAGTTTCGTACAAATATTAGAGTATAGTCAGGTAAGATCGGATACTTTCAATTAAAAAAAGAATCTTCTCAATCGGTCAAGCCGGCTATGAGTAATCGGTGAACATCCCTAAAACATAAGAATTTTGAGGAGCAATCCCGTTCATCACTGTGAAGATCCTCAGAAGATCCTTACCATTTTTTTATGGGCCCATCTTGGAGGTCCCACTCAAGCCGTCTTCGAGTAATCATTGAACATTCCTAAAAAAATATACGTAACGAATTGAAAACCTCCTCCTTTTTTGGAAGTCGGTTAAAAATAGAGTCATTGCAACTGTCGGGTGCCACAGATCGGTGCGGGCGGAGTCAATTGCTCTTGTAAAGTGTGCTGTGTGGCTACTAAAAAATTACTCACGAATCCGATCTTCCCTGACTAAACCTAGGGATAGTATAGTTTATTTATACTACTACTTATACTTAATAATATAATTATCGTTTTCTAACTCTTTATTCCAATCATTAATCTACATACGAATGTTTTTTCTTGATACAATAATAAATTACACTTACGTTGTAAGTTATCAATAATGTAAAATCTATTGCTGTTTATCTGACAATAATTTTCATTTGATACCGGAAGCTAGGTCGTTTTCCTGTAAAGGGTAGAAAAGACAGCTGTTTTATTCCACGTTACGTTTAAATTATTGATACTTTATGCAGTTTGTTAGGCAGTTAATGGTTATTTATTCACTTTGTGGGTGATTTTCAATCGTTAACCAGAACAAATCAAATCTTTTCTTTTAAATGGGAATGTTAGTTCCTTCAAATGACTACTTAGAAACACTGACAAGGTTTTCTAGTTTATTTTGTATGTTCTATTATTAACATTTGGGAATCTATGTGCCTTAAGCTGTAGGCGCACTGATAAGTCGCAACGGAGGCGCGACGCCTTTGACAAAATGCCTTTAGCATTGTTTTTCTATACCTACCTACTTTTTCATCCAGTTTAGATCAATAACCTAAACTAACTATAGTATACATTTTCAGTTTCTCACAATTACCTTTGTTTTGTATCGACATTCTCGATATTCCACTAGGGTTTCAAACAAAAGATATCTGTTTACAATGTTGTATGTAAGTAATAACCAAGTCTGCAAGCTTAACGGGAGTATATTTTAAAAGCTGTCAGGGCAATATGACGCCAAGCGCCCGCCTCACCCTGTAGGTACTGTCGAGGAAAACTGTTTGCAATTAATACTTAGAAATTAAAATCATTTTTCGGTTTTAATCGCGTGGTGTTTATTACTTTTAGCATTGTTTTAATGCTCAACGTTTCAAGACCCTTACAGGTATGTCCTTCAAGATTTACTGGACTTCTGTTCTCTACACGTCTGATTGATTGAAGTCTAGTCAAATGAGTTTAATTTCTATTCAATATCGCGAAAACATCTATGAATACTTGTTCAAAATACATTATTATAATCAACATAGGTAGGTAGGTCAGTACTTATTCAGTTCAGATAATCCATTTTATATCCAATGTTATTTTCCGTAAATTCTGGTACAATCCGTAAACTAAGTAACTAAAGTTTTGTCACCCTAACAGAATATTATATTCTTCACTACTCATATATTTTAGTAAGTAGGTACGCTACTAAGAAAAATAGGTACATAGTAATTTAATCAATTAAAACAGAAAACTTTCATTTTATTCATGTAGGTACTAGTTGTAAATAAGATTGAAAAACGAAAGTTCGTCTTATTTTTGATCTCCATCTCACCCAACCAGTTTTTACCTCAACAGTACCAGTTTAAACTTAGTACTGAGTTGAATTGGGGCTGTGTAGGCGTACTACTTAGAGCATTCTAAAACTATTGTTTATGCTAGACATTTACGACCATAATATACCTAAGTAATTACTATTATGTTTTGCGTACAATTTGCGTAGTGCAAAATCTATGGGGCCATTAAAGCTGGTACGTAATTGGTAAGTTAATGAAAATGTAGGTACTCCTGCAGTAGAACCTTCTTGATACGTTGCGCTTAATATGATTTCCCGCATAATACGCTATATTATGTCGGTCTCTGCAATTTGTATGTTTCATATATTTTGTATATTTTAATACGACTCTTTTCCCATTTAATACGATATTTGAATCACAATTTGGACTACTTTTCGCTCATTTTGAGATCTTTACTAAAAAAACTGCTGTTTCTTGGTTTGATTTTCGTAAATCATACAACAATATTGTTGTTTGAATATACAGAAGCAGCCCTGAACTAAACCTATCTACAAGGAAAAGCGCATTGTGGTCCCGCACAATACGCTTTTTCTCTTAAGATGCGATTTTGGCTTTGAAATTGCATTAAAGGCCTTTATTGTGGTTAGATTAGTTTTTTGTTATTAAGGTAGTTATTAGTTAGTAGAAAAGAGAGTTATAATGAGTTAGAAACGCTCTATCTGTAAGACAAAGAATTGTAACATTAATACCACTAACATAATATCCCAATGAATGAAAAACCTTAACAACAAGTTCACCTTCAATAAATTATGGACTTTACTAGTCTTGGATTTACTTAAGTTATGATAAAAGAGAACTAGTTGCGCGTCTCGGATCCGCTTTTCATAATATTTTATATCTATAGTTACCTACTAATATTATAAAGAGGTAACGTCATGTATTTTCCGGGTAATCTCTGTAACCACTGGACCTACTTCAAAAATTCTTTCACCAATAGAAAGCTACATGATCGAGTAGTAATATAGGCTACTTTTAGTCTCGATATTCTCACGGAATCGGGACTTACGCGGTTGTAACCGCGGGACTCTCTGTATATAAATACAAGACAAAAGATAGCACGGTGGCAATGCGATGAGTTCCAACCCATATTCCTTAGTGGCTGCGCCGGCCTACGTATCGGAACATAGAAGAATTTCACTTCTGCAGGTAGGCCCTGACAAAATCTACCACCAAATATAAATATCCGGAAGAAAGTCGCACAGTCGTATCGCAAAATCTTGTTTTGTTTTAAAGTAATGTAGGTACAGTAAATAGTGTACTTTTAAACATTTATACACATTATGTATTCTATCTACTTATCCACATTAAACAATTTTAATTAAACTGGTACCATATAAAGAGTGTAAGTGAAGATTGTATTTAATGAAGTAATAAATTTAAAGAAAAATTGCTTAATTTTATATATTTTTATTGCCATGTAATACATTTTATAAACTTACGATAAAATAATATTGTTTATTTATATTAAGTACTACTAAAGTCGATTTTAATTAGTTTTAAAACATGATTCTTAAGATATTACCTTCAACTTTTAATTTCAAAAGCTTTGAGCTTAAAAGTTCATTTCCGTTGATAGAATGAATTTGTTGTTGATAAGCAGGTAGTTAATTGTGGCCATGTAGTAGAGTATTGTTATTTGAAATGTTTATAAATTATACTGGTAACTTTGATATTCTAGACCTATTCCTATTTACTAATTTACCTTCGCAGTTAACTGATTTAACTGCTACTAAAGAGTGTAATCTTTTATAATGATAAAATCATTTACCTTACTCGATGCATAGCTCAAACAAATACACAGTTTAAGAGACAAATTTGAAGGGAATGAAGTTCGCTATTATAATATAACTAGCTGACCCGGCAAACGTTGTTTTGCCTTATAAATTATGGATAGTAGCCGATTCTCAGACTTACTGAATACGTATACAAAATTTCATAAAAATCGGTCAAGGCGTTTCGGAGGAGTACGGTAACTAACACTGTGACATGGAAATTTTATATATTAGATATTATGTTACAACTGCTGAGAAAAGAATTTGGGTTAATGCCCGTGAGAATTCACCTGATCGAGAGTTCTTCGGGTAAACCGCAGATCTAACCAGTTACTAAAAAAATAACACCATAGTTTAACTTAGCAAATAACCGTTTTTTAAAACAAATATCCTACTAAAATTTTCATCCTACGCAGTAAGTAGATACTACCTAAACTTTGAAAATTTCTAATACAAAGATTTCATCTAAAATCTAATCTAATTATTTCTTGAGAATATTAAAACGTACCATCCTCCCCTTTTCTTAGATACAATATTAAGATTCACAAAACGACAAAAGTTAAGTAATTCTATAGTGAAGATATCTGCTGGTATTTCTGTCAGTTAATTAGAATTCTGTTTCATGGAAAAGTTTCCAAATAGGGGTTTATTTCGATAGTTAAATGTATGAAATTAAATACTTTTGCAAGTTCATGTTTTTGTATTAACATGGTAAATCGAATAAAAAACATGGTGATAAAGTTGCATATTTCGTATACGCGATTTATGCTTTTTGGGTAATTTTTAGGGTTCCGTACCCAAAGAGTTAAAACGGGACTCTATTACTGACTCTTCGCTGTCTGTCCGTCTGTCACCAGGCTGTATCTCATGAACCGTAATAGCTAGACGGTTTAAATTTTCACAGAAGATGTATTTCGGTATTCAGATTCTTTTCGTTTTTGAAAGTTTTTTTTAAGACCTACAAGATCTAGTGGTAGATACCCTAACTTTCATTCTGAGAGTCGTGGTTTCGAAACCCGGGCGATCGCGGACCAAAGTCTTTATCTTTAAACTTTTTTTAAAGGAAAACTAACTTTATTAGGTATACGAATATGCAAAGATAATACCTAAACATTGAAACCATTTCAATTCTCTACGAAATCTAGTCTAGAAAGTTGGCAAGCTATTAATTTGGCTTTAAACAGTCTTGATCGTTGTTTTACTTAACTGATTAACATCACAACGCGGCAATGGGTCGTTAACTAACGTTGCACCGTTGTTTTAAACTTTTCTAATTATAGCTAATCGGTTGGACTAAAATTAGAACGGTGTGTCGTCTGAATAGCTATTGGCTGTTTGTACGTACGGGTTAATCGATTTTCTATTACATGTATGTTCTCGTACCTACCTAAATGTCAATTTTACTTTTTTTTTTAATTTTTGTTAGGAGAAGCCTGGTAAAGGTTCGTAAAAGAAAATTTAAATGCTCGAAAATCTTATCTATTGACATACCAACTAAATACGAGAATAAATAACGTTATTGTAGATATGAATAAATGAATCGACCTAAAATTGGGATAGGTATTTAAAATTAAAGACATTTTTCGGTTTGAATCGCGTGGTTTTTATTACTTTTAGCATTGTTACAACGCTCAACGTTTCGAGACCTTTCCAGGTCTCTTCTTCAGGATATTAAATGTCTTTAATTTCAATACAACATCGCGAAAACAGAAGAAGAATCTATAGGTATTTATTTTAAAAAACTAGTAAATAGTCTACAACACACCATCATAATTTACTAAAATAATTAGGTACCTATATTAAAATTAAAAGTCCAAAAATGAGTCCCTAAGTATGGTAGGTAGGTAGGTATACCCTAAATAAATTTAATAAGTACCCAATTTGCCATATGGATTATGATGTAGACCGATAAGACATTTGCTAAGAAATTTACATAGTCTCTTAATAAAAAAATACGGTTTTAAAACAGTTTTGTGACATCTGCGAATTCAGACTGAAACCGTCTGATTACTACTACCTATGATCAGTTATTTATATCAAATGTCCCTGGACTTTGTTAACATAAATTAAGAATAATCATAATATATGTACTTTCATTGTGCACTAAAATATTGAAGCACATTTGTGTGTTATAGCATTTTTAACCCGTTTCGATCGTTCCTTGCACGTGCGTCCACTCCCATACGAAAAACGTTGATTATGAATAAATAAATTGTGAACCGGGCCCACACGATTGTTCTGATCCAATACTACAATTCCTTGTTATGTAAATCAGTACAATTATTCTTTGAATTAATCAACCGTGAAGCTTATTGTACATTATTTACCTAAATGTAATGTACGCTGATAACTATCTATCAATTCCCCCTACTTTACAACTTTTAATGTCAATAAAATTGAGTAAAACATGTGTTTGAAGCGTCGCGTAGGTATCTATTTTTATCTGGAATAGCCAATATTTTAGATTTTTAGCTGAATTGGGTAGGTACGTACTTGTCAAGTATTTTTTTGATAGAATAACTTGCGTACATAATCTCAGTTTTTATACGTGTAAAGTAATTGATTTTTTATTGAAATACAAACTTTGTTTCACGACCTACTCACGATTTCATCAATAAACTTAGTATTTGCAAGTTTTTCGGCTTATAAAAGTTATTTTTCGATTATAACTGGAATTAGGCAGTAAAAAAACGTGTAAAACGTACCTACCTACAGAACAAAAATAATTAACAGAATGCTTGCTTTGTCCTAATAGTTAAGCACGAAACTAAGTATCTAAACGCCAACTCATAAATTGGGAATTTCGCAACTTAGCTCAAAACTGTTTTGCAATAAAATATGATTGCAAAATGTAGGTACTGAGCCTTTGCATGATGGTCGACGATCGTAAAGGGCTGAGACTAAAAATAAGTAAAAAGAACTCGCCTGCGGCACTACGGGAGAAGTTCAAAGGGAACTTTTGCTTTTTAGTCGGTCGGACGCAAACTTTAAATTGGTTTCCACCATCTACTGCAGAGAATGGGAAAACTACTAACGAGAAAATTTGCTACCTACGATCCTAAGTTTTCACTTAATGGTTGAGCGTATTCGTTGCGAACTTACAGTTATTGTTGTGCTTAGGTAGGTATATGAAGTTGGGAACAGTAAACTTTCAAGTTTTATAAAGTTCTCTACTTCTATAGTCATTTTGCACTATGGAGGTAAATATTCTATTTCGAAAAAAAAACTGTATGAAGTTCATGTGTTTTCTAATTTTCTTCTCATTGGAGGACGTTAATTATAATAAAGTCTAAATACAGAAACGCTACTTAAAATCTGAGTCCTACTTAATCAAATAAGCAGCTCTTAAACTTAAAAAAAAATCATAAAATTTTTAAATTTAGAACCTGCTCAATTATTTGAGTACCCCTTAAATTTTAAGTGGCGTTTCTATATTCGGCAATAAGACATTAAAGTTACCAATGAATACCTATTAGTTTAATAAAATATAGTATAATTGTTTTGATTTCAATTCAAATACCTACATGGATTTTACACGTAGGTACATCATTAAGTCGGTTTGTTTGTAATGTTAAGTAAGCGTTAATTTTATTATGCTATTATTTGTAAAATTGCGGTTTTAAAACTACACGTTAGACTCTACCACTTGCAGATACCAATCTAAAACATGACCTGCCCCAATATTTTTTTTCTGTTCCAAACAGTAATGGCGCTTGCTTCGGGGTGGAGCTCCGGACACTCCCTATAAAATGGCTATTGACACATATTTATTGTGAACCACAGTCGTCTCCTTAACAAGGTGTTGAGAAATTTGTGTGTAAAATAATACTAAACGATGATCAAACAATTAGCCCTTCGTTAACTATTCGATAAACAAAACATAGTGATGTTGCTGAAAATAGATCATAGAACCACAGACGGGGCTCAAAGAAGTCCTCTAAGATCATCACAAGTGTTATGAATGCAAGCTAATAACATCTCTAATCCACCATATTAGGGTATAGATTAGAAACAACGTTCGCTTTTTTATTTGACCTATTATTCCTGTGAATGACCGTGGAATTTTATTTTTAGTAAGACAGTTTAATGATCTTTTATCGCGTCGCCTCTCTCGTTCCTTTGACATCCATAAGTAAATTGAAAGGCGCCAATCTTGACATCTATAATTCATGCAAATGCATAAATTATTACAATTACAATCGATAACAACATTGTTTACAATTATTAAAGCCATAAAGGATATTTAAATCAAGTTTAAAACTAGCCTTTGATACATCGACCTATAAAATTCGCATGAGACAATTCAAAGGTCGTAAAGTGTCATAAAATTATTTACTCAATACTAACCCTTGCCGTGGTTTTGTTTTTATCATATATTAATGATGATTTATTGTTATATGTATCTGTTTAATGTGTGTATGTATGGGTCATAAAAAGTTTTACGAGACAGTTAATACGCGGCACAACCTCTGAGCGTTTTATTGGTACACGAGCGATTTTATTGGAAGTGAGAGAAATTTAACTCATCGATGATGTTCTATGAAACGTATGAGTCTATTTGATGGCTATAAAAGAGATTGTTCGATTTTTGAATTCTGTGACGAATGATTGGACGTTAATTTAGGCGCCGCGTTGTGAATTGTAATTATTATTGGTAGACGGAAAGCGCGTGGGCATTTTGTAATCTAATCGTTTTGCGGGATTTTATTTTCATCTTTAAATGGATATTGAGTACTTTGTATGCGTATTATAACTCTTTTAGATTAATGTAATGGACGCAATCCATAACGATAATGATATTTTGTACGATTTCCCTGTGGAGGGAGATTATTCCATGACTCTTTTATAAATAAGTCGATGGGGGATCGAGTTTTATTCGACTTTTATTGACTGACTTGCAAAATATAATTCAATATTTCTTATGTTTTTATTGCTCAAGGCATTTTACTAGAAAATATCTTTTACAAGGAGAAATACATCATCAAAAATCCTCCCATGACAGGATTCGAACCTGTGCCCCTCGCTTGCCGGGCGAGTGCGCTACCGCTGCGCTACACGGGAACCCCGGGATTTTTGATGATGTATTTCTCCTTGTAAAAGATATTTTCTAAATATAATTCAGATAACGACACAAAAAAAGTTTTTTTTAATACTTGCTTAAGCTACGAAATACAGTAGATAATTTTCAAAGAAACATTCAGGGAAACTGTCCCATTGAGAAATGCCAGTAGATATAAATGTGTAAAGATACAAGAGGTTAAAAATTGGTAGAATTTAGACTAGACAACACAACAAACCTTATCTTCTATGATTCTAGTACAAAGTCGCACAGTTTTGTTCTACATTTAGTATGCCCATACCATTGGCCAAAATTGATGAAACAAATGATTCGTAACATCCATACAAATTCTTGTTGTCCAACCAATAATAAAATTTTAAAAATTAGGAAAAACCATATAAAAGGTGAAAAATAAAAAAAAAATACAATCAACACTAAAACTTAAATCTAAAAAGAAAAAAACCCGTCGTCGAAGACACCCTCCCGAGACATGGTCCCCAAGAAGCTGGCGGCATTCCCTCTCTGAATGTAGACAGAAAACCACCAGCTCTGGGATCACCGGTCGCCTCAATCAGACGCCCCGACTATCATATCATATAGGTACCCCGAATATCATTAGTGATATGAAAAAAAAAAAAAATTAGGTAAATAAGTAAATTAATATCAAACAAGGATTGTTTTTTTCTAAAAATGTTTTCAAAAACTTTCCTAGTTGGTACTTTTAAATATCTGTTTTCTGAAATTCAAATATAGCAGAAAATGTCATAAAATACTTTACTTCATTGACGACTAAAGCATTAAATACAGATTTTTGGTAGGTTTTGGATTGTCACGGATTGTCACCACTCACCGGCGTAAGTCGTACATCCATTGAAGAAGACAAGTCGGACCTTGTCCCATTGCTTCCTTTTAGACGAGCGTGCTACATCTTAGCCCATTACATACTATCAGAAGAGATGGTGGTCTTATGCTGTATTAATGAAATCGGTAATTCAGAACACTAATTGTTCTGAAAAATATCCCCATTACTCTAATGACAGTTGGAACGTGTAAAATCGAGCTAATTACTCGAATATAGTAAGGTATATTAGTAAACGAATACTTTAACAAATAAAATTAACCTTTAAATAGCTATCTACCTACTTATTTATGTTAAATATTTAACAGTCATTATCAAGCAATTAATTGTCGTTTACGAGTGTTTTAATTATTTTTATTTGTATGCTAAATCATTCATTTTATACTATACAAGTACTTTGATACCTACAAGTTCTTTGATAAAATGTAAGTGTATGTTAATTTAAACTTACTCAATTTCTGGACGCTAAAAATCTTTCCTCGTCTTTCATCCTATTTCCGTTATCAACAATTAGAAAACCATCAATATTTCGCGCAGTTTATTAACAAACCTGCATCAAATTGTTTGCCTTATTAAATGATGCTTAGTCGTAACTAGGAGGGGTAGTTTTTACGTGAAGCAGTTTCATTTTTAGCTTCCACTTTATTGGCATGTCACTTTTATTCAATCTATCAACTTTACCGCTTTCTGAGTTCTTGTTGGGACCATATTTCTGCAGTGTCTACAGCTTGGTCCAGTACAACAAGGGAAACAAAAACTTCAGCATTTCCGATACAAGTAGGAAATAGAATAGAAGATGTGAAAGAAGTTTAAACATACTTATAAACACATGGTAAGAACTCAGATCATTTATTCTAGTATTTAAGTATTTACCTCTTTATAACCCTGGATTATTAATCGGATTCCTATTTATTACTATTTCATTTTTTTACGTATTCCGATGTTCCCACGGGATTCGGAATAAATTGTGGTTATAAACTTTTTTGTTGATGAGTTTCATATTCTTGCACATAATTTACTCTTACAATACCATTTTTTTTTCAAACACGATGAATGAGCGATTGACCTGTTAGTAAATGACGATGTGGTCTAAGATGTAGCACGCTCATTTAGAAGAAGGATCCGTCAGTGGAGCAATATCCGTCTTACTTAGTGTCTACACCGGTCTAGGTAATAATTTCACTAATACAATTTTAATCACTTCACTTTACTCAAACCCAATGCGTGTACACTTTTGCAACCAAACTTAAACTGATATTGCACTGTCTTTAGAACTGGTGATCATTGCTTCTACCTCAATCCTTTGTCCTGTAATTACTTTTACAGTTACTTCTAACATTTCCTCAAAACAAGATGAAGTAGTCTTTATTTTGCTAAACTTAGAGTCCTTTTTGACTTGGCCAAAGGAAACTTTTGATAAATTTATAACACCTCAAAGGATTGGACAATGTCGAAACACAATGAAGATTGTTTTATATTATCTCAAAATTATAGTAAAGACAGTATGTTTTGGTACTCACGACTCGTGTGAAATTTATTTCAAAAAACTTATTTGCGAAGATTGATTACGTAATTATGACTTTAATTCTGTTCGTTAATTGTTAATTTTACACAGTCATTAGTAAAAGCATATCAGAATATTTTAACATCTATAATGGTGTCTTGTTATCAATGAATTTTATTATGCTTTTTAACCGACTTCCAAAAAAAGGAGGAGGTTCTCAATTCGTCGGGATATTTTTTTTTATTTTTTTTTATTAGACCTTCTCATCTGGGCGATGTTCCCGATTGCATACCTCTCGGGAGCCCGGGGTTTGCTAAACCCCAAATTATTTGTGGTCGGCACACTAGTTAAGTCATCGTTCACCATCTTGACTACTGAAATATTTTTACGGTCGCCGCATGCGTGAAACCAACCCTTCTAGGGACCAAACAGTTTACCCGCCACCGTGCGGGGAGAACTCAAGATTCGCTTGTTTTTCGAGACACCGACACCCACGGAAAGAGATTAGGTAACCCTATTCTATGCCGTGGATACACGGTCACTTTTATTAGATTCAATCAGATCTATTTATATTTTAATAGATACGTGTGTCTATAAATGAGTTTTATATGATACACGTAGACAATTATATTCCATTACGATACTAAAATATGCGAAAAATAACAAAAAAGCTATGAAAATCACCGAATTTTATTCAAACAAAATTACTAAAAACTTAAATCTGTTTGTTTGTTTACAAAAAGTTACGAATTTATACCGATTCAGTTGTTTCTTTGTTGTTTTACGACATTTTTATTTACAAAATACTAATCGGTGTGGTGGCTAGTAAAAAGTATCAAAATTTATTAGTTGCAGTATATAACAGTGTTTATCATCTGAATAAAAGAGTTTTATTTAAGTTATTATTTTACTACTTGCGTATTTTTTAAATAAATAATTATCTAATGAAAGAATGTGTCTATTTTAAGATGGGTATCAATTTTAACTGCGCTATTATAAAATAATAATATGGTTATATAAGGGTGATTTATACTCAATTTTCCATTTCCCATGGGACCCACGTGAAATTTAGATCCAGGACAAATTTATTCTAATTAAGAAAAATATAATTATTTTTTGCCTCCGTCCTTCGAAATATACCTACTTCTTACATCATCATCCCGTGGGATCAATTCACAATTCTGATCAACTTTTTCCTTTTATCTTTGTCTTTGGTACCTGTCTTTTTTACCTGCCTATAATTATTACCTTTGCAATTCCTTTGTTTACCCAAATCTTAACCGCTTCGATACAAACAAAACAACACAATTAACCCTTTCAAGTAACAGTTAATTTGACAAAGGTAATAAATTGGACAACGGTATTTAGTCATTATTTGTGCAAAGGTTTTACGGGGTTTTTTTGTTATCTATTTCTTTTGATTGTGCATTTTACGTAACTTTAAGGTTCCGTCTTTAACATCGAAACACGGAATTAATCATTGTATCAAAAAATATATTAGATCGTCAATATAAAGATAAGTTTGTGTAGTGTAATTACTTTCAATGAATTCTGAATGTTAACACTTAATATCGGAGTTAAAATTTTGACCTTATAAGTTTTTCTAGATGGCAAGAAGGATTTTCATATTTTAACCAATTCGCCTCCAAAACTCTTTAGCCGATTGCAATAAAATTTGGTATGTAGATATGTAATAACACATGGGCTACTATTTATCCCGATATTTGGACTATCTAGAAATCTAGAAATATTTTTTGATACACTTCCTAACAGCTTTACTAAAAACTATCTCGCTTTGCATATATTTTTAGCATTATTATAGGAATAGATAAAATGATGTGCCATTGTTTAGCATATACCATATTATGTGGCACAATTTTGTCTATTTTAAACTAACGTGGTTGTTTTCAATAAAATATTATGAAATTACCATGTTTAAATTTGTATGTAACGTCTCGTGAACAAGCCAGTTGAAATGACTGGCAAAATATCGAGCTTTACTCGTATTCATTACAAATTTGAACATGGTAAATACCCCGGTATTTAATAATATTGTAATTTTGCTTAAGGCTACGTTTGTTTTTAAAACACAAAATTTAACTAAGGCGTTGAAATGCCTACACCTACAGTTTAATGTTACCGCCTTTGTAATCAGTATAGGGTTACCCAAAATCAGGGTGGCAGGAAATATTCCGCTTTACTGTTGCGGTCGTCCTCCGGAAGGTAACTACAATACCGAGTTTTCGTACCTACTTATGTTATTAAGCCTTTTTATTTTTGGTTATACGGAAACAAAACATTTGAATAAAAATACGACTGCATCTGTTTAGAATTAGTAACAAAGTGACTTGGTAAAACATACATTTTTGGAAAAAATATTTAGTCCAGAATTTTAATTTTTTTTGAAAATTATGATTAGTAGTTACTAAGCTACTTGCTAGTATTATTCACAACTCCATCTAGTCGCCAAAAGACGAACTAAAGCAAAATACAGTAGCACCATCTTTGGGGACAGACGGTATTTGCAATAATGCGCCACCCCTCCTGTCTGCAACGCAACCCCTGTCTGCAAAGGGTGACAAACAAAGCGGCTATTACGTGAAGCGAGCCTAGCGATTTCTATTGCTATCGGTGTTTGTTAGTAGATATTATTTGACTCTTATATCCAATACTTAAATATTTTATTAATTAAATAATAATATATAGGTATTACTCGTACCTATACATAGTTTTCAATGAATAAAATATGTATTGAATTAAAACATTTATTTTGCAACTCTTTAAATTAGAAGCGTGTGTTATGTATGGTATATGGTTTCGGAACGCGCCCTTTGATGAGAAGAAACAGCAAGGAACTCAATTCAGTGCCTTTCTTTGTATTAAATTGATCGTTGGTTAATTTAATGCTTTATTTTACCATATTATTAAATAACCAAAAATTACAAAATACAAACTGAAAAATAGAGAAACAAAATAAACCCATTCCCTAAATCGGATTTTTTTTTCTTCTGTTTTCGCGATGTTGGATAGAAATTAAACTAAAAAACTTAGTTTTTGTCAATAAATTATTATATTTATACACCGATATACTTATACCTAAGTATTAGTGACTTGAAATTGCTACAAACAATAGCATTATTTTTCCATTTAAAAGAAAATTACCTACCTAATAATAGCTAACTAGTAATTAGAAATTATTTTCGTCTGTTTCTAGACATGACGAAGTTATTAAATTAATATTTACTCACAGTAAAGTTTGCAATTTATCGAATATTTGCTGCTGCTTGGTTGCAACATTGTAGAAGTAGAAATATGTAAATGGTTAACAGAAAGACATATGAATAAGAATTAAATTTCCAATAGTCTTTGGTCGTAAAAATTACATATAATTGATTTTAAAATACGCGTTGTCTTTATGTAAGTCTTATTGATAGCAAATGGAATATTCTTTAAAATAAACATCAATTTGAATGTTGTTCATGTCCTTAGAACCATTACTCAGATATGTTATCGCAGGATACCAGCTGTCCGCATCCCTATAAAGTCGAATCACAATCGGCTTAGTATTTTTTTACATGAAGCTTTAGCAAACCTTCACAATAATATAAGATTAAACTACAAAATGAAAAATAAACAATGTTAAAAATTACTAATTTACCTATCAAATTAAATATTTATCTAATATTATAAAGAAGAAAGATTTGTGTGTGTGTGTGTGTGTAAATTCTTTCACCCAAAGAAAGCTACATTATCGAGGAGTAACATAGGCTACTTTAGATCCCGATATTCTCACGGGATCGGGACTTACGCGTGTGAAACCGCGGGACGCAGCTAATTCAGTTTCTAAAACCTGCTTAATTGTTTAAGTAGCCCTCAAATTTTGAGTATTCTTTTAGTATACGACCGTTAGCATGACAGGTACCCAAAAGTCTTTCTGCATAAGAATTGCCATCCAAAAAGGGACGTTGGTTAGCAATACCTATTCGACTATTAATATAACACATTAATATGAAATAGATATCAATCCCTATCGCGTCACATAATAGGAGCGAAACAGTTTAATTCAGTTGGTCACTTTTGCACAAAATCATAATGTATGTGTATGAGAGCCTTTCTGAGCAGGCAGTACGTGTCGTTGTGTAGACTGAGTATCTATATGTGCTGGTCGTATTTAACTGCCTTTGTTGTGTGTAAGGCGTACATACCTATTGTCTTTATGTGAGCAGATGTCTCTTGCTTTTAGTTAATTATTTTATTAGTATTGATTAAGGTTTGATCGTCATATGACCTATTCATGCAATAAAATTATCCAAAATAATATAAACTCGATGTATTCAATGTGAAGATAAGGAATCAATCTTTAATTTCAATTTGACATTTAGTTGTCATTTTAAGGTACATTTTTCTTAGGAGAAAACCGTTTTCCATGTATTTTAAAGTCAATAAAGTTCTATTACATTTTTTCTTTATTTTTCTTTACTTTCCGTTTTAATAATTCAGCTGATTTCCGGCCAAAAATATGCTAAGAATTTTCAAAAACATCATTTAGAATATTTAAAAGTCATAGAATAAAAGTTGATGGCCTTAATTTGCAAGCGCTTAAATGGACTACCAATTTACAAAATTAATACCTTATTCAAAGAAAATATAAATAGAAAAAAGATAACCCTCCATCGCAATCGTAGGTAAATACACAGAATCTTTTTAATAAAAGTTTCGTAGTACAGACCTAATAAGTGCTTACTTTGTAAAAAAATAAAAAGAAAAGACCCTCCCCATCCCAATCAGCCTTTTTTCCTACAAGAAAGGGTTTTAATACGCCAAGGATGATTCGAATCGATGGAAAATGATATTACACTGGGAAAAAAAACAGGTGATTTTTAGGTTAATTTTGCCGACTTATTAGGTGAAACGCAGACATTCGACTAAGTAGGCTAATTCTACCTAGTGCACTTGGTAAAGCAAAAGTCGGTAAAATTTACCTAGTCCACCCTTGACCAACTTATTAGGTAAACACTATGATTTGGTAATTAACCTACTTATTAGGTAATGGAATATTCATATTCATATTCATTATACATGGTAAAATCAACCTACTCACTGGGTATATCGACCCTACTATAAAGGTATTACTAACCTACTTGATAGGTAATATACACCTACTCGCTAGGTAGTTCTAGCTTACTAAATAGGTACCATTAACCTACTCACTTGGTGAGTACATGTTAATGATACCTATTAAGTAGGTTAGAACTACCTAGAAAGTAGGGTAACAGTACCTCGTAAGTAGGTTACAACTGCCCAGCGAGTAGGTGTATATTACCTATAAAGTAGGTTAGTAATACCTTCATAGTAGGGTGGATATACCCAGTGAGTAGGTTAATGGTACCTATTTAGTAGGCTAGAACTACCTAGTGGGTAGGTGTATATTACCTATCAAGTAGGTTAGAACTACCTTTGTTTTTCTTTGATCCCGGCGGCACTGCAATGCCGGGCCAACCCGTGACGGGAGTGGAGCAAGCTCCGAACATCCCGTCGCTTTACAAAAATCAGTTTAATATACTGGTCCTCCAGTGGGGGAAATTTCAGATATTAAGCTGAAAAGAACAGATCCTACACTTTGATCTTAGCCAAAAGGCCAGAAGCGATACTATAGTAAAATGTACGAGCGGTAGTCTATCGACAGAGGTAAATAACGATACCGCGATTCAGAGATACGAGTGTTCATGTTGTCCCGCCATCTATCATGATCATCTATCACTTTGTATTTCTCACCAACTCAAAAGGTTTTATTAACCTACTTAATGGGTAATATTAGCGAAATGACTAGGTAGTGTATATACCAACTTAGTAGGTTGTATTAACCAACTAATTTGTTAGTAATAACCTAAGCGCTATGTAGCCCCCAACTAACCTAATTGTTAGTTACTACCAACCTACTCATTGGGTGAATGTCGAAACTAAAAATACCTAAATTAGGTTTTTTACCTACTTTTTTGGTAAACATACCAAAATAGTCGGTTGCCGATACCTACTAAGTCGGTTATTTTGGGTCTTTATAAAGTAGGTATTTTTAACCTAAATAATAGGTTGATTGTACCAAGCTATTGTGTAATTATTACCAAATCAATAGGTTAATTCTACCTACTTAAAGAGCAAGTTGATAAACCCAATTAGTAGATTATTTTAACCTTAATAAGTAGGTTGCATTTACCGACTCAATACGTTAATATGTACCTACTATTGGTTAAAACACGGTTTTACCAAAAAGTAGGTTTAATCTACTGACTTTTTGCATTACCAAGCGCACTAGGTAGAATTAGCCTACGTACCTAATATTTTTTTAGGTACATTTAACCTAAATTAGGTACATTTTACCTACTTTTGACATTAACCTACTAGATTAGGTTTGTAATTACCTAACTTTTTTCCCAGTGTACCTATGTCACAAGTAGGGCAATTTAGATTTCGGGTCTCAGGATGTAAAAAATCCAACTTCAATATAAAAGTAGGCAATTTTTAAACTTATACGATTTCCGTCCATCATTATTATTAGGGATATTCAGTGTTTTCTAAGTATCAAAAAAAAGTATAATATGTAGTATATCCGTTGTCTAGTACCCATAGCACAAACCTAGTGCTTAGTTTGGGGCTAAATTGCGCTGTGTAACGTCGTGTAATATGTATATTTTATATTTATTAGACACGGGTCTCGATCGCGTTATAGATAATCATTGTTATTAATTACCTCGACGTTTCGAGGCGATCAACGCGATCTAGACCCGTGTCTAATAATAATGATAAAAGTTAGGTACTTAGTATGTAGGTTGAAATAACCTCAAATTTTAAAGTTAATTTCTTAGACAAAATGACACGATACTTTTCTAGAGTTAATTTAACGGAAGCTTACTCGACGTGGTCTGATTATATTATAACTAAATAACTGTAATTTCAGAGAAATTTTAATGCAAAATAACTAGAATAACATGCTAAGTGTGAGATTTAATTACAGACCTATCTAGCCAGTTTACGTAGCAGAATGTCCGGTAAAGGTAGAATACGAGTTTCATTTATTTTATAAGGCTACTGTGTAATAAAGTGAGATGTCGATTAGCAGGATTAGTGCCAATGAAGTTATAAGGTTTTTGTATAGGGAAATGAGATAAAGACCTACGATAAAAATGCTCATAATAGTTTGATTATACTTTGATGCTTATTTAGGAATATTAATAAGTGTTCGTTAACTGTAGGTATTAAACATAATTAATTTGCTACTGGACCAGCCTCGAATCGGCCAATTCCCATTTGTTTCTTTATTTTTTTTAACGAGACATATGGAAATTTCATTTTTTGTATAATTTAGATAATTGTAGGATTACCGGTGAAAAAATATGAATAAAAAACATTTATACCGAGGAAATGAATACTAAAACTAAACACCAACACAAGATGATCGAAATGGAATCAAAAGACGATCAAAGTAGAAACAAGAGACGATCGAAGTAGAGACAACAGACGATCGAAACGCAAACAAAAGTCAGGTTACCAATGGGCAGAATTTGTAGCAACGAATGCGACTCAAATCAGCTCCATATTAGGTGCCTATTTGATTTATTATAATGTATTTAAATCACATAGTAACTTTAAATAACTGATTAAAATGTTTAAATTATTTTTATAGACACCAAAATCAAAGAATTGATTTAAAATGATGCAATAACAATGATAATATTAATTTAAGACTTCATATCAAGCGATAATAGTGTCAGAAGTCGCGATACGCGTTTCAAATTACCTATACCATGCGTATATCTAACCAAAGCAATTTATACCAATAAAATTTCGTGTAACAAAACTATTATATACAATTTAAGGTGATAACTCATTACGTTCCATAAATATGAAGCCAAATTATGTTTTCAATAACGGAATGCCTTTAATTCCAAACAAAATTCATCAAAATATTGTGTACTATGTTCTTAACTACAATACAAAATGTAACTATATCTCTCACTCTTTCATGCTTGTTAGAGTGAGAAAGAAGTTCCACACTGCTTTCTTATTTGAGTTCCAAATAGCGAGTTCTGTTATTGAATACATTTGAAAACAAAACTAGGAGTAAATCGCTACCATAATGACAGAAGTTCTTTCGTGTTTCAGTGCAGTTATTCGAATGTAAGGCTGGCAAAGTATTGTTTAACAACGCGTTCAAAGGAGCAAACTAGCAGATAGTAATATGTTTTGAAATTCACACGCTGAAATTGCGTATATAAACTCTAAGTCCTCTTAATTTACTGTTTAAAAAATTAATTTTAATTTTTTCGTTCTATGTACAAGTACCTACCTACTATTGTTTACATGGAACTATTGCAAATAATTGTGACAAAACCCTAATATACCTAGTTTTTTTTATTACCTAGGTAAGGTAGGTACCTACTGTATAGACAAAAATGTGAACAAAAACAAAAAACTGTATATTGGCACCTAATAGTTGTAAAAGTACCTAAAAGTAATGGATACAGTAATGGTGCTGAATTGTTACAATTTCTTAAATTATACCTGTGAGTACGTATTGGTTAATTGAAACTGAAATGCATTATTTAATTAATGTTACATTATTAATTGAAAGTCTAGATCGCGTAGCTATTTTAGATTTAAATTATAAAAATACGATTTTTAACTTACTTGCTTGTATCCACTATAAACATAAAAACGGGGCATTGCGGGGTCAGTTAAAATTACTAGCAAAATATCGAGCTCCGTGAAAAACAAATTAAAACAATGTAAATACCCTGTTATTTAATAATATTTGTAGTTCAATTATAATTACCTCTATGATTCGACACGGATTACACCGACCGTGATTGCAAGCAGACATGTAGTTCTAATAATAATAATGGAAAGAAATCGTATAAGTTTAAACAGTATGATTTTGTAACTTTATTAAGTATAATCTCTTTCACATAAAACAATCTCTTTTGAAATCACGATCAAAACCGGGAGCGTAATCTACTAAAATATAAATAAATATATAAACAAACACGTGTTTGTAAGGAAACGAGGTTCTGCGTATAGAATGACAATAAGGATTTCCCTTTCGAGCGGAAAATTTACGTGATAAAAATTCTAAACATTTTCGTGTGAAAAAAATTGAGGTCCAGAGAGAATCAAAATACAGTGACATAGAGACAACATTTGATAATATTGGTAATTGCGTTTTTAGGGTTCAGTACCCCAAGGGTTAAAACTATAGTACCTATCCGAAATGAAACACAAGGGCATTGAATACAGACTGATTTATTATCCAACTGAGGGTAGGTGCCGAACATGTTATTAGTAACTACCGCCATACAATACATTTCCCTCCTTATGAAAAAAAAATGCTTAATTATAAAGTGAAACCAAGTAATAACTATTCAAAAAGTTAACTCTTACTTAACTTATTAGCTTATTTACTAAATTTCATGTAATGTTAGTATGACTATTTTATTTAGAACCCTTTTACTTAGACTCCACTGTCCGTCTGTCTAACTGTCAGTAAGCTGTATTTCATGAACTGTGATGGCTATATAGACCCAGTATACTTGATTAAATAGCCAATCAATAAACTGTTAAACACAATATCTTTCTTTGCGTCGCGCAGTCGGTTACGGCTAATAGCTACGAGTTTATATGAGTTATAATAATTCTAATAATCATTTTATCTCTGTGATTATTATTTGAATTACGGGTCTAGATCGCGTTGTAAAAATAAAACAAAACCATATTTATCTACAACATCTACAACAACCGTAATAATGTTAGAAGAAAATCGTGTAAGTTTGAAAAGTGTATTTTATCCACTGACCTCCATGATACAAGTACCTACGCTGGACAGGAGATCGCGCACTGAATTTTGTGCCTATTTGATCTGGTTGCGCTGTTTTCTATTGAAAGTGATGATAAAAATAATAAATAAATAAATTCTGTGAACGACACACAGCGCCATCTAGTCCCATGGTAAGCTACTAAGCTTGTGTTACGGTGACTAGACAACGGATATAATACTTAAATTTATTTTTCTTTCATAAATACATACATATTATACATAGAGGGACACCCAGACCAGATAATAATATTTTATTTTAAGCATACCTAAATATTTGCACCCGGCGGGAATCGAACCCGCAACCTTCTGCATTGCAGTCGCGCTTTCACACGACGCGCCACAGAGGTCGTCCATGGAGGAGGTGGTCACAGAGGATGACCATGACTATCAATAGAAAACAGCGCAACATGGCTCACATCAATTAGGCACTAAGATCTAATGTCATTTTGTGTGGTATAGCAATTTCAGCGTACTTGTATACCTATTTAGAGTTCAGTGATTTTATCTCTTTGTAGAAGCGAAGTCCAAAAATAAAATGTCTGCGGTAGGTGTCATTATGTAGTCAAATAGCGGGTTAGTGTGTAGTCGTAAATCAAGCCGAGAACGTGCGAATTGATCCGTCATACGAATTCTGAACAATATTTTATCTTCACAAAGTAAATATTAGAAAAAACGAGACCTAAAACACGTACGAATTTTTACATCTATGACTTTATTACAGTATAGGTACTAGTCGCGCCCCGCGGTTTCACCTGTGTAAGTCTCGATTCCGTGGGAATATCGGGATCAAAAGTAGCCACGGTTACTCTTCAATAATGTTGGTTTTTTTGGTAAAAGAATTTTTGATATCGGTCTATTAGTTTTTGAGTTAATTCATTACAAACTTACAAACACACACACCCACAAAAATACTAATCTTTTCTCTTTTTAATATTAGTGTAGACTAGTCGCACCCCACGATTTCCCGATACCGAGGGAATAGCGAATAAAAAGTACCTAGATTATGTGTTAACCCAAATCTTAAGCTATCTGCATGCCAAGTTTCATCGCAATCGGCTTAGAAGTTTTTGCGTGAAGAAGTAAACAAACATACCTACTTACACCAAACTGTTGTCAATAAATATTTTATTTTTCTATATTTATTCGTATTAAAACATCGCGAGGAAACCAAAGGTCATTTTGGTTTCCTCACGATGTTGTACAGTGATACTCTTGGCGCAAATAACTTTTTCTTAAAGAAAAATGCTTCGGTTCGCGGTCGGGATTCGAACCCACGGCCCTCGGAATAAAAGTTGAGGTATCTGCTAAACTAAACTAAACCTAAAGAAAAAACATTACTTATAATGTAAATTAAGTTCGTTTTTTCCTAAAATAAGTAGGTATGTTTTATTTTACTAAATGTGAGAATAAACTGGCAATTCATTCTTTGAACAAAAAATAGCAATTAGGTATTAGTTACGTTTTAATTGTTTAATGTTCTGTTACTAACATTAACATATTATTACAATAACAGTAAATTAGGAGGTTTTGATTTAATAAGAAATCATTTGATTTAATATGAAAATTTATGTATAAAGGGCTTGATAACAATATTTAAGCAGGTTTTAAGTGTTATTTACGACTATTTTATAACGGGTCAAGTCAACAACCATTAAAATTAATGACTTATGAATTTATAACTTAAACTTATCTCAAGCATTTTTTTTATTTATAAAAAAATAAAAATTCGTTCAAATTATAAGTGTTTAGTGAACTGCTTGGCTTTACTTTAGTTTAATTTTTTTACTAGTTTCAAAGATACGGGATCTAGTTGTAGATAATTATATATAACTTGCTGCGCCCCGCGGTTTCACCCGCGTAAGTCCCGACCCCCCTGAAACATCGGGATAAAAGTAGCCTGTGTGTTATTCTGGGTCTCCAACTATCTACATATCGAGTTTCATTTAAACATATATTAAAAGCAAACTGTACAGGATGGCATACTATAATACATCGGATTATATTAACGATAAAAATCCATGGAAATGAATACTTTATTGAAAGACGGGGACAGACAGGGGCACGGTCGCGTTCGCGAATGCTTGGTTCGTTCGGCTCGGTTCGGTTCGTCCTGGGGCGTATTCATGGAGTTCTGTGGTAAAGTAGCAGGATAAGTTATGGAAAGGAGTAAATAGATGGTTCTACCTACGAATTTTATAATAAAATTCTGGAGTGTAGGAAAGGAATGCAAGGCTGGCACCACAGAACTCTGGTGGTGGGTCCCGGGGCGGTTTGGGCGGTGTTGGGCGGGTTGTGTGTTTGTGGATGAGATAGTGTTTTAAGTAAATTTTTTTTTTATGTTTATTATTTTGTATATTATAACTTATTTGAACAGATAGACAGACAGACAGAGTTACTTTCGCTCTTGTAATGCTAGTAAGGATTATTATAGTAAGTATAGATTATTGCTCCAGTTCCACTTTTCTTCAATAATATTATATATGCGACAATGTAAATCACATGATTACTGCAAAAAAAAATATACAAAAAAAAAACCCCATGAGTTTCTTGTGTCTTCTTCTCATGTCATGGAGGTCGCGATCCGAAGACATAGTAGAGTAGATTAAATAAAAAAAAAATGACATGTCAAAGAGATATCTTGCTAATATCCGAATGAATAAACGTACTTTGATTTTTTATTTTTTTTTGATTGATGGTAATCGGTTTAGCGGTTTTTACGTGATTGAGTAACAAACACACACACACACACATAGATACTTTCAGCTTTATTACAAAAGTAGGATATGACTAGCTGCGCCCTGCATAAGTTGCGATCCTGTCTGCAGGAATATCGAGATAAAAGTAGACTATGTGTTAAAACAGATCTGTGGCTACCCATATATCTAGTTTCATCGCAATCGGTTCAGCAGTTATTACCGAAAGGAATATCAAACAAAGTAGTTCATACTTTCTTATTTACATACTTTCACCTTTATAAAAATAAAGTAGGATTAAATAATAATTTTAATTATTTATAATATGTAGGTACATATTTATTTTACCATTATAATTGACATAAATCATGTAAGATTAAATGCGTTTTTAGGGTTCCGTACCTAAAGGTAAAAACGGGACCCTATTACTGAGACTTCGCTGTCTGTTTGTCTGTCTGTCTGTCCGTCCGTCCGTCCGTCCGTCCGTCCGTCCGTCCGTCCGTCCGTCCGTCCGTCCGTCCGTCCGTCCGTCCGTCCGTCCGTCCGTCCGTCTGTCATTTTATATTGTACCCTGTGGCTTGAGCTGATTTTGGCGTAGTCGGTTAGCTAGCCCCAATAGAGAAGAGAAGATCGTGGGTTCAAGTCTCGAATCATACATTTTTTGAACAAATATTATTTTTCTAAATACAAGCCATGATAAAGTTAACATTTTGCAAAAAGTTATTGGTATTTGAGCCAATTTCAATTACAATAAATGAAGTATACAAAAGTGTTAGGTATAAAGTATTTAAAAAAAAAATGTCAAAGTCGATTTTTTTATTAGTTGCATGCTTACTGCAAGTTACCACTGAGGGCGCATTTTGCATTAGACCCATTGCATCTCACAACCTTTCTCCAATTTGTACTTTCTCCCTCTAAGAGATGGCGCTACGAGTTACTTTCAAAAGCATTTGTGCTCATCGAAATCAAATTGTTAATCTCATGCATTTTAACATTTCTTTTTTTAGTTTTAAAAAGCATTGCTTTATGAACTTAGTTCTTTTTTTCCCTTTTTAAAAAAAATACAAAAAATCTAATTAGAAAAAGTGAAGGTGGTGAAAGCTCTCTTGCAGAGCTTTTAGAAAAAAGTTTCGGGTTATTTAGTTAGATGTCGCTTTTTTAATTTTTTATCATGACCTTTAAACCCAACAAGGAAAAATTAAAATTGCATTAGGCAGAGGTACTTGGTATTTGCCAACCAAATCCCAAGTAACTGTTGAACTGCATAGCCAAAAGTACAGTCTTCAGTATTTTTTGTTTAGGTTGTTTGTATCTAATACAGAGTGAGGTAGTTCAGCTAATATTGTGTAACGAGACTTAATTGTTATATAATATCATATTTTACTTAACATTTTCCAGATAAATTTATATTATAATTTTTCTCCGTGGTGGGTTATTTATTATTTAATAATTAAATTTAAGTTTCAACATTTAATTTTACATTACCTTTGTAATATTTAATTTATTTTGTATTTTGTTGTGACACAAATAAATGATTTTTTCTCCTATTTAATATGAATGGGACAGAATTAAATGTGGAATCATTTCTAATCAGCACCTGTGTTCAAAATATACCCACTACTACCTACTTAATGAGACACAAACTTTTATCTTTATTATAGGTACTAGTACGATAAAACTTATTAACAAAACTCAAAAGAATTCCTTATCCAAAAAATCCTGAGTAAATGAGTAAATACGCCATAGAACCTATTCACCACCTTCCACCCTCGATCGTATCCATCAAAACCTCAATTTCTCACAACAAAAGAGGATAGAAGAAAATGACATTGTGGCACTTTGAGTGACGGAAAATAACTTCAAATGACTTACACACGGTAAAAGTAATCGCTTAAACGCTGTGAGAGTATCGAGACTGAATTCGCTGAATTTCAGCATGTAAGCTCATGTTGGGGGTTCTTACGTAAATTCTAAAATGAAATACATTTTATCGCCCGACGAAAAAATTGTTTGTGTGCGTCTGTGGCTTTTTAGCCCTCGAACGGTTAAATCGAATTTGATATGTTTTTTTTTATTCAATTCAGTGCTTGTTGCAACAGTGCTTCCTGTTCACCTTACATAGTCTTCGAAACATACAACGATTTAAAAATGCAACACATAATACGCAATTAAAACCCAAAAAATGAGTTAAATTTCACATCGGCATCGTCAAAACCAAAGACAAATAAGTGGATTGTTTAGTGTCACTAAGCAATGTATTTCGCTAGACGATTGGGTGTTAAAAGTTATCGCTGCGTTTTGATTAGTGACTAAAAAAACATTCCGTTTTTTTAACTCAGCTTAATAGTTTGCTTACCTATCCAAAAATAACGAACAACATCAACGTTGATAATGATCGACAGGAGACAAAGAGTGGCCGATAACCTCTTAAGTTTAAATGTAATATTTTTTTACTAATGCAACTTCATGAGAATAAAATATAAAGGTAGGTAGCGCCAATGTATGCGGACACCCTTTAATTTTGATCTTTTTTATGTTTTGGGTTTTCTCTGTATTTGCCATACTTTAAGCCAAATTTCTTGGTTTTAAGTCAACGGGAAGTAGGTATTATTTAGGTTCTCGACATAAATCCTATAGAGAACTTATTCTGGTGCATAGTAAGGTCTGAAATCACAAGTAAAGTAAAATACTGAAAAAAAAATTAAAGCCATTTTGCTGCTTGTTTACACGTTTTTGCAAAAAAATATCATCGATATTTAAAATAGGCTCAGCGGTAACAGACGGATAGACTCTACTGAAGAGCTAAAGATTAATTCTATAACAATACGTTTCATTCTAACGATACACATTTTAAGTGATGTAAATAATGACGTTCGCTAGATGTTTGACAAAGTTTCGCAATTTGCAATAGTAATCTAAAAAAATCCAGTTGAAGTTAGTTTTTGTCTATCTAGATTCATTTGTTCAAAATTTAGTTCAAACTTAAGGCATAGGTATAACTGTTATATTTAAAGATTTACTTGGAAGAAAAAAGCTTTTTGTTCCAATAAACAATGCTTCCTGTGGGACTTTAACCACTCTCTCCCTTTTCTAGCGGAGTGCGTTAACCATCTGCGCCAAGTAAGCTCGAGAGACGTAGGAATAAGGAATGCGTTATTCTCATTCTTTAAAAATCATCTTTCTCATTCGCTTATCATGACATGATCATGTCAGCTCATTTAAGTCTGACGTACATTCAACGTAGGTCAGACCTTCATGAGCTGCCAGTCTCTGCCGTTCTTGAGGCTTTGAGAGAACTCGATGTTGGTTATAGGCAATGAGAGGGCAGAGGGAAGGTTCTATAGGCACTTGACACGCTCTATCAACCGCTAACCTCCGCCCAAGTGTAATAACATGCCGCCTGTTCTCTGTTTCAATTTGGGAACAAATTGAAATTGTTTTTATTTGAATAATATTGCGGGATCGTTGGTCGAATGGACGTTTTCAATGTATTCGCTGTTATTATGAGTGCTATGTAGCTGTAGGATATAGTGACGTGTTTTTTACTTGTAATTATTTGGCAAATTCAATAACATATACCTAGGTATATACTTACTGTATATCAGACTCGTCCATATCCGATACGTAGGTCGGAGCAGTCACTAAGATAGACGGGTCTATAATAGTTTCTCTAAGTGTCTTTCTGTAATTGTGAATTATAAGACACGACTGAAAAGTGTTCCTCTAGGTAAACGTGCTACATATTAGACCACCTCGCCATTTACTACCTGGCAAGATAGTGTTTAAATGCCGACCCGTTACTGAAATAATATTTGACTATATCTAGACTAGGCTAGATAGTGACGATATCCGGCCGGAGCCTGTCTCTATTTTGATGTTCGTTTTCGTCTTTTTAATAAGCAACTACACTTATTTTTCTACATCAAAAAACCACATGAATCTGTCTTAATATCACGCAGATAACATACCTAATTTAAATATAATCCGATCGAAAAAGTCACCTATTTGACATTAAAAATTAGCTTCGCTACATTCCGGTATCTCTTACAAAATTTTACAGCGTTCTTATTAATAAAATTATTATAAACGGGCCCTCATTGTTACGCAATTCCAGTGCTTCAGGGGGTGGCTGCATCCTTTAAGCGGGGTGAGGGGTGGTTGGAAAAATTGCACATAAATATTGAAGCTGCCACTTACACGTGCGCCCACCGCTTGACGATAGCTTACTGTGGATACGTCCTGTATTTATTTTTAACTATTGTATTAGTATGTCTACAGTTTTTCTTCTGTATTTTTTTTTTGCAACTACGAGTTATTTTCCAGATTTTCGTGGCCGTCATTTTTTTATTTATTACAAAAGCGTTTTTAAGTATAAAAATCTGTTGCCCTTTAAAAACTCAGAAAGCTTATAAGACCTTTTTCACACAGTTTTCAAGATCCTATAGGCAGACTTAGGTAATAAACTTTTTAGACTAACACGATTGGAACTCATAATTTTTATTTTCGGGGGGAGTCCCCTCGCCACCAAGATGTTTGTAAAATGGCCGAAACGTCGAGGTAAGAGAATCAAAAAGTAAAAATAACGCGATTTTAAGACCCGGGAAAATATAAAATTCAGACTTGGGTAATTTTAGGCTATCAAAGTACAACTTTGAATTATCGCCCTACTTTTTAATTTATTCTTATTATTTTATTTTATTTATTAAGGTTACATTTTAAAAAGAATGCTTCCACAAGTGGGTAGATAAAAGTAACGCAATATTGGTCTGAAACGTTCTAACTAATATTAGTTAGGTAGATATGACTTTAAGATAAAGCATGTTCTTTCGCTGACCATTATTACACTAAAAAACTTTAATAATACTTCCATATACCTACTTACATACATACTTATATGTACATTCTTTAACGTTTTTATATTGTATTGAATACTATTTACAAACAGTTGTGAATTACTTACAGTAAAACTTCTTTCTAATAAAGCATATCAATTCTTTCTCATTCGTCTTATCCAAGTTAACATCATCGTCAGTTCGACACCAGCCCTCCTTCTTTTTCTTGTAGCAAATTTCGCAACAATCTCACTTATTATGCCACACAAATTTCCGTTCCCTGCTTGCCCTCTAGACGTGAAATTAAAATTTCCTACTAAGGGGGGGCTTGTATACTTTATGGTTAAAATTGCTTAATAAATATTGCTACTTAAGAAGTTTAGAACTTAAGAATAGTAGGTATACCTAACTTATTTATGTATTAAGACTTGATCCAACGACTTCCTAGTGGTTGTCTTGGAATAAACTTTTCTAAGATACGTAGTGATAAAAAATAGACACTTTCATACATACGTTCAAAAAACAATTACTCTCCTTCGGCAGTCGGGTAAAAAACAATATCTTTAGAAAGCACGTTAAGCAGGTGTTATCTCTGAGCGCAGTCGTTAGGTCTAAACGGTCTAAAGGCATTGGCGTGATTTGAAAACTCTAACACTAGGTGACGGTGATGTCTGACACTAAGTCAAGTGTGAAGTGTGTTTCAAGAAAAGAAGATGAATCAAAAAAAATATTATGAATTTGAGTTTTTAGCGTATACTGTCTTATTTTAAAAGTCATTATTTCTGTCTACCTACAAAATCCAACTTGTATTGCAATTCCTTTTTATTCGTGCTCCGAATTCGCCTGCTATTTGGGACCCAGAGGATATTTGTTTATATGTATCCAGTCAGACAAGAAGCACTTGTGACTGGTAAAGTTCTATTTTAATATAGCAGTAACCACCCTTCTTCTACGTATATCTTTGGCTGCTTAGTACTAGGTACATTCGTATAGATATACGTAATATTTACGAAAAATGAACAATCTTGGGATTCAACATTCTGGGAAATTCAACATTATAGAAATTCACCATTTTGGTCCTAAAGGGTCATGCCGTCTCGCGGTTCCTTCAGAGCATATACAAGCGTGACAAGTGCGGCTATGATTGCGTTGCCCCATGTTGACATTATAAGATCTCCCTAAGGTCTTCAACTTTCCTCAAAGACTTTGTAACTTAAAACATTTATGTGAACTCCTTAGTTTAGTTTAGAAACTGAAATTAGTAGAGAACGTTGGTTTCTGTATGTTTATAATTGTCATGGTGTTTAGTAAAATTATACAGGGTGCAGTTTAATTCACCCTAACCCTCTTTACACTAATTGCGCTAGCCAAAATTAGTTTTTGACCCTAGAGTTTGACACAATTTTAAAATAAAAAGGTACTTAATATATTTCAATGTAATATGGATCATCGTTATCTGATGTAAATGATTTTTTTTTTTTAATATAAATATTTCCATCGTCATTTACAATTTAGCATCCATATTACAAGACTAAGTAAATATAATATTCTGCAGCTAGAGAGCGCTGCGTATACAGGATGTTCCGTAATGAGTGGATAATTCTGCACGTGCGTATGCAGGGGCAAGGCATGGATCGACCCACTGAATTTCAGATTTCTATTCTAAGCCGTTCGAATTGTGGGCCATTTTTTTGTGAAAATTAGAAAATTTCTACTTTTTCTCCCACATTTATGGGTATCACGTCCACAGTTTAAGTCTTAGCATATTTTTTTTCTATATATCTTAAAGACTTGCAATATTATCCACTCATTACGGAGCACTCTGTATAACTCATACAAAAAATAATTTATTTAGTTTAGGTATTAAGACGTAGTAGGTATCATTTGAGAGGTCAAGTTCCAATTCACTAAAATCTAATTTGAAATTCAATATCATTATTTTAAATTAACATTGATAATCGGCACGATTTATTGGTGCCATTAGCTTATTCGACAAGTGTTTTTACTTGGTTTGGTATTCGGATAAGAAAACTTGTTACAAAGTGTTTTTCCTACTTATGACAAAAAATATATCTACATACAGCTTGGAAGCGAACTTTAAAACTCAAATGCCTGAAGTATGTACCTATTAGCTCTTTAGATTATTTTGGAAAATGTTTTTTTAGTGATAAAAGTAATTGAACAAAAAGTAACTCCTTAAAAAAGCACAAACATAATTTTTCTAAACTATAGTAAGAATAACGTTTTTGGAAAAAAAACAGAATTGAGACATACATAATTAAGACAATTTTAAAATATGGACCCTACGGTCTATATTTTGAGAAATTCAAAATTTTGGGAATACAACATTTTGGGAAGTTCAACATTTTGGCACTAAAGGCGATTATGATTATGTTTTTTTTATATGTGTATTTAAATGACATCCCCCTATAAATAAGTACCTACTTGATATTTATCGCTCACTGTGCAAAAGCTGCGATTCGATATTCAAAGCATTTTTAAAGAAACTACAGACATAAAAATACCTAAACATTAAAAGAAACTAGTAACCTAAAATATTTGAATTATTTAAAACACTCACCCTATCAATCAACTTATCACAGTTTTCTTTTCTTTACAGGTGAAATTTTGAACCGGTAAGTTGTCTACGAAGTGCATGGCCATTGGCCACCAATCTGGGCCTCTGGTTTGTATAAACCGCTTACGGCTACGAAGGTCTAGTTATTTGGCGCCTCATAGGTGATGGAAAGCTTACAAGGTAACTGTTGGAAAATTGCCAGACGATGGATTTAATATAATAATAGAGTACAATCTTTGAACGTTTTTAAATATTTTTATAGTAGGTATACCTACTTGAGTGTGTACGTACAACTCGCTAACTACATTTCTTTGAGCACAAATCACACATACCGGAAATTGCGAGCGTCCCGGGAGTTCCTACGCATGATATGACTTGTAAGTCATTGGAGAGCCATTCGCGGAGATCATTGGCCTAGCTGCACTCGCCGAACTAATATACCTACTTGTGGTGGTTAAGCAACGCTTGACACGGTTATTACTTGGATGGATAACTAATAACTTGCGTAGCAGAAAAAAAATCTGGAGCTCATCCGAGCTTCGTAAGGCATGGCAAGCAGATCCCGCTTGTTTGCGCTGATAGCATTCGTCAGGTCAAGTTAGAGGCCTTAGTGCAATTTGAAACTCTGACACTAGGTGAGCCACACCACTAATAAGAAAAAAAGACTTGTAAGTCATAATTTATCTAATCGTGATCTTAACATATCACCTGGACTTATACTTCCAATGAAGAATTTGGACATGGCACAAATATTATTTAATTACGGGGTATTTACTATATGTTTTAATTTGTTTAGTACCTACATGATAATTTAATTTAATTTAGTCTTGAAGTTAAATATCGCTGATTTTCTCGCAGTGTATGCCGTTGATCCACCGTCTAGGTACTGTATCTTATCATTGGAAATGTTACTTTAATGTACACGATTTAAAACCTAAACTCGACTAATAAGTTATACCTACGTTATAATAATTTGCTTGTGATCATCCATAGCCATGTACACAGAGTTAAAGAAAATTAGTTACTTTAGATGTAGGTAACTTTTCTATATGAACCAAACGACCGCAACGAGAGCTGTCACAATCACTCGGCGCAGGAGTCCGCTATCAAACGACACTCAACAAAAATCGAGATATTTAAATCGCCCAAAGTGGCACAAGCGATTCAAAATGAAGACTCCAGGTCGTTATACCAAAATTTTCTACAGCAGATTTTTACTGGATGCCAACTAATTTTTCTTTAACTCTGTATTAGATATACCTAACATTAAAAGGTATGTATGCATCTATAAAATGATCGTTAAATCAGGTGAGCGATTGTAAATTTTGAAAAGAGCTTTACGATGGACTCGCTCCTCCCACAAGTTCTTTTACCTCTTTGTGTCGGTGTGGGCACTAAAAAGATAATATTGTGGTTTTCATTTTTTATACCTTTTTTACAATAAACCTGTAAGTCCACTTTTACTGTTATGTTTTGCGAATAGATAGGTAGATAGATGGTTAAGTTGTAGGTGTTGTACTAAAAAAAACTTACTTTACATTCTTATTAGAATTTTACATATATTATTTGTATCGTAATTTTGTACCCTATAGCCCGGGTCTAGAGAGGTTTTGGTCTAGTGTTAGATACCTATCGCGACTTTCAGTCAGAAGGTCGTGGTTTCGAATCCAGGCCCACCGCGCACCAATGTCTTTTCTTTAAGAAAAAAATATGTGAGATCTTACGGTGAAGGATAAACATCGTGAAGAAACCCACGGCTTAAAGGCACGCAAAAAGGCCCAGTGTTGTGGGGCTAGTTGTGGGAACTCACAGTAGAAAACCTAGCCTAGCCTATTATGGATACGGTATTCTCTACCTGATATAAAAGGAGACTAAAAGGGTTTCTTGGTCGGCTTCGGCCACGGTTTGTTACCACCCACCGGCCTAAGTTGTTGCGCCAAGCGGATTAGTTTGTGTGCCAATATGTAGACTGGTGCAGGAAGTCGGGTCAAATCTTGTTTCACTGCCGTCTTCCTTCTTTAAGACGAGCGTGTTAAATCCTTAGATCATATTATTACTTACCATCCGGTGAAATTGATCAAACGATCATTTACCGTAAAAAAATAAACCTTTATGAGAAATGTTTCTTTAACGTTTTTCTTATTGGTCTCTCCCTATTAGAAAGATTACCTAATTTCTTATAAGAGCCCGCTCTCCAATTGCCATTCAGTCGGATGGGAGCAAACCCGTCTGTTGGCCGACTAACATTGGGTCAAAAATATGTTTTGTCAAGATCCCCGCTAGTCGCTGACTGTAAAGATGTTATTGGTCCCGATCATTATTATTTAGTTGCAGTTTGGTCAAAACAAAACAAAACTGTTTTCCTATGGCTCCCTGAAAACACTCACGTCAAAGCTGATTTACCTACATTGGGTCAGTGGCAGAAGTCAGTCACTGACTTGATTTAAATAATATGACTTCTGACACTACTAACACTGACTTCTGTTACTGACCCGTAGTACATTATTGACTTTCGGTACATTGAGTCAGAACCCGAAAACCCGTTTTACAGAATTTTTGAAATCAGTCACTGACTCGATCTTACTAAGGCTTTGACTTACTACTACAGACAGACTATGAGAATGTAGGTATTCAGCTTGTGTGGTAAATCTAAACTACAATCCTTACCCATTTTAAGTCCGATGTGGAGCCTGGTACCTGTAGCACAGGGAATCCTAGTTTAGGTATCAGTCTCCATAAATTTTACTAAGTATCTACCAACCTATTTAGTCTAAGCATTTATTGTAATAATTTGTGGAGAGCGAAATAAACCATTTTCTATCCTTGTAAAGAAAATCTTGTAACTTTGAGCTTCCCACTTGTGCAGCGCTTTAAGTCGTTCTGCCTTAACTTGAGCGTGGATGGATCCATGGATGGAGACACAATAGTAGATTGTTACCCAAGGGTTGGAAGTGACACAATTTACCTGAGATATTTGTGGCGTTCGATCGAAGTGACAGTGCCAATAGTTCGAAGGTGAAATGGGTCATTTCGGCCGAGCATCTTGCTTTTTATTTCGACTTAGAAGAAATTAAAATACTACACAAACGTTTAATAAAATAGGTAGGTATTATGAGATTCAGTAAACATTTCTGAAAAAAAGTTAAAAACACATAGGTAATAGGTACCTTACGAAGAAGTAAATATTGGTTACAATGTCGATTACATTGTAACCGACTTGGTAACGAGATGTGCATCTTGGCGGCTATGTCGATAGGTGAAAAAAAGTGAGTACAAATCGTGTACGTTTAAAACCTTTTATACTTACAAGATTTGTACCTATTCAATTTTTTTTCATGTTTCGGCTTCATTGATTTTCGAACACGAAAGATAAAAAAATATTTAATCCTTATCGATTTGACGACCTCTGTGGCGCGTCGTGCGAGAGCGCGACTGCAATGCAGGAGCTTGCGGGTTCGATTCCCGCCGGGTGCAAGTATTTATGCTTAAAAAATAAATATTTGTGTCTGGTCTGGGTGTCCTTCTATGTATAATATGTATGTATTTACAAAAGAAAAATAAATATAAGTATTATATCCGTTGTCTAGTCAATGTAACACAAGCTTAGTCGCTTACCACGGGGCTAGATGGCGCTTTGTGTTGTTCACAGAATTTATTTATTTTTTATTTATTTTTATCTATGTTTTTTACATACATAATATAGGTACCTAAGTACCTATAACAAATAAAACGAAACAAAGATACCTACCTAATGTACCATAGCTTAATCAAATGCTCATTTATCAATTTTAAATAGGTAGTTCAATTATTTAAGAAATAAACTGTAATTTATCTACATCTACCTTCAAATTACCTACTCCCAACCTACCTAAGTGGTTATTTATCTCATTTATCTCATAATAAAAATAACATTTCTGCAATATTGAACTTGAAATGTCATACCTACATCATTCAATCGTCAATAAATAAAATAAACAACGATAAGAACCCATTTACAACTCTATACATTAAACTAATCTATCATAAAAATTCGTCTCTAATTAATAAAATGTTATTACTAAAAAAAAATAACAAAAATTGTTTTTATAGCGGCGAAAACGGCCGAAACTGCCTATATTGAACATTCCATACGTTTATGGCAGAAACATCAGAATAACAACATAACAACATAAAACCTATACTTATGCAATGCTACTACCGCACGGTCGTACTACCGACCTGATAAAGCTGAAAAGGCAACTTAAGCCTATAAAAAGCATGCACTAAACACGCTTAACAATCAAAAAGGTAATAAATAAATAAAGTTCGCAGTCAATAAAAGGTTTTATTTTAATGACCATAAAGATTGTTATTGCACGTGGTCGTCGTGCGGTTACGACGGCGAAGCATGAATGAAATGTGAGAGCGAGACGAACATAGCGGTGTGGGTGAAAAGGGAGATCGTTCGGCGGTCCACGTGGTCGGTGTAAAACAGTTTTGAGCAATTCTGTTTTACGATTAATGATTTGGATGATATTTATGTATATCGTAAATGGTAAAACGAAAATAAATGAATTATGAACTATGTACACAAGTAGTTAATAGCTACGTATTAGTTCTTATAATTAAATTTATTTAGTTTCTATTTTTTCACAAAAATAAGACTGCAAGTTGTTGTAAAACCGTGTTATCTATAGGACCCAATATTATCTTTTTTAATCAATATTAATAAAAACAACTAAAGTGTCATTAAATCAATAGGTAAGTAGGTACTTATAATATTATAAGCAAAATTAGAAACAAAATAAGTATAAAACAGGAGCTATAGTAAGATAATAATATGGATAAGAATTCTGTAATAAAATATAGGTAAGTTATAAAATCTAACACGTTAAACGAAATGCCTTAGAATTTTAATACATATTTAAGAACTTATGTTTTCCATTCTTGGTCATTTTAATTTTATTGTAATTTTTGTTGTATGTATTTATAAAACAAAAATACATATTTTGAATTGTCATAATTAATAAAATAATGATTAAATACATTAATAAATCTATAATTCTTTTTATTTATCTACTTCCTATATCAAGTTCAGTTGTTAGGTAGGAACACATTTTTTGTATCACTGCAAAAACGCAAAATAAACGACTATTTTAATATGACTATCAATTAATATCTGTTATGTTGCCGAAAATGTTCTTTATTTGATTGTAATACAGTTTTGTCAATACAACTTTTAGTTAATTACTTATTATTTTATAAATTTATTTTATCTTTGAAACACTGGGTTTCATGAATTCATGAGTCCAAGTATTTTTATTATTTCTTTAGACCAAAATGTACAATATTATACAGTTTGGATCTAACATCTTGAGAATCCTAGAAATAATAAACAATAAATAATGGCTTTGACGCGTAATGTTATACGTAATTTCTTAAGCTATTATAAATATTGCCATTGCAATTAGGAAATCTAATTTTGATTATTTTAATGTTTCTCTCTGGTTTAAAACCATTCAATTTGACAGCTAGAAGTGGCGGAATGGTTTGTGATTGGCGGTGAATGTTCTGCACCGGATCACTATTGGCGTAGACGATGGCGGCGCGGGGGAGCGCGGAACCCGGCGCCATTACGAACAATGGCCGTCAGAATGGTCGTTAGCGAATAGCTTTTATCTCTTTCTAATATAAGCCACGCAGGTAGGAATTAATGAGACAGAGAGGGTTCCGCCGGGTCGCCCTTCTTAGTGTTTGCATCTCGCTCTAACGCACGTGGCTCGTTTTGCCGTCTCGAACGAGGCGCGCGGCAGCGGTAACGCTCGCCACGACGGGGAATTCGGAGTCGTAGAGCCTCATACGCGGGTCATAAACGATCCGCGGCCATAGTAGAGGTGCACGCGCGAGAATCGATCCGAATCGCCGGCGATAAACGCATCTCCCGCGAGGCGATCGTCGCGCGCCGCGTCGCCGCCGAGCGATGAGTTCCAAGTTCATCATCGATAGCATGCTCCCAAAGTACCATCAGCAGTTTCATCACCAGAATTTGTTCGCGGGTGCCGGGGCGTCGCCTATAGAGGCCTCGCTGTCATCTTCGCTGTCGTCGTCGCTATCGACGTCGCTGTCAAGCTCGCTGTCTGGCGGGCTGGGGGCGGCGGCTCTGGGTGCCGGCTCGCCGGGGGCCGGGAGCCCACAGCGCTCATCATCGTCATCGTCGGCGTCGCCGGGCGCGCCGGCGAGGATGTACCCATACGTTTCGCACCACCAGCAGTTCGGAGGATCGGTGCCATTCTCGGCCGGAGGAGGTTTGTCTGCTGCTGACGACAAAAGCTGCCGCTATCCAACAGCTGTAGGCGGGGATCCAATGGTGAACTACGCTTTGGGCCAACACAATGGAGGAGCGGCAGTGTCGGCGGCTTCTGCCAGCATGGCCGCCGCAGCACAGTTCTATCACCAGGCTGCAGCTTCAGCAGCTTCCGCCGCCTCAGCTGCTTCCGTTGACGCGATGGGAGCGGCTTGCTCACAACCATCGGCCCAGCCTCTACCAGATATACCACGATATCCTTGGATGTCCATCACTGGTAAATGTTTTCCTTTATATTTGCATGTTGCACTGTATTGACATTTTCTGTAAAACAAAAAAAAACTAGGTTTAATTCAAATAGCTGAATTGTGTTCTTATTAGTGCTTACAAGTTGTAATAGAGCTCTTAATTTCTGTAAAGCATTTTCAATGTAGTCTCATTAATTTGTAAAGTATTGTAGTATTCGTGTAGTTATCAAAATCGATAAAAATAATCGCTATTTTGATCTTGACATTCGTATTTATTATTTTTGCGTAGTTTTGGAACTATAGAAAGCGTTTTAGCAAAGCTAATTGAAATTGAATTGCCGTTTTATTGGTTTCACGCGCTTTATTTTTATTGTCTAGCACTAAAATATTATAAAATTGGCATTTAATCGATTGAATATGGATTTCCATTAAGCAAACAGCGTTACAAATAGCCTTATTTGATGAAATTTTACGTTATGATGATATTGTTGTAGTCGGTGATTCTAATTAGAATTTTAAATCTGGTTTCTAATTAAAAACCAATTAAAATTAGGTAAACAACAGTCTAATCACTTATATTAATTCATAAAATTTAATACAATAAAATATTTCAACAACTGTAGTAAAAATGCAATAAAATCTGTGTGTTATTGTTTTTATTGACAATTAATCATTATAATAAACCATTTACGTATATAATAACGTTTTGGGTAGGTATTTTATAGAGGAATAATCGTTATTTTGATAATTTCGCGGTAAATAAGCAATTATATATGCAATGAAGATAATAAATATAATTTTTATTGCTCGTTTTTGTACAAAATTTGTTTAATTCTTTTATTGCGCTACCCGACGGTGTACAATAGTCATATAAGTATTTAACTAGGTGGTAGAGTTTTTATATCTACCTACAATGGGAACTCTGTATACGGTAAGGATATTAAAATTTCATAGTAGTTGTTAGGCATTTTCATAGGCATTAAAAATTAATTCTATATATTGGAAAATTAAATTCATTTGAGTAGGCATCGAATGCTAAGTTTATATTTTAGGTATTTTTTGAAATCTTTTGGGCATTAAATTCGAATTTATTACATTTAAAATAATACTTAATAAAAATATTTATAATACAATTTATTTTAATTGGATTTTACCTAGTTTTATATAGATAATTAAAAAAATTTCATTCAAATTTAAATTTTAATTATTAATTCAATAATTACTTTATTAAATAAATCGCATGATATATTATAGGTAGATAGGTATAACAGAAACATTAAATTATGTACCTATCTACTTTAAAAAAATATCTTAGAACATTAATCAAACTTAATCAACATTTGACCAACTTAAACATTTCGTTATGTACCTACCTATAGTTATATATTACGTACCTACTTTTAAATTTAGTTTATAAAAATTTAAATTAAAGTTCAAATCATCCAAATAGCGTAAATTTTAAACTTTAATTTATTTTAAATAAACACAATGTTTATATTTAGGTATGCAGGTATCCTTACTGACGCTTAAACTAAAAAAAAACGCTAAACGCTTAATTGATAAACATCTAATTACACCAAATTAAATTTAATATATTTTACCTAAATTTAAAATTAAAGAAAGGTACAATGGGCGGTCAAAAGGTTTAAACATAATCAATGTATGGATTAACACTAAGAAATAATGTTTACATAATCAATGTAGTTTAAACAGAATAAAGTAAATACATTTACAATGAACTAGGTACATTTATGCCCATTATTCAAGAAATAAACACAAATGATTATATATTAGTTGACTTAATTGCATTTACCTACTCTTTTGATATAGCTAATTTTCAATTTGAGGTACACACCTAAGTCTGCAATTAACATTGTCAAAGTAAAACTCATTTAATGGTTAGACTAGATTCTAAACCAAACTTAGGTCAATGAGTATGCAGTGTACATAATATACCTAATCATACACAGCAAAGATTTAAAAGGAAAGATAAAATATACCCACCTTATATCATAATAATATGCTATGAAATATGCTAATATCATAGAAATTCGTCTGTGAGGTCTATTTAGTACACAAAAAGGCACGCTATTATAGTACTAAAGTGCCTGTACATTTAGCATACAATAGTTCAATTATATTTTTATTTGAAATTTTATTGCTTTACAATCTGTTTCTCGTATTGAGGCTAAATGTATGATATAATTCAATAACACATTTGCCTTGAATGATAGGACTACTTGGTAGTATTATAGGTATTATAGGACCTTCTGAGAATAACCATTTGTTATAAAGAGATGATACTTTATGCTTTTTATTTACAATGTAAGTAAGTAGATTTGTATTATTACGGTCTAAGAGAATATGATAATTTTAAATTGCTATCATATCTTAATTCAATTTTAATCGTGGTTATTTGACAATGATAAAATTTGAATTCCTATTATTTTGATGATTCTGTAACAGTTATTCCGTTTTTAACATTTAAAGTCACATAGCAGCTACACTGTTTAATTAAAAACCTAAAAAATACAGCCTTGGCTATTTCAAAGGTTGCATAAATTAAAAGAACGAAACAAACCAACGTAGCAAAAAATGTATTATTAAGTTAAAATTATGTTTTTTTTTATAATGTGATGATAAAACATTGTCATTAAAAAATACTGAACACATTAAAATAACCCGTACGTGACATTAGTATTTGCAATAAAATGTCTCGTCTGTTTGAATCACACAAAGATTACCAGCGTCAAGAAACGAACCGACCTTGTTGGCACATGCCTGCAATGAATAACGATGACACATATCGAAAAAAATTCAGTTATCAAAGCAAGCGAACTGCTTAAATCACTAAAAATTACATAAAATGAGCTGTAATCGTCTTGTTTTTGTTTAGAAATGGACTATTTTAGTGATTTGTCTGCAATGTTGAAGCATAAAAGTGTCCAGTGTAATAGAAACGAGAATCAGTCTTAGTCGTGTAAAAATAACGCGATCGGTCTGCGCTTGCGCACTCGAAAGTAAAATGGCGGAGTTGCCAGTGAGTGAACAGTTATACGTCGTAACGTGCTACGTTTTATACAATAATTTGACAGTGAAATGGAGTAGTACGCGTTTGTAACTACTCGAACGTTAGTTGAATGAAGTTTTCAAGTGCGATTAAATGTTTGTTATTCTTGAGCCGGTTGCCAGATATAAATTTTTGTTTTACCACATATTTACACTATTTTCCGCCGTTAAACCAATAAACGACTTTACTCTTAACAACGTGGTATTTTATGATAACGTTTTTCAACAACTGTGGTTTAATTTTAAATATTCTGAAACTGTTTCTTAGTCTATGTTACTTACTTTAATTCTTAATTTCTCACTAATCAATGTTGATTACGGTTTAAATCGTTTTAGGTTATTATATCAACTTAATAATATCTAGAACACACCTCCTAATGAATTTAAATTTCATATCACAATCGTGAAAACCAAAGAAAAATAAATAAAACATACTAAACGTTCTATCATTATAATCTAGGTATAGGTAACTAGCAGCGCCCCCCGGTTTCACCCGCGTCTGTTTACCGAGTTTCATCGCAATCGGTTTTTAAAAGCAGTTTTTAATAATGGAGTAACAAATATTTTCATTTACTTCTAAAAAAGTTTAAAATTTATAATATTAGTAGAATATTATTATTCTATTATATTTCTTATGAAAAAGCCTTTCGAATTATTATGCGTTTGAAACAAGAATTTTTATTTATTCATAAACGCATGCCCCGTCTACAAAACAAATCACAAGTCACATGTGAGTCGCGCACTACGCATGCGCGGATCAAACATGGCCGTCGCATGCGACCAATCACACGACGCCGTTAGCAATCGGTACCCACATGCCGTCAAACACCCTTTTATTCTATTGATTGATATTTGTATTTTGTTCTTAATTAAATTTAACTAAATTACACTGTGCTTTGTAATAATATTATGGCAACAACAATATTAACACATTAAAACTGGAATAAATTTCAATTACTTAATAAAGTTTGTATTTGTATCATAGAGTATGTATTTACAAAAAAAGAAGATAGGTATAATAATAAATGTAGGTATATTTTTTCCGTTGTCTAGTACCCATAGTAGAAGCCTTGCTGCCTAGTTTGGGGCTAGATTGAGCTGTGTGTAACGTCCTGCAATATTAATTTATTTAATTAAAATGTGTTTCAGAGCATAAAAATAATTATGATCTTTGTATTATTCTGCTTGTTCATTTACGCATAGACATTTTTAATGTGTATAATTGAGGTAAAAATCTTTAATATTTTATCTAGTTAGGTAGGAACTCTTACCTATTTATATGGGTACATTATATACCATAAAGGAGATTTATATTTTGCTAATATTAATATTTAAAAAATAGGTAACAAAAACTGGATTGAAGTTAAAACCAATAACATAATTATCTCTTCAGCTTAAATTATGAGACTGATACAAGTCGAATTCTTTCCAGTTTTTTTACTGACTTTCAAAAAGAAGGACATTATCAATTTGGGTGTTTTTAGGGTTCCGTAGCCAAATGGCAAAAAAACGGAACCCTTATAGATTTGTCATGTCTGTCTGTCAGTCTGTCCGTCCGTCCGTATGTCACAGCCACTTTTTTTTTTAGTAGAGTAGTTTGGATGTTTTATAATATATTTCTAGTCTCGAAAACGCCTGAAAATTGGGATAACAAGTAGATTTTAACCGAATTTAAAAAGAAGAGATCAATGATAATTGTGTTAGGTAACAAAACCTAAGCTTTAGGTTTCAGAACAAACAAAAATCTTGCAATTATACCTTATTACCATAAAGTATGTAAAATTGCTTAAAAATTGAAATGTTTCGTATAAAGCTACGTACCTACTCAAAAAACCAAGTCAATTAAAAATGGAGTACATACAAAAACAACTTTTTAATTGGCCATAAATTCATGCCTAAATTATGTACGAATGACAATTAAAACCTTTAAAAAAGTATCATTAATTACGTAGAATTATATTAAAAGTTATTTATAGTTATAAATTTGGCGTAAATATATTCAATAATTTAGGCACAAAGCCAAAAATCTATTAACCTGATTTAAATGAAGTTTTATGGCATAGTTTAATGGCAATTCGGTTTGTTTTTCGTAATAAAATTAGGCCATTATGTCTTTCAATAAAGTGATTAATAAATAAGGAGACTTCATTCAGCTCATTTGAACCTACTTTAAAACTTAAATTTAAAAAATTGTAAAACTATTGTTAATTTTAAAGATCAAATAAAAACTAGCTGCATATCAGGATCAAAAATAGCTTTTGTCCTTTTCCAAGGTCCCATCTATCTCTATACCAATAATTTATTAAAAACTTTTTAGCGTTTATAATATAATAAATAAATATTGCATGACGTTACACACAGCAGAAACTAGCACCAAACTAAGAACTAGGCTTATACTATAGATACTAGACAACGAATATACCTACTACACAATATCTTCTTTTTTTTGTAAATACATAGGTATAATATTATGATAGGTAGGTAGGTACATAGAAAACCCCAAGAATCAGAAACAAACATGAATAGTCCGCATACATATTTGTCTCCGGCGGGAATCGAACCCGCAGCCTTCTGCGTTGCACTGAGACCGTCCAGGCGTGACATCGTAACATACGAGTACACACAGAGTTACTTTCATGAAATATATTAATGATTTTCTTTAGTCGGAGAGGCAAAAACAAAACAGCGAATTATTCCTCGAATAAGATTCATTCGAGTTTGGTCTAATCCAGCCCTATAATATAACTAGATACAAACACTATAAATAGATAGGTACACAATTAAAATAAAAAACTCAGAAGCCAAATCTCAAAGAATGTGTGGAAACCATCGATTAACTTTAAACTGATAAAAACTGACGTCTGTAAATCGATTGTTTAATTGGTTAAATGCAATTAAAAAGGTTCTCCTATAAATGCTTTGGATACACGACAAAAAGCAATTTATTATTCATTGTTTGAAATAGAGAATGCTTCACATGCCTACTTCGGGAATCTGAAATTTTATTCAATCGTTAAAAGTAAATACTGCAACGGTATACATTCTTTTTGTATCTGTCAGCATAGTTTTAGAACATAAATGTAGGGTTTTTGTACTTTTCATCAATTGAAGACACTGACTCATTGGACAATGGTTCATGAGCAATCTTCTTTTAAAATTTAACAAACATACTTACATACTGCAAGTCAGATTTGAAACCAAAATTGTGAAAAAAAAAAATAACTTCATATTTCCAACATTGTATTGTAAAATCTCTAACGCCATAAATGTAATAGGTATTCAATTTCCTAACATGTCACGATTTACATGAAAAACTATGCAAGCTTCAGTTAGGAACATATACAGGGTAGTTGGCAAGTCGATGAAGATATTTATAGTGTATAATTTGTCGGTAATACACTCTCTTAACTAGCAGGAACGTGTTGACTTACTAAAACTTTGTATATGAGCTATCAAATTATTGAGTGATATTTTTTTTAGTAGATGATACAAGTTACACATATAGGTACTGCCTAAGTAACTCAAAGTTGCACCCAATTCTTCATTATGCTTTAATGATTTTCTTAACAAGCAAAAATTAGCACAGTTTGTAAATGCTTTCGTAGATGTAGAATGTAAACAAAATTTTGGCATTCGATATTGAATTACATACGCACCTATAACCGTATTCATAGACGAGTCGAATTGCTTTGGATTACAATTTGTTTCACTCTTGTCAGTCTTTACTTTACTATACAGGGTTTACTTAGCCAAAGTAATTCGTCTATAAACACGGGTGTGAGCGTAGATTTCACATTATATTTCTCACAAATTTCTCAAAGTAAATCCCTTATTTACACTTATTTTTTGCAATTCAAAGAGAGCTTAAGAGTTATTGTTATGCATGATGTTCGGCCGAAATAAAGGACTTTCAATACGATTGATAATAGATTTTCCATTTCCAGATTGGATGAGCCCCTTCGACCGCGTGGTCTGCGGTGAGTTTAATGGTATTTGTCGTTTCAACATTTATTTACTTTTTTTAGTTATTAAGCTGGTTTATTTGGTTTTATTTTTAGTGTCTATAACTACTATTTTTGGGTCAAACTATTAAAAAATATTGTTGACTATAAAAATGGAAATATAAAAACACAGATTCAAAATGTTTTTGTCATTATCTGATCGATCAGTAACTTATTTCGACGTTCAATTATTGTTTCAGTTACATTTCAATGACTTGTTTTAATGTAATGTACCCAAGACCCTGTATATCTCTAGTAGGTATGGACACAGAACCAAAACCTTTTAATCCTTTTGTTATAATTATTAATTTCGTCACGTCCTTATTGCCATTGAAGTTTGGTTTGGTAAACATTTTGTATTTATATTTCTTTAATTTTGTAAAATAAACTTGTTTATGTTATATTTTGTGGGTAAGTAGGTATAGTAACCTAACAAATTGGAATGTATATAGTAAACGTTATTTATTAGTGTTTACCACACTAGCTAATAATGCTTTTTTGAAAAAATGCTTTCAGTAGTCGCGGGTTCGAGTCCCGCCGGGCATTTTTTGAAAGCATTTTTTCTAAAAAAGCATGTATTATTAGTAGTGATAAAAAATGTTTATCAAACTCTTTAACTGTGTACTTTTGTGCCAATTTTAACAGGCTCCCGAAGATTTTACGCATCATATATCACAATTCAATGTTTGGAATCAACTATTCAACTTTTTAAGGTGTTGTAAGGTGTCTTTTTATTAGCAAAAGTAACAAAGGCTTTAGTGAAATTCGCAAAGGTGTTAAAAAGGGTTTAAAAAAAAGGACAATAGTGAAAAGGCTGACAACAGTAAACCTTTTTTTTTGTCAGGAGAAACTGCTTCTTTTTAGTATGAATTTTATTAATAGGTAATTTTGTATTCTACATAATAAGTAAATTACCTAATAAAATTAGAAATTTATATTGAACTCATATTTATGTTGGTAAAAGCAACTCACAAGCGCTATAAAAATACTTGTTTAACACAATAAACATTAAAAACATAAAAAAATATAGGTAAGTGGTAATTATTTCGTCTTAAAACCAATTTATTGCCACTTACTCTAGTTTCTAAACTAATATTTATGGATAATTCGACTCTCAATAATATTAATAACTTTCTAAATTACGTCGATGTAAGTTTCTAAAGAAAAGGACTATTTATTTATAGCGGCGTATCTCCAAACGCTACTTTCTCTAACATATTCTTATTGTTCAAGTTCTTTAAAACACCAAACAAAGGGTTCACGGCAATAGGGTTGTGCAAATTCATTTATACTTTTTTTGCAAAAAGATCCTTTGTGTTGAAATAATGTTTACAAATAAGGTAAGACTCAAAGGGTTTTAAATCACGGTGTCGAAAGATTTAAAACAACTTATAATAAGCTTAGAACAACGTCCCATTGTTTTGTTGAACCGACAGTAAATTGCTTTATTACGAACGGTTTGCGGTCGTTCTGCAAAGTCGATATCGCCAAAAACGCAGTCAAAACATCGTTTGTTATCATACGGTGTTTCGAACATGAGAGGGTCGAAAGTATACCTATCCAATATAATAAACTAACATGACGTTTTTGCCCGCACGATATGGCGAGCACGCTCGAAAGACTCGCATAAAATATGAGATACGTTCCTACGCATAAATCCATCCGATATAGGATTTATTTAAAAACATGTCGCGACTAATAAATGTACGAGATCGTCACTATTCCACGACCTACCGATGTATGTTTTATAACGATGTATTTATTCAACTGCACAATTGTTGCACTCCGATCAATATAGAATAAGAAGTTTTATTGCATCGTAACAATTAAGTCTTAATCACTGTCGATCGTAACTCCACTGTTATAAAGTGATTGACACGACTGTAAAAAAGTTTTGCCAGAACAATAACTGCTGAGAATGACCATAAAGTGGCGACCTTGTGGCAATAAAAATTTAACGAGGCTAGCCCGTGGCGTAGTACTAGTTGTAAGAACACATTGTCGGTTCCAACGTGTCATAGAAACAGCTGGCGGGACATCTGTGAAACTTTGACGACAGACTAATGTTTTAAAATCGTTAAAAAATTAAAGAGTTAAGGAAACGAGTCGGTAATTTACGACTGTGTCTTTTTAAATATAGAATAGGAACTATTTTTAAATTGTACGCGATTTGAATCTATTGTTTGGTCAACTCTAAAATATTTTAACGACCCACTTAGCAAACAATAAAAACGATTTAACTTTTATCTCCGTTTTAAATGTACAATCGAATCGATATGAACGCTCAATTAGATACAACGCGTACCAAATTTTTGTACAAGCGTGCTTCTAATTTGGAAACTATACAATTTCATACGCAGCAACCACATAATTAAGAGGAGCATATACGCCAACGACCTTGAAACTGAAAATCCCTGTCGGGCTCATCGAAAATTGTTGATTATTTCATGACGGAATGTCGTAGAACTTTTTTTTGTGCACAGATTGTAGGTGACATTGTTTCCTACATTTTGGTGTAGTTTTAAGACAAGAACCTCCTATCGGTGCAAAGCCTATCCAAATTTTAGACAAAAAATGTCTGATTTGGCTAAAATGTCGATAGGCTTCAATACGTTTAGACATATTTGGATGGAAACTGCACTAAAATGTTGGAAACAATGTCGCCTACAATCTGTACACAAAAAAAAGTTCTACGACATTCCATCATGAAATAATCAACAATTTTCGATGCGCCCGACATGGATTTTCAGTTTTTCAGAAGAGGGCCCTTAAGAGGATAGTCTCCATTCTCTTTCTCCATACAAACGTAGTTAAAATTTTCTTCCCTGGATAAAGACCTTAGAGCAAATATGTTATGCCATAAAACCTATATCTGTCATGACAATGCATCTACCTTTTTTTTTTTCTAATTAAAATAATAATAAAAAATAAAAAAATAGTAAAATGAAAATAATAAAAAGGTAGATGCATGGTCATGCATGACAGATATAAGTTTTATGGCATAAACATATTTGCTCTAATGTCTTTATCCAGGGAGGAAAATTTAAACTACGTTTGTATGGAGAAAGAGAATGGAGACTATCCTCTTAATTGTAAGTTTACTTTTGATACTAGTTTGGCGCATACCTTCTTATATTCTTATCTATTCCATAACTAGATCTAGTTTAGGTAGGTACTACCTAAACTAGATCCAGATATTATTTATTCATCATCATCCGAGCGTTGTTCCCGGTTGCATCCCTCTCGAGAGCCCGGGGTCCGCTTTCCTACTTTTACGTCTCCACTTCGCACGATCTTCGGCATCCCGTGTAGTGAGGCCATTTGCACGCATATCCGATCTTACGATACGACGTCAAGCCAGCATTTCTTCTTCATCCAGATATTATTTATTAATTAACTTTATTTTTAATGTAAGTTTTTATTAATTGTAAAATAAATCTAGGTGCGTTAGTTTAATCATAACAACTTGAGAAAACTTTATAACTAGTTAAGAAAATAGGTGTATAAATAAGGTAGAGAAATATTTTGAATCAAACTAAGTAAGTAGGTATATACTTTTGATCAAATTATATAAAGATACCTAAGTAATTTTAACATTCTAGTCTGAAAATATACAAAATCGTACATACAGCATACATAATATGTCTACATTGCTTGACAACCACATTATTCACATCGATTTATATTATAGACAACGATGTGTAATCGGAAATTAATTTCCATAATCGACTTAGTCGTGATTTATTGAAGTTTCGTAAAAGCTTCTTTGTTACCGTTTGAGAATACCAAATATGGTTACTAATGGCGTTTCCTTTCTGAGATTCAGTTCCAAAAATTTGGTTAGAAGAAACCTGTGGTTTAATTTATGATTCCTTTTATTTATTACTGAATAATTTACATACCTACTTACATAAATATACAACTAACTATAAGAAAATAATTTAAAAATATCCAGGACTTTATAAGTAGGTAGGTACCTAGGTATATAGATAGGTAATACAGGTACTTACAGCAGATAAAAGCATTAAAAAATCTCATTCTTCTTTAAACTCTTCCAAACCGACTTCAAAAACAAGGAGGAGGCTCTCAATTCAGTCGTGGCTATGTTTTATTTATAGATAGTAACCGATTTTAGTTAAATCACTTAAACCTAACGTTAAGAAACGAATATACCTACCTATAATTGTATATATCTACCTAACGTTATTTTATAATTCAAGGAATCCATTCCCCTTTTAATAGATACCTACCTACTTACGTTTTTATCAAACCAGATACAGATTGAAACCACTCAAACGCTTCATAAACAATTCAGGTCCAAAAATACTCTACCAATTAAATTGGCACACAAAAATACTACGCGATTCTGTTTATTGCAAATTAAACAGCAAAATATCGTATTAACTCACTGGCTGAAAGCAGATTAGCAACTTTCGATCGTACGACAGTCCGTATAGGTAGCGTTCTTTATTATTTTTCATGAATTAATTAATAAATTCTTTATTGTACCTACACACCAAATAAATTACAGCACAAAGAAAATTTCTACAATTTAAAACTAGGTCGCACAATGGGCGGCCTTATCGCTTACAGCGATCTCTTCCAGGCAACGTTTGGATGGATAAGACAGCAACATTTTCAATAACAGCCCAACAATAAATACCGTTATATAAAATCAGTTCTATACAGTTCGCCAAAGCGGACGTAAATCCGTGTCTTGTATGGGTAAAATGGCATCTAAGTCAGGCAAACATTTCTGACCGGATGAACAGATTTTCCTGTTCTTTTTGGGCTTTCTGTATACGAGAACGTTAAAGGCAAATATGGCCTATTTTTGTGGTGCAGTGGTCAAACACTCATCTGCCACTCAAAAAGTGACGGGTTGCATTCCCGGCTTGAAACAAATTGATCTGAGTTTCATCTCAGTGTTTTTAAATTTTTTAACAGAAAGTTTTATCAAAAGCACAAAATTCCATAATTATTAGATACCTTGTCTGGTTACCGTACTTACTATAAACATAAAAACGCTTGTATATTATGGATAAATAGCATTGAGTGCAATATTTTAATTGCCATAGGTATTCACTACGACAAAAGAACCCAAAGAGGTTAAGAAAGAGGAAACCAAAACTTTGAGTAAAACCCTTGCAAAATCTACTTACAGTATACCATGTTAGTAGAAAGAACCTACTATGCCAACCCCAAATAATTAGGATAAGAGAGGTTCACTACTACAAAAATCCTTAGTCTGCTTTCACCCTTTGAAGTAGGTATTAATCGAGAGAGCCTCATTCATCTAATCTTGGGTTTGTTCCAAAGTCCTAAATAACGTATTCAAGTTCAAACTTATTTTTATATCAAGTTCATAAGATGAATAATGTCATTGTCATCGTTTATTCACATGGGCCACAAACACACATGCGCAAAAGCTTTATGTACTGAATGCGCACACGCATGTTAAAGAATTGTACAGTCAGCATCAAAAGAACAAAAAAAATAATTTACTTATTGAAGGTATCGGGTATTGGGCAATTATGCAGAGTTATTGGGTTCGATGATAATCGTACACGAAAATTAAATATTTAGATAATATTCTGTGAGATCTAGGTAACTTAGTTGTGTGAACTTGTTAAATCGGAACTTTCGTCGGTATACAATAAATACCCATTATTAGAAAGTACGAAGTATTTTCTAAACCTAACTTCATGAAAAATAATTGGTAAGAAGTAAGTTTTGTCCTAAGAAATTCACAGACACACAGGTCAAATACTGAAACACTAGCTTTTTTAACAACCAAGCAGCTTCTGAACTCAAAATTAGTACCAATAGCGAACTAAAAATACGCTTTCTAAATATCTCTGTTCATATTGCAAATAGGTGCGTGGGTATTTCAAATAAAAATATTGAAATTACTGATTAAAATTAAAACTCACACGATCATTCACTAACTAATTGTATGAGATTTTAAATTACTTTAGAATAAGTAGATAACTTAAAATATTGTATCCCTGTAGTGGGTAATTGATTGAATCCAAAATATTTTAATTTAAGACCCCATGTAAATCAATTAAACAATAACAAATATTCTTGATTCTTGAAAATAAATTAATTGTTTTTGATGCTGATTGTACCTGCATTGTAAGAATCACACACATACATACAAATCCGCTGATTAGGTAGGGCGGTTAAGACAATTGCCTGCAATCTAAGACCGTATTATCAAGGTTTTATTGGTTGATCCTGTGAATGACGTCATGAATTCCTGTGCGTCAACCAAAAATTTGGGTTTCTTAGGACTTTTCTTAAGTTTATGGCTTTCTTACTTAATACTAGCTCCGTCCCGCGGTTTCACCCGCGTAAGTCCCAATCGGTCCCCAGAGGATCGGGATCAAAAGTAGTCTATGTTACTCCTCGATAATGTTGCTTTCTTTTGGTGAAAGAATTTTTGAAATAGGTCCAGTAATTTTTGAGTATATTCATTACAAACCCACATACAAACACACAAATACGACACACACACATACACAAATACAAGTCTTCCCTCTTTATAATATTAGTGTAGAAATCGGATGGTGTTTGCATTGCGTTGTAGTTTGCCTTTACTACGATGTTAATCAGCTGAAATGTTGAGTGAGTTAATGAAATATACAAAACGCGATTGCTATGTTTAAAATCGCGTTAAAAGTTAAAGTATTCACTACGTGGGATTCCTCCCCGTACAATCGCATAAGTTAGGAGGTGATTTTTACTACCTAGTAAAAATCACCTCCTAACACCGAAAATCACCTGATTTTTGTCAAATTCCGAAAAATATTGCTACATTTTTATAATGCGATCGCGATACATGTAAATAAACGATCAACTTAAAAATCGCGTAAGTTGGGGAAGTTATTTTGATTTGGTTTCTTCCATTTCCGCGGGATTAAAAGATTTATGCGGGTGAAATCGTGGGCCACCTATTAGTTGGTAATAAAATGCTAAAAGACTCAACTTGATTTTATTTCAAGTAATTATTCTGATTCTTGTTTGAAAATCTTAATTTATAGTCTAATTTGCTTAAATAATTTGTGTTTAATGGTCGTTCCAATCCGTTATTTATAATTCATTTAGCATATATATTATAATTTTGATCTTTCTACCTTAAACTATATTATGTTCACCCAATTTAAAAACAAACTTATCGTCAAAAATCGAATTAGAACCTATATTTTTTAATAAATAAAACACCTTTGAACTTACATTCTGTTTAGTAGTGAAAAAACAGCGGGCCTAGGAAAGTAGTTGAACTAAACCATATTTAATAGGTTGAATAATGAATATTTGAATTTATCATTAAGATAGTTTATTCAAAGCAGTCTCGGCACCAAAATATAGACAACAACGTCACCTACAATCCATACACAAAAAAAACAATCAACAACATTTCGTCATGAAATAATCAACAATTTTTAATGAATCCGACATGGATTTTGAGTTTAGCTCGTATATACCCTTTTAGAACAATAAACGATCATACATACTTTTGATCATACAAACGTACACTTTTTATGTCATTAAATAAGAAGAATTAATATACTTTGGTACCTTTTTTACATATAAGAAAAAAACCGGCAAGTGCGAGTCGGACTTGCGTACGAAGGGTTCCCGTACCATTGTCACAAAAAATGACGTTTGTTGTATGGAAGCCTTAGTTAAATAGTTATTATGTTATGTTTTAGTATTTGTTGTTCTAGCGGTAACATAATATACCCACATCACGTGAAAATTTCAACTGTCTAGCTATCACGATTCATGAGATACAGCCTGGTGGCAGACGGACACACAGACATACAGCGGAGTCTCAGTAATAGTGTTCTGTTTTTACCCCTTGGTTACGGAACCCTAAAAACATACATTCAATGCATTGCGTCGTTTAAAATAATAGATATTAACATTGAAATGCATAAAACGTCTAGTTTTGCTTGAAAAAGCAGTTTTGTGCAAACCACGTCTTCTATTCTATCAATAGAACGCATATAAAATGTCAGCTTATATCAACGGATGCAATTTTTTCAACGCAATATATGAATGTTTAAGCTTTTTGTCTTATTTGTTCTCTCTTATTGTAAGCAGTGATGTATCACACAAAACAAGATGCGCCTTTTTCGATTTTTCATGGCTAAGAAAAGTGAGGGTAAATTACCTTGAGTTTTTAAAGCAAGAGCGATATGTTACTTATGTTAGTCTAACTGAGGGCAAAAAAGACTGCTGTCGAATTTTAATGTCATAATTGTTCACCATTTTGTTAGACCAAAGTGCTTATATGGTTACATTTCTCTTATTTTAATAATTGATTCAAGGGCCCTATTCTGAAAAACTAAAATCCATGTCGGGCGCATCGAAAATTGTTGATTATTTCATGACGGAATGTCGTAGAACTTTTTTTTGTGTACAGATTGTAGGCGACATTGTTTCAGATATTTTAGTGCAGTTTCCATACAATAATGTCGAAACGTATTGAAGCCTATCGACATTTTAGCCAAATCAGACATTTTTTGTCTAAAAATTGAATAGGCTTTGCACCAATAGGAGGTTCTTGTCTTAAAACTACACCAAAATGTAGGAAACAATGTCACCTACAATCTGTGCACAAGAAAAAGTTCTACGACATTCCGTCATGAAATAATCAACAATTTTCGATGAGCCCGACAGGGATTTTCAGTTTCAAGGTCGTTGGCGTATATAGTCCTCTTAAGCGGGCTAGTCGAAGCGTAACTTTTCCATACAACAAGAGACAAAAGAGAGGTTTTTATTTTTCTATGGAGTCATGCGGCACATTTATTGACCACGTTAGTTGCTTCCTCTCCAGTATCCTGCTAGCACATGGTATAAGGAGTTCCACCCTCTCCAGCATCTTGCTAGCACAATAAATAAGGTAGACTGTGCTGCAAGGCTCCTGCTTTTCCTATTTGCTGCCATCAAATCAGCCAGGGGGGCCAGTCAAAAGGTGTTGTAATGTTTGCTTTAGAGCTCCGCAGTCGCACTGGCTTTGGCCCAGGTCCTTTACACCCTATCTTTCTAGGTTCTGTATTAAAACTATTGTAAAATTCTCAGAAAATCGGATAGAAAATTTTAAATAACTTTCTTACATTTCAATAATTATAATTGTCTATTAATCTTACCTAATTAAAACAATTTTACCATTAAAAGAAACTGCCCATTAAATCATTGTCAATTTACATTGCCCATTCTCAGTCAATCATTGCATTCAATCTATTAGTCATTCTGTTATACAACGCTGATCATGCATACGATTTCACACCAATACAACCAACTCAGTTACCTATAAAAACGATACTGTTTGCTCCATTGTCATGGTAATTCTTTCAAATAATTATTTGTACCGACAACTCTATTAATTCAATTAAATGGAAAACATTGAAATGCAATACGCCATTGTAATTTATGATGGTATAAATAATGTATTTAGTATCTATCTACCTACTAAGATATTCTGCGTAGAAATTATATGTCAGAATTTCTTACAAAAGAGTGCTTAGAGTTTTTGTTTGTACTTACGTTGATTGGCTTCGACTGTCAATAGGTAGAGAAACTAATTACACAATTAATTTGTTTATACATATGCATGCACCTTCCATTTTCTAACTTCCTCATCCGGCAATATCTATGGTAAAACAGCAGTACATTCCCAAAGGTACAAACTATCCATACATACACAATTACACACACATACAAACACCCAATAGCTTCAAAGTTACGTGACTCAATAGCTTCGAGAATGCGCACGCAGGCATTGTTCAAAAGTCCGACGAACTTCGAGAAAGCTTCGACACTAAGGGACGTTTACACGACGCTTATCGATAGTATGTAGGAACGCTTCATAAAAGGTACATTTTATGTAATAAGTTTTGAGTAGTAGCTAATAATTGAAATAGGTAGTACGAGTAAGTATTATTTGTATCTTGAACATTGCATTATTGTACGTATGCATTCACGGTCGTTTTCAACGTATTTGTAAAGAAACATTTAACACTACTCGTAATGATTAACTGAAATCAACTCACTGAAATGAATAAATAGATAAATAAATAAAAATCCTTTTAAGTTAGAAATGTTTTACAGGAAAAAATGTATAATCAAAAATTCTACTGTGATAGGATTCGAACCTGTACCCCTCGCATGCTGGGCGAGTGCGATAACCACTGCTTCTATTTCTAGTTAAACGCCTTAAACAATAAACATAAGAAATATAACCTTTTAAGTTTTCAATAATCTTAAAGTTTCTAATGTTAGGAGAAGTTATTTAACTATGTTTTCACTAATAGAAAATAAAGAATACAATTTAATAAATACAAATAATGGTAATAACAATAACCAACTTAAAATTACCAAGATGGAAATGGTAACTAATCATTTACAATCTTAATGACCGGTACAAACTTTACTTACTACACTCGTTGCGATAAAGTGTAGGTACTTACTAATTAGTAATTACCATCTCCATTTGGAGAAAATTAATTAGGCCCGTAAAAGATTATATTTAGTAAAAGTTGTGAATGTAGTTACTTATTACCATTACGGTAAGTTTCATTGCTTCATTATTTTAATTTAGGTACTAATTGCACCTACACAACGTTTCCATTTTACCTATCATTTCAGCACAAAATTAATTGCTTATAATATAACATAAACTTATAAAATACGTATCTGAGAAACGTGAAAGTTGAGACACTATTGGTCATTACTGAAATTAGCACTTGGTTGTTGTTAGTTGGTAATGGTAATTACCTATTTGTATAAATATTCAATACACTATAAATCTGTTTTGTATCTAAAAAAACAGCAATAAATGATTGATTGATTAACTACAGTACAAATGGCGTTGTTTACCTAGTGTTGACATTAAAAGCCTTTATTTAAAACTTATATTGTGTAAACTAATTTAAATTTAATTCGTTATTAAAAGTGTCCTCAAGACTTTATAGTAAATGGTTTTTACTAACTGTATGTAGTAAATGGTAGCCTCTATTCTTATCAAATAGGGTTAATAAAATTTAGCTAACATCCATTCGTTTGGTTTTCGTAAGTTGTGAGGTTTTTTTTAATCGAAGGTCAACTATTTTAATAAAAGTTAGATAATCATTATTGTTAACCCTGAGCAATAAGCCTTGATTTTCAAAATTTTGATAAAAATATCGAATATGGTATATAAAAGCTATGCAAAAGTCTATTTAAATTTTATGGTGTACAAAAGAACCCCTTAACTGGTGCTATCCTATCCTATTCCCATAACCTTATATAAATATGTACTAAACTTCATCAACCTCGCATTTTTGTTCTTGTTTGATCTTCTTAACCTATTATTTAGTAGGAATATAATACAATATACCTAACACAATTGGTAATGACTAAATTGATAAATATATAGTAAATGGTAAAAGCTACTAATGTAAGTTATATTTTATTTATAGCACGCGTCATGTAATCGCGTCTTTGTTTTTTTCCGCTTTTCATTACCTATAAAACCGTAGTGTTATCAAAATAAAACAATCGAAAATAAATAAATAATAAATAAATTCTGTGAACAACACACAGCGCCATCTAGCCCCGTGGTAAGCGACTAAGCGTGTGTTACGGTGACTAGACAACGGATATAATACTTATATTTATTTTTCTTTTGTAAATACATACATATTATACATAGAGGGACACCCAGACCAGACACAAATATTTATTTTATAAGCATATATACTTGCACCCGGCGGGAATCGAACCCGCAACCTCCTGCATTGCAGTCGCGCTTTCGCACGACGCGCCACAGAGGTCGTCAAAATGGTAATGTCTAAATTGGTAAATATAGTAAATGGTAATCTCTACTAATGTAAATGATATTGCATTTATAGCACGCGTCATGTGATTGCGTTTTTATTTTTTTCGCTCTTAATTATCTATTAAAACACTAAAATTATCAAATAATACAATCGTAAATAGTAATTACCAAATTGTTAATTAAAGTTAAATGGTAATATCTACTAATGTAAATGGTATTTCATTTATACCACGCGTCATGTGATCGCGTCTTTATTCTTTTCCGCTCTTGCCAACTACGCTACGTTATGCTAATATTGATACCACGCTGCCAGTTCTCTACTATCATTTTATTTTATTTGTCTGCAACGAAATTTAGCTGCCAACTAACACTAACGCCATCTAGTCAGTGTAAGATCTACACAATTTATTCTACATATTCGCTAGCTATATGTAGATACTTACTACCTAACTTTGTTAAGGATACGAGTACACTATTTACGAGTATTAGCTTAGGACTTCCATCAGCGGTTAGGTTCAGAGAGTAAACGTTTACTAAATGTAACAAACTCAACAACGGAACCTGTCCGATAACGATAAGCTTGCGTAACGTATAGGTGTTGATTTCAAAGGGATTAAATGGAATGCTTACAATTTATATCTCTATTAACGCTGTGTATTGTTTACACACGTCTGACCGCGGCCTCTGAAGCGAAACTCGGGCGCTTGTGAAAACATTCGCATCGAGATTAAAGGTAGGCATGGCCACGGAGACCGGTCTAACTAGAGCCCTGGATACGAAATAGTTTATGAGAGAACGGGTGTTATGAAATGTTGGTCGCGTTTAAGTTTGTTTACAGCGGGCTCAGCGTTTCCGAACAGTTTGCATAACTTGGGGGTAGTCTCAATAAAAACAAATTGGCTCGCTGACCAAAGTTGCGCATTACACACGTTCGAGGAAACGGGCGACACGCCCGGCCCTGATTTACTGACATTTCATAAACACTAATACAAATTTTGTTTATAGCTAGTTACCTAAACATTTTCTATGAGCTTTTCGTTAGGCATTCATGGAAGTATTTCAATTCAATCTTACTCTACTTCATCACCTTGGATCAGACAAACAATAGACACAATTTTGGTTATCAGCGCGAATAATAATGCGCGGTAATTTTCATAATAAGAGGCTATACGTTGTTTGCCTTCAATATTCGGTTAATTGATTTTCATACTATTTCGGTAAACTTCCAAAATTGTGTTAAATCCGCGAAAATAATTGACCATTATGGAGATAAAAATCACATTAAATGTCAGAAGTGTATATATTCAAAAATTTATACTGCAATCAAAATTAAATTTATGTAAAAGACGAGGCGGCATTATTTAAAAATGATGTTCAGCCTGATTTATGTTTGATTTGTCATTCTTTTTTTTAGATCCCACCGTTAAAAAGTACATCTGCCCACTAGAAAAGACATATTTTTTATAATAACAGGAAGTATCTTTATTAAAGGTACTACATATTTGTAAAAGCACTCTACGCGTGCGTTCGACCGAAAGCTTTTCCAACACCTAAAGCTCTTTGATAATTACTCGACTGCGGAAGGAGAACAGAAGAACAATATTTACAGCAATGATACAAAAAAAACATAGGCCATCATAGACTTTATTTTTTAACCCGCTAATTTGTCCCTCTGAAAGGCAACAGCTACGTCTTAGAGGGGTTAGGCAGTAAGACGCCATGGGATACTCCAGGTTAGCGAATGTCCCATGTTTTCTAACCGCGGTGAGTCCTAGGACATGTCGGTCTCCTCACGATTATTTCCTTCGCCATAGGCTTATTTAAATAACCCCTGGGTGTAAAGGTGCCCATTACGCTAGTATCATTGCCACGATAGCAAACCTCTGCACCAAAAACGACCCGAAGACTTGTTCAAAACTTGATGGTTGTACTCTTGCTTAGAGTATTTCATCACGATACTCTTAACTCTAATATATCTTTACGGTAATAAAAAACTATATAATTTAGATTTAATACGTATATATTATAGAACTACAGGTAATATTACCTCCAATCAGTTAAACCAAAGAGACGCGACACATTAATTTCGGAGATACAATCGTGGTCAAATGCGTCGAGTAAATCTCTGATAGAGATCTCGACTTTGTACAACATTCTTTTTCACCGTATTTTGAACTTTATCTCGGAGTGATAAGGTAAAATACGAGAATTGTTTTTTGTAACAGGGTGGGAGAATGCTTCACGTAAGGCCGTGCTTTAAGCTTGATAAGGGTACTGTGTTCAGATCAGGTTGCGTAGATAGGCTCACATTGTTTGTTTTAAATAAAAGTCTAGATTTCTATTGGTGGGTGATTATGTTGGTCTATTCTTTATCTAACGATTGCATTCGATTGTTAGTGCTTTTAAAAATGGTTAAGTGTAAAAGTTTTTTATTTAGAACCACATGAAAACACTTCATAACTAACATAACTTAAAACAATACAAGGAGTTTCAGTTATGTTTTGGTGTAGTAATTAAGAATCCTTGGTGAATATTAAAATTAATCTACAAAAACTTTATGTGTTACTATATAGGTATATATATTTTATTTATATATAAATATTATATTATATTGAGGAAAGATTTGTATGTTTGTAAAAAATAGGTTCCGAAACTACATGACCGATTTCAAAAAAAATTGATCCCGATTTTCCCACGGGATCGGGACTTACAAGGGTAAAACCGCCTCACGCAGCTAGTAACCTACAAAGGCCCTTTCCTTAAGTCCTTTTGTAAGAACTACGAAACGCAAACAAACGTTTTAAAAAGCGATTCTCACTAATTACACTTTAACAACAAAGACAAAATGAGTCGAAAAGGTGTCTATTTTCATTCTTTTTCACACCATCTAGTAATTTTGAGTCGTTACGTGAAATAAACGAGGTCATTACAGTTTTTCGTGTGAACCAAACATTAGCGTAGAGGGAAACAAACAAAAAGTTATGTTCCGAAAAAAAAACGTAATCGGGCCTACACAACACGTCGACTATTCATTACCATTTGACCCATAGTTTGTCATTGATTACTAGTTGATTAGGGTTGCAATTTTGTCTCGATTTCGGGACGTTTGTGAATGTATTTAACGTAGTGTCCTGACAAATGACTGAATATACTGATAACTTCAATAAAAGTTAACGGAATATGTTTTTTCTCAATTTTTGTTTGGTCGGAGTGACTGCATAAGTTGTATTTAAATAAAATCTTACATTTTCTTTATAGTTTCTTTAATCATTTAACGGATTATTATTTTTTCCGAAAAAAAGCGCTCACCCACTTTTCTGAAAAAGTAGAGGCGTAGTCGCATCTACTATACCTACCTATCATTTACTAACATTACTAAAATTCTAGTCGTTTTTAGGGTTCCGTACCTTAAAAGTAAATAAATAAAACATTGAAATTTGGAATCAACCTACCAAAAAACGTACCAAAGCCAGTACCTATACTTTGGTGCCCAATTTGGTACCTATATACTAAACAGGACAATACGGCAACCTTAGGGGGTCGTAAACGGGAGAACAATATGGCAACCCTAGTATTTATAGGTTACCTACTGATATAGAAAGTTATTAATAGAAGAAATGTATTTATAGTAGTGCCTACCTCCTGTAGCTTGACCGAGTCTGAATATTAATTAAAATAAGTGAAATGGAAATTTCCAAGAACAGGGCCGCGTCCTTGTTATGAAAAGGTGCTTTTGCTTTCAGTAAACTTAATTAAAAGTCGATTGGCTAAATTTAGATAGATACGTAAGTATATACCTAAAGTACTAGCAGTGTCTAGCGGCTCAACCCGCGTTGGGCTTTTTTTCTTTCATATTTTTCAAAAATGTAGATGAACACAAGAAAAACATTCTATCTAATACCTACTTATTGTTCCCTGCACATGTCCCTCGGCTGGCGCTATACGAAGAAAAACCCTCTGCAGCTAGAGGGTTACTGCGGTTCTTTCGACACGACAACGATACGATAATTCTAGCCGATACGATGATTCTACTGTCAACCCTCACACATCACAGTGTGACAGTAGAATCATCGGATCGGCTGGAATTATCGTATCGTTGTCGTGTCGAAAGAACCGCAGTAACCCTCCTGTACTGTCGTATTGTGCGACCCTTACAGCACTACCAGTCTATCTACCTTTTCAAAAAGTACCTATACTGAACCGATTTCAGTGCAATTTGTTCGACTGTAAGATATTATGCCACACAATTAAATAAATAAATTCCTCTTTTGGGGTAGGAACACAGCTTAAAGCTCAAAACGCACGGGCGAGACTGACACTGCAACTTTACCTATAGAGCCCACACCTACATGTACGAATTTCTTTATAATAGGTATGGTATGCTGTGTTTTGGCTAAAATGTGGATAGGCTTCAATACCCTTCCACATATTCGGATACAATGTCACCTACAATCCATACACAAAAAAAGTTCAAGAACATTCCTTCATGAAATAATCAACAATTTTCGTTTAACCGTACAGGTATTTGGGTTTTATAGCGGCTATAGGGCCCTTATGGGTTGATTCACTTTACTCTCAGTATTTGTACTTAGTATTTACAACAAGAAGCATCTGCCGACTTATTAAAAGCCAGTCGTCCATAACATAGATACATATCGTAATGTAAACAAGTCATTTATCTCGGTATCCGGTCGGCATACTAAGAAACATGCAAAGTGACTATTTAATAAATAATATTATCGTTTTAATTACCAGCTTTACCTTTGTGAATTTGTTGAACCATTGATGTTGGTGAGTTTATATGGCGATCAAAAAAACAGTACCCTAATGTAAGCAATACTATTTATACTGATCGATTGAGTTGTAACACACACTCGTATTATGTTTGAACGTTCATGATGAAAATACTTTGTTAATAGATGTGTGTGTTAAACGTTTTTGAACCTTATCCTGTAGACGTTTAGGTAAAAATTCGATTAAAGAAAGAGGTAGGTGTTTTTCTTAAATTGTTTAGGTGAACTGTTATGTGGGCAGTTGCATAATCATCATGTGAGCATTCTTTGAATTTTGTTGTAATGGAATTTTGTTTATGTTGTTAGTTAAAGGCTAAGCCTACCTGCCAAATAATACCGTCAACGTGATCAGTTTGGCAACGTTTACCAGTCATCATGTTTAAAAATCTAAAGAGGTCATAACTTATTGTTGGCACCCGGTATACGGCAAAGTACGGCGACATGCACCGCCTTACCTCGTGTGATTAGTATCTTTTATAAAATGGACTTCTGTAAATAAACGCTCATTACATTAACTCCGTAACGTCACCGGATCGCATCTTTTGCAAGGTGGGTCTATTCTTCTATATAATTCAAACCGATTCGACTACAATACGATAACAGTGACATCTTAGTCGCAACTTCATTGCAAAACTATTCTGGGATACTGTTTGTTGCCAATGCAACAATAATTGTTTTGTAATTAAGTTGGAACTAAGATGTCACTGTTATCGTATCGTAATCGAATCGGTTTGTAACTATTTAAAAAAATAGACCCACTGACCACGAGCGGATGGCAAGTGGACAACTCGGTGACCATCACTGCTCCCGAGATCGGATCCTATATTTGCGTTCCGTTGAAAACGCATAGTCACTAAAAACCAACCTGTCGACAACGAGTAAATACCACCGAGTAGGGTTTAGTCGGGGTGTCGGGTAGTTCTTGTAAGCTATGACCTTTTGAGTAAAAAATATCCAACGACAATTCAATCTTCCTATTTCTATTTATAAACAGAATAATCAGGTCCTTTATCTAAACGTCGTTGGCCATTCCTTTGTGTTCTGATATTAATCTAAGTGGGTGGCAAAAGTCGTAATTAACAATTCTTGATTATACAGTTTTCCAAGTTCAATTTCCATAAAGCAGGTTGAATGCAAAGAGGGAGGTCTAGCTGGATTATGTACATAATTCATTTAACACGAAAGCTATGAGAAAACCACTGGACTTTGTAGGTAACAAAGTAGGGGTTAAGAACATACATTGATGCAACAAAAAAGTGAGAACAGTTGCTAGTGACGCAGATGTGAGGGTTTAATTGTAAAACAATATTTTTTTGTCTTAAGACTTTTGCTTCCGGTTGTTGGTTATTTCTGTAATCTTTTCTGTATTCACCTTAAAGATCTGGTCCCTGATTACGTAACTCTGTTGCTAACAAATCTCGATTGAAACTATCGAAATTGTTGATTTTCTTATTTACGTAAAATTTGATAGTTACGGTCGCTTGTTTTTTAGCGACTGAATGACGTGTAATTAACAATTTCAATTGTTTCGTTCGAAATTTATTAGCAACAAAGTTACATAATCAGGCCCCAGGAGTTCACGGAGAAGAAGTAGATGAACATTGAAGTGGATATATGTAAATAAAAAACCCTAAGAGCTTGCGAAGAGCTTTTTTTCAGAAATAGTCCTCTCTGGATGTAAAGACTTGATCTATTTATTATTCATTTATTAATCAATTATTTTATCTTTATCATCGCGGAATATAAAAGACTTAAATCGTGAACGTCTTAATAAAATTCAAAAAATCATAAAGTCGGCGAAAATGAAAAGGGAACAGTGTCAAACATTCTCTTAAAACGCAATTAAACTTCAATACTATAAAATCACCTTTTAATGTCTTATTAGTATTAATTAAATTACTTTATAACGTAACCATAATTGGCTACAGAACCTACATATTTTATCGATCTTGCTTGCATACTGGCTCGCATTTACCTACAACATTTTATATTACAGTTGTAGGTACCCATCTGTTGTGATGATAAAATATAGGAACATGACCTTTGGTTTTAACTACATTTTAGTCTCGATGGAGTCCACTTTACGCGGATGAAACCACGTGCCTCAGCAAGTCACTTTTATAAAATGGTCTACGGGTAGGTACTTATATTAAACTGTTTTACCAACTATAGAACGCAATTAAAGGCCAAGTGCGAGTCCGACTGGTGGTTGCAGCCCTACGTAAATATTATATTTGTTGTTAAAGCGGCTACAAAAATAGATCATCATTAAAAAATCAACTGTATAGCTATCACGGTTCATAAGATACAGCATGGTATCAAACAGACAGACAGACGGACAAAAGAGTCTTAGTTAGCCAAAATGTCTCGTTTTTACTTGAAGCGGAACCCGGAAAGTATAGGTTACTGAGGAAAAATAGTTAAACTATAGTTAACTAGTAAAATCTAAACACAAAACATTGAAATAAACAGCATTCACTTTTCCCAAACTGCATAGTTACACCTACTTGTTCAAATTGTAATTCCGCAATAAAATTGATATAATTTTGTTTAGGTGTTAGAATTCCAGTGGTGTTGTATAATGTATGTCGGAGGGTTACGAAGGGGCATCTCAGGGTTTAGGGGATCAGGGGACAAACGCAGGGTGCGTCTGACATTGAAGAAGTGCCAATAACAGGGGTATAAATAGCGGGGGCCGGCGGCTTAGGGCGTTACTTCACGACGAGATCAGAATATTTTGTTAGTTCACTCGGTGTGCCCTAAACAACGGATTACAATGCGGGAAGGCGTCTGCTAAACGATATCTATTCGTGTCTACTTGATATATTGTAAACTCGATACTAATTTATTCGATTTACGTGACAATTCGAAAGATTCTACTTTTAATCCAGACGATTCAAACTCGCTCGAAGCTACTTTGCATCACGATTACGTTATATGAACCGTTACAGGGCGTGGCTATTAGACGCAAATGTTACATTAATGTTTAATAAATTTAACAATCCAAATAAATTAAAATAAATTTTCTCTACCTACTTGATATGAAACAGGTTCCACGGAAATATCGAGGTGTTATTAGCACCAAAAAAGACATAGAGCTCATAAATTCACCCCTAAAAATTGGTCACCCTCGTAGACAAAAATGACCAGAATAAATTGGAATGGCAGTGGCAGCCTATAAAACATTCACTTTATGGGGTGTCATATTTACATTCGGGAATCGACGTGGGAATACAGACATGCCTTTGTCAAGCTATATCACAGAAATCTACGAATTTCCAAAAAAATGTGGTCACTATTTCCTTCTAAAGTAACAGTGTGTTCTTTCTAATTATTCTGGCTATTCTTCCCGCTCACCTTCTTAGGGAATCTAGTAAACAACGAGGGTTGAAAACTAATGTACTATCGTCTTTGGCTTGATTCCATTACGGAAGCGATAGGGGCTTGCCTACATAAAATGTAATCCAATCAGCAGCACTTCAATTAAACAAACTCTCGGTGTTGCTAATCGATTGCCTATAAATTCCGTATCGACGTACGCATAGTTTTACGAGAACCAGTAGATTTAATTAAAATGCGCTCAGACCGAGAAATTAGAAAGGAATGTCTATTATAATATTACGTATAAATTATCTCGTTTACATTCATTTTAACAATGAAGAAATCTCAGCTAGGCTTGTAGGTAGTAGGTAGCTAAAATGTCCCTCTAAAAGAACACCTACCGAATTAGGAAAATGTAGCAAAACACGCAACTAAATCCTGCCGGTGGCTGTATCTGCCATCAAGTCTAAAGCCCCACACGTACGTGTGTAATCTGCAACGATATTTATACGAAAAATGCGCGAAAACACCCCTTAAATAGGGGCTCAAGATTAGTTGGCACAGTACGACCACGTTACTCGGATAGCGAAGCTACGAAATAAAATGTTTAGGGTCATTTTGACCGACAACGAGCGGGCTAGCTCACCGAAATGCCAATAGGTCTATTTTACCCCCACGCCCCTAAGGGAGCTGTATAACCATCATAAATTGTCGGACGAAAATTTGCAATCCTATCTTTTTCGAGCCCGTGAGGGAGGCAACATTAACATAACTGTATGTTTGGGCAATTTCACGTGTACCTTTATTAATATAACAGCTTAACCGCCTCTGTGGGTGTGCGCTTCAAACTCTACATTAAAAGGTCTTAGTTCTTTGTAATTTAAAATTGGATCCAACGTTAATTTAATTTTAAAACCTTTGGGAGTTTTTGTACATTTCTGTTAAAGTGAAATGTTTTTATATGTTAACATAATACGTAATATGTAAAACATAATATTATGTTTCTTAGGCATACTACCTACATTACAATATTGATCTTTATTAGGTAGGTAGTATAGTAGTTTAATACCTACTATGTATTTTTCTTAAAAAGCATAAAATATTTCAAAGAGCTTTACAAAATAGAAAGAAGAAAAATGTATTATTTGTATAGTTCGTACATAACGATAGTGGCAAATATTGGATTCTAAGTACACCTTAAAATCATAATTAATTTCTGTTTCAAAATTCCTTTTAAATAAATCTTTACAGATATTTTCGTTATCGTACTTTCAAAAAATTAGCTAAAAAGCAAAATCTTGTACGATAGAGATTAATTTTTAATTATAATTGTGGCTGTGTAGATGGTGCTTAGTCGCTCAGTGGAGTCGCTCTTGGAATGTGAGGCCCAACTTAATCACTCGCCCTTAGGAGGCTGATGGGGGAATACTAAGCATTCTTCAGTTATAAAGACCCCTTAATTGCGCTCAGATATTTTCTGCCTTATTAAATAGGCGCTTACAATTTATATGAAGGCTAAATTAATGAGAAAGATAGCGTGACGGGAATGCCATTTCATACTTTTTTTGAAAAGCCGATGGTCTTTCATTGTCTGGTAATATATTTTTAATGAGGTGATAACAGTAAGTTACGATTTTTCGTAACTTAGGTGACAAAGTTGTGGTTGTTCATGGTCTACTAGCCCTGGAGGGTTACTTCGGTTCGTTTCGAAACGACATCGATACTGTCATACGATGATTCTACTGTGACATTCTGATAGTAGGGTGACAGCTGTAGAACCATCGTTATGACAGTATCGTTGTCGTATCGAAAGGAACCGAAGTAACCCTCCAGCTTTGATAGACCATTTACACGTGGCTGATTGACGAGTTATTGTCTTGAAGCCAATTCGGTAGGCCAGTAACATGCTTTCCACTACCTTAGGTACTGGGCTACTAATTGGATTTGCACTATTTTGCAGTCATTTTGCACAGTGGTTCGGCATCGTGGAAAATTTGGTTCATTACCCGAAGTTACTTTAATTAACTTCGTCATATACAATTAAAAGTTTTGGTTCGTTTCTTACATAGAACTCTTATAGTAACTATTTTTACTAGGTACATAAAAATTTGCAAGCTTTATAAATTAGTCCATAGTTTTTGCAATAGAAATAATTTACCGTCACGCTTTCGTAATACTAGCTACACACTACAAGGACTTATCGTAGCGATTAATCTGCACAGTCTGTTTGCGTAGTTTTATTGAAGATGTGAATCTGACCAAATAATCTGCCGTGAAACAGCTCATTGTCTAGATAAATGACTAGCAATTTGATATTGTTTTTACTAAACCTTTTAGTAAATAGTACATACAATGAAAAGTTTCATAATAGGATGTTTTTTTTACAAGAAAAAGTGATGGAGTGTAATGATCCAGAAAAAGATAATGAACCTTATGTGGAATGTAATGACCTACCTTAGGATAAAAATGATACCAAACGCTATTAACTATAATTTTACTGAGTAAATCATGTATCGTGCTTTACACCGAAGCGCGAATTCACATTTTCCTTACTTTTTGAAGGCGACTTCTTCCTTGAAATTGGTTAAAATTTCAATTCGTGACGTAAGTTTCGTTTTGGGCAACAATATGGCCTTGCTTTTATTTTAAACGTATTTTAAACGTAGCCTATAATAGTTTAGTGGATAATCGGTGTAAGTATTTAGCACGGTGATAATAACGGTATAACCTGTCCCTTTTAGGGTACAACTGTGGAACGTTACGTGGCCCTATCATAGTTTACAAGCGTTGGCGAGTAAGCGTAAGAGGACATTATACCCTTAGAATAGGGCCTTTCTAATTAAAACACCCTAAACTGTCTATTAGAGTATACCTCCGAACATCGTTCGTTTAAGTTTTCAACGATATAGTGTTATCGTATATTCGCGTACCCATTACACTTTAGTCGATTTAATTTTAACAAGGATACCTCTATTTCTCAGTTAAATTTAATAACACTGTTTTATTAAAAATAACTATTGTGTCTTTAATTAGTTTTAACTTTTTTTGGCGCTACTTTGCGCCTTTTGTTTCAATGTCGATCATCTTTTGTTTCAGTGTCGATCATCTTTTGTTTCATTGACGATCATATTTTGTTTCATTGTCGATCGTCTTTTGTTTCTGTTTCGTAGGCGTTTTGTATTCGTTTCGATCGTACTTGATATGTAAATCTCATAGAGCTCATTCACATCTGGAAAGAAACTAGTAGTCTTAGATTTAACATCTTTCCGGAGATTTTTATAGATCGTTAAAATAAACGGTAATTCGTTCGTTCAGTCGTTATCTTAAAATTCTATAGATTTTAAGATAACCACTGTTAAATTTACCGGTCGATTAAAATCTGTAGAATTCTATCAGAAAGTCCTGAAACTATTCTATAAAAAAAAGTCGTCAGTCGAAATCTGCCTTTGGTAAGGAGTTTACCAAAGGCAGCAAGGATCTTCTCACGAAATTTAAACAGACAATAATATAATATAATAATAAGAGTAAACCACAGGGGAAACTAGTGAAAGAAAAAATGTAACTATGTACAAAGTAACTATCTAAAATAGATGTTAATCTTAACTTTAATGTACCACATGAAGGCATTATCTATAGTGCATGTCACTCCACATCTCGCCCGCATTAACTTTCAATTAAAACAATTTATTCACCCAGTAGTTGGTCCGACGTTGATATTGTAAACTCATAAATTATATGCTTGAATTAATAAATACACAATACAGCTAACTAGCTTGGGAGGTGGTCTGTTGCACGACGGCAAATTAAATTTGCATGCAAGCAACCCCATGTTGGTAACCCTTCTTGTTTGGACGCCATGTTGCCCTTAGGGTGGACGCTTGTGGTCTACGCAATCTGTTTCGGGATCAATTCGTAATTTGAATTTCATCCCTCTATGTATAAATAAATATTAATCATAAGTTTTAAATGGCTGTGGCCAAACCTGCTACCAAGTATGTAGTAGGTATACCTACTACGTTTTATTATTTTCAGACTACGATCTGAATGTTTTGGTTAGGTTAGGTTATGTTAGATATTTGGCGTTTTTTCTTTTAAAAGATGTATCAAATCATCTACAACTCAACGTAACACTTTAACAATAGTCGTGGGTTCACAGTATTTTATATTAAACTAGAAGAGTCCCGCGGTTTCACATGCGTGAGTCCCGATCCAGTGGGAATATCGGCATCAAAAGTAGCCTACATATAATAATACAAAAAACACATACTTAAATACATACATAAATGTTACCAAGGTCACCTCTTTATAATATTAGTATAGATTCATCAGCATCATCATTTCAGCTGTAAGAAGTCCACTGCTGGACATAAGCCTCCCTCATAGATCTCCAGATGCTTCGGTCATAAGCGGCCTGCATTCACCGTGAACCCGCGGCCTTAACCTAGTCGTCCGTCCATCTCGTTGGTGGACGTCCAACGCTGTGCTTTCCGATCCGCGCTCTCTCAGATTAAAAACGGTTATCTATTCAGTTTGGATAATATTAATAAAATTATATGGACGCAAGTTAGAACCTATCAGCAGAGTAGGATCCTTTTTACTTAGTATTACGCTAATATTCCTCAACACTATCAGACAAAAAGCCAATTTTTCCTGAGATAAAAGCAGCCATTTTTCGAGGAAACCTCTCCACCTAGACCATTACCGTACATTAGGGTGTCTATTCAAAAAATATATTTCACTACCGTCGGGGAAGCGGCGAAATTATAAAATATTACAAATTCGCCCTTTGTTTTTGAAGGTAATAGGTATTTGGAGGGTTGAGTATTCAAATTCAGAACAGGCAGGGGCAAACTAATTCGTTTTAAATTACGTTACGATATTGCATTTCGAGTTAGATATTGCTGATATAAACATTTGCGAGAGGGTTCGCATAATATATTAGTAAGCTTTGGATTGCTACGTAATTAGATTAGGTACCTACCCATTAGACACGCGCTTCGCTTCGCATATAATTTTGGATCGTTTATCCAATATGGCTCCGTATAAATCTTTGAAAATGTATTCGAGAGTGTCTTTTATAGTTATGGAAATCGTTGTAATGTTTCTTATAACCTTTCTTTTCTTACTCTACAATTTACGAAGGCTTTTAGCTCTTAATGCTAAGATTGTGTTTTCAATTCATTATCCAATTTTTTTTTAGTGAATTCATTAATTCTTTCTTTATTACGTTTTACTGCAGGTGTTTGAATTTTATTATAATAAATAAACAATCGGGTCAGATTAAGGCAACGTCTGAATCGATTAAAAGTTTTCAATTTTTTTTCAATGATTAGTTCAACCATAAAAATATATCACCGTGACTTAATCCTAAATCTTATCCTCTATAAAGAGCAACGGAACGTTAATAAACGTACATAATAATAAATACGAAGGAAAACCTTCCGGGATTCGAATTAGAGTAAGGGTAGGAAAATTGCGGGAGTCCCAAAGGAGGTGGGCGAGACAGCTGCGGAGCCTAATGCCCTTTCTATTTATCTGTGATCGAAAAAAAACATCCACATATTCTACGACGCCATAACGATATACGCACTCGCTCGTATCGATACAAAACTCGATTTAACTCGAAAAGCGCCGTATCATATCGATATTAATAATCACAATCGACACCCTTGTTCAAGTCGAAACATAAACATGTCGCCAAGAACGTGCCAATATCAACGAAACACCGAATATTTTAGAAATATATCCGGTCACAATGATTTATTGGGTTATAAAAACTATTCAGCAAACAGAAACGAATTAATACAAGACACTATAGAGATAGTTATTGCGTAATGACAATCTCTGTTTTTATGGTGTAGACGTCGTAAATGTCTATTAATATGAATGGTCTCAAATTACTTTTATTATTCGCATTTTGTTGAGAGAGTTCTAAAAAAGGTTTACGATCTTACGCGCCTCTGGACTGTTGGTTTTATGTCTTTTCGAGGTCCTGGAGGGATCTAAGTGAACTATTGATATTGAGACAGATGGTGCACGAATACTTCACACCTGTCCTAGGAATTTACCTTTCTGTAGTGCTGACCTTGTGGAAGTTTTTGATTTAATCCATAACGAGATTTTGTACCTACATTAGGTATGTATGTATGTATGTAAAAACTTTTATGTTATGAGTTTATCAATATGTAGACAGAAAGAGCGGTACTTATCTAAATATTTTCGGGGCAAGATATTATAAATGCATAACAGTAGATACGTACCTACCTATCAGTGTTAAAATCTTATTTAATATTTAAGTAGTAAAGGTTTTGTTAGGATTTTGAAGAGAGAGTTAATTAATTAGTAACTATACTTTGTTTTTTATTTGTAGACTATGAATTTGACACATCTTCCTAAATAAAAAACGTCAAATACAAAAAATTAGAACGTCAGATCGTAGTCTGAAATTAAAAAGAAACGAAGTATGTATAGTGGACTAATAAATAGGTAACTGATATTAATATTTGGTCAAAAACTGAATAAAACAATCAGTTTAAAATACTGAGTTTAAAAGCTACTCAGTAAGGTCAAGAAATAGCATTTCCAATACACAACAAAACAGCAAAAAACAACAAAGAAACAAAAAAGGTCGTAATGGTTAAAGGAAACCTCTTATTTTTCGTTTCAATCCGTAACATCGACGTTATTACAACTTAACCGAGACAAATATACAATCTTATCCGACTTGTATTGTAGCCATAACAATATTTTCACTTTACTTACCTATTAGTCGGGTAGCGAAGCAATATACAGGGGTAATAAACAACCCGAATAACCTTAAGGTAAATCAAGTGAAACAATGTTATATTCTAATTGAAATTATACTACGCTGATAAATTTACTACTAAAATTTCTTAGCCCTGTTCATAAATTGAGCTGACTGATATATAAGATTATATTGAGAGCAAATGAATGTTTCATTTGTGTATAATACAGAAACGATGAAGCAATTACGATGCAACTGGCACCCTGAAGCAGTGCCGAGCGATTTTATACCGATTTGAATTTGTTTATTTACATAATAACCGAATTATTGGATACTTGACATAATTTTCCTTACAAAATACATACTTCAATAAAATAAGTTCGTGTATTCATTTTAATAATAAAAAGTCGTCAAGTTGCGTTTAGGTAAATGTTATTCAGCATCGCGCCTTAATCATACACGCAATGTATGTTATAAAATGAGCTATTAAAATGTAAATTTTGAATCATGGTTTGTCAAAGTTCTACGATTAGACGAAACTACTATGCTATAAAGTACTGTAAAGCTTCAGTATGAGTCATGCTCATCGTTTGCAAACTGAACGTAATAAAACAAACTGAAACAACCACACAAAACACGTTAAAACGTACAATATTGTCCATTCAGTGAATCAGAATGCGTTTATTTGAATGAGTATAGACATAGCGTTCTGTAATAACGTGGTTACTTCCTTCGGTGTGTGCCAACGGGCCGCCAATCGTCTATCAAGAGATATCACCCGTTGAATGCGTCTTATTACAATTTTATCGGTCGTATCAGTCATAAAATGCTAATGAAACGTTTCGGACCAAACATCCGAGTGCGAGATTCAAATGACGATATAAAACGTAATCCGAAGTCTACAGTTCATTGGAAGCGTGATCGTGGTTCTATGTGCTTTCATAACACGACGTAAGACGACCGTTTGTATGGACGATATGATACCTCCATGTTTTTAAAAGCTCTTTATTGTGCGACCGATATACCTAGTCAGTTTTGTGACGACGTATTTTGTACTCAATCACTTCGACAATAAGACTGTTGTTGCGTTGATTTACTCGTGACACGTACTGAAATAACTGCCACACATCGCGCGCTCATGATTCATAAGGTCTTTTAGATTTTTATTACAGCGATTAATACTTATATTTAGGTGGAAGATTTTATTTATGTTACAAACCGATTTTAGATTATTTCGTATTATTAATAGCATCGAAAAACATTGACTAAGTAGGTAGATAGATATCTACTCAGACATAGCTCTAATTCCATCGAATTAAACTAATTAATTCTGTTTAAATTGTGAATTAGTGAGGAATTAATTTTTATGACTTAATATTCAAGTTATTTATTAAATTTTAGTCTGTTTTCGAATAATTTGCATGTTAATGTTCAAAATTATTGTTTGCAACATATACCGGTTGGTTTGATTAAATTCATCGAAGTATCCAATTGATTGTTTCAAATATTAATTGCAATTCCACGAGTGTTCTGTTTAGAAAATGATTTCAGGTGCTCCATCAATCTTTATTTAGTTACTAGGAATGCAAATTCATACACCCGCGTAAGTCACGATCCTGCGAGAATATTGTTATAAAAAGTAGCCTATATACTCCTATGTATTAATCCAGACCTCTAGCCATCTGCATACCAAGTTTCATCGCAATTGGTCAAGGAGTTGTTGTGTGAAGGGGTAACAAAAATATATAGACGCAAACCTTCACCTTTACAATATTAATAGGATTTTAGTTACAGAATACGTTTCCAGATCTGCAGACAATTTTTGTGGAATCAATCGAGCCAAAATACATGTAAAAAAATACACAAGCAAATAAGGCTCTATTTGCTTGTGTATTTTTTATTTCCTTGTGTATTTGTTCCTTTGGATTTGGTTAAACATTCAACTAATAGGATGCATCCTGGTCCTTAATCAATTTACAACAGTCTCTCAGCTAAAGTGTGCTTAACGTTTCTAAATTATCAATCTGAATTGACTGTACGATATATCGCTCCGAATAATACATACCTCTGTTCTGTCGGGGAACGTTATCTTTGAATTATGGTGTCATTTTCAAAAATAAAACCGCTCTTGAATATGCGGTACTTGTTTATCAAAATCAAGCTTGTTTTCAACACGCTTATCTACTTACAAGTCCTTACCATCCACTTAGAAAACTATACTGAAGGGCCCATTCATAAAATTCGGGTTTCAGATAACGTGAAAACAATAATTAATCAAAGTAGGAATATTGTTTTCATTTATTCGAAAATATGTCGTTTTATTTAACTAAAATCGTTTAACTACGTTTCAGCGATTGTTGGTAATTTTACAAGAAATTAGTGATATACTCGTACTTTGAAAGCTTTAGCGAAACTTTGCGAATTTTCAAAAACTGACGAAACATTTTCTAGAAAAATCTGACAATGTTGACGCATTGTTGGGAATATTTAAATTTTAGAATACCTGCCCTCGTAATTAAAACCCCACAGGTATATAAATCATTATTTAATATTAATATTCGTATTGGTTTAGTAACTCCTTAGATTACGACTAAATATTAATTTTATTATAATTAACTATGCTTAAAACTGCCCTAGTAAGATCTTTCTTACCTAAACAGTAAACCCACTTGTAAACAATCCTTACCGATTGTTATTTAATTGTACTCCTTCCTACTCAAGTATCAAGACTTCCTATTAAAGCCATATATCGGCACCGCTTTGATAAACCTACCTAACCCTAATTCCACGAAAAACAAGCAAAAATATTTTAATTAAAACAACAGACAGAACGTCTATGCAGTGGGCGTCGAACTTCAAGCACTTTATTTGTGTCGCCAGCATATATTTCAGACATAGCTAAAAGGGAAATCCTTGCTGAAAGCCGATTCTTGACATCCAATTAAAGACTCTATGCGGTTGGAATAGAGTCGAGATTCGCTGTTCTAAATCGTACATATACGACAGTAGCATTACGCAGTTGCATATCCTGCACCGACTTTGTATAATTGCACTGTGGGTTTCGGGAGGAAAGCTTTAAAGCAATGTAATTATAACTTTCGCATATCTACACTACACTTGTGTCGTTGTGTTTTTAGACTAGCTGCGTCACTCGGTTTCACCCGTAGTTGCACCCGTCCCGATCCCGTGGGGATTTCGAAAAACCGTCTCTTTAAAAAAACTACCGGTTTTTATACGATTTCATTTCGATTTGCAAGTAACTTGTTTCGACGTATGCTGTCTGAGTTTTCCGGCAGTGTACCAAAATTTCCGAATCGAAAACCACACATACAGCACGCGTCGAAACAAAAAGTTGATGTGTACGCTAATTACATCAAATTGGCCATTTCCGAATAAGTTTTTCTCAGCTTTTAACCAGTGTTCCCACCCCGTGGAATCATTAATGGGTTAGTTTAACATCCAACGATCATTTTTATGGTCATACAACTCTTTCGGGCTCTAGCGCTATGAAAATGTACGTTGGTTGTACACTGACACATTAATTATTAACTGACCGCGCTCCGCTCGAGGTCGAAACAGGCCTTACACATGTAAAATTGAATGGTTTCTGTGAATTCTTTTATCGATTGATATGAAGAAAGAAAAGAAAAGAGAAAACAAACTTCTGCATTTATTAGTAGGTATTGTGTCATGCATCGTGAGTAAATAAATTTTGTGACTGCATTTATTCGGATTAACCGATTTTATTATTCCGCCGAAATTGTAAGTTATTAGTTAATTACTTTCATTTAATTAATTTTGTATTAAATCTGTATTGAATCGAATAATATGTGCGAAAGCATGCAAATTCGTACGTACTTACCTACCTAATTAAAACAATTATATAGGTATATCAATCACATCTGCTTTAATATGTTGTCAACACCAGTTGTTTATCATCAATTGTTCATCAATAAGAAAAAAATTACCTACCCATTCAATGATCTCAACCTTAACAGTAGATATGACACTAGAAGGAAGACTCCAATAATGCTTTTGATGATTGAATCTTCATTCATCAACTGCATTTTAGTGCCCGCAGCTATGCTTATTTCATTTTCACAATAGCCACCTAGCCACCTACCTAACAGTATTGTCAGCGCTGCAGCGGCTTTTATATTTATTTAAAAATATAAAATGCGCTGAACATAGAATATGTTTGAGACATCACCTTTACTATCTACTATTAGGTACCTATATATTATTTCAATGTAGGTCCTATAGTAAGCTAAAGCTAATCAATCGAAATTTAAAAGTAGGGACCTAACTAAAATACGAAATACACTAAAATATTGAAAAAAATAACAGAAATACTAATTATTTTTAAAAAAAACTCGTTCACAATCTTATCACAATACTCTTGCACACACTAAACAGGTTTGAGTATGTTTCATTCGCTACCGAGAACGCCTTTATTGCTCATGACAATGATCTAATGTTCTTTAAGAGGACAGGCTACCTACTATTTTCTCCATACAAACGTAGTCGACTGTTTCCTCCATGGATAAAAACATTAGAGCTAATATGTTTATGATAGAAAACCTATATCTGCCACTCTTTTCTCCATACAAACTTTACACAGGTAGTCGACTGTTTCCTCCCTGAATAAAGATGTTAGAAAAAATATGTTTATGCCACAAGTCCTATATCAACCATGACTCTACGTTTAGATTTTTTTCATTTTTGAATAATTCTGAATTATATTTTTTATAAAAAAAAAAAACTAGAGGCATGGTAATGGCAGATATATAGGTTTTCTATCATAAACATATTAGCTCTAATAATTTTATCCAGGGAGGAAACAGTCGACTACGTTTATATGGAGAAAGAGTAGGTAGACTGTCTTCTTAAGATATTTAGGTACCAGTCCAGCACATGTAAATTGTCTTTTTGTTTCTACTTAGTTACTTGTCTACAACAAATTAGGCACTCACTCTTTGATGTTGATGGAACTAAATTCAAAGAGTATGAGACTTTTATAGCGTTTATTGGTTGCAGTGGTTGAAAGGTTTGCTTGCGAACATTCTCTAATGAAAGGTATTATTTTTAGTACACTCTACCAAGATTAAATTACCTAGCAGAACAGAATAGACACTTATTCGTATGTAGATTATAGAGAGTTTATGATCAAAGAACATTGCTTTCATAAATAAACTAGCTGGGTCTTGCGGATTCACCCGCATAAGTCAAGATCCCGTAAGAACTTCCAAAAATCCTTTTTACCGGATGCCTACATCATAATAAAGAACACACTGTCCAAATTTCAGCTGTCTACTATCAGCGGTTTAGGCTGTGCGTTGATAGATCCATCAGTCAGTCAGTCAGTTAGCCACCAAGACTAAGACATACATTATGTTTTTGCGAAAAACTGCAGTTTAAATACCTACTATCAAACGTTGACCTAAATAATAAATCATACATAAAAACGATTAAAGCAATTTAATTTTCATATAAAACGACCATTTACGTAAAGGTAGAGATAACGAGAACTAATTAAATCGAATATTAAATATCATTCTAGATATCATTTGACCCATTTTATCATATAAAGTCATACATTTCAATAATAATCATAGTAATGTGCACAAAGATCGTTGTTTTATTATTAATCTATGCTACATTGTAATTGGCTATTAATATTGTTAACATTTTAGTTTATTTAAGACAGCATTAAATAAATTTTGACATCGAGCAGATAACATTAAAACAAAAAGCATTCTGAGCGGAATACTTAGGTATCTACCTATTCTAACCTACTTAAAGCAACCTATTCTAACCTTATGACTGCTCTACAGTTCCATAATTTTTTGTAGCTTATGAAAAACGGTCAAGTTTAATTGAAAACCGTAACACCGTAAGGTGTCACACCTTACGGTGTTTACGAAATTTTCATATCCATTATTATTATTTTCATTTTCATTTTTACAATTTTTTTTTATGGTTTACAAACCATAGATAAAATTTTCGTAATCATTTATTTGTGAATTACCTAGTATACTCTTTAGGCAAGGACGCGTCGTTTCGATCGTTTAATTTTGCTTGCTAGGCTTAACAAAACTAGCAGGTTTTTTTACAAATAAATCAATCAAGTCACTATATTGCAACTATTGTCCCGTCAAAACAGTTAATTTACCTATTTACAGGCCACTTCTCACAATGAAAGTCTAAAGCAATATCAACCATAAAGTTCAATAGAAAATAATTTCTCGTTCGGTTGTTGAACTTGTATTAAATCAGGCTGTCTCTGGATTCGTGGTGCATGCGCGTCGCAATGCAGCTGCGTCTCACCACATTACACTCTCTCGATGACTGTACTTTACGTAGGTATACGTACTACGTAGCTAGTATTGTACTGATGGTCATAAAAGTGCTTAAATTGACAAATTTTGATTAATCAAAACATTTCTTTTCTACGGTTTTAATTATTCGTTTGCGAAGTTCGATATTTCTCGTATTACGATAAGACATTTGGAGTAATATCGAAATAACTTGATGAAAAAAAAATACAGGGTAAATAATCCGATTTTAGGGTTCCGTACCCAAAAGATTCGTCCGCTTGTCTGTCTGTCACATTTGAAATTTTCACAAATGATGTAGGTCTGAATAAATTAAATATTTAAGGGGGCTTTTTTGTGATAAAAAACCCTTCGTGCGCGGTCCGAATCTCACTTGGTCGGTTTTTGTCTATTAAAATAACCATGTTAGTTTGAATTCGCTAACTTCCATACTATATTTGTCAATATAATTAACAAATTAATATAAAAATAAAAAACATAGACTCCAAAAACTATTTCCTAATATTAGCGGTAAGATCAATATTCCCACAGCATTTGTAAGTGTTACCAAGCTGGTTAGAACTTAGGTATATAAATGAATAACAAATTGAATTACGACTCAAAATATACATAGTAAATGGCTATTATGGGTAGGTAAATAACAATTTAATAGCAATCTTGCCTTCTTATGCTAGTTATGGCCTCTGATGACTATTCAGTGTTGTAAAGTGAATATTTGATTATGTTACTCTGTTGTTTTATTAGTGTTTACATTACGAATTATAGAAATTATTACCTATTTTATTTATTAAATAACTGTAGATCTTTACCAAAAGCATATCCGTTCTGTAATCTTAACCCCTTACTTATAATCAATGACTAAGTTTATGTAACGTTTGTCGTTATCTGTTAACTTTGAAACTTCAAGTCACAGTAAAAGACAAACGTCATTAAGGGGTTAGTGCTACGAAACTTGTCTGAAAGAAGTTGAAGTTTCACATTACGTCCGCATGGGCGGTGCGGTTCAATTTTTCAAACAATACAAAGTCAAATTCATCCTACTAATATTATAAAGGTCAAATTTTCTGTGTATGTTTGTTTCTCCGCTAAACCGATTGCGAAGAAACTCAGTACGTAGATATAGCTGAAGTCCTATAAACTAATTATGCTACTTTTGTTTCCGATGTGCTCACGGACTTAAGAGTTAGGCGGGTGAAATTGCGGGCAGCAACTAGTATTTTCTAAAGTATGGAATATGGGGGTATTTCTATTATCGTGTTATAGAATAGTCAACTACTTGACCAGGAAGATGCTTAAGCGGTGACCATGAACCGGAAGACGTCCCCATTCAGAACCTGTTTCGAAATTGAATAGGTACTGTTTAGAACCAAATTTAAAACATAATTTCCTAAAGAAGACGGGTCTGATGTAGTTTCAATGCCGTCTTTCCGTCTTCGAGGTGTGCTTGCTAGATTTAAGGCCACATTAACACGAGTGGTAAAAAGCTTTCTTTTATGTATACAAAATTCAAAGCCTCGCCTCATCGACTTACTGAACTATATAGATCAACGCACAGCCCAAACTGCTGGTCCTAGGGACATAGAAAATGAAATTTTCTGTTTTGTTTGTGATGTGTAGATATCCACGAAGAAAAGATTTTTCGAAATTCTTACGGGATCGTGATTTATGTGAGAGAAACCACGGGATACGGCTAGTCGTTTATAAAAAAAAGGGAAGTTGGTATATGAGAGTAGTGCGATACCATAATCGTGGAGGGAAATCATTGGAAGAGGCATTAAAATTGACTTATTGCTGGAGAAATGCCTCTTCCAATGATTACCAGGAATGCCTCTTCCAATAAATCCCACCTATCACGCATTAAGTTTTAAGGGATCCCGTAGTTTACTTATACGGCACCGTTCCTCCTACCTCTCCATTTTAATTATTATAATATACCCATTAAATATTCTATACAACACCACTACCACGTCTACCACTTAACAACACCTACTTAAAAAACTTCATAGAAACAACTGACGCTTCCTTTTTGATACCAAATGACTTCCCGATGTGATAATGATAATAAATATAATTTATATAAAAACAATAGCCTTAATATATTTATTTATTCAAAATAATGTAGGTACGTAAATCTATTTCTTTTTTTGCTGACAGTTTTCCGCAGCTGTCAATGCTGTTTGCAAGGTGACTTTATAAATGTTTTTTTTTTAATAATTCACCTTTTTTTCGTTCTGTACTTTTGCGTATGCATTTTTATTTTTGCGTCTGCCTGTCTGCGTTAAGAGGAAGTCGGTTGAATGAATTATACGTGACGTCATGATTATCTCTGTATCATATGTTTGTGGAAAATACAGTTGGACGAAATATAATTTTAATACAATTGCAATAAAAAAACACGTCAAATAATTGAAAAAACAATATAAACATGTTTGTTTCAACTAGTATTATAGTTGTTTTTAATGGAATAAATAATGAAAATAATTTAACTAAATAATATTTTACTTCAGAACGAAACTTAGCATATGAAAGATTTGTTATAAAAAATACGCGACTCTCGGAAATGCGACCCTTTTTTGGTTCGAAAATCTTACTTTGATACATCAAGTTATAAAAAAGATCACTTAATTAATACACCAAAATTCACGATTTCCGGTAAAAAATTGTTTAATTTTGGAACATGTGAAATACATTAACCCACATTATTTAACATACCGTAAATTAATATTAATGTGGATGCATTAATATGTGCATTTTTTAATAAAGGTACAGATTGTGGTAGCCCGTCAAAGTATGTATAGATATTCTACCTACAATTTCTTATTTTCATTTCAGCTTAATAGCTTACCGCGGGGCTAGGTGGCGCTGTGTGATGTTCACAAATACAGTTGTTTATTTTAATTTCATATTTTTACTATAATGTTTGAACTCACCCTACCGAGTTTGAAATTTCATGGTGTCATTTTAGTATTAATAAGTCATTAATAAAAAAAGGGAATGGAAGGGGTTTAAGTAGGTAAGTACAGCGACAAAAATTTACCAGTCAAAAAAATCTGAGACGCGCCCCTAAGAAATGTTCTTATTTACACAGCTGAATACAAATTGTGCCCTTTATAATAATTATAAAAAGTCCGCCTTAACTTAATATATTTATTAAAATAGCTTGTAGTCATTTTAGGGACATTATTTATACAGTAACAACTCTTTCCTCTTATCATTTCTTATGGCTGCTTAAAACCAGCCCTACATGAGCCCTACACTGTCCATGTCAACTCTACGTCACAAGTACAGTTGTGTACAAACGCTTAAGAAAAAAAAATCAGAAATAAATATCAACTCCTTCACTAGTAAAATGGAAAATTAGAAATTAATACTATTTACTTACTCAATTACATGATATAGGCTTGCATTTGACCTCATCTTACCCGATGGGAAACAACGATGAGTTCGACAGTGTAACATGCTTGCCTAGAACATACTAACCTATTTTATATTTTTACTCTAGACTTGAAAAAATCAAGTCATAAAAAGAAAAAAAATAACACACATGGGTGCCTTTGAAGTGCATAATATCTAAGAAATAAACACATATATTTGATAAATCAAGGTAATTTAGCTTTAAAGTGCACTATTACATTATTTTCTTTATTAAATTACCCACGATGTACTTATTAACAATTAGGTATATTTATAGTTACTCCATTGAAACACATAATTCGTTGGTGGTACCTTTATTACATACTTTAAACTTACATTTAAAACAATAAAAATGCTTAGAAAAAAAATAACATAAACATTACCATACTCTTAAATATTAAAGTAAACATAAAACACCGTTTATACATTACATAATCTCGTTTGAAATAGAACCTTAACTGAATAATGGACTGGCATTATTTTTTAGTTTCACTTCGATTACAAACACTTAAGATATTAAATAAATTGTTGTACCAAGTTAAAGTAGCGGACCTTGGTTGGCTTTGACGGAGACTCGTCTTCGTTCTTGTCTCTGTTAATGAGATTTAATAATAAAGAATAGCAAGAACATCAGAAATTATTCAAATCTTTTAAATGTTGTCGACCTCTGTGATCGAAATCCAAGGTTTCATATTTTTAATTTCGGGCCTTTCTATATAAAATTATACTAACTACAGCTTAGATTTTCTTCGGACGATGATTTGAAGATTATCTACCAGCTATTAGTAATCTGGTTCAGGTCTAAGTGTTTTTAATATTAAGCGTGGCGTGGCAAGTCTTGCATACAATTTGCGCAAAAATACGTCACACGTAACGTTACATTTTAAATCTTGCACGCCAAATCTAAAATTACGTATGATGTATTTCTGTGTAAATTTCATGCAAGACTTGTCTAAAAGAACCCCGTCTAAAGACAGTTAGAAAACATACTTTTACTACCTACCAAAGATGGTACATGCACGCTGTATGCATTGACCTATTCAATTTAATTAAATTGTGTTAAAGTGTAAATGTGTAAATGCTACACTAATGAGGCGTTACTGAAATGTATTAACTTATATAATTTATCTATTGTCTGGCGCCGCTCATATTTTATTTCTTTTCCCTTTTGTAAACACATACTTATGAATAATACATACTTTTAAATATATGTTTATAAAAAATCAATAATACATAATGTATGACTGCGGGAATCGAACCTGTGATCTTACACGATGCAGGTTCGATTATCGGGTGTTCATCGCTACCCCACAAAGCACAAAAACAAACCTTTGGTTTTATAAAAAAATACCGTTGACTTAAAGTTAAAATAGCATTATAAATATTACTTCTATTTCGTTACAGTTTATAACAGTATAGAGACTTAAATCTCTTTGTATTCTTAGTTTCGTGTCGTGGTAGAACCGTGAACCTCAAAGCCGAAACAAGTTTCGTTCGATTATATACACTCGTACCTACTAGCTACGTAGAATAGATTTTTTAATCCAAGCTCGTGTGTGTCGTTTTTATCTTCTTCACTAGCACACCGTAAACGTTAACCAATTTAAAGTGCTAATATTATTTATACTGTTCCGCAATCTACGCTTTTCACGCTCCATGAGAATTGGTATTTTGATATTTAGCTACTGATTTTTTACGTACCAAGATACTACAATATGCCTACTACCAACTTTTTTTATCCGGTGTGTAAATTGGGAATAAAGTGTTTTAAAATTTATCTGGCTACTAGCTGTGACCCGCGGTTGCACTTGCATAGCTCAAGTCCTATTTTACTTTTATCACTAGACATCTGATAGTAATCATGAATAATCAATTTTCTTTTGTCTTATTGATTAAAAAATACAGAGCTCCCCGCCCATGGCACGGCTAGTTTATCAAAGTAGAAAGTAGGTATATTAATTCTAAAAAAATATTTTATAAATCTAATTAATACCTTGGCTGGGAACCGACATAGGGCTATAATGATCATTTTAAATATCGAATGCTAATAATAAAATGACAATCAACAAACCGTACCTACTCCAACTATTCTTAGTAGTTGTTGTTTAGCGCTTTTCCGAACACTCCCGAGTATTTACGGCGACTCGCGAATTACGATCCAATAAAATGTTGGGATGTCGACACGTGGCATTATACCTAACCAAAAGACTTATAATATTCATTAAATTGATTTTAAACATTATTATTCAGAACTAATCACCTATCTGCTAAGAAATATTATTCTAATTGTCGCCTTTCTATACGTTAATATTATTTAGTTTAAAGTCTGGTTACGCTTGCTGCTTCATTCTCCGTATCCTTCCATATATTCACAGCATTAACTGAATCCAAGTCATATATCTCGATGCTCGTCCCGTCCAGGGCTTATTCGTTACATAAATAACCATCTTAGTGGACAAAAATTCTGTTATAATTCACAATCAAGCTTTTAATATTACAATCCGACTGGGGGGTATTAATCAAATGTATGAAACGAGTTTATATAAAGGCGGGCAAGTAAAATAAAATAATAAATAAGCGACGGCATTCCGTGAGATTTATTTCGGAGAAAAAAGCGAGCCGGGGTAAGAGGCAGGTCTTGTCGTAGCATGTTTATAGCGTGCCGGTGTCGGCTCACAATGTACGACTCTAATTAATGCTGTGCCCTTGCTCTCAGAGATATATTGTTCGTGCCAGTACCTTTTTTCGAGCCTTTTTCTTTTTCTAATATCGCCTCTATTTACTTTGGAACACGAAGGAATGAAGTTCTTATTCGAATGATATAAACAACCGTTATCAGATCGGTCAATTACAATAAAACAATGCACAAACGAACGTGATGTACTGTATCCTGACCGACAAATCTGATCTTTATCTTACCATGGGAAAGGTAAGGCAGTTACCATTAAAAAAGATGAGTTCTACAGGTACAAAGGTGACAGAGAGAGCTCTTCGTGACAATACAGTTGGGAATAATGGTAGCCAGCTGACGGGAGGTGGCTTAACGTCCGTTGTCATGGAGACGGTACGAGGGGTGGCTAACCTGCCTCGCCGACATATCACCGGCTTCGCTAAAAAAGGGCGCATACGACCCCTAATTTCACACGGATTTAGACTTTACCCCATAAACCGGAAGGTAGAATTTGACGCACCATCAAACATCGCTTACGGCCTTTCTCCTTAATAGCATTATTGAGATGCGTGTATTGTGTTTTGGGTTCCATCTTTGCTTTTTAAAATTAGAATGGATGTATCTGTCTCGTTCCTTTGCATCCGTCGGGGTTATCTTCTATACCTTTCTAACCGCACTTGTATAATTATCCCATTCTCTTTTTACGAGATTTTAAACAGTTTTTTTTTAGTTTTTGTTGAAATAAGAACGAACCCATAAATGTTATTGCGGTAGTAAAAACGCAGTTTTGGTAATTTATCGCTCGTGAAAACGTTGTATCTGACTGTAGGACGAGAGATTTGATTTATAGGTTGTTATACTCCTTAACTTGTAGCACTTAAGAAATCAAAGGCTAAAACAATGTAAACAGGTACTCTATACGAAACAACGCACGAAAAACACAAACATTTTTTGTACCTAATTTACATCCTTTACAAACAATATTAGTGTTGACGTTACTTAGAGACTAGGTAATTCGAATTTTCCAGTAATATTAGGTTTGGTTTCGATTATCGGTATATTATTAATAATTGGTTTTACAATATCATCTACTTTAAAATAATAGGTACCTAGCTACAAAAATTTCCACGTATATGTCAAGATATTTTTGACCTTCACGTTTTTAAACATTGTTTTCCTATACCTACAAATACAACCTGTACCATAGTTCCGAAGAACAACTTTCATGGCTTGGGTATGATTAAAAACATACGTTCAACCTTTGAAACCAGGTAGGTAACTAAGCCAGCCTACACTGGCATTCCAATTCCAACAGTGTTGGTCCGCTATCAATTTTATACGCGATGGGAAGGCTATTTATCTTACCTTATTTATTGGCTGACTCGAAAACCAGTTTCGTTCGAACCCGATCGCTTTGTGAGACGCCATTACCTGAACGCGTATGTATGTATATAATTTTAAAACATATATGAATTGTGAGAACACTACAGATTTCGCTCTGAGTAATCGAGGCTAAATGAACCGTTAACATTTTAAAGCAATATTCACGTATGCGTATGATACTTTTGAAAGGGTTAAAAACTTTCACGAATTCTTAGAAAGCGACTTCACGGCGACAGAAATAAAAAGACACCTTACAAAGCATTAGAAAGTTGCGCAACCCCTTTACGCATCCCTGAGTTTTTGTAGAGATTTCTTTTTAGAAGGGACACTATTGTTCGCGGACCGTTTGCTTCTAACCCTTCCCGTTACTTGTTTGCTTTGATTATATTGTTTTTTACTTATTTTTGTTTTAAAACAATGTAGTTTGCGTCAGAGTTACATCTCTCAGCTCTTGCTTAAGACCGAGTAATCCAGAAAGATGTTGACCGAACGGCGCAGTAGCTGATAACTCGGGAATTAACTTTAGTACCGCAATAAAATATTTAATGAACCATTAAAATCTAAAATGGTATAAAAGTGAAATTTAATGGTTTTAACTGGAAGTCTTTCGCGAATCCATGCCGCAGGATTGTGATATATGATGCAATAAATCGATCTCGAAACGTTAATGTAACAGTAAATTATAATATATTGCAAATAATCTAGTCCAAATAAATATTAATATGCAATATAAATTATAATGTTTATTTTATGTTTGTTTCCAGGTCCAAACGGATGTCCACGAAGGCGAGGGAGACAGACATACACAAGGTTCCAGACGCTAGAGCTAGAGAAAGAATTCCACTTCAACCATTATTTGACGCGCCGACGCAGGATAGAAATCGCCCACGCACTCTGCCTCACCGAAAGACAGATCAAAATATGGTTTCAAAACCGGCGTATGAAATTAAAGAAAGAACTGCGCGCAGTAAAAGAGATAAACGAGCAAGCGCGTAGAGAGAGGGAAGAGCAAGACAGAATGAAGCAGCAACAGCAAGAGAAGCAGGCGAAATTGGAGGGGCAGCACCACGGTCACCACGTGACCCATCATCACGACCCGATGAAGATGCCCATCGACAAGGGCTCCAGCGACCTCCTCAAAGTGAATAAGGTCCCCGCGTAAGGTGCAACGGCACCATAGGAAATCATGACTGATGTATCATATAGTGTGAATGGAAGTGTTGCGTCCATGAGGACCTGCGGTGGCGTTAGTCGATTCGTATCCATTAGTTTTATGTTTGCGGCTGATTTTAGTCTTGAAGGTGTTCAGTGACATTCGTTTCGTACCTAATGTTCCTTTAGTGCGAAGGACTTGCCTCCGCGTCGTTCGCCGGGTGGACAAGCTGGTGATGTGCTTTAAGCATTTATTTTGTTGCCATAACCACACCTTTTTATGCAATAATATTTTTTACTAAAAATTTACAAAAAAAATTGTATCGCTCCTTAGATTTAATAGGAGCTCGAGTGAACTTCGGTATTGTTAGTTAAGATTATAAATCTGTGAATCTCATAGTATTTATTGCTACCACTTACTCTAATCCATTATGTTATATTATTTTTTAATTAATAGATATTATATTATGTACATTTTGATGTATATTTTATTATTTGTTCGTTTTTAGCGAACGAGTTATGTTTTGGTGGTCATATTTTTTATGATTGTAAAATTTGTTGTATTTTATCAGTTGACTTCGGAAGGTTTCTTTTTTTTCTATTTTGATCAGGATGTGATGAAATTCTGTAGCGATAAGTCCATAAATTTGTTGTTTGACTTTTTTTTACATTAATCGTTTGCAAGAAATAATTATATTTGAATAGCTAATTTCATAAGGACTAAGAATATAATTAAAACAAAATACGTATTGAAGTACAATTGCGATTAGGTCTTCGTCATAACGTTTATGTTCTATATTTCTCTCTTCGTAAATAACTCATATAATGTAGAAGGTATTTTTTGATAACTCTAAAGAAAAATACCATGTCCATAGTTAATGAAATAGATCAAAAATGAACAATAAATTATGGAATGGGCCTGCAGCAAGGTGTGATGTCCACGAGTCATCTGATGTTCAAAATTATATACGTAACGATGATACATATAATTAATTAACAATAATGTGACTAAATATAAATTTTACACTTAATTATAAAGTTGAGTAGCATAAGTGTATTATACATAGTTTGATAGGTTCGACTTTGTATGAAGTATTGCTAAGACTTAGATATTTACTGCATAAAACAGTTAGCTATTGGAATAAACAGTGGCCACACGCTAACTTACGTAAGATAAAAGTTCCTTTTCGATATTTAAATACAAAAGGTGTTTCTTTTTGCTGTTTTTTTAAATCGAAACAACGACGAAGTTATGTTTCCTGCGATTTTAAGCCATACACATTTAAATTAACCGGCTCAGTAATTTCGTACATTAATTATCTTAAAACCTGCTTACGGGAGCTGCTTGGTAAAAAAATTACATATACACATTTTTTTTGAATTTTAAGTTTTCTTGAGTCTTGTAACCTCTTAAAGCAAAAACAGTCATTAAACATACCTAAAAAAATGGCTTTCAATTCCGTATTGTGCCAAAATATAAATAATTTAGCACCATCTAGTTTTCTTTCTCGCGCAAATGTTATTTTTCTAAAAATTAAACTTTCTATACGTAATCTGAACAAAATTTAACATTAATTAGTATGTATAGTCACCATTATACGTAAATTATTGTCAGGGTAGAATAACGTAAATTAATAGAAATTCTATAAAGATATTCATTGGAATTTTCGCTTAGTTTCTCTAATATTTATAATACCTATCACCTCTTTTATCTGTCCACTGTGTTATTCAATATATTTAAAACTAGCTCTTTAAAATCATCATGTACGTCGTGACATTCTAAGAAAAATAATTCATTTAATCACTAATGGGCCTTTATCAATCACTAATCTATGATTTTTTATGTTCTATTGTAAAAAATACAGTTTAAAAAAAAAACCCTAAATAGTTCATAGAAAATTCGTCACTAATAGTGGGTGCAATTATGAGATTGTCCTGCCATTGTATTTAAAATCATTTTTCTGATACGTGCAATAATTTGAGATAAAGCCATATTCCTCATTTAAGATAAAGTAAAAATTAAGGTTGTCATTAGTAATATTAACGTTATCCCATCTTATTTTTAATGAACAATCGAGAGTTGAAAATCGAACAAAATGTACTTAAGTAACCTCGTTTTAAGTAGGCTTTATAAATTATAAAATGCGTAGTTATAGACGTAGGAACTCTAAATTTTAAGCGTATCTGATGTTAGTATTTCAACTAAAACCCTGCTTAAATAATTTAGGTGTTTTTCAGGATAGTAAGTGAATTAATATTAACTTCATTTTATGAAAGGACGTACACACTGAAAATCATAACTGTTGAATTACTTAGAAACACATTGTTTTATGTGTGTATACGACATAAAATTGTTATCGGTGAATTGTATTAAACTTTTGTTTCGTTTTGTTTTTCTATTGTTTCTTGGGAAAGTGCAACTTTAAGAATCTTTAAAGTAGCTTCGACTACACATATTATTACGTTTCTTAAACAAAAGATAAATCTTAAAACATAATAATGACATTTTGTGTTGGTATGTACGTCCGTTGATTTATGTCAGGTTTTCTTATTGTTTCTGAGTCGTAAAGAACTGTAATTCATGTTTAAACAATGAGCAATTTGCTAAATAGATTATACGTCCTCCATCCGTAATGCTGTCTTGCCATACTGCTAGTGTTTTGTAGTCTCTAGGTATTACATTACATACCTAACTGAACATTATAATATCAGTAATTATAATTAATGTATGATATTTCAAATAGGCAATTACTTTATTGTCAAAATCTAATGTTTCGGTTTTCTTTTCGTTTAATTTTTCATTGTTCTGTTTTAATATATCATTATCATTATGTTTAACTTTTAAAGTAACGAGACTTCCGTTCTATTAGTTATTATTATCAAAATAATCAATTTTTATCTTTAACATAAATGTAGTTATGTATCTATGTACCTATATCTATATTTTTGAATATAGTGATTAAAGGTCGTCTTATAATTAAGTAACTGTAAATAGTCGTGAAAGTTTATGTGGCCCTTTATTTTTGTTTATTTTTTTCTGTTTTATGTTATGTATTTATGTATTGAAACGGTCGTAGTCATCGAACTCTGACCATTGTAATTAGACCTCCAATTTGTTACAATCATTAATATGAAAAACGTTTCAAGTAGTTTTGGTTACATTGAGAGAAAGGTTGTGAATCTACGATGGAAAACGTCGTCGAATCGACCAAAGTAACTTGAGATATTTCTGAATATAAAATCAACTAACAAAGGATCTAATTAAACTGGTCAAGTGAGATTTTGCGGTCTAATGTGACTGTGTCGTGGTATATAAGCAAATAGTTGGGTTATTGTATATGGAACCCGCATTCAATATTGTAATATTAATTTCAAAAGTTCAAGAGAATAAAGAGTTAATAAAATGTATTTTCTGGTTTTCTTTTACAATAATTATTATAGTTCTTGTTTCTTGCTGTATTTTATGTTACGAGCAAAGTTGCGACACCAATTAACCCACTTGCAGATGAGACGTCCATCTTAGTTCTGTTATTTACTATGACAGTTTGTATAATTACCTAAGGTGGGCACAGCGGAAAATTAACTATCATAATTATGATTTTATGCTCTGTCTACTAAGTGCACGAACATTTGACAAATAGCCATAGCATCCACATAAAGTACGTAATTCTTGTTTTTAGGTGCTACCAATTAATATCGTACTTCATGATTGTGGGACCTATTTAAATTGGTTGTACTAATTTTAAAAAGGAATAACTAAAATGATATGATTAAAATGCGTGTTTTATTACGACTTTGATGACAAGTAAAAATGCCCTATGGTGTCAATTGAAAGATTTTAATTAACACATTTTTGAAAAAACATTTGTCTTTGAAGACCAAAGACAACGACAATGAGAACAAAGACAAAGTGTAGCAATAAAGTAGGAGAATTATACAAAAAAAATACCTTTTATTTCCCTTCCTACTAGGGCTCACCTCACCAGGTGCGGGGACTTTATGTTTGTCACCTAACTAGTCTCCAAGTCAAAATGTATGCAGTAACTTACTATTAAAATTGGATCGTTCGCGTCCGTGTCCAATGGTCATGGCTGCCCTGAACTCAATGAAGGATCTAAGATTTTCTAGCTCGCATTTGTATGGAGCTGGGAAGAAACTGGCAGCGAAACTGGGATTCTATCGATTCTGTAACTTTTTCAGTGTTCCCAGTTTGGCACTTCGATAGCGACGAATATTTTCATACGCAACCCCAAGTTTACCTACACGATTTGTTCAGTTCCGGTAAGATTGTATGTAACAAAATTAAATACATTGAAATCGTTTCATCCGTTGGTGAGCTACGATACCACAGACAGACACGTCAAACTTATTACACCCCTCTGTTTCGGGGGTTAAAAAGGGACTACTAGATCGGTGGGTAGGCACAACGACTGTTAGGCACTACGCGCAGTGATAAGTTGCAGCGAAGCGAAGGCGAGGCGCGGAGAGACTTTCCTTTGAAATAATTACACAGAATAGGCGATAGTTACAACCGGATTTCTCGCCCCGCTTCGCCTACGCTCAACCACGACTTATTACTGGGTGTTACACATTTGGTTCCTTTACAAAGAGCTTATACCGCCTAATTAAAAAGAGTTATTTATCTGTTTAACAGTCTCTGTATAGATAACAATTATTATTCATTCTGGTTACTCTGACTCAAACATTTAACTGAATCATTGTTGATAAAATATTTCTTTATCTAAGAGATTATGACGTTTTTTTTATTTCAATATTAATGTAGGTGTAAATGTTAATAATATTTTGGAATATAATTTTATTATCACTCGATAAGAATTTAAAATAACAGCTGACATAAGTACCTACCTTCACAAATAATTAAATAATAATAATACAAACCGTTTTAGAGAGTGAACAATGATAACCTATTACGCCGCTTTTAGGAGCGAATGAGCCCGTAAGAGTCGTGTGACAATGAAAATGATCGAAACTAGCCCACAATGACCCCGCTCGCAGAGAAAATAATTTTACTATTGGTTAGGTTAGGTTAGGTTATACAACTTTCTAGTGCAGCATCAGACGACGTAGTTTTTTGCAATTACTAGGCACTAACTGCGTCCCACGGTGTCACGTAAGTCGCGATCCCGTAAGAATTTCGGAATTAAAAGTAGCCTATGTAACTCCCTGTTAATGTAGCTTTCTATTGGTAAAATAATTTTAGAAATCGGTCCAGTGGTTTCGGACATTACCCCCAATATAGGTACATACAAACAAACATACACGTTACCAACGTTACCTCTTTATAATATTAGTATAGATATAATATTATATTGTCTGTTCCTATTTTACAGCAAATTTCAGAAAATCAATACGAACAAGAGACGATATTGTTCTATAATCCTGTTTTTACCTACTGAAGCTAGAATTTCAGCTTTGAGCCGCGTTCAGAGTTCCGTGGTCAAATGAAATTGAAAAAATATACAACGATCGTTTTCGTTACGCGAAAGATACGATTGGCAATGAAAACAATCGATGTACCTATCTATGTTTTAATAGTCATTTCTCTTTGGCGGCGGAAGAGATAAAATATAATAAATAAATCATTTATTCAAAAAACACAACATACAAAAAGACAAACAATATAAAAGGTGAAAAATCAATCAAATAAATAAATTATAAAATATCTCCATAACGCTGGTATCAGCGTAGAGTGAAAAAAGAGGCGAAGCGGAGATGAGGCGTGAGACGAAACCTCTTTGTGACTATATATCTAGATTATTCTATACTATTTTGAAAGTCGCACTACACCTCGCCTCTACTGTGTCGCAATATATCACTACACGTATTGTATTAAACATCAAATATAACAACAAACTAGACAGATCCGATTATTCAAAGAAATACTGTAAAAATCTGATCCGCTGAAGCTCTGGTTCGCTTTCCAGTAGAAATTTGTCAAGTTCACAAATGTTTCTATATAAGAGACCAATTACACGATGATGAGAAAAAGAAACGTTATGAAGAAGAGTACAATATAAGAAAAATTGGTGGTGACAGATAGACAGACAGACAGACGGACAAGTGTCTGTCTACGAAACCCCTCATAATGAAATAGACTATCTGGGACAGGATACGACAGAGATGGAAGTGAATGAAGAGATGAGAAGAGGCTAATAGAGAAGAATGAAAGAAGAAGTATTTGTGTACTAAGTCCAATAATTGGAATATGGGCAGTAAGTTAAATACCAAAATCCTAACGTAAAGTTTGTCACTGTAATTCTGTACGTAAGTACCCATCTTACTTTTAAGTTTGCCCTAGTAGACGCAAACTCCAAACACCAACTTAAAACTTACATTGTAACAAGTGAGTTCTTTAAATGACACAAATAACAGAGAAATATTTACGTACTCCACCGTCTCAGTGACCTGAAGAAAGTCAGATCTTCTACCGTCTCCTATTCTACTATTTCAAGCCAGTTGTTGGTTTGAAAATTGCACACGGCTCCCACCGAATCCTTCCAGCGGTAGTTGCGCCGTCCCAGCACCGACCCATCGGTAAAACATCCCAAGAAATCTCAATAAAAGTAGGTAAATAGATACGTACAGATAAGGATGTTTCAGTTATTTATGGAGCTTGAATCTCAATAAGTCCTTTCACATTTTCCTAATATCAGATTCCTAACAAATCATTTCTCTTCTAAATCGTCGTCTGTCCTTTTACGACCGCCATTCTCCGTATACGTACCTACCTTCATAAGAAAAGTAGCAAGACAAATCCATCAATAGTGCGCCGGATTATGACCCATAACCACGTTGCGCTGACATAGATCACAAAAGAAATCTGTAATTTTGTCAGAATGTCGGTTATGTTCGAGAAATAGATGTTTTTCATACATCCCCTTCAAGGCCCGTTTTTATTAGTTTTCACGGACGTGGAATTTTCATTTAGGTAACTACTAAGATTAAAGGTCTGTACACTACTATCTTAATATGAAGGCACTATTCGGAACTTTAAGCGAAGTACACTTAGCGTTAGTGACAGACAGCTAATTTATTATCAATTCTTTAACTAGTACTTAGTCAATATGAACCCAAAAAGTTAGCGATCACTATGAACCCAAAAAGTGAACAACAATATTACTTGCTATAATGGTAATTAAAAATGTACCATATTTATTAAGTGTGTCTAGTCTACTAATTACTTATTGTTTTCAGTTACTAGCTAAACTTCTATCTCTATAAAACGAAAAATTTGGTTTCACGTCCTCGACAAGAAATTAAAATGTTATCTCAATATCAATCAATACCAAGTAATATTTTACACAATTCGCCTTTATGTTTATTAACTCAAATTCCCTCTTAAACCAAACTTACACTTGTAAGAGGCGTCTTCGTACCTAAAATAACATGATCTCCAACCATTACTAATGACATCGCTGTCGGCAACTCCTTAAAGTCACCCTGTATCATATTTCAAAAACAAAAAAAAAACCATCACCTCTTGTCAAATAGATTAAAAGTCCCTAAATACCAATACGCCTGTCATATCCCTGCCAAAAACAAACCGTGAGTTATATCGCTTATATCTATAACGCATTCTCCCAGCGCCATTTTCCATTCTCCACAGACACTGGGGCTGTCAAATAAATTTCAGACCTATGGAATTCACAATAGGTGGGACCTATCGACTTTGGATTGAAAATCGCGAAGCAATCCCCACGCGGTTCAGAACAAAAAGCAAGAAAACCGATCGGCTGGCTCAAGCCACTTCGTTCTTTACTGCAAGCAATTTTTTACTTTGGCTTTATAGTTTTTGTTGATAGTTTTTTTCTCAAGTGCTATCTTTTGACATTACCTTTATGGGCGCTGTAATCTCGGGGACGATCATAGCTAATTCTAATGGGTTTTAAAAGTCGCTGAAATGGCTTGTTACAACCAAAATAAAATCAGTTGCAGTTTTATTAAGTGTTGTTTTAACCTTTCAATTGACCCTAAAAGAAATTTGTTTTGTTTTTATTTGATTTAATAACATTTTATTTAATTAAAACTGTTTTGAGTTAAATTCTATCTTAACGATTTTTCTTTGTCTAATCCTACTAATATTATAAAGCTGAAAGTTTGTGAGTATGTATGTGTGTGTGTTTGTTACTCAATCACGTAAAAACCGCTGAACTGGTTACCATGAAACTCGGTATGTAGATAGCTGGAGACCTGAAATAACACATAGGCTACGTTAACACATAGGCTACATATTAATTTGGGTGGCCAAAAAGCTTTAAAAGGACACGTAATTTTAAATATGTAAGTTTTAAAATTAAGTTTCATTAAACAAATTATTTAATTACTTACTCTTAGTAGCTAAATTCTAATGAAATGCTGTTGCATATTCAAATGTGAACGAACGTACAAATGAACATCTATTTTTCAGATAGCATTGTTTATGAAAATAGCCTGAAATCTCATCTAGCCGTACGCCATTAAACGGCTATGCGTTCTGGCATAGACCGGGCCAATTTCATGGTCTAACGCTCCCACCCTGCATAGGAATCACTTAATACGTGACACTTATTCGAACTGAATCTCTATAGCTATCAATGTTTTCTTAAATAGGTAGCTAATAATACGCTTTGGTCTTGATACCAATTACCTTTTTAAACTATAACTTTTGTTATTTTCAGTGCTGTTGGAGAAGAAAAGGGCCATATTTGTTTGCTGTTTCTAGCTAAACAGCATCGAATGTAGGTATTCAAGTCATCTTTATGTTGAGGTTGTATTTTAGGGATTGCCTATGTTTATATGCCTATTATGTGTATCCTATCCATTCTATTCGACGAGGGTATTTAAATCCGATGGAGGCTGTTACAAATATCTTCGCGAATTATTTTTGTTGTACGAATATTTGAAATCTGCTAATTATATGTGCAAATAAAATATAATCGATTGATGCAGGTACCGTACCAATTACCTTTTTAACTATAACTTCTGTTATTTTCAGTGCTGTTGGAGAAAAATGGGCCATAGATATTTGTTAGCTGTTTCTAGCTAAACAGCATCAAATGTATCCCAGTCATCTTTATGTGGAGATCATTTAGGGATTAGTCAGGTTTACATACCTATATGTCTATCTATATATACAGTGCTATGGTGTAGGTGATATACCAACCTACAGTGTGTTTTATTGAAATCCGATAGTGGTTGTTATAATTATGTCCATGCTAATAACTTTTGTTCTACGAATTTTCTAAATCTGTTAATTATTTGGTTACGTGCAAATAAAATATAATCGATTGATGTAGGTATTCAAAATATAATCTAAAAAAATACATGCGATAACTATAGCTATCACTAAACATCAATACATAATAGTCCAGTTTGAATTGAACATGGCGACTGCGATCCGCTTGCAAACTATTCCGGATGCGATAGAAAACTCCATCGTTTTATTTTATTTCCTTTTTGCTTTTATTCTATTGGAAAATTGTTTCGTTTCATTGTGTCCCTATAAGGTTAGGTATACCTACCTATACCTTGAAAACCTGATTTCAGACTGCTCTGTGTACCTAACATTCGATACTATAGGTCGTTTAAAGAATTTCCATGACTTTGAAAGCTTTGGACTGTATGCTTTAATATAGTAAACGATTATGACTAACCAATTTCACGTATTTTTGTATTTAACTGTCAAGAGGATAGTCTCCATTCTCTTTCTCCATACAAACGTAGTTTAAATTTTCCTCCCTGGATAAAGATATTAGAGCAAATATGTTTATGCCATAAAAAAACTTATATCTGTCATGACTATGCATGAGAAAAAAAAAGGTAGATGCATTGTCATGACAGATATAGGTTTTATGGCATAAACATATTTGCTCTAATGTCTTTATCCAGGGAGGAAAATTTAAACTCGGTTTGTATGGAGAAAGAGAATGATGACTATCCTCTTAAGACGAAGGTACCTGAGCAATGACATTAAAGTATAGGTAGGTACGTGAAATTTTACTTCAAATATTAAGTGGTTATTTTATGTTTCTTATAAGACTGGTCAATCAGTGTGCTGTGCGTTTTCAAAAAAGTTTTTTTTCAATTTTCCCCGTATGGTATTACTTCTAGGTAGGTATATAATGTGCTATTATATTGTTATAATTAAGCATAATTAACACTTTATAAGTCGATTTAAGTTAATTCTAACAAGACAGATTTTAAGGAACACTTTCTCACACTGAAAATTAAGTTTTTTGAAAATGTATGTTTATTAATATTTTACAAGGATGCATCATTGAAAATTCGCCCGTGAATTTTCATAGGGATACGAAACCTGTGCCATTCGCTTGCCGGGCAAGTGCGCTAGAACCAATGCGCCACACGAGAGCCCGTGTCTTAAAATAATTTTCTATTTTATATGGAGTGAGTTAGTTATCTATAATTCTAACAAGAGAATATCTTTCGAACAAGAAACAATACACAAAAAACCTCATTTAAAATTCACATCACTACAGAGATGTGACTCACTAGTAGGTACATATACTGCACTAAAACTAATCGATTCGTTTATGTACTGTAGTTAATATTCAGCTAACATCACGTAGGTACTTTACACAATGAGATTAAAAATACAGTGGTAATGACAAAACATCTTAGGAGATATTCTTTCGCAACATTCTTATATTAAATTGTTAAATAAATTTATTGCGAATTACAAAAACATAATAGGAATATTATATTAAAACTTAAACTAAACAAAAACTACCTATGGATAAATTAAGAACTTGTGATGAGCTAGCCTAAAGCCCGCCAAAGGGAAATGACTATTTTACCTCTTTCGTTCACAGAAAAAAAAAATCATAAAACGATCGTTTTTATAGTCGCATGATAAAAATCGATGTTAGATTGAACCAGTTAAAAGAGTAATTTTCTTTGGCGGTGGGAACGCGACTTAATTCCTGGCTTATACACTGGCGCTATATACGCAAAGTCTAAATTAAACAGTGAAGCCTGCTTCAGTTTAGACTGAACGAATCTGGTGCATACAAGGAATAATTTTCGAATAGTGTCAGTTCGGTCCGTCAAGGATAATGAGTTTTCTCGGAACCACGGCCGGTATAACCCGTTTGCCGAAACGTCGAGGTTAATAATAACAATCTAATATATAAAATTTCCATGTCACAGTGTTAGTTACCGTACTCCTCCGAAACGGCTTGACCGATTTTTTTGAAATTTTGTATACGTATTCAGTAGGTCTGAGAATCGGCTACTATCTATAATTCATAAGGCAAAACAACGTTTGCCGGGTCAGCTAGTGATTTGATTATCTATAACGCGATCTAGACCCGTGTCTAATAATAAAAATGGACGGAAGTCGTATAAGTTTAAAAAGTGTGATGAAATAGAATTTGGAGGGTGCTTCATCTATGGCTTCCTTTATACGGAAAAGCCGAAAAGAATAGGCAATGCTGTACAGTTCATCCTGTCACTTGTTCTTGCAGAGATTTGATGCTGTTCTAGCCTTGTAAAGCTTAGTTTAATCGAATCACGTCTACATTCCTACAAATATTATAAACAAGCAGAGTCCAGCGTTTCACTCGCTTAAGTCCCGATCCCGTGGGAATATCGGGACCAAAAGTAGCCTATGTAACTCCTCGAAAATGTAGCTTTCTATTGGGGAAATATTTTTTGAAATCGGTTGAGTTGAGTTGTTTCAGAGATTACCCGGAAAATAATAATTGTTACCAACGTTACCTCTATATTAGTATAGATGAGAAAGATTGTGTGTAAGTAAGCGAGTATGTTTACTACTCCTTCACACAAAAACTACCGAACAAATTCAAATGAAACTTGGTTTGCAGAGAGCTGGATATTTATATTACCACATTTTTCATCCCGAGCCCGGATTTACACGAGTGAAACTGCCGAGCGCTGCTGTAACTAATAAATATTAAAAGTCTTTGTTTTTTACACCAAACAAAACCGATGACCTAACAAATAAATGCAAAACACGCAAATTCCTTGAAAATAGAAAGAGTTTTCGTTGAGATGTTTTATTCATTTTGTTATTTACGAGTTCAAAGTTTTTAGTCGAATGTTAACTCTCTTGTTTGCAAATGACTGGCGCTGAGAGTTATTCATTTTCCATTGTTAACAGAATTGAATATTTCTAACTGCGTAGGGACATAGTTTGTATTTACTTATTTATTTAAATATTTGAAAATTAATGTCTTGAAAATTTAGCTTTTTCTTTCCCGATTTAAGTGCCAACACACAATTTGCTAAGAACACCTCTCTTCGCATGTGTTTGCAGTAGTATAATAAAATATGTTAAAATAATTTTTAAAGATGATGTCACTAGTAGGAAATACGTAAAACACGCCAAAAAAATCATAATAATATTAGAAATACCCGAGATTATTAAAATACCCATCATAAAAACGAATGCAAAAGACTAAGATCGTACTAAAATTCAACTGAACTCAACTCTATTATTTGGCAACGGGGCACGCGCAGTAAACAGCTACCTACCTACCTACCTAGCTAGCTATAGCGACCTAACTCTACGTAGGTAGTGTCCTACCTATAGATAGCTATAGGTATCTATACGTAACAGCGAAGCGCCCCTGCAGTATCGATTCAAACAGCGTTTATCGCTACTCATCCCCTTTTAACCTTCAGTCAGGTATCCAGTGAGTGTTTCTCTACGTTCTTTAATAGAGCTTTTGAATAGCAAAACGAGGTTACAAAGCTGATAGATAAAGTTAGCCCAATGTCTCCAGATTTGGTCTCGTCTCACGAGTCCCGAGACTTTTTTTCTCCTATTACCGGACTATGGCAAAAGGAGAGTTATGATTTTGACCCCGGTGTATGTATGTTTCCCGGTAAAATCTAAAGTTACTTATTTTTATTACATCTTCAGGTTTTTCAGAACTGGGGATAAAATAGCGTTTTTTCCACTATCGTAAGTGACTTCTGTCTATTAGCTGAGTACTGAAACAGCACTTAAAATTTAAAATTTGAGAGACAGTTAAATAATTGAGCTTCTAAATTCAAAATTAGTATGGCAATTTTAAGTTTAACAGCTGCTTAATAGTTTAAGTAACCTTCAAATAATAAGTAGCGTTTTAGTGTTCGGTCGTACGCTGTTATACCTAGGCTTGCTTAAAATCTATCTACGATATTTGCTCGTGACTTATTTGTCACAAGTAAAAATAATAAAGTGACTGTGGAATTATTGCTAATTTAATAAGTAATTATATTCCAAAATATGCCCCACCACAGGCCAAAGACCTTCCTGGTTTTTTATTTCATTTTTTGTCTCTTTCCCACTGAACGAGACTTCTGCAGGTAAAACAAAAAAACAAAACTATGGTTCACAAATAATAGATGAAGGTGAATCGACCGAACTAAAATTAACAACAAATAGAAAACTTAGTTTTGTTCTAAAACTCCATATAACTTTCATTTAGTATCACTATACAAATATCAAATACGGTACAGTTTAATTTCATGCGACCAATATCAACCAAACGCCGAACTAAATTGGAAATTTAGAAAATTAGTATAAAATTGTTTAGGATTAGCCTTTAGTTTATTTAAGTTTAGATTATAAGTAACATCTAAGCGAATTGGGTGTAATTGTAAGCCTATCAAATTAATATTTGTTGACAGTGCCACAGCTTAGCTTTACATAGTCGAGCCAGTTTTTCATTAATGTGCCCCAACTATGCCAGCTATGTTCACCTTGTTTGAAAAACTGGCGAGCTAACGGCCGAATACAGAAACGCCACTTATGGAGAAAGTCTAAGTTTTTTCTCCATACTAACGGAGTCGACTGTTTCCTCCCTGGATAAAGACATGAGAGAAAATATCTTTATGCCACAAAACCTATATCTGCCATGACCATGCCCCTATGTTTTTTTTAAATTTCTAATTAGAATAGACATACATTTTATAAGTTTTATGGCATACACATATTTTCTCTAATGTCTTTATCCAGGGAGGAAACAGTCGACGTTTGTAAAGTTTGTATTGAGAAAAGAGCAGGTAGACTTTCATGTTAAAATTTGAGGGCTAGTTTAATAAAGCAGCTCTTAAGAGGAATTACAACGCCAACGACCTTGAAACTGAAAATCCCTGTCGGGCTCATCGAAAATTGTTGATTATTTCATGACGGAATGTCGTAGAACTTTTTTTTGTGTACAGATGCGCCCGACATGGATTTTGAGTTTAGCAGGTATAGGGCCCTTAAACTAAAAAAAACTGGAAATTAATTTAGAATTTAGAAGCTGCTCAATACTCAATTATAACAACCCTCAAATTTTAAGTGGCGTTAGGATTGTGCCGAAAACTAAAACTAACTTAGTTTAGTTGGCAGTGGATAATCATGATCAGCTATAAGATACACTTTTCCTTAGGAGGCTTTTTTCATGGAAGGCTTTGAAGGAAGGATCAAGTTGGAAGGATTGCCTTAGCCGTCGAGTTTTGTCGTTTTAGGTATACGTATCCAGCGGCCTCGTCCATGTTTGATCCAGGTCATTAAATATTAATTAGCATTTTAATTTGAGAATTTATTGTGTGTTTAATGTTTATATCTACACCTAATACAATCTAAGAATACAATGGCATTTTTTGCTGTAGGTATACAATTACTTAATGTTATTTTTCAAATCCGCTTTTTAAAGTAGGTATGTAGGAGTTTGTTAATTGCGTTTTTTATGTGTCGTTAAGATAAAATTATTCATTGAAATGTGTAACTGAGTAATTAATTTTGTAAAAGTCTTTGTTTTTTTTTTGGATTCGATTATATTTTAAATGCGTTTATTTGTTATAGTTATAGCCACTAAGGAATACGGGTCGGATCTTGTTCCACTGCCGTCTTCCTTCTTTTAGATGAACGTGTTACATCTTAGATCACAACATCAGTTACCATCAGGTGGGATAGTGGTCAAACGCTCACCTATAGTGTGAAAATAAAATAAGAATAGCGGCAATGCTCCAAGCATTCTTGCTTACTTTGAGCCAGGCGCGAATAGGGTTTGTTAGAAATATTTATTTATGTTGCAGGTTTATGTTGAAGCTCATGAAAAGAGACTTCATCATCACGTGAATGTCGAGGCAATCCAGCTCCTTGACACCACTAATATAGTGAGAAGACTGAAACGGACAAAGCCGTTCGAGTTAGTATAGTGTTTTTAGTGATAAACAAATAAATGCAGTGATAAGTGCCGCGTACAAAGAACACATGAACAAAGTGTCTTCGCCTTAACAGAAACTAAGTGAGTGTTACTGGACGCATTCTTAGCTTTATGTTTACGTAGTAATTTAGGTGAAAATTGTTTACTAATTAGTCAATAGGCTAGATTGTAATATAAATAAAAAAAATGTTGCAGGTTTTGTTGTTTTTTAATGGCTGAAGTTAGTTTTTATTTTCAATATTCAATAAAATGACTGTAACATTTTCACAGTTATATAAATAAATACAGGTCTCGGTCTTAGCTTACAAAAACATAAAACTTTATTAAGGATAGTAAGAAATTCGAGATAATATATCACCTACGTCTAAAACACAAAAGAAAGGAAAACATCCTTAGAAATACTAACCAGTTACTGTTGCCCCAAAGATAAAATAATAATAAAATAAACTTTTACAGTTAACAAACAAGAAATGGACGCAAAACAAAACATTTTACAAATAACACTGCGTCGTCGATTGGTTGAAACATAAGTTTCTCGAGAAAACGCCCTAAATATGACAAAAAGAAACTTCAGCAATCATGTAGCAAGTTTGTAAAAGAAGTAACGCTCACAATTTCTCTAACAAAAGAGAAAAGTGCTAACATAGCACAAATATTAGCATTTTTATCGACACAAACAACTCGACAGCAAGGATATATCGATGTCATGTCGTACTAAAATATATCCACCTACACCATTATAATTCATTTCATTTCAACTCAACATTTAAATTAAATAAATTAGCAATTCAAATACATTAAAAAGTAAACCGTTATGTAGACGACTTATGCATGGTATGAGCTGTTTCTTTTAATTTAAAAGTGCTAGCATATCTGCATAGCATCATTGCGAGTGCCAGTTACTTCTGACCGGTAGCGTTTGAACGTTATGCGTCTGCGCGAAAACTTGCTAATAGCCACATTGATTTTGCAGATAGAAGGCAGGTCGGAGCGTTCAAACCTACCTTGTTTAGAAGCACGCCACAGATCCACCACGTTGCGTTTCGAGCTATCGATCGAACCGACAATACTCCGTCTAATCACACCTCTCTGTAACAAAATACGCAATGGTTTTGAAGCAATTTAAAAAATTGGATTCTCCGCCCGGGATTCTATCGCAGTAGCGGCTTAGGTTAAGGGTAGGTATAACAATAACTATATTATTATTACGTATGTTCGTTTGAAATCGACTGCTCCTTCTTACTTTACGTCCAATAACGACGAATTGCCATTCGAAAGGAAAATCGTTATTATATAAGAAAATGTAATATTACTGTCTCCGGTCGATTACATTTTTCCGAAGAAAATACAGGAATATTGAAAGAAACGGTCGAATTGTCCTTTTCCTATTGAGTGGTCGTAATAATTTGAAGAGTGAAGCAGTTTTATACACTGTGGAATAGATTTCAGTACCTATACCTACTTTTTGTAGGAGAAACGTTTAAATACATAGAAATATTAAGAAAATACTCTACAATAAAGTTCTAAAATCTGATTTACTAATAAAAAGAAGTTTAAGGTGGTGCAGACGACCTGTAAACAAAATGATTTTCCAGTATTTCTCGAAAACGCATACTATGGTAATATACTTGACGATTGGTAACTTTGCCAAAATGACTCTCTAGTATTCCTAGAAAATGCAACTTACGCTAATATGCTTGACGATTGGTTACTTTGCTAATGGACAGATATTGAATTGATACTTTTTACTGAAATTAATAATTTAATCGAGACTAAAATACCAAAAATATTTTTAATTTTTTTTTGAAATAATAAGTAACAGTAAACGTAAAACTTATAAGAAATTACATATTTGTATAAAAGTATGTATATACCTAAGCTATTACTAAATTGAAAATTTGTAACAAATAACAAAATGACATTTACCATGGAAAACCATAGCAGCAACATTTACAAAACAAACAGAAATCAACAACACCTAAGGGCGTGTGCATACATAAATTGCCAACAATTTAATTGGTATTACATGGCAAAGTAAAGCCACGATCACAGTATATACAAGCGTAATTCGTTTATAGTTAATTAAAACCTATTCTAACTAGTACCTAAATATACTAGATACCTACTACTTATTATACACAACTTAAATCAAATATTTTAATCTATATATGCGTAATGGTTAGCGCACTCGCCCAGAAAGCTAGGAGCACGGGTTCGAACCCCGTCACAGGAGCATTTTTGATGATGTATTTCTCCTTTTAAAATAAATCTAACTTAAATCCATATAGTATTTGATGTCATTTTTACTAATAAGGGGAAAAAATAATAATAAACCAAACGTGTAAGATAGGTCTTACATGTTAGGACAAAATACAAATACAGGACCAAGGACCTTTCAGGACTTGTCGGATAGGTCAGACAAGTCCTGTCTTGTCTGATTATTTGTTATTGGACTTAAACATGGATTAATTTCTTAAAAAGTCGACTTGACCATCTTACTAATAAGGGGCAAAAAAAGTAACGAGACATGTAAGTCCTATCAGACAAATCCTGTCTTATCTGATCCTTTCTTATTGAACTTGAGTTTGAATGTTTTCTAAGCAAGTCAACTTGACCATCTAAACGCATCACAACCGTAGAGTAACCAAGTTATTCTGAACCGTGGTTTCGAAGGCAAATCTTCTTTTACGATAAGAAAAGAGAGATCTTGTATTATTGGTTATGCTGTGTTTGAGTGCTATAAGCGTTTATAATATTTTATAAGTGGGAAAAAGTCAGTACCTGATTATGCTTAGTGCTTCTTCACGTAACAGTTACTGAACCGATTTCGATGAAGCGAAATAAATGTGTTGATAATTTATAAAACATATTGGAGTTGTTTTGTTTTTATCAAAATGCTTTGAAACTAGATTGATTTCGATAAAATTTGGCATGACTTAACACATCAAACTCTTGACAGTAGGTAATCTAGATTCCAAATTTTGTTTTTCTACTGCGATCGTCTTTTGTTTTTGTTTCAATTGCCTTTTGTTTATGTTTCGATTACTTATTCTTAGGGTATAATATGTAGTATATCCGTTGTCTGGAACCCATAGTACAAGCCTAGTGCTTAGTTTTAAGGCTATACTGCGCTGTGTGTATCGCGTGCAAAATTATTTATATTAAGGTTTATTGAATAGCTTTTTTTTCTGTTTTCATCGTCCTTTGTTTTGGATTCGATCGTTGTATAGATCGAGTAGGTGCAAAGTGAGTTTATGAATTCCAATGACAGACGGACAGACGGAGAGTGGAGTCTTAGTAGAAGGGTTTCGTTTTAACCCTTTAGGTACGGAATCATAAATAGAGTTTCTTGCACCAAGGTCCAATACACGGTTTAGTCTAGGAATTACCGATTCTCGAAATGACTTCATCTTTCTTATATATAAAATTTCCATGTCACAATGTTAGCCACCGTACTCCTCCGAAACGGCGCGACCGATTTTTACCAAATTTTATATGCGTATTCAGTAGGTCTGAGAATCGGCTACTATCTATAATTTATAAGGCAAAACAACGTTTGCCGGGTCAGTTAGTAGTCTATAAATTGACCTATTCTTGAAATGTACAATTCTATAAATGACTGATTCTACAAATGACCGATTCTATAAATGACTGTATTTTTGTTAAAAAATACTTATAGAATTTAATTGCAAACATACAACTTATAAGTATTTTAATATCCAAGAGCTAGAATCATCATTTCACTAGAAAACGTTTGATTCAAACTAAAAGGAAATCCAACGTAACCTCCCGCCATACATTTTTATATCCAAAGTCTAAGTTACTGATACGAAACACAATACGAGTACGTGATACTTTTCAATGCAATTGTACAACGCCAGGGACCGTTCATCGAACGACTATCCAGCTAGAAGTCAGAAGGGCCTATATCAATACAAAGTCGCTCCGAACAAACATACAACAAGCTTCCCAAACCAGACCCAACTCCTTTCTAAATACAAATGGTACGAACCGCACTCCCAGCGTTTCCTCTTACGACCTTTCAACTCTCACTGCGAGGAAAACACCCTACGTCAGAAGAAAAAGGCCATAAGTCCCATACCGACGCCAACCTTTCCGACTTTTTACAAACAGCTTACACAGTGTTATCTCGCCTGTAGCAAGGTGATTTACTATAATTAGAAAGATAGCGGCGGATGCCTTTTGTTATAATTTCGCAGGCTGCCTCACGAACGTTTGCCGCGCAAAACTCATGAAAACGGCAGCCATTTTGTAATGTGCCTTGTTTTTTGATAAGGGTATTAAAATAACGGCGAATTCGGACGGTTCTTTGCTTAACTATGGAGGTACTTGTGTATATTTGTGTAGGTGGTTAGGTACGTGAGCGCACATTTTGAATGCAAATTGGAAGAGTTGCTAATGAAATTTAAGGAAATTAACTATCCTGGAAACGTATTTAGCTGGCTATAGGCGTTGATACCCCCCTATAATGATAGTGGGATGACCTTATTTGAATATTATTCCTTTATCTGAATAAGGCGCTATCGCTAAGCCTTTAAAACTTTATTAGCGACATTTTTACTTTTTAACCTTTCTGGTTTTTTTTTAAAATACAGCGCAATTAAGCCTTGAACTAAGCAACTAGGCTTGTAATATGGGTAGAAAGCAAAATACAATAGTTTTTTTTAAATACATCAATGTTATACATTATAGAAAACAGTCAGAACCAGAAAAGAGGTGCGTTTTTCAAACCAACGATCGATAATTTTACCAGTCTGCACGACGCAAAGAAGAAGGGTTATGTCTAAAAAGTTTCAAAATTGCGACGTCCGAAATATAAAATTGGTTTGAAACCACAGTAGAAAACTATCGATATTTCAATCTTTCGAAAAACAGAAAGAAAAAGAAACCCCTTGAATTGAAAAATGAATTTCAAACTCGTAGTCGATAGTCATGCGCTACGCACTTCGTAGCAGAGCAGCTACGAATCGTAGCACATTTCTTTGTTAGCCCTTCACCTGATTTCTACATACATAGACAAACAAAAACCAGCCTATTTTTGTACGTATTTCTGCAGAAGTAATATTAGTAAGTAGTACGTGCGTACTAATATCGCGATAATGTAAATACAGGCCGTGAACTGGTGGCTCGGTCGTTACAGACGCCATTACTGAAAATTCCGCCACGTTTCGACTCTCGTGGGCTTTACATGTTATCAAGTGCTGTTCGTTTTTAATTTTCATAAAATTTTATAAGTAAATTTGTTTAGGTGTGAAACGCTTCATTTGCTCGTTTTGAATAGGTTGGGTTGAGGCATGTTTGTTTTGATTTCGTCAAGTAAAAAAGTTTTTAATTTAATATATGAATAAGTAACGATTTTTTCTTCTAAAACTTTTTAATTCACAAGATTTGATAACATGGGTAGTTACGTTTAGAAAATAAATAATAATACGCGATTAAAACCCGGGAAAATGTGAATTTGACTGGTTTTTCGATGTTGGATTAAAATTAAACTCATCCTTTGTCCATCCCGAAGAAGATGTCTCTAAAGGTCTCGAAAAGTTGTGCATTGAAACAATGCAAAAAGTAATAAACACCACGTGATAAAAACAGAAACTCATTGTTTAATTTTTAATAGTTATTGTGAACATCACACAGCGTCATCTAGCGCCATCATACTTAGCCTTTATGGTGACTAAACAACGGATACATATTATACTAAAAAAAAAATATCCTTACTTTCTCTTGCAAAAACATACATACATACACTAGCTGCGTCCCGTGGCTTCACCGGCATAATTCCCGATCCCGTCAGAATATCGGGATCAAAAGTAGCCTATGTTACTATTCGATAATGTAGCTTTCTATTGGTGAAAGAATTTTTGACATTGGCCCATTAGATTCGAAGCGTATTCGTTTACAAACAAACAAATAAACATTTCCTCTAATATTATTTGGCACAGATAGAGAGATTACCCTACACCAAAAATTTAAAATTAAGTTCGTATAATAAAACTTTAAGTAAAATTGTTCCTATGGGTGTACTCGTATTAGTAGACTGACAATTAATTATTTTCATTTCATTTTCAAAGAATATTTTTAAGCACAAATACTTTTTCCCGGCAGGAAACGAAGCAGCAACCTTATGCGTTGCCCCAGCTGTCACAGAAGTCTTTCATTGTGAATTTGAAACACATTTTTGGTCAAAAATTGGTAATTTGAAAAAAAAAGAGTTAATAAGTATTTATTGAAATACACTATAAGATATTGAAATCTTCTGGCTGGTATTGCCACATTAGGAATATGGTACTCTTTGCCTTACCGCCATCTTTATCAAGAATCAGAGTCGAACTGGATAAAATTCATGACCATGGCCACGATTTTAATGATTATAGTCACAAAAAATATAGTCTCAAATCGCAACTTGGAATTTTTTTTTTTTGTATTTTTGTTTCTAATGCCAAACTCAGTTGAAACAGAACTTCAAACAATTTTCAACGACTTTTAGCTCCCAATTTTAGTGACTTTAACAATGAAAATTCTCCCAAAAGCCCAAGAGCAAAGTTCATATAATTATTACATAGTTTCCTTAGATTAGGGGGACTAATTCAGACATCCACTTCATGCCTTAGTGTGGATAAAAATCTTCAACATCCTCACACCATAACGTATCTTATTCAATTGCATGGAAAATCACCGGGATTTCTGCGTACCCTTCCATTCCTTTTCTCTTTCACACTCAGAACAAAACTACAAGATAGAAAGAGATAGAGTTAGTAATTGCGGGTAATATAGAAATAGTTTCAGTCTAGACTACGTTTGAAATTGCAAATTACAGGCCCTGGTTAAAATATATTGTGATGATCATTGTAGTACTAGTATACGCTTGTTTAAATTTATGTGGCTTAGGGTTGGGTGGTTGAAATTCTCTTGTAGTAATGTGAAGATGTGTTAAATTGTTATTAGTAGTTATTCCTTTGATGAGAACCTTGACGATTTATTCTAATGGAATTTAGGTTTACTTAATGAGAACTTTCCCTGGGGCTTGTTACCACCCAGTGATCTAAAGTCGTACCTTGCAAAAGAAGAATGAAAAATTGAACAAAATGAAAATATTAAAACTTCTGTCTCTCTAATCCTGTTTCTAATATGCTTTCTGTTCCTTCAAATCTTTCTCAATGCAATTCATCCACTATTTTCACTCTTAAGTGTCCTTCATTGTCGTTTCAGGTGATTTTTTATGCTTTTATGCAGTTAGGTAGGTAGATGCACGCTATGATTTTTTTTTCTTTTCGTTTTTTTTTTAAATTGAGCGTGCGAAACGTCTCAAGCTTCGGCTTCAAGTCTGGCAACATTTTCTTACGTCTGTCAGTATGTTGCTGTCCCTACAGGTCGTTATTTTTAACCGATCTAAACTTGATATTATGTAGGCACTTCTGAATTTATAGAATTTGATTATCATGGGGAATTTTTGATTGGTGGGGTATTTTGCTCACTAAGTACGTGATTTAATTATTTTGTAAAATTGCATCGACTTTGCTCGATTCTCTGTATAGCGAGTGGCTACTATACGTTAAGTCGTTCGAAGCCGAATTTCAAATGTAAAACCACATTTCGCATTTCTGGCTCTTTGTAGGGCATTGAAGTAGGTAGGCGGTTAAATATTCAAGAAAATATTGTTAAAAATAGAGTTGCCAACTTTTAGAAAAACATCGACAAGTCTTACATGAAATTGGTTCATCTACCAACACGCTTTGGCGTTAGATGCGGTTTTATGTAAAAACAAGGATTTTTAGTTTACACAAAACCGCATTTTCAAATGGAGGTTCTCAAACAATAGCAATAGCACAACACCTGTGGTCAATTTAAAACAATCAGTTGACAATTCAGCAACCTGCTATCGCTTTATGGCCCTATAAAGCTTACAAGCACCCATAAAAGCATTATTACCTATTAATTTCACACTACATTAGCGGAACTCACAATAAAACTTCAACAGAAAACTGACGACACTGATTTCTGTTCTTGTGTTTAACGCCATCTATTGGCTGCGAGCGGGAGTTTCTCGGGAAAAGATTATAGGCATTATACGAGCGGTTTTACGACGTCGTAAAACTTGGTCGTAAAAGCAAAGGGCACGCACGCCCTCTGTTAATCGTTCAGGAACCGATATTGCGGTGAGGTTTCGAGATAGATTACTTTTAGGAACGTTACGAATAACCTCTTGGCGTTTGTCTATTTATTGGTACATACAGAATTGTAGAAATTTCCTACCTTTTTGTTATAATAATTTTCCTTGGGCAGTAAAGTGGTACAAATTTTGCTTAGATTGGTAACCATTTAGTTCCTACTTATTACTTTCTGCCTAGCAAGATTATTTACAAGCATTTGTCTTATTTTCGTCTTTTAAACTCACTTGAGTAAAATATAAGTAAAAATACAAATTACAATTGAAGGTAACGACATACACAAATCAAATGAAAAGGCTTTGAAATTAAACTCATTTTTCGGTTTTAATCGCGTGGTGTTTATTACTTTTAACATTCAACGTTTCGAGACCTCTTTTATAGATCTCTTTTTCAGGAATGACAAACACCACTACGCGACCAAGCCAACACCACGCGATGAAAACCGAAAAATGACATTAATTTCTATCCACCATTGCGAAAACAGAAGAAAAATCTATGTAAATACTCCAAATGAGCAAAGAGTGATTATTTTACAAGATGCTTTTAAAATGAAACCTTGCGTTCCTTTTGGAGGCATGTTGGTAGATATTCGAAGGTAGATAACTGGCTGATAATCAGCTCATAATGCTAGCCAAGTGCCACTGATACATAATACTTACTATGCTTGCAGAATGTGCAGATATGAACAAATAGCTGTGCCCCGCGGTTTCACGCGCGTAAGTCCGGATCCCGCTGAAATACCGGGATTAAAAGTAGCCGATATCCTTTTACAGAAATGAGGAGATATGTAGAAGAACGAGGGTCACCGATATAGCCAAACGGATTAACTCTTTGAAGTGGCAGTGGGCAGGACATATAGCACGGAGAGCAGATGGTCGTTGGGGCCGAAAAGTTCTCGAATGGAGACCGCGGATCGGAGGACGTCCACCAACGAGATGGACGGGCGACTTGGTTAAGGCTTGGTGCAGGCCGCTTATGCCCGAAGCATCTGTAAATCTATGAGGGAGGCTTATGTCCCGCAGTGGGCTTCTTACAGCTGAAATGATGATGATGATATCCTTTTACAAGGCCCCATCTAACTATATTCCAAAATTTATCAAATTCAGTTCAGCGGTTTATGCGTGAAAACGTAACAGACAGACAATCACAGTTCAAAGTCTGCTCTCACATCTCAAAATAGAGTGTCAATTGTCACATTTGACAAATCTGGTAGACAAATGAGGTCAAATGTCTGGGTCTCAAGTCTGCTGTCACAATAGTGTCTCAAATTAGTATCGATAGAATAGTAATTGTCATATTTGACACATTTGGTAAATTTGATAAACGTCAATTGGTCTAATGTGTCGAATATGACAAAATAATTGCTATTAGGTAAACCGACATTATATTGAAACACGATTGTGTCAGCAGACTTGAGACCCAGACAGACATACAAACAAACAAAACACACAGAATTAGTTTCGCATTTATAATATCAGACTGATGGAACAAGCAACAAGGACAATAAAAACTTGTACCCTATACCTGTTTAACAATTTTATTGTGGCACCCTAACAATCGTTAAACTTTTATAGAGTCGAAACAACGTCACTTTAAAAATACACAAATTTACGGTCACTCAAACGGTGAACGATTATTCAACACGTCGTAAACCATTTTATTGTACCGATGTAATGTAAACAAAACATCGATTTACTTCGATAACTTTATGACAGGTTTTTTCTGTCACCCCTTTACTTCTTTTAGCTCTGATTTGCAGAATGTAGGTTTGGCAACGTTTCTATCATTTGAATTATTTGAATTTCAATTTAACAATTTCATTTAAAAATAAATAATTACCTAACATTAAAAACAACAAAAATAAATGGTCTTCGTTTGGGTTATAGAATATGCCCTAGGCAATGATCCATGTGTGTCAGACAGAAACAAGGGCTTTGTTAGCCGACTTCAAATGAGAGGAGCTTCAGAAATTGCCTTCAAAATAACTTATTTTGCTTAGATGATGGTTCGAGCTTTCTGGTTTTACGAATCGATTTTTGCATATTATACTGGGTATTTGTTATTTATTATGTTTAAGAAATATTTGCAGCACTCAAAAAAGTGAAAAAAGAAAGAATCTGAATATTTAGTACAATGTTAATTCAGATTATTTATTTAGGATCAAATAATAAATAAAGAAAATAAAACGGAATTACGGAATTCTTAAAAATTTAAAACAGCTCTATCTGTCGACAGGAGCGCATACTAAGTAGCGCTAAGAACCACAAAGTGCATTGCGTATTCGCGTGCGACGTAATGCACGCGTGATCTCACAGATGGCGATGCATACGATTAGGGGTCAGGCTTATGAATTAATTTTATGGTTTATCAATAGATGGTGCTGTTTTTAATTTTTGATATTATTTTCGTTGCCTAAAAATAATTATTAATACATAGTATTGATTTTACTTACTGTTTTGTTTATCTTGGTCAATTATTTATTACTATTCAAAACTTCTTCATAAATAAATAGTCTCAATAGAACGTAGGTTCAGCATTGTAAGTTTTTTTCGAAAATGGTTTAGCAATAAAATTGTTCAAGAAATTACGAACACTTTAACACCCTTATTAACAAAGATGGAGTAAGATCGGATTTGTGAGAACATGCTTTGTCTTTTTCGTGACCAGAACTTTCAAAGTTGATAAACAGAAACAAAAAGTGGTAAATCTAATCCGACCCTATTTCACGTTTATTAATAACTAGCTGAGTCTCGCGGTTTCACCTGCGTAGGTCCCGTTCCCGTGGGAATATCGGGATCAAAAGTAGCCTATGTTGTACCTACTTCTTGATAATGTAGCTTTCTATTGGTTGAAAGGATTAGAAATCAGCATGGTAAGTAATTTTTGAGTTTATTCATTACAAACATACACACTCACACACACACAAAAATACACATCTTTCCGCTTTATAATATTACCTAGTGTAGATAGATAGCAAGAGTTTTAACCAAATTGCATACCTTAATTTAAAAAAAATGTTGAACCGGTTTTGAGATGGTACTGGTGCCGGTCCTGAAGTGATTTAGTTATAGGTTACGTTGTTCCCAGTAGGTACCTACATTTTCTTTATTTGGTAGGTATACTAACACTTTTAACACTATTTTAAGTAATATTTTAAGGCAATTTCACAACGAAAGCCAAAACGGAACTGCTTAAACAAAACTAAATATTAATTTCGGCGTCTTATAACGGTAATTTAATTTTTTACGAGTTACCCAAAAAAGGGTTTGGTCTTTACCTAAAACGTCTACTAGAATAAAAATAATTGTTATTTTTACTGCTCTTTAATTGTTGCCGACTTGTTTAAATTGCGTTGGTAATTTATTTTATGAGTTTATGGCTTCAAAAGGTTGTTAAAAAGTGAATTTCTAAAGTAAAATTTATTGTTTACGTGTATTATTTAGGGTACTACGTCTGTATCGCCGATCATATATATTTAAGAGGACAGGCTACCTACTCTTTCTCCATACAAACGTAGTCGACTGTTTCCTCCCTGGGTAAAGAAATAGAGCGAATAAATTTATGCCATAAGTCCTATATCTGCTATGATCATGCCTACTTTGTGTTTTTTTCTCATTTTCTCATTAGAATAGAAACAAATATTAAAAAAAATTGAAACAGAAAAATATCAAAACGTAGGAGCATGGTCATGGCTGTTATAGGACTTATGGTATGAATATATACTTATTTTCCAATATCTATATCCAGGGAGAAAACAGTCGACTATACGTTTGTAAAGTTTGTATGGAGAAAAGAGTAGGTAGACTGTCCCTTTACAACTTTACCCTTCCTTTCGGCTCCACTGTAGTCGGGTAAGAAGTAAAATCTATCTATTTTATTTTATTTCTAGTTAGTTAGTAAGGTACCTATACTTTATGTTATGACTGGCTTATAGATCTAGACTACCTGTGAGCTAAATTTCTAAACTAACAAATGTTGACAAGGAGATACTTTGGGTTTGAATCCCGCCGGGTATGAAAATTTACAGACGCATTTTTTTCAAAAAGTCAGTAAAAACAGTACCCTTTAGGAACTAAAGTTTAGAAATAGGTACTTTTAATCATAGGTATACTTATTTTAAAGAGGTAAAAGTTTTTTTGTTTGTTGCTCCTTCACGTAAAAACTGCTTAACCGATAGCGATGAAACTCGGTACGAAGATAGCTGGGGACCTGAAATTACAAATCGATTGGGATCGGGACGTATGCGAGCAGAACTTCGGGGCGCTGCTAGTAGATAAGGTATAGTCTAAGATCCCAGAAGTGGCAGAAATCACGTATTTTCTGACGAACGAAATGTGGTCGATTGAGTAGTGTTAGTCTGTACTAAGAACGCATGCCTACTTGCTAGCCTGGTGCGACGGCCAATTCTGAGATATCAGGCCATCAAGATACATAAAAAAATTACTTACCTCACGTTAATTCTCCAAGCTGATTTTCACGTATATTTTAAGTAATGTACTTACTTAAAAAAAAGTCGCCAATACTCCCATACACTTTCCGTCGGCCGTATTGCTTTGTAGTTGCTTTAAAGCTCCCAAAATTACTTAACTTGAGGTAAGTGAGGTAAGTAATTTTTTTATGTATCTTGATAACCTGATATCTCAGAATTGGCCGTCGCAGCAGGCTAGCAAGTAGGCATGCGTTCTTAGTACATACTTACACTACCAATCGACCACATTTCGTTCGTCAGAAAATACGTGATGTTTGCCACTTCTGGGATCTCACTCTAGTACGCTTCTTGCTAAGCGACCGATTTTTTTTTTCAATTTTGTTTAACCTTTTTGAGTTTATTGCTTAGATACTTACCTATTTACTGAGTATTTATTAGTTGCCAGGCAACATTAAAAACTAGTAAACATGTAAATATTTATTAAAATGTAGTTATTTTGTAATCAAAAATATGACGGCGCCGCCGATGTAAAGCATCAGGTTGATGGACTGTCACAGTCATCAGTCAACCTAGCGAAGCGTCATCGTCGATGGTTGTTCGGGGCTGCCATCTTATCATTCTTGATACGAGACGGAGACCGTGCACCACGTACTTGACGAATCGCTTTGTATTTCCGGCATCACGTCTTTCCTAACATAATTGAGTTGATTCCTACTTAGTAACCATTATAAATTAAGCGATGGAATAGTTATTTTGTGAATATAGACACCAATTGTTAATAAAACTACGATGATTGTAAATGGACACCATTATTTATATCCTGCGCCCATCTACCTACTTAGTTCTACAGTATGAGTTCTGATGAAGGCCATCCAAGGCCATCCTGGCTCTTCAAATATAAAATTAAGATTAAATGTGTTTGCTAGCAAACTGGGGAGTTGCTGCAGTGTTAGTGGTAGTGATTATAGTTATTTTTATAGTTCTCATTGTACTGAACCCATTTAGCTGAACCTGAAAATAAATAAACTGAGATTTACCTTAATTATCTACTCTACAAGGACAATAGAATCCAATCTAGAAAGTAATATTTGAAGATCATGGGAATCTATGTATGTATGACTTTTTTTCAAACCCGACCGTATAGCTTCGGCAAAGACCTTACGGTAAAAAGTCACTATTCTAAAGGATCTGGGGGACACTAGCGAACCTGCAATGCTCACTGCGCAGTGGCGGGTAAACTGCTTGGTCCCAAGGAGGGTTGGTATAAGGTAGGCGCCGACCGTAGAAACAATTTTAATAAAATAATAGTTTTATATTGCCATGTAAGTAGGTGTTGGCTATATAACCGGGCTATTTTTTATTCACAAGTTCTTCAAAGGCTGGCTTCAGGGCTTTTAAGCACTTAAATTAAAATATTAAGTTTTCCAAAGCGAATTACCTACAAAACTAAGAACCTCTTTTGTGGGAAGTCGGTTCAAAAATAAAACATCATTCACGTTTTATCTTCTATTTATTTATACATTATTTTATCTGGTGCCGCCATCTTTCGGAGCCTGTACAATTTTTTATCGACTGATTAAATCGTTCCTAGCTACCCTTTTATGGGCAGAGTGACTGTATCCACATTGTTGCGTCGAATAACCTTTAGATAAAATCTGTAGGTGGATGTGTGTGAGCTTTGTAGTATTACGCTTATTTACTAAGTTTATATAATAACTAGCTGCGTCCCGCGGTATCACCCGCGTATTTCCCGATCCCGCGGGAATACAGGACCCTTTTACGGTCCTACCGGGTTCTATCGGGATAAAAAATAGCCTATGTGTGATTCCAAGTCTCCAGCTATCTACATATCGAGTTTCATGGTAATCGGTTCAGCGGTTTTTACGTGATCGAGTAACAAACACACACACATATAACATACTTACTCACAAACTTTCAGCTTTATAATATTAGTAGGATTATCTTTTTAAAGCAGTATTTTCATCTTTTTTTAGGGTTCCGTACCTAAAGGTAAAAACGGGACCCTATTACTGAGACTTCGCTGTCTGTCTGTCTGTCTGTCTGTCCGTCCGTCCGTCCGTCCGTCTGTCACCAGGCTGTATCTCATGAACCGTAATAGCTAGAAGGTTGAAATTTTCACAGAAGATGTATTTCGGTTGCCGCTACAACAACAAATACTAAAAACGAAATAAAACAATTATTTAAAAGGGGCTCCCATACAACAAACGTGTTTCAAAAATAACAAGGAGTCGAGTCAGGACAGGAAGAAGGACAGGAGGACAAATCGAGTTGGTCATGGAATTCAAAATGGCTGCCCTATCTGTCAAATATACTAGTCTGCCTTACTTACCAAAGAGTTTATTTTATGTTTCAGATTTTCTTTGTGCCAAGGTTTTTTTTTTTTTCAGTGATTCGGTCGTTTGATGGGAGTAAGAATCGAAGATAAATATTTCATATTTTCCTATAAAATTTAAAAATTGGTTGTTGTAAACCATTTTAGGGTTCCATATCCAATTGTGATAGTGGTACGGAACCCTTTATGCGCGAGTGTCGCACTTGCCCCGTTTTTATTTGGGGTTCTGTACCTATCTTATAATTGGCCAAATACGAGTCGGACACGCACACAAATCTTTACGATTATCACAAAAAAACACGTTTGTTGTATAATAATAAAATAAATATTAAAGTAATAAAATAAATATTTAAGTTTTGCTTTCAAGCCCCCCTTAAATATTTATTTAATAATAAAATAATAATAAATATTGCACGACGTTACACACAGCGCAATCTTATCAATTTTATTCCGTTTTTATTATTTAATGTTATAGCGCCAACAGAAATACATCACCTGTAAAAAAATTAATGATCTAGATATCGCGGTTGATGAGATACAGCCTGATGATGACAGACAGACAGACGGACAGTGGAATTTGAATAAAGGGGTCCTTTTTTCCCCCTTTGGGTACAGAACCCTATAAAAGGAACTTTTATGAACATTTTTCGAGTACACTTTTTAAACTTACACGATTTCCGCCATTATTATTATTAGACACGTGTCTAGATCGCGTTGAAAATAATCATTGTTTTTAAATACCTCGACGTTTCGGCAACCGGGTTATACCGGCCGCTGTCCCGAGAAGACATCACACGAGACACGTCGAGGTAATTAAAAACAATGATTATTTTTAACGCGATCTAGATTCTTTGAGTACCTTTTCCTTTTCGAAGATCCCATCTATCTCTATACCAAAATTCATCAATATTGGTTCAGCGGGTTAGGCGTAAAAGCCTTACAGACAGGCAGTTACTTTCGCATTTATAATATTAGTAAAATAGAGTATAGATAGATATAGAAGTAGGTATAGATTAGTCATTTGGAAAACTGTGTTTCTTAGCTATGCGTAATGATTCAAATCGTAGTGCTAAGCTAAGCTAAGCTGTTGACATAAACCTCTTTTTAAAATTTCCTACTTCCAGTACTAGCTATGAAGGAGTAAGCACTACAAACAATATTATTGCATCCAGACATATCGTATCCGTCTTCAAATGAAAGCCCACGGAACAAACTGAAACAAGAAAAACAATCGTGAATTTCCCAAAGTATTCAACCTTAACCTTACTCTATTTTAAATCGAACTAAAACCAAATCTATTTAGAAAAGATTCTCTTTACTTTTAGCGTTACATTAAGAAATACAGGAACACCTGTATTTCTTAATGTAGGGAGACTGCAGACTATGGGGTTTCTCACTGTATTTCTTACTAGCTGTGTCTCACGCAATGGGTTCGACCGCAATTTCGGTGGGAATATCAAAAACCCCTTTCTTTTCGGATACCTATACAGCATATAAAGAATACACTCTCTAAATTTCAGCTCTCTACTAATAGTGGTTTAGGCTGTGCTTTGATCCATTAGTCAGTCAGTCAGGACAAAGCAATTTATATATTAAGCAGGGCATAGGGTTAAGCAACGCCTGGCGAGGTTATTACTTGGATGGGTGGCCGATATATTGTTAGGCAAAAAGCACTTTCTCGAGCTCAATCGTGCTTCGGAAGCCGTTGGGTCCAGTTGTTATCTCTGAAAGCAGTCGTTAGGTAAAGTTAGTGGCCTAAGGGCGACTTGAAAACTCAAACACTTAGGAGCCACACCACTATACGAAAAGAACAAGAATAAATACATGTTTATTTTTTGGAGTTTCCTATTATACTCCATTATTCCTTCAATTATAATAGGTACCTATTCTGTGATAAAACGTGGCCCACGGTACTCCCAAAGATACAGTGTAGGCATCTTCATATTCAAAATCGTTCCAGTGGTTTCGGAGATTACTATTACATTCATAGATTATCAACCTTACCTCATAAGGAGCTCATTGACCTAGCTGTACCTGCCGATCATGAATGGTCGTGCCGGTTAAGCAACGCTTGGCTCGGTCATTTGTTGGATGGGTGAGTAATAATTTGTGTGGCATTAATTTATTTTCTCGAGCTTCTCCGTGCCGCGTGCTTTGGAAGGCACGTTGAGCACCCGGTTGTTATCTCTGATAGCAGTCGTTAAGTTAAGTAAGAGGCCATAAGGAGACCTGAAAACTCTAACACCAGATGAGCCACACCACTATACGAAAATAAGAAGAACCTACCCTCTTAAATATATAAAAAAGAGTGTGAAGGCTACGTTAGAAGCGTTACTTAAAATTGCAGGTGTAGTACTCTTAAATCAGTCTTCACTGAAACCGCATAATTTCATCACTGTACGTTTCTCAACAAGTTGTTTTATTAAAACATCAACATTCGCTTCTTAGTGATGAGTGAATCGCTGTATAAAACTCGTGTACAAGTACATTTGCGTAATAAAAACGTGCGTACGCGTAGATGTTGAGGAAAATAAACAATGTTGTTTGAATGCGTCATTGTAGTTTCGTTAACCTTATCTTTAATCAAATTATCAATTTCTTTACTTATCTATATAATCTTCTATAAATTTTTCTTCTGTTTTCGCGATGTTGCATAGAAATTAAAAACAATTTTCGGTTTTAATCGCGTGGTGTTTATCACTGTTGGTCAATCCTGATGAAGGGACCTGTTAAGGTCTCGAAACGTTGAGCATTGAAACAGTGCTAAAAGTAATGAAACACTATGCGATTAAAACCGAAAAATGAGTTTAATGTTTACAATCTTCTTTTCATGTGATAATGTCGTTCAGTTAGTGATAGAGTTTTCAGGCCTCTAGTATGATCTAACGACTGCTATCAAAGGTATGGTTTTCAGGTCGCCTTAAGGTATTTAACTTGACTTAACTACTGCTATCCGAGATACCAACCAGGATCAACTGCTTAAAGTGCTATCTGAAACACGCAGAAGCTCTAGAAAATTTATAATCGGTACCGCTTAATAAACCGCGCCGCGGTTATACTTTTAATTTAAGGACGAGGCGACTCTTACCATTTTCATACAAACTTAATACCAAAAATAAATTATGAAAAATTTAGTTTTCTACCTTAATATCGATATTATTCGGATTAAGATTTTACTTTTAAAGGGTCCCCATCACAAGGTTTTCCAAAATATTCATTCACATTCAAATTAAACGACCGACCCTTAAAAAGTAAAATCTTAATCCGAATAATATCGATATTAAGGTAGAAAACTAAATTTTTCATAATTTATTTTGGTGTTAAGTTTGTATGAAAATGGTAAGAGTCGCCTCGTTCTTAAGGTCAATCTCTATTAAATTAAAATCCAAAGTACTTATCAGTTTATGTGATGTTCTCGTTGTATCGGAAGCTAACTATATAACTTTATCAATTTCATCTAAAGACACATCTACAAACGACACAATGACCGATCTTTATTATCTAAAAGAAACGTCATTTAACACTGAACAAAATAAACAAACCGGAGGCAGTTTAATTGGTCCCGACGATATACATTTTAATTGATCGTAAATCGACAAACGCCTTACCACACGGTACGATCCAGAATTAAATTAAGATTTTCTATATCGTCTGATATATTGCGGAATAGCTGTTATCGTATCGTGCGTGTATACGATAAACGTAATGGAAATGTCGAGTTGTGAGATTTTTACCTTTTACTCTTTTTGTAGTCAATTAACGTAGGTATTTTTATGTAGCACTTAGTTAATGAGCTAAGTTACGTTTACGTACCTAATCAGTTTGTTTACTCAGTTTTATCTAGGTATGCAAAAATACACACAGAAAACTGTGTGGGAGGTTTCGGATGTGGATTATAGAAAGATAGATAGATAAAACGCTTTATTGTTCTCACCAAAAATAAATTACTATAAAATAAAGTACGAAAAAAAAATTAAATCTATTCTATCTATGATCGATATATGTTTATGTCATCACTCAAATCTGTTACTGAAATGGGTTGTAGATACACTTTTATTCTTATAAGAAGGTGTAAGAAGATACAATAGATGTATAATATAATATTAGATTCTGACAAGATAATACAACACAACGTTATAAATCACATGAAAACGGCAGAAAAAAACCTTATTAGTTGTCTTGTGTTATCTTCTCATCGGAGGTCGCTTTCAGAAGGCATACTACATTGGAAGACGATTCAAAAAGACCATGTGAAATCTTACTACGCTTCGTTTGATTTGACACATCTTTCTAAAGAAAAAATGTCAAATACAAGAAACCAAAACGTCAGATTATAAGTAGTCTGAAATTAATAACCGTACTATAAATACAAATATTTTGAATTTAATTCTGAATTATTGGTTCTCAAAATGTAATGTTCCTGGTTCAGTGATATTTTACCTTATGTCCTTCGGGTCACTGTTGCTGTACCTACTGTAATCCTAAAGGAACACAAATCACGTGCTTGAAATCAATGAGAATCAATTTAATGAACCTCGTTGTGCCATCGACCGGTGAAGACTATAATAATATGCGCGAAGTCGGGACGATTTGCTAGTGTTCTATAAGCATTTTTTTAAGTGTAGTCAAATTGAACTAACTGTTCTCCATAGTTTTTTATTGGTGCAAGTTCCGATCCCGCGCAGATAGCCCATATTATATTATGTCAATTGGTTCATCTGTCTACATTCCAAGTTACATCGTAATCGGTCTAGTCATTTTTGCGTGGAGTATTGAACAAAAAATCTCATATCGCGTTTTAAGTATAGGTATATTAAAAAGGGTTTATACAACAGGAATTTTGATTATAACTTCTAAAAAAAAAAGAAATATTGTAAATTACAATCAAATGATAAAATGTGTAGTGAAACGCTTATAGCTAGGAAACTAATCACTTAAATTCCCGTCGGTAGATTCGTAACGCACCCGGGGTCAATACAACAAATTTTCAATTACCCTCAATGGCAACAAATTCAGCTAAAATGTAAATTATTTCAGTATGTGCATTATAAATATAATTGTAGGTGTGTTAGGGCGGAGAATGGAGCGCCAATGGCGGCTGAGCGGGGATGCTGGGCGGCGCCTAGCGAAAGAGTAATGTTGTTCCTACGAAGCCTTCGCGGCGGTCGCTACATTGTTGCAGCGGAAAAAATCTGATTTCCAATACGGAAGCTGAAAGTCTAAGATTACCTCTTTTAGTTACCTAGGTTATCAGAATTTCAGATCAAAAATGTAAACAAAATCCCATACATTTATTTGAAAGAGACAGCTATTTATTTACTTCTTCCTTTAAAATTCACAGTTCTTTGTTTACATTTTTGATCTAAATTTATGAAATAGGGTTTAAATGGTAGGTATTCTAACAACGCGTAGTTAAAATTTTGATCAAACAGTTTGATTTTGATCACTATCAGGCGATATTTCTTCATCTAGTCACACGATTTCCGGCCATCATTATTATTTGAACGACGCGACTGGTCTAGATCGCGATGTAGATTATTTTTAAATTAAATTAGTACCTAGACGGTTCCTAGACACAATTATTCCAAAACGCGAACTAAACCTGTACCTAGTTCAAACAATAATGATAGTTATGAAGTAGCTTAATCAATAACCTTTCTGTTTTATTTCAGTTAGGCACCACACGTAACACTTTTAGTTTATTGTTAATCATTATTATCACAGCCACTGCTGCAACTACGAATAAGTTTTTAACGACTGATGAATGACTGTTTTTTACGATAAAAACCTTATGATACCTTTTAGAAAACCGTACATTTATGACTGATGGTTATTAACCAAAGATAATGAGCACCATATTGAAAATTTCGATTCACAAAAATGCAAGTATTCTTCTTCTTTTCGTGTCGTGGTGAGGGTCACCTAGAGTTAGAGATGTCAGGTCGCCGTAAGGCATCTAACTTGACCTAACGACTGCTATCAGAGACAACGACCAGCATGTTAAGCAGTTGGTCCCCACCTGCTTAACATGCCTTCCGAAGCACGAAGAAGCTTGGGAAATTATTTCCACACAAATTATTGGGCACCCATCCAAGTAATGAACGCGCCAAGCATTGTTAGTCAATCGCAAGTATTGACTAATCAAAATCAATAAGTCGAATTGATATCTACTATATAAAAATAAGTCGGGTTTTCCTTCCTGACGCTATAACTCCAGAACGCACGAACCGATTTCCACGGTTTTGCATTCGTTGGAAAAGTCTCGGGCTCCGTGAGGTTTATAGCAAAGAAAATTCAGGAAAAATTTAATTATCTATAATTTATAAGGCAAAACAACGTTTGCCGGGTCAGCTAGTAACCTATAAATATTCTTCAATACGAAATCCCGAAACAATAAGTCAACGTTGCCATTACGTCTTCTAACAATCGAATCGTAAGCCTAACCTCTACACAAAACGACATTTACTACCACCAAACGGCTCATAAAATTACCCAAATACTCTACAACAGATATAAAATTCATACAAAACGTGTCATTTAGACCATAAAATGTCATAAAACTACGCTACTGTATTGCCGCAATGTCAATCATTTGTGTCACAAACAAAATATAAAATCAATTGTGACATTGAAGTCTCAGTGAGAAACCACTTCATTACGTTCCCTTGGTAATAAAACAGGATAACAATAACCCTAGATAAATTGTATGACTTTGTATGAGTAACTAATAATAATGTTCATTGTTAATTTGATATCAGAGAGAGCCTCGGAACAATAAATTTTCGATTAGATTCCATGCAGAATAGCACGTCCTTTTAGATTTATTATAGACGGGGAAGCCATTTTGCTTTTGCTATTTACCTGAAGAGCATTGTTATATTTTCGAGGTAGTTTAAAATCGACCACAATGGTGTAGCAAAAAATACTATCTCCCTTGTGTGAAATGCAATTTTGCACGATCATGATTAGTGTTATACTTTCTTTTGTATTTGCCGAAAAATAATGGAAGTTCGTAGTTTTTTTGCTTGCTTTCTTGTCATGGGTTATATTTTAAATGTATTTTTTTTTATTATTTTCTGCAATTGAGATGAAGTATTAAGATTGGCAGAATATTTTGTAATAGGTATCTTAAATCATTGAATCATTAGTTTTAATTTAAAAACGTTATATTTCAATAAAAATATTTTATATTTCGCATGCATATTAGGGAAATGATAATTATATACTTAATTCTAAATCAAATCTTCAAACAATCTTAAAAACGTTTCGTCATCTCTCTTTTTAACTAGTTAAAATATATTTTTTGCATTAATACTTTACGTCGTGTGATGACTAACCAAATCCTCATGTGCCACACATAATTAAAACATAATAATCAATTCCAAAGATATATAACCCAACACAGTATCAAGAAACAATGTCGCAACCATTTCTAACCCATTCAAAACCAATTTCGGTGGACACAAAAGGTCGACTTCTTTATTAATACCGTCACAAGACCATACGGCTCTTGCTTGAATTTCAAAATACTGTTTATGCGACCATTAATATTTTTCCCGACTTATTTATCGAGTCCCTAAGGACCGTAGCGAGCAGGTGGTCCCTACTTAATCAAGACGTTACCGAAATAAAAAAAACCTGTACCCATATTTCGTTTTTTGCCTGAATTATTGTTTTGTCCCGTTTAAATTATATACACGCTCGAATAGGCCCCGTTTTGTTTAGTTATTTATATAAGACATTTTAATACGATGGGAAAGACGTATGTTATAATGAATATATTAGCAATAAAGTAAGATACACAGTGGAAACCAGTGTGCAATAAAACAGAGTTACGGCATGTTAATAATATGAACAAATGCATATTTAAAAGGTACCCACAGGTTTTGAATTATACATCGAGGCGACGGAAAAGGTAATCGTAATCTGTTTCAATGGATTTTGGGTGTTGACCTAAATAACTCAGGTTGTATTGAATCAGTGCGTGGAACTTTGTTTCGTGACTTAACGATGAGCTTGTGATTTGTGAAATAAATACGATGATAGGGATCCTACAATGTTAGGCAAGGATCTTGCCGCAAAAAGAAGAAGCTATAATTAGCTGACACCTTAGTTATCTTTACATGGGTTAGGATGGGTCTTAAAATGGCTTTTCTCTTTAAAACTACCTATGCCTATATCAACTTTCAAGTAGTCATCGTTTAGTAGCTTGAGCATTAAGAAGTAACAAATATGCAGAAACAATATTTATTTGAAATGGTATTGGGAGAAAATTAGAACTATCATCAAAGTCACAAAATGTTGATACCTACCCATCTCGAGACGTTACCTTATTTTCCAATTTAAACAGGTAACGCATTTTTTCCACATCTTGATAGCTAAGTTACATTTTAATGAGTTCCACTTCAACGTGAGGATGTCTGAAAATGCATTAAAATTTAATCCGAGAATAAATCTAGCTATTTTTCTATCTACCTGTCTGTAATGTTTCCACACGCCCAAAACGTAAACCCCATTTTGCTAAATTTTAGGGTTTTATACTTAGAGATAGATAACTTGGGATGGGACCTAGCTAATATTTTAAAACGATGCTTATCGACACTAGATTTACATAGAGTATAATATTGCTATAATTCAAAGAATTATAACATTAATAATAAATTTTTTTTATAAAAAAAATGGTAAAAATATTGTAATCTCATTTTTAAAGAATTTTCCCCCCCAAACAAGTTGCAAGCAGATCTAAAACAAAGAAAACTTGTTTTCCCAAAGAACATAAACCTCCTCCGATCGCAATTCAGATACAGTTGATTTAGCCATCTCGTTTTCAAGATTTATCTTAGCAGCTCGATAGCTTTATGCCGGTTTCTTAGGACATAATTATTGGTCTGACTTGTGGTGCTCGTAACATTACTCTGTGTGAAGTAGGATTCTCGATAAGTTAGAGTAAGTTGTGTAGATGTTTGTAAGGACGGGGGAATTTTACTTTTTTTTCTAATAAAATATTTTAGTAATAAGTTAGGTCTGGATTTCTGATGCTGCTCTTTTTTTACCTGATTACGGCGAAGTCAAAACAAAGGATAGTTGTATTTACCTATACCATTTAAATTTCGTTTTTTTAGAGTATTTACCTAGTACTATTATTTTAGTCAGTGTTAAGTCGGTATTTCCCAAATTCAGTGGGTAGGATAACATTCACAGCCTTACAACATTATTATGAATTGTAGGATTTTGTTACCTTGTTCGCATAGACACGATTGGTTCGAAAAAATATCTTTTTAAAATGTAGCCGTATTTGTACTTTTTATAGTCTTCGATTTCAGAATATTTGTGGATATATTACTTAAAAACTGTTGAAATCCTTAGCTTTTTTTTAAATACCTACCTAAATTAATTATTCCTTATTAACCACTCCTTGTCTAAAGATTTAGGTCCAGTTTATTATGAAATAACTTGAGTCCAAGTATAGACTTTTTGTCATCAAACTCATTTAAATAATTCTTATTTGAATTTAAAGGACTTCTAAGTTAAAAAAATCGTGTCCTTTGATTTTCAACTCTGTCATTTTAATCAATAAAAAATCCCATACATTTGGCAACAAATTTCCATAAACCTACTAAAAATACACAAACTCATAAGTATTTCTTGTAACTGAAATTCTGCACCGAAACGAAAAATTTAACGGAGTGCCACTCTAAAACACATTTTGCTTCTGAAAATGTACTCCTATCAGGAGTCATTGGTAGTTTTATCCGAAGGCAAAAGGGCGGGAGCAAGAGATAAAAGAGATATATAAGTGGCCCTTGGCATCGCCATCAAGTCGTTACAACTGTACTAAAATATTTCAAATTGTGCCCAATGTCGCGGAAAACGGAAGCATCGGCCCTCTCGACTCGATTCTAATATCGAGACGTGTTTTTAATTTTGATATCGATTACGATACGTTCGATGCAATTATGCGGCAACTCTGTGATGTTTACTCGGTAACAGAAACAGTAGGTAAGGTATGTTTGATTTTTAGGGTTCCGTACCTCAAAAGGTAAAAAGAGGATTCCTTATAAGATCATCTTGCTGTTCATCCGACTATCTGTCAAGACCACCTTTATATTTAACTTTGACTTCGGCACTGTCACCTACAAAATTTCGAAATCTTGTAGGTAAGCTTTTTGAACGAAAAAAAGTAGCTTTAAATAGCTAAGTAATTATAGTATATGCGAACCCCAGCTATTATATATATTTACACATTTTTACACACGATAGTTGAGCGTTCTATCTCACCTGAAAGTATGTGATCGTATGGTCTTAGATGCAATACGCTCATCTAGAAGAAAGAAGACGGCAGTGGAACAAAATCCGACCTGACTTCCTTAGTGGCTGCACCGGCCAACGTAACGGAACACGGGAGAATCCGCTAAACGCCTACCAACCTTTCACCAAGAACAAAATATTTTTAGTGCGAAATAGTAAGAAACATACCTACTAAATGTTTGTTCTATCGCATTTATTCCAGGATAAATACCAAAACAATTGTAAAACACATAGCCATAAGGACACGAAACATGATCATCGGCTGGCCGGCCGTGCGTGAAACTGCCTTCGCTCCGTTTAACAAGAACGTCTGTATGCCTTTGATGCACTGTTATTGCTATTCGCTGTGTATACGTATCGGACTTTCAGTGTGTTTGTACCTAGTAATGAGATGTATTGATCATAGTACCTACCTATCTGTCTTTAATTATGTACAGAATTATTAGTTATTCTGTTTTTAAGTCTGTTTTAAGAGAAAGGTCTACCTACTTTTTATCCATACTAAGTCGACTGTTTTCTACCTGAATAAAGACATTAGAGCAATATATATGTTCATGCCATAAAACCTATGTCTGCCATGACCATGCTCCTACGAGGAAACAGTCGACTATGTTAGTAAAGTATGTATGGGAGAAAAGAGTCGGTACACTTTCCCTTTAAACATTGCAAGTGTATACCTAGGGTGCCATAGCCGAGGACACGCTATCGCTCAAGGCAAAGCGTCTCAATGCTTCCTTCGACCGTTCCCAAAATCAAATTTGCAAAGTCCACTAATAACCAAACCAACCCAACCAAAGTTCTGCAATTATGACTTCATGGTACAGGTCCAGTTTCCCTTGTCTCTCTCTCTTTGTAGTCGGCCCCTCATGACTGAGGATCGTGGTTATCATAGAGGTCCGGACCTGCCCTTGACGATCTCTTTCCATCGGCGTCTGTTCATTGCATCTCGGATATTTTTTTGGAAGTTGACGGCTGATGAGCCCTTAATTTTATCAGACTATTTTGTCCTTGTACAACAATCCTTATCATATCATCGCTTCACCTAAATAAAATTATACTTAAGTATTATGCAAAAAAAAGAAAAACAATGCATTGTAAAAGGTGGCTGAAAAACTACAAAATTTTCATTCACCCTCTCGAAAAGAAAAACACAGTAGATATTTTTCAACGAGGTGGTCATGTAGGATAGAACAAACATAAGATAATTCGACAAGTTATAGCCGAAGGGGTCACTGGGGAAATTTAACAGCATCTGAATTTGCATTGATGCTGACCCTTCCCTCCTCCTATCTATAAAACTGTTAATATCGTCCATTCAAATAATATTTGCATGTAATTTTAATCTATTGTTGTGCCATGGGAATGGTCAGTAGGAGTAGTCGAATGAATATAATGTTTGCTGTAAAATGTTAAGAATCGTGGACGAACACGCGCCAGAAGATTGTAGATTAGGTTCCCGCCACGTTACAGGCGATTGCCTGATCTAATAATATTTGTTTTTCAGGTTTGAAATGTTTTAGACTTTCATGTCAAAAGTAATGTATTTATGATCTTTATTAGTTACCTGTTTCTTATTACAAGGTAGGTAATTATGGTCGAAGTGAAATATTACAAATTGCGCGACATTTTTTTTTTCTTGGTTTTGGCAAATATTTCTGAGACGAACAACGAAGTGTTATTCAATTTACCCCACCTTAGGACATTTTTTTCTATTTGCAAAAACCTTAGTCTGGATTTGAAACTAAACTAAATTAGTATGCAATTGCAATATCTAAAAATTGACAGTTATTTAATAGAATTATGAAATAGGTAGGAATAGGCAGCATTGTCCTAGGGCTACCCTAGGATATTGCTTTTTCAACTAGTCATTGGATCGTATCTTTAACTTTGGGCAGGAGCTTGGGTCTTGCACTGAGTGCAGATTTGTTTACGTTTTTTATTGAATTCGTTCTAAAGGCGATTAGTAGATAAACTACAAAAATGTTATCTTATTTCTGTTGTCAGAAAAGATAAACATAATTATATTTTAAATTTAATAAAAATGTTTAAGACTTAAACTTATTTTTCCTTTAAAAACATAACGTAAACGTAACGAAAAGTTTTTCTAAAACAAAACTTTGTCACGAGATGTCGCTACATGTATCTATTTTAGAAATTGTAAAATATTTTCAAAGGTAAACCAATAGCTTTATCTAATACACGTTATTAAAATCCTGAATAATATGATTTACAAATCCAATAAATTTAATAGTTTTATATGTCAAGAGAAAATAAAAGAAAAACAGGAAACCCTTTGTGGAAAATCTTTCATACTACTTTATAAAGCCTATAGCAAAAATGTATGGAGATTCATAAATTCGGTATACCTTTCGCATTATGCATGTAAATGCTTTTTAGATGTTCAAAGGAAAATTATTCCAAGTAGGCTCTTCTATGTGACGTTCTATGCTTCTTGAATAATGCTTTATTTTTATGAGTTTTTGTAACAACGTCTTACGAGCTGTGTACAGTATGAGGACAAGAATCTTTGGATTACTAGATTATCCTAAATAATTATCATAAATATTAGATTATTTTATGAAATCTTAGTTTTTTAGGGTTCCGTATCTAAAGGTAAAAACTGGACGTTTAACGTTTAAGCACGTTTAAGCAGAGTCCCGTGGTTTCATCCGCATCAGTCCCGATTCCGTAACGCAAAACTAACATAAAGTTTATGTATGTTTGTTTGTAGGTAGGTACTTACTGTTGTCTTACCAATGTGAGGCTGCTGCAAAACAGCCCGCTCGTGGTTGAGATCTGCGTCATTAATTTATTTATTTATTTATTTTTTATTTTATTTATTCAGTACACAAGAGAAATTACATTACAAAACAGATATTATACAATTATATACTAAGGTGAGTCTAACCCTGCAAGAGTTTTCTCCCGACAGACCTCAATGGAAAGGAAAGTACATAGCTTAAGGTATTGAAGTGTACAAAGTAAAGGGAAAACAGAAAGTAAAATCAGTACTACAATTTGAATATTGATACTAATAAAGTGGATTTCATATAATATACTTAACATAAAATACATCTAAATAAATACATAAGTACAAAATACATAAACATATACTTAGATACGAAATATATAAACATATAATACACAAATACATATACTTTTCTATACAGAGGATAAATAGTGCTCTTTTAGTCGTTTCTTGAATACGCTGAGAGTCTGACTCGCTCGTATATCGTGTGGAAGGTTGTTCCAGAGCCGCACTGCATGGACAGTGAAAGATTCATTATATTTAGAAGATGTGTGAGAAGGACATTTTAGCATTAGTTGTTGAGAGGATCTATTAGTCGTACCACGGGCATAGAAACAGAAGCGCTCACGAAGGTAAGAAGGATAGGAGGGATTGAAAAGAACTGAAAAGAGAAAAGAGAGAACATGAAGATCAATGCGACGGCGAATCGGAAGCCACTTCAGCCTAGCACGAAACTCGGAGACGTGATCGAACTTACGCAACCCAAATATGAAGCGTATGCAGACGTTCTGCAGTCTCTCGAGTTTGTCCAGGAGATCTTCAGTGGCATCCAGAAAACACACGTCAGCATAGTCCAAGAGAGGAAGAAGCAGAGATTGAGCTAAGGTAATCCTGGTGTCCAAGGGCAAGACGCTCTGGAGGTGTTTAAGAGAGTGATATGTGCCAAACACCCTCTGGCTTACCAAATTAATATGATTCTCCCAGGAGAGGCGATTATTAAATAGGACACCCAAATTCTTGGCGCAGTCTGTGTATGGAATCACCACCCCATCATACATGACAGCAGGCAGTGAACCCCTGTCAATTAAGTTGTGATGGTAAGTATTACCTACAATCATAGCCTGAGACTTGGAGGGGTTGACAAGCAGGCCAAAAGACTTAGCCCAGTCTGAGATGTATGCAAGTTCGCGGTTTATTAATTCTATGCTACTAGCCATGTTGTCAGTACTAAAATGGTTGTATATCTGCAAGTCATCGGCATACATGTGGAAGTGAGAAGAAATAACGTTGGTGAGGGTGTTAATAAAGACAGAAAATAGAAGAGGAGACAAAACTCCACCCTGAGGCACGCCAGCAACCAGATCACACCAGTCTGAAAAGGAGTCTTCATGGCGGATACACTGCGACCGGCCCCGAAGGTAGGAGTCAAACCAGGCGATTGCTGTTGGCGACGAATTGAAGGAGTAAAGGATACCTAATAAGATGTCGAAGTCCACAGAGTTGAAAGCGCTGCTAAAGTCCAGTAGCACCATGACAGTCACCTGCTTCCTTTCCATTGCCAGACGGATGTCATCGGATACCTTGACTAAGGCAGATACGGTACTATGACCGCGTCTAAAGCCTGACTGGAAAGGGGTAAGTAGCGCATGACTGCATAGATAGTCACTTAGTTGTTTGTGGACTACATTTTCCAAAACTTTAGATAACACAGGAAGGATAGAAATGGGACGAAACTGAGAGAGTAAAGATGGATCTGAGGTTTTGGGAAGTGGGATGACGTATGCAGCCTTCCACAAGGAAGGAAATTTGTTGGAAGAAAGAGAGAAATTCACTAGGTGCGTGACAATAGGGGCAAGGTCGTTTAAAATCAAGCGGATCATTCTGATACAGATACCGTCTGAACCGATGGCATTCGTAGAAATGGAAAGAAGAAACTTAACAACGTCTCCAACAGCAACCTCCGAGAAAGAGAATGGACCACAAGAGAGTTTAGGAAGAGAGGAAAGAGAGTCGAGAGTAGAACGTTTAACCAAATGATCAAGGGTAAGAGGAGGACAAGAGAAATGAGAATTTAAAGAGTTAAGATCAAAGTTGAGTTGAGAGTCTGCCGATGACTTGCCGATACCAAGCGATTTCAAAAATTTCCACATTTGTGAGGGGTTGGCCTTATCAAGAGACTCATGGATATGTTGCCGTTTGGCGTCTCTGCACATCCTCGAGCAGCGATTACGATATTGTTTATAAGCTGCATGATTTTCTTCAGTAGTATGTTTTTTATACCGTCTCTTAGCCTTATCACGCCTTGCCATTGCATCCTTTATGACCTGCGTAAGCCACGGAGCCGGCGGGTGTTTGACCTTGACGCGTTTCAAAGGTGCATGCTTATCATATAAAGACAAAATAATTTTATTGAAAACGGCAACCTTGTCATCCACGTCGCCGGCAATAAAAACGGGAGACCAATCAATGTCAGTCGCATCCAATCGCATGGCGTCAACATCAATGCTCCTAAAACCACGCATCACCAGGTATTGTGGCTTACGCCTTGGACATCGGATTTTATAAGAAAGAAAGACGAGGTCATGGTACGAGAATGGAGCATTAAGTTGACCGTGAGTAGCTACACGATGAACCTGGGAAGTTATCATGAGATCGATAAAAGAAGGAGTACAGTGCGGCTGGAAATGAGTTGCGGACAGAGGGAGGACATGCATGTTGACTGAAGATAAAATTGAAAGTAACCTACGGGACCGATGATCGTCTTTGATAAGACAAGTGTTAAAATCACTAAGTATTAAAATATGTTCGTAAAGAGAGGAAAAGTTAGTAACTGCTGATTCGAAGGTAGAAAAATAGTCAACATTGCAAGAAGGGGGGTAGAAGACACCTAGCAACACTTTAGAGTGGCGAAAAGTTATTTCAATGAAAAGATATTCTAAAAAGTATTGTTTAATTCTGGGTCCTCTCAGCCTTTACCTACCCCTTTTTACGGGAAGAAGAAAACTTTCTTTGTCTTTACATCCGCTTGCTAGTTTCTGATCCCGTGGGAATATCGGGTAAAAAAAAATCTCAAAATTTTCGAAAAATGTGGTATTTTCATAATAAATTGTAACACAACATTTTTTCACCTAGACATGTAGAGCAATTCCCCTTAACTAGCCAATAACAAATTTACAATAATCCTGCATTTAATTACGAGAGAAAAAGAAGCCTAGTTGTTACAAGTCTTAATAGTTCAGTCCTTGCCATCTGGCAGAGATAGCTTTAAGCGATAAGGCCGCCCATTGCGATCCCCAGATTTAAGTCGTTTATGTTTTTTTTGAGTTGTAATTTTATTTTGGTGTGTAACAATAAAGAATACCTAATTAATCTATCTAGATACTCGGCTTGGGACTAGATTTTAATTTTATTGTTTTCTGAAGATTATAAGACTCTTCCACTTATAAAACATCCTTGTAAGGTTTTCAGGTAAGATAACTACAAGGTTTCCATTGTGAAGATCTTGTTATTGAAATAAGGTGCGGCAGCATCCGATGATCGTTATCGATATAGCTTTATACATAAGGCCTACTCGTTTATGTCCACACTTCCTCTTTCTTATGACGTTGTTAGGTTCGGCAAACAACATTTATTACTATAGGTGTCGTAAAAAATTGAACCATTGAACGTGGGAATTGGTGTAGTAAGACGTGTGATCCGTGAGAGATTTTTTACACTGCTGAAAGAAACATTCGTGTAGGTATATGAAATAGAATATTCACGTGCTAAGTTATTTTAAAGAAGACCCCTGGGGGGTTAATACTGATATATAATTGTCCAAAATGTTCAACAACAACGATTTCAACATCATTATAATAATTGCAAACAATACACTCAAAATCAATCTTTAACAACTGGACTGCAATCGATATTTTATTGACTCACAATGTATGGAAAACAGTATTATATAGGTACTCGAAAGAAAATTTTATCGAAAAATGTCAAATTTGATATTAAAGATTGAAACTGAAACTATATTGAATAATATCCAAAATATAATATTTTGGATAATATTGAAAGCTCGGGTCTAAATCGCGTTGATAATCATTGTTATAATTACCTCGACATTTCGCCAAACGGATCACACCGACCGTGGTCGCGAGAAGTCTTCTCATGAGCTGAAAATTATGAAGTCATCAATTCATCACACCTTTGTTCAAAGGTTTTGCCTGAAGGTGAAACAAACATACTTTTCCAACTTTCACCCAGTGCGACTGAGGAGCTCTCGAGCAAACCATGCAATATCTTTTGACCTGCACTTCTAGCCCTAACAACTGTCTGGCTGATTTGATGGCAGCCAACAGCAAAGCCAGGAACCTAGTATGCTGGAGTGGGCGTATCTAATATGGTCAAAAAATGTGCCATCGATACTACGAAGAAGAAGAAGAAGACGTACTTACAAAATATTAAAAAGGGTTTCGTAGCATTAAAACAAATTTCAGTCCGCAACCATTTATTAGCTTAAAAGTATAACATTTTACAAAAAAATATTATTTAAATCTACCTCAAATATTAAAGTAACTCTAACTTCACATAAATAAAAAACTTAATTTAATATAGGATATAGATAAATGAAAAATAGAGTCATAAATTTTTGAACTATTTTAATGATTATAATTTTGGGAATTGTAGCACGCATAGGTCTGTTATTTATTACCTTTAGTCACGCGAGCACAGCGAATTTGCTAATGACGTGAAAGCTTTTTTGTTAGGTACTAATGAAAACATTTTTCGGAGCTTTTATTCAGTTCTAGCCGGACGACTGCGAGTTTTTTTTTTTAATTGATCGGCTAACGTTTCCGTTTTACAACTTATCACATGGGAAGTGACGATGTGGTCAAACATATTATGTTTTTTTTTTGAGATAAGAGTATTCATTTTCATGTTTATGGGATAAGAATTAAATAAATAAATAAATAAATTCTGTGAACAACACACAGCGCCATCTAGCCCCGTGGTAAGCGACTAAGCTTGTGTTACGGTGACTAGACAACGGATATAATACTTATATAATTACTTTTTTTGTGGAACACCAAGATGCAAAATTAATGCAAAACGGATGCACACTAATACTTTTTGTCTGGCTTACTAGAGTGGAATAGATAGTTGAATAGATATAAAACTCGCACTTTGTGAATGATTCTTGTGGTCTTGTAATAGTAGGTAAGTCTTTCGCTGATTTTAAAGCCGAGGACCATAATCTATTCTTATAGTTCTAAAATAATTTAGATTTTAAAACTTATTTTTCGGTTTGATCGCGTGGTGTTTATTACTTTTAAAATAGTTTCAATGCTTCAACGTATCGTGAACTTTACAGGTCTCTTCTTCCGGATTGACATATAAAGGTCAGGGTAATTCAGAGTTTTCAATATAATTGTCTAAGTTAGTATTTAAACGAGTAACTCTACCTTCTATTTCATAATAACATACTCAAATGTAACAACAAATGTTTCCAATTCTACATACTTAGTTTCAATAACATTGATTGTTACGGCCAATATGGAATTGGCGAACTAGCGGCGGCGTACTAACAATGTAGGTACAAAATACAGTAGGTAGCTTCGCAAAGGGCGCACCAATTCACGTCCGCAAGTTACACAACGATACGAGCCGAAATACGTTTTCGGCAATAACCGGGCAACATTCTAACAATTTAATACGGCATAAACAATACAAACATTCGTGCTGGTTGTGCGCCTTCGGCACTTGGACGCGTATTTACAAACTGTTTTGTTGTAGTGCTGGGATGTTGTAGGTTTTATTGAAGTAGGCTTATTTACTTTCTATTGCATTTTAGCATAGAAAACCCTATGTTGGTTTTGTTCTATTCCGTGATTGATCTGTATTTTAATTTAGCCAGTTATGCGGTTTAGGTAAAATTGTAAATAAAACTTCTTCATATTTAAAATTGGAAACGTAGAAAAATTGATTATTTCCATAATTATGGGACATGGGAGTAAATGATTGAAAAATCATTCGCATGTCACGTTGTTGGTACTGTTTGATTGTATGCTGAGATAACTTTAGTTTCATAGCACTAAACTTTTGAATTCAATTCAAAAGTTCAATACTATGTAACAATAATTTGATCTATTGCTGAAAGACCTCATCATTCTGTTGTTACAACTTTAAATAAATACAAATACCTACCTATAACAAAACCTAACTGAACTCGACGCTCTGCAGTATTTACATATGCTAAGGCATACGTACGTAGTCGCGTACAAACGGTATTTATTGTACACGGTATTGTGGCGCGATCGTAACCGTATATCTGAGAGAGGGTGTGGGCGCACCCTATCATGAATCCTGATACACGCCGACCGGTTTATTGGGAGCATGCTTTTTAACTGCGTATAGAAAATAAGGTGACATATTATGGATTTTGTTTGTTGTTACGCAACTTATATGTATGTATAGAGAGATCATGTCTTCAAATTTTCGTGGAAAATAGCATCTAGGTTAGGCTTAAAGTTTTATCATTTTGGATATGTACTTTCTTTGAAATATTATAATTGCCGAATACAAGGTAAATATAGACTTCAAATTAAATAAATAAATGTTTTAAGACTTTGCACACATCGCAACCTAGGCTTGTACTATGGGTAATAGAGATGAAAATGTGCTATCTACATTTAGTTAAACGGGAACTGTGGTTGATATTTCAGACCCAAAACTCGTGATTTATCTCCCCACTGATGGACCTAAGTATTAAGGTTTCGGCAGCATCTCCATAACTTAAACTTCGCATAATAAACCTATCATAATTCATAATATACCTGGTCTAGAGTAAATTCAGCTAAACATACACATTCACGTCCCTTAGCACACCTTATCATAACTAACACCTAAATGCTAAAAAGCGTCCATATATTCATTTACATAGCGCGCTCTGAAAGGGTTTGCTGATTGAACAGGGACCAGGTCCCTCCTGACCCGCGCATGTTAATGGCCTTAATCGGCCGTACTGTCCGTTTTGACAATTTATGTATCATTTTCGATCCTGTTATGCACACTGGATTATGCGTATACGCTACCCTAGTTCAAATGGTGATGTAGATATGTGAATTTATAATGTTATAAAGCTTAGTTAGTTTTGGACGCGTGCCGAAGGGTTGGATTTTTGAAATGTTTTAATATTTTGGTGTGTCCAATTTTAACCCTTTAACTTCCATGAGTGGTAAAGTACTGAGTGAATAGATAATATTGGTCTAAAAATGTTTATAAAATTCTGTATTTACGTATATTTTGTTTTTTTTTTTAATTTCAGACTACGATCTGACGTTACGTTCTTGTATTTGACATTTTTTTCTTTAGTAAAATGTATCAAATCATAGTCTACAATGTAAAAACGAAGTATAGATTTAATATAGATTAGAGGCGATTCTGGATCTGTTTTGTTTTTGTATAGATAATATTGTCTGTTAAAGTGAAAATAGAGTGCCTTACAAAGATTTCAAGTAGTTTTTAAAATTAATAGAAATACCTACCAATACACTCATAGGTACAGGTGAGGCCTTTATCAGAATTTAAAATAGGGATTAACACCGTACAGCTAGGCTGCATATCGCGCGCGCCACTCCCGGCGCCCGGCCGCTTCAAACCGCATTTAACCGGATATAACCGGATTTGACCGGATTTAACTAGATTAAACCGGATCAGGGCCCGTACGGAGCCCACCCGGCGCTTTGTTACGATATCGTATTGTTTATTTCGCATTTAAAATTGCAAATTGTATTGTTATTTTCATTAGGTATTAAATGTAAAGTACGTTAATTAGGACCTTGTGGATAGTTCACGTTTCGTACATATTTATCTGTATATTTGTTTTTGTACATTTTTAGAGTTCCCAATCCAAAGGGTAAAAACGGGATCCTTTAACTAAGACTCCACTGTCCGTCCGTCTGTCTGTATGAGATACAGTAGTTGCGTGATAGTCTGTTAGACAGTTGAAGATGTCACAAATCACCATTTGTGACAATTTTAAACTTCACCGAAATACACCTATTTTGGTGGCCGCTATAACAAAAAGTACTCAAACAGAATACAATACGTAATTGATGTGGGGCTCCCATTCAACAAACGTGATTTGTTTGTGATAATAATACGGAACCCTTCGTGCGCGAGTCTGACTCGCACTTACCTATCGACATTATTTTGCCAGAATAATCCTGGCTAGGGTTAAATGGGAATAAGTTTCATAAGTTTCTACCTACTGTCTATATATTAGGTATAGAAATATAATGAATACCTAATATTATGCCTCAGCATAGATACAATCATTTTATTAAAACTTCGACACTTAGAATCTCATCAAAATAATCTTTTAAACCGTCTCCTAAGACGTTCCTTTAAAAATTGCTTCTACAAGATTTATACAACACTCAAACTCACCCCAAGATATACAGCCCCATTAGAAATTAAATTAAAAAACGAAATTATTATACTTGAACCAAAATTTAAATACACATTACTGCTCCCCTCTTATTGAGAAGTCGAGCGAGAATCTTCCCTCCTTGTCTAACAAGGGTGCTCAAATGGGGTAAGAAAAGGAAGACGCGTATTTGCAATTGCGGCTCGGAGCTCGATATAAAGAAAGATTATCCGTAGCCCCTAAGGAAGTTTGAAATTGCTATTGTAGCGAAAAGGATTATATGTTAGTGCTACGTTCGTACGGTTTACAGTGAGGGTACATTTTTGGAGACAGCTTTAAGAGGAGAAAGTTTTATTTTGTTGCTTTTAAGATTAATTATTTATACATTTTACAAGGTTAATTTTGTATTTGTAACTACAAATGAGAATTAGTTCAGTTCGACTTCATATGCAGGAGTACGGCGCGGACATATCCACATACATGCAAACAATATACGGGTCGAATTGAGAACCTCATCCTTTTTTGAAGTCGGTTAATTATAAAAAGCCTGCAGCGCTGACAGTATTGTTACGTCTCTCGTAAAAAAGAATGAGAATCGCTACAGGCGCTAAAATCAAGTCGATGAATGACGATTTAAACGTCTAAAGCGTCATTGAGTTTGCAGTAGCGTTACAGCATTGGCTGTTTACAACTGTCTTCCTTCTGGTGGCATATCTTCTGTTGAGATCAATGACAAGTATCAATACTTTCGGCTGTAACACTAAATATCCAATCAAACTTTTAATAAGAACTCTTAAAAATAAGCCAATAGCTAGAGAAGCACCCTTATCAAAGGCGTCCCAAAAATAATCTATATCAATTTCCTTATTAATTTCGCGAGTGGCAAAAGCGTTACATTCATAGCCACTTTAATGGGCAATTTTCATAAACAAAGTTGAGAATTCTCGAAGAAGAGGAGGTTGGGGTAAGGTGGGGCGGGTGAGATAGAAAACAGCTCCGAGAGCTGGTATAATGGGTTTTTGGAATGGCGTCGTCCGTCTTGGCGCCCCCGCGGCCCCTATCACCCCTACCTCCCCTGGGCGAGAAAGGATGAATTCTTATTTCCTCATCTGAAGGCGTCCGGTACAAACCCTCCATGTAGATTGCCTTTTCTCGTACAGCCTTCGTATAACATAACAATGACATGTTTTCAATTTTGTTAGACTGATATTTTTTTGTTTGCGCTTTTTGGTGATTCTTCGTTGTTTTAATTTAGTGTTTTAGATTATGGCCTAAGAAATTTAGTTTATTTTCCGTTTTATTTGCGATCTTTGGATTGAAAGTCCTCCGTACTTAAAGAAACGTCCTCAAAGGTTCCTTGCTTTTCTGCCGTGGCTTGCCAATTCAAGTTTATTCTTGGTCTCCGAATTATGGCTTTTCACATAGTTTAAGAATTTAATGAGAATAAAAAAAATCGTCATAATCAGTCATATCAAAAAAGGGGATATGGTAAAATGATGGTTAGATCACCTTACTTTACACTACAGCTACCACCAATCTATAAGAAATTTTAAACCGACGAAAAAAAAGTAGATGTTCAGTAGGTACCTACATCACCTTTCTTTTGGTGAAAGAATTTTTAAAATCGGTTTTGTAGTTTTTGAGTTTATTCTTAACAAACATACACACACACACAAAAATACAATGTTTTCCTCTTTTTAATATTAGTGTAGAAGTGTAGACTAATACTGCTGACCAAAGTAACCAAGTGAACATTCGGTGGATTCTATTCCTTTGGTCTGCTATCGCTGACTATGCTATCGTTTCTATGGTCTGTACCAAAGTTCACTCGAATCAAATAAAACCTACCATTAATCCAGTAGATCCCAGTAGATAGTAGCCGTCTCAGATGGTATGCCCACGTGATGCGGAGAGACGAGGAACAAGTGGTAAAGAAGGCATTGCAACTTCCTGGACACAAGAGAGGTAAAGGGTCGACCTCCTGCTACATGGTGGACCAGCAGACCAAAACTTGTAACAGAAGAAGAACTGCCCGACCCGACAACCCAGGACAAATTGTCCTGGCGCCGCAAAATTAGAAGAGCCGATCCCACATAAAGTGGGAAAGAGCGAGGAAGAGTGACCCAGTAGATTTTGCTTCAACAATGTTGAACGAAAAGGTATCACTAAGGTAGACAACTCGTAATATATTTGAAATAGCAATAGCAACTGCATTCATGAAGTGCCAAGCGAGCCAAAAATAATTTGATTCGATGCCAAAACATGCAAAACATACACATAAAATAGCGTAACTGAACTGTGTTATGACACACTTTTTAATATATTTTATCAAGTTTCCTGGTAACTGAATTATTATGAAAACGAATCAAGTTATGTGACATGGAACTGTGACTAAGGTCGGCTTACACGATATTATGCTCAAACTGCTTTTAAATTTAGTTAAACTGAACATTCATTAACCATATCCCACTAATTTTATAAATGTGGAAGTTGGTGTGTAAGTAAGTTATCTATCAGTGAAAACATGTAATTGGCCTTTTGTACCTATCTATGATTTTACCTAGATTATGTTTTCCGAAAAATAAATAAATGATTAGTTTTTGTTAAGTAGGTACTCCTTGAGGCAAACCCGCTGAGCCGATTTCACCCTAAAAGTTTCATCAAAGTATTTAATCTAGGCTTATTTAAAAAATCCTCTAAAATGCGTTATTATTATAGTTATTCTCATTAAAGTATCGATTTTAATGTTATTAAGGTATTCGAATTTCAAACATCTCGGAAGAACAAACAACGCTTTTGTGAAATGAGTGAAAAGTATTTTTTTTCATTTTGGTACCATAAGGTAGACTTTCAACTTGTCTTGTCGTAATTTTTTTGTTGTTTTTACCATTCTGTGTAGATAAAATACCAGTGCTTTAATGCCTTTTATTATGAAACAAACGACTATTACCTACGTGTTTATTAAATTTGGAGATTCAACAAAACTGCGTTTTTTTCTCTTTTTCACGTTTGAAATTCGTAAACAGATGTCGCCAACTCAATAAAAACTACTAATCCCTCTAAACATGTCATAATAACACCAGTACAACATAACAAAACTAACTTAATACGGCGCATTACAGCCTCATAATCAGTCGCAGAAAATCTGCTTTCATTCCTAAACACCATTACCAAAACGCTTAATGGCATAACCATTATATTTAGACCCTTAAAAGGCTTAGAACTTCGTCTGTTAAATGTTTAAGGTGGGGGTCTGTTTACAATGGCGAATATTCGGCAATCATAGCAATTGCGTAAAATGAGAGTTTCTCCCTTAAAGGATAAACAAGTAACGTGTGCTAGAAACAGCCGAAATGCTGAATTCATATTTCAGGTTGAGTCTCCCTTACCGTTTCTTTGTGAAGAAAACGGAGGTATTGAAAGTTACTCTACTTAAAGAGCGTGTATGCACTGCAATTAAACGCCTGCGTTTTTCCGTAGGTCTGAATAGTATTTAGAAAATAACCGCTTATGAATTATCGCCATGACCGGAGACAAGGACAACTATAATTACTTCTTCTTCTGCCTCGCTCTTTCCTACTTTATGTGGGCTCTCTTAATTTTGCGGCACCAGAATATTCTGTCCTGGGTTGTCGGGTCGGGCAGTTCTTCTTCTGATACGAGTTTCGTCATGCTGATCCACCATGTAATATGAGGTTTCCTTACTACCGTCCTCTTTTTTCCATGATGGCTAAGAAGCACTAAAAATTAATAGAATATGATAGTAACTACCTTTCTATATAATTTCTGTACCGAAATTCATTACAGGTAAATAGTAAATCGTTTAAGACTTGAAAACGTAACAACAGAAAAGCGGCTATTGAATCAATAAATAGAGTCATGATTAGTAATCAATGATGGGAAATAGTACATAGGGATTAAAATATTAGTAAAATGTTAAGAAAAAACTGTTGAAACACTTTTGATTTAATTTTTAAAATGTTTTCAGATTCAGATTCAGATCATTTATTGAGAATATAGGTAGGTATTACAATGGTGTTACAAAATATAGTTAAGTACAGCTATATTCGGCCTTTTCGGCGTTCAATATTATTTGGAAGGTACAAACATTTCTTAAATACATAGATATTAAAATAAAATAAAAACAGTCAAACATCAATAATATTAAATTAAGTTCCATGTCAATTATATTAAATTTAATTTACACACAATGCCTGGTCATTTATTCATGAGCAGAAATATCCATTATGAAACGTCTATGATTATGAAATAAAATAAATAAATTATAATAGTCAAATAAATAGTCACAATCACAATAAAATTAGCCATGTCAATAGAATTATATTTAATCAGTATTACAATTATATTTTTTTAATTCTTTGTCGTCTAGGTATTCTTTAACACTAGGTATAGTATGCTTTATCGATCAGCATACCTTTTAGTTTTTGTTTAAAAATGTTAATAGGAGCGTCTATAATACATTTTGGCAAATTATTTTAATTGAAGCTGCTCATACCGAAGACACTGTTCTGAAATAGAGCAGTCCTGTGTTGGGGTATAGATAATTTGTGCCTAAGTCTCACACTCTTAAAATTCATCATTAGATGAGTGTTTGATCGGACAAACATCGCTATTTCGTATACATAGAGGCTCGGTAATGTCAGTATATGCAGTTTTTTAAAGTGAGGTTTACACCCATCAGTTTTCTGTAACCTACAAATGGCCCTGACGCATTTCTTTTGCCCACGAAATACCCTATCTTTTTCAACCGAGTTCCCCCAGAATATGATGCCATATCGTAAGACAGACTCAATATTGCCAAAGTATGAAGTGAGGACAGTTGAACGATTTGCTACCTTGGCCAGCATGTATAAAGCGTAAGATGACAAGCCATAAAAAGCACACTTGCTACACTTGGATGACTGTGTTTTTTAAAGGAATATTTTCCAATAATTGGCACCCAACAGGACTTGAACCTGCGATCTTTACATTCCTGGTACTGCGCTAGCCAATTTCGCCCCAGGTCCCCGTTATGTCGTGATGAAATTATGGACTGCACCTCCCCGCGCTTGAGACTAACTTAACAACTTGAATAACTTTGACTAAAATAGAGCATCTTTCTAAACGTATCAAGAAAACAATGCACCAACCGCTTCACTTGTATTTCAACATCAAAATTGCTTTTCTTATATCTTCAATAAATGTTTAAAACATTCTGCAAGCATGTGTTTTATGCTTTTTATGGCTTGTTATATTAATTTTACTATGGAATTTTATGTTTTATTAGAAAAAAATACAAAGTGTTTGCTTGTATTTTAAAATATAAGCTATTTTTGAGGCGTCTTGTTTTTCTAACCTTTTCTAACCTACATTCCATGGAAATCTGTTACATTTGCACATCTAAGAGGTGATAGTTTTATTTTACTATGCTTACCATTATCATATTTATACCATATTACGATTCCATAGATAACAAGTACAAAATATATTTTAGAAGGAAAATATTGATAACTTTTAGTTATACTATTCATAAGTTGTGTTTAGTTGTTATAGTTCTGTGTGTTTCCCTAATAAACCTAAATAAAATAAATTTATTCTTTATTAACTTTAGCTTTAATAATAAATTACAATATTGTAAATATTATATTTGTAAAAAAGAATATAAAAAGCAACAGTACCTAGACTAAACTTAACTACCCATGAAATAAATACCAAGAAAAATTAAATTAAACCTAAATGATAAAAACAAACAATAATAACTTAATATTAAAAAAAACTTGTTCAAATAATCGTTTCAGGCATAAATGTTTCCTAAGATTTAATATTGTAAGTGGGAATAAAAATTATACTCTAGTTTTGCTCAGGTTTTGACTCCAAGGATGGAAAGACGATTAAAATTAGAACTACTTAATATAATATTTTGGGAAATATTTAGAGGAACGCACCCTAAAAGTCCTAAAACATGGCGGTTAAATACGCCCACATCTGTGAAACTTTAACATTTAATATCTTTTATTGCACATGTATTTTCCTACAAAATTTACCATTATAATATCAATAACTAACACAAGCTCCCACATCCAAAACTTAACAAAAAACTAACAAAACAATAGGATCAAACATTATCATTTCACGTTTACTCTGACAATTTAGTCTTTCACAAATAAATTCAACTGTTTAATAATAAAGTTGGATGTAGATACGTCGCGGTCCGCCTACAGCTAGATTTATGCTTATCTCACTACTATAAAATGGTATTAATGCATATAAATATATCAAGAGATATAAGGGTGAGTATCTGTTTGGGGAAAGTTTCGGATATTTTCCCATGAAATATATTTTTCTTTCACTTATATATTGAAATCAAACTTAACTTATGAAACACAATCATTATTAGAAACTAAATTAAAACTAAAACTGATTAAAATAAAACTAACTAAGAAACTAATCTAAATATAAATCAGCTAAACCCTTTTTCTTCAACAATATTAGTTAATTGTTTTATTTATGTTTGTTACAGGTTACGAATACAAGTTATACTATATTGTAAGTATATTATTTACTACAATAACCTACCCTTAGTAGTTAAAAATTACATTGTACGAAATTATGTTTATATTTTTAGAAGCTTCTTCTCATTTTGAAATTCGGATACAAACAAAATATGTAGATCATGGAGTCTAATTATGTGCATTATGAGATGACTCTACTTTACTCATTTAAGAAGAGTTCAAATGAACTTTATTCCGAAGTCATATTTTGCAAAGTTTTTAACATTTTGCAAAATCGTTAATTTACTTAAATAGTAAAATTTCCACTACACAATGATAATTTATATCCAGTATATTATTACAAAATTTATTTAAACGCATATTGTTCTGTTTCATTATCTTCATACTCCTCGATTCAGTCACGAAACCTGAAACAAAAAAGGCAAATTATTATCCTGGAAAATTCTAAACCAACAGTCACCCCAAAAGCCCAGGATGTTCGATCTCCCTTTTGCCGGCTCGGCGGGAAAGTTCACCAGATCCGTTTCCTGTGTTTGCCATTCCCCCAACTTCCCCTACGGGCATGCCCCGGGCTTCCCCTAATATAGGGGAGATCCACAAATAAATATACCTAGCGACGTATATCGAAAATAAATCGACCTCATTACAGAACTAACATTTATTTTCGTTCAAAAACAACGCTTGGAATTATTATTAAAAAAAATAAAGACCTATCTTTGGAATTTAGATAAGATGTAATCGTAAAAGCTTATTACTTTTACTCACGCACTACAACCAACAGTTTCCTAGTATTGTAGTACTAGCAGCGTCCCGCGGTTTCACCCGCGTAACTCTCGATCCCTTGGGAATATCCGGATCAAAAATAGCCTCAATAAATGGACTATCCAACACTGAAAGAATTTTTCAAATCGGACCAGCGGTTCCTGAGATTAGCGCGTTCAAACAAACAAACAAAAAAACAAACTCTTCCGCTTTATAATAGTAATAATAAGCAGGTATCAATAATAGTTATCTTAAATCATTTCTTTCGCAAGGTGTTAACGATTATTATGCCTTAATATTTTTTATATTCAATCTCATTCATTTTATAAGCTAATAAACGACCAAATGTAGTTATACACGGTGCTCCGAGGAGGGGGTATTAAGCCGAAAGGGGTTTGTTCTAGAGGTCTAGGCGAACAACGTTTGTTCTACAAGTTTTGGAAATTCAAAGTAGTTTTCGAAAATTTTGAGTTTTAAGTTTGCATGAAAATCATCTGTTTTTTAGTTTGAGGTCATTGGCCTTAAGGTGTCCTTTTATTTAGTTTGGACCACTACAATCTAAACAATAATTGCCTTTTTTTTACAAAAACAGCTGTTTTTTTAGTGATACAAATTTAAGATTTTCGAAAAAAAAGTTCGAATTTCCAAAAGTCGTAGAATAAGAGTTGTTCGCCTAGACCTGTAGAATAACCCTCTTTAGGCTTAATACCCCCTCGTCGAAACACCCTGTATAATAATAGTAATTCATAATCAGGTGTCGTGTTGTCTAATTATGCAACCAATTTAGCCTAAAGCGGTGAATTTAAATTTATTACTTTCATACAGTTATTTTTATCTAGACTTTATTTATTAGGAACTTGGTAGAATAATTTATCATAAAACTATATTTTAAAAAACTACACGACATAGTGAATTTGCGATCAGCGACAATCAAAAATAAACTTATTTATTTTAATAATATATTGTAAGGCCTATTAAGGGTTTTAGATCTCCTTTATAGAACAATATGCTGCCTTTATTGTCGGTTTGTTTTGTAGTTCTATTTAAAGTAGCTATAGACAGGATCATAAAAGGCAATGACATTCAAACATCCGGGATTTAATAATTCATAAATGTACTAAATGAAGTGCCGGCAATGCCTTAAATTCTAATACCACAGGAACATGCGCAATCTATATGCAAATTAAATTACTCGATAATGGTAAAATGGTTCGAACACGTTATCCAATTATAAGCTAGTTGAAACCTAAGTACTTCTCACGTTAATATTTGGAATTATGAACGAAACAGTGATTAAAACTTTTATCAAAAATTATGATCTGGCCACGAATCATTTGCATACAGAATGATCTGCTCATTAGATGTGTTAAAACGCCTTTAACGGTACATTAAAGTAATTTCATTGCCTATTTCATATTTTTCTTGAATAATTTACTTATCGTTTGATCAAAGATGCGGTAGGATTATAAAAATTAATGGCTACAAACACACCATATCAAAGACACATAACTTGAGGCGAATCTCCTGTAGAGATTCGAAGATAGTAAAGTAAATTTTCAACTAGATATGCCAGTTTAAAAGTACTAGGTATAACCATAGCATTTAGGTGTCTTCAAAGAAAATTATCAACCAGAAAAATATTTTCTTTGAAATTATATTATTATCTATCATTAAACGTATTTTAAGCGATATAAAAATAAGCACTTAACAAAATAGAAAAAGCATTCACAGGTGTCTTAAATATTTGGTTTTATAATTAAAAAATACCACTTCTAAAATCCTCAGATCTACGGTTTAAAAGCAAGCGTTGCAGTCAACAATGGCGCCCGATAGTGGCACAATAAACCGCTTCAAATGGTCCGGAACTTTTTCCTAATGGTTTATTTAAAAAATCTCACAATTTTCATTCCAAGTTTCCTTTGGGAGATTCGAAATAAATCTATTTTATTCCCCGTCTGAGACATTAAGCTTTTGATCGGAATGGCTTTTATGCGATGTTTGTGCTCTCTCAGTATCTTTGTGATTTAATGTTATGTTCTGGAAGACGTGTCGGTCTTTTATCGGAGTTGGCCCTTTGGAATTAGAGGCAATGCGTCATTTACATGACTTTTGGTGTGCTTTGAAATTTTTATTTGTATTTGATATTAATAGACTTTGTAAAGAATACAGGTGACAGATATATGGATTTGATTTTTTTCATAATAGCTACGCGGGTGAGATTTTTTTTGATATATTCTACTTGCTTGGTTGCCCACTTGAAAATTTAAATTTACTCTAAAATGAAGGCTTTAACGATCCACATAAACTACTTTTCTACTCTAATTAGCTGCTTTATTAGAAGAAATACTTGAGATTCCTTTTAGGGTTCTGTGCCTTTTAAAAGGTAAAAAAAGATTATAAAATCAATCGCTTGTTTATCTGAACATCGCTCTTTTTTAAACCCCTAAAGTTACCTTTCTTGGAACATTCGTGGCGTTGTAGTAACAAAGATGCAGTATCGAAGTCGTCAGGGTCGGCAGACAATCGCGTTTACGACGCATAAAAGTTAGTCTTTATAGGCTCTCGGCGTATAAAAGTGGCGTTTATGCCTTTTTAATTAATTGTCGTGCCGTTAAAGGCCATATCAGCTTTGTCGTTGATGCTTATGGTTGGAAAATTGTTAACCGAGTAGTGATTTAATAATAAAATGTATTTGATGGCCGAACACTTCATAAAAACATCGTAAAATGTCGCTTGTAAAACATTCTGGAAGTAAATTTCGGTTTACTGTTTGATTTACGTTTACAGTAGCTCCTATTACACTGTACACTTAAAGCTGCAACCATACTTACCCTTTAACCTCTCATGAAATAAAAATGATAATTTTAAATGCAGGTAACTTATTTTATTAAACCTCGAACTTCTTAATTGAAAACTATGACTCCATTAAAGATCGTTCTATCGATAATAAAAAACAATAAATATCATAATCGAACCCCGATATCTAAAACATTTTTATAAAAATTAAACACCTAATGAGTTTTAGTAGGCGGGGTTAGAAATGTCTTCATTCTATTATAAATTTAAACCATAATGTTAAATGATACTAGGCAGAGAAAGAAGCGGCTATTAGTCACAGCATGAAGTCCCATTTATTCTATTTACTAACCATTATATCCTCATAATAAATAAGAAGATTTTATAAATTATTTCTCTAATACAAACACTCGTTTGGAATCAGCTGTTCTTATGTTTCAAGGAATAAAATCGAAATTGCTTTGGAATAATATTAAATTCTTTTTAAAATAGGAATATGTTATAGAAACTGCCGCTTGCCAAGAGTTATTTGAAATGTAATGTTCAAGGCGTATGTTTGTCGTGTTGTATTTTGAAAATACATTATTTCGTTGTGATTTTCATGTTTATTGCAGTTTCATCTTTAATTTCAAGGGCTTTAATTTAGGAAAATTCCTTATTGAAAAACGTTCCTTATTTCAAAATATATCTACCTAATTACACTCATATTTTTTTTATTTTTTTTTGTTTACGATTGATATCCATACACAAATCTATAAATACCTACTTATTTAAATTAAAACATACATTACCCAGTTACAATCAAAATTTAACCCCTACGCACCGTAGGGTTACAAACGGGCCCATCAAATTAATTTTCCGCAATTTTTTACAGACAATAAAGAGTAACAAAATGGCCATAGATACAAATACAAGTGGCTATAAAATGAATGTAGCTGAGTCAGTGTCGAGTGACGGTATTGCGCATGTGCGGTACATTCCGGTACTTTTATTGATTTCAGTAGCACTAACGGGCCATAAAGCCGACGTGCTGTAGTGGAACCCCCACTCTATACCCCTTATTAGGTACTCACAATTTCCGACAATCCTATTTGTTAGCTTTTTTTTAACAGAACGAAGTTTAAGGTGTTCGAGGAGCAGTTCCATTCGATTTGGTAATTGAGTTGGTAGTTGTTTTAGTGTAGTTTCAACTCTATTTGGACTTTAGTGTACTATGTATTATTTATTATGAGCCTGTACTGTTCCAAAGGGGCAAAGGCTTCTCTTGCTTCTTTTCATTTATCGCGGTCTAGGGCTATTATGGGCCAGTTACTCTTAAAGAAGTCAAATTCGTCCCACCATCGCTCTATGTAGAGTAGTTAATATTTTAAAAAGTGTTGTAATTTTTATTTGATTTCATAAGCAAGTGACATATGGATGACAACGTATCTGACGACTGGGATGCAGTATAGATTGCACGTTCGATTCTCGCCGTGAAACAAATGTATTGATTAAATAAATAGTACTTTTATCTTGTAGATGAGTATTCATATTACAAATTGTATTATTTAGTTGGGATAAGATGGTGCTATGTTAGACACTATGTCATGTTGAGCTAGTTTAGTAAAAATTTAATTACCAAAGAAATATTTGTCATTAAAATGCCTTTTATTACAGTAGATACCTTCTTACCCTACGTGCTGTTCAACTTTTACATCCGTATCCGATATCCCTATCCAAAACAAACAACCCGAACCAGTCAATAAACACCCAACACACGTATTTTCGGATTAACTGCTTAGGGAGTCGCCAATCTTAATTGCTTACGTTCTTGTCCTATACTGCGGTCATTTAGACCAGTAGCGTAGGAGTGTATTATTTTCTATGCACCCCGCGTTTGGAGGGTTGAGATTTTCTTTACGAAACTTCCTATTTCTATTCTTCGTCTTTTTTTAACAGATTAGTAGGTACACACGTCTCTAATAAAACATTTTGCTATATAGGTAAGGTAGGGCTATATTCAAAGTATTTATATTTTATAATGTAATCATTTACTTAAAATTTCTATTAATTTTTGTATGTAGCTCAAGGCTATTTTGTTTAGAAAATTTATTTTCAAGGAAAAATAGCATTCAAAAATTTTTTTTTTTTTTTTTTCCTCGCCGCAAGTGAAAAAAATTTTTGAATGCTATTTTTCCTTGAAAATAAATCATTTACTTAGTTGGAAATTTATTAGAACTTGGACTTTGTAGCGGCTTTACCTTACCAGCTTAAGTTCTACCATCAACTTGACGGACTTGACAAAGTACTTGTTCTTATTGCGGTGATTAAATCTGCGCAGCCACTGGCGAAGACGGGTCGGACACATGTTCCACTGCTGCATACTCACCTAAAAGATAGAATGTGACTAAATATAGTCTATAACTGGTACTTGAGCATGCATAATTGATACATCTTAGATAGCATAGATAGCTTATCGTGATCGTTTTATGTCATACGACAAGTAGGTAATCTGAACTTCAGTGTGTCCATAATAGCAATTAAGTATTTCATTCGAATAATAAACTGAAAATACATTTTATTTTATTCTAGTCTAATTCAAAATTACATTAGATTTAAATCTAACGAGAACAAAAACATAAAAAATGAACATAGTTTAATCTTAACAAGGCGTAACCCAGAGATTGTCAACCCTAAGCACATAATAATGCTTCAGCGTAATATCAAAAGAGGACGTTAGTGGGTGTTCCAGTAATATTGGAGCAGCGACGGCTGTGGCCGTAGGTCCTTTATTAAAACAAAATTTCCCGCCGCAAAACGTCCACAGACGTTATTCGTAGATGTTCCACCGGCATATTCAATGCTCGATTTTAATAAGTAAAATGTTTTCTGTTTCATTGTTTCATGTCATGAATTTTTTGATATTGTGTTTTATATCATTATTTACTTTGATGACGTCGTTTATTTTGATTTCGTTTCGTGTGAAAGAATGTTTTTTTTTTACTTTTTGTCTCTTTTTTTGTTCTGCTGTTTTATATTAGGTATGTTATTCACTTGAAATGCAAAATAATGCTTAAAGTATGAAGGCGGTACTAGGAATTCCTGTTATAGAATTGCTAAAATTTTCATTTCAATATTATTGCAAATGCAGACAAACAATACACACAAAAGCAACCGGACTGCAATGTAAACGTCATCGATTTCAAAGATTTTTTTTTATATCGATGAGTTTTAAGTGTTTTTTTAAAAAAACGTCATATTTAATATTAAAGATTGATTACTTTAATATTAAATCAGAATATATTGAAATTATATTTTGAAGATTTTACTACGCAAACAGGTTATCTGATTGATTAATTATGTTTGTATTGTAAAAAGAAATATTGCTAAGCTACCTATCCTACAAACATGTCGTAACCTAAAGAAATCCCTAACACCTCGATGCTAAAATTGAATCAAACACCCCAACCACTTATTACAATTTCAACTACGATAGGTACACACGATACGTTGGTAGAAACATTGGCGCACGGCTGCGGAAACGATGATTTCAGTACATTTCGGTACATTTGCTCAGACCGTAACGATGCTCGGAATAGTCTTGATGGACGCTATGAATGAGCTCTCACAACATAAAGAAATCCCCTTAAAAAGGGTAGCTGGGGTGAGCCAGCTTACGTTGAAATAAAATTACGAAAAATGTTTGTAACATCTGAATAATTTTTGTTTATGAATTTGTTTCTGAAATTGTCATCCGTTTCGAATTATGTATTTAATTTTACCATTGTAGATTGATACTGTGAATCTTTAAAAATAGGTACCTATTAGTTAGACACTGATAAATTCACACAAAACTAGGAAATTGGAAACTGCTGTAGTTATAGTCAAATATATTATTCATTGAGCGTGTGTAATCAAATAGGTACATGCTCATTAGGAAATGTATAGAAAATTACTAGTAGATAAACCTAGTTATTTTGTGAGGTTTTGTAACTCTTCGATGAGAAGAAACTACAATAAACTTATGGGAGTATGTTAAGATTTTTAATTTTATAATTAACTACAAGTATCTACGTCATTTTGCAGATAAACCATTTTAATCCTGAAGAAGAGACCTGTAAAGGTCTAGAAACCTTGAGCTTTACGAAAAATGTCTTTAATTTCTATAAAACATTTTGTAAACCTTAAAAAAACCCATTTAAAGCAGTTTCCCAATATTAAAAAAAAACCCAGCAAAGTAAACAATTTGGACAGAACAACGCAAAATAACATTATAAATTAGACTAAAGTTTCTCAAGGCAGTTGGCATCATTCTACCGGAATGGTACTTGCCAAAACAAGCGAAACTATCTCGACACCGTATTTCTGACCCCGAGAGGGGAGTAAACAAAACAACATTTTTCCAACTCGGATGAATAAATAAGAAAAGTAGGGCTGAGAGGGAGTGGCCCTTCTGTATTGCTCCTTGTTTGATTTGCATGTTTTAATCCTTTAGCGTTCTTGGACGCAGATGGGTATGGGCAACGAAATTGGTTTAATGTTTGTTTATCAGCGCGTTCTAGATGTTAACGCTTAGTGAGGGTAGCTTTATTAGATTACCTAAAAGCCTTGTTAATCACATTTTGGGTTTTGGGGTGCTTTCAAATATTTACCTTACTATAGTAGCTACCTTTCTATCTATCTAAGTTTCGCTTGCCGGGTAAACTAGGGTTTGTAGTAAATATCATTTTTCACGCTACTGTGTTAAAATTTGCATCTTTAATATCTTTATAGGGTTAAAAAGCAAATTAATATCTAATTGCGGAAGAAGCTAGAGTTATTTTATTATTCATAGGTATATGCTTAAAACCTAACTTATCTAAGTTTAAATTAATTTATCGTTATTGTATAGTTACTTTAATTTTTGCAAAGTAAACCTTCAAGCATTACTCATTTTTCCGGTTGAAATCTTGTTGCTTTTATTATATTAAGCACATCGCAATACTACATCGCGAGAACAGAAGAAAAATCTATCCCTTTAATATCCATTAAAATCGAAACTCAATTCCGAAGTTCTCAAAATAACATTCCGTCGTAACAAAAATAAGTCGCAATGTCGATGTCAGCCCGGCACGGGAGCGCCCCGACCCCGTCTCAGCCGATGAAACTAACGGCCCTTGGTACCAACAAAAGGGCCATAAGATATGCTTGGAAAACTAGTGTATCCCTCCCGCGGGTCACATCTACGGCCTATATCGTACCGCGCGCAGTCGGAGGGTTAGAAAAAGCCGAAACTACGCTTATACGGAAAGAAACGGGCAGATAACGTTGATGTTTAATGTAAACAGCTGTAGAGTAAACGCCAATCATTTTGGAGTATTTTTAATAAGGTTTTTAAAATGTCAGGTTTAAAAAATCATTATAAAAGCCATTTACAATTATTGTTTTAGGGACGTGAGGTGCAACTACTAGATACACTGTGGTAATATGTTAGAGTTTGATTACGTATTCCGTTCTACAACATCATAAGCTGTGTACTCACTAGCGAGCGGTAACCGTAACCATTGAATATACCGCTTTAACTAAATTGTATGTAGTTCGCGAGTCTATAACGAGGGCTACAGGGTCGGTATTACGCTCCGCAATCGCGTTTCAATTGTGTGTCCATAGAATATGAATCGTCATATTTGACGTGTATTTGAGACATTTGGCAGTTTCCTATGTTAACTATTCTATCAACACACCACTGCGACACCACTGAGACACAACTGAGATGCCACTGATGGAGTCTCGATAGTTGTCAAAACTCTAATGACAGGATGGATTTTTAACAGACTTGACAGACAGACAGACAGAGAAGGTTGGTTACCATGGTTACTATTGCAATTCCACTGAGATACCATTACGATACTATCGAAGTCTACCAAATTTGTCAGTCTCGATATAATGGCAATAGTGTGTCGATATAATCGTAATAGTATTGTCATCTTGTGTCATTTAGTGTAATACCGGGTGCAATTTTTGGAAAAGCTTTTCTCCAAATAACCAGTCTTCCAAGTGTAGGAAACATTTAAAAAACATACTTTTTGTGTGAGCAGGCTGGCTCTTTGATCTTGATGTCACCTCTAGTTACTAATTCAACAACAACTTTAACATCTTCGGGTAAATGACTATCGGAATTGTCTTGACGACGTTTGTGGGCGATAACAGATTGATTTTCATTTGTTTTTCGATCGTTCCATGAAGCGTAGTTGTTACGTAGTTGTCAGTTGATGTAGTTCGTTGTTGTTGAATGAAGCGAATTGATTGTTTTCTGATTGTAGTTTTATGCTTATTTCTTGAGTTGGGTTCGATGGTATTGCTTACAGATATTACGAACATCTGTTTATTGATTTTTCCTAATTCTGTTTTAGGAAAGATTGTTGTATTTAGGTATTTTGTTTTTACGGTTCTGTACCTGAATGATAAAGACGGGACTCTTTTACCAAGTCCGTAAGTCTGTTTGTCTGTCTGTTTGTCAGTCTGTCTGTCTGTCAACTGGCTGTATCTCATAAACCGTTAAAAGTTTTAATGTACCTATAGTTTATTATCACTATCATATTTGATGGTTCAGACCAGCTAGTGTTGGTAGAGTCAACATTAAAACGCGCTGATTTAGAAGACACATTATAAAATATACTAGGTAGGGTAGACTGGGTACGATTGTGCCTCAGGACGAAAGTGACAGTCGCTATATTATCGAAACTATAAGAGATAGCGTGGGGGGTGCAAGGGAATAAAGGAGCGGTAAGAGCATTTGATTACGTGTCACAGTATTACGTCAGCCATCATGCGACTTTGACGAGTGTAGGAGACAATATTATTTTTGGTAGTCAAAACTAAGTTTTTTTGTTCGACTTATTTTTGTGATTGTGTCTTTATGAAAATAGGTACAAGTACGAGTGTTTTACCTAATTATGAGTTAAAAATAAGCAACTAAATATCAGTCTATGCTATCTACGTAAATAGTTTTATATTTTTTTGACGCTTGCTTTTTTACGAGAGAGCATTTTGGGGATAGTTGTGCCATTGTTGCTGGGTGCGGTTGTGACTAAGCTAAGCGTATTATTTTTGCTTTTTGGTGTCCAGAAAGCGCACGACCAAAACCGATTAAGTTAAGGCTAAGGCTATATACGCACTTATTAGTCGTGGCAAAGGCGTGTTGCCGTCTCATCCCGAATTCCGTCGACATAACCATACAATATGTGACAGTCACAAAGAAATTCGCGACGTTACGACGACGTGCTTCCGCCACAACTTATCAGCGCCCGAATAGCTTAATATAAGCCAGCATCAGGACTCATACATACATGTAAAAAGCAGCACTTAATTGCGCAGTGCTGCAACCAAGATAATCGAATGTCCTTATCAAGGTACATCCGAAAATGCAATGAAACTGGCGCGAACATTAGAGAATTTAGATTAAAGGCAGATTATCTTACATTAAAACCATTTCGAAGTTATTTTAGTGTAATTTTGTATCTGTCACAATCAACCCCAGGCACTGTCACAACTGTCCTTGGGGTCAGGTCGGTTGTGACATTTTACTTTTTTTTTTCAACTTGCTCCTGTGAGCTAACCGTTGGACTTAGGAACTTAATCTTAGTATCCAGATGTAGCCAAATGTTTATATTTTTATATAAACGTTACTTATTTTACGTAAGTATCATATTTAGAATTATGGTCGGTCAAATGAAAATTGGCCCAACCGTACCCAGTCTACCCTACTTACTTTAATACTTTAATATACTTTTATACTTTTAATATAACCTATTTATTTTAGCGTGATATAGTTGTTTTGGACCACATCGTTAATCACATCAAGTATTATAATAAGATAAAAACAAGTACCTATACAGGTAATGATAACTATTTAGTAAGTACTACTTCAAAAATGTAGGTACTATTTTTTTAATATAAGTACCCCAAACTTTTTTTTTTAATTGCGTAAACCGAAGACGAATCTACGTTAAATTAAATCCCTTTTTTAAGACAAACATTGAGAAGGCTTAATTAAATTGCCCGCGTACCTGCACTCAGTAGCAAACAAAAACAAACGATAGTTTTCGCCGTTTAAGATATTTATTACAATCGGGTAGGCTGCAATATGTATAATTGCTTAGCGCCCGGACTTGCCCGGGAATAGGCTCCACGTCACCGGGATTGCCGCATATATCCCGGTAATTGGACCGAAACCCGGGATTCCACTTTCTTTATTGCAAATAAACTACTCTAGCTGCGCCGCTGTTTTTGTGTGATGGTCTAAGTTAGGAAGTATAAGCGGAAAATACTGTTTAAGAAGTAGGTTCGCGTACTTACGTTTTGGGTGTTACGATAGCTTCAAATTTCTTTAATTTAGTTTCAGTAACCCTAATAATCTAAAAAATAACCGGCTCTACATTATTTTACATTTCCAGTGTGGGTTTATTTTACCCTGGTTTGTTTAAGTGGTTGGTTGTATGGTAGCGAACCACAAAGATGTAATAATTATAATATCATAGTATACCTAAACTTACTAGAATTTCTAGAAATAATGCATTATTGGTAGCGGTTCTTATTATATAACAGACAGACTGCCTAGATGCCTGTCTGCTAGTGACAATCTGCCTTCCTGAAACGACAGGTTTAAAAAAACGCTTCAAGACTTTTTAAAACTGTTTTATAGTAATTCCCTAATACATCCTAAAAATCTAGATAAATGGCTCTGTTTTGTAGGCCAAACCATAGGTAGGTAGGTATTTTCTTTTTTAAGTAAGTGTCTACCTAAAGTACCAAGTACGCAGTGCAACGTCTTGCAATATTTATTTACTAGCCCACGACTTCGTCCGCCTAATTTTTTTGAAAATATAATATAGTTCCTTCCTTCCTCAATAAATGGACTATCCACTGAATACTGAAAGGTTTTTTCAAATCGGACCAGTGGTTCCTGAGATTAGCGCATTCAAACAAACACACTATTCAGCTTTATAATATTAGTATAGATTTTCTCCGTCTACACTTCATCCCTGCTCTACTATCCGCTACAGCTCTTGCTCGATTCCAAACAATCTCAAGACAACATTTACGTAATTTACCAGTTCAACTTACTATCGGCCTCATTACTAGAAGTGTTTTCGAAACGATTCTTAATGTACCATTTTATTTCGGGCGGTAGGTTCGCGTGGGTGTCCAAAATTTACCAACTAACTGGTTAGTAAGTTTTATATCAATAATTCATTGAAAAGCTTAGGTTAACTGTTGTTTTAATCGGCATAATTAACTAAAACACCTTAACGGACTACTTAGGTAAAAGAAACGAATTAGCTATTTAAGATAATTTATATAAAACTAGCTGACCCGGCGAACTTTGTTCCGCAATAGGGCAAAAAAAAAGTATCCTGTGTCCGTCTCCTGCTTCTAAGCTAACTTGCCACCAAATTTCAGCCAAATCGGTTTAGTATAAAAAATAACTAACATGACTTTCTTTCAAATACTTTTTACTACTTGTTTTTTCTAATAAACTAGAACTAAGAACTCGTCCTGTTTCTTGAGAGTCAAGAAAGAATTTCTAAAAGAAAGTAAAGTTACAGTAAAACAAACGAATTTAATATTCAGCATTAGACAAGATTTATTTCCCCATAATATCGGTACGAAACCTCCATTTCTATCGTTCGTTCCCCATTCCCAAGAAAATTCAGCGTAAAAGATTTGCCGTCGGCATTTTCCAAGAAAAATAATTGCGTTTCTTTCTTTTCTCTTTACTTTATTTTATTTTGTTTGTCTCCATCGCCAGTTTCTTTGTTTTGTCATTCCGTGTTCCCGTATCTCAGAGCCACTTAATTTTCACTGAAGTGTATTCTCATAAAATGCGACATAAATTGTGTGTTGAGAGAAAAAATGAAGGAGTAATAATTTATAACTGTTTACTTTGTCTTTCTGGTATTCTGAGATGAGTTTTCTTTGGCATAATAACTAATACATATTCTGTTGCTCTTTTATGAATTCATTTGTGTACTTTCTGTGTATTTTATTAACTTTAAAGTTGTTAATAACGTAAAAAAATAGTTAAAAACGAAGACTTCTTGCGCTTTAGGTTATTTTAGCTTAATATTAGTTACAGCTTATAAAATATTCTAGTAATTTTTTTTAAGTGCTGAACCGGCATCGGACTTTCATAGAAATATTTTAAAGGAATAATAATTCTGCAAAAACACAACGCACCCTGAGCGGGATTCGAACCAACTACGCATCTTTACGCAATCCGGGAGCAGCTCAGCTTAGGTATATAAACTAATTTAACTAATTAACACCATATTTAGTCAGTCTAGGACATACAGAATGGACTGCAATGAAATGTAATATGTGGCATAATTAACAAGGCCTAATGTTCAGAACAATTACCTCCTGTATTATACCTAGCACTTTATCGCCTAGGTAAATGACAATTTAATTATACATAGGTAGATATTGTTTTATTACAGTTTAAATAAATAAAATAAATAAATATTTCACGACGTTACACACTGTGCAATACCCAAACTGAGCACTGTGCACTGTGCACTGACCCAAACTAAGCACTAGGCTTGTATTCTGGGTACTAGACAACTGATATACTACATATTATACTTAACACCCAGACCAGAAACAAATATTTATTTTTAAACATAAATACCTACTTTTGCACCCGGCGGGAATCGAACTCGCAACCTTTGAATGTGCATTACAGTCGGGCTTTTCCCCGACGCGCTTCAGAGGTCATTAGAGTTTTAAAGATAGTACCATTCTTATAAAAAATCTTGTCACACTATCTAAGTTCTTAAACAGTTATCATTCTCTAATCTACTAAATATCATTCAATCGTGTAAAAACCAATATCAAAAGGTAATTAAATATCTCCAAAGATACCTCTAAACCTCTAAACAAACAAAAGCAGTAAACACTAGTCGTGGAAGCGAAACAACATTGAATCTGCTTTAAAAAAATAAAGGTAAGGCGAAATTTATCTGTAATGGCCGACATACAACTGAGTCGGCATTACAAGAAAATACACTCACCGTCCCAAAAAACCGTTCCAGAATTAGAAACAAAGTTTCAAAGAAAGCAGCAAGAAACTTTTAGGACAGCGCTGGTCTAAAAATCGGTTTTCGCTTCTAATAGTTGGGGTGATGGCATCTCGGTTAGGGAGTTCTGGGACGGTGCGGCTTCATATAGAGTTGTCAAGGGCGTGGTTTAGTGATGAATTGGAAACATTGTAGGGGGGTTAGGGGGTCGAAGAGAGCGGAGGGGGAGGGTTGATTAATGACCCCGCTAGAGGGAGCCATGTTCATTATAGCCGACGAAACGATGTGTTACTTGGCTACAATATATTTTCGCTTAGGCCTAAGCGCCGACGCCGATATTAAGTTCGTTATTTAGGCTTTTTTATTTCTTCCTTAACGTTGTGTTATGAGAATAGATGCAATAAAAATGTCTAACATAATTCCGTATGTTACCTCATTTGACGTTTACATCATATAAAAATCAGTAGGTTATTAGGTAGGTATCAGGGTGTTTCGTTTTGTGTTCGGGCTATCTGGGGCAAGTGCGACTCGATAATTATGAAAATAAAACTTTTTTTTCTAAGATTTATTGTTTTAAGTCAGCTTAAAACGCAAATATACCAGAGAAAAGTTAAAATATTCTAATGGGTAATAAACTTGTAATCAGAACTAATTTTAGTTAACTAATTAAAAAAGCAATTTAAGTATATTTTATCCAGGATTTTTATCGCTGATTTTAACATATTTTTTTTCTAACCTCGGCGATTCGTAAATAAAAGACAGTCATGGTCTCAAAAGACACCGGAAAATATTAAACTATTTAGGGATGACTTCAAATAGACCGGGTCAGGCCCCGGGCGTGTCCGGGCCCGAACCGGGCCGTGTACAGGCCGAGCCATTTTTGAATGAAGCTTTTGTTTGTATGATATCCGTGCCGTGTCCGTGCAAAATAAAAGCTGTCTTCATATAAAAGTAACTTGTCTCAGACACGGCCCGGTCCCGGCCCGGTCTAGACTAAATCATCCCATAGGTATGAAAAGGCAAAGTTTGACACTACCTATCCAATTATGTTAAACCAGTGGTAATGTATTGTCAAATACCTAATATATGCAGGTATAAATCTAAATAAAATCATAAGAAAAACACTACTTATCTAGTATTTTTTTTACCTCTGGTTTACTATTTTGATAAACTTTATCTATGACAAGTTTTCTTTATTTATTGTCACTGAAAATATCATATTTATAAAAAAAAGAATAAACTAATTCAAAAATATTTAGTTAATCATGAATATTTAAAGTTATTAACAGAGGTTGTTTAGAAAATTTATTACAACAGATTTAATACATTTTAATATTGATTAGCATCGTAGAACACGTTTTTCCAATTAAATAATCGATTCGATTACTCTTTTTGGTTGATAAAGCTATTTTTCATGAAAATAAATCTAGAAATAGGTAGGTATACCACTTAATAAACATTTTTAAGGTTACTGATATCGTAAATTTTATAAGTTTTTTGTCGGTGCCTTAATAGTTTTGTGTTTTAAATGTTTTAAGTCAAAATTTGCTAATAGCAATCCTTTTTGAGATATCGCTGATATTAATATTTAGAGCTTTTGTTTGGATTTTATCTGACTTAGTAATAGGTAGGTACCACTTTTATGACCTATTATAGGACCATATTGGGCCTATTATTTAGGTATAGCATAAGGATAGATAGGTCGTAATGTCTTGGCCACAATAACGGGAAACGTCAATGCCTACCATCGTAATAACTATAACAATTATTATTGTTGGAATATTTTTAACGTGTTAATGGAGTGGCTGCACCAACGCAACGTTCAACGACCATCATCGCGATAATTAACGGCATTTCCCGTTACAATGTCCGGGCTATAAGATAGATAAATTATGGATACATAAGAAACAAGTATAATCTTTAACAAATTAATTACGTCTAGTCATTTTATGGAAATTTTAAAATCTTAAGAGTCTGATTCCTAAAGTTACCGTTTTTCCTTTTGAGATAAAACCTAATGTATTAATCCTAAGAATTATCCTTCTTACAATAACGTATGGTGTGTGTTTGTTGCTAGTTCACACAAAAACGGCTGAACCGATTGCGATGTAATTTAAATCGGTTCAGCGGTTTTATAGACAACTTCAAACCTGGACCAACACTAAGGCTACTTTTTCCCTGATATCCTCGCGGGATCGGGACTGACGCGAGTGAAACCGCGGGACGTAACTAGTTAGATAGTATTGATTATTATTTTTTTACTTTTAAAAACTAAGTTAACTAATTACGAAACACTTTACATTCATTACTTAGAGTCAACCCTCAAACACATAACTTAAACAGGTATCTAATAAAGTCATAAACTAAATAGTTAACCATCATACCCACCTACAACTAAATTAACTAAAGATGACCACACACTAAATTAATGTGACACATTAATACCGCTCTTTCAATACGCGAATAAGCGCAGAATACGGAATAGTTTTTTTTGTTAAAAACTAAGTTAACTAATTACGACGCACTTTACATTCATTACTTAGATACAACCCTCCAAAACATAACTTAAATAGGTGATAGGTAGGTAGGTAAATACCATCTATGAACCATTTATGAAGTCATAAAGCAAATAGTTAACAATCATACCCACCTACAACTAAATTAACTAAAGATGACCACACACTAAATTAATGTGACACATTAACTCGCCATTAATACCGCCCTTTCAATACGCGAATGTAAGCACAGAATAAGGAATAGTATGTAAGTGAAATACAGTGTTAATATCCGCTCATAATACGCAATAAAAACGCAGCACGCGTGGAAACGTGAGATAGGCGTATTACGCGCTCATGTTGTGTTTAGCTTGCTTTATGTTAATGAGAAATTGTGAGGGTTTAATGTTTGGTTATTGTCGAATAATTTTAGGTAGGTACGTGCTATGTGTGGAACTAGGCTGTGTTTAATTTAATAATTTTTGTTGCGTGTAACTTTGTGTAAGTGGGCTGTTAGATAAAGTTATTAAAAGGTAGCGCGTTTGAACTGAGAATCTAGTTCTTTAAGTTAAGTTTTTAATTTGAGTTTTACTTTTTTCTGTTTAATTATTTGTAATTTTTGGCACAATGAAGCTTTGATATATTTATCTATTTATCTTCCTGCCTTTTAACCCAAATTGTATGCAGTTGGCACTGTATGTCAGTCTTTATTAAACATAATATCCAACTGCAACTATTTTGTCAATATTTATACGGCCGGCTACCTGTCCTATACTAACCATGGGACCAAGTAATTTACCCACCACCGAATGGGGAAACTCCAGGTTCGGTAGTCTCCTCAGATCCCTTAGTCGCCTTTAACCCTTCAGCCATCACTTCAAATTTGATGAATTGCTGATTGATAATAATTGCGATTATTATGCTAGATATGAACCTAATACACTGTACGTATATCCGAGCAAATATTTGGAATGGGAAGATAGCTAATTGTTAAAAGAAAAGAACAGTAAATATGAAGAAGAGCTTCAACTTTTAAAACCTACACATTTAATAAGAAAAATATTGAAAACATTTTCGCTCACAAACCATAATAAGCAATATCAATAAAAGAAACCTTATGTAAAGACATAAAATCATACAAACAAAACACGTGACGTCTCAAACTTAAGTATTCCATTCGCACGCCGCGTTTAAAACAGAAACAATGGCGCCATTAAAAATCCGCTCTTGGATATTTCCCGAGCGGATCCCGTAGCTCGCATAAATCGGCAGCTTTCCACCGAAGCTATTTCCAAAGAAGCGTTTTCTATTCCGAGCCGTGCACCCGTTTTTCTTAGACGCCCATTATAAGTCGGAGGGTGTGTAAACCCCCTTAGGGAGAAAAGGGGTCCCAAAAGTACAGGCCAACTCGACGTATAGGCCGTTATGAAAGTTTATAAGTAGAATGGATGATAATTACAACGGATTTTATGGATTAAGCGTGGTTTTTAAGCGATATCACCTTAAAGAGTTACTCGTGAATTGCAAATTTCGTGTGTTTTCTATGAATATGTAGATGGGAATTAGTTTGTTTGGTAATATTTTTGGATTTTAATATTTATTTTAGAATTAGTCGCTTTGATCAATAGGACTGGTTTACTAGATTTGTATCAGTTTGATAATGTAGTAAATTCATTTAAATGTCTTATTAAGAAATGTCTGTATTATTGCGGAAGTGAAAAGTAATTAAATTGCTATTTTATGGAATGGAAATGAATAAACACAGAAGCTGGGTTGCGTTCGGTATTTTTTTACCAATTTTATTTTGAAAATGTTCCATTTTGAAATCTTCTAGGTATTCAATTTTGATTTCATTTTAAAAGGTAGGTAGGTGCGGTAAAGAATGTGATGAAATAAAAACAATGTCAATAAATGAATAAATAATTAAGTAAGAATAAATAAATTGTTATCAATGAATTGATCCGCCCACTATCAAAGTGCAAAGGAGCCAAAAGGTACTTGTTTACTATATTTTAGTATGCTTAACTGTACCTATAGTACCTATTCGTTAGTGTTCACAAAATAAGGGTTCCGTTTTTTGCCATTTGGCTACGGAACCCTAAAAAACCTTAAAGAAATATTTAAATTAGTTATTTACTTCAGACAAACGCGTTGAAAAAATTAGATTCGAAAAAAAAAATATTCTGATGAATTTAGAACCTCCTCTTTTTTTGGAAGTCGGTAAATAAAACTAAATTATACCTACTTCAATGTTTCTATTAATCAATATAAAATCAGAAAGTTCTCCTAATAAGTATTTCATCAGTTCCCTGTCACTGACACTATAATGTAATAGGTAGTTGTTAATTTTTTACTTGGATGGCTATGTATGCCGTAGGGACTATGAATTATATCACACATGTAGGTTAATATAGATTTTTTAGGAAAAAAAATAAACCTAACAGAGTTTTAAAGAGGCAACCCAGGCAACTGTATCCGTACACGATAACAAACATCCAGTTCTATTTACATGTAAATACTTTGAAAAAGTAATTTGCGCTGAGAATCGCGCCCGCCCTCGAGATTGCGAAAAGGCACATTAAGCTTCCCAGGTGATGCATGGTTACTGTTATAGTCGAATATAATTTTCTGAGGCAAACCTCCCCCTTAATCCCCGCGAAGAGCCTTCGGAATTATTCCTAAATATATTTACTGTTTCGTGAATAAATAAAATTATGGACGGTAACTGGGTATAACTAAGGCGGTAAAGTTGCCTCTGACTTGTTTATTATTATGCCTATATTAAGTTGTTTATCTTTTTAATGGCCGTCGAGAGTTATATGGGTCGATTCGATTTATGTCATGTAGGATAAGACTCTGGTATAAAGAGGAATGTTGGGACCCGACGACGATACGGCGAAGAGATTGGATTTTTAAATTTAGATGTGATGTTCTCTTTGTGAGTTCTTTTGTTTTGTTTAGAGATAGAGAGGTTAATATTTGATTTTGTTGATGGATATATAAGTCCGAGATGCACATAACAGTTAGTAATGCAACTAGCATGCGGTCTTAGAACAAAACGTCTCTAAATGAAGATGTTTTCTAGGCAATTTCATGGAAAAGAACAGAACTATGATACTTTTTACCTGGTGGTGATCAGGTAAGGCAAAGGTGCACAAATATTGAATGAATTTTAGTGAGAATTAGTTAGGGCAAGAATCCGAGAACAATAACAATGTAAAGTATAGGTATTACTAGGTGCTTTTGGGTTTCCTTAGCATGAAGATAATTTAAAAAATGTATTACCTAAAGCCAAAGCACAGTTTAGGCACCTCGACGCTTCTAACAAAGGTGCTGATATAGTAATTAAAAAAATACCAAATAACTTACTAATAATAAATAGCACACTAAACTTTTAAACACTTATACATTCTACCGGTTTAACAGTAGTGTATCACTACAAAACTTCACAACAACTAAAGATTCAACAACTAAAACTCTACCTGACCAAAACATGAAAGCAAAGGGTTCAAATAAAACTGTACCTACATTTTTTGCGCAACGGTCAACTAAAAAAGAGCTTGAAAGAAAAATATTTCATAAATCTCAAAGGAAATTGCGCAATAAATTGTCCAACTCCGCACAATGGACAAAGGGGTAACAGTTCCAGTACTCGAACCCTTTTATTAGCTTTGGAAAGAAAAACAACCCTTTCATTGTGAGAGAACTTTTGTTTCCAAAAATCTCCGTTATTTTTACTCAATTGTAGAGAAATTCCTTTGAAAATGGTTCAGCGGGGCTTCGTTTTGTCAATTGCATTGTTTCTATTAAAGAAACAAGTATTTTTTACGGTTTTTTGCGAAGATAATTATTTGTGACGGTTATCATTTTGTCCAATTTGCACAGGTAGGTTTAGAAATTGCACAATTTTTAAAACATTGCGGTGTCATTTGTAAGGACTTTAATGTGTTTCTTTACGCTAATCTTTCTTTAGAGGAATAATACATTGCTTTCTTTTATTAGAGAAAGCAATTTACCTTGGGTGGTGTCTTTTATTGCACCTCCAAGAGAAATATGCAATGTTCTTAACTGTATTTTACGACCAAACTATTTTTATTTTTTTGTAATGTCATTTGTGGATTGATTTTGGCGGCCGCAAACCGAAAAATGAGTTTAATTTCAGTAATTTCATTGTAGAAATTACTGAAATTAAACTCATTTTTCGGTTTTAAATGCTTTTTCATGACTGTCTGTTTTATGGATCAACACACAGGCTTAACTGCTAATAGTAGAGACCTGAAATTTGGACAGTTCAGACTTTATAATGTAGGCATCCGGTAAGATTTTTTATAATTCCCACGGGATCGGGACTTATGCGGGTGAAACCCTACAACACAGCTAGCGAAACAAAACAAAAAATTGTAGGAATAGATACTTACTAAAAGGACACTGGAGTCAATATTAAGTACAGTCAAAATAATAGACGAAACATCATAATCATCATAATGACGATTACTGATTTATACTAGCTTATAGTAGGATAGCTCGAAAATGGCATCACCATGATTATGTTGATAACGAAAATCAAGCGCAATCCTAATGCCTCCTAATATTCCCAACCGGAAAACCGAAACCGACTCAAAAACGTCGAAAAGAAATCAGCTAATGGGTAATACCAACCCCATTCAATATAACATCTACATTGATAACTCGGAAGCAGTAATAAAGCCGGTGCAACGACCTCATTGCAGACCCTTCAAGGTCGTGCTAGTAAAATGTTTATGGTCTATAAAAGAACCGTTTGAGCTGCGTCTGTGTGTCAAGGACTCCAGACGAATTTTATTGACCATTTCGTGACATGACGAGACATTTTACAGCCGTTTAAACGCCACCCTTTTGTTTTCATTGACAGATGTTTGGTTAAGGCAAGCCGGAGTGACATGTAAGTATTAAGTATTACTATTAACACACGTGGTTAGTCGGTGCTTTTTATCGGGTTTATGAGTTGTTTTAATTTGCTGTTTAATGATTATAAGTTCATAATTTTGTCACGTTTAAGTTGTCGTTAAATTATATTGTTTAGAATAATGGTTTTGGGTTTTTTTTTTCGTTTTTAGGTTGTTTGGTTGGTAAGGCTTGTAGCGTAGATTGTGTTCATCGACTAGCAACGTAAGTCGTATCGCAAAACATGCCCATTTTTGTTTCGATACGCAGGCCGGTGCAGTCACCAAGGAAAATCATACCGCTGTCGTTAATTAAGTATTAAATGAAATAATAATCATAAAACTTACTCCATCCGCGGTTTTGTCTTCAAATACTTTGGTGCCGCAATGTGGGAATTCGGGATAAAGTAACCTATTTGCTGCATTTAACATCGCAAGTTGCATCGAAATGAATTAATAAAAAGTAACAAACATACATGGAAACTTTCAAGTTTATTATTTTTGTATATATGTAAAAGTATATTAGGCAAAATATCCAGGCCCTATTTACCTAATTTAACAACGTCGGGTAGATACACCCTTTTCAACACATAAAGGACTGAATACACAGGAATGGCTGTAACTTGGTATGTAATGCTGAAGACCTGAATTAACACATAGACTACCGGTAGATATTAGGTACATGAGATTATTTCAGGACCAAGACTTACACGGGTAAAGCTACGGGGCGCAACTAGGTAGGTAGGTACCTAAATCAATTTGTAAAACGTTTTAGAAAAGCCAATATTTTTCACCTTAGCCATTCCATAAATTGTTAAAAACTTTTATGTAACAACTTTCTTATAAAAAATGCATCAAGAGACGGAGGGGAGGGTCTTGGAATTAAATATTCCATAAAATCTGAACAGTTTGAAAGTAAAGTAATATCGGATACGCAAGTGGCTAATGACGATTTGATGCCGACGAAATGGCGTACTCGTAAAAAATCACTAGAAATGATCCCATTTTGATTAAAAAATCACAAGGACCCACCCTAAAACGAATACAAAAGGAAACTTCCGAATGATTTAAAAGTTTTAATAACGAAATTCTAGTGAAATGACATTATACTTTCAAATTAGGAGTGAAAATTTAATTTAAAGGAGAGACAACTCGCTCGGGGGCGAATGAGATTCAGCATCGTAAAAATGTACAAGCACTTCTTTCACTGAGTTTCTTTTCAGCCTAAAGAATTTATGCCATTTAAATCTCTAAGGAAAATTAGAAAGGGCCCTGTATTTATTAAACTGGATGGTTCTCACTCGTTATAGGAATTTTAATCGACGAAGTTTTCCTTATGAATGCGGTTTTCAGTATGACTTTCAAGTTATCTTTTATTAGTTTTCGGTTCTTAATTTTAGGGTTGAAGAACGTTTGAGAATGAAACGTTATAACCACAGTTTTTACAATTACTTTTAATATAGGTTATAATAATCGTTTTAAAAATCGTTAATTAAGTACCTTCTTTTTAAGCATTTTAATTAGGATTTGTAGGTTCGTATTTAATTGGTATCTAATTATTTTATGAATTACAAACAAAAATAAAGAAGTACCTAAATGGTATCACCCGCATTATGTCCAGATCCCGCCAGTTTTATCTTAGTGAATCCCAACACACTAAAAAGACCACACTCTCGAAATTGCATGTCTCTATAGGACCAGCAGCTCGGGCTCAGCGCTCTCTTGATATATAAGTCAGTCAAGACTATATTTTTAACTTTATGTGTGTAGAAGATAGAAGTGTTCACATTGCACAATTTTATCAACATCACGACATTATTAAAAAGTAGTGAGCCACAGCAAAATAAATGATTAGGTAAAATAAGCAACTCACCAAAACTAACACACCCCCTTACTTATAAACAATGATTAAAGCTGCATAAACTATGTTTAGTTTGCCTTTTACTTTCACAGGGCGTTTCAAAGTTGATAGACAGAGACAAACATTACATAACTGTTAATCATCGTTTATAAGATAAGTAAGGGAGTAAATTTTTAACAAACTCAGTTAGATACTACTTTTTAAATGTATTTCGTAATTTTTCCTCCCAACCTTAGCGCAATGTGCATAGCAACCTTAACTGCGATTATAATTTTGCGTTTAAAACTCCCGCACAAAATTCAGTCGGTTTCAAAGCATTTTCGTGTATCGCTAATTAAAATACGCTGTCGCAACCGTTAACAGCACGGTGCGGTCTCTTTATACAGGCAAATAATTATTTTGTACCTTATGAAACATTAATTTTTATGATGTTTTTTTTTTAATAATAGAGATGCTTGGATAAAGATACCTGGTTGCGTTAGTTGCATGCACAATAAGATATTTTCATTTATTGTTTCGTTAATTGTATAGAATAATTTTAGATCTCAGTGCCGGACGAATAACCAGCTGCTACGCAGAAGGTCGTGTTTTCTATTCTCTCGCATTTCATAATAAAAATATTATTGTTGCTTTTCATAAATAGTAATTATTTATTTTTTTAATAGGTATCGCTTTCACGCCTATTCCGCTGGACCGATATTGATGAAGTTTGGTATAGAAATTGATAAGACCTTGTAGAAGGACATAATTTATCAATAAGTTAAAAAAAACAATACCTATCTAATAGTAGGTACTTTGCTCATAATTAAAAAAAAAACAAATGCTTCATTATTTTGTCACTGAAATTGCTTATTAATTTTTACACCCATTGAATGCTTTAAGAATACTTAACTCAATGATATTTCTATAATCTCACCAAAGCTTTACATTTAAAACGCCTACGCCTGTTTTCTAAACGCAATATCATCGTAATCGAATCGCGCTTTATCAATATTCGACCTGTAGAATCAAATTATCCTTAAACACAGTTTAATTTACTGATCGTTACGGTGAAGATGGTCTTCTCTTTATGTGATATTAACAACCGTTTAGCCATAAACTTGACACAAGTTTAATCGTAAAGATAATCGAATACTGCACCCGTTACTGATTTTGGTTATACTCGTACTTGGTAGACTTGGTTTTGATCTTAAATTAAGTTTTGAATTGGTGAACACTATGTTTGGCAGTGGACGGATAAAGGCTGAAATGATTGCTGGACATCATCTTTTTACCTTTGGAGTTACGGAACCCTAACAATAAATGTATATTTATGGTATACGAAACTTACTCCGTCTCCGTACGAAACCGCGGGACGCAGCTAGTCTAGAAAAACATAATAAATTTAAACAAACACACCTAGAAGTAATTTTATAGTTACCCACCAACTATTTTAGTTACGAGTATTTCTTGCCAGGTTTTAAATTTAATTTATAATATTAACACTAGTGATGGGCCGACAAGTCGGGAAAGTCGGCAGTTTTACCGACTAGTCGATAGGCGCCGACTAGTCGACAAACTGTGCCGACTAGTCGTCATCTAACAATTATGCAATAAAACTAATATTTATCGAATTAGTAGTAGTACAGTTTATAGAAGATGGGTAGTAAGAAAAACATTAACAAAGATCTTATAATCAGGATGGACCATAAATGTCTTGACAATACTCTCTAGCTCTACTCTTTTTTTAAACAATTTAACTATTTTTGGAAAATTTAATGACTACTGACCCGAATATCTCCGAATTTTAATAACTTGCATTGCCGACTAGTCGGCCGATTAGTCGGCAATTTGAAAACCGACTAGTCGGCTAGTCTGCTAGTCGGCACAAACCATGGTCGGCCCATCTCTAATTAACACGTAACCTAACGTCAAACCTTAAGCTTGTTTATAGCATTTATTTTTAATAATTCATAAATTAATGTCAATACAAATCCATCGTAACTCACGGATTATTTTTCAAAGATTATTTTAAATGTTTCTATGGTATTCCGTGTTTATAAATCTAAACAAATAAATATTGAGTACAAACCGACATACCTACACGTACTTTTTGTGGTTTTTCTTTCCACATTTAATAAAAATATTAAAATACCTTTGTACATCTTTTTTTAGTACAAATAAAATTCAAAGTCCTCACTACTTGACTGACTGAATTATTATATTAACTATATCAACGCACAGTCTAAACCACTGGTCCTAGAGACGTGAAATTTGGAAGGCGTGTTTTTTGTTTTATGTAGGTGTCCACTAAGAAAAGGTTTTGGAAAATCCCACGAAATCGAGACTTACAGGGGTGAAACTGCGGATCACTCACCATCAGATATAATGGTGGTCAGACGATATGATTTTTTATACTAAATACTCTCCGAAATTGCACAGAGCCACTTTAATAGGCTCAAAGCATCAAAGTATGCAACTAACCAACAACATTACAAATTTTACAGCATGTAGGTACATTTTTTTTTCTAAAACTCGAATGTGTTCGCTTCCTTAGGCCAGCAAGTTGCGGCTGAACGCGGCCACCAAGTGATATTATTCCTTTGGCACTACTAAATGGTCATGTGTTGCTTATGACTAAATCTATACATGAGTTTGCGGTTGCATTACCGCAGTGGCTGTTAACAACTGTCTTTTTTCTGATGTCGTCTCTACCTACTGTTAAGGTTGAGATCAATGAACCACAATATTATGCACGAGCTGCATCCCGCGGTTTCACCCGCGTAAGTCCCGATCCCGTGGGAATATCGGGATCAAAAGTAGCCTATTTTTGAATCGGTCTTTAAATACAAATCTTTCCTCTTTATAATATTAGTATAGATATAGATTATCAGCGGTTATACGTACATACATTAATATGACATAGAGCTCGTTGATATTTTAATCACAGCACCTTGGTAATCGAATAGAGACAGGCAGCATACAAATAACTCCTAATTTTGTTTAGTTTACTCATAATCACACGTCGAAAGTTTCAAATTGAGACACGGCAAGGCCTAAAACAGTTAACTATTTCCCCTGACCAACTCATACAAGAAACTACCCTGAGTGAGTGGTATTCCAGATAAGAAGCCAGGGGTCAGGCCGCGAACAGTTTCGGAGATAAGTTTCGATTTAATACGTTAAAAGGTGCCCTCTAATGGGGTCATTCCCATTCGTTATGGGTCGACTGTACGATGGTACACCGAAGTATTTATCTAATCCGTATGTGGGTGAAGTAATTTTGATAGTAGGGTCCGGCGGGTCTTTTTTAAAAATAGTTTCAGGTTGGTCGCCTTAATAGAAAATATAATAATTTTTGGTAAGGGTTGATTTATCTTCTAGGGTTCCGTTCCCAAAGGGTAAAAACGAGACCCTTTGACTCCACTCTGTCCGTCTGTATGTCTGTCTGTTTTCCATTTAACTAGAGTAAAATAAATTGGTGTCCAATCAGCTTAGCTAAATATGAACAAAACTGTATTACAGAGTCAAGTTTTGATTTTTTTCCGATCGTCTTTTATTAAAGTTTCAATGGTCTTTTGTTTTCATTTCGATCGTCTTTTGTTTTCATTTCGATCGTCTTTTGTTTTGTTTCGATCGTCTTTTGCCTCTATTTCGATCATCTTATGTTTTTGTGGTTGTAACACGGGGGAATAATTACCCGTGGTACACGCCCTGGGGATTCCCCCCAAAATAAGTTCCCTATTAAAGTCAAACTAAGGCAAAACACCATTTTTTGCCAAAAGAAAGATTACAAGTATTTGGCATTTTGCTCGCAATTTTGAATTGGACTTTTTATATATTATTTCTAAGAATGGAAATGAATTGTTTCATTTTTGTGCCACTAAGGGTTTAGAAAATCCCTTAGCTGGCCAAAATCCTTTTAAAACTTTAACGCCGTAACTTGTTATAAACGATGACTAAAGTTTATGTACCCAACTGTCTGTTGACTTTGAAACTTCATGTCACAGTAAAAGACAATCGTTACATAAACTTAGTCATCGTTTATAAGTGAGGGGGTATTACCATTATGTGTATTTCGATCAAAATTTAACTATTCTTTTAATTATATTGAATTATTTGAATTTATAAGTATTACAAAAAAAGGCTCAAAAAGAAACTAACCAAACCATAACAGATAGCAGCGCCACATAACTGAAAAGGTTCAACTTTAATCGTTTCAAATACTTAAAAGCCTCCGCCACTACTTAGTTCGAGGCGAAACAGATAGATGGAACTAGCAGTATGAAAATGTGGTGTTGGGAGTATTATCATAAAATAACTACTGATTTTTCTAAAACTGTATTTTTTCTAATAATTAACTCTATGTTTCATTGACTGTGACAAATACTATTTTGTATCTCTGTCCTGATTCTAGAGTTCTTAACTTGGGTGACACTGAAGATCGATATTAAGTTCCTAAATGCTCAGGTAAACGTCGTACTTAGGATTTATCTAAAACCTACCTTGGTATTTTATTTCATTTTTAGTTAGGCTGTATTAAGATAAAGTAGGAGCATAAAAGACGTAGAGTTAAAATGCCTAAGTGTGCACCGTGTATTAGGTAACTGCAAGAAATTTTCTTTTGGCAAAAGGAAATTAGGAATATATCAAGTTTGAAGTGTTTTTACATTACTATTCTATGTTTTTCCATCTAAATACTTAATTAATCGATAAGTGAGCGTTTTAGCACTAACCCCCTTACTTATAAACAGCTGCATAAACTATGTATCGATTGTCTTTTACTGTGACATGGAGTTTCAAAACAACATACAATGACGAACGTTACATAATCTTAGTCATCGTTTATAACTAAGAAGATATCTCATCAGACGGTAGATAGCGATGATGCAGTCTAATTTGTTAGGAATCATTACGATTTCACACGCTATTTAATTATACATACATTTTCAAGAACTATCAAATCATCTATCTAATAATAATTTGATCATAACAAGCACTTAAAGAATGCATCGCCGCCGCCGCCCCTATGCACCCAGCCAGTAAACGGCTAACCAATTCACATCATTGCTAAATTGCTACAAAACATAAATCCTTCTCTTTAATTTAATCAACACTCACGTTCTTCATTTATTTATTTATAACATAACCACTTTTGCAAGACCCCTGCGTTTCTATTTAACCAACCCTCAAAATGAAGGAAGTACAAAGAAAATGCGACGCGGTGTATGTCATTCTACGCTGGTTAGTAGGTTGTCCATAATTTAAAATTATGTGGGAGCCCACGCTTTTGTAACGAACGCACTTAACAAGAGTGAAAATTGAATTAGATCAAGATAAGGGCTTAAAAAAGGATGTGGTTTGTTTGTGGTGAAATTGATCTTTAAATTATAAATTAACGTTACCATAAGCGGACTATAGATAACACTAAAACAAAGGTATATAATATAAATTTATTCTTAAGTGGAGAAGAGAACATGCAACCATATTAAGTTTCTACCTACTTACTCAAAAATTATCAAGTGCCTCGCGTTGCTGCTAATTAGGTAATTAAGTTACAAGAAACTGATAAGCGCATTTTAATTTAAAAAATAAATTAAACAATTCTAAATAAAAGTATCACGAATAATATGAAACTAGGTAAAATGATTACCATATTTTTATAGAAATAATGTTATTCAAATTCAAATATCGGACAAGATGGCGTCAGCGTCACGCAATAGAACAAACTAGGGTGTCTCCCCTACCGGATGCATGGCACGTCCCGTCTTAGGAAGTGTAGGGAATTATTTATCGCCCGTCATCATTTATTTATTTTATTTCCCAATTCTGATGACATGTTAATGTTGTGCGGGATTGTTCAACCGAGTACGCTGGCTGACATGCTTGAAATAAAATTAACTTATTTGTTTTGTTTATTCCTAGTCTGGTGTAGAATAAATAAGTAGTAAGAAATTCATATTTTTGTGTATCATACTTTTGCTTACATTATCTATGAATACTTATTTTAACTGATAGCAGACAAGGAATGTTTTTTTCCACTAACTAACGAAGTAAAAAAATAAAACTTGGAGCAAAAAATAGAGACGAAAATAACAAATCACATACATTTTTATTAAGTGGTTATTTTATTATAATGATAACAGTAACAATGCTCAAGATTCTAACTTCACACATTAGTATAATTAAATGTCTTAATAATGTGTGATATACACAAGATAATAACAAAATAGAGGAAGGAATGTAAATAAAACTGCTTCGGAGGCTTCTAAATTAATAATAAATTCAAACATCATGACTATAAATCATGAAAATTTGCACAAAATTGCAATAACCGTTAGATAATGGACTCATATCTTTTACATTTTTAATGCAGAGTTTTCATTTGTAAAATAAAAAGCGATGCAGTCATTTTGTGTTTTTAAACTTAGTTTACAACCTTAGCAACATTTTAGCGCATTTCTTATTGTTAGTAATAAACAGGGTTGTACCAAGTAATGTAGCAAGATTTCATTTGATAGCAGGTTCTAAAAACCAAACAATTTCAGAAGAATAGATGTAGATGGAGCGGAGCCGAAAGATCAATTGAGGCGAAAAATAAAATGGCTGCTGTGACGTATCAGATGTGATTATAAAATATTAAAATTCAAAATAAAGAAATAATTATTCACGCTTCAGTTTCCCATTTCAGAGTACCTAAATAAAGCAACTTAAAACCAACAAAGGAACATTGAGAACGTCAGATAATGAGCGTGGCTAGCGAGAAGGAACGTAATGCTTGCTCCGGAGAGGTTGCGATATTTCCGCGCCATTTCACACTTTGTTGTTACCCTACACTGTGTCAGGCACACGCAGGGGAACGGAGTGAGAGATGGCTTTCTACTTTCTTTTGAAATATGAAATAATAGAAAAATAGCGACCCATATAATACCTATATCTAACATAAGTATCCATATAGACTTATCTGCACACTTATGAGATTTGTACTGCAATAATTTGTATCAAAACTATTTTGTTAGAGCATTCTTGAAAATGCATAATATGAAAAAAATATTGGGGTTTTGTTATTAACATAGCTGCTTAAAAACAAAAATATAGTTCATAGACATTTTTCGGTTTTAATCGCTAGGTGTTTATTACATTTAGCATTGTTTCAACGCTCAACGTTTCGAGACCTTTACAGTTTACAGGTCCTTTCTTGAGGTTTGACCGAAGGGACCTGTAAAGGTCTCGAAGCATTGAGCGTTAAAACAATGCTAAAAGTAATAAACACCACCCGATTAAAACCGAAAAATATCTTTAATTTTATTAAATAGGTTACTAAACATTATGTCCCTTTTATATTAAGTCATGAAAGATAATAAAAAAGAACTCATTTGATCACTTTAAAAATGTTTATCAGAAAAGCAAAATTCGTCTACGCATATAAAATAAGCTAAAGGGAAGGTCACATTATGAATATTTTATTTCTAACGTTATGTGGGGTCACTTACAGCTCGTTGATATTCAATATGTATCTGGAATGAGTTAAACAGGTCGATGGTAATCTAAAAAACCGTTTGCCTTTTGGATTTGATAAAAGTATATTTTGATTGAACTGATACTAAACTTATCTCGGTACTGAAATAATTTAAAAATGGGATATTGACTTATGTTCTGCACCCGTATTATCTATCTAGTCCTTAACTTAGTTTCATAGACACTATATAGGTACACACATTGTTGCATCAAGAAAATGACTGGTGGAAACTTTGTTATGCAGTAAAGAAGTAATATACATATTGAAAATATCTAATTAAAAAGTCAATTTTACAAGCACTATGACTATGCAGCACATTGCTTCAAGATAATCACTGCTAAATACCACGTTAAGCAGTCAAACAGCAATGTAGGTACTTACTGAAAGGTGCCTATCATGCTAGTTATCAACTTGATAGATAATACAAATGCTGTTAAAAATATGTCATGAAAAATGTTATTGATGTTAATATTTTTAGTTTAAACTAGGTAAAAACGCAAACAAACAGTTCACAAGTAAAACATTACCTATATAAATTGTTAGTGTTATTTTCTTATTATTTCCCGAGGGTCGAGATTTTAACGTTGTTTCAAATTGGTTTTTAGTTTCTGGTTTGTCACAAAGCAAGCGTAACTTAATTTCGTACACAATTTCAGAATTTTTAAAGTTCATTAAAATTTCCATTTAAAAAATTATACGGATGATAAGCGGATATAGCATTAATGAAAATTCATGAAACACTGATGACTTTTGCACGTGTACTCATTTCAACCACCAACTATTAATGATTGTTCCAAATCTATTGTATTTTATTGTGAATAATTTTATTATATGGCTTATTAGTGTCATTTGTTTTGCTAATATAAATTAATGCTTATTCGTATTAAAATAATTTTATGAATACTCTTTTTAGCTGAATAATAGATACATAACATAACATAAACTATTTCGAACACAAATAACTTTATTAGCCACAATAAATTTAGATCTATTTGCAGAAGTTATGGTCAATGAAGACTTACCTACTGCGACGACCCGAAATTAAAAAAAGAGGTTAAGTTCCCGGGCTCCCAAAGGGACGAAACCGGGAACATCGGTCGAATAAGAAGAAGAAGAAGGATAAATAAATATAGAAATACAGTTGGAATTAACAGAGGGTTTTTACCATTTACGTTTGTGTAAGGTTCTTCCCAATTGCTGAGCAATAAGATACAAATTAAAATTGGATGTTTCCATCTTGTAGCAAAGGATGTGCGGCAGGCAAGTAATATTGGTTTTGAACACAAATACAGCCGGGTTCACTGTGGAAAAATATACAAAGGTATACTTAAGTGTATTTTTCTACAGTGCCTACCTAGGTATTCCTGTTTTACAATACCTACTAAGAATACCCAATTTATACTTACCTACATAGTTTTCCCGTCTTGCTTATTAACTTATTTATTTATATTTTAGTATTTCCGGCGTATAATCCAAAAAACTAACATAAATTACAAATATTAAAACCATTTATCTTACATTTTAGAATTACTGTCAAAAACGGTTTGATAATATGTTCCTAATGTTTAATAATATCGGCATTTATCACAACGAAAGTGATCTTTTTATGGAAATGAACGTGAAATTAACTTAATTTTCAAATGAATATTAAAACACGTCGTAACGAGTTGTTTTCCTTTTAAGTAGACACACCTACGTAATTTAAGCTATTGAGTTCTAAATCTAAAATAACGGAACACACAGAATTGTATTCAAATTTTAAAAACGAACAATTTACGTAATAGAATAATAGGTAGGTAAGGCCTACTTTTATGACAAATGAAAAAATCCATCTGAAATTAGAAGTCGTGGTCACAGTACAGTCGGCGAGCAAATTCCACGTAATTTATCGCAAACGATATCTCTTGCTGTAAAAATGTCAACGTTCGCTGGCCGACTATCGGAGCTCTATCGCTTACTAGGCGAACCCATGCGGCTGTGGGCTTGAAATATGACTGGTCAATGATTGGGGTTCGTACCTATTGACAGCCAAAGACTGATGGTCGCTATGAACTAGATCTTTGATTGAATTTTGTAGGCGAATCGATGTAGGTATACGGGGAATGAATTCTTATTAAAGCGCTGCGTAAGCTGATATATTTTTTTCTTTGAACACGACTATTTTGATACGGTTTTCACTTAGGTATGGTTTTTGAATTTTAGACCATGAAAAAAAAAATGTCAAATAAAAAGAACGAAAACGTCAGATTATAGTCTGAAAATGAAAAACGTTCCTTAGCTTTTTTTTTCGGAAGTAGACCGCGAAAGCCATGGTGAGTAGTTTCTTAAAACAAATATAAGATACTATAAAATGAATACCCTCCAAAGACTAGAAGAAAAGGATTAACTACCTAGGTTTACCTAATACCTACCTTAGTACCTACTTGTTAATTAAAACTATTTATTTCCCTGAACATTACAATCCAATTATAACAAATTTATTATACCTAACTAAGTATTAAAGGTTTCTCACCCAATTAAAAACTTATAAATGAATAAATCGAATTAATGAAATGAAATTAAACAATTATAAAAAAAAACAACCGGGGAGCCAATTACAGGCGTAGATTTATCTCTGTTCGCTGATCAAATAATTAAAAATATGCCATTCGGTAGATGGCGCGGGGATCGTAAATCGAAAACATACGCAGTTCAATTTGTGGAATGGAATGTTCCGAACGAATATACGCACACTGTGGATTTAAGAGGACAGTCTCCATTCTCTTTCTCCATACAAACGTAGTCGACTGTTTCCTCCCAAGACATTAGAGCAAATATGTTTATGCCATAAAACCTATATCTGTCATGACTATGCCCCTACCTTTTGATTTTTTTCATTTTCTATTTAATTTAATTTTATTACTATTTTAATTAGAAAATGAAAAAAATCAAAAGGTATAGTCATGAATGACTGATATAGGTTTCATGGCATAAACATATTTGCTCTAATGTCTTTATCCAGGGAGGAAACAGTCGACCACGTTTGTGTGGAGAAAAAGTATGGAGACTGTCCTCTTAAAACACCTTGATTAATAAATCGTGTACGCGACTGTACATTTTTTATACAAAAAGTTAAAACTGGACGCGATACAGCGAGTTATTTATCAAACAATACAATGGCAAAAATTAATTCAGTTTACTTTTATCGTAGTGAAAAGGGAATCTCTATACCTAGTTGCAATATAAATATAGATTTTTCTTCTGTTTTTCCAATGTTGGATAGAAACTTTAAGCTCATTTTTCGGTTTTAATCGCGTGGTGTCAACGAAGTGGTGTTTATTTTAATTTTAGTATTTTTTCAATGCTCAACGTTTCGAGACCTTTACCGGTCTCTTCTTCAGGATTGAATTATAAAACCTGTACAGAACTGTAAAATGAAAAATGAGTTTTATTGAATTTGATTACTAATTTTATAGATTTTTCTTCTGTTTTCGCGATGTTGTATTGAAAATTATCCAGGTGTCGAAACGTTGAGCGTTGAAACAATGCTAAAAGTAATAAACACGCGATGAAAACCGAAATATAACTTTAGTAACTAATTTTATGTTAGTAGGTACCTACATAGTCAGGATAGTTAGTTAGTATTCACTAAACAACCAAATGATAGGTATAATCAAAGACTTGAATTTATGTGGAGAAATAAATAATACAGTAATTATTGTGACACACAAAAGGGTCAAGTTATCGGAATCTTTTACAAATACCTATTTTCACTCGTTATTTACAATTAACGATTAGATTATTTATTATTTACTTATAACTCATTATTTTTACAATGACAGTAATCTTAATTAAGTAGTAAATATTCTTATTTGCGTCCATTATAAGCAATGGTAATTTAAGTAATTTCTTGAAACTTACTTTTAATTGAATTAAAACAGAAATAAAGTTAAGTAAGTTATAACCTCCAGTAATGAAGTTATACCTAAGTATTTAAGTTATTTTTCAGTCTCTCAACTTTTTGGAAGTCTCGACGAAATACACTTCTAAGTAGGTAGGTCTAGGTACTAAAAATCGTAGATAGGTATCTACGATTTTTGCAATTAAATTTCTTACTTTTTGGTTGTGTGTTGAAGTTAATTTTAAATCCACATTTTTTTTTCAAGATTAAGGTTTTGAAAAAAAGATCAACTCGCTAACGTATAGTAGATATTTTACATGGCGTGGCAAGGCGCCGCCACGGCCTGTATCGCCACGGCAACTTATTTATACCCTCGCCTATAGATGTTTCACATCAAAAATAATTAGAACCAATAGCAACAAATTGTTAAGTTAGTTATTAAGCTAAAGACATTTTTCGGTTTGAATCGCGTGGTGTTTATTACTTTTAGCATTGTTAACGCTAACAACGTTAACTACGCTCAACCTTTCCCTCCCAGGTCCCCTCTTCAGTTTCGATAACTTTCCCTCCCAGGTCCCCTCTTCAGGACTGAATGTCTTTAGGATGTCTTTAATTTCAATACAACATCGCGAAAACAGAAGAAAAAAAGTGGCTGTGACATACGGACGGACAGACAGACAGACAGACATGACGAATCTATAAGGGTTCCGTTTTTTGCCATTTGGCTACGGAACCCTAAAAAGGGTTAGGTAAAATAAACTCAAAGAACACCAAACTAACGTTCCCGTACAACTAAAGTTCAAAAACCCGCGGCCTGGTGATCAAGAAGCCGTACATTACCATCAGAGCTGAGCCATCCATAACACTTGAGATATTGTTCGGACGTTCCCTTTAATTTGCACAACCAGATGGTTTACTGTTTGTACAAGCTGATAACAGCAGAAAGTTTTAATGGTTTCCCAGTAGGGAATAATTTTTTTGAGTACGTTAGTATTTAAATTATCTCCCCGTCAAAAGAAAAAGATGAAAACCAAATAAAATTTCTAGCCGTGGGTTGTGGCTAGAATTGTGGGTCTAGATTAGACCCACAAATCCAATAACAATGTCATAAAATAATAAATTTTAATGTCTTTGCTTGCATGAGCTTATTTTTTTTTAAACTAGTAAATAAACTATCCCTTGTGGTTATTAATCCGTTAGTTTAAAAATATCTTTAAAACTAACAAATAACGCTACATATTGAAAACATTAACAAATGATTTAGCCAGTTTTTACTTTGAAAAAAAAAATAACCTTAACCTTATTTATTATATAACACCCCTTATTTCCGTCGGTGGTTAAAATAAATATGATTATCTGTTTATAATAAAATTAATTAGTACATTTTTCGAAATTTGAGGCTCTGAAGTTACTGAATTTTATGTAAACGTATTGATTCTGATGTAACAAACGAATTGAAAAAACATTGAAATATGGAAACGTATGCGGTTGGAACTACACTATATGTGGATCCGCATAACTCTACTGGGCCAAAAATATATCACTTTTGTGCAACTAGATAAAGCAAATACACTAAGCTCTATAAGTAAAACTGAAAACGTTATGCTACGAAAGTTATTTATTGTCAAAAACTTTTATTCTAAATTTTATATAATTGTAAAAACTTGCCGCATTACCAAAAAATACGTCCAATTTAAAAATTGGAAGACGTTTTAGCCATAAAGAAATTCCGTTATGTTTAAAACTAGCAAAAAGCACACGACGGGAAAGAGTACCGAGAGTATGCGTTATTGTGTTAAAACTGAGGAAAGCTTACAATTTATTTGGGCTTGAGTGACGGTAGTATTGGGTGCCCGAAAAAGAAAGCTGTCTTATGCGTCAACTTAACTAAACATAAGGTATAATTTTATTTTCAACTAGTCTTTAATGTAACCTGTCTATGAAGCAATCCGGTATTAATCATTTGGACGAAAAAGCAATTTGTTTAACAGCCTTAAGCATGATTTATGCTAGACCGGGCCGTGTCCGGGCCGGGGCGGCGACGGGCTACTTTTGTATGAAGACAACTTTTGTTTTGCATGTTGTCCGTGTCGCGCCCGTGCTGTCTTCATACAAAAGTAGCCCGTCCCCGCCCCGGTCCGGACACGGCCCGGTCTAGTATAAATCATGCTTTATTCACAAAAACTCAACTTTTGTCACGTGTTTGCTGACGTTGATTATCTATCATTCATATTCGGGCCACAGTATCAGGAAACGTCAATGCGTATCATTGCGGTAATTATTGCAGTTATGTTGCAATAATTTTAACGCGTTATTGAGTGGCTACACCAACGTGCAACGACCATCATCGCGTCATGTTTGAGCCACAGTAACGAAAATAAAAATTATTTTAAATTTTACTTACTTATATTGGTACTTATCATATACTAATAGACGAAATCCGCCGTGTAGCCCCAGCATAGAATAGGCTTACCCCATCTCTTTCCGTGGGTGTTTTAAAAGGCGGCTAAGGACATTAGGGGGGACTAGCAAAAGTTAAGTTCTTTCCGCGCGGTGGCGGATAAACTGCTTGGTCCCTAGAAGGGTTGGTGTCAGGCATGCGGCCAGCCGTAAAAATATTGCCAAACCTATTAGCAGAAGGTATGGTCGGTCAATGATGACTTACCTACTGCACCAACCCCAAATATTTGGGGTTTAGCGGACACCGGGCTCCCGAGACGGATGCAACCGGGAACATCGCTCGGATGAGAGTCTAACAGACGAAATCCAGGTTTAGAGTTTACTCCTTCCACATTTTTAATCAAATTAAAAACTTTACCGACTTATCCATTAGAGAAGCGTAGAATCTTGTTTGAAAGTTTCAGAAACTTTCAACTGTGATGGACGAACTTTAAGAACTTATGTTGCGTGGGAACTTACGGGACACTCCCCATAAATAACCCCGAAACTTTGTGGACATGAATCTAGTTGGCCGTTAGTTGAGTGCGGTTGTTTAGCACAAGCTCTAGGAATGGGAGATGGCGTTCTGTTTTTGTGTGCCTTATACTTTCTACTAAAGCTTTGTATGTATTTTGACGACCTCTGAGGCGCTATGTATGTATTTACAAAAAAAAGTACTATATGTAGTATATCCGTTATTGTCAAGTACTGTACCTTCGTACCTTAAAAGGTCACTCGATTGTCCTTCTATTTGTCTGTCCGTCTGTCCTAGCAAGTAGAAATTTATAACAGGCACCAAGATCTATAGGCACAATAATGTGTATAAAAATCAACAAGGTACAAAGATGTGGGTTAATTTTGATTTACGTAAAAACTTGTCAAGAATACCATAGTGTACCTATGCCTACCATAATTTTCTACTTTTTATTTAAGTTGTATGTATCTTTTTTGAAATTCGCGCTTAGGGTCGAAGACCTGACAAAATAATGTTTAATAATAATTCTGGAAAATTGAAATAATCACGTCCGTCCGCCATTAGATATCACAATTAAAATAATAATTGAACATTTGTCTCTCTACAGAATTGCCTATTATTATAAATTGAGGTAGTAAACGAGGAAATTTCGTGAAATTGAATATTAAATCTGCCAATTCACGTTCTAATTGACGAAAGGTAATTTTGTGAAAATTGTCATTTTCTGACGTTTTTTTTTCGCCTATTAAACTAGGTAGGTAAAATATATTTAGCCATTTTGATACCTTAGTAGCATTTAAAAATGTAGGTTAATTATCATGATAAGAAGTGTGTATACCTACATAGTTTTTTTATTTCTTCAAGGGCATCTTTTTATAGATATTTGAACCTTAGACCATTAACCAGATGGTGACGAAGCGATCTAACATATAGCACGCGTACCGACCTTGAAGATAGGAATTCCACCTATAACTTCAGTCTGAGCGAGTTATGAGATCAAAAATCACTTTTACGATTAGCTTCCATTTATATTTTTCAAACATTCCTTATATGGGTGACCGATAAATGTGTATGGAAAAACGTTTTATAAAGCTCTTGCGTGCTTTTGCACGTTAAGTAGTTGGTCCCTGTTGTTAGCTATATCTCTCTATACTAATATTATAAAGAGGAAAGATTTGTATTTGTGTGTGTGTGTCTGTATGTTTGTTATGAATAACCTCAGAAACTACTGTGCCGATTTCAAAAATTCTTTCACCATTAGAAAGCTACATTCACCCTGAGTAATATAGGATATTTGATCCCGATACTCCCACGGAATCTGGACTTTGGCGGGTAAAACCGCGGGACGCAGCTAGTCTCTGATAAAAGTCGTCATTAAAAAGCTACATTCACCCTGAGTAACATAGGCCACTTTTGATCCCGATATTCCCACGGGATCTGTAAAATCGCGGGATGCAGCTAGTCTCCGATAAAAGTCGTTAGGTCAAATCTTAACGACTTTTAACAAGAGATCTTACTACGGTGACCTGAAAACTTCACTAGGTGAGCAACAACGCCACACTACAGGAAAAAGAAGACCTTCTGTTAAATCAAAAACATCGGGTACAAGATAATTGTACTTTCGAAAGTACTTACTTACCTACCTGTTAATTTTTTAAATTAACTTCCTTCCAAGCTGGAACTCAGAGATAATTACGAGTGTTTCTTAAAGTTTCGACCGCCAGTAATCAGTCAAAATGTACGTAAACCACCGGCTGGTTTTACTTATTTGCATTTACAAGGGCCGAGTAATTGCGTTGCGCTTCAGGGAGAAGTTTTAATTAAAGTAAGTATCTTAAACTTAGACACACTTAAGTGTCTAATAAGAAAAGTTTGAGAAACCTAAACGGTTAGTCTGAGTCAAGTGCAGTTTGGGAAACTGTTTACTGATTAATTTAACTATGTAATGGTTAGTTAGTTACTTCAATGGAGTAGGTACTTTAATATAATTTTATAGACCAAGTATATTGTGCCTTTATTCTTTTAACCGTCTATCAAAAGGAGATGCAATATTTGACCATGATGTCGTTCTTAACAACATCATGGCGATTAGATAGATGGCGCTTTAACGAGCCTTAAGCGTAAACAATCAGAGGAGAATATAGCATTGGAAGTTTTCACGGCACGCAGCGTGGACTTGCGTAGTCTAGTTGGAACAGACGTTGGGGTACCGACCCAAAGACGCGTGTTCAAGCCTCGCCGCAAGTGAAGATTTTTGAATGCTATTTTTCCTTTAAAATAAATTTTCTAAACATCATGGCGATCATCATATCGGATGGAGAAGGCCTATGTCCAAGATTGGACATGAAAGGGCTGTAATGGATGGATGGACGGTTGATTATATTTATTTTATGCCATTTCGTATTGAAAATTACTTTACATTTTTCTTCTGTTTCTGATTTTTGATGAGACGGTAGTTTCGCTGTAACTTTCTAATACATTAGAATGACGAATCACATCTCAGTCTATCCTGAAGAAGGGACCTGGAAAGGTCTCGAAACGTTGAGCGTTGTAACAATGCTAAAAGTAATAAACAGCACGCGATTCAAACCGATAAATGTCTTTAATTTCGACAATTACTTTACTGATCTTGGACTCAGTCTCATCCGAGCGATGTCCCCGGTAGCATCCTTCTCGGGAGCCCGGGGTCCGCTAAACCCCAAATTGATTTGGGGTGGGCGCAGAAGGTAAGTCATCATTAACCATACCTTCTGCAAATAGATTTGGCAATATTTTTATGGCCGGCCGCCTGCCTGATACCAACCCTACTAGGGACGAAGCAGTTTATCCGCCACCGCGCGGAGAGAACTTAAGCTTTGCTAGTCTCCCTCAGATCCCTTAGTCGCCTTTTACGACACCCACGGGAAGAGACGAGGTAGCCCTGTTCTAGCATAGAATAATGCCGGGGCTACACGGCTTTACTGATCTTGGACTAATGCAAGTAAAACTGCAGGTCGCGGCTAGCTCTAAAAATTTCGATGCTAAATTTGTTTTTGAAAGGAGGAAAAAGTATTCTAAAATAATCCACCTTACTAAACTTTGAAACGTTCAATCTAACAGTAGCTATAATTATCCCAGACACCATTAAAAATGGAGAAATCGATTAATTAATAAATTGGTCAAACAAAAACACTCTCGAATCGACTGTGAAATCAATCATCGAGTAATAGTTTAATCGATCGATAACTGTATAGTATTAATTAAAATCGATTACGGCAACTGTCCGAAAAGTGATTTAAATTGTATGAGAACATACACGCTTGCTCCGGGTTGAGATATAAAATATTGTTTATAAATGAATAATGTGCTTGTTTCGGAAGATATTTGGTATGAAAGTTATAATGTAAGAATAATCTACGAGTTTTACAATTTAAATTATAATGAGATTGGAAAAAAATCTGACACTGGTAAGAAAATTTTGAATGAAATTAATAAATCTTTTTTCTGGGTGTTAAAAAAGCGCGCAAAATGTTTTTATTACCTATACTTCTTTTGACTTAACATTTGTTGTTCTTCTTCTTCACAATTATTAATTATTTATTTATTATTTATTTATTAACTTCAGGGTGGGTATATAAATATTTGGCCGACCGTATTTTAGCTATCTGTTAATGCAATGAAAACCATGCTCTAGTGTTCACTATCGGGACTTAGCCCAACTAGCACTGTAGGTATAAAAAATCAATAAATCGAATCCTAATGAAAGATCTCAAAACTTTGAGCATTGAAACAATACTAAAAGTAATATAAACATCACGCGATTAAAACCGAAAAATGAGTTTAATTTTCAATTCAACATCCCGAAAACAGAAGAAAAATCTAATGTAGGTATTACTCATGATTTGGTTCTTTAACCCTTGTATTTTCATGTAGGTACTCAAGTTATTGCGACCATGCCCTAGTTAAACTCATTAAATTACCTAGTAACACAAGGGAGCTATTCAAAAACATCAAATATCGCCTAAAAAATTACCTTTTAAAAAATATAACCAACCACTTCAACTTTTATATCGTAAATCTGAATGTTTACTTCAGCCACCGGTTAATGACTTTTAATTTCAACTTTTTAATGCCTCGGGGCTCTCGTGGTTAAACCAATTACTGTTATTCAGTTAATTTTATCTTCCTTTATCTCGATTGTTGTAGGTGGAGACCACTTTCATGTAATCAAAAGGTCTTATATTTTCTCTGCATTTATAATATCATATCAGTAATACATCGTTATTTTAATTTGAACCTATTCTATTATTATTTAATTTCTAATTGTACGTGTAACTTCGTAGAGTTTTACTACTAATTTCTAACTATAAACGTTTAATTTAGCGTATTTTATCCGTAAGCAATTTGTCTTAGTTTTGAGCTAGGTGACGCTAGGTGTGATATCTTCTCTCCTCTGAAACTGCGCGACCGATTTTTACCAAATTTTATATGCGTATTCAGTAGGTCTGAGAATCGGCTACTATCTATAATTTATAAGGCAAAACAACGTTTGCCGGGTCAGCTAGTATAAATATAATTTTGATCTTTTGCCTCAAAAATTATGCAATAACACATTGAACATTACAAGTGAACATGTATCTTCTACGTAAATGTGTTATATTCTAGACCACACTATTACATATCATAATTACAGTCAAATTAAAGCAAGTACATCTAATATTAGTAAACGTTACTGACGCAATCAAAAAGGACGATGATCTCTAGTATTTGAACCCAAAACACGATAGACACAGAAACTTACTTTAAAAATAAAACAAGCATTTAAATGTAAAAGTTAAGTGAAGCCAAATTTAAACAAACAAACAATAAACAAAAAGGATATTTACCTACTACACTAACTCATGTATCGGGTACTATATTATCACTACAGTTCCCTGATTCAACGCAACTGTGATGTATGGAGCCTATATTTATGAGGGTCGTAGACACAAATTGAAAATTATTAGTAGACGTACGCACAGTAACGAGAACATTAAATTATATAGCATGTTTATGTTACAGTACACTCTTGGACACAGTGAACCGGTACATGATTATATTACGAAAGAAAATTAGGGTTGGAAACCTTCGCTATCGAAATGAAAGATTAGCCTACCGTTGGAAACATATTTACCTGACGTGACGTGACGCGTCAGTAGCCTGTGTTTCATATACGCTTAGAGACACCTTTGCAGGACGTGTTGTGTCGTGACACAAATATGTCTCTAAGCGTGCAAAATATATAAAACCGATAGCCTACTGACGCTTCACGCCACGTCACGTCAGGTAAATATGTTTCTACCTTTAGGCTAATATTTCATTTTGAAAGCGAAGGTTTTTAACCCTAATTTTCTTTCATACTACTGCTACTATAGCCGTGTATATCTGGATGGCGGGTGTATCTTGTTTCTTATATTTAACTTGGCCATGAAATAGTACATTGCTCCAAATTGTAGGTAATAGGTACATTCGGTACATTGCAAGTACATTCCTCTCATCTATATACCTAACTTTAATATTTTAAGAGATACATCCGCCATCCTGATATACACCTATAGCCTACTGACGCATCATGACAACGTCAGGTAAATATGTTGCCACCTTTAGTTCCTGACGACAAAACCAATTGAAAGCTATCGCGAATATTTTAACAAAATACAAGATACCGTTCCAGGCCTGCCTGGAGTGTCCAGTGTTTAGTGCATAGCCTGGTACACTGATGCCAGATTATTTTTACCTGGTTACCTGTTTCCAGGTTATGTTCAAGCTTAATGATTCGCTTAAGCGTTACCTACCTATACATTGATTGACTGATGCGTTACATCCTACTTAGCGTCGTAAAACCATGCTTTAAGATAGGGCAAAATTGCACAAGAGTCAATCGAAAAGGATGGACGTCTATATAGCTACAACCGAATTGAGGACCTCCTCCTTTTTTAAAGTCCGTTAAGGACTTTAAAAAAGACGTCCGGAAGATATTTCAAAATACCGTTTGTGTTGTTAAATATGAAAGTTTAAAATGTCGCAAAGACGTATGAGAAAAGGTGTTACCTAATTGTTTGGTCCATTTACTGCACTTTATAACTTAATCTGGATTTAATGAAAATCTAAAATAAATTTTTGTTTGTTTCAGATCGTGTCAACCCTAGAAACTCAGAACAACGACTACGGAGTAAGCAATTTGATTTTTTTTAGATCGTTAGAAGATAAAACTTTCCATTAAACATGTTTTAAATAGGCCATTATAACAGGTAGGTACCTTCGTTATTTGATTCCATTCATGTTATGGAATAAATCTAATGTAAGAAAGGGAACAAGTTTTGAAATAAGTAATAATACCTATTTACTTACTACAAATTAATCGCTATTTGAGGAAATTCGTCAATTTAAAACAAAAAACCACCACCATGTTACACTGCCGTCTTACTTTTTTTAGATGAGCGGTTACATCGTGTCCGTCAGGATGAAAAGTCACTATTTTTTTATCGGCGTATTTTACGTTGCATTTATGCTCATGAATTGCTTCCCAATTGCTTCTATTTACTTCCTATTCTCAGAATATTGCTTCCATCGTATTTTAGAAGAAATAAAACATTTTAAGGTGACCGTTCATTCTGATGTCTGTACGGCCGGTCACCTAGGCGTAGTGTCCTTGATAATTAAAATAATTGAAATTCGTGGTGGCCATTAATTGCTTCCCAATTGCTTCTATTTACTTCCTATTCTCAGAATATTGCTTCCATCGTATTTTAGAAGAAACAAAACATTTTAAGGTGACCGTTCATTCTGATGTCTGTACGGCCGGTCACCTAGGCGTAGTGTCCTTAATAATTAAAATAATTGAAATTCGGGGTGGCCATTAATTGCTTCCCAATTGCTTCTATTTACTTCCTATTCTCAGAATATTGCTTCCATCGTATTTTAGAAGAAACAAAACATTTTTAAGGTGACCGTTCATTCTGATGTCTCCACGGCCGGTCACCTAGGCGTAGTGTCCTTGATAATTAAAATAATTGAAATTCGTGGTGGCCATTAATTGCTTCCCAATTGCTTCTATTTACTTCCTATTCTAAGAATATTGCTGCCATGGTATTTTAGAAGAAATAAAACATTTTAAGGTGACCGTTCATTCTGATGTCTCCACGGCCGGTCACCTAGGCGTAGTGTCCTTAATAATTAAAATAATTGAAATTCGTGGTGGCCATTAATTGCTTCCCAATTGCTTCTATTTACTTCCTATTCGAAGAATATTGCTGCCATCGTATTCTAGGAGAAACAAAACATTTTAAGTTGACCGTTCATTCTGATGTCACGAAGCACGGTGGATTATGTGCTAAGAACTGCCTGGTCATAATTATTCATATACATTTTGTTGTTTAAAATAGTGTTATGTATTATGTAAAAAATATATTTATAGTATTCTTTTTATCCGCATTGTAAAGACAACATTAAATCAGATTTTTATCAAAAATAAATAGAATATTGCATTCACAATCTACTTCAGTCACATCTCCTCTTTAAAAGTTTTTGAAATATGTTTTAGCAATAGACGATCGAATTTTATATGCCTCTTTACAGCTGTTGGTGTCACACATTGTTTCATTTAAGAGCAGAAACACCTTCTTTTTTGATTTTCTAGTCTGCTTTTTTCATTTACGACTCGACATAGGTACCCAGACCTCTCCAATTCTCTACCAAACTTGGATGATCTGAGAAAATTAAATCATCTGTATACTCCTACACCTTTTTGTTAACTTTTTCCTTTTGTTCAGCTACAGTTATTGATTCTTTAGTTTCTTTTTTATTTATAATTTTATTGTTTATAATATTTTAGTTACTATTTGCGATTTTTAATATACCTACCAGTCAAAAACTCAAAATGTTTGATACGTAATCTTTGTGACTTAGTTCCGATTTGAAACAGTAGTTTTTTTTTAGGTTTTTGAAATAAGATTCCACATTTGAAGATGTGGGTCTATCTATTTTAGATTTGTATAGATTTTTTTTATCATATTGGACCATAAAGGAAACTGGTTCATCAAACGTGATAAGACATTAATAAACCCTGGAAATTTTCTGTAGAATCTTTAATATTTTTTACAGTAGAATAATATTTAGTAAAAGCTTTTAGTTTTGCTCTCCATACATAGAGCTACAAAAAGTGTAACTAAAAATCATCAAAATTGTAACCGTAACTTTAATCATATGATGGAATATTTTTAAGCTATTGCATAGCTTTTTACGCGGGCCTTGGGCTTTCATTGAACAAATTTCGTAACGAAAAAAATCTAACACCTACCATGTTGCCATGTAGCTCGAGCTACACGGTAACCATGGCAACGTGGTACAAAAAAATATATAATTGCATAAGTAAGTACTATTTTATATTATACCTAATCGGCCGAGCGTCAGCTCGGCTGATTTTTAGAAATAAGCTGAGCTACATCGTAGGCGGATATTTTTAAAATTATGATAATTTTTATTGAAAAAAAATCCTCTTTTTTTTAAGAGGAATTTTTTAAAATAATAATCGGCTGAGTGTTTGCTCGGTCGATTATTTTAAAAAAATTGTTTAGAAATAAGCCGAGCTACTTGGTAGTCGTAATTTTTTAAAATAATAATCGCCCGAGCGCTGAGCGTTAGCTCGGTCGAATATTTAAAAAAAAATTACAAATAAGCCGAGCTACATAATTGTATGCGAAATGGCATCTCGAGAGTCCGGGGCCAAAAAAGAAAAAAAAAGTCGTATGCGATTTTTCAAAAAAATAACAATCGGCCGAGCGTAAGCTCAGTAAATAATAATTGGCCGAGCTTAGCGGCTAATTAATTTAATTAATTAATTAGCTAAATTTTTTTTGCTTAATAAAAATTAGCGATTATTTTTAACACACGTTTTTTTCTGTTTGTTTATGTCTCTTCTATCCAAATATTTATGTTTCATTGTGCGACAAGAGATCGAAAAAAAATCAAGATGAATGGACTATGCAAAGGCCCATACATGGATTTAAGATAACCTTTTCTCGCTAAAACACAAATTAACTGGTATAAAATATGCTTCGGTTAACGAAACTTCTGTTTGATGAATGAATAAAAACTCTATGGTTGGTCGTGCATTTTGTTCACAGAGTGATTTTAACCTCTTTGGCACAACAGTGCCAGAACAGATTATTTTGCAAAAAAAAAAACATAGTGTCACATCACATTTATCCCTAAGGCTTAGTACACACTGCGATAAAACGCCTGCGTTTTACCGTAGGTTTGAAACCGCAAAAAATGCAACATAATTTAGCTTTGTATGTAAGCGTAGGCATTAATGTTTTTTTAGTGATTGATTTTAAAAACGCAATTTCCTACGTTTTTAAAATCAGTCACTGAAACAAATCACTAATGCGTGCGGTTGCAGTAAGCTTTTTTGGTTGCATTTTATTGCGGTTTCAGATCTACGATAAAACGCAGGTGTTTTACTGCAGTGCGTGCTAAGCCTTACTTCCTTACTAATATTATGAATGCAAAAGTAACTCTGTCTGTTTGTCTGTTACGCTTACACGCCTAATCCACATGAGTAAAGAATAGGAATACAGACAAAGCTTTCATACAACAGCGCTGCGAGCGGCCTACCAGTCTAAACATGATCGTCTTGTTTTTTTTTCGATAGTTTTCTTGTTTTTTTGCCACTCTTAGCACCGTTGTATGAAACCTTGTCTCTGGAGTTTTTAACCGTCAGAAAACTCTTACGTAGGCGAAAAGCTAATGAATAGATGCGCGGTCTCGCACACGCACATAAACAACGAGCGACAGCAAGCATGCGGAATAGGAACTTTCGCATATGAATTTAATTCCAGTAGTTCAAAAATACGGCTCAAGCGCCTAAATCACTGTACCGATTTTGATAAATTTTAGTATACAGATAGATAGGACTTTGAAGAAAGACTACTTTTGATCCCTATATCCGATTCGGCGATATTAAAACTTACGAGGGTGAAACCGAGGGGTTTAAAAATAAATAAACTTTTTTTTTATTATTTATTTCGGTCTGAGACCGATATAGCAATTTTGAACAGCCAGGGTCAAGTTTTAGAATATTTCAAGTTTCTTCTTATTATAGTTTTGGCGTCGTACATCTTGTACATCTTGCCAGTATCAAGTATTTTGCATGAAATTAGCCCGATCGGGCCTATAGTTTCAAGTCAGGGGCTATGGTAAAGCGGTGGCACTTTACTATAACCTTCAAGGACCTTCGGCGCGAACGACGGAAAGTCCATGTTTAACACTCAATTTTGTTTTCACTACACTTGTGCACATTCACGGAACTAAATTGAATAAGATTCCACCAAAATTACACAATTTAACCGAGTTTACAACATAGTTTAACGAAAATAAAATTGGAGTACGACATGTTGTCTCCGATTTCCCGCCGAAAGTCCAAGAAGAAACTTGAAATATTCTAAAACTTTACCCTGGCTGTTTTAAATTGGCCATATCGGACACTACGCCTAGGTGACCGGCCGTGAAGACATTAGAATGAACGGTCACCTTAAAAATGTTTTGTTTCTTCTAAAATACGATGGAAGCAATATTCTGAGAATAGGAAGTAAATAGAAGCAATTGGGAAGCAATTAATGGCCACCACGAATTTTAATTATTTTAATTATCAAGGACACTACGCCTAGGTGACCGGCCGTGGAGACATCAGAATGAACGGTCACCTTAAAAATGTTTTGTTTCTTCTAAAATACGATGGAAGCAATATTCTGAGAATAGGAAGTAAATAGAAGCAATTGGGAAGCAATTAATGGCCACCACGAATTTCAATTATTTTAATTATCAAGGACACTACGCCTAGGTGACCGGCCGTGGAGACATCAGAATGAACAGTCACCTTAAAAATGTTTTGTTTCTTCTAAAATACGATGGAAGCAATATTCTGAGAATAGGAAGTAAATAGAAGCAATTGGGAAGCAATTAATGGCCACCACGAATTTCAATTATTTTAATTATCAAGGACACTACGCCTAGGTGACCGGCCGTGGAGACATCAGAATGAACGGTCACCTTAAAAATGTTTTGTTTCTTCTAAAATACGATGGAAGCAATATTCTGAGAATAGGAAGTAAATAGAAGCAATTGGGAAGCAATTAATGGCCACCACGAATTTCAATTATTTTAATTATCAAGGACACTACGCCTAGGTGACCGGCCGTACAGACATCAGAATGAACGGTCACCTTAAAATGTTTTATTTCTTCTAAAATACGACGGAAGCAATATTCTGAGAATAGGAAGTAAATAGAAGCAATTGGGAAGCAATTCATGAGCATAAATGCAACGTAAAATACGCCGATAAAAAAATAGTGACTTTTCATCCTGACGGACACGTTACATCATAGACTATATCATCACTTACCATCAACTGAGATAGTAGTCTAACGCTGTATTCAGGCATGATCCATAATATTGGCGAAAGTTTATCTTTATCGATTCCTCTAGATTAGATGATCGAAATCGTTGTGTAAAAGAAACGTTTTCGTGTATGAAATCATTATCTTTATCAACGTTGAAGAGCAAAAGCCATATTTGGCGTTACTTTGATGTATATTTCGAACCATAATAGAAACCTTATGTTTATCCTAATCAGTAGGTATAGAATCCAAAACGTGATCGCAAAAACGTTTCGAAATTATATGAGATCATCAGTAGGTACATAGGTCTAAAATTTTCAGAATATTTATTTGATGACTAGGTTATATTATGTAAATAGATAGCAAAACAACCTCAGAATAAGAGAACAGTTTTCGAAAAGGTCAACAACATTTCCTAGAAGAAGCCTATGGAAGATTATTAAAAACAAACAAGTTGTAGAATTTTCTCACGTGCTAGCAACGGCTTCAAGGTTATTCGGATAAAAGAGTCAATTCTACTAACGAAGTTAAAATACTAAAGAAGTGGAGTACGACGAAGTACATACCAACTCTAGGCACTTGATTCCATCGGCAGACAGACAGATGAGGTTGCATGTAGTCTGGTGAGGTTGTTTTGGTCTGTATTTCCTGGCGAGTAGGGTAGACTGGGTACGGATGGGCCAATTTTCATTTGACCGACCATAATTCTGAAAATATAAAAGAAGTAAAAGAAGTAACGTTTATATAAAAATATAAACATTCGGCTACATCTGGATACTAAGATTATGTTCCTAAGTCCAACGGTTAGGTCACAGGAGCAAGTTAAAAAAAAAAAGAAAAATGTCACAACCGACCTGACCCCAAGGACAGTTGTGACAGTGCCTGGGGTTGATTGTGACAGATACAAAAATACACTAAAATAACTTCGAAATGGTTTTAATGTAAAATTATCTGCCTTTAATCTAAATTCTCTAATGTTCGCGCCAGTTTCATTGTATTTTCGGATGTACCTTGATAAGGACATTCGATTATCTTGGTTGCAGCACTGCGCAAGGAAGTGCTGCTTTTTACATGTATGTATGAGTCCTGATGCTGGCTTATATTAAGCTATTCGGGCGCTGATAAGTTGTGGCGGAAGCACGTCGTCGTAACGTCGCGAATTTCTTTGTGACTGTCACATATTGTATGGTTATGTCGACGGAATTCGGGATGAGACGGCAACACGCCTTTGCCACGACTAATAAGTGCCTATATAGCCTTAGCCTTGCCTTAATCGGTTTTGGTCGTGCGCTTTCTGAACACCAAAAAACAAAAATAATACGCTTGGCTTAGTCACAACCGCACCCAGCAACAATGGCACAACTATCCCCAAAATGCTCTCTTGTAAAAAAGCAAGCGTCAAAAAAATACAAAACTATTTACGTAGATAGCATAGACTGATATTTAGTTGCTAATTTTTAACTCATAATTAGGTAAAACACTCGTACTTGTACCTGTTTTCATAAAGACACAATCACAAAAATAAGTCGAACAAAAAAACTTAGTTTTGACTACCAAAAATAATATTGTCTCCTACACTCGTCAAAGTTGCATGATGGCTGACGCAATACTGTGACACGTAATCAAATGTTCTTACCGCTCCTTTATTCCCTTGCACCCCCCACGCTATCTCTTATAGTTTCGATAATATAGCGACTGTCACTTTCGTCCTGAGGCACAATCGTACCCAGTCTACCCTACAATTTGGGGATCTTCAAGTCGCGTGTGAATAGGTACCTACTTAGGTCAGCTTGCTTCACCTTAGACTGCATTTACACTTACCTACACTTACCTTTACCGATATAAAATAAAAGAAAAATAAAAAAATGCAGGTGGTTATGACCTTGTAGCGTCACGCCTACTAGACCTTGTACACCATCGTGACGTCGCCAGCTTGTCGGTCTTCTATCGTATCCATTTCGAAGAAAGCTCTCAGGATCTCCAGTACCTATCTTGTTCACCCTGCACATTTTACTATAAAACAACGAAAGTTCTTATAAACTTTTTAGATTCACACGATTTGTTAACATAGTTACATTTTGGCGGGTCTTAATCGCTCTGGTCGCGGAGGGACTTGCAACCAAGACCACTGTAACATGGTTGAAACGTCAAAGTTAAGAAAATAAATAATACGCGATTAAGACCCGGGAAAATGTAACTAACGAAGGTTCTTCCCACACGTCACCCATTCGTGCGTATTTATAAAATTAGGCTTATTTATTTCAAAATTCGATGCTTCCTGCGCCACCACAAGCCTAACTCGAAATATAAGAATACTGCCTTCTTTATATACTGAATCCTGTCGCTTGGCTCGCTTTATGCATATGATTAGCGTACCCCACTAAAGAAGGGGAGGTCGTTGGTTCAAGTAAGTACCGCAGAAAGCATTAGATTTTGGGAGAAAAAAAAATATTTTTACTACAAATTTTCCCATAGCTATGGTAACAAGAATCAGGCCCTTGAACACACGCACTGAGGCGAGGAGATTCAGACCGGTAGTTACAATGACCATTTAGGTCATCACGACCACGAATATTGTACGTGACATGCACTTCAATAGAACATAGCTAAATTTAGACTAGTTTACGCAACCGAACTGGAGCGAAAGAGGCTGTTTGTTGAAACCTTGACAAAACTTGGAAATAAACGAAAAACTACGTAGGTTACATTTTTTATAAATAAATTAATTTAAAGACCAACTATAATATAATAGTAAATTGGAATAAAAGTTTACTTTGTAACTAGGTACCATTAGAAACGGAAAATAAATAGCCTCCTAGCGGTCTGTTAAAACTTAAGCCAGTTTCAAAATCGGTTTAGCCGTTTCTGCCAAAAATTTCGACAAACACACCCCAAAAGCATATACCGTCTTCATAGCCGTCAAGGGTAAACATTTTTAAAATTTCGTCCTAGAGATTAAGACAGACAGCGTTTGTTGGCGCGTTTCGTTTGGTAGAAAAATCTTAACCTAACCTACAACTTCACATCTGAGCGAGGTTTCCGGTTGCATTCCTCTTAAGAGGATAGTCTCCATTCTCTTTCTCCATACAAACGTAGTTTACATTTTCCTCCCTGGATAAAGACATTAGAGCAAATATGTTTATGCCATAAAACTTATATCTGTCATGACTATGCACCTACCTTTTTATTTTTTTCATTTTATTATTTTTTATTATTATTTTAATTAGATTAGGTTAGAAAAAGGTAGACGCATTGTCATGACAGATATAGAGCGGTGTTGGTCTAGTGGTAGATACCCCGGCTTTCATTCTGAGAGTCGTGGGTTCGAATCCAGACCGACCGCGCACCAATGTCTTTTTCTTTAAGAAAAAGGTATGTGCGCTAATAACATCGCTCTTACGGTGAAGGAAAAACATCGTGAGGAAACCAACATGTCCTAGGACTCACCACGGTCCGAAGACATGGGATATTCAGTGTTTTCTATGTATCATATGTATGTATTTACAAAAAAAAAGTATAATAATATGTAGTATATCCGTTGTCTAGTACCCATAGTACAAGCCTAGTGCTTAGTTTGGGGCTAGATTGCGCTGTGTGTAACGTCGTGCAATATTTATATTTATTTATATTTATATAGGTTTTAGGGCATAAACATATTTGCTCTAATGTCTTTATCCACGGAGGAAAATGTAAACTACGTTTGTATGGAGAAAGAGAATAGAGACTATCCTCTAAAGAGCCCCGGGACCGCTAAAAGCCGAAATTATTTGGGGTTGGCACAGAAGGTAAGTTATCATTGACAGTTTACCTAACCCACTAAAACGAATCGCTAGTTTGATTAAAAAACCGAGCCTAAATCAATTGCCGAAGCATTTGTGTTCCTACAATGTATCAGTTTAGTGACATCAAACGGCACAACAGGTTTTGAGCCTAACTAGACCATAAATAACTGAAGCGATTAATTAAACAGTTCTGTAGTGTAGTGCATCCACACATTGAAATAGACATAATTGCACGACACCATGTTGCAGTGGATCGTGAAAATATACGCGAAACACGTGCTGGAGGCAAGCTCGTATAAATTCCGCAAGTTTCATTTGTTCTGTCTTATGTTTGGTTTAAGTTATAAACTGTCTCTGCTCTGTATAATCATGAGCCTCGTGAGCCCTTGATTAGATCAGATCATTGGGTTTGGGATCAATCTCACTAGCTGTTTTTGTCCGTGTTATACACGATCAAACGACAATCGATGGAAAATCTTGGACAAGCTCGTCCTCATTTTGAGTTGTGAGAATATCGATACGTTGTTGATGTGTTTAGTAGTGGACGAATTATTCCCTCCACAACGATTCCCGTTATGTCGACTTCTCGCTACATCGACTCTACATCAACGCCCTCTACAGTCTACATCAACCGGCTCAAAAATCTAGCTTTATGAATACTTTAATACGACCGGTATTCTTACTATTCCCCTCTAGTAGGTCAGTTGTCTACGTTCTAAAATAAATAAATATTTATATCGCCTCAGCTTATTACGTGTTCGCATCTACATGCTCAACGCATGGCTCACATTCGTTTACTCGTATTTAGGTATGCAGATCAAAGGGATCTGACTTTAATTACGCGATATCCTCTGAATTCGTTAAAATAAACCCAAATATATAATCATTGTTGATTGAAAATTGTGTAGTATATTTTATAAATTTTAGTATATTAAATAGGAAAGGTAATAGGTACTTTTATTTGTACATAGTGTGAAGCAAAATCGCTTTTCGTGTAGATATGTCTGTTGATTCGCTTTCTCCTCCTTAACTACGTACTATTCTGTGACTTGTTTTTTTTACCAAAGAGAAGTACATGGTCACAATGGAATTCGTGATTTTGCGACGACGATGTAACACGTTTGATGCAGCAACCTATAGTTTATGATGCGATTTTCAGAATCATTTAATTAGAGTATTTCCCAAAGCATCGAAGTAATTGCTAACAAAAACAAACATTGTAAATCAGAAAGCGTGAAGCAAAATTATCAACTAACTAAATCAAAAACGCTGGCATTATCAAGAAAGTAGCTTTATTAAGAAAATTACTTTTCTCATTCCCATCACTTAAAATATTTATATTATTTATAGCACTGCAGACTTTAAAACAAAACTAATAGAGTTCATTTTTAATGATAACCGACGTTGTGTCCTATGTATTTGATTACATTGTACCCAATCATGAATCAGTAGCTATGTGAATTTTTGAATGTAAAATAAATAGGAGTAGGTTTGTCGTGTAATTGCTAGCGCACCATCAAGTTTACTAACTTCTGCGACAAAAATTCTAATGACTAGTCTGTTGTGCTACGTACTTATTCCTTATTGTATAGAACCCAAAGGTGACCATAAATCGAAGATTACCGGCATCGTACCTACACACAGAATGTTTGGTTTTTCTTCTATTTTCTGTAGGTATTTTGTATAATATCAGGGAACCTACGACAACTTTTTTTTACTTGTGTCAATAAAATTATATTTGGTCTCTGTATTTTAAGTGCCACATTAATAATCCTTTGTATTGTTCAAAACATATTTTAACCTGCCCCTCTAGCCAGAAACAGCTGTTCATCGACTTATTTGAAGGCAACAAATAATGATGCCTTGCAACATGCTACAGCGGGCGGATCTAATATTAAATCAAACCTATTTATTTTGCGATCCAACACGATGAATAACAAAACAAGAGAATGCCACAGTTTTCTTGTATCTAGCTTGCAGTTTTCTTACGTGTTTCTCATCACATCAGCATTCTTTATACTTACTTTTTATTGCAATTGTACGATCTATATTAATTTGTTAAATTGTATTTGTCGCATGAATACATAGTCATTTTATATAATATTATAACATAATATTTACTCGAGGTTGTTATCATATGTGGTATCAAATATAAATTAAACTGAATACTCCTGTCGCATGTGATTTCACTGTGTGTTGTTTGCATTGATATCAGTGCCAAAGCGATTTGTCTTTTCCATAATGACTGCTTGTTCGGTTAGTTACCAGTTTCGATGCCAAAATTTGAGGCGAACTGGCCATTACTAATCGCCCGCCGCGTCGTGTGGGAAAAGTTTAAAGTACCTATCTTAAATTTTAAAATGTTATTTACTAGATTTCGATCTATAAATAACTTTAAAAAATTTATGAACATTTCGTATTAGAGTAACATACATCGATATAAAATATACTTGTTAAATCGACGAAATAAATCAATTTTCATAGATGTTCCAAAGAAAAATAATACATTAACATAATTTACTTATAAAAAGAATAATAGTTTTCAATAACAGTTTTCAAATGTGTATTTAAATTCAGTGGGTACCTACCTACCTATCTAAACTATATTAAAAATAAATCAATATAATTCACATTAAAAATTCAAACCCATCAATATCACTAATACTCTACCATCGTTAATCTAAGACTATTATTTACAACTGATATAAATAAAATACCTTCAGCTATTTACTCGTGATAGCTTTACACCTAATACCTCCTGCGCGTGGGCAAGACTCTACCATAGTACTCTCCCATAACTCTACGGACTCTACTAACAAACCCTTTTGTCCGGTAGAGTAATGGTTGACTCTACACTAAACCATGTCTGAGCAGTATTTATAGCCCGAACGAGTTATGCCCATGAATAATGAGAATTATGTTCGTAGATAATGAGGAAAAAACAAGACTGGCGGTCTTGCGAGATGTTACAGAGAGTCTTTGAGACTACTATAGTTTGGTCAACGATGCAGGCTAACCGCTCTACTATCTCCTGGAACTTTATGATACCGAAAATAGTGTGCACTATCACTTAAATAAAAGTAAGGACATGTATATTATTTATGACTAAACAATGAAAACTTAAGTATTACTAGCTTAAAGCATTGGTTATTGAAAAATATTGATTAATTTTTAATTGTTTGTTAAGTTCTATTGTATTACGTACTTAAATTACCTTAAATATTCAGAATTATCTGGTAATTATAAAAAATAAAATGTTGGCTTTATTTACAAGTTCTTTACCTATTAAAAACCCATAAATGAGGACTACCAAACTGTAATACACGTTATAACGTATTTTTAATTTGTAGTTAAGTTAACGTCCAATTAAAAATATGTTTAATCGATAATAAAGAGAAAATAAATTAACAAAAAGTAAATTAGCAAAGATACCAGCGTCTAATGCAATTTTTTTCAACCGACGACGTCCCGAAAATCGAAGATTTGATGTTTCCAATACATGTTGAGCAGACTATAGTTAGAGATGGGACGTTATTGTCTAAAGTTTAGTTGTAAGATGTGTTACCAAAGATAGGAACTAGGAAGTTTTGGGAGGTATATGTAGGCACCATAATAAAATTTAAGTAGGTGCAAAGTTGAGTGCTATTCAAAGTTATAAATTTTAAGTGATAGTGTAGTAAGAGTTCCTATTAAATTCAGTGGAAACTCTAAGTAAATGAAAGTGACTATGGTACTAAAACTTTAGTATCAATCGTTAGGGTGTTTGTTGCTATTTGTAGAGGAAGAAGCCAAGAGACAAGATAGTGAATATAACTTGCATACAAAAATGAGATCTAAGAAGATATGACAACACAAATATCACAAATTTCTGGTGCAGCAACCTAGGAAGACGGGTCGGATCTTGTTCCACTGCTGTCTTCCTTCTTCTTGATTCTCATCTAAAATGTAACACTCTCGTGTTACATTTTATATCATCATCACTTTACCATTAAGTGAGATAGTGATCAAACGCTCATCTATAGTGTCTTAAAAAAACATAATTGTAGGATGTCAAAATAGGACAGACATTCTAAAGATAACTCGATATTTCAATTTTATTTTCAGAATGCCTGTACCTTATACTGTTTTGAAACCACACAATTACGATATTATAAAGCGATTATGAAAAACTGAATGTGGTAATCGACTTTTGATGCTAACTGTAACACTTTAACTGCCTCCTTGTTTGCTTGTCTCTTTTTCGTCGTTTGAGAAAAAGAGACGACATTATTGTCGTATAACAAAATGTTTCTCGTAGGTACTCGTATGCTAAGACTTGTAAGTTAGTACTGGTAAGATAATGATCAAACACTCACTTAAACATTATAAACCATAAAAAAAACATTATCTACCAATGACATCACGTTCCGTTTTCAAAAAAATTATACGAGAACCAACGGTAAAACAAGACCGGTCCTGCTAATCCAATCTCTTCGCTGTAAATCTAGCATAGTGTCGCATTTTCTATTTAAATGTATTCATCCGAGTTTATCCGGGCGTCATGCAGTGAGGCTTTCGCGGCTATAGCTGTGCTGTTGCGACGCGTTTCCATGAATAATTTTCGTATAAGCCCATTTCTATATACGTACTTATATTATAGTTGAGTTTCTCGAAATGCGATATGGAGATCGAATGGGTATACGGAAGGAAAGTTTCGTGAATGGCACTTTTTGTTTGCTTATCAGTTATGGACTAGATATTTTTGTTAACCAATTGAATGTTAATTTAGTGCCTACTTGCCAATTCGCAACAAAAATATCATGTACTACCTAATATTATAGATATTGCATCTTCTTCTCGTCGTCTCTTGGACCAATATTTCTCCTAAACTAATAATATCAAACCTTTTTGGTACCTCTACTTTTAAAGTAAAATTAAGGAACTCTTATTAATTATTTGCTTGTCGGTATGTCTATCTGTCCATCTGTCTGTCACCACCAATTTTTAGGAAGGCGTAAACCTAGAGTTGACATTTAAATACCAGATACCTACTCAGGTCTAAGATTCTACTACTCCTACATAGGACCATCAATTCTACAACGAACTGTGTTTCCGTTGAACCAATGTTTAACTCCCGACGAAAAAAGAGGGGTGTTATCTAATATTGTAAAAAGAAACTATTTTTTTGTTTGTTTGTTTGTAGTGAATAGCCTCCGAAACTACTAGACCGATTTAAAAAAATCTTACACCAATAAAAAGCTACATTATTGAAGAGTAACATAGGCTACTTTTGATCCCGATATTCCCACGGGATCGCGACTTACGCGGGTGAAACCGCCAGACGCTACGCTGAAGAATGACTATCAGTCCTAAAATTGCTTTAAATATTAGTTTCAAAAATTTTGATGAACGTGAAAACCTTAGCAAAGCATGACCGCATATCTTTAGAACTGTAGTAATCTCGATATATAGTTTAAAAAAAGTTACTAAATTATACAGCCACAACCAGGGGCCTACACAAATTAGAAATTACCATATCATTAGGTATTATAATGCACTCATAATTTAAACCAAGTTTAGAAGTGAAAATTATGCTATCGCATTTTTAAGTGCCGGTTTAAATGGGCACGGTGCATGCGACAAGCTTTAGAGCTTTTTTTGTTGATAATTTTACATATCTTTAGGTTATATTTATTATGTAGGTACCTAGGTAGGTAGCTGTTATGATTAGATACGATTGAAAATGTTTCTTACACGAAAGTTTATAAAATGTATTTTACTAGCTGACCCGGCGAACTCTGTTCCGCCTTAGACGCAAAAGTATCCTATGTCCGTCTACTGGTTTTAAGCTACCTCCCCACCAATTTTCAGCCAAATCGGTTCAGGCGTTCTGAGTTATAAATAGTGTGACTCATACGACTTTAAGAGGATAGTCTCCATTCTCTTTCTCCATACAAACGTAGTTTAAATTTACCTCCCTGGATAAAGACATTAGAGCAAATATGTTTATGCCATAAAACCTATATCTGTCATGACAATGCATCTATATACCTTTTTATTTTTTTTTATTTTCTAATTAAAAAAAAATAATAAAATGAAAAAAATAAAAATATGGCATAAACATATTTGCTCTAATGTCTTTATCCAGGGAGGAAAATTTAAACTACGTTTGTATGGAGAAAGAGAACGGAGACTATCCTCTTAAATAATAGATTACCTTAAAAAAGAACGCTAATTTACACGGTACCATTTTTACTGGCTTACTGGATTGGCTTGGAAATGGGCACTTTAAGAATGGTTCATTTAAGAGAAGGACTAAGGTATTAAGACATAACTAACTATATACCTACCTACTCCGGGTTGGTGAATATCGTATGCATCAAACCGTAGCGAGTTCTAACGAAAGAACCTCCCAGTTATCTAAGAAGGAGGTGCGTGCTAGGTATATTCCTCCGAGCTAGATATTCAGATAGCAAGAACTAGTATACCTAATCCGAGTCGAGTGATTTGTCGCATAGGGTAGTTCATACCATCGGAATGTTTGTGTTCTTACAAAGCTGTTAAAAGCTATCGATTGAAAACTTATCCCGTTGATGGTACAAATGGGATTTTCGATTTTTAATATTACTTTTACCTCCCATTTTTTTTTGGTCTACCCTAAATCCACTGGACGAAATGGGAGATAAAACAAAATAAATTATATAGGTCCTATTAGGATACTTAAAAGGTAGTGAACATTCCACTTGAGTGTTCACTCTAGACAAAAAAAAACAAAAAAAAATACATTCGGAACAAATAAATGACGCTTATATTAAAAAAAATGTATTCAATTTATTCAATGTATACCTACTGCTTACGAAAGATAGATAAACTGTCGATAAAAATGCATCAGAAACCAACAGTAAGGCGAGTAAATTTTACCTATACCTATCTACTGTAGTGGTCTAAAATTCCTTCTCATAGTATTATTTATACGAAATTTTAATCTTCAAGCTTGACTTATGCCAACAAGCAAGCTCACTTTATTTTATAACTAGCAGCACCCGGCGGTTTCACCCGCGTAAGTCCCGATCCCGTGGGAATATCGGGATCAAAGTAGCCTATAGCCTTCTTCAATAAATGGACTATCCAACACCGAAAGAATTTTTCAAATCGGACCAGTGGTTCCTGAGATTAGCGCGTTCAAACAAACAAACAAAAAAACAAACAAACTCTTCCGCTTTATAATAGTAAAATAGATAGATATATTTTTGCTTAGTCAATGATTCTACTTCTGCTTCTATAATTCTATAATTTTTGCTTAGTCAGTGCAATGTTGGCAACATTGCATTGACTTAGCAAAGATTATAGAATAACATAAGTAAATCTTCTCTTACCGCATACCTAGCGTGTAAGGTACGTATTCAGTAGGTAGTTAAAACGCGATGTAAAACATAGATTAAATTAAAAGTGATGTTAATGTAGGGCTCGTTGGATGACCATCAGCGACCATTGATGTACTGATTATTGTGCTATTAATATATCTATGAATTAAATTAAAATTTAAATACTTTATGGTAAACAGAAGCTCGGTTGCAGTGATTATGATCTTGGAAATTGAACAGTTACTTTACCTACCTGTTAGTAATGCTAATTTATGTATAGTAACTGAAATATACCTGTAGAAGAAAAATGAACAGAAAAGAGAAAAAAAAGTGAGCTGCAGAGGTCTAGTTATTTTTAACCCATTGTTCGTTTTGTCCATGTTTTCATGAACAAAAGTGCACTTAGAGTGACGCCATATGAAAACCTGGAACTATCTCGTAAACTACCCGACTTCAGGCAGATTACAGAGCTGTAAAATTTAGAGATTTATCCAATAAGTAAGGATTTTCGAATAAAACTGGGACACAGCTCAGCTAGTTTTTATAAATAACTTAGCATTAGAATTAAACTAATTTTTCGGTTTTAATCGCGTGGTGTTTATTACTTTTAGATCTTTACAGGTCTCGAAAGGTTGAGCATTAAAAGTAATAAACACCACGCGATTCAAACCGAATAATGAGTTTAATTTCAATCCAACACCGCGAAACCAGAAGAAAAATCTAACTCAGCATTAAGGGCCCTATTCTGAAAAACTGAAAATCCATGTCGGGCTCATCGAAAATTGTTGATTATTTCATGACGGAATGCTGTAGAACTTTTTTTTGTGCACAGATTGTAGGTGACATTGTTTCCTACATTTTGGTGTAGTTTTAAGACAAGAACCTCCTACTGGTGCAAAGCCTATCCAAATTTTAGACAAAAAATGTCTGATTTGGCTAAAATGTCGATAGGCTTCAATACGTTTCGACATAGGTATTTGTATGGAAACTGCACTAAAATATCGGAAACAATGTCGCCTACAATCTGTACACAAAAAAAAGTTCTACGACATTCCGTCATGAAATAATCAACAATTTTCGATGAGCCCGACAGGGATTTTCAGTTTTTCACTATAGGGCCCTTAACTAAAAGATTTTTGGATTAGATTAGGCGCAGATCAAATAGACACCAAAATTCAGTGCGTGACCTCCTGTCCATATAATTCAGGTCAGTGCTCAGCATTACTCAAACGCTTCTTTATATGTCGTCAAAACAGTGTCCATAAAATTAAAACCACTTAATTAAGGCTAAAACAGATAACAACCTGGCTCTCATAAGAACCGTGTTAACCAAATAGGTTACGGTCAATCAAACCACGAACCAACCCTTTAATTGGTAGTTGTAAAGGTTTTAAACAATTATGACCATACTGGATTCAAGGAGGGCCGCGTTAAATTGTAACCTTATCGGTTAAAATTGTCAATGTGGCTTTCGAAACAGATACGTCTTCGTTTTGTGGCTACATAGTTTGTTGATAGCGATTTGAAGTTACCTATTTTATAAGCACAATGCTTGATTTTTGGAAACGAATGAAATAAAACTCAAATACGGGTGAAACCGCGTAAGTCCCGATCCCGGTCAAAGTTTGAAATAAATACACAGGTATCGCTTTCAGCAATAAGGCCGCACATTTGTGCAACTTACATTTTAAGCTTTGTCTTTTCTCTGTGTATTTGTGTTTTATTTCTTGTCTTATGTTGTACAAATAAAGTTATGTATCTATCATAATTATTTCAACATTTGCAACCTTCGAATTTACAAGAAAAAGTCCGAAGTCCCGACCCCGCATGATTTTCCAAAAACCTTTTTTTATTTTTTAGTGGATCATACATAACACCTACACACCACAAAGAACACAGTTTTAAAATGTCATATGGCTCAACGACCAGCGGTTTGGGTTCAGTGTTGTTTTAGTGCAGTTCAGTCATTATGAAGTTATTACATTAAATCATACATTTTAGTCAATAAATACATCAGACAAATAATTGAATTAGGTAAAGTTATAAAAGTTAACCAAGGTTATAATAGTTTGGAAATTTTATTATAAACTAACTGTGTCCGCAGTTTTACCCGCGCAAAAACCCTTTCGAGTTTTTGATATTCCCAAGGGATCCTTATCAGATGCATCATGTCTACCATATCATATAAAGTATCGGATGTCTACATCATAAAAAGAACACGCTCTTAAAATTGCAGCTATCTACTACTAGGTGTTCAGGCTGTGCGTTGATCAGTCAGTCAGTCAGGACAGAGCATATTATAGACATAGATTTCATGTGAAAACCGAAACGTATCCACATTAAACGCTGAAACGATGGCCTCAAATTTCAAAAAGTTCAAAAGAAACAAGACCTGTTTCCTGTCCCGTTAAATAAGATAAAGTTGAAACCCGAAGCGGCTATTTCAAAAAGAAGTGAAATTATTCGAGAAATGCCGATAACTTGTTTCGTTCTACGGTAAAATTCAACTGCGCATTGAAGATTTAAATGAGAGCAGTTTTGTAACAATTCGCTGTAATTTACTTTGAAATTAAATAGGTAAAGCGAATTTATTTACTTACTAGCAGAGTCCCGCGGTTACACCCGCGTAAGTCCCGATCGCGTGGGAATATCGGGATCAAAAGTAGCATATGTTGCTCAGGGTAAATGTAGCTTTCAAATGTTGAAAGAATTTTTAAAATCGGCAGTAGTTTTTGAGTTTATTGATTGCAAATTGATGAAATTGAAATGATGTGTGTGTGTGTGTGTGTGTGTCTGTAACACACAACATACACATAAAATATTAATATAGATATATAGATTGCGTTTTGCAAAACGCATACTAAAAGGATGGAATAAATGGTGAAATATAAGTAAAAAGCGACCTCTATTTATCGGTTCAAATGAAAAAAAAAAGTAGTAGAACTATTTTTATTAGTGGAAAAAAACACTATCGGTTTTTCGTCAAAAAAATTATAAACGGGCCCTTAACTAAAAACAAAAGAAAAGGGTGCCATTCTTCTGAATACTTAAAACATAAAACTGGCCCAGCGTGGCACATGTTGAACCTTGAGCAATAATTCACTTTCGACATGCTTTCAACAAAAAGTCTGCATAATCACTTAACCAGTTCCGTACATGGCATCATCCCATTTACCATCACCATCGTTGCATCCCAATGATTCCAATGAGTTAAATACAAAGATGTTTAACATTACCGATGTATAGAGAACTTCTGCAGCGTTTTCCTGGCATTGCCGTGTTTCCCCGGCATAGAATAGGGTTACCCTATCTCTTCCCGTGGGGTTCACTAAGGGATATGAGGGAGATTAGCAAACCTTAAGTTCTCCCTGCGCGGTGACCGATAAACTGCTCAGCGGCGTCTCAGGCAGGCGGCTGGCCTATGGCAATATGTTAAATTATAAATGATAGGCCGGTATGGTAAATTATGATTTACCTATTGCGTCGACCCCAAAAAAAAAACAATTTGGGGGTTAGCGGACCCGAGAGGGATGCAACCGGGAACATCGCTCGGATGAGAAGAAGAGAACCTCTGCAGCCTGAGAGATGCAATGCAATAGAGTTCGATTTCATCGGTTCACAAAAGTTTACTAAAAAACTTGATGGCCTAGCAGCACTCTTCAATCTTGTATGGTCCTGTGAGTTGATCAACGCCTGGTGTGGTCATTCCTTGGGTGGGTGACTGGTATTGTGTGTGGCAAAATATATTCTCAACCTTCTCCAACCTTCGAAAGGCACATTAAGCAGTTGGTCCCTGTTGTTATCTTCGATGACATCTGTAAGCTCAAGATAGAGGCCTTAGGGCGACCTCTAACACCACACTGATGACTGGAGGAAATGAAGAAGACGGGTTCGATTTTCTCCATGAATGAAATTAAATGTACCTACGATCTATAGATGCCTATCAAATTTCAGTTTAATAGGGATCTGTATCAAGTATGTCTGAACCGATTTGGATGAGTTTTAGTAGTTAGAAACCTGAATACGCGTCTTGTTATTCTCATATTTCGTAAGCAGAGCCACCTTTTGTCATCAATTATGTTCCGATTTTAAAGCAAGTTTGTTACCTACATAGGTTGATACAACTGTATGAAAAGTTCAAGATGTTATCTCTATTAACATCTTAAGAAATGTCTTGGTTAACATTATGATCACCTGCACTTCTTCACCTTTAATAAGATATGTCGTATTGTAAATAAATGCCTATATTTGGTACCTACCTAATTAATAAATTTTAATTCACACTAGGTTTTTCAAAGTTTATAAATTATCTTGAATCCTTTGGTGTTTTAAAGGTGGTCCAATACTGAGCCGATAGACATGGCTTGAATTTATTAAATTGTGAATTGAGTGAAGTAGAAAAATGTCAGCAGTTTTATTATTTTTATAGCAGTGTTGGGCGAGTGGCAGATACCTCGACTTTCATTCCAATGATCTTGCTCCACTGTATTCTTCCTCATTAAAATTTTGTGCGCTAATATCATCGCTCGCACGGTGAAGGAAAACATCGCGAGGATACCCCCGACTTAGTAAGCTTCAGATGTGTTGATCAGTTTTTACTCTGGGCATGGCCCCATAAATGTTGAGCTTATGCCTAATATTGTCCCGGGCACTACAGCAGTTTTAAAAACATGCAATTTCTCTGTAGACATTTTCTAGATTAGATAAAAAAATGCTTGATATTATATTACTTTTAATATTCTATGCTAAGTTCATAAAACAAACTTAATTTCCGCTAAGAGAGGCGAGGCGAGCCAACTTTTGGCCGATTATAAGTTGCACCGGTTGCCTGGTTTATTGGACAAAATGCCCCAGTACGCTACCGTCAACATTATTTTGAAATGCCACAAAAACAGTTTTGATTTAAAATTTTAATTTTGATGATTAACCTAATGATTGTTATTTAAGTAGGAACTTTTCAGTAAATTAATATTTAGGACTGAAGGCTGCTTTTATTCTGCAAGATCTGCTTGCTCTTCTTAAATTTTTTAAAGACAAAAAAAAACTTGTTTCCTTTTATATTTGTGCTCTAGCAGAGCTGTCATCAGTAGCAAATTAAACACGATAGATAAGCGTTTCGCCACTATCTCGCATGATAGTCAGTGATAATATGGTCTAAGGTATCATATCATGCTCCTCTAAAAGAATTAAGACCGCAGTAGAACAAGATCCGACCCGTCTACCTTAGTGGCTGCACCGGTCTACGTACCGGACCACGGACGAATCCGCTTGGCGCTATGACTTAGGCCGGTGGTTGGTAGCAATCCGCAATTGAAGCCTCCCAAGAAACCGGTTTTGGTTAAAGTTTCGAATTTAAAATCAATTATTTGGTAGGGGTACCTATCTAAGGACAGATTATTTTTGCCCATAATGTAAAATGAAAGTTTATCAATTTAGGCATTAACGTTTTTGTTAAAACAAACTCGTAGACCTAATGGTGCGACCCAAGCAAAATGACCTCCTCGACAATTTAAATTAGGCATTTAAATTTTGAATTCATGTAAACTTTAGCTATAAATTAAGTAAAATTAATTACGTAACCATAAAACGCGACCATGTGAGCTTGGCATTCTCGATGCCCTCAAAATTCACGGAACAATAATAAAGGCAGCCATCGACGCCTGCCCGCCATCGCACAAAAAAACGATTTCTGCCCTGATGATAAACTGGTTTTCCATCTAGCAATTCATCTTCTCGCACCTCTCGCTCGCCCACACGCGAGATATCTCGCGGGAGAGCGAGCAAGCCGATCGAGAAACCAGCAATGCAACTTTTATTTATTTCTTAACTTGTTACTGACATATAAAACACTCTTCGATTTATAATATGCGGCTAAAGGCATCGGTAATTGCCACACCGTCGTGGTTCTGACTAATTTGCATGACATCAATTTTAAATATGGCCGCGGGGACGAAAATAAATATATTTTACCGAGCGCTGCTCGTCTTGATATTTGCTGACTAATTGTGGTCCTTAGGGTGGTAAAACTGATAAGAAAAGACCACCAGATAACAAATTCCATAAATAACGGCGATACACCAAAATATAATTAAAGTGTAACTACCTACTCCATATTTTTTCCTTCTTTTAGCGAACTTTTATAAGCAATATTTAGTATTTAAAAACCGGCCAAATGCGAGTCTCGTTGCGTTTATATGTTGAAAATAACGTTTCTTGTATGAAAACCCTCCTTAAATATTTGATTTTGTTTGTATTTGTTGTTGTAGCGGCTACAGAAATACATCATCTGTGCTTGTGAGATACAGCCTGGTGACAGACGGACAGACAGACAGACAGCGGAGTCTCAGTACCTAATATACGTCCCGTTTTTACCCTTTGGGTACGGAACCCTAAAAAAAGGAACCTTTGGGTTAGTATACCTACCGCCATGTTGCTGCAATTATATCAGATTCTGAGTATTTTAAATCATGATTAACCTAGAAACAACGACATGGACTGCGTAGTTAAATAAAAAGGTCTCTTTTTTTTGACTTGAGATAGTGTATATTAAATATCAATTTTCCTATAGAAATCTATTTGACATCCACTTCATTATAGCCATATAAATTGAAAAGTTGCAAATAAATCCTTTAAAACCAATCAAAAGGAAATAAATCCAAACGTTATGATTTAAGGACCAATATTTCGCTATTATTCTTAAATATGCTCCGGGCAGTTACGCGTTTTAATAAGTAAATTGTACCTAAATATATTACAGGTTTTTACAACTGTAAATAGTTTCTTGAGTTAATAGTTTATTTATAGTTAATCCATGTGAATCGGGTGGTCCAAAAAATAAACATTTTATCGTAACGCGTGATCAGGAGACATGTAAAGACCTCGAAACGTCGAACGTTGAAAAATGCTAAATATATTAATAGCAAAGTGCTTAAAACTTAAAAATTATATTCATATTTAGTAAGTAGATACCTACCTACCTAACTGCCGCACTCAGAGACGTTTAATGTTACTTAAAACATCACCAAGTAAAGATTTTCTTTGTAAAATCTTTACTTAGTGATAGTTTAATTAGCATTAATCCTCTCTGAGCACGACGGTAAGCATTACAAAAACAAAATCTAAAAAAAATATTTCACACAGAACAGATCAAAACTTCCCCAGTGCCTAAACCATCAGCACCAAACGTTCCGCCATCAAAATACTAGAACTAGAATTTATAATATTAATATCATTTTAATGTCTGCGGTCTAGTTCCACCGAAAACAGACCGTTTTTATATAGCATTTGAACAGAGTTTCGTACACGGTCATTTGGCAGCCACGTTATACAGGCCGTGATTTATATTGGAGCAATGCAGTGTGGTGTGCAGTTAGTATTGATTTCCATTCGTCCCACCCTCACGCACTGTTCCAATGGCAGGAGGCCAAGTGTCCGAGTTGAAAAAACATATTTGGGAACTGTTAGTCTACCTATGGAGAGAATTTTATATAAATATTCTACATACCTACCCTTAACTTAATAATTTAAGTAATCGACATTTATCCCCATTTAAATATCATCATCATCATCATTTCAGCTGTAAGAAGTCCACTGCTGGACATCCCTCATAGATTTCCAGATGCTTCGGTTATAAGCGGCCTGCATCCACCGTGAACCCGCGGCCTTAACCAAGTCGTCCGTCCATCTCGTTTTAAACCTTTTAAATATACAAGGGGACAATGTTTAATCCAAAGGTCCACCGCTGCCTAAACTAAGTTAGTCTCGCTTAGCTCTGCATAGTCGAGTCAGTTTTTCATGCACGTTGTCTACCACAAATAACGACAGCTATATACTCCCTTAAAAAACCGGAGAGCTAAGCTAAAGTAAGTTAACTAACTTAGCTTTCCAGTTTTTACCAACTACAGCCAAATAAACTAAGAAAGTTAGGTTTATTAGCTCGTTAGTTTTTCAAACAAGTGAGCGCACTGAGCATAGACCTGGCATAGTATAATAGTTTACAGTGGACGCATACATGTATGAAAAATTGGCTCGACCATGTGGAGCTAAGCTAACTTAGTTTAGTTGGCGGCAGGTTTTTGAGCTGTGATGTCGTATTTGTTTAACCCCCGTATTTATAGACAAGTCGAGTAATAACTTGGGTTAAGTAATGCATTTGCTCACACTTGTCAATGGTTTTCAACGTCTACGAAAATGTGACAGAGATTTTACTTAGCCAGGGTAATTACTCGATTCGTCTATAAATACGCGGGTAAGTGTCAAGGTTAGAAAGTTATCAACTACATAAGTATCTAATATTACTAAAACATACACTTTTATGTGTTACATAACGGCTATAATGAGTTTTATGAACTAATATTTCTCAGTGATATGGACGAATGTACGGAGCGGCCTCGACCAACCGACACACTCCCGAATAGGGGTCAATGACCGGTAATTCGGTTATGAAGCACATGGTTAGTACCACTCCCTCTTAGATTGATTTATTTTAACTTCAGTTCAACCTATATTTTAAATGCACAAGTTTTTTGAAAAATGGTTCCTTTCCCTTTAGTTCTGACTTTTAGCGAAAATAACGTCAATGTAGCTTCGATCTATAGGATCGTGTTGTTCCAAAAGTCAACAAATTTTCAAAAAAAAATGGCAAATTGGTCATGGTCTTTATTGTGTCCAGTTTGTAAATTACTTTTACATTATTATTATTTTTTTCCTGTTATGTAGTTGTGTGCTTGTCTGAATAAATCAATTTTCTTTCTTTCTTTCTTTCTACATTCACAAATGCGATTCGACTTATTATTTTTTTTATGATGAGTTTATATTACCTAACATCTAAGCAGTACTTACCGACATTTTCAAAAATTTCGATGCCCATATTCAGATTTTCAATTTCGCTATACCTAGAATCATAATAGTGGGATGTCAAAACAGGACTGACATTTCGAAAATAACTGTCTATCTTATCTTTTACTTTCAGTATCAAAACAGGAATTTCTGTCCTGTTTTGACACCCCACAATATGATGAATAGCGATTTTGAAAATCTGAATGTGGTCACAGATCACATAATATTATGTGGTCATCGAATATTGATGCTGACCGTACCTAAGTAAACATAAATATGAAATACTAGGTATACAAGAATGTATTATCTACCTAAACGTTAATTTTACCAAACATAGCGTGCATTGTCAAGAAAATCAAAATTAATTGGCGATTTCGAATTATCGTTGAAAGCTAGTATTTCGTTGAACTTAATAAACATAAGTAAAGACTTTACTTTTACCTGAAATTTTGATAAAGCGGTGTTGATCTAGTGGTAGGTAGATACCCCGACTTGGTTTTAGTGAGAAGATTCCGTTTTAACCCTTTGGTAACGGAACCCTAAAAAAATGTGATTAATAAGAATTTTTACTTAAAATTATTATTTGCGCCATTCACCGTAAGTAAAATCGTCCTTGCTACAGGTTAATTTATTTATTTCATTGTTAATAATTGAATCAGAATATTTATTGGGGACTTATGTTACTTTAGGTAGTGCTTCGGGTATTTGTATGTAACTTAAACTTTGACATGATTTGGTACTTTGATGAGTAATCGTAATGGGCGTGTTTTACCGACAGGCGCCATTTGTACTACTATAATGTGTCGCGTCCGTCATTATCTTTATACTTATGCTCTGTTTATTCAGTGAACAAACATTCGACACATACGTAGCATCCACACTAAGATCCTTATTAATTTTAAATTTTCCCTGGCTTTAATCGCGTGTTTTTTTTTCCTTACCTCGACGTTTCAATGCTGTTACAATGGTCTTGGTCACGAGGGGACTAAATTATGAGTTACAATCGTGTTAGTTTAAAAAGATCCTTATTCTTTAAATAATGTTCTGCTGATAAATGTTGGACTTTGTGATTGTGCTATTTATCCATAAAATACGACATCTATCGGTATAGAACAATTACCATATAAAAAAACATAAAGAACTTTATGCTATGTGTCAAATATTTAGTCACTGCGTAATAAAGCAATGTATTTACTGTCAATGACATTTTGGTCTTATAAAAATGTTTGGGCCAAGAACTACCACATTTACTGCAATTATGTGTGCGCTCCATCAAGTCTTTGATAGCATTGCCACTTCCAAGTTGCGTTGGCCAAAGACATCAATAATTTTCCATACAATTATTAAATAAACTTGGCACATTTATAAACATGCTCTTACCTACTAAGGCTTGATTCGACCAAACTACAATAAGCTATTCTCCGCATAAATCGTAATTTTTGTCATAGAACATCAACAGTCTCTCGAATAAAAGACGATTTATGCGTAGAATTGGCTTATTCTAGTTTGGTTCAATCAAACCTTAGTCACCTACCTAACTAGGTTCTAGTTATTTTCAGAAACTACAAATATCTTTACTTTATCTTACTAATAGTAACATATTTATAAAACAAAAAAATAAATCATCCATATTTATATGATAGGTATACAAATGACGCATTCTATTCGAGAAGATTTATAGTTATTTTATTTAGAAATATACGCACTAACCAGTCGGAGGAATGTTGTACTGCCTTATCAAACGTAAAATAGGTGCGAGTATATTAAATAAGCAGATTCTCGCGGTTTCACCCGCGTAAGTCCCGATCCCGTGGGAATATCGGGATCAAAAGTATCCTACGTTATTCAGGGTGAATGTGGCTTTCTAATGGTGAAAGAATTTTGGAAATCGGTCCAGTAGTTTCGGAGATTACCTCCAATATACATACATACATGTTACCAACGTTACCTCTTTATAATATTAGTATAGATATCGAAACATTTAGTACTATTGATTAGTCATGCAATTTAAACGCTTCCACAGGTACACTTTGTGAAGCTTTGACAAATTTTCCTATGTAGTCCCAAATTTCCCTATGTAGTCCCAAATTGCCCTATGTAGTCCCAAATTGCCCTATGTAGTCCCAAATTGCCCTATGTTGTCCCAAATTGCCCTATGTAGTCCCGAATTGCCCTATGTTGTCCCGAGTTGTCTAAGTTTCTGGACCGAATTTCCCTAATATTGCCCACAATATGGATCACATGATCACTCTTAGATAAAAACAAATAAAGGCAGATACGGTACCTAGCCACGGCTAATGAGACGGTAAAGCTGCGTCAGCTGACGCACTAGCCTCAGTCGTATGTGGAACCGTTGTCACGTGAACACCTCCTGTCGAACTGCGAGTCCCGATCTCATTATTCGACTACGCAATGTTAGAATATACCGTATCTTCCCCTATAAGAACATCATAGTAATCACTGCAAGTAAAAGCCCATCAGGATCAGGTGTCTTCTTCAAATCATTCAAATCGTTCCGAAGACTCACTAAATTGTTAATAGTAAAGCGATCCAAAACGATAATGTAAAACTTAACGAATATAACTAATTTGACTTTAAAACGCTATAACTAAGAAATTGAATTCAAGCCGGAAGATAAAATACTCCTCTCTATACCAAAAAATAGATCAAATTTCTTTGAAATAAATCTGGACAATAGAATAGAAAAACTCTGACAAAATATGATGAAAAAGGCACGCAGCTGTTTTTAAGTTAATATTTACAATATTTTAATGAAAATCTAATATCAAATGCATGACTAACACGTGGGTTGGAAAATAATAGATTCGCTGTCACGCCTTAAGGGACATCACCTTGATAAAATAATTGGAGCGCTTCATTGTTCTATGCTTAGATTAAAATAAAAAACTAAAGATACGGTAACCAGTCTCGGAAAATGAGACGATAAAACTGCGTCTAGCTGACGCACTAGCCTCAGTCGTATGTCGAACCGTTGCCACGTGAGCACGTGCTGTCACAATCTGTCATCTTTTTTAAATCCATAAGAATGTCTTTTTGCTTATTTACAAATGTCTGAATCATTCTTAAAGACAAATGTTTTTAAATACAATAATTTTATGAAAATGCAGTAGGTGTTTCTAGCTCATTTTTTCACGCAATGTTAGAATTTCATTCACGCAATGTTAGAATATACTGTATCTACTATTTTGTTTTCATCTAAGGTTCCATGTGTCATTCTAATTCGGCAATGTTAACTGACACTATTTCCATTACAGCCACTGACCTCCATGGTACAAGTCGCTGGACAGATCATAGCACACTAAATTTTGTGCCTATTTGATCTGCGCCATGTTGCGCGTCCACGGAACTATTCGTTCCACGGACGGCCATCATCACTTTCAATAGAAAACGCGCGACAACCGCGCAACATGGCGCAAATCGAATCGGCACAAAGATCTAATGTCATTATGTATGGTATACCAATTCCAGCGTACTTGTATAGTTTCATTTCAGTGATTACAGCACAGACAGAAATAGGTACTCTATACCTACTCTTTAAATTCCCCTACAATGTTTGTAAGTGCCAACGCCCGCGTAGTTTCGGCTTTTTGATTTCTGGAAATGTTTACAGATGGCGCTACGAACCTCAATACGTGAACTAAATGGACATGACGCTTCTGAGGATATCATTTAAACGATATTTCTGTTAATAACCACGAAATATTTGCAAACACACGAGGAGATGATTCCTTAAATTTGATACAGGAGGTACTAGTACGCGTGGGGAAGTGGTATAACGCGCTGGTTGAGATTACTAGTAGTCGCGGTTTTGAATCCCGCCGAGTACGAATGTTTTTGAGATTTTTTTTTCAACAACGAATTTGTTAAAATATGATAAGTAGGTAGTTTAGATACGTCCGAGCTATCGGTGCTACAGGCTAGACTGCGTCTAGCCTGTAGCACCGATAGCTCGGAAAGCATTTGCATGTAGACTAAATAAAATACAGACGAATAGAAAACCTGCTCCTTCAGTTTTTGATAGTCTTTTAAAAAAGCCCCAGGTTTTTACCCCGCAGTTTCAAAATGAACAACAAACCGTATTTCAGTTTCAAAGAAATATTTTAAACGACGAAAATATTGAAGAAAACATATAAATATGCCGTTCACTCTTCACCTGTACATTACAAAATTTCTGTTCTCAGTCTCGAATACATTATCGAAAAAAATTCATCCGACACTCGGGTATATATTTTTAAACGGAGAAAGCATAAAGTTCGTCGACTCTTCCGGGTTCTGTATATATAGGTACGATAAATAAATACGTCGCGTGAGACACCGATTCTTATCGGGTTTCCGAAAGATTTATACCGAGCACTCGACTCGATTTATCGTGAAGGGAAACCCGTTCCATGCCTGCTTAGCTCACTAAATAATGCCGAATCGAAATTAATGGTGTTTTTTTCTCTAAATAGATGACTAAATACCTTGCCTGAGAGTATATCGGACACTGAGCCTTGTTTATATTGGTTGCCTTACGTAATCTAAGCTTTTGCCTCCATTAAACCGTGACCTCTACTGCGGACTAATCTTTATTTATTTAATTCATAATACATTAGGTAGCTATAGGTGCCAACCTACACGCTGCTTTTACATTATGTATGTTTTATACATAATGTAAAAGCCGTCTATTTACTTGTATATGTATTTGGGTTTAGGTAGTGTGATGGTGATGAGTGATGTCACATAATATGATACAAATTTAAAACATCTACAGTTTGTTTACCTACCTAAGGTAATATTTAATTCATTAATTACATAATACCTTCTCTTATTTCTTTTCTCATAGAAAGGGGATGAAAAGTAGAATATGTGACTGGAGAGTAAATTATTTTGAATCCCTCGCTGCGCTCGTGATTCAAAGTAACGCCTTCGCCGTAAAAATACTATTTTGCTCCCTTGTCATAAAATCTACTATTATGTATGACACCTTTATGAACCTTCTATTTGAACAGAAGGTTCACGAGGTATAAAAGAGAGAGGTAGAGAAAGAAGAATATATATTTTCCATTCTCTGACCTCTCTCTTTCTTTACCTCCTGGTTTAATCTCCTGGTTTACAAGATATAAAAGAGGTATAACAGAGTATGAAGCTAATATTTTTATCTCAATCAAAAATGTACACCAACATCAAGGTCTAATACTTCTCCTTACCTAATGTGCGATTTGTACGATAAATTTAAACGACCTTGAGAGGCACTCTTCAGCTAGTAATAGGTAGGTATATCCTGCTTTGCCAGGGCATTGCTCAACTACTCATATAAACGTTTGATTCCGCCTTAGATAAGAATTATATAAATATAAATAACTAACATTTTTATATTCGTTTACGCGATTAAAATGGGTCCCCACAAATTATACTTACGTTACGTGACCGTAGATTTTCCTTCCGATAGTAAATAAGTATCGTACGCAGTTTATGCTCGAACCTGTACCGATTTATGGTAACGCGATATCGAAGCGAACTCTTTACATTATACCATAGTATCCTATAGACACCCAATGTGTACAGTCGAGTTCAGATTTGGTACGACACAGAAATCCACTTACCCCTTGCAGCGGCGCCCTTAAAACCATGTTTGTGTACACTTATTAACAAAAAAGTTACGCCGTTTCCAAACCTTATATCTGTTAGAATAAGAGCGATTGTCATGTGTTTATGTGAAAGTAATTTATTTGTACGTTCATTACAGAACGAGGCAGGGGACCCCAGCGAGAAACGAATTTTGGAAGTCTTGTGGCGTGATTATGAGTTTAGGGTACTATTATAGTTTAAGATCAGGTTAAAAGTATAAACAATAGGGTCTACCGTTCAAGATAAGGGGTTATAAGGGGGGTCATTGACTTTCACTAGCGGCTGATGTAATTCAAATGCTTACGCAACTATTTAGTTCAGTGAAAGGATGCATTCTAATATTTAAGAAAACAATATAATAATACTTTAAAAAAACGTATAAAATGCAATTCTGCTCATAGACATGATTAGAAACATCATCGATTCACACAAAAAGCTATCAACTACAACGAATCGATTTCACAAAACGTTACGAGAAACAAAAACGTGAGAACCGACACGATTTTAATCGAATGATTGTTAAAACAGAATCGGCCATTGAACGGTACTAAATAAAACTCCCGAGAAATCTTTTGAAATTATTCATTATTTACAGTTTATTAAAATATCATAGTTTTATTGGAGTGAACGTGCAGAATTCAAACGTTGATTAGTGTAAATAGTCAGTCTGTGACGAATCGAAATGATCGGTAGTTTTAAAACTGTTGTTAGTGGCGTTAGATTGGATTTGAGTGTGAAATTTGTTAATTCTTTTGGAACACCAGCGGCACTAAAGTCTAGATCAAACTGTTATTTGTAATCAACGATTTGACATACAGATTATTGACCTTATAAACTGCACGGAAATACTGACTTTCAAATATCTACACTAATGTGTTATAAAGAAGAAAGATTTGTATTTTTGTGTGTATGTGTGTCTGTATGTTTGTAATGAATAAATTAAAAAACTACTGGACCGATTTTAAAAATTCTTTCACTATTAGAAAGCTACATTCACCGTGAGTAACATAGGCTATGATCTTTTGATCACGATATTCCTACGGGATCGGGACTTACGCGGGTGAAACTGCCGGACGCAGCTAGTTAATAAATAAATAAATATAGCAGGACGTTTGCAGACAGCGCAATCTCCCCCCAGTCCAATTAGACCTGTATTATGGCCTGGCTTGTATTATTTCAATAGTGTTTTTGAGTATAAAATTTTATGCTATAAACTAGCTGTTTTTAAAAGGGGCATTGCATGAATTTTCTGAGAAATACTCGTACACTAAATTAACTGCACTTATGAAATATAACATTAAATGAAATAGTGAATAAATGTAGCTCTTGGAGAATTAGGTGCCCAGGTAATTATGACCCTATGAACAGTCATTTAAACCTAATAAGGTTTAACTGATTGTGATGAAACTAGGTATGTAGATAGCTGAGTCCTTAACACATCTAATTTTATATCTTGATACTGTCACAGGATCGGGACTTACACAGGTAAGACTGCAGGGCAATGGTAGTGGAAAACAAAGAGTAAAGCGTAAGTTGGGAGCTCATATTAATTCCTCACTTACCCTTAACCAGTTTCAAGTTTACAAGATACACTTCGAAAGAATTTGTTAGCAAAGACATCTCTTTTACGATAATGTTCGATTTTCTATTAAACTTGAAAGCGTTTCACGTCCCACATTCTTATCTCGAATGTTCTACGACATATTTTTCCAAAGTTTCCCGGAGCGAGCTTTCAGGCGGCCGCGTATCAAGCTCTATTCACACATGGCAGGAGATAAGGTAGCTTTCACACCATTAAGCCGCGCGGTGGAGCCCGGGGCTTTTCCAGATTAGATTATAGACTCGATTTATGACGTCATTAAAGCTTTGATAATTACTCGGGACAGGCTGTGTAGGCGAAGGGGGGGCAGGGTGAAAACTCCGGGGAAAGGGGGGGTAGAACGTGTACTGTTTGATTGGATTCCTGGTACAGAGAGGGTTAAAGGATTAAAGTTATGGAGATTAGTTCGCCGCCCCGCGGCCCGTTTCGTTTATGTTAAAAGGTCTATAGAGATATGTGGAGATAAGGGATTGGTTATTGCGAATTGTAGCGAGTCAGGTTTTAATTTTGCTTCGTGTGTTTGTTGGGTTGATTGGTTTTAGCATCGTTTATTTGATGCGTATGCTCGTACAATGTTGCTTAACGTTGATTAGAGAGTGTGCCGGTAGCTGTTAACACCTTTTTTATGTTTATTCTGTATTTACTTAGAAATAATTAAAATCTGTAGGTAGTAGGAAATGTAATATTATGTATAGGAATGCTACTGTGAAAGAATAATCTCTAAATTGTACAAAAATAATGAGCGCTGTTTCGTTTGTCTGTTTCACTCTTAGAGTCAGATTTGTTTTATTTTTGCTCAAAGAGTGAAATAGAGAAATCCTTAAAAAGTAGTAGTGCAACTCTACTAAACCACCACAGGTTTATACAAGTTTCATTAGAATATCTTCTGAGAGGTTTAAATGTACCTAACCGCACTATATACACGTGCAAATCCAAAACAAATCGCTAGTACGCAAAACAATTATGTGATCCAGTATAAAAAAGCTAAAAAATAGACCTCTTAATACCAACGAACCATGAACCAAAGTAATCTCTACAAAAGAAATTAGAAACGCTCTCTCTATTAAGTTAAAAGCCTTATGACCTCTACGTAGGTCTTCAACCATGATGATAAAGCTTTCGTATAATGGGGAGGTCTAAAGAACATATCATAGCTATATCGTCATAATTTAAGTTAATTTAATGCCTGATTTAGGTATTCTACTCTCACAAAGGTAACTTATAAGAGCGACCCGTCTTGAAAGCGCAAATGTCGAATAAATCGCTGTAAACTTCAGTGAAAGGGATCAATTTTACCTTCCGTGCGCGTTTTAAGCTCCATACACGCAATTATGGACATTATACCTTATGTAATAACAAGTAATTTTCAAAAGCGACGCCCTTGGGTGTGGTATGAAAAATGTATATTTTCTCGGAAACAAAAACGGTTAAGGCGACTTCCTATGGAGCCTTATCTATTATGCTTCACATAATTCGTATGTCGCTTGAAAGCAAAGTAAGCGAGAAATTGTTTTCGCTACAAAGGTTAGTTGAAATATTCATAAACTATTGTTGTGAGAAACTTACATTAAACCCTTTGCGGACTTGGATTTTAAAAGCGTGGAAAATGTAAACACCATTAGCATTTCTGTGAAAGTTATTTTTATTTTTCATAAATCGATAGATGTGTGTTTTTAACCAATAACTCACCTGATGGTAAGGGATGTTAGGCTAGTCTTCTTTTAGGGGTTTTTTCGGAACCCTAAAACATAGATAAGTGTTGGGAATTTCATCTTTACCTAGACCTCTTTTTCACTAATGTTAGATGGTAAAATTGACATAAGATGAGCTTTAATGTACATTACAGTACCCATTTCTCAATTTTGATGTAGGTTTGTCTGTACCTAACTCTAAAAAAGACAAACAGTCATAAAAAATAATTGTAAAAAAGTGTATTTCTTTAACAACAACACAAAAGAATATTTTAAAAGAACATTAAAAATAAAACTTGTCGCAGGAAATATGATATTTTGAGTAATGATTCCTTTTTAACTTGAGAAAATAAAATGTTATTACTTGATTTATACGAATGGAAAAATGGAGGGTCAAGCTAATAAATTACTTACAAGTTCTCTTTAAAAGATTAAATCAGTTGTAACACATACGTCCAACTTAAAATAATGGGATGAAATATAATTATTCCAAGAATTTGAAGATTGGAGCATACGTATTGTAAATACATACGTAGGTACATAATGTTAATATTATGACTATTGTATTGTACACATCACAAAAAAGTAAATTCTTACTCTCTTATAAATAAACGTAGAATTAAAAGTAGCCTATGTCCTTAGCCTTGGATATATAATAATATCTCAATACCGAAATTCATCAAAATCAGCTTAGCGGTTTAGACGTGAAAGCGTAACAGACAAACATACACTAGAGTTATATTCGCATTTATAATATAAGAAAGATAAGAAGTAAGCTGATACGAATAACCCAAATAAATTATTTAACGTTTATAAATAAAATATAGGTACCTATTACTAGTATATAATGATGATAAATATTTATACTTTTTTTGTACGAACGACTTTGAAATTACGCGGAACGAACTGCCATCAGAATATAAGTTACGCGTTTTAGATAGAGAAACGCGTTCTAGGTGAATACAAATGTTTCCTAATATAGCAGAGTATTCAAAATCAACAGAACATTGTGTAAATACGGAAGCAAGCCAATCTCATATTTCAGTAGATTCATTATGCTCTATTAGAGCTCCAAATGGGACATTAAAAGTGACTCACATCATAATTTCGATCGCATTTGGCAGCATTGTGATCCTGATGCGTCGAACAAACGTGTGGTAATGATGTTTCCCGTTATTGACGATGTTTGTGATACCATAATAGGTAGATTTCAAATAGGTTCTGAAAATTGAAAAAAAAACTAGGCTGTGCGGTAGCTAGCTTGAGATGCGACGTGTCGTAAGCGCCAAAATAGAATATTTCGTTTTATATTAATTTATATTGCTAATTAGGTAAAACTGTTATTACCAATATGAAGTGCAGATGACTAGTAATCAATACAGGTAATACTTATATTCAAATACATCCCGTTTCGTTGTTTGATGAAAATCTCTGTTTTTAACGAGTTGTTGTATTTTTTTTGTGTTGTAAAAGTGAAATAATCGTGTAAAAAAAAAACTAACAAAATGAAGGCATAATAACGATAAATTAAATATTAAAATGTGTTTTCCGTTTTGTAGTTACTGAGAATATAGACTACAAATTCTTCAATTCGTCATCTTAAAAAAGAAGTTACCTTTAATAAATAACATTAAAGGAAACCACATTGGATGACAAACAACAAAACATTGAACCTTCTTGACCTTCCACAAATCTGATTTACAATAAATTTCGTAAATACATATGTAGGCAACATTAATGGATGCCCCGTAGATTTGAAAAACATTTACAAACAGGTTGAAATTGTCACCTCTTATTAATATTTTTTCAATAAATTCTCATAAATTACTAACCTACGCGTATTATAATGTTTTCGTATGCTAATGAAATCAAAATTTATTAAAATCTATTTCAAAAAAGGTAAAAAATACCTACACATAAAATGAGCAAGAATATTAATTGCGATGTTGAGAATGTGATGTTGCTCAATTTCATGTTAAATGTATTTCAATTTGTTTCTAATCTTTAATACTTAACTGGAGCGATTCAGTTCCTAGGCTTCCTACCAGTTCATTCAAAATAGGCAATAGCTATGAAGTAGATACGTTGTCAATTGTCCAGCTATTATGATGCTTTATTGTAATTGCCACAACATTAGGAGTTGAAGATTATTGCAAACTACTTGCGCCCCGCGGTTTCACCCATCTCGATCCCGCGGGTTTTTCCAAAAACCCTTTCTTAGTGGATGCTTGCACATCACAAGAAATACACCTTCCAAATTTCATATCTGTAGGACCAGCTGTTTGGGCTCTGCGTTGATATATAGATCAGTCAGGATTTCAGTCAGTCAGTTTTATATGACCTATTTTGGTTGAAAATGTAGTGGGCACTGAAAATGAATTAGTTTTTCTAATGTTTTAAACACAATTATTTTTGCCATTTTTAAAAAATAGTAACTTACTTGTCTCCACATCTAGATATATCTTCTTTGAATTCAGTTCATTCGTTTCAAGTGTATTTATAAACTGAATTTACATTAACTGGTATAAAGCGTGTAGGAAATCTATATTCAGTACTTTTACATTATCTATTCTTCTTTATAGTTCTTCTAATTTACTATGTTCGTTTTAAGATCACTATATTCCATATTTGTCACTATTCAGTACACTAAACTACACACAGCGAGCAGAACAACAAAACTGGGCTATTTGCAGATAAAAAAAATCTTCGTGACACGTAATAATCATAATGGGTGCATTGTTAAAATTTCACCTGCAAAATTGGCGTGAGGAAATAATTCATTTTTGCACAATCCGTTGTCATAACAAATAATGAGTGAAAGACTTTCTTTCCTTAATGTTTGAAGGTGTAATCATTTTACTGCCTTTGTTTAGTAACAAACTGTAATAGACCGGAACATTGTCCGACAATATCTGTTACTTTAACAACACACTTTTTAGTGGTTTACGGTGTAATAAAATCTCAAGGAACAAGGCAAACATTGCGGGATTCTTTCTACAGTGTGAGCAATAGGTCCTACATAAAAGTAGAATACCTTTTTTCCTTTTTTATTTTTAAGGATTTATTACGCTCCAAGGCTACAGTTAATAACGGCAACACGGTCTTTTGTCGAAAACTGTAAGGGTTATGTTTTTAAGCAATTTTTTAAAGTTTTTTGTCTGCCTTTTCTGCGAACGCGGCCCAACAAAGCATTGAAGTTTTGCAACAGATTTTTTGTTTTGTTTTGTTTTATTCGAGTTAAATATACGTTTGGTGGTATTGTTTTAGAGTCTGTTTGTTGTGGGACCATTTAGTCTTGAAAAAATCCTTCTAGTGTACGCTTGCTTTAAGATGTTTCGTCAATAAAGTTAAAAGTGTGATAAGTTGAAGTGAACCAACGGTTTTATTAAGCTCAGTGTTATCTGGGGGCTTTTAGAGGTAAGCTTTTATTGCCTTGTAGAAATAAAACACGAAGTAGGTAGGTAACAACGTGTAGGTGGTCAAAAGGTAGTTAAATACGACTTCTAGAGAAGCCTTTTTCCTCAAATAGTTTTACCCACTTTGTCTTATCAATACCATGTAATTCAATACTTAAAGTCGCCACAAATACTATTTGGAATCAATAAATTATAATCGTAAAAGCTAAATGGAATATTGGTTCCACATATTGTCAATTTAATTTGCTATAATTATGCATTTCAAAATAATTGACAATTATGTTAATAAAATCACCTTTATCAATGGAAACACATCGACACAAGTCTCGAATTAAAATTATGTAGATATAAATACCTACCTAAGTATAGTATTAAAATACATGATTTAATCAATAAATTATATTGATATAATTTATTGACTTAAGTAGCAATATAAGCACGAATAATATTCAAATAATTTTGATGTTAATGTTAAATATTTTGTAAGTCTTAACCTAAATTAAATTATCAATTTTACACTATTCAAGTTTTATCAATGATCAACAGCTGCTATAGAAATCGTATACATTTTTTCATTACAGAATTGTACATGTTTTTATTATAGAGCACCCCAGCTAAAATTACAGTTTGTATCATAAACTTTTAGTCACTTTTGCACCGCATTTGGAGAAGCGGCCTAAGATGTAGCACGCTCACACAAAAAAACTAATTCTGATGAAACTACGATAGGAATTCAATACGACTTGAGCCGGTGGGCGGTGACAAGCTGCAGCCGAACCTAATTTAAAAGGTAGTGACGGTGCAACTTTTGTAAAAGCAATCTATCTATAGGTATATATAAAATTCAAAGTCCTGACTGATCTATATATCAACGCAGAGCCCAAACCGCTGGTGCTAGAGACACGAAATTTGGAGAGTGTGTTCTTTGTGGTGTGTAAACATCCTCTAAGAATGGGATTTTGGAAAATTCCGCGGGATCGGGAAACCGCGGGGCGCAGCTAGTTCTCTTAGATTAAAAGAATATCCTGTAAGAGTATACAAATATTATAAGTAGTTAATATTAGGCTTGATACTTAACCTGCCGTGACTTGGTGGCAACCGAAATTAAGTCGACGATATAGCATGCTTGCCTACAAAATACCTATTCAGTCTAGACTTGACTACTCCAAGTTTAGTAAGTTTGGGGGAATAACGAATTGGTACACGTAGAAACATAGATCTATAGAAGAAGTGGCACGTTCCAAAGACCCCCATTAACGCACAAATTCCTATGTAGGTGTAGGTAGGTGTCTATTCTAAGTACAAGGCGAGAGTCGATATCAAGACCGCCTATAACTCAAGGTACCGTGTCTAGATAACGCCTCCTCCTACATAAACTTATTACAACATAACTCAGCTGAATAACTTATTGCCAACTTATTTTTGTTCCCCTTTTTGCTCTAGTCTCGACGGTTGTTTTTATGTACGGTCAAGGGTTTCATATTGCAGAAGCGATTTATTTTACTTGTTTTTTTTCTAAGTAGGTCTTTTTGGGATTTAATTAAGTTCAGATAGGCGCTTACGTAGTTTAGATATGTAGGTATGTGCTAATAAAAACTGTAGGGATGATGTGCCTACGGTCTACAAGACATAAAAATACATGTTTCTTGGCTAACAATTATGCAGCGTTATTTTACCTTTTATTTTGGGATTTAGTTTAGATAGGTGACCTACTTATGTATAGTTTATATAATTATGTGTTATTTTTTTCATGATTTCAAAAAAATGTAATGCTCAGTATAGGTATATAGTCTCGACGATTGTTTATTACGTTTTTATGTACGGTCAAGGGTTTCATATTGCAGAAGCAATTTATTTTACTTTTTTTACTATAAGAAACTATAAGAATGCTGTGCCTACGCTCTATAAAACATAAAAATACATGTTTCTTGCATTTAACATTTATGCAGCGTTAATTGACCTTTTATTTTGGGATTTAGTTTAGATAGGTAGTTACGTAGTTTTAGATATGTAGGGCGCCGATTTCAAAAAAATGTAGATTACTTTGTCAACATTTTCTTTTGTTTCGCTTATAATGTGACCGTAAATTTTTAGTATTCTAATTCGGTCACAAAAATGAATTTTCCATAGGATCCACTTTAGTTTCTACTTTTTTTCGATATTTAACATTTTTTATGAGATATTAAAAGAAAAATGGTAAACTACATGTTTTTAACTGCCAAAATAATATTTATAGAGTCACTCTAAGTTTACAAAACTGAATAATCAGATACCACTTCATGGCTTTCTTAGTTTAAACTTGAGGGACTGTTGAAAACGAGGGTGTGTACATTATTTTGAAATTAGCCAGGTATGTTGACTAACAAAAACTAAAGGAATGCTGTACCTACGCTTACATGTTACTTGTGTAAAAATTATGCAGCGATAATTGCCCTTTTTACAAAGTAGGATTGTATGCGGTAATGCCTACCTAATAAGTAGATTATCCACTAAGTTTTTGCCCTTCATCATTTACACCTACTTAACGTACCTACCACTAAGCAACATTGTAACTAATGACTTTTGACCACAGCAGTTTCACACAATTCCTTCTAATTTTATTCTCTCTAAAGAAAATACATATACAAACATATAAAAACTTCATGAAACATGAATGAATCGTCAGGCACTCGAAGCACTTCCTTTGAACACCTTTACTAGAAAACAATGTCATAACTAAAGAGATAAAATTTTATGTCACATGCTTCTTGAGATGAACATGGGACACAAATTCTTGATGCTGCGTTCGGAGTCCCTTTCGTAGATATGGGCCTATTGTAAGACACTTTGGTATTCGTAGAATCTGTACTTAGAGACATACCCTATTGATTACAAAGAAAATGTGTCATTCTCATATTAATTTTTTCACATTTTTATTAACAGCAATACATAATAAAAATAAAAATCATGAATGGATGAAGTTTTTCCTGGACTTTGTTACTTCCGCTCATCTATGTTTGCCACACATAGGTATATGTGTAGTTAGGTATTTGTGTGTTACGTGTATGTGCGTGACAATTTTCATCTGATGTTGTATCATCGTGGTTATCCCATAGTAAAAAGCATGCACACAAGCACAGTCAAGAACCGAATTTTAAAAACTTGGTAAAAACTTTAGTAGGTCTTGCAGCTTAAACATTTTTTATTTTAGTAAACTTTTTAAATTCACACAATTTGTTAACATAGTAGTTACATTTTCCCGGGTCTTTATCGCGTATTATTATTTATTTTCTTACCTCGACGTTTCAACCATGTTACAATGGTCTTGGTCGTGACTAGTCGCGAGGGGACCTGGGAAAATGTAACTATTATTTCTTAGTATTTACCACACTTGGGAAATACCTACTGCTTTTAGAAGAAATACTTTTATTGGATATTAAAATTATGAAAGCATTTCTTCAAAAAGCAGTTAAGTCTTGTAGTTTTATTTAAATATCCACAGATACCTACTTAGAATTATAATATCTATTATTTTTTTAGTTTATTTTATCCGTGGGCGGGTAAGGCACCCGTCTCACTGGGAGTTTTATCTCGACGTGACGCGTACTGTGTCACGACTGAACACGGACGTGACAGAAATACTAGCACATTTCCAGTTCCAATCCTTTGTTTTGATTTGTCATTTAGAATTTACTTACTTACACAATTTTATTTGACTTATTTTTGAATTGGCTTTTCTAGAATCCTTTTTTTTAAGTTTAGAATTCCTGAATTAGATTACCTAGCCAGATGGCGCTATCTATTTTATTAAGGTCTGAGTTTGTCTTTGGTTAAGGACCTCCGCCTAGCTTTTAGCTCTAAACTGCACCAACTAACTCGTGCAGTTCTTTTCTTTGACATATTTAAATAATTTAATAGCACATAAATAAACCCAATAACTTCAAAAAACAACAATCGCTATAAGATCGTTTGGTAAATTAATAAGTTATGTATTTATATCATAAAAATTGAGGAATACTTTAAGGAAGTTATTTTTTTAAGTTAAGTGATTCCTCGTGAAACAAATCGAAGTAATTATTGCTTAGAAATTGTAATTTTAACAATAAGCCATAACAATTAACATACAAAAACACAAAACTTCATTTAAAAATAAGACTTGAAGATAAAGATAGAATACCTTCATCCAAATTCTTCCATAAGAGAACTTAAAAACAATCCTATAAAGAAGCACTAAACATATATACCTACACTAGTATTTATATAAGGCTAGCCTAGCTCTAATATAAACTGAACACCGAGGTTAGGAATTATTTACTCCGTAACTTAGAACCGGGATGTATCAGACGGTGATAAAGTTAGCTTGCACGGAAAACTAGAGCCTGGTGCTTGTAGCAGGCTCTCTGATGTTTATCAACCCCTTTGTTTGTTTTAGAGTCTAGAGTTAGACAATACAATGGGTGTACGTACCAACTTGGTTAGGTTAGAATGATATTATTCTTATAAAATACTAGCTGACCCGGCAAACGTTGTTTTGCCTTATAAATTATAGATAGTAGCCGATTCTCAGACCTACTGAATACGTATACAAAATTTCATAAAAATCGGTCACGCCGTTTCGGAGGAGTACGGTAACTAACACTGTGACATGTAATTTTTTTATATTAGACTAGCTGACCCGGCAAACGTTGTTTTGCCTTATAAATTATAGATAGTAGCCGATTCTCAGACCTACTGAATACGTATACAAAATCTCATAAAAATCGGTCAAGCCGTTTCGGAGGAGTACGGTAACTAACACTGTGACATGGAAATTTTATATTTTAGATTTGATTTTAGAATAGCGCACTATTTTTTTTTAGAGTGTGTGTGATTACTATCTCACTAGATTGAAAGTGTCTCAAGATGTAGTAGGTACACCCAAATACCACTGAGGATGAAAAAGTCAAGAGTTTTTGCAGATTTTCTTAGCGGATTAACCAACCTTTATTTTATTCATAAGTGTATCGATAATAACAGTTCTTGTTAGATATCTTAACCTAACAAAATAAACAAAAAATATTACTTTACCCTTTTTAAATCAATAAGTACCTATACATTTCCAGGCCAAATGAACGATATATAACAATAAAATCTTGATATAAAATTGAGAAATAAACAAGTAATTTCAAAGTGAACAAAATGCTATTTCTAACCTTTTAACTTTTAAGTGGGCACTTCAATCACACCCTTCAAGAACGAAATGCGATGCAATCATGCGCCGGCGCAGTTAATTCACCATTTAAAACTTCTTTAGTCTTCCATACCAACTCCTCTATCTAAAAAAGTTTACTTAGAATCTTATTCCAATAATATAAGATTGAGATTTAAGAATCTAAGTTGGACTTAGGTCGTTTTACAAGCATTGATGTCTAACATTTATAAAAGACAAGGCGATGTGTTGAATATTGTCGTAGAGCTTGACATTTCAGTATAATGTCTTTGTTTCGATTAGGTTCCTTTACTTAAGTTATGGGAACACTGTCAAATGTTAAATGACGATGTTTTGCCCATTTATATCTTTAGAGTCATTTGATTTGAATGCTGTATGGAATTACAATTTCTACCACGAGCGAAGTGAGCGGAGCGTTTCTGCTTGAAGTCTGGCTGTTTGCTTTTCTCAGTATGTATGGTGGTATTCCTCTACAGGTTTTAGTAGGTGTCACTTATTTTGATGGAACCTGTAATACACTTATACAGGTTCTATGAACTTACCTATACCTATTAGGTTTAGGTTTTTTTTTATTGGTGGAGTATTTCTTCCACAAAAGGGGCTATCACCGCACTCGGTTCTTTTATCTAATGAAGTGCTGGCGAAGACTACTGTTCGCAGGGCTACTAGTAGTATAAATTAATGAACTTGATCAAGCAATTAGTTTCATAATTCTCAAGCGGTCTTTTTTAGGTAATTTAACCTAACCTAACCTAACCAACCGGTTTTTCAGTTACAATCCTTCCTAATGTTAGTACATACGTGCCTAATGATAATATAAATTACAAAACACAATGAATAATTAAAATAAATGTTAGTACCTAGTAGGTAGTAAATTTGTGCTAAACGGTAGCACGAGCAATGGGCATTAAACTTGTTGTTTAACCTAACAATTATTGTTGTAAAAAACATTAAAAAATCGTAAAACTCGAACAAACAGAGCGATAATTGATTGACGATTAAATAATAAGCCACCACACTCGTAAAACAAAGATTAACATAACATTTACGGTTGTAAATAGGCAATAACTTTGATTTTTACGACTAAATAATCGTAAAAGAACCCTGCCAACGCTTCCGAGTTGGGGAGACTCGAATAGTTTGTTAAAGGTAGCCGAAATGGGGATATCAAATTTGGATGGTTAATAATCGCGGACAAATGCAAACGGGAGGCTCGTTGAATGCACTTTTATTTTACGACGGACTCATAACATAAAGTGTTGAACGTCTCAACAACGGTTATGAGGACATTAGAGGGAGAGGGATGGCGATACTTTAACGACGTCATCCTGATCTCATCTTCTCTTCTTTATTTTAACACTTTTAGTATCGATTTCAACTTTCACTGCATCGTTATGAAGCAGCTTTATTCTAAGTTATTGTTTCAAGTTCCTATCGATTATATCGCTCGCTTGCAGTTACCTATCTAGATTTATGGTGTTTTCAACGCTGTTATACTAGAAAAACCCAACTGAAAAATCATTCTTACGACCAGTTTCTTCATTATCCATCACCCACATCAGTCAAAGTAGGTATAGCTAGAATGACGCCACGAAGGACATTTTGTTGGAAGACGTCATACTTTTAAAGTCAATGAAGAAACCCTTATTTTGATAAACGGTAATAACAACCGGTAAATGAGTAAATCCCTATAACTTAACGTCTTGTTACGTACGAGTGAAATTCGGGTCGAAAATAATCCTTTTTGTGTTAGCCAGCTGGCTAACACAAAAAAATGAACTCAAAAACATTAGCAATTCTGTAAGCGTGAAAGTGTAATAATGAAGCAAGTCTAAAAGCTGCAGTGCTACATATAAATCTTTCTAATCGTACAACGATACAGCCAGTTGGTTTCTGTCCGTCCGACCACCTAATTCCGCTGCGTCCGCACTGTGCGCCATTACGGTTACCCTGGGCCAAAATTCCGAGTAATTAAACAACTGAAATTTTAACAGTACCCAGTATAAATTTAATAAGGATGGGCCATTTACACTGTAAATGGAGTAAATGTTTGGGTTTGGCCAAAAACCAAAATGGGGTCCGTGGAGCGCTGCGTAAGTTTAACGTGGTTTGAGTCTCTCACTGACTAAATACTTTTAGTGGCTTTAACTAAATACCGAATGACAAACAAAGTAATAATGAATTACTATAAAATTTACTGTTTTTGTACAAAGTTTGTACATTGTTTATAGGACTTGTAGATAGAATTTTATATAAGTTTGTTACTTAGATGGAATTTTGTTTATAGGTTTTGTAGAATTGTGTATTTTGTATGTAGTTTATTTTTATAAAAACTTAAATTTAAGAAATTAAATAAATGAGTGAATTACTATAAAACTAATACATATAGATTTCTTTATATATCTTCTTCTTACCTATATACTTAAACTAATATTAAATATACAGTAAAAGACGTAAATATCCTGATATTGCTTTTAAAAAAAGGCTTGCAAAAATTTTAGTCAAAAATCAAACCCGACTACTGGTAATCCGAACCAATGCGATAGCCGCTACGCCACGGGTAAGCCTCCCGCCAAGCCGAAATTAAGTAAGCACCTCCTCGTATTCTTGCGAGTTAGGCCTCGTATATGGATCCATTCTATAGGATCGGAACTTATGCGGGTGAAGCCACAGAGCGATGCTAGTTTCGAACAAAATGTCAAGACGCCAATATCATTATACCACCATTGGCTTTATTACCTGAAATTATAGTATGGAAAGTAACTGTAGTTAAATTAATGCCACAGATCATAGTAAACGTCTCTTATAAATCGAAAAAACATTTGCACTAGGCACTACAGCCACTAATAATTATGTGCTTATGCTACGATTAAATATTAATAGATCAAAAAATTCCAAAATTGACCTGAAAAAATGGGGTTCCTTATTTACCTCTTGAGGTACGGAATACGGAACTCTACAGTGTCCATTTAAAACTTTAAATTTTACTTCCATTTACATCCTACTAATTATTAGTAGGATGTAAACTTAGTAGGTAAGTTAGTAGGATGTTAGTAACTAATATAATAGACGTGACAGTTTATGGGTGTGTGTGTATAATACATTTTGTCGCTTATTCACACTAAAACAGAAGAACCGATTGCGACTAAACTCCGTATGTAGATAGTTGGAGTCTTGGAATAACACATACGCTGCTTTTTTACGCCTCAAATCAGTACTAGGTATTAATTTTCGTTTAATTTTCTTACCTCGACGTTTCGACCATGTTACAACGGACCAAGAAATTAAAAAGTCACGCGCTTTATAGCGATACTGAACTATCATACAACTAAAAGTCTACAGTCCGTGGAGTCTTTTAACGTGGCTCAACGTAACCGGGTACAATATACGGTACACTAGGCGATATGAGGTAAATATTTTATACTACGTGGGACTATTAACTATGATCTAATAGGGTTCTGCGGAGGTAAGATAATTGTTTGCCGCTCTAATAACTAAGGTGTATTAAGAGGTAGTTAAATGTCTATAGTCTATGGTTTAAGTTATTATTTTTGCCTCTAAATGTGACTAATTGTCTGAGGTAATAAAAAATGAAATCAGTTTCTTATTTATTGCAGATTTTTTTTTTCAAAACCTTAAGTTTTATCTTGTTATTTAAATTACTAATCCAAACTGACACTAGAATATCCCCTTCGGGTCTATAAGGTGGCTTTAAATTGTTGTACCTATACCTAAGTAGTTTAAAGTTTTTTTTTAAGATATAGGTTGTAGTATATTCTAAGTATCTCTAATACCCATATTACAAGCCTGGTTGCTTAATCTACATTGACCTGGGTGTAATATATTTTTTATAAAATATAAGTATTAATGTTTAATTCGACAAGATGTGAAATCCCAAAATAAAGTTGCTTTGCGAATATGTTAAATTTCGTTACTTTCCTTTTCACAGCAGTTAAGTAAAGCGCATTATTACAACTCTATTTATAAAATTAAGATTGCGTCGAAACGCATTAGACTACCTAAGTCTATAAAAACTGTATAACTGTGCAACGTAATATTTGAAAATGTAAATGCTGTTACGCAGAGCTAACGACTAACGAGGTCACTTTTTATGGCAAATAAATCTACACTAATATTATAGATCCGCGGATCGGAAAGCGCAGCGTTTGACGTCCACCAACGAGATGGACGGACGACTTAGTTAAGGCCGCGGGTTCACGATGGATGCAGGCCACTTATGACCGAAGCATCTGGAAATCTATGAGGGAGGCTTATGTCCAGCAGTGGACTTCTTATAGCTGAAATGATGATGATGATGATGAAATATTATAGAGAGGAAAGATTTGTATTTTTGTGTGTATGTGTGTCTGTGTGTTTGTAGTAATGAATAAACTCAAAAAAAATCTTTCACCATTAAAAAACTACATTCACCCTGAGTTACTCAGGGTGAATGTAGGCTACTTTTGATCCCGATATTCCCACGGGATAGCGACTAACGCGGGTGAAACCGCGAGACGCAGCTAGTAAGAAATAAATATTGTTTACTTTTAAAAACGATTTAATTTAATGGATAATGATGATAGCCCACTTGGTTTTACCACTATTACAGTAGTAAGGTGCTAACATTATTGATAAGTAATTTATACTTACGAGTAACGGGTTCTGTATGAACAGCTGACTTCAATTATTGCGAAATACATACATTATCATACCTAACATACCTACATCGACGACGCGTTAGTATAAGTTCGTATTTAAATACGTAGGTATCTGTCAAATTGACCTCTAAGCCAGGCTGGAGCAGACCGGATGCGTATACGTAGACGTAAACGCCGGGGTGTATTGGCCCAAGTGTTAAAATGTCCAGCATGTCATAATGTCTAGAAGCCACAACGTCCACTGGTCAATTTGGCCCAGAAGTTGATTTGTCTGGGAAGTTATAATGTCCAGATGTAATGAAGACCACTGGTCAATTTAGCCCTAGTGCTTAACTGTCCAGGATGTCGTTAGGTTTCTTTTATGTTATGCAACTTGGACATTCTGCTCGTATGACTATTAGGCGATCCGGCAATTGGAAAATTTGTCAACTGGAGGTTATGTACATTGGACATTTTGGCAACTGGCTATTGTGTCCCTGGACGATTTGACATTCGGACGAACTAATATTTGGACATATTGACATTTGGGCCAATACACCCCGGAGGCTTATTTATTTTTAAAGGCTGGAGCAGACAAGATGCGTATAGGTACGTAGACGTAAGCGTAGACGTGCACGTACCGCTGAGTTGTAATGTATGGAACTGTATGAGACAGGACACACTGCTTAATGAAGACGACACAAGCAGTGGGTCCTGTCTCATACAGTTTCATACATTACAACTCAGTGGTACTTGCACGTCTACATAAATAAGTATATACCTATAGATCTATTCAATTTGATTAGTACCTATATGGCACAATAGGTAGGTAGAGTAGGTACCTATTTTATTATAGGAAAGAATAAATTTTATGATTCCTAAAGTTCTCCTAAAAAAAAGGGTTTATTACCTTTTGAGGTACATATGGAACTCTAAAATTTAGGTATTTTTTGACATTTTGCTTTAAAAGCCGAAGTATTCATGTAGGTATCAGCAGTAGGTATTAGGGACAGAAAAATACGCGTCGAATGAGACCCTCCTCTTAGATCTTATATATAAAATTTCCATGTCACAATGTTAGTTACCGTACTCCTCCGAAACGGCGCGACCGGTGTTTTCTATGTATCATATGTATATATTTACAAAAAAAAAAAAAGTATAATATTTAGTATATCCGTTGTCTAGTACCCATAGTACAAGCCTAGTGCTTAGTTTGGGGCTAGATTGCGCTGTGTGTAACGTCGTGCAATATTTATATTTTATTTTTTTTACCAAATTTTATATGCGTATTCAGTAGGTCTGAGAATCGGCTACTATCTATAATTTATAAGGCAAAACAACGTTTGCCGGGTCAGCTAGTAATTATATAGATTTATTAAATCAATTACCAGCTTCTCCCCGTGGTTTTACTTAGGTAAGTACCTACGTACCTAAGTCTTTGAAATTTTGAAACAAATGTAATTTTAGCTTTGAGGTACCTACCTAGGTATCTGCTTATTGACTAAATATATTATAATATCTAGTGCACTAAAAACTAAATTAAATCTATTAAAAGTAAACAAAATAAATATACATAGATAGATATTACTAAGATATACCTACCTACTGGTTATTCAATGCAAAGCGATCGAGGTGTAGCTATACTTTACACAGGGACTAAATGAGAAGTACTTCTAAAAGCAGTGAAATTGATTTAACCGGTTTAACCCAGTTCCATAAAATCGATTGCAAGTTCATTGGCTGACGCATGTGCTGGAGCCAAAGTGATTTTACCATACCTACCTATTATACCATTATAAGTACGTAGTTTGATGGGTTTTTATATCAGCATACTAGTGTTTTTTTAAGCTATTGCATAGCTTTTATTGCGGGCTTTGAGCTTTGAGTGAAGAAATTTCGTAACGAAAAAAACCTAACACCCCCCACTCCGCATACATGGTAACCATGGCAACGTGGTACAAAATAAAAAAATAATTAAAGTTGATTGCATAAGTTGATAAAAATGCTATGCAAAAGCTTTACCGCGGCAGTCCCCGAGTGGCACACTTTTTTCTTCGTCGACAGGTGCCTAGGTAGGTAAAAAAATTATAAGACGTTTATAAAAAATATAAGCCGTACCTACCTATTAAGATGTTCAAAATTTTAAAAAAAATGGTATTTAGATGCATGCAAAAGGTCATAACTCCCAGCAATTATAGGTAGGTATATATTTATGGTAGGTATACTGGGGTAAGACCGATCAATTTTTGATCCAATTACAGGTCTGTTCATCATATAGGTATTATTGTTTTTTCTTACCTCGACGTTTCAGCCATGTTACAATGGTTTTGGTCGTGAGGGAACTGGAACTGCAATTCTATACATAACAATCTTCTATTTAACCGTTGTTTTCTCCGATATCCAAGGTTAAGCTTAATAATAAAATGAGTAAATTACCTACTTTACACTCTTTGACTCTTTATTAAAAAATACGTATTAGATAGCATTTTTTCTTAATATAAAATGTAAGTACTATAAATGAGTGCCAACTACCAAAAACTAACTCACAACTCTACTCTACTTTACCTACTAGGAAACAAACTAACAAAACCAACAAACGCAAACGTTTTAATTGAACATGCATCGCCGAGATTCAACGAGTACAGAGTAAACGTCGTGAATCGTCCAATAATAATGAAACTGATGGCGAATGCCGTCGTCGGTGTATGAAGCGCCCGTTTCGGCTACATAAACAGCCCGTATACTATACCTCCAAAATACTTGAAACGTCATAACATCCTTATACCAAAGGAACAAAGTCTCATTTTGATTGGCAAAGTGTCTGGTTGTGGTGGGGGAAGCGGGTATAGGTTCCCCCTCTAGCGTGCGGGAGGGGCGCTGCAAGGTCGGCTTACAAGATGGCGGTCTTTTTTGACGCGGATGCAGTGGAGTAAAGTCGTTTGATTGGTTGTGGGAATTTGTGTGAATAGTGTCAACTTTTCGTTTAGGTATTAGGTATTCTTTTTTGACCTTGTCATTGTTTGGTTGTTGATTAACTGAAAAAATATTGTGATGTGTGAAGTTTTTTAACCTGACATTAAAAACATTATAATATCTGAGTGGTTTAGAAAATATTTTATAATATAATTTAAGAAAATATTATTTCATAAAATTCATACCTTTGTTATAATATTGTGATATTCATTATAATTGAAAACAACTGTTTTAGTAAATCATTTAAAATTGAAAATAAACACCATTTAAATAAATTTATATTGGAAAGTATGAACATAATTAAATTATGTAGGTATTACAAAAGAATACAAATAAATTCTCTAAACAGGTGTAGCTAATCTAGAAACGATCTTAATATTAGACGGGGTCGCGATTCCCCATCGAACCGTATTCTCCTGTTTCCATTCCAGAATGGAGGAAAAGTTGCTTTTGAAGCAATATCCATTTATTGCTTCCATTTATTGCTTCAACTTTTTTGATTCTAACTAATTTTGCTGTTCGTGTTGTTTTTCCAAATTTTGAAAATACTGATTCTAGAAATTCCAAACCAAATGTCGCTACGCTCTACCCGCAAATTTCAGGAAGAAAATAGCGGAATACGCCTGTTTGGGGAAGAGCGAGCTCTTATTTAATATAAAATGATTATAACAATATAACATTTCCTATGAGCTTAATAACTAGGTAAGCTGAATTGTAAAATAGTCACAAAAATGAATACAATCCTATTTTATTTTAATTAAAACTTTAGATTTTAACAACTTTAGTATTTTGAAATTGCAAAGTCAAAAAACTGACAAATGTTAATTTAAAAACGACGTTTGAATTTTAATTTTTTACCTACAAATTTTCATCCTCCACAATATTTTGAAAATTCAGCGTCATGTAAACCGACTGCTAAGGATGACGTAGCGCGAGGCGAGGGTAGATATTTTGAGCTAACGTGGCGGTTCGACCGGCGGAGTTGGGTCACAAGTTGGGTGCCGCCGGGATGAAACCTTTTTTGTTCCTTTTCCTTTCTCTGTCTGCTAGTTTGAGAGATATTGTTGAGTATTTTCACCTTACCGTTAGTAAATTATATTTCAACTGCAGTTTATGTCATTTTTCATTATTTATAAGCTAAAATTTAAACTCCACGCTACCGTTCACATAGTAATAAAATAAATCACAAACATCTCTAATTTATAATGTAAATTTTATCCAGGAAATAGAATAATGTATTAATTTTGATTCCAAAAAAAACCTGGTTCACCTATTGCATACAAAACAATAGGGCAAATGTAACGTGGGTAGGTAGGAACTATGATTATCTATTTATTTTAAAACAGAGACATTTAACTATGGTAATTGCTGTATTACCAATTCTAATATTTACTTTGTCGCTTTGTAATAAATTGAAGCATTTATACTATTTGGTTAGTTATAGGTACCTAGTGTTCTGGCTGAGAATAATTTAAAAACCCAAACAAATAGCACACGGGTAAGTTATACTAATAGATATTATTAGAATACAAAAACAAATAATTAAAAATAAAATTTAGGGTTGCTGTTTAAAACAGTATTCTCAAAAATAAAATGCACATTCTCAACACTCTAGTTTTAAAACACCTGTCAGCCACATAAATACATTCGGGCAATTAACTTGATGATTTAAGAAAAAAATCTCAGTAAATAACCGAGTTTATTGAACCTAGACCGCATTCAATTGTAAATCGTGATAGCATCAAATCGTTCAACAAAACAATCACGGTCTATAATATGGTGTGAACACAATTAGGTACACACACACTGCTGCGCGGGAGTTGAATGCTAACCCAGCGCCCGCGTTGGAGCACGTGCTTCTGTCAATTTCCGTCGCAATACTTATGAACTCTGACGTTTTTATTTAAAAATAAACCACAGTTTTATTAAAATAGATTTTTATACATGTTTATAATTTTCATGTGCTGTTAACTGCTGGATTGTAAGTTATTTTGTTAATAAATATAATAAAAGTTCTATATTTAATAACATATTTTATTTACCTAAATATAAAATGTAGATATTTAATCAATAAGTTTATGAGTAGGATGAGTAGGTAGGTAGTAATGAATTTGGAAATGAATGATTGATATGCTACCTACTCGTATCAATTTGAGCTAAATTACTTATTTATACGTATTTACCTTTCATTTTTTTAATAAAGTGTTCTATTTATCTACCTATATATGATGTAGAAAATAATAAACAATATTTTCTGTATTCAGTAAATTTAGAGTTCCTGATAATTAATTCATTTCTATTTTGCATCAAATTTCAATGATAAGATCTTGAACAGAAAACTAAACAGGTTGTTAGGTACCTACCCTGTCCCAAGATCAATTGGACCAAAAAAGATTAAACTGCAAGCCCTAAGATAGGTAGTCTGTAGATTGAAAATGAGATAAACATAATAATAACGCCCTAGGATAAAAGATTGAATGCAAAAGATAGCGTAGCAGTATCTCTTACCTACCTATCTTTGTGTAAGGAACGTGGTTTAACTGCTATAGTAAATTGAGGCGATAAATATTGAATAAAAACTGCTACTGTATAGTTAAATATGAATAGGGAACAAATATGTTTAATGGTCATTCTATTCGGTGGATACCTACACTTGTATAGAATTTAATTAGCATGGATAATTCTTTTCATAAAAAAATAATTGTATAGGTAAGTTATTGATGGTTTACTAAGTAGATAACTGTACAATCCTAAATAAAATTGTCACTTACCTACTTATGGAATATCTCTACCTACTATATCTACCTACTCATCGACTTTCGCTTTCACGAAATCCCGGGAAATGTGAAGCGTGTTTACGAATTTAAATTGCCCAATCAATTTTTAATTTGGAAGCGGTGTACCGTGGGTTATCCGTGACACCTACCTGACCATTTAAAGAGATTGGTAGCGTCGAATATTGAAGCCATGAGAATAATAATCGAATAACGCTGTTGAAAGTTTTAGCATGTTGTGGCTTTCACGCAGCTTTACAGAATGTTCGTGTTTTTAGTAGATTTGAATTGAGGGTTACGTTACCTTTTTATTAAACTACTCAGTTAACTTTGGGACATTGGACAGTTGAGTATTTTCTAAGTTGTTTTATACGTTTGATTGTTACCGTTTTATTTGTTTGTTTTATTTTTTTGCTATTTTGAATATAGGTAGGTTATATGTTCTTCGGTCTGGTTGAGATCATTATTTATTATGTTTTTCAATGTACCTAACCTAGAGAGAATTATATCTATAAATGGATTCAAAACTCTACTGTGACTTTTGCTTTAATTTAGGATAAAGCGCACTTACTTACCTGTTTTTATCGTGCCTCTTTGGTTCCCTGGATTAATAACCAGAGACCGCTGTGAATTTGGCTATATAACTAGTCTACAAAAATAAAGCTACACTGCGCTAGGTACCACATCAAAATTTTATTCTGCCATTGGTACTATTATAGAAAAAGAATATTCCCATGAGAATGAGATTAAACAATTCATTATAAATTCCCTAAAACTTACATTACCTACTAAACTAATAAGGTAATAGAAAATGTTCTTTTTCAAAAAACGAAATAAGTCTATCATTTTTACCATTAAAGTAATTAGTTGTTCAAAATTTTATAACTATTATACAAAAATTATCTCACCGAAAATCAAGCGTTTTCATTGACGCGAGTGTAAATGAAACATTCATATCGCTCTGTCTCTTTCTCGCAACAGGCCTGCGTGTCGCATACATACTTAGAACCATAATGGCGGACGATACAACAAACACAATTTTCAATTTAATAATTTAATTCGACTTTTAACAATAACACAGCATTTTAACACTTTTGTAAATTACACACAACATGTTTTGCACTGTTTTTCACTTATTTCTGTTCGAAATGTCGAAAGAAAGTATTTTTAAAGTTAAATTGAGTCACTTCGAACGTGTTGCGAAACGCATCAGGACGCCATATCCAAATTCCTCTCGCCAGGGATGGATTTGTATTTCCATTGCATTGCATTCGAATTGCAGTAAAACTGAGAGGAGCAACTATTTATAATAATTAAATATTTTGAGTGCACTTGTGTATATTATAGTATTGAAAAATATCAAAGACAGAGCCAAAAAAGATAAGGAGGGAAAAAAAGAGTCAACACATGTCACAGTAAAAAATGAATTGAACAAAAGAGATAAGTTTTGGCTCTTTGTATTATATTTAAAGCTGTATTAAAGTAAACTTCAGTAGGTAAACCTTCAGTTGAAGTTTTTTTTATAATATACTAGCTGCGCCCCGCGGTTTCACCCGCGTAAGTCCCAATCCCGCGGGAATTACGGGATAAAAAGTAGCCTATGTGTTATTTTAGGTGTCCAGCTATCTATATTCCAAGTTTCATTGCAATCGGTTTAGTAGTTTTTGCGTGAAAGAGTAACAAACATCCAAACATCCATACAAACTTTCACATTTATAATATTAGTAGGATAAGATAGAAGGATAGGATTATTGTGATGTAATTATGGACTGCATTTTTTTGCGCATGCGACGGACGGGGGACCGGTACCTAAATTATTTTCCTCGTCGGACGATACCTAGCTGCGACGCAGAAAGTTGCGGATTCAATTCCCGCCAGGGACAATGATTATACAGGGTGTTTCGACGAGGGGGTATTAAGCCGAAAGGGGATTGTTCTAGAGGTCTAGGCGAACAACTTTTTTTTCCAAAAGTTGTATAGTTGTATCACTAAAAAAATTGCTGTTTTTGTAAAAAAAAGGCAATTAATGTTTAGATTGTAGTGATCCAAACTAAATAAAAGGGCACCTTAAGGCCAATGACCTCAAACTCTAAAAGCCGTTTTTCATGCAAACTTTAAACTCAAAATTTTCGAAAACTTCTTCGAAATTCCAAAACTTGTAGAACAAAAGTTATTCGCCTAGACGTCTAGAACAACCCCCTTTCGGTTTAATACCCCCTCCTCGGAGCACCTTGTATATATATTTTATTTAAAGGTTTTTATATTTTACAAGATGGGAACCCGAAACCCGTCGGGCTTCGGATAGTACCCTCGAAAACAGTAACAAAATCTCTTGGAATAAATTCCCATAGAAACTTTCATCCCCAATTAAACACTCTTAGGGGTTGAATTTTGGAAAAATAAATTTTAGAGATTCACTTACTACCCCATATCAATCTCTATGTCAAGTTTCTAGGTCAAGCCGTTACGAAGTTGCATACAAACGTTTTTCCCCATTTTTACTCCCTTAGGGGTAGAATTTCCAAAAATTGGTTCTTAGTGCTCACTTTCAACCCCTAAAGAACCTATGTTCCAAATTTCAAGTCTCTACACCCAGCCGTTTAGCCTGTACGTTGTCCATCATTCAGTCAGTCAGTGAGTTAGTTACACTTGCGTTTTATTATATTTTATAATAGCATACAATGGGCCTAGATAGCGCTGCCTGTGTAAAGTTATTTTTTGGTTATTAACAGACTTTCAAAAAAGGAGGAGGTTCTCAACTCGTCAGGTTTTTTTACATTTATTTTTATTAAAGTTTTTTTATACGAAGTTCCTTAATTTCAGAATGCAGGTACAGAGATGCTTAGTAGAAATTGACAAGTACCTAACAAAATGTGGTATGTAGGTAACCGGTGTACGAGCGTGCTGGAATAGTGTGTCGTGAATAGGTGAAACTATGTGTGTTTGCATTTAATAAAATTCTATTCTGGCGCGGTGCTCTCAACCCACACTGCTCATGTATATTTTTTTAAAATTTAAAATAAGGGGTTTTGTAAATTAATTTTAAAACTATTATAAAGAAAAATTCAACACTAGACAGTTTTGTCGCTGTAGTTTCTAAACTCCCAAAATTAAGCATAAGCAATGACAAGTAAATAAAAAATTACAATTGTTCACAATAAAATGTGCCACAATGTTATTTCAATTTACTTATTTCGACTGACTCTATCCTAAATCCGTCCCTGAGCATGCACGCTCCGCCCATTACAACAACAAAAGTTGGCTCGTTCCTTCAAAATATCTCGTTTGGAGGCCATTTTGACGATCGTGTTGGACAGAGATGGCATGACGAAGCGCGGTCGTAACGATGCCCCGTGCGTGAATGAGACAATTATGCAAAGAATGTTTAGTTTTAATGTGACAGGAAAACGGGGGTTGTTTGTGTGAGTGAGAACGGAGCGAGTTGAAGACGTACGAGCGGGCGAAGTTGGTAAAATATTTTTTGATTAAAAAAAACTTGGGTAGGTAGATAGGCAGTTATTTTAGATATTTGTTAGTTGGTTAGGAGTTCGTAGTGAGAAATAGACAGTGTCCGACGGCTTTTGTGCAGATTTAAATTCAATTTCAGTTTTAATAAATAAAGTAGGTAGGTAGTTAATAATTAATTTACCTACGTTGGTATTAGATTTTAAAATTCATTTTAATATAATTAATTGGGTAGATACTAGGAATTTGTACATAATTAGGTTGGTAAATTGAATAACTACCTATACTTATTTTAACTACCTATATATATAAATTAATACTTATGTATCCAAGAAACGTATATAGAAAGGTAGTTTTAAATGTACCTACTATCAGCGTATTGTGGTTTCACCAGCGTTAGTGCCGATCCCGCTTGAACATCGGGATTAAAAATACCTAGCATATCAGCCTGTGTTAGGTATACTTACAGATCTTCAACCATCTAAATACCGAGTTTTGTCGCAATTGGTTTAGCGTTTTTTCTGTGAAGGACCAACAAACACCAATCACATTTACTTTTATATGTTAATCCCCTTTCTTTGGTATTGTCTAGGAATAGAGATAGTGCAAATAGTGTGAGTAGAAGATCGGGACTCGAACCAAACCCATGTATAATGCATGCGACATTGTCAAAATATTTTCATTCAAATAAGGTCTCCCGGGGGAAATGCGACCAATGGGGGAAATGCGGCTAATATTATTTACCGGACTTACAATTGTTATATTGAAAAAATCGCCAATCTAGACTAGATAGCGATTTTATCAATAGAACAATTGTAAGTCCGTTAAAATGAATTAGCCACATTTCCCCAATTAGTCGCATTTCCCCCGGGTGACCTTAATTACCTTCCTTCTAATTAATTTAAGTGAAAAATCAAAAATATAAAATTACGAGCAACGCTCCCTAGGAAATATCGGAATAAAAAGTATTCTATGTATTATTCTCCAGCTATCTATTTTCCAAGTTTCATTGCAATTGGTTCAGTAGTAACAAAGTCACATACATTTATACATGCAAATTTCACATTATAAGATTAATAAAATAGGATACCTAGGATTTTATTTTAAAAAATACCTATTTGTTAAACATTGTAAATCGGTAGGTATAAGTACCTACTTATTTATTATTTACCGGTTTTAGTTGTAAAAATCATTGAAATTAATATTCTGTGATGTGATGATGACTGATGGATGACGGTAACTAATTCATTCTCTCTACTATGAGGAGGTACCTATTAATAGCCACACCGTTAGCAAAAGCTAAAAATGCTTCGTAAACAGTCTGACTAATAATAAACAAAATAGACTTTTTTGGGTGCTGAAGTTAAAATATTTTTACTGTTTGAACGAACACGATTTATGGAAGAAGGATGAGGTTTAAAAATAACAATATGCGTATAAAACCCAAAAAATGTAATAAAAGTTTAGTATTTTTTAGAAGAATGTGCTTCCCCCTGTTCGATCTTACCCCAATAAACCAACGGTTGTTTTGCAAGAAATCACCAGCAATCCCAAAGCTTTATCGTAATTTTGCAAAATTACCAACCATTGTAAAACACTTCACGAAAAAGTCATGCTTTTCTGAGACTTGCCTCAGCAGCAGAAGAGGCTCTAAACGACCAACACAAACTATTAGGTACCTAGGAATATGGAAATATGGAATTGGATGGACTATTTCTTTTTACAAAAAAATATGTTATTTAATAGACAAGTAAAACAATCTACATACCATCATCTGTTTTTTTCCGCTATTACCTAGAGCTTTTATTTACTTAGTAACTAAAAATACAAAATCTAAAATACATAAATGAGAAAACATGACCCTGCTTACAAACTTCACACCTCGCAAATGAAAAATAAAACTAAGTTCCCACAATCTCTACAAAAATGTAGAGATAACAATTTGTTGAATCGCCAATTCCAGTTTTACGACAAGCTCCATTCACTCGAGGGCCGTGAACGCATCGTAAAACCCAAATCAACTGGCGCACTTAACTCTCACCACTTAGTACGAAAGCCCACCGCTAGATGGCGCTAAAACAAATAACACGAAACCTACCTCATAAAAATAAATTTTATTGTTATGACGAAAATAAAACGCTTGTCGTCAATTTAAACATAATTTTACTGTGCAATAAGATTTATTTTACGTTTAACAAGCGTCTTGATGAATTTGTATTACTAGAATGATGAATAATGTAATAAAATTTGCTTTTATGTTCTGTTTTATCGCTTTTCTATTGGCACTAAACGTTGTTTGGTGTCACATTTTCATACAAATAGTTAGATATTACATGTTATGTAACATAATTACTGTCGTTAAACCAAATGCTACTGAAGTTTATGATTTTATAAGCACTCTATTAACTTTTTATGGTCTTCTAATTATGTGGCTGCTTATTTATTAAAATAAATATTTTAAAGAATACCTATTTCTTTTCTTCTTTCCTCTATTTATACCCAAATAGATTTGTTTATTTTTATTTTAGATTTTTTCAAAGGTTTATCCCTACGTATACTGACATTTATAAAAAAATAAGCTCTACTTAGTACGTATAAGTCTTACCTTTAGTAAAGCTTAATTCTTAAACTTGAGTAGGTGTAAAAAAATCTACTTACTATCTACCTATTTCTAATTGGAAGGGCTGATGGAGTTCAACTTGCAGTTCCAATTTGCAGTTTCCTGACCAAAGCTCAAAGCTTTAGAGTCTTACTTCGTCATTAAATCGGTAGGTGGCGTTGATTTATGATTTAAAATCGTCAAGCTTTTTCCGTTTTACTTTCAACTATCCAAAATAACTACACATAAAAAATTGGATAAGATTAACAATAACGTAATTAAACAAAATATATTTGAACTATCTATTATGAAAAATCAGTAAATGATTTTGTGAGCTTTCTTAAGTTTCCAACGTCAATGACAGATGGAGCTACTGGAAATTTACTTTTAAGTTCACGTAAAATCTTTTTTTTAAACGGATTTGCGAGGGTAAAATATCCAAATTCGGTTTCTCCATCTATTTATATGATCGCGAATTCTGGTTTTCATCTTTTTTAGCAGATGTGTAATTCAGATCTACAGCTTTCTGCATTTCCTCGGAATCGGTTTAGTAGTTTTTGCGTGAAGGAGGAACAAACATATTCGTTTACTTACTTACTTAGACAATAACTTTCACATCTATATATTTAAAATTCAAAGTCCAGACTGATCTATATATCAACGCAGAGCCCAAACCGCTGGTCTTAGATACATGAAATTTGGAGAGTGTGTTCTTTGCGGCGTGTAATAATCCACGAAGAAAGGGTTTTTGGAAAATCCTGCGGGATCGACACTTACGCGGGTGAAACCGCGAGACCCAGCTTGTTTATAATATTAGTAGGATACACAATTATGGATCATCCAAACGGTGCCGGTTCCCGAGCTTGAAGGCAGTAGACAAAATGAAATAGCTGCAAAATTGCAGACTGTTTGCCGGCCAGTGTAACCCGTTGCCGAAACGTCGAGGTAATTTAAATCTAAAATTATCTACAACGCGATCTAGACCCGTAGTTCTAATAATAACGATGGACAGAAATCGTGTAAGTTTAGAAATATGTAGTGCACAAAAACTGGTCAAGTCTACAAATTGTTTCAATTGGTCAAGCGTGCTTTTGCCGCAAATGTTTTTGCTCATTCGTCAAGCAGTAAAATAGTTTCAATTTGACGAGTCGTTCATTTGTGTTCATTGGTCAAGTTTTTATTTTGTGTCAATTTGTCAATTCTTCCAAAATTGACAACTCGTCGATACGATATTTATATTACTAGCCTACTGGATTGATACACTGGAATGGCTTAGCATCGCATGACACCGTGTATAAAGCCGATAAATAAGCTTAAAACTTTGTTCGTTCATGAACATATTATGTAGGTACCTAGTACTATCTAGATCCAGTGTTTTAAGTAAAGGAAAACGTAGTCGTGAGTGTTAATGGGAAATCTAATTGACTGAAGGATTCCGTGAAAGCCTTGAAAATGCCTCTACTACATGCGATGCTAGTTGTTGGGTCTAGTGCATTTAATGGAGTTTTGGTAAAGTCTACAAAATGTTTTGAACGATAAAAAGCTTTTCAGTAAGCTACGAGTAGTTAGCTAAACGTTTGATGGTGGCTTCGGGTGACCGGAATGCTGGCGTACATTTTACCTGGAAAATAAGTAATGTGCACACAACGGGATAGTTCAGCCAGCATTCTGGTCACTTTTCTCTCCACTAAGGGTTTAGCAGATTTAGATTTACTTACTTAGTTTTATTTTAGTTCGTAATATTTATTAAGAGCGGGGGCATCCACCCTTCTCGTACATATTGCCACAAAGTGGAACTCACTGCCAGCGGTGAGATATTTCCCCTCACCCACAACAATAGAGTCTTCAAGCCTAGGTTGAATAGGCTTATTTTAGGCGAGCATGCTACACAGTCGGCCTCATCGTCGCTTCCCATCAGGTGAGATAAGGTCAAATGCAAGCCTTTTAGAGAGAGATATTTTATGCCTGAGTTTATGCCTGCCAACTCGTACCTTTACTATGACTGGTAGGTCTCGCTTTCAACGAGCGCGTTGCGACTTCATGTGTCACATGTGTCCCCGCTTCTGATGTCCCGGGGATCTTTCGTACAGCTGTGACATTAGCCTATTAAAACTGTTGGTATGTAGGTATTGTAGGTAGGTACTTACGTCGGTACATAGGTAATCTTTACTTGCCATAATATTTTTCCTAATTTTATTTGGAGTGACTCTTTGTACACATATAGGTAAAGAAGTAGCGAGACATTCCCAACAGACCCGCTTCTCAGTAAGTAACCATCCTTAAATTGATTACTTACTACTTATTGAGAAGCCTCAGTCACTGTTTGAATGTACCTTACTACTTTGAATAAATAACTTTTTATTTTTATATCTTCATAAAGCTTCGTCTTACTTCGTACCTAGCTCCTTTTTTATAATAGTGAAAGCGAAACTGTCTAGGTAAGTTAAATAAACCTAAGTAATCACATATTTGATTTTAACAGCTTCATTTTCACAAGTCAAGTTTCATAAAAACAAAAACTACAGAACAGCATGTTAATTCGTTTCCGCCAAAACCCAGCAAAATCGTTAGCAAGTACCTAGTTACAACGTTCATAGTAACAGTGCTATGAACTTGGAAAATGATTCAGTTTTACAGGGCATTGTAACTCCACAGGTAGCTAATATACAACCCTGCTTTTGCTGTAACAGTTACAACGCTTTTCCTTTCACTATTCATTCTGCGCCCTTTCATTCAACCCTGTAACCAGAACCACCCACTTTTACGAAAAGCACGAACTCAAAACTGCAACAAAATCAGCCGCGCTTTAAGTCATAAATTACAAACAACAATTTATAAGCAATAAAAAGCGATGAGGTGCTAAGTGATTGATAATGTTGCAACATTGCTTCAACTCTACCGGCAGCAGTAGTAAAACTCCTCCTTAATAATGATCGATGGTACCACAGCCTATATTTTGCTTACAATGTAACATCGCCGCTCGCAACTAATGGAGTCACCTAATAAACAACGCGAGGCATATATTAACAACTACTACAAACTAGCGATTGTATCAATCCACCGCACATTAACTCGAAGACTCAATAAAACGGAAAATTATAGTCTTAAGACTCAGCAGTTGAGATTTAGACCACCAGACATCAAGACGCTGAAACGTGAATGAGCAAATCGTCTCGCCTCTTTACACCCTCGCCTCGTACGACTCGATGAAGACATAAACTATCAATAACTCCTTTATCTATATTAAACGCTGTGATACTTTACACAAGTCAATAATTGTTCAATAAATGTCCAAAGAACGGCATAATAACAAACCACGTGCATCGAACGCCTACGTCAATAAAGTTTCGAATTTATATAGAGGTTTAGCCCCAGAGGCGATTAAGAAACAATGTTGCCAGTAAAGCTCTTAATATTGTACGATACAGTTCCTTAAATGCTGTGTAAACATGGCTACAAAAATACCTGTGTTATTGAGTGATTATTTATTATGAAGTAGCGTGGGAAATAGGCGGTTTATAGTTATGTTAATTATTAGGGATGATTTCCTATCTCTACGTAGTACGAAGCACGTGGTTTCTGCTATCTGCAGCTAAGTTCTTAGAAATAAAGCAATGGTTTTTAAACAGTTTTCAGGACAACTTAGAAAATGTCTGTAGAGAGACGGACAATCACGTGAAGTCGTGCGAAACCGGGGAAAGATGCTAGTTAGACGGGTACAAAAGTATAGTATATGAAAATATTTTTCAGTTTCTCATGATATAAACTACAGTTTCTGAAGCTTTATTTAACATTATCAGCGTAAAAGAAACTTTTCAGACGGTTCTACGACCATTGTAGCAGGGTACACGTAACCGCTACTGAAAACACTTTATTTCAGCAAAATCTTCACCCAAACGTTTGTTTTATCATCCATAAAAACTTTAGATACATAAATCTAATCCGTTCAACAGTAGGTATTCAACACCAAACCGGCAATAACAATGAAAATCCGATTCAAACGTTAAAACCTCATAAACGTAGTTTCCCACAATAAAAACGCTGTAAACTTGATCACCTTAATATGATACAAAAACACACAATCTGGCAACTCAGTCGGTGTTTACTGTGAGTTCTACAAACGGTGCAATTCACATGACGTTTATGACCACTGAAGAGGTAGTAAAAATCGTGTTTACGAGGCGCGCCGGCACGCGTGCTCTGCGCGAACGCAGCGCGAAACGTAAAGACTCCATCTGTCGCTCGAATTTGAATGAAAACGTGATAAGAAAACGGTAGCTTAAAAGCGTTTTTATGCGAATAAGTTTTTGCAAGGTTTTTTTTATTGTTTTTGGTATCTAAGTACATTTTTGAAGAGGTTTTTTGAGTAGGTTTTTTTAAGCACATGGTTAGAAGTGATGTTTCAGTTGAAATGAATGGGTTTTGTTATAGTCTTGAAAGTTATGTTTATGAGATTAGGATTTTAGCATGTTTTAATGTTGCAGTGCAAGAATCTAAGGATTTGCTTAACATTTTGATGTTAGTATAAGCTTGGTTAGTTATTTAGTGGATTGATTGGTATTGTAGATTATTTATTATAAATCTAATTTTATTTCTATTTCAAAATCTTAGTTGCCTATGTTGTATCATTGATATGGTAAGCCAAACTTTGCAATTTCCTGTATTTTTTAAAACTTAAGTTTGTAAAGGTCAGAAAGATTTTTAAGGGGTGCCTAGTATACCAACATATCGACTTATATATTTGATCTCACATCACCTGTCGTCTGAGTTCGATGATTTAGCATGTTTACCAAGAAGAAATATGTTGACTCAAGACTTGAAGAGCTTCTAAATTGGTAGAGATAGGTAGTTATCTATCTCTACCATAGAAGTCTTGAGCAATATTAAGTTAAGGATATTTTTTGTTTTTTTACTACTGTGTGTTTTACCGACTCCAGAAAAATTAGGAGTTTCTGAATTCGATCCGTAGGTATATTGTTTGTATGTGTGTGAATATGTTTACGCCGTACTCACGGCATATTATGAAGTCCGATTTTGATAATTCTTTTTTTATTGGGAAGAAGAGACTTTCCAGTTGGTCTCATAAAATCTTGTTGATGATCTGATGAGTATCTTCGGAATGACGAGCAGAAAAGCATCCCAGAATGCAGTAAATAACCAGTTTTTGGCGAGGCTAATAAAACCGCTAAAATAAAATCTTAATCCGAATAATACCGATATTAGGGTAGAAAACTAAATTTTTCATAATTTATTTTGGTATTATGTTTGTATGGAAATGGTAACAGTACCCACCCTCTTAAACTATCTTCTCACCAGAAAACTTCTCAATGATTAAAGTCACGTTTACAATTTAGTAGCAGTCGAAAGGTTAGTGCCCTTTCGACTGCCACTAAAAATAATCAAAGGGGAAAATATAAAAATATTTTTAAATGTATAAAACCGACTTCAAAAAGACGACTAAATAACCTATCCTACATACAGTGCCACGGACTAATCTGTATGTAAGCTAAAGTCGGGCAGCCAAACTACAATCTGGATCAACCTGGAAAAGCTGCCCTGTTAAAAGAAGATTTTTAAATGACTTTTTTATGTTAATCTTTGTATACATTATCTAATTACAATATGGCGGCTGGTGGTCGCCATTTTGAATTTTGATAAATGTCATGTCTTCAGTGACACTCCCAGGATTAAAACGAATCGATTGACGTGCGAATCATCAAAATCCGTCCAGCCGTTTGGCCTCTGGAGCGCCAAATAGGAACAAACATACAAACAAACATACATACATAAACTGATAAACACATAACCCTTCTTTGCGTCGCGCAGTCGGGTAAAAAACAAGCAGTAGTTTGATCTGATGTCAACAGAGCGACTCAGTCCTAAACAAATACAAACTATCTATAGGAGAAGGGCTTCGACCTTACGATTGTTTGAAATTGGTTTATCAGCCCTTGAGCCTTAACTAAGTTACTCTGTCTCCTCATCCGAGCGATGTTCCCGGTTGCATCCCTTTTGGCAGCCTGGGGTCCGATTAGATACAGTAGTTATTCTTATTGGCTATGCCAGCTCCATATAAAAGATAGCAATATTTCTCTCTTGCTCTTAAGAGGATAGTCTCTATTCTCTTTCTCCATACAAACGTAGTTTACATTTTCCTCCCTGGATAAAGACATTAGAGCAAATATGTTTATGCCATAAAACTTATGTCTGTCATGCATGACTGCATGATGCATCCACCTTTTTATTTTTTTCATTTTATTATTTTTTATTATTATTTTAATTAGAAAATAATAATAAATAAAAAGGTAGATGCATTGTCATGACAGATATAGGTTTTATGGCATAAACATATTTGCTCTAATGTCTTTATCCAGGGAGGAAAATGTAAACCACGTTTGTATGGAGAAAGAGAATAGAGACTATCCTCTTAAAGATTCCTACGTTTAGTAGGTATACTTTTCTAAACCTAGGGGGAACCAAGGAGGCGGATGTTTAGATAATTAAAATTACTGAAAAAAAAAAAGGGACCGTTTTTTCGTTTCTTTCTATATTTCTATTTTTTTTTAGAATTGAAAGGCAATTCAGAAAGTAGTAGATACACAATAACTTAATGGTCATTTTGTTGGCATACCTACCTATTTACCTAAGTATTATATTTTTCGTCAATTTTAATATTTAACGTTTATTTGGCTAGCTGGCCCGGCACAGTGTTTCGACCTGCAGTTTTTTTTGTACATAAATATAAACAGTAAATCAATTAAAGTTTTGTAAAATAGATAGTCTAGTACTTATATCAACTTTATTTTTAAAGCAAAAAAAGACAAGGATGAGAGGCGTTATTAGGCGTATACCTAGGTAAATCAATATTATTACTACGGCGCTGAATAAACTGTATGAAATAACTTAATAATTGAACAAACGGTAGTAATGACCAATCAAGCCTCATAAAACTGTCTTAAAACCATTAAAATGAATTTTATTAGTCAATCACTACATTCTAAAATACTTTAACTATGAAATTACTTTATTGCCCGATTAAAGAAAAAAAAATGTCGTGAATATAACCCCTCTATCGTCAAATATTTTGTTAAAGTGTTTAGTGCACAATAAAAATGCAATCATGTCTCCTGGAAGCGGCACTACCAGCACCATTCATTCGTTTGATGACTTCATTTGACGCGCGAACCGAGTGCTCTTGCGATAATGCGCTATTGTTTACCCTTCGATAGTGTTTCGTCCACTGCACGCGCTACACTGCGCGAGAGCGAGACAGAAACATTAACCGCGCTCCGTCCGCGAAGCTCTACGACCGCGAATCACATCCCATCACTCTCAAACTAAAGCGAAATGCAAACGAGCGAGCGTAACAGCAACATCAACCGTAAAAACAGGTAGTAGAAGAAATAATAATCATCTTTACGACTTCTCACTCTATTCAGCACCTTGTTACGATACTGTGCGCTCATTGTGGTACGGTCGAGAGATGTTATAAAATCTTTTCTTTACTCACCCGTTTTACTAATTGTACGTTTATGAGTTTACGACTTCTGCGGCTTAACTTTTCAGTTGCTGTCTATTATTGAGGTTTTGTCGGGTTTTATGACTCGGACAAGTGCCGACAGGCAGGCGGCAAGTCGTAAAAGTTTTATGACTCATGTTTTTCAGCTCTAATGACTATTAAACTAAGCGCCACTGGAATTAATACTTATAGAACATTTAAAGAACTCTTTATGAGAATACGTACCTACCATACCTACTAAATTTATATTTTAGTGGTTATTACTTTATATAGGTACCTACTTAATTACTATATTTTTAATTTGAATAGCCACGTGTTGGTAGGAATGATAAGAGATAGCACATTATAAGGTTTATTTATATATACCTAACTGATAATATTTATAGTGATTAGCGAAAAGGGGACGTAACAGTGACGGGTGTGTTGGTTGGGAGCGGGCGCGGGGCGGCGCGCGTGTCGCTGCCGGCGCGCCGTAGACAGTAGATTGCGTGAGGCGAACCTCGGCGGTCGCTCACGTACCACGATACCGCGCTCCCACCACACGTAACACACAAACTTCGCTCGCGAGTTGCGACTCCCGCTCCGAACAAACAATCAATTACATACAAGCCCGGCCTCTAATACAACAAAGTGAGACGACTCGGCGCCGCAAACCGCTCAAAAACTCGTAAAACCCGCGGCACGCGCTCCCAACTCGTAAAATAATCGTAAAAAGTAAACACACGTCAACTGGCCTTTATCGCCAACGGAGCCCATTATGACGCTCGAGTGACGTTTAAGAGGCAATAAAATTAATAAAATTAAATTACAATTGTCCGTATTTGGAGTGACATTGGCGGAGGTCGCGTTATCACGCCGCGTGGGGCCGCGATGACATAAGTGTTTTCACTAAAACTGAGTGACGTTCAGTGTTGGTGATTGGACATAATGAACTCCTATTTTGAGCAGGGTGGTTTCTACGGGGCGCATGGGGTACACCAAGGAGGCGGTGGTGGAGACCAGTACAGAGGGTTTCCTTTGGGGTTGACATATGCTCAACCCCACGCGTTGCACCAGCCTAGACCCCAAGACTCACCGTACGATGCATCAGTCGCAGCTGCTTGTAAACTGTACGCCGGAGAACAGCAGTACGGGAAGACAGACTGTTCAAAACCAGGCGCCGAACAACAGAATGGCTATGGCGGTAAAGAAGGCTGGGGTTCAGGTCTAGGTGCGTTGGTACGACCTGCAGCATGTACACCAGAAGCTCGATACAGCGAGTCTTCAAGCCCAGGACGAGCCCTGCCTTGGGGGAACCAGTGTGCCCTGCCCGGTTCAGCAGCATCCGCAGCACAACCAGTTCAGCATCAACCCACCAACCACACATTTTACCCATGGATGGCTATAGCAGGTCAGTCATATTTAATTAGATATAAGAACTTCAAAGTCTCTGATCCTTCAAATCCTTCTAACATTTTAAATAGGAAACTAGGTCCCTGTTTAAATAATAATGCACCTAATAATTTTAAAACGATTAGCAAAATATTCCATCCAAATGTGAGGAGATAATCCAAAATAAAAAAATAAAAGCCCTAAAATGGCGCTATCCAATATATCGTTCCTATAAGACTCCGATAAGAGTAGCGGTGGCGAGCAAAGCAAAGCCCGACAACTGAGGTGTTAATAAAAATCACATAAAACGAACGACCCTCGTTAACACCTTATTAGTGAGGACAGATTTAAGTGCCATTCACGATTTTATTGCAGTCGTCAAATCTCGAAAACTTCTCTAAATAACCAATTTGTGGTAATAAAAAATATATAAAATTTTAATTTACATTGACTGTGAACCGACATTCACTGAATTAGATAGGTAAATGTTTGTTTAGCCTAATTAATTATTTTTATTGAATTTTGAAACAGATTTAATCAACTTGATATTTTAATGTAGACTTTTTTATTGTGACTGACATGAATTTGATTTGGCATATAGTTAAAAATCACAAGAAATTTAAATAGGACTCAATTTCGATTTAAAAGAATTTACTTCCTTAGTTAATTTCACCTACATATCTACTTCAATTATTTTTAAAAGGTTGCAAACAAAATACACACTAGAACAGGTAGGTACACCAGAATTCCATATTCAACTTCTGTCATAATACCTAGATTTAAATAGATCTCCTATAAATTTTATTCGAATTGAGTATCACGGCCTTTTTATGGTTACTTGAAATAAAATAACTGCAAATGGAATTTTAAAAAATTGTTAATAATTTCCAATTTCTTTAGTTTATTCTGAAGTAAAAGTCTTGATAAAAAAAATCTCAAACAATAGCATCATTTTAGCGCCACTCCAAACAGCGGGGAGTGATCGGATGCGCCCGCGCCGACCGCGTGGGTCAACGGCCCGATCTAGTTTGGGCGCATTATTATTAACTTGAGCATCCGAAGCTCACCAAAGAAATGACCATTAGATGAAAGTAAAGACGAATGAATTATTAACTGTTGATTAAATATTTTATGGCTCTCTTAATAGTTTTATTGATATCTAATCGTTTATGGGTTTTTAGTAGTAGGTATCGATTAAATTTAGTGTGAGAGTATTTTGTCCGATTGATTGCAAATTCGAAACACTGTGTAGTAGAAGCGGTAGTCCACAGTAATCTGTGTGTTGCTATCAATAAATATTTAAAATAACCTGAATATCAGAAATGGCATAAATATCATAATATTTATTGTAGGTACCTTATTACATTGACCTATTTATAAATAATTTATCTTTCTTATTACTTAAATTACAAATAAATTTATTAATTTGTTATTTTTTTGGACTAAATACAGTAGAGCAAAGCTTACCTACTACGTTTTCCGTAGTTTTTCCTTATAGCAGTAGAGTTCAAAAGTCGTAGAGTTAAATTACATTTTATTACTATTTTCCGACAAATATCAAGTTAACCATGATCATAATAAATGTTTTATTATTTGACGTGCGTTAGCTAATTTAAACTCTACCTTCTGTACTAAAAGTTTAAAAAGACAAAAATCTTATTAAGAACCTTCCAATTGGCAAACTTCATCTACAGTCTCACTCAAATCCATATAGGTAAATCACAAATCTAATAAGCCAAAATATCTTCCAAACGCAACCAATAATTTTCAATCACAATTAAAACAACGCGTGTGGTCCGCTCCTCATAACTCAAACGACTTGATAAAATTAAGTAACAACTTAAAAAATGTATTAAAAAAGTACACGGTCAGCCATATTTCACTACGTGTTCACGCAACGAAGACCGCGAAACAATACAAGGACGCTTGTGGGACGCGTCAAAGGAATGTTAGAGATCTACTTTCAAATCATTTTTAACGAAAAATTGATAATTAATAACTGTTTGCTTTGCCAAATCTTTCTTAGTAATGATTTCATCGGTTTTAATCGCTTGGTGCTTGTTACTTTTTTAGTTTACTTTCAATCTAACATCTTGAAAACAGAAGAAAAATCAATGAGTTTATAATATAGTTTTAACAGTTAAAGTAGTGAACCTATTTATTAATATATTTTAGTGATTGTAGTTAGATATTTCATTCTAATCCGAAAAGAATATTTATTCAACGGAGTACCCCATGGAAGTGTATGTAGGCAGGGCCATTACTATTAAATCTATGCATAAATGACTGTATTTCAGTGTCTAAATAAATTAATTTTCTTTTATTATTTTCAATCTCGTTTTTAATAAATAATACTAGTGACTTGGACCTCGGAAGTCCCAGTGTAAGTTCACAACTATTAATTAAAATACATAATAAACGTACCGTTTAATATGTAAAAGCTTCAGACTAACAATGTCTTTAGAATGAAATCAAGCACTAAGTATCAAAAAACATTCCAAAGTTAAATTTTATCTAGAGATTAAAAAACCAGCCCTTATACATTACCACTTAAATGTCAGATTGGACGTAATTTGACCGCAACAGAGCATAAAACTGATCAGTTTTTACCAAAAATGTTGTACGTATTTTGTAATTTAGTTTTGTTTCGGTTTTTCTTGTTTAATTCTTTTATAACAAGAAAAACCAAGAATGAGAAGTCGTTAAAGAAAGGTGTATTTTTAAACAGTACTTAATGGTTGTAACTTTTAATGCTGTATAATTTTTATGATAAATATTATTTTAAACAATAAACTATAAAAATGTAGTAAATGTTTAATTCAATAACATTTAATTTTACTATAATCGAATTGGGTATTCACTTGTAATTATAGTTATAAGTTAAAAATAAAATAAATTTGCAAGTAGAAAAGTTACAGTTAAATAAATTAAGTAGTTACTTAACTTGCCTCATACATATCTTAATCAAACTTACCACACAAAACTTAAATTCGCAATTCAGGTCATACCAACACACAAAAAGTTTTTCCATTTTTAAACTCTGCCACCAATAACTATTCTTATCAGAACCAATTAGAAAAACCTTCTTAACTTGCCAATAATAAAAAAAAAACATTAAACTGTCCATGAATAAAACACGTTTATTTATCTTAACTGGTCAAATATAAAAAAAAAAACAATAAACCGTCTATGAAATTAAACACGTTTATTTATCACACTTTTTATCTTGAGACTTTTGTCTAGGATATTGTGTGTCGTTAGTCGTTACTCACTGTGCAACGCCCCTTTACCGATAAGGCACTGCAATAATTTAAATGTAATCTTCATTTAGATTCATAGTAATTGTAATTTTACAGCTAATTAAACAGCTATATTTATTTATGAGTTAGATAGGTGATACAATAGTTGAGGAATTAATAACTTGAAAGGTAAAATTTTTGTACCAATTTGAGTTTTATACAAAGTTGCTTGGTAACGGTCAGATGAGCATTAGTGTTTACAAATTAATGATTTTTAATGGACTCTTTAGTATGTATCGTTTAATTTATAATTACTCGAAAACTGCTGGACTAATTTTTATGATAAAATTAGCTGACACGGAAAAATTCAATAACAAAAATGTATCCGTCTTCTGGTTCTAACCTACCTCACCACCAAATCGGTCTAATGAGTTACTTATAATAAATAATGTAGGTAATTAACACGTCTTTCTTTTATAATTTATATCTATAAAAGGCTTTGTCCTGACTGTCTGACTGATCAAAGCACAGCCTATACCGCTGATAGGTAGAGAGCTGAAATTTGGAGAGTGTGTTCTTTATGTGATGTAGGATCTCATAAGAATAGGTACTCGATACGAAGAATACAGAAAGACACCCAGAACCAGAAATCAAATTAAATTAAATGTCCACTCAACACACAAAAGATAGGTACTACCTACATAAACTTTTGTTTCACGGCGGGAATTGAGTCTGCTACCTTCTGCGTCCCAGGCGGTGCATAATTTTGATAATAGAGTTGTAGTTAGAAATAATAACGTCGACCTATTTGCTCTAAATAATGACGGGTCAGGTGATTCTTATGAATTTTAATGTATTTATTCTTATAACAAGCTACACTCCGTGGTTTCACTCTCGTAAGTATGGAGCCCGGGGGAATCAATATTCCCCCGGGCTCCAGACTTACGACTGAGACTGAGGCTACTTTGGTCCAATGACCAAAGTAGCCTACGTTTTTCTCCAAGGTAAATAAGAAATAAATAGTAAACGTAAATAATAAACTTCATACAGCACCATCTCATCTAGCCCCGTGATAAGTTATTAAGCTTGTGTTACGGTGACTAGACGGATATGATACATATATTTTATTTTTCTATTTTATATTATATCCTCCTGAATCCTGAGTATTTTTTTCAAAATTTGTAAATTTAACCGCATGTCCTATAGAAAGAACAATTTCGAAGAAAGGCTTAAGACTTGAGACTTTACGCGCTTAGAAATAGGGTTTAAAGTTTATACAACATTTTTTGCTAGAACAAACATTTTAGCCACAGACATAAAGATCATTTAAGCAAATATATTTTTGGGTACTAATTGTTCGTTCTATAGGACATCGGGCTTTAAAATTTAAGAATTTGTACGTTATGAAGGATTTTCGGACTTGAGAGTTAAAAAAAAAATTAATATATATGTTACCGGAAAGGTATGAAATCTAGGAATTGTATACAATTCCTAGGAATTGTATATAATGGCGACCTCATTTAGGAATTGTGTAAAATAATTATCAAAGATTATTTAATACATACATTTCCTAGAAAATCTATATATTTCCTAGGGATTTCTAGGCTCCTAAAGTTCGCCAAATCGTTTTTTTTAAAGGATGCTAGGACTTAGGAGGATATAAGCCTATCTTTCGCTAAGATCTCATCTAGCATCTATACCAAAATTCAAATTAATTCAAATCGGTTCAGGTTTAGACGTGAAAACGTAGATAAATAGATAAACGTTTTATTGGACAAAGAAACACAAAACCTAGTATGGCACAATGGGCGACCTTATCGTCTAAAGGCGATCTCTTCCAGACAACCAATACCAACCAACGTAACAGACAGACAGAGTTACTTTCGCATATATAAAATAAAACTAAGGGTTAGTTAGGGATAGAAAATTGTTCATTACATTACACTTAAGGCGGCATTTGATGCAATGGAATTCGAAATAATGGCAATTTCATAAAGTCTTTTAAAGTTCTAATTGGTTTTTTTATATCAAAAAGTATAAAAATTCATGGAAACTCCTATCAAACAATAATAGTATTGCCATGTAAGGGGATGTCGTGGGTTCGAGTCTCGTGAATTTTGAAACAAAAACCATAGATTTTTATATAATGAAAAAAAAACAGGACATTAGTGTCGGTTGACATGAATCTTTAAAACTAAAACAAAAGACAGCAATTACTTCACACTTTTTAAACTTACACGATTTCCGCCATATTAATTCCATATTAGTGTGTCTGTTCGGGACCACGACCGGTGTAACCCGTTTGCCGAAACGTCGAGGTAACTAAATCCATAGATATCTATAACACGATCTAGAGATGAAAACGCTGATATATTAATTTTAAAAATTAATATCAGCGTTCTCTTGCCAATTATCCAAGAATAACGGTTTGGCAAAGTAGCGTATCTATAAACTTTTGTGCGAATACTTTAAATATAAATAATAAATATTGCTGTATATTTAACACATCGCTATCTAATTCCAAACTAAGCAACTAGGTTTGTACTGTGCGTACTAGACATGGGTTACCTTTTTTTTTGCAAATAGGTAAATAGGTATATATGACTAAAGACACCACCGAAACCAGATATAAACATTTATGGTTAGCATAAATAGTTGCCTCGGTGGAAATCCGACCCGTAAACTTCTGTTGCAGCTGAGGATTCATCCGACGCGCCACAAAGGCGATCGAGAACTTTGTCAGCTATTTGACACCGTTGACACCGCTACCTCCTTCCTTATTCTTCCTTCCGTCCCAATACCTAATAGGAAAAAATACGGTTGTCTTCAAATTGTCAGCATTCAGTAGGTAGGTACTCTGCATGGCTTAAAATTCTGTCCTCATGTAAACCAGACCTTTATATTTTTTCAAAAGTTTTTTAACTTTGTATTTTATTTTAACGCTACTCTTTCATAGATGGTGTTGTATTCCAATTTGAATTTATCTGAAAGGAAAAAAAAATATAAATTAGGAAAACTGTGAGCATTTTTAATTTTAGAAGATTATAATATGCACACTTCCGTAAATTTATTGACGTAGATAATTTTATTTACAACAAATTAAAAAAAAACGCTAAAAAAAGAAAACAACAAACTATTGGAAGGAAATCAACTATTTGTGGTCCCTAAAGTCGGTACTTTTTTTTTAAACTTAATCGATGGATCCGCGTTGCACCACTATCTCATCTGATAGTCTACCCACATCTAAATCTACACTATATTATAATGAGGACAGATTTGTATTTTTGTGTGTATCTGTGTCTGTATGTTTATAATGAATAAACTCAAAAAATACTGGCCCGATTTTAAAAAATCTTTTACCATTAGAAATCTACAATCACCCTGAGTAACATAGGCTACTTTTGATCCCGATATTCCCAGGGGATCGGGACTTACACGGGTGAAACCGTGGGACGCAGCTAGTAAGTGATAAAATAGTCTAAGTTGCAACACGCTCATCTAGAAGAAGTAATACTGAACTTGGCAGTTTTATCTCTTTTACTAAAACCAATTAAAATTGCAAAAACCAAAACTAGTACAAACCAAAAGTCTAACCCCCGTTACGGGGGTAAAAACACCCAGTCCAGAAACAATTAATCTTTTTAAGCATAAATACTTGCACCCGGCGAGAATCGAACCCGCAACCTTCAGCATTGCAATTGAGGCTTCACCCGACGCGCCACAATAGCCTCATTGTGTGAAACAATACAATAATTTTCAAAAAATCTGACCAAGTTTTTGTACTTATAATATCACAATAGTCGTGTATGGAACGGGGCAAGGAATTCAACAGACTTGACCCTATAATTTCTAAACGGGTTCCAAAATTGGCGAGTGAATTGCTCGAAGGCTAAAAACATTTTAAATTGTTAGGTAGTAGGTACGAAGGGAAATGAGATTTGTATTTTGTAGGCTTATGTTTAATTTTGAGGTATTCCTTTTAGCTTTTTACACACGATAGATGACCACTATCCCACTCGATGGTAAGTGGTGATATGGTCTAAGATGCAATACGCCTATCTTGAAGTTAGACGGCAGTAGATCAAGATCCGACTCGTTCTCCTTTGTGGCTGCTCCGGCCAACGTATCGGAACACGGTCGAGTCCACTTGGCGCTACGACTTGGAAGCAAGGGTGGTAACAATCCGCGGCCGATGCCAAGAAAACAGCCCTCCCCTCCCTTATTCCTATAAGTAGGTACCTATTTATTTTATTTAGTGAAGTTTTTAGTAGGAACATAAGTAGGTTATATTAGATAGGTACCTATAGATTAGCTATTGAACATCTTTTTAAACATTTGCGATTTCAACGTCAGCAGTCTAAGAAAACAATATTCAGCTCATATATTATGTATATTCAAGTTCCTGCCCCCTTGTAATAAATATAATATACAAATATTTAATTTATGAATTAACTTTAAACTAACGCCAATTACAATAAAAACGTATGTATCCGACTTCATTATTACAACAAACGCCTTGTAAACCCACTTCCATAACTTTAAAGGTAGCCATAGTCGATTCCAGCCGTCATGTGTTACGCTACGGATGTTGCTCTACTTCGGTCTCGAATAATATTTATTATTTATTTGTTCTCTGCGGATAGAAACTCTTATTTATTTTGGTTTATGGTGACTTCCGTGTTTGTTTGTTATGTTTACGTATCATGATATTAATATTGGCGTAAAATATTTTCTACATACCTACCGACAAATTGATAATAAAACATATTTTTTTCTTTTGTTTTCGCGACGTTGGATAAATATTAAACTCATTGTTGAAACGTCGAGCATTGGAACAATGCTATAAGTAATAAATACCTACTATACGATTAAAACCGAAAAATAAGTTTAATTTCTAATAAAAAAATAACTCAAAACTACATTTTAGGTTTTGTACTTATGTAAACTAGGTACAAAACTTACTTTTTTTTATTAAATATAATTGATTATGGAGCAGGATTATATAACTTTTATTGATTTTATTTTATACCTAACCACTTCCCTTCCTGTTTATTATGGTATTTTAAACTGTTTTTAAATAAGCAATAAACGAACAAAAATAAAAATACTGTTACATTTACGTGTCCATTAAAAGAAGTAAGAATAAAGGATTTTTTTCCTAAACGCAAATTGCCTAATTCATCTCGCAAACAATCAAAACATACAAACACACTATCATAATAGTCTAAGCCCGGTCGACGACGGTCATAAACTAATAATGGGGGAGATTATGTTTTATGGCCTCAAGTTTTGAATACGTTAAATCGAAAATACGTTTTTTGTTCATTTAGTGCAACACTAACCGTTGACGAGAAGACACGTTTGAAATTTTGTTTGACATTGTATAAGTGATTTACCTAATTAATTAATTTAATAGAGCAATTAACAAGTTGAATTGTTAAATCAATTAAAAAGAACGTCCGAAAATTGAATTACAATTTTGAATTTAGAACGTTAAAGTTGTCAGTCCAGTGATAGTGACGGGCAGTGCTTTTTTTCTTAAAATGATTGACGGGTAAAAGGAGGTGTGTGCGTTCGCTTCCCGCCTGCTCCTGATCCGTCGGCCATCTTGCATCGATCATAGGTGCAACCGTGAAACGTGGACGTGAAATGGAAGATCTGTAAACAAAATTGTTAAAAGTTAATACATAGTTGTATTTGTATTGTATTTTTTTTAGTTGGTAGTATAATTTTTTTTAATTTACTTAGTAAGATTTTTAATTTTTTTTTATTTCTTTTTTAGGCTCTAGAACTGTTTTCTATACCCGTTAACTAAAAAATGGAATGATAGAATTTTTTTATAATTTTTAAGTAGGTAGTACAATATTTATTTCAATTAATTTTAAGATTTTGTCAATGTTCTAACAAAAATAATAGTTAGGCACAATTTAAAATCACTTTACAAAAATCAAAAAATTGTTATAGTACCGCTAATACCTAAATAGAAAGCTGCTTAGCATTGAATTAAACGTATTGAACTTGTATAGTAATCAATAAATTAAAGATAAGTTAGCACAACATTTCTAAAATCAAGAGCTATTTTGCATGATATATTTCCTGTCTGTCTGTACACTGTACAAGCAAAATCGAGTGTTGGTCGATCGATCAGACAAACAGGTACTGAGAATATAAAGATTGTTGCTCACTAACGGTCAATTTATTCATTGGAAGTTATAGTCCAAGTAAAACACAGTCAAGTGAGAACACAAAACAAATTTTATTTTAAGACTTTGACCGTAATTTTTTACAGTAGTTAAAGTAGTAAAAGCTTAAAACTTTAACTCAGGTGTAAAAAAAACTAATACTAAGGTAAGATAAGACATGAAGTTCGATCCCTGTGGAAGACTATTAATGATTTAGCAGTTTTGTAACTTAAATCGAATTAACGTGAATTCGTGAATAGAGCTAAGTGAGATGATTGTATAAACTAGTAATTGTACCTCATTTACATTTTCTAATCTCAATGCTATATAGGAATAATACTAATCCACTAATACTATTAACTTATAAAAATACTGAACTGATAGCGATGAAACTCAATTTACAATTCTGTTTATTGCCCATAGGCATTCTCCTAGAAATAGTTTTAAAAAAGAAATGCATCATCAAAAAATCACCCGTGACAGGATTCGAACCTGTGCTCTTCGCTTGCCGGGCGAGCGCAAAAAAGTGTGAAAACTACGCGACTTACATACCTACTGTTTATATTTAATATTAAAAATATCCTAGTAATATTCAAAGCTCATTGAATGTTCATGTCCACGCGGCACATGCGATCAGTCACATAACTCGTCATGAACATGGCAGTCCGCGTGCAATTAATTACGTTATCTGGATCACGACCAGTAGCGCTTACGAGAGAAAAACTGCTTCAGGTTACGCAAGCGTTTTAGCGATTTATCTAGCTAAAATTCAGTTAAAAGCTTACATGCTCAAAATACACCATGACACTAAACTTATACTGACACTTTACCTGAAACAGACCACACATGTAATGATATTCGTGCATGTGGGCTGTTAGTGTGATCTGTTTTAGGTTAAGTGTAAGTGTCATCGTGTACTTTGAGATTTAAATTTTTAGACAAAACACATTCTTCCCCAGATCGCTAAAAGAACGTCAGATGTTAAATAAAGTCTTTTAAAGATTTCTATAAATCTATGCCTACTTTGAAATAAAAATATATGTATCAATTTATATCAGTAACAGATAATAATAACAAGGCATATGTTCTCAATTAAAATAAGCTGTAAGCTATTTTAAAGTTAGTAGTAGCGCACTCCTCAAGTGCCTACTTATTTCAGTACTTACATCTATTTGTAACTATCTGACTCGGCGAACTTTGTTCTGTCTGAGAGGCAACAAATATCTCATGTACGTCTCCTGGACCTAAGCTAAACAAATATCTCATGTACGTCTCCTTGATCTATCTAAGCTATCGGTTCAGCCGTTCTTTAGTTAATTATAAATAGTGTAAATAAGACGACTTTCTTTTATATAATACTATACATTAACTAAAATATATAGCATTAGATATCACCTAAAATCAATTATAGTTACATGATAATAATATTAATCTATATCAATTTCAACATTTTAACTGCTCGTTTGACTATCAACGTAAAACATAGCGTCGCATCGCATCGCGACCTGTACACAACGGACTTTATCAACGGACTTATTTGGAGATTAATTTTATTGCGTACTTACATCACATAAATACATATCGATTGAGCTATAAACATAACCGTTTGTTATAAGTTATATAACCGACACAACTACCAACTATTAAAGTTCTGATACTGTTAAATGTTAATACGAGGCTATTTTAGGCAGGTCTATTTTAGCTAACATCGTGTTTTACAATAATGCACTTTGTAAATTTACATGGAACGAAAATTCTGTCCGGAGGTGAAATATCACATGCGCCTAATAGGTAGTCGGATGGGTTCGCTCATTGAAAATTAAGCTTTACGCCGTTCATGTTACAGTTGAATTTCAAAGGCTTTGAAGTGTTTTAAGAATTGGAATTTGATGTAGACTGAGTCGTGCCTAAAGTAACATTAAATACTGTAATGTATCTTCTTTTAAATCTGTTAAACCGCTTAGTTTCCATTACGATATACATAAAATCATTAGTTTACGGTTCAATTGCTCCTTGCCAAATTGTTTATCGAATTAAAATCGATATAAATGGGAATTAAAATCGATTTTTATTCCCTAGTCTTAATTATGTAAATAATAATACCTATATTTCTAAGTTTCATAGACATTTTTACGCTGTGCTTTTGTGCTGTATTGAGGTCATATAATTTTGGATTTCTGATAACATTTAATTTCGAAATTATGTTTTTGTTTCATTCGCACTCATACCAAACCGAGAACCTTTTAAATTAAAACTAGATACATCTTCTACTGCTCTTAATTTTATGAATTGCCAATTTTTTCGATCTCACGTTTAAAATGAATTGTTAATAATTTCACTAGAATACCGGCTCATCACAAGAAGCGATATCTTGCTTTATTCCTTGAAGCTTCGCTACTTTTTATTACACTCAGTCAATCACTAGGTATCCACGTTCCATAACAAATTCACACAATTCGTCTCACCAATCTCAGATTAGTCACTCCCGTTCTAACGATCAATAAACTTCATCCGTTTCAGTAGTAATTTTAGTAATCGATCAATTATTTCAATTTACGAAACTATTGTTGGTACTACAAGTTAATCACGAGAAAGCCGGTAGAGAATAAAAAGAACACTCGAATTCGCACGTTCTCTTTTTGAATTTTTGCATTTAAAATAGGAACTCCGAAGTTCACGGTAGGAATGAAGCTGAGGACTGCGCCGGCGCCGATATCGATGATGTATGGGTCCCTCCACAAACTAAAACCCTTCCGACTTGTGGACACACGCGTTGAAGTATGCTCGTCTTTGTTGTTTTTTGGTATTCGTACCTTACAAAATTAATAAACAGCACCTTTATGCACAGGCACTAAATTTATTTGGTAAATTAGCTTTATTTTTAAAAAAGCTCAAAGGTTCTCTAAATTATTAATGAGCGTGCCATTGATTTTTTTTTAACTAGATTTTACATGCACTTACGATCATTTAAATAGTGCTCTATATCACAATGTCTTCGGTATGAATTTGGCACTTAAAACTTACCAAATTTTATCGAAGAAAGAGATGGATAGATGATTTTTCTACTATTGATCTTCCAAATTCTAAGGTGTACTGCCTTGCCCGGTATATTTTTTACCCACTGCTGCGGTTAACCAAATGCCTGGTCAGTGACTAGAGAACAAAGCTCAACATCGTATGACCAGAGCATGCGGGCAAAAAACGACGTGTCTATTAGAGAGGCCCGTTTTTTACTAGCCGGGACGTTAACAATCATAAATTATAATTTAAAAACCCTTAGAAATTAAGATATCCGAACCATATCTACGGCGGTATCCTTTACGGCTTTAAAATTAGTGCAAGCTCAGTTTTCGAATGTAGTAGACGTTTGATCGATATTTCGTGTCGGTATCAGTGTGATAGGAATAGTGAGAAGCTCTGCATACTATTGAAATTGTAAAGGCGTGACATACAACATTACGATTTGATCGGCAGTTGTTCGTCGATGTGTGCGGTGCATATAAATTGATGCGAATCACGTGACCTATAGATACGCAACTGCATTGAAGTAGAGCATACTGCAATGCGTGTGCATGTCAGAATAAAAGTGCTTTCCCATAAAACAATAAAAATTAAAATCAATAATACAGTGCGTTTAGATTAACATTGAATTCTTAGAAGCTGAGTGTTTTTTTACTTTATTTTTCACACGCAAGAGATGGTATTACCTTTCTGTCCACGACTGTTGGGATCATCGGCGTTCGCGCAGAATTTTGATGAGAATTTCCTTTAGAAGTTGCACTCGTATTGTATGCACACACATTATCCGAATCGCAGCCATGTTTACAAAGGAAAATACAGTCTGCGTTTTAAATGAGGTTTATAAAAAATATGGCCTTATTAAGTTGAGGTTTATGTTATTTATTGGTTTTACTTTTCAATTTATTCTAGATTTTTCGGTTGTGTTAATGTCTAATTTAATTATACACTATTTTATAATAGAGTCAATGGCGGCACCCTGTAGTTTCTTGCTGCGGAATAAAATAGAGTCCATAAAATAAGTATTTTTTCATCTATAATACGTAAGCCAGTGCAATCCTAAGGAGACGGATCGAAACTAACTCTTCTACCGTACCTACTCTTCTAGGTAAACTTTCCACATTTTGGACCACATAAAAATCGTTACATCAAACGCCCCCAATTGTTTCAATCGAGATTATTAGAAACAAAGTTACAAAATAAGACCCCTGTAATAATATATTAAAACAAACTTAGTATCAATCAGTAATAGACTTTAATAAAACCAGTCTAGCCGTTAACGATCGATTTTTCCAACCAACTATTAAGTACGGACGGCAATTTTAATATGTCACTAAGCAATTTTAAGAGGTCAAACACTGTCGTTATGAATGCGAAAGCACGGCGCGCCGCCCGCTGCGAAAATATGTCTCGACAAACAGGCGAAACCAAACAACGAGTCTTGTGAATAAGTGCCCGAAACAAAACCTGCACTTGCATAATGTTAAAATGTAATTACAAACTTTAAATTATTGTGTTAGAATAAGGTACAGTGTGTTCTAGGAAGAATTAAGTTGACGAATATGTCGTATGATAGGGGTTTTAAACCTCTGTAGTAGGCCAGAACTAAAACATCAGTTTTGAAAACAATGCTTATTAAAATTATATTTTGAGTGCTTAAGCCTGCACTGTGCTTTCTTAACAATTTAAAAGAAACAATCTGTACTTCTGCAAAAATACAACGCACGATAGACGCGGACTTATCCCCTCGCTCGCGACCAAAACCATTGAAACATAGTTGAAAGGCCGAAATAAGAAAATTTAAAAGTAAAAATCACGCGATTATGATCCGGAAAAATAAAAAAATATGAGTTCCAATTGGTTTATTGGCATAATCTCCACTTAAAGGGCCCCCGCCAGTGGAGATTAGGACAAATTTAAAAAACTAATTTCATATCAGTTTAAAAAGTTTAAAATAAAATAACAACAATACCAAACGAACAAATCTTCACAACGAACAAATCTTCACAACGAACAAAAATCTTTGCCAAACACCAAGTTTATTTACCAAAACATTTCACAAAGCAAAAGGGAAGCTCAGTGAAATTTCAGCTTTCACCTCATTCAGGGCGGGCGGAGGTCACCGCCCTTCCTGGCCCGCTGACCCTAGTGAAACTGAAACTAAAGCCCTGTTCACACGAAGGGCTTTGGAACCATTTTTCAGGGCTGCAACGTGAAAATGGCTCCCATTGTTTGTAAGTTGTAAGTTCGGCTGAATGAAATTTGCAGTAGTGTGAAAGCTGTGTTGTAATAACTGTGTAGTGCTGATGTAATGGTTAGTATGGCGTTGTTGAATCAAAGTTTTTTGTTGATGTCTTTTCTGTCCTGTAGTGGTAGAATTTTTGATGTTGCATTTCTCCTTGTAAAGTATTTTTAGATGTCTTTTCGTTAAAAATGGGGTGGAAATTGCACCAGAGAAGACATTGTGTTTTCATGAATTTCAGACTAGGATGCTCTGCCTTCTTTATTTGATTGATAGATAGATAAATACTTTACTTTACTTTATTTCATCAACATCAATAATAATTAATAGTAATAGGTAGGTACATTACAAATATTACACACTTAAAATAAATGAATTAGGTAGGTAATTGGTTGAAATTTTTTGTTTTATTTTTTTATTTAATTTATATTTCATTTTGATTACCTATTAACTAATCAAATTGAAGTATAAATGAGTTGTAATTAAGTAGAAATGAGTAGAACAAAAGTCATAGCATAAAGCTACGAAAATCAGTATTTTTAAAGGAGAAAAAAAGAGGAATGATTCGTGTTCAAAAATCAGTAGGAACGTGACTCGAACTCGCGATTCTGCGTGTCCGTCGCAGCTTATGAACCAATTACATCACAGCGCAATGTAAATTGGTTCCTGCCTCGCTGCGTGTGAATTGTTAAAGATGTGCTTTTCCTTAAAAAAATCCTTGTAGATATGAATACAAGATAAGAATAATAGAATAGATTAGAATAATATACTTTAGGATATTTTCAAACATTTTTAGTAAGGTATAGGTATACAAAATCAGCTGTTTTTTCGAGTTAGAGGTCGTTTACCTTCAGATTTTCTTTTTTATTAAGTTTATTTTGTAAACAACACTATATCTATGACCTTATCATTTCCAATGCAGCTCATTTTCTACTAGATATTCCAACTAAATTTTCCAAAAAAAATCGACTAGGTATTTTTTCTTCAAAATTCGTACAACAAATCTTTGTAAAACCCATTAGGTAGGTATGGCCTTAAAATTACTAAAACTTGATTAACTAATCAATTAACACAATTTTCTAATAGGTAAAGTATCTATGTAAATGTTACGTAAAAGAAACGAACGAAAATTGATTAGCGCCGTTTTGTATAAATTAGCAATTAATTTGACGAAAGTATCTCTATTCCTTTACAAAATGTACTCGAAAAAACATTAATTTGCACGAAATGTTCAGCTGTCTACCGTGAAATATATTTGTTAGATATTTCCTAGATTTATGTAAAAAAATGTGTACAGCTGACAGACTTTAATAAAAATAAACAATTAATTATAAAAATAAATTCCACTAATTATGAAGGAATCAATTTATATCGCTTTGAATAAGAGATCCATTATTAAAAATAGGTATAATTAATAATTAAGTAATAAAATAAAACATGCGATTCTTGTTCTGATAGACTAAACGTATGATTATAAAATATTAATTACCTTATTTAGAAAACAATCTTTTTTTGATTTATAAATGTTTTCCTCTATTTTAAACTTAAAACTTTGTAGTAGGTAATAAGTTTTGTATTACTGTGTCATGCATTAAATATTTAAGATTGTACCAAAATATAAAATGGGTATATACAAGTATGACAAAGAATAACTTAAATCTAGTGTGGCAAAATGGGCGACGTTATTGCATAAGGGCTCTTTCAAGCAACTAATAACCATTTAGAAAAAAAAAACAATTTCGATAAAACTTCATACGCAGATACGCTAGAGCTCAAGAATAACTAGACTAGGTACCTTTCAAATAAAAATGCGAGGATTCGATCTGATCAGAAATTATATAACTAAAACCGAAGACAGCAGCTACTATTAGTAGAAAAGAAAAAAAGTACAACAAAAAACCAAAACATCCAAGTTTCTCCAAAGCGATACCAACAACACCGTTGCAAATTGAAAAACAATATCTTAAAGCATCCAATAAAGAATTTGTCGACAAAAAGCACAAAAATGTGCAATAAAAATCACGCTCAGAGAATATAATATTCCAGTAAAGATTTCAATTTGCAAATAAAGATTGTACCACACCCGCTTCGGTAGCTCTTGAATTGAGATAACGTTCGCACCTGCCCGTGTAAACCGTCACATTGAAACTCCGGCGCAGTAAGACTACCATTTTATGAGCTCGAGCGACTTCTCGTTCCGTATACGATGCCTTAAGAGCCCTATAGCCGCTAAACTCAAACTAATTCGCAAAGTAATATCTCTATTTTAAATGTTTAGATGTAATGTCACAAATTTCTGTTTTCTAATTATTTTTTGTATTTTGATTTCGTAATTAATAGACGATGGTAACTAAATTTAATTTTAAAATAATGATATTGGAAAAGTGGAGCTATCTTTTGTATGCGAAAGCTTATAAATGGTGCTTAGTTTTAATTATTTGTTATGTTATAATGCTATATTTCACTGTCTGCTTTCCGAATAAAATAAAATAAAATCTGACACAAGCGTTATTCGCTTAAAGGAAAGCCTCAAACCGGAAAAATTTAGGTAATGTATATTTTGGTTACTAAAATAATCAATTTATTTATTTATTTAAACTCAAAATCCATATCGGGTTCATCGAAAATTGTTGATTATTTCATGACGGAATCTTGTTGAACTTTTTTTTGTATATGGATTGTAATAGATATTGTTTCCGTGCAGTTTCTAGAAAATCATGTCGAAACGTATTGAAGCCTATCGACATTTTAGCCAAAACAGACTTTTATTGTCTAAAATCTGGATAGGCTTTGCACCAATAGGAGGTTTTTGTCTTAAAACTACACCAAAATGAAGGAAACAACGTCACATACATACACAAAAAAAAAGTTATACGACATTTCGTCATGAAATAATCAACCCTTTTCGATGAGTCCGACAAGGATTTTGAGTTTAGCAGCTAAGGGCTCTTAAAACATTTTTGTATGTGAAGAAATGTTAAGAAACCATTTTTTTATTGCAATACAAATTACTGTGTATTTAATTAAGGCCTGCAATTAATTTTAATAATGCACTTTGGTATAGTTTTATTCTCGTGTCGTGTCGTAGGTAGGTAGATTGGTTTTATCTTTATTGTCCATTTGTAAGGGTGATTGTGATCATATGTTTTGTGTTTGAAATAGTATGTTATTATGTGGATATTGTTCTCTATTAAGAATACCTTAAGTAATGCAAGTAAATAATGCTGAAAAGTAATGCAGGTTACTTTCATCTATCTTTATAAAATTCAATGTCCTGACTGACGTATATATCAACGCAGAGCCGAAACCTCTGATCTTAGAGACATGAAATTTGGAGAGTGTGTTCTTTGTGGTGTGTATAATTTATAGTAATTTTATTTTTATAAATATCTTTAAAATAAGTTTTGGAAAATCTTGAAAAAAAAAGAAAATCTAATTTGGAGAGTGTGTTCTTTGTGGTGTGTATTATTTTATGTATAATTTATAATTATAAATACATTGAAAAGAAATTTTGGAAAATCTTTTGGAAAGACTTACGTAGGACTCTGCTAGTAGCTACATAATAATGTATGATTTAGTAGAACATATTAAAATAAGTTTAGTTGAAAACTTTTTCAGCACCGACAAACTAAGTTGTGACGTACAGAAGTAATACCTAGATATCTCTATATTCATTTATACATACCTAGCATGTGGTGGCCGTGAGATTAATTATTCAATGCGTCACATAACAATAAAAGAAAAACTAACGTATAAAATAATTACGTGGTTTTGTTATATTTTATTTTTCATACTAAAGTATAAATGCATTTTAATATCCACACTTAATTTAATAACCATTAATTTAATATTAATTATTAATTTTACAGATGAATACAGTAAGTTACGAAATAGGTGTTCGGTCAAATAGAGGTTGTTTTAGACGTCTACATAAACAGCAAACTATAGTTCTACAACTTTTGGAAAAATTAACTTCTTTAAAACATTTTGTGGTTATGTTTAAGTTAAAGCTGGTATTTTGTATTTGGTGTGTCATAATTTCTTTAAATAGTACATTGGCCGAGTAAATAAAAAAATCTTAAGGCTGATTTGATTTCCAACTTCAAGAAACAAATTGATATTCAACGGTTTCCAACAATGCCTTAAAATTTTCTAAAAATAAACAAGTTAGATTTTCTATTAGATTTAGAACTTAGCCGCATTTAGAACTATAATAGTGGATCAAGCAAGAGCAATCATTGTAACTATTACAAAAATAAAAATGTAGAGTCCACATAATATTTTTTTTTTACTTTTTCATAACCTCAATTTAACAGTTGTACCTACTTATTTAATAGTTATGCTAAGATTGTATTAATATCGTATACCTTTCTCCACACATCTCTTCCCCCAGCCATTAAAACCTTACTACAAAGGATCAGCTGTTCAATGACGTCACAACTCTCACAGCCCACAATTGATAATTTAAAGGAGCGTTTAAGCTTTAAAATGAAATAAAATTGTCGCTTTTATTAGCCTCGAATATTTACCGCGCAGTATTCGATAATAAATAACGTAGTGATTGCGCTTCGCTCGACAATTAGGAGTTATTTTAATTATTTCGTAATGTTAATTTGAATTAATATAATTGTCACTTTGAAATAACAACGTTTTAGTGAAAAATGTAAACTATGTTTCTTTTACGTGTACCTACGTTTTGATACTTACTTAGTCAAGTTGTATTTAATTGTCTCTGTCGCATTTTCGCTGACGTTGAACATCACGCACAAGAGTAAGACAGCGCATTATTTAGCCAAAGTGAGTACTGATTAAGTGGCCAAGCGCATTATTTCAGAACTATATGAGAACGTAAATATTGTCTTGATTAAAAATAAAATCAAGTTATTTCAATAAAACCAACATCAATATTTTTTAAATTTTATTGCTAAAGGCATTTTTACTAGAAACAGTGGTTAGCGCACTCGCCCGGTAAGCGATGGGCACAGGTTCGAATTCTGTCACGGGAGATTTTATGATAATGCATTTCTCCTTGTAAAATATTTCTAACTTGCGTCAATATTCTATATATTAAGGAGAGATAGACGTCATCATCTCCCAATTATTAAAAAAATATATCTCCTATTTTTAATAATTAAGATGTGCCTAAGCATACTTTAAAAAATCTAGCATTAAAAAATCCTAACCCTAGAAAATTCAATTTTTACATCATAAAATAATGTTTCGAAGTAGAGCAGTAACTAAAACTTTAAAATACATTTTTATTTAGTTTTTACGCAACAATTTCTAAAGTTCCAAATACAAAATGACCGAAACTAACAAATGCATTTAACGGTCAGGTACGAAAACTATTGAAAACTAACTGTTTTATTGTGGTTGTTAAAAAGTTGCATAATTTTATGACCGCAAGTGATTGCGACAATGAAAATGAATGGAGTTCTGAGAAGGAATGTTCTAAGTTTGAATTTTAAAAATTGTTCGAAGTTTGCTCTTTTTTGTGGTAATATTTTATCTTTTTAGCAGGTATAGGTAGAACCAGTAGCATTTTTAAGGGGATCGTCTTCATTCTCTTTCTCCATACAAACGTAGTTTAAATTTTCATTCCTGGATAAAGACATTAGAGCAAATATGTTTATGCCATAAAACTTATATCTGTCATGAGTCATGCATGACTATGCATCTACCTTTTTTTTTTTTTCATTTTATTATTATTATTGTTTATTATTATTATTTTAATAAGAAAATAAAAAAAAATAAAGAGGTAGATGCATTGTCATGACAGATATAGGTTTTATGGCATAAACATATTTGCTCTAATGTCTTTATCCAGGGAGGAAAATTTAAACTACGTTTGTATGGAGAAAGAGAATGGAGACTATCCTCTTAAGCCTCCTCAAAGAATATTACTTAATGGCAGTTATGTAATGGAGTGCTCTTAGATGTCGCATGATTACCTCAAAGGTTAATTTTATTATACCTACATCTAAATATGTTAAAGAAAGTCGTGTTATTTACACTATTTAAAATTAAAGAACGGCTTGACTGATTTTGATGAATTTTGGTATTGTGATAGATATCACCAGATACAGATACCTAGATATAGGACCTTGTTCTCCAAGATCCTTTAGGATACTTTTGATCCCGGAAATCCCGCGGGATCGAGGTATGTAAAACCTAATGGTAAAACCTCGGGGTGCAGCTGGTACACCTATTAAAATCGGTATATAATCGGCAAATTGTTGATACTTTTGTCATAGATAGGTACCTACATTTTCTTGTTTATTTACCAAGTTACCTACTTACCTAGATAAAGCTGTAAAAATAAAAATTTCAAAAACACAATAAAAACGTCCATGTAAATAGAAATACAGGATGTGTAAATCTAACGCAGTCGTTTGTGTTTCGTATTACTTCCGTAGGGTTTCCTTTAGTGAATCCTATTTTATATCTCACTCTAACACTCTGGATTAGAGAAAGAAGGAAAGACTTTCTGGGAGGAATAAAAAATATTTTTATATTGTTTGGCATTGGATGCAGCAGCAAAGCAATTAGGCTTGTACTATAGGTGCTAGATAGGTAATTTATTTATTATATAACAAGTAATATACCTAATTTAAAATAAACCCAGAACCGGAGGCAAATATCTGTAGAGCATACTAAAAAGTTTTAAGGCGGGAATTGAATCTGGAACCGCGTACGTCGCAAGCGGACGTTAGCTTACTGCTCCACGATAGTTAGTCGTCAATAATAAATTAAAAGAAAATTTCATTTTAAATTCCGAGTTTGTAGTTTCCATAGTCATTAAAAATATAACATTATGCACCTGTAATAATTTTAGCCACATCGTAATTTAAAAATTACAATGTAATCATATAGGTAGGTACTTACCTAACGTTATTCAAATATATTTTTTAATGAAAACATAAATCTTTGTAATTGCTACCTTACACTGAGTATATCAATATGTGTTCTTATTTTCATATTAAACAAACCAACCATCGTTACTAACCACGAGTCATTGCGGAACACATTAAGTGCTACCACAGATTAGATTTTTTCGGTCGGCCGATTGCTCGTCCACCTTGTCACACTCTATATGAATACGAGCAATGTAACGTTAACAGTTTGACTTAAAGCACAGCGCGCCGTCTCCGTCTACTCATAAGCATCGCGAACGGTCGCGTCATGACGACCGCGCGAGCCGTCATTATGCGTTGCGTACATGCACAAACGATTAACGTTACAGTGTAAGTATTTACGTATCTACTCATGGGAGAGATATTAAAATCAAACTTAACTTCATTAAATCATTTTTGATTCTAAGAACCGTATTATACAACTTGTACCTACAGTCCCAAACTGTTAACGTTACAGTGAACGTATTTACATATCAAATCATGGTAGGAGTATTAAAATTCTTATGTAACGTAATAAAAATAATTGTCGACCCATGTAAAATTATTATTACACAGTACCTACAGCATGTACAAGCTTAAAATTAGAGTTTGAAATTAGGTATCCAAAAATGTTTTTCAAAATTTGAAAACTCATCCTGTGTCTATTAGTTCTTCGAATTGTTTATTCACATTTAATTTGCTATTGCAATACAAAAAAATAATTCAAATTGTACCTTAGAAAACAATTAATATGTACTTAGTTACACCAGTACAATTGCCACAAAAAGAAATTATTCGTATGAGGCACAAAAACTGATTTATTTAGAATTTTTAATAGGCACCTTCTTGATTTATTAACTCAGAAGCTTAGACGTAAATATGTACGCCTATTACACATTTTTTAAACAACAATCTTGCTTTTAAAACTTGAACTTCGCCTTTAATTATAACAAATTAAATTCGAATGCAAATTGTAGTAAATCATCTGTAAGTCACTTGTCAAGGTGCTCGCATAGTGAAGTAGATTTACCGGATAAAAATAGTACAATGTTGCATGTAGCGGTTCTTGATTTAATTATATTAAAATAAAAAATAAAATAAAAATAAAATCAAACTGGCACGAGTAGGTAAGTTAATTTCAATTAGGGACTTTTTAAAAACCTAGATTTTATTTTTAAAGTGTTTCCTACACTTAGAAAAATAGGTAAAAAAAATGCTTTCCAAAATTCTATAGGTACTTACGTATATAGATTTAAATTGACCTGAACTCATACTATAAATAATTGATACGAAAGCAATTGGTATATAGGTCTGTAAAACTGTTAGATTTATCGTTAGCTATGAATACCTATAGGTAGATAATTTATTTTACACAATCCCACTATTTGATCCTAGGGGAATAGGTGCAATCTTAGACGGGATATTATCATATTCATAATTAATATCTTAGGGAAGAATCTGAAGGTCTACCAGCGCGGTGGTGGGTAAACTACTGGTAAAGTTGATGTCAGGCTGTCATCCGTACAAAATATAGCCAAAAGCATTTGCAGTAGGATAGTAGGTAGTGGGATTGCCGCAAAAATGGGGAAGGGGCAGAAAAAAGAAGAACAAAAGTGATTAATTTTGTTCTATTAACCTGATTCTTATTGGTATTATTTGTCTATGTGCAAGCACCCTAACGTACATTACTCGCGAACACTCGGTCATGCGTGCGCGCATACCTACGAGCCGCAGATCCAATGTTATTGAATACTGTCAAGACTAACACGTCGTAAATACATACATCTGAGTACTATGATGGCCAAGACAGAGAAATTCTTTAATCTAGACAAAGTACTTGCCTTTATTTTTTAAAACGAAAATAAGGTTAATTAAGAAATTAAGACAGGCTTTGGCCTTGGCTTTTCACCAACCACTAGCCAGTCATGTGGACAAACATCCATCATCAGATACGTAGGCCAGCACAGCCACTAAAGAACATAGGTCGGATTATTAGTAAAAAAAACTTTTGTTGGGTACGGTGTTTTAGGGATAAGCCGTTCAGAAAACGCCCTATTAAGCAAGACCGACTGAAAAATAATTGTGGTAATTTAGTACCTAGATTTTTGTTAGTAATTTTGACTATTTTTGTTCAATTTTTTTCATGTTAACTTTTTTTTGTAATTTTTTATTTATTTTTGTATTCTAATTTCATTTTAATTAAATTGTAGTATAATTTGTAAGAAAAAATAGGTTAGGTTAGGTTAGGTTATGTACCTACTTTAATTTGCCAAGTGTCAGATCTAAATTGACGTTTTCTAATCTTTGCCTTCACCGTCACACCATAAATCGTTCTTTAGTCCCATTGTTCCAACAATGTCAAAGATCAGTAATTTGCCATTGTAATGCCAAGGGTCTTAACCAAGGAAGTTATACATTTTTTTTTATTCCTTACTGCTACTCACTAGAGGTTCAACAAAAACGGTGTGTCGGAAGTTAAAAAAAATGATTTGTGTTACTGGTCTGTTTTTTTAATGTAGACCTATGACATCTTTGATTATATCATTTAATTAAAAAACTAGTAAAAAATTAAGAACAGAAACACCTAGGTAGGTACCTAATAGGCGTCATACAATTTTAGCAAAAAAAAAAAACATTTTTTGCGGAAAAACCCCAGTTGACGTAAATAGGTTTTTTACGTAATCGCACCATTAGGTGTTATATTTTTTTACGTCAAAAAGCTTGCTAGGCGTGGTGACGTTTTTGACAAAACACGCCTATAAAATAAGTACGAAGTTCTTACAATATTTTAATCATAATAAAAATCTATATTTTGATGAAAATTAAAAAAAAATGAACCTTGTTTACTTAGTAGAAGCAGTAGAACATGAATTTATACTGAACCGATTGAAATTTGATTTTCACTTTAGGATAGCTATGTTTAAAGGAAGGTTGGCATATACTTTATTTCAAAATCTAACGAGTAGATCCCATTAATCAATATCAGACTAAAAGCTAGCCAACCAACAGTGGAAATATCTTAATTTTCCAACGGATTAACACCAACGCAGGTCGAACCGCGGGGTGCAGCTAGTAGGTATAAGTAAAATAATAAAATAAATAAATAAATTTTGAACAACACACAGCGCCATCTAGCCCCGTGGTAAGCGACTAAGCTTGTAAGTAAGTAAGTAAGTCTAAGTAAAGTATAGATACTATCCTTACAGTAAAAAACATTATACTTCCTTTTAATTTCACCATAGTCGGGTAAAAAAAATTACTAAGCGATTAAAAGTTAATTTAACGGTTAGATTACCATACGCGTATCAACTTATCGCCAATTTCGATATAATCACCAATTAATTTAAAACTCATTTAACACTGATTAATTATGTTTATTGACTTACGTGTTGATTCTATTACCCTGGAAGGTTAGTCATTTTACGCCTTCTTTGGCATTCTAGATGCGATAAAAATATTATTTATAACTTATTAACAGATCAGATTAATCATATATTTATTATTAATTAATTATTTGTTCGTATACCTATATATAATCGATATTTCACCTGATTTTTATCGCGTCTTAAATATTGAACGGCGTAAAATGTCTGGCAAACCGCATAGAAGCTGCACGGCAACTAAGCGGTTTAGTTGCAGAATAACCTCCCTGGATTACATTATTGCTATGTTACGACTCGATAATTGGTAAATAAAGCCCGGAAAAAATGTTACAATTTATGCTCAAAAAATGCGCAAACCGTGTAATTATCGATATTAGTAGGTCATTACTAAATAGATTCATTACAATACGTTCATCTTTATTTACCTATGCCGTCATGTTGGTAGCAAAACAAAAAAGTCTGGCCTTAATATCTTGAATATTTTTACTTTCAAAATCTCTATCTTTAAAAATGTCCATTTCGTAGGTACTCAAAATGTTGTACAATACAACATTACATTTTTTTGTTACGTTATATAATTATGATTATGAATAGTTTTAAAATCTACGATATACGATGATTTTGAAAAATTAACCCACAACAAAAATATCGAAATTTACACCATTTACGCAGATTTTTAGTCCTAAGGAAAATATTTTTTTTACTTTTGACTTCGTAATTTTTTTAACCACCAAAAATGGATGATATCATGCAGTAACGTAACAAGAGAGCACGAGGTGATGTACGATGTAACCGCGAAATTATCGACCGACAAAACACAGAACAAGTTCAAGGACTCAATAAAAATTACACAACGCTTGTACGCCGCGCCGAGTACTATCGAGTACGTGACGAATTTATTGTCTTTCAGTGTACTGCTTTGCTTTATGTTAGTACTGTGAGAATGAGAATACTTTATTGAATTGTTTTTACGAATTTATATTTACATTTTTATAATATTAAAATGCAAGCGAATATAGCCCTTCTGTTACGTATTAATATGACTGACTAGTGACTGTACGTAACAGTCTAGTACTTTGACTAGCTGTGCCTGCGGGTTTACCTGCATATTTCCTGGTTGCGTGGGAATTCCGACATAAAAAATCCTATGTATCCAGGTTTTTAAGCTACCAATTTGTAAGCCGAACTCTTCTTCTCATCCCAGCGATGTTCCCGGTCGCATCCCTATGCGCTAAACCACTTATTATTTGGGGACGGCGCAGGTGTTAAGTCGTCATTGACCTTTTGCAAATAGATTTGGCAGTATTTTACTGCTGGCAGGCAGGCGCCTGACACCAACCCTCCTAGGTACCAAGCGAAATTTTCAGCCAAATGCGTTCAGCCGTTTTTGCGTGATAGACACACAAACCTCCAAACAAGAAACAAACATCAAAACTTTCGCATTCCTCTTTTCGTATAGTGATGTGGCTCACCCAGTGTTAGAGTTGTCAGGTCGCCCTAAGGCCTCTAACTTGACCCAAGGACTGCTATCGGAGATAACAACCGGGACCAACTGCTTAACGTGCCTTCCGAAGCACGGAAACTTTCGCATTTATAATAGGTATTTTAAGTGGGATCAATAAAGACATTCAATTTATGATTGTGGACAGTATAATAATTTGAGAGAAAACGTTAACTAATTAGTAATCGGTACGGTAATACCTATTCATTATTCATGAGTTGAGGCCATAAAGTTAAAATTTTATTTCAGTTTTAGACTTGTCTTGAACATCTGCTGTGTTCTTTATATGTAGTTCAATGTAGAAAATAGCTGTACTGTGGTGTAACATATTATCATTTTTAAGAAATTGTTTAAAATATAGACATGAAATTTTAAAATGTTAAGAAGGTAACGGTTACAGTTTCTCTGTTATATGTAATTCACTATTGGATTACAAAGTTCAGCAAATACAAATCCTACTAATATTATAAATGCGAAAGTTTGCAGGTAGATATGTATGTATACATGTATGTGACTTTGTTACTCTTTCACGCAAAAACTACTGAACCGTTTGCAATGAAACTTGGAATATAAATAGCTGGAGACGCAGGGCGCAGCTAGTAATCATATAAATACATGTGTATTTATGTGATACTAGCTGCGTCCCGCGGTTTCGCCTGCGTAAGTCCCGATCACGCGGGAATGTCGGGCTAACAAGTAGCCTATGTGTTATTCCAGGTCTCCAGCTATCTACATACCAAGCTCCATGGTAATTGGTTCAGCGGTTTTTACGTGATTGAGTAACAAACATACACATACATACATACCTACTCACAAACTTTCAGCTTTATAATATGAGTAGGATTAGTAAGATGTGGCCCACTCTGACATTAGTATGGCCGGACCAAAATTGTATGAACGACAGAGGCACCAATTTTTTAAATTTTAACGTAGCAACTCCTATTAAATTGACTGATTGAATTAGCTTAAGGTGGTATTGTGTGGGTGGTATTGACGTCTGGTACTGTGCTTTCGGTAGTCAATTGGGTAGCCAAGTAGCCAGTATTCCGTCGTAAAGTAGCTTTGTGTCGGTAGTAATTATGTGGTTATTAAATTTGCTCCGTTTTGCTGTGTGGTCCACTTTGACATTTTAATTTAACGACATAGGTACGTACCATAAATTAATTTAAGGTAGCATTTTAGTTAAGTAGTAATCGAAAATCATGAATTTTCAATGGTATTGCAAAATTGATCTCATTTTGACGCTTATGAATTCCAAAAATTGGTTGAAATGCTAATATGACAAGCGATACGGTACCAATACTTAGCTGATATTTTATTGGTCTGGTAGCTGTTATTAAAATTGTTATGTGGCGATGTGTGGATGGTATTGAAGTTGTCTGTTATTATTTTGTACTGTGCTTTCAGTAGCCGTTAAAGTGTCCAGTATTATGTCACAATTAAAATGTACAACGTATTTCATTTAGGCTGTATGTGTTAGGTACTGGGGATTAAAAATTTCGCGTCTACGCCCCTTACTTATACCTAATTGATGATTAACAACTGCATAAACTATGTATCGTTTGTCTTTCACTGTGACATGAAGTTCAAATTTGACAGTTTATAAGTAAGAGGGTACGTCTAAGCCAAATTCGGCAGTTCTTCAATATTGCTCGTAGGTCACGTAACAAAAGTTTCTATGGGAGCTGCGCTGGGACATTTCTGGTGGACAATCTGAGCTAACCGTTGTATGTGATTAAAATATTATATTACCATACTCCGTATTTTATGGTAGGTCGGTAAGTGTATATTTTTAGTTAGAATATACTGTTAGGTGTCTGAGAAAAGGTACTTAAGTACCAACGTTTAAATTTTACTCCTTTTTTCCAAAATATCACATTAGCGGTTTTAAACAGCATTGTTTTGTGAAAATTCTCATGCATTTTTTATTTATTTTTAATCTTTATTGTATTAATTATCATATTATAACAATAAAACTGAATGTCTTATCTATGTCTAACAATAGGAAAGGCTTCTTTAAATTATATATTTACATACAACTGTATTTTATGACTCAATTTTTTGTGCTGTTTTGTTAATTTTATTGTTTAAGTTAGATTTTTAATGTTAATTAATTTTATGTTATTTTCATTAAATAAAAAAACAATATAGTGCTTTTTATCACTGTAAAATTCCAAAAAAATGGTGAAATTTATACCATAATTTTTGTATTTTCAGAATTCAATCGTATTATACAATCTGATACGAAACAATTTGTATGAATAGTAGAACTTCTTATAAATTATAAAATATAGGTTAGAGTAGGTACTTATAAACGATAATTAACTACTAGCTTAAGTAACTTTTAGTGCCTGTCAACTTTGAAACTTCACGACACAATAAAAAGACAAACGTTGCACAGTCTATGCAGCTGTTCATAATCGTTCATAATAATTATGTAAAGGGGATAATTACTAGTAAATTGAATAAATAAATAAAAATAGACAGTATAACTAAATAGTAACAGTTGTAGTGTGGGCAGACCACACAATTTACCCACCATGTAACTTGGCGACTTGGCATCAGAAATCCAGTGATAGAACTTTGTGGAAGGAGCTTGGAGAGGCATATGCCCTGCAGTGGGTAAATACATGCTGCTGAAGAAGAAGAAGAAGAAGAAATAGTAACAAACATTGCAATAGAATTATACTTGCCCCCGAAACATCGTCTAGACAACATGAAATATTATAACGTGATACAAAACCTATTTTCTCTAAGAGTGTAACAGCTGTTCCTTCCCAAAGAACTTGCTGGCAATAAGGATTTTTCCTTTACTAACACTGTTTGTTTTAACCGACTTCAAAAAAAGAGTTATGTTATAAAGATCAGTAAACCTTAAGTAGGTATATTTTGTACCTACAGTAAGGGTTCAATAAGTGGATCCCTAATAGCCTAATTAATAAACGCGGAGTAAGGTCGAATTAATTTTACCACTTTTTGTTTCTGTCTGTCAACTTTGAAAGTTCATGTCACGGTAAAAGACAAGGCATTCTCACTACCCCGACCCTACTCCACGTTCATTAATAAGGCTAATAGAGTTTTAATTGTTAATTTATTATATTGTTTTCAAAGAGAGAGTTCAATTTGAGTGAAAATTATCAGCAGGACAGTAAAGTCCGTTCTTGAAAACAAATATTCTGAAATAAGCAATGCTAGAACTCTACCGTGATGAACTGTTACCCACTTTTGAACTCTACTGTACCTATTAAATTGCAAAAAGTCAAATAAAGTTCATGAAAATGAATTGTATTTTTTTTGCGAATTCCGTCTTTAGATTCCCATAGTTAAACTAGATATAGAATACAGATAAACAACCGTGAACAATAATATAATTTAAATTTGATGAAAATGTGGTCACAGTATCCGTTTTTTAACTGAGATTTATTTGAATCGAATCGATTTATACTCGTTGGAATGTCAGAGGTTTATGATTAAAATGATGGCGATCTGTTGAGCTATAAAAGTGTTCTTGCTTCCTGAACCAAAGTGTTTAGGTATAAGTTTTGTTTCTAGGAATCTTTCTTTTATGAAATTATTTGCGTAACCGCTGAAAAATTCTGACTTTTCTCAGTATTCAAGGGAAACTACGTTTTGTTCTACCGTTCCTTTTAGTTGTAATAAAATGTTGAACTTGTGTTAATTTACACAAATATTTCACAACATTTGGAATTTATCTTGTAAAAAAATCAGGTTTTACTGTCTATAACTTAAGAGGAGTATCAACGCCAACGACCTTGAAACTGAAAATCCCTGTCGGGCTCATCGAAAATTGTTGATTATTTCATGACGGAATGTCGTAGAACATTTTTTTGTGCACAGATTGTAGGTGACATTGTTTAATTGTTTCCTACATTTTGGTGTAGTTTTAAGACAAGAACCTCCTATTGGTGCAAAGCCTATCCAAATTTTAGACAAAAAATGTCTGATTTGGCTAAAATGTCGATAGGCTTCAATACGTTTCGACATATTTGTATGGAAACTGCACTAAAATATCGGAAACAATGTCGCCTACAATCTGTACACAAAAAAAAGTTCTACGACATTCCGTCATGAAATAATCAACAATTTTCGATGCGCCCGACATGGATTTTCAGTTTTTAAGTATAGGGCCCTTAAACAAATCGTATTTTTAGTAGGCCTGCCTACCTATAGAAACCGGTATAACTACTAAGTTAGCCATGACTTGCCTAATTGATTAGTTGAGACGTTATGATCCAGATTTGATCACTCACGCTCAAATTGGTCATCATCATATTAGGTCCTGTAGGTACTGTCCGTAACTGAAAGGAATCGTAGTTTTTAAATTTACAGAAGCCGGTTTACCGAAAAACTTAATTAGCAATGATTTGGCCAGTAATGGCCCAATATGTCAGTTAACACGATGTGATGATGATGATTCGTTCACTTACGCCCAATTGGACAACATCATAAATAAAAACAGTATCTACTTATAACAGACGATTAATTTAAAAACGAACGCCCAACACGCCATTTACAATGCAGTTTACTAACATCCTTAATACTGCCCGTATTAAGGACGCCAAAACGTCAACAACCGACATTAGTGTGTTCATGAATTCAAAGCCCTTGGCAACTCGAACCGTGTACTAGGGATGTTAACCATGAGTTATTCAATTTTTATATTCATGTTGGCGCAAATCCGGAACTAAAGTACCTTTAGGGCTAACGAGAACCTTTAAAGTTTATTCTATAGACGAAATTGGCAGAATGCCACAATAAATTAAATTATGCAGACTTCTTGTTCGCGTGTTTCATTCATTATAGACTTGATTAGATCAACTAATAACATTAGGTACTTATAATAATTATAAGTAATTTTATTAGTTATCAACAACTAATTTGGTTTAATACTAATTATTAAAAAAAACTAACATTGTTTGATTCTTAATAAATTGAATTGTCTAGTAATTAAATAACCGCATCAGTTTAGCCATGCAGATAATCCCTAACACTTGCAAAAAAAAACGTAAATGTTAATGTTAACAAAAGATGAAAAAATATATTATAAAGCATCTCACACACTTTATATCAGGTTATTATTTTATCTAAGTTGGTAGGGCTCGGGAAATTAATGTCTTTATATCGCGGTTGCGTGTACAATAACAATATGGAGCTTCGAGCTACGTGTCTCATACGTCATACGTCTACCGCATGCTTTTATCAATTACTATTTTTATGTGGAAATGGGGCTTTTTACGACAGATATGGGTCAATTAGGCCCCACGTTTGGGTATAAAGATAGTCTGGATGAGTTATGAAGGTCCTCGAAAAGATTAGTCGAAAATATCTGTGTAGCACCTACCTATAACAGTTTTTAGCAGTATAATCCAAGTGGTTTGTTACATAGAGTTTTAGGTGATCATTTTTAATTTTCAAAATTATTTTTGTGGAAGTTTTAGAACAAAAGTTGCTCTCGTAGACGAACAGATCCTTTCGGATTAAACATTGCCGTAAATGTAACGCATTGTATTTATTTTTAATTTTGATAATTGGTACAACCCTATAAAACGATGATGGTTTAAGACAAGGAAACCGCACACGATGCGAAGGTGAAATTGATAGTTTTTACTAATTATTATTAAATGGGTAAATTTACTTACAAGTAAGGCTCTGCCTAGTAAGTAAGTATACTAAATAGGTGATGTAATAAAAAGTTCGCACGTTTCAAAATATTCTTTTAACATAATTATAAAGCCGGTTTTCTTGGACATAATATTTCTTTCCTCATATTAACTAAGTAATTATTATGGAGAAAACACATTTTGTCAGTAGGCAATGGTTAAACGATTAAAAACCACTATGATTATTGATTTTAACCCCGTATACCAACTACAAACGGAAAGAAAGCATCGAGAGTCAAATATTTCAAAGTAAAATGTACGCTGAGATTATGACATAAAGTCTAAATTGAAATCGGACATAAATCTACTGGGTACAGTAAACAAATAACAGGTCGATAGTCAAGTAATTATGTGGCATTTTCATCGATGTTATTCACCAGTTTCAGGTAATTGTAGCCTAACTATATACCTAAACGTCGATGTGGACAGTGCTTTTGAATATTTTTGAATTATTCTTGGGACAGAATTTGGTTATAATAATAATAGTACCTACAGTCAGATTACCAATTAAGTATCCAGCACGCAAAAATATTATTCGTGCTGTATTATTAAACTTAGCCATCATTAAAATTTATGTAAGGGGCTACATGTAGGTTATTTGAATTATTAAGTTACGTACAGTCAGATCACAAATTAAGTAAACAGCAGCGCCCATTGTGCCACCTAGATATAAGTTGTTTTATGTACTTCTTTGAATCGTATTTTTTATATTGGTTTTACCAATAAATAATTAATCAATCACGCATAATAATTTTGCATGCTAGATACCTACTTAATTGGTAATCTGACTGTACAAAGGACGAAAAAACAATCATTGTATTAGTTATTTTATTAAAAATATTTCTTTAGATTTAGTTATCTTTTTTATTTTACCACCCTTGACTTGCAAAGTATATGATTTGCAATTACAGAAAAACTGAACTCAGAAATTTGAGATTATCTGTGACGCTGATCAGTGAAAGCAATTAGGTAGCTAAAATTAAGCATCGTAGGTACAGCCCGGATATTGGTCAAATAAACTACCAAACGATTACCTATACCGAGTTCGGTAAATTGTACAGCGCTTTTGTTATCACTAAATTATTTGTCTGTCTATAACAAAACTGTCGAAGCACAATGACATTAGACGCCATTTGCAAAAAATGATATTACCCATTCTATAGAATAGTGACGCGAACACAAACAAGTGGAAATAAATTAACAATTAAATTACACAATTAAATCATATTTTATAAATAGTTGTGACGATGTGTTAACAACTATTGTGCCTTGAGAAATATTGATCTTTAACAATAAGCATATACAACAATAGCGTCATTGCTTCAGCCGCGATCTCGTATCATTGGCCTTGTGTCGTCATTTTCATTGACGTCAGATTTAACATGCAAAAAAAGTGTTTGCATGGCTATCGTCGAATTTATGCCCTCGTATTACCTTCCATATTCAGTTGTTACTAGAGGTATTTTTAATTATTACGTGATAATAGCTTCTTCTTTTTCTTGATTAGTTCTTGTCCCTGTCAAATTATGCTTAACATTTCCTGTATTCATCTTGCATCCGTCCTCATTCGCCTCAACCTTGTAAATCACGTTTTATATTTACTTGTTTTATCCTAATTCCATCAAGTTTTTGCTTCTAGGATTGACACCAAAACGCAATTGTTTTCGTAATGGACTCTTGTATTTGGAACTGAATCTACCGTTGCAATTTCAGTGAAATAGGTTATTTCCTACAAAATCGTTTCGAAGTCCAAACACGATTTGATTTAGACGTTGCGTCATTGTGATGACTGCGATCGTTTTGCTGGAATGACATTTAAATTTACGACCGCACTTGCAAATTGCTCTGTATGTATGATTGATTTTTCAATCTCATATAGAGTTTTAAAAGGTTTTGTCCATTCATATACTGAAGTCAAAGGTGGAATTAATTTGACGTACCATTTCATCGTTTATGTGGGTTGGCAGCATTGGTACTCGGCGGGCGATGATACTCCAGCGCCGTTTTACATCGTCCTATTGGCCCTCGAGCGAAAGCGATATGGTTGCCAATCCCAGAATAACGAACAGACATGCCTGCTGTTATTATAATTTAATTGTACACTTCCATAATTGCAAGTTGACTTACTAAACTGCGGATGTGAGTTGACATCGCTAAGTGTCTACAGAACTCTTATTCTTGTTCTTATGTTGTTTATCTCACCTGCTACTGCTGCTTTACATTTGTTTTGAATTGATATATCTGTCGTTCTAGTATTAGCACTCCAGTTAGTTGGTATTATATTTGATTCTCAACGAGACGTGCGAACTAAAATTCAATATTCATCAATACAATGAGTAGTAGATTCTTCGTATTAAATCATGCCGAGCATAAATCTTGCGAACCCGTTTCGCAGCTTATCAAAACAATACGCAGACACACTTCGAAAGCCCCGTTCCTTAACATCGTTTTAACCACTTTCGTTTAATTGATTCTTGATCCTGTTTCTTCTTGCAAAAGGTATAATTTTCAGTGCAATTGAAAATCGAGATGCTACTTATTAGCCAGGAACGAATCGGTTCAAAATTAAGTCTCAAGAGTATGATAAATTTTCATAAATCAGATGTTATTTATTGGAGTTTAAACTTTAAGCTTTAGGTAGTTGGTTTAGTACAGAAGAAAGACTTGTTACTGTATGACTTTTTGGAGCTTTCTTTGTGGCGTGCTACAAAAGCTACAATGTAGCAGACCCGCGGCGTGGAATTAAAAAAAAATCTAGACGGTTCTCTAGAGAGGAAAACTAAATGTATAATTTAACATGAAATTTATTTGAACGTCACTTCAAAATACCAGCGTTCCTATTCTATACGCTATCTTATTGTTTTTAAAGCTAAGCGTTAAAAGAACTACTGACTTTACAAGCTGCCGTTACATTGTAGCAACGCGACGGTTAGTTATGGCTTACGATGAATTCTAGATTATTGATAGCACGAAGCTAGCATTTTTCACACAATTAATTTTCAATTAACAACACAGTCGAATGAATTATGGGAAGTTTAACCATATGAGACTCGTTACATAGCATCATAGTAAGTGGCGCCTAAGTTGGATTTTATGATTTATTACCGCTTCGGATCAATATAGGTAGTACCTATTACTGAATAGTTCTTATGGTAGAAGTATTTAGTATTTGATAATACTGCACGACTTATAAGCAACTAAACATGGTACTATCGCATTTTATTTGTAAAAGATACGTATGATACATATTATTATAAAGAAAAAACCTAAAACGAGAAACTAACATTTATAGGCAGCATTAATATTTGTTACCTCCGGGAATCGAACTCGCAACTTTCGGCAACGCAGCTGGGTGTTCGCCCGACGCGCCACCGACTCCGTCAAAAAAACAAATGATACAAATTGGTATGAGTAGGAGTAAGTATACAAATGAGATGATATACCTATTATTGTTGGGTGAGCGGTAGGTGGATGATTCTTTGATTGCTAAAAATGCTTTGTATTCCTCTTGTAGATATGACAGTAAAATTTTGACAAAGACACTCACTACACTCACTCTCCTCTCAGAAGGCACTCCTTAAAAACTCATATCCTTAGGGATGAGCCTGACCGTTTCTGAGTAGCTACCTCATTATTATATGTCTCAGTTTAGAAGAAAATCAATTAAACCGAACGATTTACACTGTAAGACGTTATTAGACGTAGATTGAACAATATTTTATACGGGAACAAGTTTATTTAATACCTCGAGATTAAATATCGGATCAATCACGATAACCCGTTGGTCGTAGGTACCTATAGGAAGTCCTGAATTGAGGTTCAAACGGGTTCGTGACTATCACTACGAGAAAACCTATCATTTAGTATACAACATAATATGTTAGAGGTGAAAATCGTGTTGAAATTGTGAGTTGATCCTGAACACCTTAAAACGCTTAAAAACAGTTTGAATCCTATGTTAGTGACACAGATAGATAAAGATGACGGATTCTCACGTGTACTACCTACTATTACTAAAAACATATTAATAATAGATGTTTAATTATGAATTTGGACATTATAGGGTACCCTACCTTAATAATGACCAAAGGAACCCTTATAAAATCACTCGCTTCACCATATCTGTCTGTCCCTTTATTTTCTCGGGAACGGGTGAATCTATCTATACTGAGGTTTATGGTCCCTATTTTCAATGTGCTCAAAAATGCTCGATTTCCTTCTAATGGTCAAACTGGACAACCAACCAAAATATGCTTACAAACTCTAACTAAATACTGCAGTCGTGTATAAGTAATAAATCACAAAAGACCAGCCAGCAGCAGGGCGAAACAAAATGCATACTTCATATCTGTGCCGTTCAGAATTTTAGATCACTATCATTATGATTGCGCAAAACAGCACTGTCTGTTCACTCTGTCAGTTGTAGATTCTAATGATAAAGCCTTTTGTTGTTAAGCTCCCGTGATTTTTAACTTTCGTAAACTTTAAATTATCTTTAATTACTCATTTTAATTAATTAATTGGCTTTAAATTAAATAAATAGGTTTTAGTTATGACATTTAGAAATACTAATGTTTCTTTTTGGAGATAGACTACTTTTAGTTTAGTGATATTTTACTATGATTTAAATTGTTTTGCAGTTTACTTAATTCAATAAAAATAACTAAATACCTAATTATCACAACGCGTTTTACTTTAATCCCAATAGGTACATCCTATAATGCTTTAGATTCTACAGCGTTCTACTAATGTTATAAATGTGAAAGATTTTGTCTAAGTAAGTCTTCGATCATATAACCTACATAGATGCATGGTCGCCGCTCTAGAAATGGAGCCGCCAAAACAAGGCATATTTCAGCCGGTTACAGCGAAACAAGGCATATCGCTGTCAGTCGTGCATAAGTGTTTTACAACCTTATTGACCAGTGATTAAGGTTTACATTAAACTGTACTATGTCCGTATAAGTAAGCGTTGAAGTAGTGCCGATTTTTGATTTCGATTTTGTATGGGACCGTGTATCTATAGTTTATATATGATCGAAGAAGTAAGTATGTAAGTAAGTAAAACGAATATGTTTGTTACTTCTTCACGCCAAAACTTCTTAACCGATTGCAATGAAACTTCCTATGCACATAGCTAGAGATCTGGATTAACACATGGGGTACCTTTTATCCCGATATTCTTGAGGGATCAGGACTTCTAAGTCGATATTTTTATGGAAGGATAAATAACAATTTGCGTATCAAATCGATGTGAAATCAGAAAAAAAAAACCCGGCCAAGTGCGAAACTCGCGCACGAAGGGTTCCGTACCACTGTCACAATTGGGTATGGAACCCTAAAATGGTTTACAACAACTTTGATTCAAAGAAAATCTGAAACTTGTAAGAAACTCTTTGGACAGTGAAGGCAGACTAGTATATTTGACAGATAGGGCAGCCATTTTGAATTCCATGACCAACTCGATTTGACTTGACCAAACAGAAGCGACCTCAACTACGCGACTAGAATTCCCTTGTAGTTTTTGAAACACGTTTGTTGTATGGGAGCCCCTTTTAAATAATTGCTTTGTTTTGTTTTTAGTATTTGTTGTTGTAGCGGCAACCGAAATACATCTTCTGTGAAAATTTCAACCTTCTAGCTATTACGGTTCATGAGATACAGCCTGGTGACAGACGGACAGACGGACAGACGGACGGACGGACGGACGGACGGACGGACGGACGGACAGACAGACAGACAGCGAAGTCTCAGTAATAGGGTCCCGTTTTTACCTTTAGGTACGGAACCCTAAAAACGGTTCAAATTTTGAACAACGTTCTGAGATGGTGGATAATTCAACTCATTATATTACTAATAGGTAGGGGAAATACGCAATGAAACGGACGTGTTTTGATACAGACACTAACGAATTTTTTTAATGTTTTTTGGGTGTTGGCACCATGGATAACCATAAACTTGTGGGCCTGTGAAAATAGACCCTTGTCTGTGGTCATTAATGGTGCCAACACTCAATAAACCTAAAATATTTTTGATCAAAAACTTTAGATATAGAATAGAAAATAGAATAGTTTAGTCGCAACAAAAACACAAAAAAAAAACAAAATACAATAAATGAAACATGATTTGTTGGGAAACGGACCGATACGGTCCGGTCGAAGATATCGACAGTGTCCGTTTCAAAACACGTCCGCTTCATTGCGGATTCCCCCTACACACCGCACACATACGGTGCGAAGTTCGGAGTGATCGTTTTACTATAATTTACCGCGTAATTTATTTTAAGGTCAGCTTTAAGTGGTAAATAATAGTAAGAATAGTTTAATTGAATTTTCAAGTGTAACAGTAGAACTTCTTTTTGGTTTTTATAAATGTAATTGTGGTATACCATAATAACCTTGTTAGGGACAGGTTTAAAAGGTTTTAATAAAATGAATTACAATGGGAAAATACAGTTATTAAAATGGATAATAGGTAGGTTTAATAAGCTTAACTAGAAATGACAGATAATAATTAATTAACCAAGGTCAACAAAAAAAATTGAATAACGCGTAGGTAGGTAGGTACCTAAATATTTCATAAAATATGTACACATAGACGATTACCTGTCATAATTTTCATCTTCAAATAAGCCCCCGTTTCATTTAAAATTCAATCAAACCCCCTCAAATTATACAGATGAAAAAAACCACAAATAAATAAACAATATTAACTTTTAAATAAAGGTATACAGTTCAGATACCTACCTACATTATTTAATTTTTTAAATCGATAATTTGCCTCTTTCGTCCCTCGGGCGGCGGCGTGTAACTTGTTAAGCTAAGGCCATTCTTGTTTCGAACGGAAGAAAAAATAACAAAGTAGGTACGATCTGCCTAAATGTTTAAATTTCAAATATGCCGATGAAAACATTAGATAATGCTGTTTAGCGTTTAGAAGCTGGTAGGTAAAACAAAATGCCATAAGTTAACCGGTTTTATGATGTACAGTTCGCAGCAACATGTCAAAAAATATTACTAGTAAGGGAGGATATATAATATTTCTAGTAAGGACTTAATATAAATATAGATAGTTTTTTTTATAAATTACTATACACAGTAAAACCGAAAAATGAGTTTAATTTCAATCCAACATCCCGATAACAGAAGAATAATCTTACTTATTAGTAAAATAAATAGATAAATGTAATTACATTCAAAGCATATTTTTTACAAAAAGAGGTCCAAAGTTCAAGACATCTGAATAAAAATGTGACAATGCAGTCTAAAAGAAATATATAAAAATAATACTCAAAATATCTAAACACTACTTTCACCTTAGCTTCTAAGGTTGCCTGGAAGACATCGCTTTAAGCGATAAGGCTGGCCATTATACCACCTAACTTTAGGTGGCTGATGTTGATTTTTTGTTGTAATTGATATGTTGCATACAATAAATAATTTATCTAAGTTTCTACTTATCAAACTATCTTAATAATTTTAAGTGTTATTTTGCTATCGCTACAAATCTACGAACTTCTTGCAAGATGATGTTATTTAAGATGAGATCGATTTTATTGAGATTTATTCTGTGAATATATTTTATTGGATTTTATTTTCGGTTATAAATCGTATAGTTTCGGTCTTTTGATTAATTAGTAGGTGAATCATTTGAATTATTGTTTCTTTGTTTCGTTAAATAGATTTTTAAAAGGCCGTTTTGCAATATTAATTTAATTAAAGTTATTTCTTTGTATAACAGATAAAATACTTGGATAATAGGTACATTCATCACCGTCTAAGTCGGTTATAGACGTCTACGTTGGATTTTCCTCCACCTCTACTATAAAACACTATACTCTGCCAGGTATGGGTGTATACACATGACGTCATCATCATACATAGTGACGTAGGCAGTATACACCCACGTGACGCGAGAAGTTTTTTTTAGATCATGATCTCTACAATTTACCGGCAGAATACGTGCGTCCGCGCGAAGCCACCTTATTTCTAAACAAGCTTCTTCAGACTCTACTAATTAACATACATTAGTTTTACACGAATACATTACATTTATTGGTATTTCATTTGCCTATTGAGTTTACAAGTCAGATAGTGTGCAATATTACTACATGTTCATTAAGGCTATTCTGCAACTCAACAGTGTAGATGCCATGTAGCTTCGCTAGTCATTTTACGCCTTTTAATATTCTAGACGCGATACAAAAATCACGTGATATATCGATTACAAACAAATAAATCATATGATAAATCCAATCCATTACCTAATGAATTTATTAACAACATTTTTATCGCGTCAAGATAACTGAAATAGGCGTAAAATGACTGACGAACCGCGTAGAAGCAACGCGTCATCTACAAGGTTTTAGTTACGGAATAGACACCCAGGTCGTATGGCCCAGATACTGCCCAGCAATTACCCAGATATAACCTTCCATGACCCAAACCAGCCCTATTATTGGCCCGAAGACGTTTGGTACACCTAGGGTAATGGGTAATTTAAGCTGTAGGTACTGTTTAGGGTCTTAATAACATTTTAACCGTGTTCTTATTACATGAGGATCTTCAAAGTAATTTATATGAGAAAAAAGGTTGACAATAAGGGCGTGATCTAATGAGACCACCTTCCAACATTGTTAGGGATGTCGCGCAAAAATAACTCTCTTATAGCAGAACCCTGTCAGTCATGTTAGGTAGTATTTTAGTTTTTTTTTCGGTAATAAAACCGCAAATCCTTTAGAGGATAATAGTTCAAAGGATGGTCTAAAATGCTTTATAATTCATATACGTCCCGTTAACAGTTCATTATGGTCCGATTATGGACCATATTAGATGCTATGATTATGACCCTGATATGGCCCGGTGATTCATCAGATCAGACATTTTTTTTCACATTATGTTACGTGGCTTAAATAGACTTGATCAAGTATGGAAATCAAGCTACATTCTATATTCTGTATTTTACTATAGGTATATATAGAAGCTTATCAGGTATAAAATAAAATTATAAGGTAGTACTTAATTTTCGCCAATTTCAATTTTCCGAATGGCTGGCAGCCCTACGAATGCCGGCGGGTGTAATGCGCGTGAAACCGTTCATCACATCAGTTCAGATTTAAAATTCAATTTTTAAATCCTTATTGTTTATTACCTTGCACCACAGTATGTGGTAGGCTGTAGTTGAGTTTGCGAATGAAATTCATTCAACCTTCAAACATTTCTTTATTTTCTTTTTGTTTAAAAAAAAGTACGCTTATTATTAAGTACCTAATTACGCTTTTTAAATTTGCTGTAGTTCGTAAACTCATTAAAATTATATTAAAAACGACATTATTTTGACGTATCGCAGCTGCTTTGACCGCTTTGCATTGATATGAACCCAATAAAAACTAAAGACGCTTATTATGATAAAATTTACTTATGTTCCCGTATGAGACTCTGAAAGCTTTCCCATATATTTCAAAAGCTCCTACGAGGCGCCTCGTTTTACATTTATGTACGAGCGTAGGTATAGAGTTAGCGAGCTTCTATCCCGTACACGGGCCAAACGAAAGCCTTATGAGTAAAAGAGAACACCGACAGTGCATCCCGCTCTCCAACTCTAAACGTTTAAAAAGCTCCATAGATGGCAGTAAAATCGTCGCAACGTTCAAGCGGCCACTAGTACTGCCATCTAGCTCCGAATAACCGAACTTTTATGGCACGTTTATTGAAGAGGGTTCTTTGGTTGGGTCGTAAACGATTTTATAGGCACTAACGAAGTCTACGCGCGCTCGCTATTACCCGACCGAATATGGTTAGGATGCAATATTTGGATGCTCCTGTTGAGTAGGGTTGTATTCAATTCAACCGGTGTTTATCGGCTTTTATGCCCGATTCAAGGTGCGATCGGATGGCGTGCTCGAGCGTTTATTTGCCTTTATTGTTGGGGTTTGTTTATGCGATTGCTGTTTAACCAAGTACACTGTTTGTACACGCTTTTGTTATGATTATTATGTTGTTACGAATAATATAAAGGGCCGTGGGAAATTTCTAATTAGGCAGGTAGGACGTATTTTTGCTAATAAGGATTGAGTAGAGCTTTTCTCATTAGATATTAATAAGGAAGGTTGTGTTTCTGTTATTAATGTTTCGATGCTTACCTACACGTAAATATGGGACGGGGAAATAATTAAACATGGAAATGTTTGGAAATATTATCAAACAGGGACGGGGTGGGTGGCAACAAAGTTAGAATTAGGTACCTAAGTACGAAACCCAATAACCATTCATCACTGATTTATATTTGAGTTTTCCCCAAAACGTAGCCGTGAAAAAGGCAAATCATAAATAAGATCCGATTCAAATTTGTAGAAGATGGTATCTGTATGATTTATTTGACTCGCACCCGAGAGCGCTTTGTCTAGTGATGTGCTAATTGCCCGGTCACGTATCGATACACCGAATAAATTATACATTGTTGGTTTACGATAGCACGCTTAAACACGTCTCTTATAAGTTCAAATATAGAACAAAACTAGTAAGTACTGTCAAATATAATTCAACTGTGTAAATCTCACGTTATACGAAACAAAAAAGAGAAACTTTCTTAACATAAATAGAGAAAAAAAGCCAACGTTTTGCTGTCACAATCCTGTATCAGCATCTTTCGGGTAAATCTGGCTGTGATTTATCGCTTTGGGTCAGTTCCTTTTATTCACCTCTTATTTCTTATTGCGTTTGCATGACGCCTCTCGCGTATGTAGGCGAAACTTACGATGTGTCGGTCGCCACAGCATGATTCTCATTACTGTTTATTATTTCTTTCAACGTTTTCTTATTCGATTAGAAAAAAAAACTAACATTCTTATTTTAAAATTGATGTCTAGTTTGAAAATGAAAAACTAATTAAAAAATAATCAAGCAAGATAAACAGATATAGGCAGATGTACCCGGAAGCATTTGAAAATTGCCCCATGGCGTGTAGTGGCTACGCACGTAGTCCTAAAACATTGGACATAAATTTACATTAATTTAAATTCGGATGGCCCACGCACGCACTAACGATATCGATATAAATTAACCATCTCAATTATTTTTGTCCCATGGGCAACAAACTAACAATACATAGGTATTATTTACTAATTCTAAAGAAATATAAAACAAATTATATTAGGCATCTTACAAAACCTGTTGTACGAAAAATGCATAGTCCTTAAAAATCGTATTTGTCTTTTTATTTCCAATTAAAAACTGCTTAACTCATTAAAATCTCACATCGAGATGGTTTTTTTTTCTAAAACGATCGTTCTTGCATCAAGATCCAATAGTCCGAACAGATCGAGTAATCAACTGTTGCCTTCGCTACTGGTTATGCGTAACTTATGCATTATTTTACCATAATATCGAGTTAGATAAAACCGCGGGGCGTAGCCGGTAATATATAAAATGTATGTGTTGTTGATAAACCAAACTTTTGTTTTAAACCCTGTTTTGAAAAAAAAGTATAAATGAGAGGACATGGTGATGTAAATGCCACCCTGAAGGCAACAAATTTCAAAACCGCCGACCGACAAATATTTTTATACAAAACATACCCCAAACAATGTGTTATCTGTCCTAATGTGATTTAACAGGTAATTTTTAAAATAGATTACCATTAAACAGAGCCTGATTTATGTCAGGGAACAATGTAAATAGGCAAGCAACAGAATGAGGAACTACATTTATTTTCATTTACCTCCATTTATATCGCGGCTCCACGTGGAGATTACGTGATTTAACAAAGGGAGTGCCATAAATCTGTGTGTCCTGTCTTAGTAGGCTTTTGTGGGCATTTTTGATATGTGCCTTTAAAAGCTTTTTTCTGTATTTAGATGAGAGTTCATTGTGTAATTCATTAGAGCAGGGGGTAGGTCGCAGTGCGGACTGCCGGCGATATCGAGAGATAACAGTTTATTTATTACCGACCAAGGAGATGTCCTACAAAGGCGCAATATTTTAATGACCAAAGAATTAGCTGATACAAATAAGAACGCAGTATCAGTGCAAAGAAACTACAACAATCTGCAAAGTGACACTAAAATATTCAGCTCAAAAATGTAGACCAATTAAATGGTTTGTTTTATTACTTATTTACTTCTGTCTCTTTAATACATAGTGTTTGAATGTTGTTTTTAAATTATCGATAGTTTCGACTATCGATATTTATAATAGTATATTACTTGTTTTGAACAATGAAAGTGAAGGAATGATTTATTTGTGTATAATGACGAGTTACTAAGAAATTCATTAATAATTCTATCACGCGCTGAACGTGATTCACTTTTACAATTGACTGTTTGCCACACCACAGCACAGGTAATTTATGTGTATATATAATTTTTCGAGGCACATTTTTCATTTTGTTTCAGTTTGGTATATTAAAAGATTAATCAAAAATATAGGGATTAAATATAACTTAAAATGGGCTTTAAAAACTGAAGCTATTCTAGTTACTGTTCTTAGTGGCTAGTTATATAATGATCTACCTCCGTACATGCATACGTTTTGCAAACGTATGGGTGGTCCAATAAACTTTAGTTCGCATTGTCTATTCTAGAATCGAACTTGCGATTTGCATTGAGAACCTACTTGGCATATATTAGTGCGGTGTCGCGGCAGCTAAGTAATTAGCACTCATGTCGATATCGATATTCGTATCGGGTGCATCATTAGTCGCCGCTTCCGTCCTTTGCTACAATGCTGTGGCTAGCCAATTTAAAATAACTCTTTTTTTAAATATAGAGTAAAATGGTTGTAAAAAAGCGTGTGATCGTACCAACCGCCAACACGGTAATACGTCACGTTGAGACAGGTCCCCCCCCTCCCCTGAGTCTTTGCAGCTCCAGCTCAGCGTTAAAACGAGACAGATAATGGCAAATAACGCTAGCGTGACAGAGAGGTATCGAACTTGTGAAACATGGCGTATAACGCCCCTTGATTTATAGCAGTGTGCCAAAGTCCTAACTTTATGGGTACGTTGTTACATTCTACTATATTATGAATGAAAAATTATAAAATATTTAAATCAAAATATTAATTTTTCACTGTCGCTTAAAATTTTACAGTCTGATACAGAAAATTTTGTTTGTATAACTCCAGTGGAGTAATGTGTTACGCTTTCATTTAAATTGTCATTTACACAACCATCTCAGTCGTATGCAGTCTAATGCAGGTAAAATTATACCAAGTAACGTGTCTAGTCCATATCAACTGCATTATAAGAGCCTGTATTTATAGAAGATAAATATTAAACTCTTAATATTCTCTAACATCCAGTACCTACCTACTTATATCCGTAATTGTATTCAAATCAGTTATTATTGACACTTGCTTTGTTATTGTATTGGTCGCGTGTACGTTAGAATTAATTTGCGTTACATTATTCAAATGACATAATTAACTACCATCATTTCATTTGAGGGGCGTGCACTATTAAACTTTTGAATGGGCATTTAGGCTATCAACATTGAAGATTTATAATTAGAACTTGTTACATGTAATTTTGACAGATTAACATTTTAAACCCAGATTAAAAACAAAACAATTATTTAAGTTTATCGATAGGTATCGATTTAGAATTTTCACAGCTCTATAATATATTTATTTGTTAGTTCATTTATATGATGTACTTAACTTGTGATTCTTGTTTCAGGTAAATGACTCTTTTCTACACGAATTACATATCAACCATCAAGGGTAAGATACTTTTTAAACTTACACGATTTCAGTCTTCTCGGGACCACGGCCCATCTATAAATAAATATGGATTTAATTACCTTGACGTTTCGGCAAACGGGTTACACCGGTCGTGATTCCGAGAGGACTGCAACGGTTTATAACGCAATCTAGACCCGATATTCTAAAAAATATTCAAGGGTTAGATTTCCCAGACGACATAACATCACTAAATAAAATTCAACCCACCCGTTAAAGATCCAAAGTCGGCAATTAATTCAAATTTACCTACTCATAAAAAATGTCTACCGGTATTACAAATAATATTAACATCGCAGTGCCTTCATTAAAGGGTTATTAGACACCGAGAGAACTAAGCAATTTGCTAAGCAAAATATATAGCGTAGGTGGCCACAATACTGTTGGGGTTGCGCAGTAAACAAGCTCTTGCTTCCTCGGTGGGAGGTCTTATATCACGGGGCTATTATTTATTAGGTAACCCGACGGAGTAGCTCACTGTAACATCTGTCAAGGTTTACCGTGTAAAATGTGCCAGAAAACGGTTCCAGTCGTGTTTTAGCACAATTATTTTGTAACAGTGTGGAAAGTTGTACAGTCGCCCTCGAAACTGTAGCCCTCGAATTTGTATTTCTATCTGTATCTGTATTAATAATAGCTTTAAATGCACACGCCTAACTCTTCAAAAGACATTTATTCAACAAGATAATCACATAATCATTTTGATACGTCAGAAATCTATTGTGTTTTCGGAACGCGACCTCTGATGAGAAGAAGACACAAGACTCTCAGGGGTTTTTTTTCATTGTTGCATATTTAGGACTAAAGTTCTAACTGGAGCAATAATCTATACACTTTATTATTAATCCTTACTAACACTACAAGCGCGAAAGTCTATCTGTCTGTTAATTGTCAGGTCAATGTGCTCAAAGATATACCTAAAAGACATTTGTGACGGCCTCTGTACAAAGGCCCAATTGTAAGTGCGGAAAGGGCCCAGCGGAACTAACTCACGGCCTCTATGGCACGTCAAGAAAACCCCAGACTGCGACACAAAAGGCTGCGGGTTCGATTTCCATAATCAGCATTGACCATAATCTAATTGTTTGTTTCTGGTTCTGGATGTAATGTATCTAAATCAGACTATTAAAGAGACCATGAAAAGGAAATCGAAAATAGTTTAACACTATCAAAAGTATGATATTGTATCGATATAACAAATGGTCGGTAGGTACATCACTAAACCGGTTTGACATAGATAAATAATTTAGAATTAATGAAATTACGTTTGTTTTCACCACCAATAGAATAAGATAAGTTTTTTTGAATAGTACCTAAGTACCTATCTTACTGAATATGGGATTAAGATGTTGATCCCAAGTAATTTGTTGGAAATATGCGGGACCTAGATCTTAACAGAGCCGTTTGTAGCGGAAAACCTTCAAGCGTTTGTCGCAAAATAACATTAAATTATGGCAAATAAATATTAGATTCTTCTTCTGTTTTCGCGATGTTGCATTGAAATTAAAGACATTTTTCGGTTTGAATCGCGTGGTTTTTATTACTTTTAGCATTGTTACAACGCTCAACGTTTCGGGACCTTTCCAGGTCTCTTCTTCAGGATAGACTAAGATGTGATTTGTCATTCTAATGTATTAAAAAAGTTACGTAAAGTAATGTTTTTGATAACATTTTAATAGTTTTTAATAATAAGACGGTAGTCTCACTGTAACTTTTTTAATACATTAGAATGATCAATCACATCTTAGTCTATCCTGAAGAAGAGACCTGGAAAGGTCTGGAAACGTTGAGCGTTGTAACAATGCTAAAAGTAATAAAAACCACGCGATTCAAACCGAAAAATGTCTTTAATTTCAAATAAATATTATATCACTTTATATAATAATTTCAGTAGGCAATTTTTTGGTTTTAATGCATTTTTTTTTAATTATTTATTTAATATTGTAACACAATTTTCCAAATACATAATAATTGCCGGCAAATTGAGTAAGATAGTAGTTATGAGAGAGCACGTATTGTTCACCCAATGACAAATAATGGCAGATAATACCACACTATCGGGTGTCCGTTGCGAATTTAGCACTATGTTTCGAGCCAATATTCGGAGTTGATAATAAACATATATCATGAGATATGTATGTACATAATACACATAATATATCTACGTATCGATGTGTGAATGAGATTGTTTATAATGGTACTATTGTAAATTATTCGCGATTGCCTTTTATTGACAATTCATCGAAGCGCCACGTTGCGGTTTGTTTTATTCAAAAAAAATGTTTATTTTGTTTTTTGTTTTTTAAAACAGGATGGCATGTCTCATTTAACTTGGACGTTGAAATAGTTTAGTAAGTTTGATATTGTGATAATAAATATAATAGTCTTTTGATACAATGAGCGATAAGAAACATAAAATATATGAGAGTTTTAACTACTTGTTATCTAAACACAACTTTTATTGCTGGCGGTACGTCTAATAGAAAAAAAACTACTTTTTAAATGTGCTTATGTAATACTAGAAATTACTTCATAGTTATCTTCATGAAATTTGAGTTTTTGATGTAGATCTAAGTGGCAACATGATACGATTTAAGCCTCCCTGGTACCAAAGAGGTGGATCGTACGCATTTTCATATAGGTACGTTCAAGTTCATACTGATAAAAAACTATCGGCAGACTATCGTCACAGAGTTTGTTCGGGTAAACGTCTGTAGTGTGCTCGTGAAAGATTATTGTAAATTACTACCTACAGAAAAAATATATTTTTAAATTACATTTGTTTTAAAAAACGTAGGTACTTTTAAATTAAGCTTTCTTTAAAAAAAACATAGGTATGTATAAATTAAGAATTAAAATTCCTATTGATAGATACCTACCTATTCTTCAATCAAACAAATAGAAAACCATATTTAAATGAATAGTAAATAAACCAAAAACCCCTATAGCAATTAACGGTGCTTTTAGCAATTTAACTAAAATCTGTTCAGTCTAGCTTTCATAATGACACGTCAGATCAAGAGCTGAATCACGAGTCACGATTTTCCGTGACCGTTTCGACGGAAATAACTTCAAGGCATAGATTGTTGGACGTTTAAACCCGTTTTACTTTAATAGAGATATAAAAATAGTGAACGATTTTAATTAATAGAAATAAGTTCTGTTAGTTCATCATTTTGTAAACATACTTTACAGCAGGGATTGTACCAGTTTCTAAACAAGATGTTTTTTCACGAAAAGAAAACAATATTTACAGAGACCCCTTAAATGTTTTCGATAAAGAAAATTTTACACAAACAGTTTCCCGCAAACAAAAATAATAGAGCCATACAGAGGCAAAATAACAGGCATCAATCTCGTATATTAGCTCCGAGCTCGAAGGAACAACATAAAAACTTCCTAAAGTTTCCTATACGCGTCCATAAATCTCACGTTTTTTAATAGATAAATAGGAGCTCGCACAAACGAGCAATATCGCATTATTTGGCCCTCCCTCAGGAAAGGCCCTCCTGATAAAACCTCCTTGCCTCACACCCTTCATGCTAATGTACTACGCCAGACGGTGACAACCATTTTTTGGCCCACTTGGCTACATTACGGTTACCGTAAAGAGTATTTCAAATTATATTTTCCGTGTCCATTAAAAGGCGATGTTATTCTCTCTCTCGTCTATTATTTTTAAACAATTGTATCACCTTCAAAATTCATAAAAAGGCAGTGAAACAATTTTATGAATATAAAACAGGTAGCGGATACTTAGTTTTTTAGAGGACAGTTTACAAAACAACAATTGTTCGACCGTTGTCGGTGTTTGGAAGGTAAAAAGCACGAGTTCACGGTACAACGTAATAAAATGTTCAAAACTTCGAAAAAATATGCCGTCGTAAACAAAGCGGTTCGGATGCAAACTTAGATAAAGAACATCTCACACACCTGAGCTAGAAAATTGCTTTTTTTCTAAGCGCCTCCAGTTTTTTACGCAACTTTCTCTTGAGTATAAAAGAAGTTTCTTGGAAGAACTTTCTTCTTTTTCTCTTGTTTGAGTCGATAAATCAAAAATTCATTGTGTTATGTTATGATGTGCAGGATAATGTAAACGAACACTAGAACTGTTGTCGCAAATAGAAACAAACTTATGACGCATTTGTTAGCTCTCGAGTTGGCCTTTGTTTGTTATTAAATAAGTAGGTACCTACCCAACTAATTAAAGATTATGATTCAAACCCAAACCATTTGTCTCAACTTATTACAAAGTTCGCATAAAACACTGGAGACCCTTATCACAACTAGTTAAAAACTAATTACAGGAGTGACACCACCTTTTCGTAAATCTCGCGGCTCCACCGAATTACTCCGACAAAAGTTATTTTTAAGAAAAAAAAGCCCTTGAGGCTTCTCCCGGTACACCCTCTCCCGAAATTCATCACGATTTATATTCATGGCATAACAACAAGAGTCGCGTTTAGGGTGATGCTGTTCAAATCTTGCACTGCTAAATAAAATCTGTTGTTTCTCGTACGCCTACTGATTTTTCTAACGTCGTCTTGGAGCCGTAATAGAATAAGTTATTCTAAATTTACGTAGTTCGTATTGGCGGGTGTCGGGTGAGCCATATGGCTGTGGCGGTCCAAATGTTTCAAACATTGGTGTGCCAGTATAACTCTCTCGAGGACGGAACAACAAATCAAGTGCGGTTTCGGAACGGAAGCATTACTACTGCGTGGATACCATTAGTTATCACAAGGGTTGCCTTACCTAAAATATAAATTAATTTAAATAAATCGAATGTTTAATTATGCAAATTTAAACTTGTATCGCGTGTTTGTTTGTAAAGTTTAATATTAATTGCTTTAGTTTTAGATTTATTAGTTTTATCAACTCCATTATTTTACAAATATTATGCGGTCGGCTGTAATATATTTAATAGTTGTCAGCAGAATATACGTTTACTAAAGTGCTTCTCACGACAGCAGGACCTTTAGTACCTAAATCGTACATTAACTTATCTCAAATCGTACATATTTTTAATTTGAGAAATAAAACAGTCGTATTTAAATTGGTATGACTACTAAAGTTTCCTCTCACGCTATGTAGGTAATAACGCTACTCTTGCGTTTATTTTGTAACAGTATTGTTTGCCAAAACCTAGGAATTCAGCTGACAAAAGGGCGTTGGGAGCGAGGGCGACTGTCTCATAATAGATGAGGTTCTTAACACAGCAGGGTGGTGTGGAATTATCATCACGCCGCGACACCAAGCCCTCATTAATTTGTGATTAGCTCTACGAAACTCTTACAGCGGGTTTCTTCTAATAAGATAATCGGTTTTTCGAGGAGCGGAATTTAAATGCCTTGAGCAGATGTAAATAAGAGTTCTAAGGGTGAGATCTAAGAATCGGTGTAGAAGCTTTTGCAGGCGGAATTCAATTTCATGAGTTATTTTGAAATTTGTATATACCTAATTTGTTTCAAGTAACCTCAGTCTTCGATCATATAAACTATAGATACACGGTCCCATACAAAATCGAAATCAAAAATCGGCACTACTTCAACGTTTACTTATACGGACATAGTACAGTTTAATGTAAACCTTAATAACTTGGCAATAAGGTTGTAAAACACTTATGCACGACTGACAGCGATATGCCTTGTTTCGCTGTAACCGGCTGAAATATGCCTTGTTTTGACGGCTCCATTTCTAGAGCGGCGACCGTGCATCTATGTAGGTTATATATGATCGAAGACCTCAGTCATCACATTGAATTGAATGACATGCATGATCGTGTAATGTCTGCTTAAAATCTTGAATAAAATTCTTATAAAAACGACTGTAAATCGTAGACAGAGAAATAGACTTATTATTTTTAAAATTGCCACTTGGGTTAGAACTCGTGTGGTGTAATTAGTTAACATGAAGACTTTGAAGATGTATTTTTCCTTGAAAATATTTTTCCAATCAAAAAAATATTGAATTAGCTTGTTACTGGCAAAAATGTTTTTTCTTACCATAAACAGCGTGGTAAACATTCTAGGACACGACCCTACTGAGTTACCGCCAAGCAATTTGTCACTAAGGATAGCGCCAATATGCTTAAACAAGTATAATACAACAAATCAGTTTCCAAAAAATGCTTACAACATTTTCTTTTGTACACAAGACAGTAAACGTTGCAATATCTAAAAACTCAATTCATCCCCCAATAAATATCTCAAGCATCGTTTACTCGGAATGAGGCAAAAACGTTATCCCCCATACTGTTTATTTAAAGGTGGATTTGTACAATATATTCACGCACCCACTACACACGTAAACACACATTTGTCCTTCAGAAATCTGGAAAAGAGCAGCTGTTTGCTAAATAATTTGAACTGTTCGTGAATGTTCTCATGAATCACAAATCACAGTTGATAATTCGACTAGATAGACTTATCTATTAACTAGATATTTAATTTAATTAAGTTAATACCTTCATAACCACGGATTTTAATTAGAAACGGTAAGTACCTAGGTATAGGTATTATTAGGATTAGAAAGGCATTTATCCATGAAAAACATGTAATTCATCATATTGTGCTAGTTGGGGGTGGAGTATTTAATTTAATATTAATGTATTTGGTCACACTAGCCTCATCATTGAAAAATACCTACAGTGTAGGTATTGGGTACGTTTTAAAGCAAAATTCCTTCGCGAAAATTACACCCGCGGCTAGATTCAAACTTGTGTTTCATGGTCACTTTAAATTGATCCTAATAAAATGTATTTTTTCCAATTGCCTCCCAAAAAATATTTAAAAATTGATCAAAATTGAAATAAATTTATCATACATTTTTGATCATAGATATTAAGACGAATCTAACGATAACTTAATGAGAACATTCGTCCTGTGGTTTGAGGTAACAGAATAGGTACTACAAACTTTGTAGTATTCTTTATTGTTTTAGTTGTAGTACAAAGATACGCGCGAAAAACATAACCCTTCCTCTATAGTCGGGTAAAAACGTCCTGTATTGTCTCCTCTAAGTGGTATGGTTCCCTAAGAAAAACTCAGCAGATTAATTCCATGGGGTTTGGTTGGAGCCAATTTGTCTGATTGCTACCGATGTCTATTTACGACAGTCACCTATGTAGCGTCTACTGTACTACTTGGTTTATAATAAATTCTGACCCTATCTTGTTACGACCCTATCAATAAATATTTGCGCATGATAAATTCAGTAAACTGCGATGTCGAACATCGGAATTGGTTGTGACTTAAATCATGGACATCAATACAGTTTTCTTTAGTTTGGTTTCCGTGTTTTGAGAAGTTGAGTCGGTTTATTTGGTAACTTCGACATGATTGTATTGAATTTGTGGTTGGCGGTTGTAATTTTTTGCTTGTGAAAACTATTTTTGTATTCAGGAGTATTTTTCTTTGGAAGGAAAAATATATTTAAAAACAAGCAACTAACTACTAGGCAATATAAAAATACGTTATATACCTGGTCATGCAAGTTCCCAGAACATAAAATATTTTTAAAGGTCATGTAGGTAAATCAATAGAAAAATAAGTACGTATTTTCAACAGTTTTCTAATAGTAGAAAAACTGTAAAAAGCTTACACTGTAATGGCCAGAAGTAATAGCAAAGAAGTAAACAATATTACCATCATAATCGACTTAAATGACTTAGCAACAGAAACCTCAGGCTTGAAAAACTCAAGAAAGCTCTACTTAACTAATTAAATCTAATAATTTGTAAAGATTAATTACGAAGGTTATATACCGAACGACCCTAGCCTATAACAGTGAAGAGTACACGCCTCTTTTAGGTAAACGTCCGGAATCACGACAAGAGGGGAAAAATCAAACAGTAAATATCGGAAAGCAATCCGAGGTGATTCTATTAGGTTGAGTTAAACGGAGACCTTTGAGGCCTGAGGTAAGTAGTTGGGGTTGCAGTGTCTTGACGGTTCATTTTCAATTGATACGTTTGTGTTTAGACTGTAGTAGATTCTGTTTTATTAGCAACTGTCCTTAAAGTTGATTGTTTTGTAATGATTAGATGAAAGACTTGGGTGTCTTTTAAATTATGAGTTTCAATATTCATTTGTAAGGTTGTTTCCATCTAGACTAAAGATAGACGTTTTGATTTAGTAAACATTTTCAAATGGTGGATTTTCTAAGACCAAAGGTTAAAATTCTGTCTTTTTTAAGTAAGCATCTCATGGGTACGTTTTCAATGTCTGATTTTTTTTAATCACTCTAAAATTTTGTTAACTTCTTTATTCATAATTGTTATTTATAGGAAATGCTAACTTTTCTAATAAAAAAGAATCAGAAAATATTCCGTAACATATTAAAAAAAACACATCCAAATTAATGAACTCCCATTTTTGTAAATCGGTTAAAAACAACACTCTACCATTCGCCAATCAAGAGAATTCTCGCGTGTCCAGATTCATCAGGGCACACGGGACACAAAACCTATCTACATCTCGCTTCAGACCCAACACTTAATTGGCATCTCTTGATTAAACAGTAGGGTAAATCAGGGGGAGATGGCCATACTAACTTTGATGACATAATGCTGAGAAACCATGATGATTAAAACAACCATTTCATTCATAAACGAAACTTTAAATATATTTCTTCTCAAAACTTAATAACAAGCAGTCTCATAATCAACCAAAAAATAATTATAGGTATTTAAAAAAAAAACAGGTTTGGCCATCTCTCCCGGAGTATACGGTAGAGATGGCCATAGTGTTCAGGGAGAGTTGGCCAGCACTCATTATCCCTTTCCTTTGCCCATGACCTTGCCCTTTGCCTTAATCATAGATTCATTGAATATTTTTCTTTTATTTATGCCACAAGGTGAACACATTTCTTAAAATTTTGTGAAATTATCATGTATAAACAGCGTACAAATTTTGCACTGTAGTCAATCTTCGCCTATTTGAGTCCTATAATATTTATCATCACAATCTAAGCAGTTGGCGTGTTTTTACACACAATAGATGAGCGTTTGACCACTCTCTAACCTGATGGTAAGTGATGATATAGATAACATGAAGAAAGTCGGCTGTGGAACATGATCCTGCCTGACTTCCTTAGTGGCAGCACCGGTCACCATATTGGGCATCAGGAAAAAATATCTCAGTTAATAAGTATTCTCGAAATACCACTTCATATTGTATGGCCATCTGTCCCCTAACGAAATTGGCCAACTATCCCGATTGTCTGGGTGAGATTGCCATATAAATTCTAGGAAGAATAAAGTACCCTTCGTTGACTATTTTGAGGTTGAAATACCACGCAAGTTAATTATTTTACAATAAAAGTACAAAAACACAAAGATATGTAATAAACAAATTGTGACCACATAATAATGTTAACCCTTATCTTATAAGAGATGTGCATTAAAAATACAAAGTGGATTTTACTAATTTTTTTCAATAAAATCGCTAAAAATCCGCAATGTCAATTGTTGCCGGTCACGTCTCGAAGCGAACTAAATTGTTATAAAAGCCGTCTGATAGTTTTAAGTCGTACTTTTATCGACTGGCCATCTCTACCGTACGGCCATCTCCCCCGGAACTACCCTACATAGTTTGCTAAGTTTAATTTTAAATGTTACTCGTGAGGTTTAAGGTGATATTTTAACGTGTAGATATATTACTTACTCTAAATTAACAGGTATTAGACTTATTGCATGAACTAAAGTATTTTTAAATATTAGGTAGGTAGTATTCTTGAAAAAATGGTTTTTGTGAACTTCTAACCCCCTAACTATCCTAATTCCTTTGAAAACGTGAAAGTTTTAAAGTAGGTATATACCACATGAAAATATATCACATAAAAACTACAGAAGTGATTTCCATGAAAGTTGGAATATCATATAATATATAATATTTTTAAATATTAGATACTTTATGTACATATTATGTAGCTTACTTCATGTTCCGATATTCCCATGGTACACGGGTAAAACAACACAGCTAGTTTTTTTTAGCAGCAGCTGATTTCTCAGTATATGTAGTTAAAGTATCTAATATTTAAAAAAACCTATCTAATATTTTTCCTAGTACCTATGAGTTAGGTAACTCTCATATGTTAATCGCGATTTGTAGCTACTACACTTTGTTAGGTGCGATCGAGATAAGCCGTCACATTTAAGATATTTAAATCGATTTTCCCCAATTTTCCGCGGGCGGGCGCGAGTTAAGGCCCAACTCAATTTATCCAGTCTCAGCGGTACGGGTGGTAACCGGGTCTTTTGTTAGCCAAATGAAGTACGCTTCAAGCTTACACGATCTTTACACTGCTTCCGTCATACTTTTACGCTTGAGAATTTGAATTTCGAACCCTTACAGAATTTTATAAATGTACTAGCTGACCCGGCAAACGTTGTTTTGCCTTATAAATTATAGATAGAAGCCGATTCTCATACCTACTGAATACGTATACAAAATTTCATAAAAATCGGTCAAGCCGTTTCGGAGGAGTACGGTAACTAACACTGTGACATGGAAATTTTATATATTAGATTTTTACGGCCAAATACAGAAACGCCACTCAAAATTTGAGAGCGACTTAATCAATTAGGCAACTCTAATTTCAAAAGATCTCATACTTTTGAATTCATAAGGTGCTCAATCATTTAATTAGCCGTCAAACCTAAGAGGTCAGATTCTTTATTTTCTAGAGATGCACTATTTATCGATAAGTTTGTCGATAGATTTTACGATACTTTGTAAATAAGTATTGTAAAATCGATTAGAGTCCTGATTTATATAATCGGCTAATAATAATATCTATAGGTATAATTATTTGCCGGTATATTTAGTGAACCCTCGAGGCATTCTTAAGTTTGTTTTCTCACTGAACCGGAACCTATTTGTTGGGTTGCTATTTAAAACATTCGCCCCGACTTACATAGATCAGATACGTTCAACAAAGGCTTTTGTAATTAAGAAAGATATTTTAAGTCGGCGGCAGCTTGACTTTATATACACAAAATGAATTTACTTAATTTAATGGCGTTGCGAGTTTCTGTTTTGTTTATTGTAGACGTTTTCGGAAATTAATATAAAAATTTTGACTTATTGTAAAATGGGTTTGTATCAGAAGTATGATTTGGAGCTTGATTCTCGTATTGGAATTGTCAGAAAAATTCAATTGCAGAAATACACATACAATCAAATTGTATTATGTAACTACTTTGCCACTGAACTGCACTCAAAACTTTGTTGACTCCAATATGGATGGAAAAAAAGTAAATGTTATCAAATAATTTCAATCGCGTAACAAACGTTAAATTTGAAATTAAATTTTATAAAAGACTAATACAGCAATATCTTGCTATGTTGTTCTTCTGAAATGAACTTGGTTTTCATATTTCCTGTTCGATATTTAGATAATAAGGGTCTAAAGAATATAATATATTTAAGAATATTGTGAAAACAAAATGAAGGTGAAATTGGAGATTGGTTTTCGTTAATAGATTCAAAGAATACTATGGCCATTGGTCGGTTTGAAAACTCATTCCAAAGATTCCATCGGTAAAACACGCAAAGCAATATTTCGAGCGTCCAACAAAAATAAATTTCCGAACTCCAACCCCAATTTAGGAGTGCATTATTTTCGCTTTCACAGACATCCGATACAATTAAAATCTTCTTTAATTAAGGGACGATCGTGAATCATTCGCACGTGGCGCACCGAGTTTTCCACTTGTATACGCATCACCCTTAACGCGGAGAGGCTTAGATCGTAAATATTCTAAACAAAAAGCAACTTTATTGCTCACTATTAAAGAGCAATTTGGTTTGCGTTCGGATACGATTTAAGGCGAAGTTGCCCGTACATTTCGGGTATCTCTTTTCACTTTATCGCAGTGTCTCCGTTATTTACTCGTACGTGAGGGATGCTCGCAATAAATAGGTGTGCACAAACATATTTGACGTTTACAAATACCTCCCAAATTGGTTTCCTTGGCGTGACTGGCCGTTATTACACGAGTATGTTTACTTATTGCTTGCTCCCGAACATTTGATTCCGGATGATTTCTTAAAACCTAATGCAATATAAATATTGTCAAATATTGTCCATATATTGTCAATTTTGCATGTAGTCTTTCGATGTACAAAGTATTTATATTCTAGAACTGTTTAGAATTTACCATTAAAATGCTTGTTACTTCTTATACTACTTTTCTTATTCAATATTAACCTATATTAAAATTTATTGTCAAATGTGCATATTGTAGTCTTTTAAAATATACAGCATTCATATTCCAGAACTATTCAAAATTTGTTATTAAACTATTTCTTACCACTTTTAAGTACTAATACAATATTAAAGTTACCCATATTTATTGTCAAATATGCATATTGTAGTCTTTCGAAACATACAACATTCATTATATTCTACAACTTTTTAGAATTTACCATCAACGTGTTTGTTACCACTGTTATTGATTTAGGCACTTGTCCAAAATTTAACAAAAGAGTAGAGCTATAAAGATATTTTAGCTCGTCGGTGTACGCTGACCGACACTTCCTATTATTTGAAAAGATAAACGACACAGGGACTAAGCTCGTAGTTAGAAAGACGTTGGTTTATTCGATGCTTCGATACAATCAAAACTGTATGAAAGTCCTGAAAATGGGGGAAATAGATCATCGGACGAAACGAGGTGCGAGTGGCAATTTTATCCATTCCGGGAGTCCGTCGGGAGTTGTAATTCAAGTGACAAATATCGAACGCTACAATTCATATTTTTGTGCTATCTCTGCGCTTGTGTCGCCATCTGTGCCTCTGGGATAGGATTGGTTCTCCATCAAGTGGTCATGTGATGTATTTTTGTAGCAAATAATATATTTTTCCCTGTGGGATTTGTTTTATAAGATTTTTTATGGCCTCTACGTGATCAAGGGTCTTACGGTCTAGAGTAAATGGAAAAATGCATAAAAAATGCAACCCTCGTGCGTATTGCAATATCGAGGGAAACCTCAGAGATACTCGACCACTCAGATTTGCACAAACTAATTTCAAAGCTTCGGAACAAAAAGAACGGACATTGAAAAAGGAAGTGATTAAAACGGTTATAATTTAAAAACGAAACGATATTGTATTCGAAAATAGTGTTGCCCGTTGCATTATCGAGATCGAAAATTTCACGTGGCCATATAATTTTAAGCTCGTAAAGCCCGAACAATAATTCACTGGAAGCATTTGCGGAAAATGCATTTTATTGTTAAAACGTGAATTTTATTTATAGTCGACAGCCCGCGGTGGGGGAGGTAGTGGGAGCGGGTTGATTTGCAGTAGCATCGCATCGATGCCACCCTTTGGCACCGATTATTTATACTAAAGGTAATTTCACCGGTTCATTATTGGGAAATGTTGCATTTGGTATATCAGTGAATATCGTTTGCAGTCCATTAAAAATGAACTATAACCACAGTTTATTGCTCATCGGGCGTCCGATTTATTATATTTGGTTATTTGTCAATGTCTAACATTACTCCTACCGGCGTAAAATATTGTGGTATACAAACATCCTTTTCGTATTTAATATAACTCTTAAAAATCTTATCATTGCTCTGTATAGGCCCGAAAGAGTTATATAGATCGCTCCAATTACCCGATATAATCTGAAACAAAATCCTTGTAAAACACGAACATGTTAAAGCGAACACTTAGCACTTTGTAAATCATACAATTTCACTGTCTACTTTACTTTGTATTCTTGCACGCGTTAAGGCGGCCCTTTCGCGATAGCAATCACTAGGCGTTACCACTGCCACCAATCTTGGAAACGCCTTTTACACTGCGCGACGTTTAATTACCTATTCTGATTTATTTATTACTTAAAATTCAGTTTAAACACTATTATTCATGTTACTTTTCATAACTCGATATTTTGCGTGGTTATCGATATCGTGCCCCAGCACTATACACCAAACGCATGCATTTTAAAAGGCACACGATACGGTTTACATCGGTATTTGCTCCATCCCTAGATCCTACCGCAGCCCTCTCGTTTTTTCGTGCTGAAAAGCCAATTTGAAATGAATCACTGTAACAGTGGTGAGCATCTGTGCTAATTTACCTACGGGCGGACAGTCTAATGCGACTTGTTCGATCGTAAATATCGAAACGCGACCGAACGCCGAATATCGAAAGCCGGCATTAGTCGGATACAGCTAATACACATGGGGGGTATGTACGATAAATTATAGCGTTCATTTGGCCTCCAATGTTTAATCTATACGACACTGTTCAGCATCGGTTATGCGTTTTGAATCGTCATGAATTTCGAAATTGACTGTAAAGTACAATAATTGTCCATCGTTTACATTAAAAAATCTTTTATATTAAAAAACCTTTCCTCAAAAAAAAAACTACCGTTCTCTGAAGTGACACATTACTTCTGTATTTACCTACGGGGTCGGGTTATATCATATCGACCAGTAACAGAATTTCACATCACAGTGTTTTCCTGATGCTACGTTCACAATTCTCTAATATTTACAAGAAATAAGAGTATACTGCGTAAATCGTTCAAGTTCTATTTCTGTGTTCTCTAGCTACGTAAACAAACGTAGGAATATTTTTAAATTATGAACAATATGAATGCTATTTTTTATTTTGGTTTAAATTCACCTACTCCATTCAATGTGCGTTGCATTATCGTTTTGAATTTTGAATAAAATTAGAAGTTAATGTCTGTGTTAGTCCAATTGCCAATAGGCGTGTTTATGGAACAATTATTTGAGTACATAAATCAGTTTAATTGAGTAAAAGCAATTTCATGGAATTAGCTGAAATGCGCTGTAAATAAATAGCAAACGTTTTTGGTCATATTGTTTTTTTAGAAAAGTAGTTTTGTACACTAGGCAACTCAATTATTTAAAGTTTCCTTCCCTTTTTTTTATAAATGACAGATGAGCGTTAGACCAATATCTTATCTGATGGAAAAGTGATGTGTATAAGATGCAGCACGCTCATCTGAAAGAAGGAAGACGGCAGTGGAATAAAATCCGACCCGTCTTCCTTTTAATGGATATACGTATCGTATCGTATATACGTATCGGAACACGGATGAGGCTCTTTGGCGCTACGACTTAGGGGTGTTAATAAGCCGCGGCCGAAGCCACCCAAGAAACACTTTTGGTCCCTTTTGGTCGCCTTTAAGACGGGCAGATACAGTAGCCATATTATTTTAGACCAGGGTGGGCTACATACAGGCCGGATTCTTTATGGGTTCCTTTTGCTTTATAATATCTAATCGTAAATTGGCCAATAGATTATCATTTAAATTTTCAGGTACGTTTATCTCAGCAACTTCATGAATTTAAAGTAAGTGGAACTTAGTACCCCAATAAAAAACCACAAACTTTATCACCGAGACAATTTTATCGGGACCCCATTTGATATGCAATAATGGGGGCAATTTATCAACTAGCTATCTAAGTTAAACGCAATTTGAAGTATGGCGTCCTCTTAAGTCTTTCCAACCCCCAAAAGGGGGAGGTTGGGCGTCTTATCGCGGAACTGCAGGCAATTCTCGTTTACCTTAAGATCTTTAATACTAAATAATATAGGAACCACAGCTAAAACCTGAATTATAAGATCTCAATTGCTTTATTAAGTTTTGTTTGAACCGAGAAATTGTTTAATGAATAGTTATTTCACATCGACTGCAGGTATACACACGCCTCCTTTTGAATACTTGATTCTGCATTTTTATCGCGTTATTTTTTGTAGATTTTGATTTATAGAGCTACCTTATGCCAAATTTTGTTTACCTACCTATAGATACGAGTTAGTCAGTATTTGTGAATGAATTGAACAATTTTGTTTGTTTTTAGTTTACTTACTGAAACGTAGTTAAAATAAAAGTTACCCTGTGCACCAACCTTACCCATTACACCTTTTAGCATACTATAAGGTCTTAGACGCGCTTGCGTTTCCCCATACAAAACATATCCCCTGTTTCCTTCGTGAATATTGCCTCCATATATTTATTTATAAACATGGCTGTAAAACGCATGATTGAGGTTTTACTACTTCTCAAGAATTAAAAACCCGGCCAAGTGCGAAACTCGCGCACGAAGGGTTCCGTACCACTGTCACAATTGGGTATGGAACCCTAAAATGGTTTACAACAACTTTGATTCAAAGAAAATCTGAAACTTGTAAGAAACTCTTTGGACAGTGAAGGCAGACTAGTATATTTGACAGATAGGGCAGCCATTTTGAATTCCATGACCAACTCGATTTGACTTGACCAATCAGAAGCGACCTCAACTACGCGACTAGAATTCCCTTGTAGTTTTTGAAACACGTTTGTTGTATGGGAGCCCCTTTTAAATAATTGTTTTGTTTTGTTTTTAGTATTTGTTGTTGTAGCGGCAACCGAAATACATCTTCTGTGAAAATTTCAACCTTCTAGCTATTACGGTTCATGAGATACAGCCTGGTGACAGACGGACAGACGGACAGACGGACGGACGGACGGACGGACGGACGGACGGACAGACAGACAGCGAAGTCTCAGTAATAGGGTCCCGTTTTTACCTTTAGGTACGGAACCCTAAAAAGTAGGCGTTTCCGGATTTTGTTATTAAAAACAATTTGTCGGGCTTCAAAACTAAATAAATTTAAAGACAATATCTAGGAAGGGACCACGGAAAACGTACGGGAAAGCGCTAGCCTATCTAAGGGGCAGTAAAGGTTCTAAAGGATAATCAGTCGTACCTACCTACAAGCTAAGTCCAGTCCATGTACTTACATCCGCGTGCGGTCATGCAAGTTGCGTGCACCACGGGGGAATGAAGACGTTAAATAATTTAATCGGATGCTCGTATGGTTTATGCACTCGCGGTGTAAGAACTCGTTTTCGAACCAACATTACTAAATGCGTACGAAGGTAGAGGTGGAATTTTTGGTCTGTTTTTAATTTAAATTAAGCTTCGATTCTTTTAGAAGTTGGTTGGTTAGGTTAGATTAGACTATTTGTTGTTTTTTTATTATGCACTGCATTTAGAGTCCCATATCGTTAACGTTGTCAGCTGACATCCAAGCATTTTTTCTTCTTGTTTTTTTTTATATTTCACTATTGTTGGAGATATTTACAATGTTCTAAATGTTTGTTGAGGCTAGAATTCTAAGGATATTTAATTCGGTTAAAAACAATTTTTATTGTCATGTTATATATTTAACGCGATAATTAAACAATGATGGTAGGTGATAATGTCTAAGATGCCTAAAACGTAAGCTCAGAGGCAGTACCGCATTTCAGAAGAGTCCGTGACTTAAGCCAGTGGGTGGTTACAAATCGTGGCCGAATGATTACACCATTAGCACCACCCAAAGGTCACACGAGGACAACTGAGGGCAAAATTCCACGAACGCAAGCGATACGAACCCACATTTCAATACATCTAAAGGTATCTAGGTAGGTTAATTTACGCGGGTAATTTTGCGTGCATCTATACCTACTAATATTATAAAGCGGAAGAGTTTATTTGGTTGTTTGTTTGAACGCGCTAATCACAGGAACCGCTCGAGCTGGTCCGATTTGAAAAATTCTTTCAATGTTCAGGAAGGCTATAGGCTACTTTTGATCCCGATATTCCCACGGGTTCGGAACTTACGCGGGTGAAACCTCGGGACGCAGCTAGTCTAGAATAAATATAAACTTCGAACTCTATGAATGTCGGCACATAATAACACTCATAAAGCTGAAGTTTGCCTTGTCACAGTAACAATGCAATTATGGACGCAAATTGCCGCTTAAACTTTGCCCGAGGAGTTTACAAGAGTATACTTGGTCTTGAATAAAAACTTAAATCATTTCAGAATGGCAACCAGTCAGTAGGTATTCACCTTAACTTTTAACGATTTTTATATATTGCTTTATTGTTGGAAGATTCGTTTTTTAAAAGCATGCAGTTGTTCGGTTGTTTAAAGTTTCAAGTTTACAGATAAAGCTAATTCTTGAACTTCACATATCTAGAAAAATATTTTTCAAGGAGAAATACATCATCAAAAATCCTCCCATGACCAAATATAAAAATAATACCCAAAATATTTTTCTAGTTAAAATGCCTTGAGCAATAAAACATAAGAAATATCTTCACATATTTGTTAAATAATTCATTTAAATGCATAGCTACAAACATATGTACATAGGTACCTATATATAGTTCTAAACTAAGCAAGCAGGCTTACTTAATCAATTTGCCCATATTGCTTATGTTTCGACAACAACTCACTCGATATTTCAGGCCAAAAACCCAAACTCAGCGGTATACTTAAAAAACCTATACGAATGCAAACATATATGCAATTCATCGCCACATACGAGAGTAAATAATAAATTATACCTACGTGTTGGCCAGGAGTAAGTCGTTGGCTAAAGCTTGAACCCGAAGCCTTTACGTGACCATGATTGGTGCAATTTGAACTGGTTCGTCGAATAATATGCAATTCATGCTTTTTTGTTTCTTGTTATTACTTTAATAGCTTATTGGGCAGGTGGTTGTTAGGATATGTACGTACATAAAATTAAAGAATAAACTCATCACAATTTTATATATTCAAGTAAATTCTGTTGTTTCTTTAAAGTCTATTTTTACCTTTCTTTCTGTATGTAGCCTTAAATTTTTAACTTTTAAATGATTGTTTTACTGGAAGTATTATTTTAAAATAGAATTTATTAAGAGGATAGTCTCCATTCTCTTTCTCCATACAAACGTAGTTTAAATTTTCCTCCCTGCATAAAGACATTAATAGCAAATATGTTTATGCCATAAAACCTATATCTGTCATGAAAATGCATCTACCTACCTTTTTTTTCTAATTAAAATAAAAATAAAAAAAAAAGGTAGATGCATATCTAGGGAGGAAAATTTAAACTACGTTTGTATGGAGAAAGAGAATGGAGACTATCCTCTTAACCATGTTTTAATTTTAATTTATGCAAAGCTCTATATTTTGCCAGTATCTAATTACAACTGACTTTTTGATGTTTTTTTGTTTTAAAACAATAATGATTAGTTGCAACTGACTTGTTCACTTGTTGACTTGTCCTGGGAGATTTTTTGATACTGCATTTCTCCTTGTAAAATATTTCTTGTTCACGCTTAATACAAGCTAAGTATTCCGCTCTTCAATAATATAATCCTTCTAAGTTTCATCTTCAGGGTATATTGCACTGAAACGTCACAATAAACAAGACAGGGCCGTGACGTGCGTAGGAGTTGATCTACGATGCCACAGCTGTATTGTTTACTAATGAATGACTCAATGGTTCTATATGGACCCACTATAGTTTAAATAAAATAATCGATTATTTCGTTCAGGTAGATACTGTTTCGTGTTGTGGCAGATACCTACTACGATATACTAGTATATGAGGGGTAAGGTAACTAACATTGTGACATGGAAATTTTATATATAAGATATAGATTAGGTTACATAATTGTATCATTTTATCATAAAAACGACCGGCATTGATTTTACTGACTATCAGTCGAAATAATCAATTACCTAACATCAAAATTTAATCAAAGTAAATGATGACTAATGTTCCATGCACATATAAATGTTAACTAGCTCATACATTACTGAAATTGAAATTTATATCAAACAAAATTAAATGCTTTAACCGCAATGTATTGCATTACTCCCTTAAGCCTGAACACACAAGATGAATGTCTTACCAAGATAGGGAGTCTTGTATAATTTTACTAATGGACTAATATTATATTTCATTATACATGTGGGCCTTATACGGCTTTAAGTATTACTCAAGTTCTTGTTTGAACTCTGCTTACAATTTTGTGTGTAAATTGTTTTATTTGCAATCTCACTTTTTTATTCTAATGTGGTAGTTCTAAATTTTATTTTATTTCTCATCGGCCGGACGAACCGGCCCCTTCATTGGCCGTGGGCAGGTGTATAATCACAGCACTACCGAAGTACCTGGTCATTGTTTAATTTCTTTGCTGTCATTAGAATCTTCTCTAAGTAGGTACCTACCTACATATATTTTCTAGTTAACTATTCTACTTGCGGTGTTTTCTTTGATATTTTAATAAGTGCCTTTACTAACGAAGATATTATTTTGTTCAATGTTAATTGTATTGGATAAATACGCGAGTCCAACCGCTTGCCTCCGCTATCAAGTTATATAATAAACAAGCAATACCAATATAACTTGCTCATATATTTCAATTTTGCTGCCAATCGGGTGAGTCATTCCAAATTTCAATATATCTCTTGCACGTGACCGACCAAGATGGATTAATCTCCTTTGAGAATAGGTATCTAATAATGCACTGTACTGGTACATTACGTGCCTGCTATTGATTAATTAGAGTCAGTAAATTATGGAGACCATTTGTTCACATTTATTGAGCTAGCACCATTAATTTTAACACCTACACATAATCAAAGCTATTTGTATTGGTTCTGGAAGTGTTAGTCGACAATTTGACTTTGTTTTGGATACTTTAATAATTTTCTTTTGTAACGCGGATAAAGTGCATTTAATAAATGTTTTACTATAACTAACGCCATTCATTAGTAATATAATCAATCAATAAGACAAATTATAAGACCAAAAAAAAACATAAAACCTAAAAAATTAAACTGGGACAGAAGTTGATGCTAAATCAATAACAGACACTCACACACGTTACTTTATTTAAACTTAACAATAAACAAAGACAAGAAGATGAAAATAATCCAACAGATGTCAACTTTATTACTAACACTGACGACCTCCTCAATGTTATAAACCTATTATATCCCAATAAACAAAACCTTAGTATTGCAAAGATCGCTTCACTCGCAACAGAGGGAGTGAGGGTGGTACCTCCCTCTGCAAAATTATGTACGACGAACTGGGACCAATATATCAAGGGGAGGACGTGCCAGACTAAGGAGACTGGGTATTATGGGGTGGGCCGGTGGAATACTTAAGAACCCCGGTGACACCCCATTAAAACACATATCCCGCATTTTTGGCGAGACGTTTTAATTTCGCAAAACGTGAATTGGAACTGCCGCGGCAGAGGTCGGCGTTTTTAAAATTGGCAATGCCTTGTCTCGGGAGGGTTGATAATTTTAGATAATTTTAATTGGTTTTACAATCTGTTTTTCTTTGATAAGGTATAGCTTAACCTTAATTTTAGTAAGTATCTGAAATTGAATATCTTTAAAAGTAGGTATTTCTTAAATGAAAAAAATCAATTGACATATTGACTGTACCATTTTGAATGGTGACAATAGCCAAATGTTCAATGTGATTTAATCAAATGTAAATACACGATGTAAGTACTGAATTGTTGTAAGCGTGGTTATATTCGTATTACAGCTAAACGAGGCGCGAAACATGCGGCGTTCCACGACGCATCCGGAATCATAATTCCAAAATAACTTCCATCCGCACCCCGCCCTCTTTTCCTTACACCTCCCCGCTTCCTTCCTTGCTTTTTTGAGTAAACTGGAATCCCCGTCCCACTGTTAATTCCCAAGATAGACATAATTTGGAATTGGATCCATCTATCGTGCCAGACTCTGAACAAAAATAAGTTAACGCGGCCCACGATGTTCTTTCGATTTATGAGGGAGAAAACAAAGCGTACATTTACAACGCTATTGGTTTAACATAATCCACTAATCTCGTATTGTTACCACATTTTTTACGTTCCATAGTTTCGCGACCTTCATACGATATCCATTTAAATCGTGACAATATCGAAGATAAACTTAAACAAATCATTCCAATCAAAACAAATAGACTATCTATAAGCGATGAATTTGAATGGAAAACCAGTTCTGGAGAACAAAAAGAATGGACCGCTACTAACCATCAAACAATTTATTTTACGAGCGATCCTTATGCTTAACAGGTCATAAAACGAGTCATAAACACCAGATTGTCCATTCACGAAATACTCAACTCTATGTTTACTTACCGTTTTAAATGCAAATACGATTACACAACCGGCGTGTGACATTTTCTCTTGCAAAACATCGATTACAAAACAATTTGAACCTTGTTACTCATTGAATAGGGAATGTGGAGTACTGAGACAGGTTGCTTCGACATTGCGGTGTCACTACACTTGATGTTATACAGACAACAGAAGAGATATAAAGTATATACCTACGCTTTTTTATTTCACCTTTGACACTTTAATCCAATTTGTTTCCTTGTACTCTGCCCTTGGGATGGGGGAAGAAAATTTTGCCCATATAATTGTTATTTTGAATTTAAAATTTCTTTATTTATTGGGAAGCTTTATCTGCAACGGGTAGGGTGAAATTTTTTTTGTTTATTTTCTGATTCCTAAAATGTGGTAAAATATCAAATTTGGGTGTTTTCTATGTACCTATCATAAATATCGTATGTATTTACAAAAAAAGGTATATCTGTTGTCACTGCCTATAGTACAAGCCTAGTGCTTAGCTTGGGGCTGTGTTAAGTCGTGCGATATTTATTTATTTCATTATATTGAAAATGTGGTACAATAGATGTTACAATAATAAATATTCGATAAGTTCTTCATTCATTCAGTAGATTATACATTGTCGATATTTGCAAAAGAATCCGAACCAAAAGTTAACCCGTAAGTGGCCACGATGGCTTTCGAGGTCGGCCTAGCGATTCTTTTTATAGCCAACTAAGAAAATTGGCTCATTAATCTTAAAGATAAATGTCCAGCCACTATTCGGCCCATCTTATCAGAGCAGAATGAATGGAAGTGTGGATATTGGTACCTAGAAATTTTTTATCACATGTATTAGGGAACTCTATCGTTTTCTGACCGGTTTATTGCCCTACGAGTGTTTTAGTGGCAATACCATTTTCGGAATTGCTTTATTTTATAAGAAGTTTGTCGTTAGAAAAACTTGTATGCGAGTTGAATTCACATGTATTTGTTCATAAACAAAGAAGCCATTATTTATGATAAAATGTTTTGATAAAGTTTCAACACATTAATCACTCAATTGGAATTAAATAGTTTTTTTGAAGTTACATAAATTATTGAAACTTAATTAAAAATATTTGTACAATTTGAATTGCAAATAAAATAAAGATTTATTAGTCACAACGCTGCATTTTTAAAACAGTGTCTGTCTTAAAACTACACTATTTCAAAGTTAGCGTTTCAAAGTTTACAAAAAAGGTAGTAAACATCAAGTTGGTGGACGAAGGTAATTAAAAAGAGAATAGTCCTTTTTCTACAAACAATCGCACGTTCAGAAAGGAAGTAGGTGTCGCAAGGAACTGTGAGCTGCAAGTTCCTGACATAAATCCGGGCGAACGAGTTAACTCAAGCCTTGGAGTTGAACAAACTCGGCCAAAGGGGTGCACGCACACATGTTACACATTTTAAAACTAACTTTTAATGTATGTGAGTGGCTCTAACTCCTGGGGGGTTATCATAAAAAATATATTCGTAGAGAGTTATTCACGAGTTAATATTGTTTCTAGTAACGTATTTGAACAGAAACGTAAGACCTTTGGTATTTGTTTTTGCGAACAGTCTTATTAGTATACTTTAATATTGACAGCCATAAATTTTATTAACGTGGCATTTAAATTCACTTGTACCGAAAAAAAACCTTCATAATCTTGAACATTTAAATTTATCGATTTATTAACCGTAGTATTATAAATCTAAAATGTCCAGGAACAGGAATGACGAAAACAGTTCTGTTCAAGTACGACAGGGCTCAAGCGACGAGCATAAAATACTCAAACAAACGTCTCCATCCAACACAGGCCATCCTTATCGTACTTGTTATCAACACTTGCCATGGAAAAAGACAAGGGAACAGTAATTGTATGCAGCGGGCTTCACGTGCCGTGCTAAAGCAGCTTTAAACCCGATGCGACAATGGAGAGTTCGCATTTTAAGTCGACACTAAATATTCAGAACACTACTGACTAGTGTAGTGCAAAAGCCGAATCTCGCACACGATCGTACCGAACCACGGTCCGAATTTCACAACCTATCAAAATATCGATAAAAGACATTACGAATGAACGTAGTGAAGTACCTACCGTACGCGTCGGACAGTATCGATGTAAAAAAGATCGGTATCACTGGATCTCGTATTCGATCATTTCAGTTGTTTATTCGTAATTTATTTCGCTGGGGATATTCGAATGAGTAGTGGGCTAGTGAGGCGATAAATTGTGTCGATGTCGCGACGTGTCGCGCGTCGGGTTAAAAGCTCGATAACCGAGACAACACACCTACCCGAGCCAACAATAACCTCTCGCTTTGTTTTATTTAACGTTCCAGAGACCGACCAGATATCCGCCAAGGATTTTATGCATAAAAATATCGATATATAATTGCTTCATTACGTCCCTGTGTTGGTGAATAAAATATGTGAGAGTCATATACAGGACGATTCATTAGACGGTTAAAAAAATATTGCAAAAGAATCGTTTGTTGGTACGATCATTGAATTAGGTTTTATTTAAGTTATACTAACCCCTGTAAATCGTGTAGTCTGATATATAAGAACATTTTATTAAATGTACTTTTTTGCCATACAAGTTTTTAGATTGATTTTTTAAAATAATAATGCTATTAGATATAGTTGTCAACCATTGTGTTGCAGTTGAATTTATCATGTAATTGGCGGTATGCTCATTATGTATATGTATTAATTATTGCATATGGATCCATAGGTACCTATCAATTATATCAACATTATTATATGTTTTAATATTTTCAGTCAATTACGACAATAAATTGTGGACACCAACATTGATTTCTTATCTCTTAATAAAATTGTTTCTAAGCGATGAAACTAATTAACTTGTCAAGCCAATCGTGTCAGATGTTAGGAGCAAAAACCGACTAATTGTATTAATGTGTACTTAGTTACCTTATAACTTTTATAATAATAGTATATTACTCCTTTTAGTTAATGATATCATTATCATTAATCTTAATCCAGACTTTGCACCTAATACCTAGGTATAGCAAAATTGTGTCTGCATGTGGGATTTATGAACTAAATTACGTACATTTCATAAATTTTGGTTTACAATCATACTCCATTGTAACGCCTATATATGACCAAAGAGCGGATGGAGAGTGATAGGTACCTACCTACTACTCTCTTCAAGTAAGATTTAATATAGACGATAACATTTCCTTCTTCTTTCAACTACGTAAGATTGGCACAACATGTCAATCTCCTCCGCTCCAATCTGTACTCTGTAAATCTTTCACTCACTCACTTAAATTCATTCCCCATATCCTCCCCAATACAGTTCCAGTTTTGCCCCTAAAATTGACACTAAAACAAAGCATTACATTTTAACAGACAGCAATAATAACAGAACAATATATCCCCAAAACAGTTCCAGTATTGACCCTAAAATTGGCCCTTTTAAGTAAGTATTACATTTAACATAGCCAATAATAATAGAACATCCTTTATCCCGCGAGAGGCGAGTTCTCTTGTGTCTGTCTGTTACCGCAGTGTCGCTATCGTTGTATCGGCTCTGCCACAGCGTTTGCTTTATGGTGCCAGCTCCGATGTAATATTTCAAGGGGATCGCACGCCGTGAATCATTCCGGACCACTTTTTAGTTTTCAAACGTACGCGTTTAATGAACGTGGATGGCGGTTTATAAAACAAAAAATAAGTAAAATAATAATTTTAATTCGTAGTTAGTTAGTTAGTTATCTTAGGTTAGATAACTAACTAACTAACTACGAATTAAAATTGGAACTAATTAAAATTATTTATAGTGCGTGAAGTGACATTGGTGATTCAAATCGTTCATACATTGCCATAAAAAAAACTAAAAATGTTTCTAAAGCGCCCAGAAGTGAACGATGGTGTCGGTCGATAAATTATTGATTTTATGAGTTAAAATTTCTAAAAACTAACCCCCTTACTTTTAAACGGTGACTAAGTTTATGTAACGTTTGTCTCCGTCTTTAACTTTGAAGCTTCATGTCACTGTAAAAGACAAACGATACATAGTTTTAAAGCAGCTGTTTATAAGTAAGTGGGTAAGAAATAAACTTTTTTGTAACTGGCGATGCACTTTAACTTTACTAATAAAAAAATGTATTCGTAAAGAAATGCGCGGATACATCGTAGAGGCCGCGCCTGCGTCGCTTGTCAGTTATAATTGGTTGAACTTGTCGACTGGTTCGTTGCAATTTTTTTTGTACATTTTTTACTCCTACTCCCCACTCCGACATTTCTCCTCGTCTCCCGTGAGGGACGTAAATTGCGATACAACAAGCTTCGAAGTGACGTATGAATAAACGAACACGCTGTACAAATTTTTAATTTTCAGGCGAAATTAGGTATTTTTTTCTAACTTCTATTTACGAATCGTTTCGGTGTTTTTACCCGCGATGGAACAGAACAGGTATATGCGATTAGGATGAGAGGTTGTTCAAATGTTCCCATTTGTTTCTAAAATGGCTTGACCGATTTGGATCTGGTTTTCAGTAAAATGTTTGTGATTGATTGGGGATGGCTTATAAATAGTTCTCATGGTGATTACTTGTCGAGGGTCGTTGGAATAGACTTATTTTTGTACAGTCCATTGTTCCCATTTATCTCGAAAACGGCTCGAAGATTTAGTTGCAGTTTTAGTTAAAATATTCGTGATTAATTTCAAATTAGGTGTTATTTATTCGAAGAAATATGGCTAGGTTGTACCTGACAAGTGTAGGTACAACTACTTGTCTTTAGTGCGAAATTAAACTTAAATCTGGGAGGCTACCGCGGATCTTTCAACTCGACAGTCGACTCGCTGTCAAAATGACAGTTGACAGCAAAATGCTGGTCAAAAACGTTCCGTTTCACACTTAGTTTCGAGACACTTATTTACTGATATTTAAAGAATAGAATGAAATATATTCTAAATATAATATATTACAAATTTATGTATTAAAAGGTATAGAAAAGACAATTGTTATTTTAATTTGTTAAAAAATGTAAATTACTTCCATTTAAAAGTATTTAGAATATATTTCATTCTATTCATTAAATATCAGTAAATAAGTGTCTCGAAACTAAGTGTGAAACGGAACGCTTTTGACCAGCTGTTTGCTGTCAACTGTCATTTTAACAGCGAGTCGACTGTCAGTTGAAAGCGACGATACATCCGCGGTAGCCTTGCAGTCTGCTATATTCAACAGAAAAAGTCTAAAAATAATATTATAGTACTTTCTATATAACAAACCTTTTTATTTAATTAGTCAAAATATTACAATTAAGTGTACCTAGGTAATTATAATTAATTATGGATGTATATTTACTTCATTAAAAATATTTACGACTAAGTAACTAATTATTTTTAATAATAAATATCATGTAATTAAGCAAGTATATTTTAATATTAATGAGATTGATGTTTTTTTTATATCAACTTCTATCATCTGGTGTTTAAAGTTGTGTTGAGTTAAATATAATAATGTTTTGCCGCGAATTTTAATTAACAAACACAATCCGCTTTCTTATGTACCTACTCGTATTACCTACCCATTTATTTAAAATGTAATACCTTTTAAAATATATAATTTTACCTATAAATAAATAGTAGGTAACTTAGTAAGGGTTTTTAGTTTATGGTTCTGGATGTCTTGTATTATGTCATTTCAAAAAATTAGGTAAGTATAGTTTTTTTTGTGTTCGCTTTTATTGGATTTAAAATAAACTCATAATGTATTATTATTATTTAGGATTGTCTTAACAGTCAAATCTGAAATAAAGATTTGTAGAGGTCTTGAAACGTTGAGATTTGCAAAAATGTTAAAATTAATAAACACCACACGATCAAAACCCAGAAAATGAGGTAAATTTCATTTCAACATCGCGAAAACAGAAGAAAAATCTAAATATTTATAGTTCAAGCCTAGTGGCTTAATTTGAGGCTAGATTGCGCCGTATGCGACGTCCTGCAACATTACTTATACCACAGTTTTTTTTTACAAACAATGCAACGTTTCCATCGACATTCCCCTGAAAATATCATAGGAACTACAATCCAAATGTTTCGAAAGTCGAAACACCCTAACTAACGTAAATAGTGCACCTAAAGTTGGCGGTGCTAAGCCAAAAATGCAACTGACTTAATAAATAATACATGAGTTTTATTTATGAGTAGCTCATTAACATGGCTGAAGTTGAGTTTTATACTTTTTCCACGGATAACCTCTTTTTACTTTGAGAATTATTTGAGTTTGGAAACTGTAGCCTTTTTTATTTTATTTTACTCTAATGTATCTGCAGAGTATTGTTAGTAAAGTGACCACCATTTATATTACTATTACCTACTAGCTACCTTCCGCGGTTTCACCTGCGTAAGTCCTGATCCCGTGGGAATATCGGGATCAAAAGTAGCCTATGTTACTAAGGTTGAATGTAAAAATTAAGAAATATTAAGATTTAACAACTCAATACAATTAGAACTAAAAAAAACTTTAGTTCTGTAGTATGATAAACTATAGAATTAATGAATAATAAATAAATTCCGCCAGCAACACACAGCGCCATCTAGCCTCGTGGTTAGCGACTAAGCTTGTGTTACGGTGACTAGACAACGGATATAATACATATATTTATTTATCTCTTGTATAAATACATAAATATTACCTACTATACCTACATTGAGGGACACCCAAACCAGACACAAATATTTATTTTTCAGCATAAGTACTTGCACCCGGCGGGAATCGAACCCCCAACCTTCTGCATTGCAGACCACACAGAGTTCGTCAAATTCTAAATATATTATTGTAATTTGGACTGATATCCACTTAGATACAAATACATACAAATCAGTTCAAACAAACGCTTCCCTGTCAACGCAATTTCTTATCTGCTAGTGACACTGCTGACTTTCTAACCTTTGACTGGATCTGCGTTATGATTGCACAACCAGTCTACAAAGAGCTTTACTACGTATTTACTCTTTTGCGTTTAATATTTAACGTTTAGATTAGGAAAGGTAATCTTAAACTGGTTAATGTTGGAGCTAGTGATAGTTCAATTGCACTCACTGACGTACCATCTGACTTATTGTTGAGTTAATTGCTATGATTTATTTATTGTTTACGTTTAAATTTAGAAAACTTGATTGCTTGTTTCGTAACTGATAAACCGGTTGATAAATTGGTTGGTTATTTGATTTATAATAGTATGGTACTATGGTAGCTATGTTGAGGTTTTTTGTTCGGCATTGGTTTTTAAGTTATTTTTATTATTAATCGTGCGTTGGCTTATCTAGGAATACCTACTGGTCAATGTTGAGTTGAAATTGTTGATTTATGCTTTTTTTTATTAAGTAAGTCAAAACAAATGCCATGTAATCGAACTATGGAATAATAATACGGTGAAGGAAAACATCGTGAGGAAACCGACATGTCCTAGGACTCACCACGGTCCGAAGGCATGGGATATTCAGTGTTTTCTATGTATCATATGTATGTATTTACAAAAAAAAAGTATAATATGTAGTATATCCGTTGTCTAGTACCCATAGTACAAGCCTAGTGCTTAGTTTGGGGCTAGATTGCGCTGTGTGGAACGTCGTGCAATATTTATTTTATTTATTTATTTTATAATGCATACATAAATAATCGCCCTGATTAAAATTAAACTCATTTTTAGACCTTTGTCTCTTCCTCGGCAATCCCGATGAAGAGACCTGTAAAGGTCTCAAAACGTAGAGCATTGAAACGATGCTAAAAGTAATAAACACCTCGCAATTAAAACCGAAAAATGACTAATATTATTTCAAAATATTGTTCTAATAAAAATGCTTAAAATGTAGGTATACTTAGGTACCTAAATTAGTACTTACCTACTTCTAAGTGAACCTGAAATTACCTAGTTATATTTATTTAGTGGTATTCAGGTAATGCTTACATAATTCTGTACTAATTAAACATTATATTATACTGCCTCATAAAATTTGTTAAATTCAAAAACAGTTATTTTCGGCAAATAAATGTAGGTAGTGAAGGCAAAACAGTTAATTATTTGTTTCAAAAATTGTTGTAAGCTCCCTAATTAGTAGGATTTTATATTTTGTAAATAATTCATTAGGTAAGCCAGAACACTGTTAATTAACACTTTAAAATTTTATTATAAAATGTGCTAAATTTTAAATAAAATAATAGGATTAATTAGACTACATACAGCAGTAGGTAGTTGTAGTTAGGTACTACCTTCAGAAGTAAATAATTTTAATTCGGTATACAAATATTAATATTATTTCAAATTTTAGTCATAATCGTGACCCTAGAAGACCGTCGCTTTAAATCACGAGTTCAGCATTGTTAGATGTTCTCAAAAACGGTCCAAAAATTACATTTAAGTTATAAAACGCGGGTAAATTTATTTATAACTATCTGCGTCCCGCGGTCTCACCCGCGTAATTCCCAATCCCGTGGAAATATTGGAAAAAAAGTAGGTAGCCTATGTTACTGAGGGTGAATGTAGTTTCATAATGGTGAAAGAATTTTTGAAATCTGCACAGTTATAGTTTTTAAGTTTATTCATTACAAACCTACACACACACACAAAAATACAAATCTGTCCTCTGATTTTAAATATTGGCGTAGATTATAAATGAGATGCTAAAACATCACAACTCCTTGCTGCCAGTAAGGAAGCAAAACAAAAAGATAAAGAAAGGTAATTCCAAAATGCAGATAGAGGTACCTGTTCCCGACTTTCCCCGATCAGTCACGCTTCCCCACGATAAATCTAACCAAATACCCGCCCCTAAATAAACTGGATCTTGTTAAAAACTTGCCAGCTAAAAAACTCTTACATTTTATACCGTCTTCTTTAAAACGCTCCCCTTAAGGAGGCTTTCATAAATATGCAGATATGCCCTCACCTGGGTAAATCCACAAAATTTACCGCTACCAATTTATTCGCGGCAATAGAAATATTCTAAATACATGTGCGTCTTGTTTGTATAAATTTTCGTCGCGTGCTTATGCATAAATACGGAGCGAGGCGCGGGCGGCGCCTATCTTTACATAACCCTTAATCGTTTGCTCATAATTGATAGCTCGTTTTTAAATAAACTTCCGTACTTTTCATCGTGTATCAATTTCGCTAGTGTAACCGGTATAGCCAAGGCAAACGTTACACACGTAGCTATAATATATGTTAACTAGCAGAGTCCCGCGGCTTCACCCGCATAAGTCCCGTACCCGCGTGATTTTCCAAAAATCCTTTGTCAGTGGATCCATTTACACCATACAGAACACACTCTCCAAATTTCATGTCTCTAGGACCAGCGGTTTGGGCTCTGAGCGTTGATATATAGATCAGTCAGGACTTTGAATTTTATAGACATAGAATATAGATAGATGTAAATTATGGTAAGGCATATTACGATATATTTCTATGACGTCACCAACTTATACCGTAATTTATATTATCGCGTAGTACCTAATTTATAGCAAACGCTAGGTCGACCATCAATGAAATGAAGGCAAAAATATATATTATAATAACATCGCCTTCGTGCCTAGTAGCCTACTCTTATATTAAAGCACGGCATATTAATATATATTATAGCTACGTGTGTGACGGGCTTTATCTATTCACGTGAGCACATAATATCTAGTTTTTATTACACAGTGTGTTATCGTAAAGTAATCAGCTGAATCAATTTAAGAACAACATTTCCATCGACGCTTTTAACCCAAAGGTTCATTCGGTATTTCGTTTGTGTTACATAATTCTGCAGCACAGGTGTTAACATCATATTAGATCCGGCAAACAAGCGCTAAGCTACGGTATTTCGGCAGACCATAGCTCGGTAAAATGGCTGAAGATTAGCCACCGGACTTGGGATATTAATGTTACGAGCAAAATATCAAATGTTGCCAACCTCCGTCATCATTACACTGTAATTGCCAGTCTAACATTTGCATATACATGAGTATTTGGATGCGGAAAAACAAATATAGGTATTTCTAATTCATATCGCTGTTAGACAACTGTTTCTAAAGGCTGTTTTTTAATTTATGTGTTTGTGGAGTTTCCTTCTTTTGAATCGACTTCAAAAACAGCAGGAGGTTCACAATTGTGGCCATCATTAAATTGTTGTATAATATTTTGTTTTATGAAATTATTACAAATTTTCAACCGTAGCATTCCTCTATGGTATTACTAACGGTGTGTGTAAAAGGCAAGTCTTTTATTTCTTGGAAAACAATCAATAAAACGTGGCTGTTATAGAAAAGCTCGCAAGTATTGTCACAAGCTCGCATTCTTGCACGCGAACTGTTATTATACTATTTTTTGATGCCAATTATGAACACTTTCTTTTGTTTACGTTTAAATTCTTTAGAAAATAATGTAATAAACTTTTTCAGCTCATGTTTTATGTAGTTATTTTGAACATTTTCGGTTGTATTTTTAATGGAATTTTATATTTTCCTTATTTCCATTGTGACATTTTCTTCAGCAGCGTTCCTTAGAAATATACGAGGCTATACTAATAAAACTTGAAAGATTAGGTTACACGTTATACTGTTATCCACACCAGAAGGATGATAAATAACCTAAAAATAAATTGCGCTACGTGTCCCAACTTAAAATGGCCGAATTACGTTTTTGAATTTATAGTCATTCCTCGAGAAGAGCTCGAAACTCCGTGACGTAGATTACCTTGTTTATCCCTTGATAATGCTTCTAGCAAACTTTGACAATTTCAACTGATGTAGCTTTACCGGACCGGGTTGCGTTTTCGTTAATTCTGCGTACACCCAGCCCGGTAGAATTTGCATTTTGCACGCGTGATAAGTGAGCCGGATTACACGGGATTCCCACCAACAGCCTCTGTTTGCTCTGAAATAAAGGGCTGTTAAACTTTTTTCATGGTAATTTGGGTCACCTTTAGAAGAAACGATCGCTGTAAATTTGTTTAAGTAGGCTTAGGTCCGGCCGGTTTGCTTAAATTAGAATGAAACATCCATTAGGGTAATTTGATTAATTTGTATATGGAAATATAGGATTATTTTTTTAGCTAAGTAGTAGATATATGTTTTGAAATGTTAGAGAATTCGGTCGGTCCGGAACTTGGTAGGAAATGAATGGTATTTTTCCATCGAGTGATTAATGAACGCGTAGCAGTCCCGGCTGACTTCCAAAATTTTCACAGTAAATCTCTGCATTCGGTTCGCTTCTTTTGCCTCGGGAAGACTTGGCACTGTATTTTATCTCAGTAATGCAAACGTTGCTACGGCTTGGCAAATACCGTCCATCCTCCATTCTTTAAGTCGTTAAGAGCTGAGTTTTAAGTTAGACTTTCGCACTCATACTAGTTATACCTACTTTGAAATTTTCACCTAAAACTCCATATAGTAGGTAAATTCCATATACCTTTTTTTATTGCTCAACAAGCGATGAGTTTTTTGGGTTGGGTTCGATCGAACCTCTTCATGGGATAATTTTCGATGATGCATTTATTCTTGTAAAGTACTGTAGTCCTAATACAAAATTCCAGTAGGTAAATAAATAAATGCCTACTTAAGATCAACTCAATGTAGAATAAATATTAGCTATCGTTAAATATTCATGATATGTTTTTGAAGAAGGTTTTAACCTCGAATCTAATTAAACATTTTGGCAACAAAACGGTTTAATAAAATGAAAATGAATCATGTAGAAGGTGAAAACATGCTATAAATAAAAAAACACAGAGAAAAACAAAGAAAATAATAAGAATGTAGAAATATTTATTGGCGTATGTTTTCATTATACCTATAGGTACTACTCACATACAAGTAATAAATACCTATAGGTACTTGTTTTTCATTCATTAAAATATGCATCTAAATACAAAAGAGTAGAGAGAGAGATAATAAGAGAGTCAATGTTCACAAATAATCTTACACTTTATGAGAAACTTAGAGATTGCAACTGTAAAATGGCTAACATCTCAATACAAATAAGAAAATAAAATAATACAAAAGTACTTATTAAGTACAAGGTTGGTACTTAAAAAAGTGTGGGTTCATTAGAGATTTCGTTAAACTACTTGTTTAATTAAACTATAAATGCGTAGGTACCTAATTAAATAATATCAAAAATAATCAAAACCTAATTAAATAGGTGCTGAGATTAAACTTTATCCTCAAAAATCTGTAGATTCCTCTTAATATTTTTCACACCGAATCAAAGCAAGGTTAAGATGTTTTTATTACTGTAAATAATCTCCTTGATACGTCTAACTAGTCTATGGAATTTCACAATTTAAATGTTTTATGTTTGTAACGCATAGGTTAGTGTTTTGATGGCAAAACTACAATATTCAGTTTGTGGTTTCGTAATTAAAGAAAAAACAATGATATTTATTTACTGAAATATTATAACAATCTAACAATGAACAATGACATTTTTTTGTTTGATATTAACCTTAAAAAAATAAAACCTCGGTCGTAATGTTTCTCTACGATTTTCAAAGACAACCAATCTCTAATGTAAGTAAGGTACTTTTTTTATAAATGATAGAAAAGCGCATGACTACCATTTCACCCGATGGTAAGTGGTAATACGATAGACCTATACCTATCTCACCTAGAAGATAATCAGACGGCAGTGAATCAAAAAATTACTTGTAAATATTTAATTAATAGTAATTTCTAGGAATTTACTATTAATAAATATTTATTTATGGTGAGTAATTTCTTGTGTTGTTTGAGTAATTCTGTCAATATATTATTGTAACTCAAAACTTTGAAGTTTTTAGTTATTGAGTAAGTATTTAATTATATAAATAACTTTCTTTAATTTCTATATTCCAAAGTGTAGGTAAGTATTCTAAAATAGACGGTCCATTGTGTTTCTCTACACAATGAATTATACGCAAGGTTCGCGCATGCGCCGACGGGTCGCCTCTCCGTCGGCTTTCAGCATTTGACCAATAGCTAGTTTTCTGCTAATTATTAACTTATACGGGTTTATAAAGTAAATAATTCATTTGATTTTCGTTAAAGTAAGATTTGGTTTATGACATCGATTTACAAAACATTGTTCATACTTAGGTACTTAGTGTCAAACAAAAAATCAATAGGTATCCATGTTGATTTTAGATGCACGGTAATCATCAAAAACGTGATCTATTCTCTATAAATTATTAAACGATTTTTTATTTTATATTATGATTCTCATTCAAACAATTAAAAGACTATCAAAATGAAAATCATTAAAAATAAAAATTGAATGGAAAAATCTCTAATAAATATGGTTTTGCCTCTTACTTTTACGACGAAATTCAAACAATAGGTTTGAATGCCCAAAATGTTATTTTTTGCTATAAATTTATGAACTATTTTTCTAATAATCATTAGAATAATCAGGTCTACTGATTTTTTAAATATTAAATATCAAAACTGATTCGAAAAACTGTAACAAATTCTTTGTTTACTTTCAACTTTTACGACCTAAATCTGACAAATCATTATATTAATAATCACTAAATCAAAACAACACACGTTTTAAATATATCATTTTGTAGATATTTATTATTATTTTATTTCGTTAAATAATACAATACCTACTTTGTGAAGATAGGTGTAGTGTAGGTATCATTCCTGATATAAAAACATAGCATGCAGCCCGCAAGCGGTGGCGTCACTCTGCCAACAAAACAATATTTACACCAGATATACCTTTCAAATCTGAAAAAACACGACATAAACTTCAAAAGCACCTCATAACTCACTGATTTTATGAAACTGAAACTATTATTACTGTTAAAAACAATGAAAATTCAGCAAAACAATGGGAAAACACAAAGCTGCGTTGCGCATTAGTTCTGGAAGAGGGCAGCCGTGACGCTTCATTCAATATGGCGATCGCTTGCCGCGCTCTGATTGGTCGATGCGAGATAGTAGTGAAGTTGGCTCCGACTGTGCGAGTGAGTTAGATTTATGTGATGTTTTGGGGTCGATGAAAGACGGAAGATGTGTCGATGAGTTTGTATGTTGTATAGACCGGTTTTATCAAAGGCGTGCGTGTATATGCGAGACTATGTGCTTTGGCGGGTTCAGGTAGAGAACTCGTTCTTTCGATTCGTGTTTTGCTAAGGGCGGGCGTATTATTAACTTTAATATTATTAAATTTTGAACGAATTATTTTACCAATATTGTTAGTTCAAAAATTCGTTATAAATAAGAACCTTACAGTTTTATACTATTTATTTATAACGATGAAAAATTACCCAGTTAACATAATTAATAATTGTTCCTTTATTTGTTACAGGTAATGATCGAGAGCACAATAAGAGTTTTTTTTTTTTAGAAAAAAAGATAAGAGTAAGTTATGTAGAAGAGTATAAGAGTACTTATAAGAGACACGAGTAACCCTCAATTTTCGACCTTATGCGTAAAAATAAATAAAGATTATTTTCGGGTGCCATAAAATATTTTCTAGCTGCTATCTTGTTGTCCGCTAAAGTGATGACAAATTAATGAATTTGTATGGAATTATCAGTCGAATGTATATAATACGAAAGTAATTAAAATGAGAAATACTTACTATTTAATAGAAATACTTAATAAATACTATACTTACTAATTTTTATTTTTAATTTACTAATACTAATTTATAAATGCCAAATACCTACTGCAAGAAAAAAAATGAATTGGCTTTTCTGCAGATATTCTTTGGTGACGTTAGTTCACATTTAAATGAAATATACTGTTTTGATAGTTGAATTTTTAAGTTTTACAACTTACCTACCTAAGCACAACCTTAACCTCATTATTACATAAATAACCGCTTCTGTTGGAGCAATATTGATATATGGAGAAGAATGTCAGACAGACTGATAACCACACCCTAAACAATTTTACTACAAGCCTATTAAGAGTAATTAACTAACTACACAATAAGTATAACACACATGAAATTCACAAATAGTGGGAGTAAAACTCAGTTTTTTTATCGTATAACCAGCAATAAATATGCAAATTCAGCTCTATAAAATGTCCTTATGTCGCCTAGAGTACCTACAACATCATTGAAAGAGTGAAAAAGATATAACAAAATTGCACTGCGCATTGCTCTTTTCAGTCATACAGCCTTAGTATCACGCATCGAAGAAAACCTTACTCTGTATAGGGTGACGTACGGTCGTAATTTTTACTATTCCAATTGATGTAGATACGACGTTTTGCTTTTGGTGTGCAATTTTATCGACCTACGGTGACTACTAACCCAATAAATTTTGGTGTTTCGCTCAGTGAATCCGCTCGTTGAACGAATGCATCGTCCCAGATACGAATGTGAACGGGATACGACTCTAGATTTACGCAGTGCTTCAAAAAGTTATTGTAAACTTTAATCAAAAGAAATGGCAGCTCAATAATCAATTTGTGAAGCGATTCAGCCAGTAAAGCAACAGCGGGCGCGATCAAAATTCGAAAGGAAATATTGACAGCGCCAGAATAAGCCTTTGATCCTTGCTACTATCCCTCGAAACGTTTAGGTCGAGTTAAAGGCCTATAAGACGACCAGAACTTAAAGTTCATCACGTCATTCTACAAGAGTGAACGAAATTCGACCGAAACTACAATTGAAACCACATAAATTTAATTCGTTTCTGTGCAAGTAATCAGATAAAACCATTTCGTAACGACAAAGAAAAAATATATTGCAACATTTTTCATTAACTCCATTCAAGTTTGCAGACGCAATGGATATCTTAATTAACAGAATACAATCAATGTATAAATCAAGAGCACAACTTAATATGCAAAATGAAAACAATCAAAACCAATATTTAATTGATGGGCATACCTTAATTAACTTGTAGATCGTCGGCGTCCCAAAGCCCCTCGGATAAAAGAAGCCATCTGCATTTCGGTATTCAAATTATTCTCCAAACGTGTTCTCCGTTCTAACTTAGGGGCAATTAACAGAGTCGTTTCGTCACACTCACTCCTGCGCATGGTAAGCGAGAGAGAACGGTGCAACCCTTTCAAAAGAATCAAAAGGGTCATATACCATACTCATACGGACCCACAATAAGAGGCAAAAAAATCACCGTCTCAAAAGTTTGCCTAAACTAACCTCGTTAAAAGATTTCTGGATAAAAGAGTACCGTTTTTCAGTATCATCACGATTGTGTCCACGTTCGGATACCTCGATCGGTTGTGCGACTACGACTAAAAATATCCAAATTCATATTTTAAAAAATTACAAACGACCATTGTTATCTAGAGTTTCGTTTTATTACGCAAGTGTAGAGAAAGTTGGTTGTGCAACGGGCAAACAAAGAGCCAAGTAAAAAAGTTGAATAAAAAAAACAATGTTTTTTAAGTTATTGACGTGGAGAAAGTCCTATTGTAGTGCTGCACAAAGCTTTTTTATACCTGCAAACGCGCTGCGGACGTTAGAGTTATTTTTTAGTATCTGCGGATCCTTTGTAGATATAGTATGGGTGTGTAAAGTGATGTGCAAACAACCAAGAGTCGAATGGACTCTTCCGTGTTCCGATACGTAAGCCGGTGCACCCGTTAGTGAAGTCGGGTCGGGTTGCTCTAGTGCCGTCTTCCTACCTCATGGTCAACAAAGCATGAATAAACAGATGTTCTTTAGGTAAGCGTTCTACATGTAAGATCACATTGTAATACTTTCTGTATCTATAAGGACAGAGTCATGGAACCTTTCCACTTTAATATATGTAAGACACTAATATTATAAATGGTAACTTTGTATGTAAATAAACGAATATGTTTGTTACTTCTTCACGCAAAAACTACTAAACCATTTGTGATGAAACTTGGTACGCTGATAGCTGGAGATCTGTACAACAACTTAATTTTTATCTCGATATTCTGACGGTATCGGAACTTACGCGGGAAAAACCACGGGGCGCAGCTAGTAATTTTTTTTGTTTGTATTAAATGTTAGGTTAGAATACACGACGCGAACATGATGAAACAAGACTTTTGTCCAAAAAAGTAATTCTGTCTGACATGTTTGAAAATTTAATCTCGATGTCATGTACCCTGGTGCCAGTGGAAATTAAGGTGGCTGCTTTTTTTAGGCAATTTATGTGACACCCTGTTTTAGTAGGTACAAAACCAATTCATTATTCAAGCTCAATTTTTTGTTTAAATTCGCTCATTGAGTTATTTAACAAGTGACAGGTCACTTTATTTATATACACCTAATTAAGAAACAAGTTATATAATAGTACCTACATTATATTACAAGTGGGTAATGTTAGTGATTACTGCTAAGGCGGTATTAGTTTCGATACAAAGGCGAGGCGAGGCGAGTCTTAAGAGAGCCAAGCACGGGAATCATCAATATTTACGTGTATCATATGCAGGTTTTCAATAAACTTGTGAAGAAAAAAAATTTAGTACGGTTTCATCAGCACAAGATCCTATACAAGTATCGGAATAAAATCCCAAACATGCAATATACTCTCATATTAAATTTCATCACAATCGACCCAGTGATTACGGAGATTACCAACATACAAACTTTTACCAACGTAACCTTATTATATTCTATATAGATACGGTCAACCAAGGCAAGTGTGACATAAATTTCAATTGAATATTTGACGCGAAATTTGAATTGGTTACACTAGCCCCACTGTTATACTTGCCTCGGTTGACCTTACAAAAAAAATATTTAGAGAAAAAAATGTTAGTGGTTTAACAAAAAAGTTTCACTACATTATCGCAGTAGTGTGTAATGGTAATCAAAATGTAACAGCGCTATTTCATACTTAGTGCAGTGCAGTGAAGAGGCATTGCATAGTTACCAGTGTCAAGATTTTTTTTCGACATGACCGATGGCAATACTAAGTGCGCCGGGTTAGTTTATAATCAGTAAACAAGATGAAAACATGTACAATAGAACTACGAAGTTGCGGTCCCATAATCTGTATAGCACAATGCGTCTCTAGCGGTCTACAAGAACAACAGAGAACGTGTTGAATGTCTGTACGCACATACAGACACAAAGGAGACGCTTAATTAAACTAGCAGAGCGGGGCGAGCGAAACGTAAGCATTTAATTTATATCCCTGCAGTAAACTCCGCGGCCTTTTTGCTTGTGTGTTAAGATTGTGAGCGGAGCGGTTTCGTAGCTCGCGGTTTCGTAGCGTTCGACTTTCGTAGCGCATTCGTGTTTAAGATCAAAGATGGCGCTTAGTTTTTATTATAGTGAAAGTAGTAACCATTGGAGTTTTGAAGTTTATTTTTCGGTTTTAAAAATAAATAAAAAGTAGGTATGTAGTATTTAAGAGAAATTTGCGTAATCGATACGATAACAAAAAGTAAAAAAAAAGAAAATAAATTTGGTAGATTCATTGAAGTTACTCTTTTAAGCAATAACTAACTACTGAATTGAAAGTCGACAAAAAGGCAGTTGATAAGTGCAGCTGCTTGGAAACTATCTAATAATATGAACTGAACTCGTTGTGAACCGAACTTAACTCTAAAAATATCAATAAGTATTAGTTATCAATAAGCAGGTAGGTATTTGAAGTAGGGACTCCTAAATTAATGTCGTTAGTTTTGTACTATAATATTATAAAGATTATTTTTATGTGTGTGTGCGTCTGTATGTTTGTTATGAATAAACTCAAAAACTACTGGACCGATTTAAAAAATTATTTCACCATTAGAAAGCTACATTCACCCTGAGTAACATAGGAACATATTACTATTATCTATTTATCTTTCCTTTATACCTTGTATATATAACTTTAAAAAATAAGACGTCATTAATTAAAACTTTCTCAGTATCGTCACTACCGCTTCCACTCGTAACAAACACCACATATTTCTCGCTGTTTCTGTACTTATCTAGCGCAAAAAACTAGTAGCTTTAAAACTTAGGATTAGCTATAAGTACTTAATTATAAATAATTAAAGCTTACTAAAGATTAAGACTTAAATCATATTTTAGATAAGATATTTTTTAAGTTATAGGGTTGCACATTGCTTTGGTGCACATCTGACAGGATAACAGAGGCTCCATGCCGTAAGGGTAAAATCCTCTTTTGCCTCTTTTGTATCCTTTCGGATATCGGTACAAAAATAGCTTAAAATTTCCTAAATCTATAATCCATACGAATACAGTGTACTAGCGTATATAGTTGACTAGCGTATAAAATGTTGAATGTTTAACAAAATAGCTGCTCCAAATCTATAACACATAAATATGTATAGGGCTTATCGCAATCGGTTAGTTTGTATTGTGATTTTAAATTAGGTCCATTTTTTATTTAGGTAGGTACATTTGATGATGTTATTTTCTTATGAAGATTTCATTGAAATTCAACCAGTGAATGAATGAATTAATTCTTTATTGTACATTACAAATAACTTACGGCACAAAGAAAATATACCTATACAACTTAAAACTAGGGCGGCCTTATTATTTACAGCGATCTCTTCCAGGCAACGGTTTCAGTGTTAAACCCTTAAAGACCAAAATTGTTAAACCATCCTAAAAAGCCTAACTAAGAAACAAAATATTAGGTTCCTACTAAAAGTAATAACCTTCCAAGTTCCAAGGCTATATAATAGAAACCAATTCACAATTCAACACCTTCGAAACCTCAATAAGCTCGGTGGTTCTAAAGGTACTCTAAATACCTTCAGATCTTTCCTTACCCATTTAATTAACTCCATACTGGGTAGTAACAATGGGCCCCGATGCGCTCTGAGATATTCAAATATGTCTAAAGCCAGTATTATATTGGTAACATTTATCGCGAGAGCAATTTATAAGAGCTTGTTTCAAGCATTTGACTTAGTTAAGGTTGTATAGTTGATTAGGGAATGTTCATTGATGTTGATGAACGTTTAAAGGGATAGTTTTGTTATTATTATTTTTTTATTTTTTTTTATTTTTAGCCTATTTTGTCCCACTGCAGGGCAAAGGCCTCCCTCCCTTCTCTCCACTCTTTCCTGTCCAGTGCTAGTTGGGCCCAGTCCCTATTGTGCGAGTCTATTGTTATTATTAACTGCTAATTAATTAAAAATCTATCTCAAATATTTTTTCTCGTGTTTGCGATGTTTGATTGAAATCAAACTCATTTTTCGATTTTAATCTCGTCGTGTGTTTCTACTTTTAGCATTGTTTCAATGCTCAACGTTTCGATACCTGAACAGGTATCTTCTTCGTGATTGACGGAGATGTGATCTTTCATTCTATTGTACTTAAAAGTTACAGAGAAATTATTCTAAGTGAAAGTAAATAGTTTGTAAGATTTGAAACAAATATGGCCTATGAAAATAAAAATATCGCAGTAAATATTCTTAATCTGAATCTTCTGCTTGAATTACTAGATCATAGGAAACAAGAATTGATCTACATCGCTAGTTATCTTACTTTACTATCAAATACTAATAATATAGCTTCTGGCATGATCAACTGATGACCTGAAACTAATAATTTAAAATACTAAGATATTATAAATCGCTAGGTAACTACTAGACTCTGAATATCTTTATTATATCTAGAAATATGAACTGTATAGGGTTTCGTCCTAAATCTTAATTGCTGTTAATCCCATATAAGTAAATGGAGTACTTGAGAATGAGAGAATTATGTATGGAGGTTCCCCACATAATATTTCCAGACCCAGCCTAAGGTCAGTAGTCGTTTGTCTAGGTCGTGTACGTACTTTCTTTGCAATACGATTAATGTGTGTGATTTTCCTATTCTAAATCAAATGTCAGTAGAAGGTCGTAGTCTACAAAAGATTCAAGCAAAAATTTCGGCAATAAATTATTTAAGTAACTGTATATATTTTAAACGAAAAATACATCTTCAAAGACATCTTCACTTATTTGGTAAAGACGTTGAGTCGATGAATTTTTACTTTAAAATATTTTTAGTAGGTCTGCCTAGAGCAACAAAAAACAAATTTATTTGCACAATTCTTGTAAAAAATTAAAAAATGCGACAAAACATTTTTGGCGATACTAAAATGAAAAAAAACCCGTAGATAAAGTATCTAATGAAACACAACTTGGACTTTAAACGCTTTGTTTCAAAACAAACGGATGTCTACCAAATCCTAAAGGAGTTCATGAACATAAACTTAATAATAGTTAAAAGTAACTTCACAGTTGCGATATATATTTCAAAGCTTGTACAGTTTATCTGTCGACACTCCACAACAAAGTTTGTTCCCAAAAGGGACATCTATCCCGTTTTACTACACACGCTACTTCCCCCACATAAAAAAATAAAATACATTTTAAAACGATATTTATTATTAGACACATGTCATTGTTAGGCAATCGACTTCTATTTTTGTCGTTTATCATGTTTTTAATTATTAGATATTTTGACAAAACTCTAAGTAAAAAAGGAAATTAAAACATAACTTTGATGATTAATTCATTTTTAGAACTAGGAAACTTATTATTAACTAGCTTCTGCCCGTGGCTTTGCTCACGTTGTTCGATCACCGCTCATTAGGACGTTAATATTCAAAATTGTATATATTATGTTGTTTGTTATCAAATACACATTCATAATAATAGGTAATAATTGTAGTTAAAATGTTGAGACAGCATAGTAGCTGTTACTGTAAATATACTAAAGTTTAACCTTAGTAAATCTACGCTGCCTGCGAAGATAGTACTTAATAAAGAAACTGGAACCTTTTCAGAGCGCTTGGTTTTCCCAAACTAACTGTAACTTCAACGTGACTAGATAAAGTCATTCGGAACCGATACCATCTGTCGAAGCACCTTTTATGGTTCAACTAACGATACACTACATACATTTTTATATCGAAAGCCTTTGAAGCGTGTAACTTAAACAATTTGGGGCTGGGTGGTCCTTGAGGTGCACCTTGCAATGGCTTGTAAAACTATGGCAATTTAATTGGTTCTATTTACTTATATATTAAATAATTACATAAGAACCTATATCAAAATGTACTGGTAGTAAATATTATGGTCAAGATTTAATAAAATAGATAAGCTACCCCGTCAAAAGCGTCAGTAAAGTCGATTTCAAAATATCAATTTATTAAATCGTGCTTGTTGTAAATCTATCAGAAAGGCTAGAATTTATTTTAGTTTTAAAACTCTCGTTGTCGAGGTGCAGAAGGGCAGATGCACTTGCGAAATAAAAAAGGTATGGCAAAAACGACATGGCTCTTGATTAATACTTTAAAGGAAACTTGCGCTGCGGCCGAACTAGGCAGGCTTACTTGCACATAATACAAAACGTGCTCTCATATGTATGGGAGCACAAATGACATTGTTCGGTTTTATTTTTAATGGCGAATAATTAGAGTTAATATCACAATTATTTCGCTTTAATGATAAGTCCAGTCAAGAGTAGTGTTAATCTTCTTCTTATATATAAAATTTCCATGTCACAATGTTAGTTACCGTACTCCTCCGAAACGGCGCGACCGATCTCCACCAAACTCCACATGCGCATTCAGTAGGTCTGAGAATCGGCTACTATCTATAATTTATAAGACAAAACAACGTTTGCCGGGTCAGCTAGTAATGTTATAGATATATACGAAGTCGTTTAAGAAATCATAAAATAAAAATGAATGATTTCAAACACAGTTGTTAATATAAATTTTTCAATAAATCAGATTTAGTACCTACTTCAAAAACCAACAGAATATTAGTATATGAAAGTACCTAAATGCAGTCTTAACAAAATAAATACACAAAACTAACTTATTCCAGTTGAACAGAAAGCCAATTTCACCCTTTCTTGACCTGCAGCTGTACGTTAAAAGAACAAAGAGGGATTTTAATCAAAGTGACGGTAAACAAGTTGCCAAAGAAATAGTCTAGTTTTACATATGGCCGGTAAAAGTACGATACTCTCAGGAGTTGCCGCATAAATTGGCTTGTTCGTGATGCAGTACCTCGTTGAATATGTATAGGTTCCCTTCCGTACTTCTCATTTTACTAATAGATTTCTCTTTGATTAAATTTGCGTTGTATTCATACGGTTCGAGACCACTATTGTTGACATAGTCCACTTGAATATATGTATAAATTAATTTAAGTTTCAATTCGTTAAATAAAAATAAAAGTTTTACGCGCTCGTCTTAAGAATTTACTAAATAATCATTAAAGTTACATTTTAAGACTACACAATAAAATAAATTTAGTAACAATAACTTTTATTTAATTTGAATTTAATAACGCCACGGTTCAAAGCTAAAAGATGTCGATACGAAACAATGCAAGGTCAATATTCGATCGCATCCCGACGCTATAAAATAGTCCTGAATTTAATGGGACAAATGTTTTACTCAACATTTCCAAAGTGCCAAGAAAATGATATAAAATTTTATTTCCCCTCTGATCGAGCACTTAATTATACGTCAAACAGTTTTTCGATAAGTGAAAACATATGAATTACATTTAAATTGTTCTTGTCTCAAGAAATAAATAATGATCTGTAACCCTTTGGCATTTGGAGCCGAATGGTTGGACTTACATCGAGGTATCTGATATTTATAATGGCTTTATTAAGACGAGATGTCTGTTGAGCTCACGCCCGGTTATTATTGTAATTTAGACGTTTGCCTAAAGCTTGGTCGGATGAAGTCATCAATATATTATTTAGGTATAATTTTAACATATAGTTTCCTCGTTATTTGGCCTGCCTAACTTATGCCTCTATCTAAAATTCATTAGCAATTCCTAAAATATTCGTGTGGGCTGCGATAAAGCGACACTAACAAATCATAACTGCGTTTGTTATGCAAAAATGCGGGCTAAGATTCGTGACGCGAAGCCATGGCGGTGCCCTCATGTTTATAATAATGTTTATGTACTTTTTGTTTCTCTTATGTTTAAGAGCATGGTTTTGCAAATTGTATTATAATGTGGAATTATATTATAAATAATAATAAATATAATAAATATGCAGGGTATTTATAGCCAGCAGCAAGGGTAGGAATTCCATTAATATTGATAATAACGGAGAGTATTTTTTTCAACTGAGGTAGGTACTGCCTAATTAGCTTTATGCTGCGTCTTACAAACTTCCAGAAAGAGCCACTAATCTCGCAAACGGTTATATTTACGATCGCTTTACCTCATTGGAGGCATTAAAAAGTTTCCGAGCCATAACTGCGGCAACGCTCCTCTCATTGTTCATTCCGAGTGCGTATATTGGAGTTGAAATTTGTAGGCGAACCGCTGAAAAAGTGTCAATTCATCATAGCAAAGCCCCGAGCTCTAGACCGAAGTCCCCGACATAAATCTCACTTCCATACTTTTGCGCGGGGAAAACGACTGCTTTATGAGATCCTTAAGGCTGTATGGATTTGGAAAAATATTTCCTCTGCGTGCTTGCCCCCGACAAATGAAGGAGCATTGGCACATTAGAATGTGTGAAAGGGTCTATACGCGTTTTATTGTTATGCGTAGCAATTCGTTTAAAAGCTAGTGCGTTACGGCAGTACATACGAAGTGCCTATTTGCTAATATTTATTAGCCTAAGTACTTCTGAGGGTTACTTTACGAGAAAAAAGTAAGTTAACGTCTCAGGGGTAAGTGCTAAAACAATTCACTTATAATGTTCTTACACATAGGTTTTATTAGTCTGGTATATATTTAAACCTTCATACGAGAATGTCATTAGACGTTTATTTTAGTCGGTCGTGCATCAAGTTGTTTGGAAACGGTTCGTAATCTTAATTTATATGAGTCGCCGTGTTTATTTAAAACAGAATCTCCCTGTCGTAATAAATATTTTAAAAAGTGTTTCTAATCTCAAAATAGTCTTCGTGGTAATTGAAATGGGCGTAAAAGAATTATGCCTTTCAATTCGTGAGCACAGTGTGGTGTTGGGGATAGCGTGCGTGCGATCATAGTCAGTAAGCCTACTTTCCCGCTTTTAACTTCATCTAATGCAAGGAAATCCCCGTCAATACAAAATTCAACTCACTCTTCGCTCTAGTTTAAATCTAAACGAGAAAACGACATTTCCATTCCTCGCACGGAAATAGACATTAAAAGGAGTGCAGCTGCAAATTCACAAGATTCTTTTACTGTGCGCTAAATTACTGTCTAGCTTACCTTCATCGCATACCTTGTCTTCTGGTTTTTTCAATACATACTGATGTCTAGATTCACCTGACTTGAGATACTTAAATGGTCTCACCACTTAATTAAAAAGAATCGTGAGCCGTTTGAATTTATTATGAGTTTCGAGATTTAAAGCCACAGGAAATGCAAAGACCGAGAAACATCACGTGGGATTATTGATTTTTTAACCGCTACTCGAAGGCAACTGGCAACTCCTTATCTGGAAACGAAGTTCAATAAACCAAGGGAACTGAGAGTTTCGCGACTGAATCGCGAGGCAATTTATGCGACAAAATAACGCATACAGGTGTCGCGGAGCTCTGCGCCCCTTCAAATAGCCGCCGAATGCGAACTTAAATAGGAGTGGGGCACTTTAAGCTCCACTATTGAAGCGTTAGACACGACCCATACGGCGATAGCGCTCGATACACAACCCCAATTACGATTTATATATACCATATAAGGGTATTGGTAATGATGTACCTCGCAAATGACATTTTCATGAGCAATCGTAATACGATTATTATTATAGCAAATAACTAAAGCACCGGAGAGCAGAAACGCATCGTAAAGCAACCTGATATTCGTACCGCGTTCGGAATATGAATTATTCGCAGTGATTGTTCTTCAGCCACCACGTCATGGTTCATACATGAAGCGCGAACTAGTTTTTTCGAGGTTCCCTTGTCCACGCTCGTAAATCAAATTGTTTGTAAAATAGTCAATTTCAGTCACGTCGATTATTTTTTTTTATATCATCGAATGCCTCAAGTCTTTCATCGGCTGGTTACTTTTTGTTGTTTTATTAATTAACATTATTGACATTTAAGTGCATTGGTTGAAATTGGTCTTTGTGAAAGTAACGTTGGTCCAGCGTTGCTCAGATAAGCTGAATTTGTTTGGGCGAATTTTTCGGAACTGTTTTTATCAATCGGTGGGTTGGATGGTAATTGGGCGAACAGGCTTCGAGGCTGGCAGCCATAATTGACAGTGCTATCATTCTGAACTTTTCGTTCGTCGGACATTCGGGGAAACTTTTAATTGGTCCACTTTGTGACGTTCAATAACACCGCTCCGATAATAACTCAGTACCATTATTGGCTGGTCGTTGTTTTTAATTAGCTGTATGTAGGGTAAAACTTGCTTTATGTTATTATTCATAATTATTGGCTATAAGTTCTGACCATTTAATTTTAAACCCTTTTTACATACCTAATAATAATATGTGATCAGATAACTGCATTAAAAATGAACGGCAATTTTTGATCAATAAATAATTTTGTGGACTAAAATATGTACAAATATTCTTCTCAAAATAGGGACGATACACAATCGAATTTAGAACAGGATAATTAAGACCACTGAAATTCTTTGAAAGGTTTCGTTTGCATTTATCAGGAGAAGTCCGAAGGTCCAACTACATTTTTTTACTTGAAACTGGATCACAGTTTAATAAGGCATTGTATTGTCAGAGAACCGGAGACCAAAGTTTGTATAGAACAGTTCTTGCTGGTCTACAATTAAAGCATCCCGAAGGTGACCGTGCCACCTTTATTATCTAGCAAAAAGCTTACATTCGTCGAATACTAAACGAAACCGGGTTCCGCTGAAACTCTTCATCCAAAAACTGCACGAAAGATACTTATCAAGTGTTTGAAATGACACAACCGGATTCCGGGGGTACCGTGTTCCTTTTTTCGACGGGGGAATAAAACTGACGAATTTCTCAATAAGAGAGAGTCGGTCGGCGAGTCGTCACGTACAGGGGGCTCTGGATTATTTGGAGCGGTGCAGCAAAAACTATTCAGGAGCCATTATTATAGCATTTTTGTCGTCTGACGGGCTGGAATGGTCGCGGCCATTACGGTGCGGGAGTGGGGGCATGCGATCCCCTCACCCCGCGTTTCGTCCCTCCCGCGTCGCTGCGCCACCACCATCCATCTTCAATATGCACATAAAGAGAACCGGCTCCGTAACGGCAGACCCACATTCCCGCTGCTCTTAAATTTATTTATCTCTTTATTAATACTCCACTTGAATTTTAATGTTTGTTTGAATTTGTAGTTTCTTTTTAACACTTTTATTATTATTGTTTTGATTGTTATTAATTAGCTAATTATTTAGGTATTTTAGAATTAGCTTTAAGATGTTTAGTCTGATATATTATTTATTTATTTTTTTGATTTATTTATTCCATATCGATGTGCGATATAAAACCTTTGCGCAGATATGGGATACAGTCTGCCTTCCGTAGCTTGACATTTAATGTCTCCCCTATTATTTGTAGTATTCTCAGACTTAAACCGCTTTCGTCCGATCATTGGAGGTCATCTCGACAGTAGTGATACCAAAGTCCGTGGAACTCAGCTGAGCTTAGTTTTTTTTCTTATGAGAAAGGCTTGGACTAGACATCGCCTCACTATGCTAGGCAGAAATAATTATTAGTTCTTGTATCTTTTACATTTTTATTTCAAATTAAATAAATAAATTCCTTATCTAATTAACTGCTGCAACAAATGTAGTAAGAAATGAATAAACACATGATTTTCCACAAGTAATTTTTACACTAAAAAGGTATTGCAAAAGGAAATCCAATTAAAATTATCTGTTTTCAGCGAAACAATAGGATAGATTGTAGCATTGCGAGTCGTATACAAAGAGCTAGGTCTTCTAGATCATTCTTTTAACGAGACTTGCCTACCAGTTTTGCTAGCTAGGTATATCCTGTATAAATTATTTATTCTAGGGAATGGATTTTTAGCTAGGTATATGAGCGTAATTTTTTTTGAAAACTTTACAATGAGTTTAATGAATATAACTAGAGATGGGCCGACTAGGGGTTCTGCCGACTAGCAGACTAGCCGACTAGTCGGTTCCAAAATTGCCGACTAGTCGGCCGACTAGTCGGCAATGCAGATCGTTATAATTCGGAGATATTTGGGTTAATCATGATCACTCGGCGATGGTTCCTATTTTTGGATAAGTTTGCACTTCGAAAGCTGTAGCAAAACTTCGAAAAATGTTTGAAATAAAAATAAAAGTTGGAAAAAAATGGAGCTGAGGCATAATTATGACATTTTAGATGTTTAGATGATGTATTTAAGCTATGACGTGTTTTGTTTTCGATTTTCTGACTACCCACCTTCTAAACTGTAGTACTAATTGAATAAATATTGGTTTTATTGTATAATTGTTAGTTGCCGACTAGTCGGTTGAACTGCCGACTAGTCGGCGACTAGTCGGCCCATCTCTAAATATAACTCATTGTAAAGTTTTTAGTTGCGAAAATCATACTTTTTTGTTTTACTACTGCTCAGTTGAACCTTCACTTTGTGTGAGCACGTTATTAATATAAAATTTACAACGATCTTCACCCTATCTATCTCCTTCAAATAGTCTTCACCCCTCTTTTCAAGACTGTGTTTTAAAAAGAACCACGTTTGACAGAATTTCTTAATTTTCAGAACACGATGTATCGTTTCCGAGCGAGGTAGGTAATGTATAATCTGCTACCCTTTTCGGTGTCTGCAACTGCCTATCTTGTAGTTTAATAAATAATTTCCTTTTGAGGTACTACAGGTAGGGTTGCCTACAAACTAAAATCTAATTTTACTGCTTTATAGTGATGAGTATAATTCCATAGCTTATTCTACTGTCTGTGATATTCAGTTCGGCTTAAGTCGTAGTTGTTTCGAAACCACATGTATTTACTGGAGTTACGGTCTGTGTGCCCTTGGGGACAGACATAGACGGATGTTCAGAAAGCTTACACAAATGTATTAACCAATTATATGGAGTAGCCTATTATTTTGATTGCTATCTCTCCCTATATTTGATGATAACTCTACCGTTAAAAGTATTCAATTTATTAGATTTTTGTAAATAATACTCTTTGCTTGATGTGAGGCTGACTTGTCATCACTTTCCGACTTTAACCGACTTCCAAAATGGAGGAGGTTTTTAATTAAACCCGTATATTTTTTGCATGTATGTGTGTAATATTTACGCCGTACTCCAGCATAAGAAGTCCGATTTCGGTCATTCTTTTTTTATTGTATATCGTCGTGATCCGATACTTCAATCAGTGCAATTACCAAAGATAATGTTTCAGAACTCGTTCCATGTCTATTCACTCTGAGTGATAGTGCTATATCTGAGACAGTTTGGTCACTTACCATTTCCTGATGTATAGTAGGTATCCCCATCATCAAAATGCTCATTTATCAAATTAGGTACAAAAAGTATGTATTTTAAAATTATCTGTTTATATTGAACTAGCAGAGTCTCGCGGTTTTACCCGCGTACGTCCCGATTTCGCAAGATTTTCAAAAACCCTTTCTTAGTTGATACAACAAAGAACACACTCTCCAAATTTAATGTCTCTACCAGCAGTTTGCTTAGAGTTGATATGTAGTTCAGACAGTCAGGACTTAGACATAGACACTAAACAAATTACATTTAAAAATCGATAGCTCACATTAAATCATTAATTCCGAATGGAATGAAATTCCCAATTACATTTAAATCAAATATCACAACAGATCGAATGATTTAATTCAAGATAAGCAATATCAATAAATTGTTTTGTAGCCACTACCACAGGCCACAATCTAGAATATCTAATAGGTGTCTAGATACGCGTTCAGTTAGTCTAATTTGCTATAGAGCCTTTGTGTTAATTGATCCTAGGACGTTGTTCGTTACGATAATTGTCTATAAATTGTTCCGGGCATTAATCTGTACATCAAATTGCTTCACGTATTAACGGTATTGGGTTTATATTGCTCCAGACTAGTACCTGGCCCTTATCTGGATAAATAAAATTAATAATTACGTTATCTAAAATACATTTATCATTAAAAAGCTGAAGAAGTTGGTTTAATACCTATATATATATTTTTAAGTTTTACTTAATACAAGTTTCGTCCCGCGTAAGTCCCGATTCCGTAGGAATATCGGGATCAAATATATTACTCCTCGATAATGTAGCTTTCTATTGTTGAAAGAACTTTTGGAATCGCTCCAGTATTATAGCCTATTCGTTACAAACAAAGAAACAAATTATATATAATCTTTCCTTTCTACAATATTATAATAGATAATAAATAGTACTGATATAGTACTTCTTTATCTCTTACATACCAAAGAAAACAATTAAAATATCTATTACACGTATTTTCTTACTAATGAGTTTCACCCTAATTTTTAGTTTCGAATTTTAACTTCCGTTACTCAAACTATTTATTTGAATTTTGATAAAATTAATTAATTAATCTACTTATAACTCCAACGTAAAATTTAGGAACTGAGAAGCAATCTCGCAAACTACAATACATACCTGGGCACGTCAGGAACGCACTAATTAACGTTGAACGTGAAACTTACCTTTATATTTTCCCAGAAAACCTTGACCCACGGTTCTTGGGATCTTGGTATAATTTCGTGAGCTACGGAAGGGCGCCAGAGGTCTTATTTTGTTGGCTACTCAGTAATTGCGTGTATAACGTTCCCTACACGTTACATAGCCTTTTATTAGGTGGAAATTCTGTACGCTACTCAGTTTCGACTTGAAACTTATGAACTGGACTCTAGTGACTTAATAAGAGTTTCCTAGATGATGTAGGTAGTGTTTTCATTGGTTTTTATTGGCGAGTGTTCCTTGAAATTGTTTATGGTGAAACTTCTTTATAGAGGTTGGTAGTTGAGATTAATTCGTGACTTTCATATGGTTTATATACCCACATAGGAAACCGAAGCGGGATTCTAGTCATTTATTATAATCCTACTATCCATTAGTTGCCTGTCAGAGATCGCCCTTATGCGATAAGGCCGTCTATTGTGCCACACTAGATGAAAGTGTTTCTTTGTAAAACTTGCATTTTTTTGTATTTTGGTACAATAAAGCGTTTTTCCATCTCTATCTATCTATCCAATTCTACTAATATTATAAAGGTGTGAGTTTATAAAGTCGTAAGTATGTTAAAAGTCACCTATCAACCAAAAAAACTACATTGAAATCGGTTCATCCGTTCGTGAGCTACGATGCCACAGACAGATACACACACACCCACAGACAGACACGTCAAACTTATAACACCCCTCTTTTTCCGTCGGGGGTTAAAAAGAAGATGAAGTGTATGAGTATGTTTGTTGGTCCTTCAAGCAAAAACTGCGGAACTGATTGCAGTGAAAATCCATAATAGGTATGTAGATAGCTGTCGAACTCAAAACACACATTATACTACTTTTTATCCTGATATTCCCGCGGTATCGGGACTTACGTGGGTTAAACTGCGTAAGAGGAACTTCCACTTTTACAATATTATTACTCTAGCTAAGATTATTTGTATAGAATACGGAGGTTAATGTTTGTTAAAAATCTTACTTTTTTACATTTAACCAAAAAGTCTAAAGCGCCAACGCGATACTATGGCTCTTCCGCCATTTTACTTTCCACCGACGATTTGATTCTTCATGAATCCATATCATCATAAGACATGTTCTGTTCAATGATGCTTAATGTAATAGTCGTGTTGAATGACAGTCGTAAACGTCTCTGTTAGTTGAATTGTATTGTTTACGATCTATTAACGCATATTTACTTAAACATTTGTCATTGTTATGGTTTTATTATGCTTTCGTATCAATAAAAACATTGATTTAGATATCACTGGCCGCGACTAGTGATTTCTCTCACGTAAGTCCTGATCGCACGGGGATCATAAAAAATGTTATTTATCCCGAAATCGCGATGAGTGAGACTTGAAATTAAAGACATTTTTCGGTTTTAATCGCGTGGTGTTATATTGCTTTTAGTATTAGTTCAACGCTTAACGTTTCGAGACCGTTACAGGTCCCTTCTGCAGGATTGACTGAAACGAAACGTTGAGCGTTGAAACAATGCTAAAAGTTAATAAACACCACGCGATTAAAACCGAAAAATGTATTTAATTTCAAAATAACATCGCGAATACAGAATAAAAATCTATGAGTGAGACTTGAGGAGGCAAAACCGTGAGACACAGCTGGTCGTGCTTCGATATAATCAATCAATTAGAACAAAATGATTGAATAACAATCTAATGTTTTTTTTATTTGCCATTTCCAGACGCCTATCCATTTTATATTTTTTTTTTTATTACGGTAGGTAAGAATTACGAGTACAATCAGATAGAAATCTAAATTGGAGGTTGGCATGTGGTAAAATAAGCTGTTAGGTAAATGCATTATAATTATATTTAGTAGTTAAGTAAGTTGTTACTAAAATTACTGCAATTAAACAATAATTTTGAATTGTTTTTTTTCTTTATGGTTTGATGTCTGATAGTAATAATTGAACCTAATTAATTCCTCACACTGATAATTTTAATAAAAAAGTCTTGTATGCATAAAGTTGGTAGAAAAATAACAAGTTTGTAAATCATCATTATCATCCGAGCGATGTTCCCGGTTGCATCCCGGGAGCCCGGGGTCCGCTTCCCTGCTTGTACTTCTCCACTTCGCACGATCTTCAGCATCCCGTGTAGTAAGCCCGTTTGCACGCATACTTAGGCCGGTGCAGACGTTCATCTAGGCATGTATTATTCAACTAAATATGTCTGAACTATACCTCAACTCGGTTTAAAACGAGTTAATTTATGCAAGATATCGCTAATGCTTTAAAAATTTAATAAAACAAAAGATTATGAAAGTTTCTATATGGTTAATGTAATAGAAAAGTAAAGAAAATCCATTAAAAAAACACTGCCACAAACGAATTAAGAAAACTTCCTCCTTTTTAAACGTCAGTTAAAAAAACAAACCTAAACAAACAATAATTGTGATAAAAACTCCTAAAACCGGTTTGTAATCAGAGCGTCGGATTTGCTTCAGAAATGCCATTCCTAGCCATACATAGGTCTAGCCTAGAGCTTGTAGGAAGGAAAGCTCGAAACATCTAGATAGGTTCGAGAACGTACGAACCCAGTTGTCCCAGCATTGTTCGCTAACAAGCCTGTTTATTCAGTTTAACCGCGCAATGGCACGCTACAAACAATATTCAAACTAAACCTGTTCAGAATAAAAGATAAATACTAAAACTGTATTAAGTACTGAAGTTATTTAAAAGCCAGGTGTAGGTACAATTAAACAGTATGTAATAATTGTTGGTTTTCGGGAACAAATTACTCCAATACTTCATTTATTTTTTCCTATCATAGGCTATCATCAATTGTGGCCTCAGCTCACCTATGGAAAGTAACGATGAGGTCAATGGAGTGACATGCTTGTCTAGAAGAAACCTTTTTACTTCAGACCTAAAGACTCCAAGGTTGTAAATATGACAATAAATAAATTTCTTCACACTTTTTAAACCAACACGATTTTCGTTCATCATTTTTTTTTTTTAATTTAAAATAATTTTATAAAATACTTAAAAAACAAAATGCAGGCCGTAAATCTCGAGGATTTGTCTGGCGTGCTAATAATCGTCTAGGTATTATGACTACATTCGCAAATAATTAAAACATTGCATATTAAAAAGAAATGTGCTTATTTCTTTTAAAAGTAAAAATGTAAGAAATAAGACTGACGAAGTCTTCTCGCGACCACGGCCGGTGTAACCCGTTTGCCGAAACGTCGTGGTAATTAAATTCCATAGTTCAACTATAACGCGATCTAGATCCGTAGTACTATTATAACGAGTCTAAATCGCGTTTTTTAAAAACGTGTCAACACAAGATACAGTTACTTACTAATAAATATAAAAATCATGTAGGTAATCCATATATCCATATATGTACGTAAGTACAAATATTGTTGAATAATTCATGTCTTCCTCGCCCTTTCTCATAAAGCCTCAAGCCGACTTCTCAAGAGATTGGCATTTAAATGTTCGTGCCTCAATCCAGATAGGTTACAGGAACAAATTCTCTTATTTATTTTCTTCATAGAAGAAAATACTGGGTATTTTCTATAGGAAATAGTACCAACACTTTGTTTTTTAATTATAGACTACGATTTGACATATCTTCCTGAAGAAAATATTCCAAAGAAGAAGGAGCCAAAACGTCAGATTATGGTCTAAAATAATAAAAAAACGCAATAAAGTTGTTTGAGATTTATCGCTCTTAATCGCGTTGCTTTTTATTAAGCATTTTTAACGCCCGTTATTTTATTATTTTATTTTATTTATTATTTAAATTTCTTGACTACCTACTACAAAATGGCAAGCAAAAACAAATATAAAAATTAGAGCCGTGAATTACCGATCAAATAACTATTCAAATAAAGCATTGCCATTTTATCAGAATGAGAACAATAAAGAACAACGAATTAAAAGCCATAATCGTATATTTCAAAACTCAGTTGAAATGTACGCAATATAATTCGATTCTGTTAAAATAAGTCATCATTCCAATATTAATAACTGTGGTTTTCTCCATGAGCTTAAAATTTTTAAACAATAGTTGCCAAATATTATGGTTTTTAAAAAGCCGTTTCAAAAACTTACCATTTATCGCCATGTTCTTCATTTTTAAACCACAATTTATCTGAATCTCTTTTGGTACCTACTTCATTTTAAAGGGTAACTATACTAACTGACCACATTTTCCTATAAAAAAAAAAAAACAAAAGATGCCTTTCATTAGTAAAGTCACTGGCTGCATTCAATAAATCTCATTCAAACATTTGGTTTGTAAAAGTTCAAATTCATAAGTTACAAAATATGTTCGATTTTTAAAACCACACTTGGTTAAAACATTGTTGACTTTCTTATGTTTCAAAAGGGTACTGTCATGGCCGCTTGCAAAGTCCATCTCAAAACAGTTAAGTTCTTAGAACATTTTTACAAAGGATTTAGAAAGTTGACCGTTGCGCAACTTTCTCCCTTTATCTTGGCATTGAACAATTGCACTAAAAAGAATTGTACAGTTCGATTTTATGACGTATTGTGAAGTATTGATTCTGTTTTGCGACAGCTTTCTGTTTGTTTGGGTTCGGAATTGGCATGGAATATACATAGTTTTATGGTTCCTTCGACTTTGTCTTTTGATCCTAATCGTGGTAAATTTACGGTTCGAGATAAGAGTTTCGCAACGGGATGTGTGGTGACTGCTGACTGTCATTGATGAAATGCAATTATTCTTTTTTTTTCTTTTGTTTTTGTATGAGCATTTTGTAGGGGTCGATTTCGGTTACGATTTGAACTACAAATTCTTTAAAATGAAGCTTGTTAAATATTAAATGCTGTATCTATTGCATTAAAAAAAACGACGCTTGTTTTAGGGTCTCGTACCCAAAGAGGTAAAAACTGGACTCTCTTACTACGACTCTACTATTATATAATACTAAAGATTCAAACTCATTTTTAATTTTTTTTATCGCGTGGTGTTTATTACTTATAGCATTGTTTTAACGCTCAACGCTTTCAGACCTTTACAGGTCCCTTCTTCAGGATTGACTTAGATGTAATTTGTCATTCTAATTTATTTAAAAAAATCAGTGAAACTACCGTCTTATCTAAAATCAAATATTAAAAAAGGTATCAAAACGTTCCTGTGTACGCAGACTCTAGATTGCAAAGACTATTATTTATTATCCATGTCACATTAACTATAAAAATGTCTGTAATTTAAATACAACATCGCGAAAACCAAAGAAAAATCTTCTACTGATTGATTTTTGAGTTCAAATACGCAGGTGTTATAATAATATGTTTATTACTTCGTTATACGGATCTTCATACATATCCGCATACCTATAGAGAACATCGGTCCAGAATTTAGCCGTTGTTAATTTGTCACAGTGAATTAGCCACGGACGAGGGTCAACTGATAGCGCTAGCATGTTGCACCCTGTGCTGCGCCAATATGCTCGTAAACGTCGCTCTAGGACAATTTAATGGGTCTATAAGTACAGTTACGTCTGTTTTCGATACATTATTGCACCTAATTGTTGGATGTTTTGTACCTATATTTGTTACTGTAGATGACTTTTGTGGCGCGTGAAGGGAAGGCCCGACTGCAATGCTGAAGGTTGCGGGTTCGATTCCCACAGGGTGAAGGTATTGATGCTTAAAAAATAAAATATTTGTTTCTGGTCTGGGTATTTTCTATGTTTCATACCTATGTATTTACAAAAAAAAAAGTATAATAATAATATGTAAGTAGTATATCCGTTGTCTAGTACACATAGTTGCCAACTATGCCTTGCAAATTAGGGCTAGTTGGCGCTGTGAGCAACTTCTTTCAATATTTATTAATTATTAATGTTTCGAATATAATAAAAAAAAAAAATTGCACGTCGTTACACACAGCGCAATCTAGCCCCAAACTAAACACTAGGCCTGTACTATGGTTATTAGACAACTGATATACTACATAATATACTTCTTTTTTTTTTTTTTTGTTAAATACATACATATGATACATAGAAAACACTGAATATCCCATGTCTTCAGACCGTGGTGAGTCCTAGGACATGTTGGTTTCCTCACGATGTTTTCCTTCACCGTAAGAGCGATGTGCGACGAGCGTGTGTGTGTGTGATGAGCGATTTGTTTCTATAGAACGAGTTTTGTTCATGAACTTATTCAAAAAGTGATCTCTAAAGTCGAATCGATATTGGCATCGAAATAAAAGCAAGCACAAAGCTCATAAAAGTAGGAAATTATAAGAGAATCTGCTATAAAACTGAATAAACGATTCGTAAATGAGGTTTATAGTGTTCCAGAGTATACGTACGACGTGTCATTACAAACAATAATCATAATATAAAACACAATTATAAATAAATACGAACAAAAATCCACCAATTACCGGTCGTTCCAGGATATCCTTAACATTTTGAACCAATTAACAATTACAAGTGCTATGTTATAAATATAGATATGTGCTAAATTACTTTACCGACAGATAAAATCGTAAAATACAAACTGTTATACAAAAGCAATATCATACTGTACGTGATTCTGCAGGGAGGCCTGTAAACAATGCCAGTATGATGTAGTGACTTCAACCGCTCGATAAATATGAAACTCGGTTCGAGACTTAGGTGGGCTTGCGCCAGATTGGGGTAAAAAGTTAACTCTTCTGGGTTTGCTAACACGGTTTCGTTTCTATACTTTTTTTTTTATTAATGCTGAAAATTATGTCGAACGCAAAGTTCGGTAACTTTGACGGGCTCAAGCGGAACTAACTAAAACTTAAATGCTACTCATTAGGTACTGATTTTGAAATTAAAAATAAATAAATTCTCTGATAATCATACAGCGCCATCTAGCCCCCGTGGTAAGCTACTGAGCTTGTGTTACTGTGACTAGACAACGGATATACGGTCCTTATGTTTATTTATCTCTTGTAAATACATACATATTATAGATATAAAGACACCCCGAAACAATTTTTTTTTTTTTAAGCATAAATACATGCTCCTGGCGGGAATCGAACTCGCAACCATCTGCATTGCACTCCAGTATTTGCCCGACATGCCACAGAGGTCGTCAAAACATAACAGAATGGATGGTCGGCATATAATCATTATGTAAAATATGACTAAGTCTTGGCCTAGAATACCTAGGTAGGTACTTTGTACCTAGATAGTTTAATAAGAGGCTAGTCTTCCTCTTTGCAGCTGTGCACTATAATATGTTACATAGACTTATGAGACGTTAGCACAACACCATTTTAGATACCTATATCCTTGAAAATGGCAAAACGTTTTTCGTTGTAAAGTTAGGTTTGAGTTTTTCTTGTGATGTTACGACTTACGCTACATGCTTATAGTTAAAAAAAACAGGTTTTTGAAACGGCATACAAACACTGGATTATAAGTAGGTATAGATAGTCGGATGTCTCATGCCATCTACACTAATATTGTAGAGGAATGATTTGTATTTTTGTCTGTAATAAATAAACTCAAAAACTACTGTGCCGATTTTAAAAAATTTACACCATTAGAAAGCTACATTCACCCTGAGTAACATCAGCTACTTTTGATTCCGACATTCCCACGGGATCGGAACTTACGCGGGTGAAACCGCAGAACGCAGCTAGTTTCTTATAATTTAATAACGTTATATACGTTATTTTTATAAATTATTATAAACAAAACGCCGTATTGTTGCGATATGAGGCTTATCAAATCATCATGTGACAGTTATTCATTTTTAACCAACTTCAAAAAACGAGAAGGTTCTCAATTCTGTATGTATGTGAATATGTTCACGCCGTACTCAGGTATATGAAGTCCGATTTCGATTATTATTTTTTTAAATGGAAGGTGATCCTTGAATATGCTTTATATTATGACATTCATTTAGTTGTTCGCTTATCTTCGATGTTGCTATAAACGGAGTCTACTTTGGGGGTTTTCTTTCTAAACTATATCATAAGTAGGTATGTAAATCAATCATACGACCGTTCCACAATAAAATTTTCCTTAATAACATTCCTTATTCAAACTCGTCAGTCCATCAGTTTCTTGTTCAAACTCGTCAGTCCATCAGTTCTTATTCAAACTCGTCAGTCCATCAGTTTCGTCGTCGTCACTAACAAACGTGAAGCAGGACAATGGCAATACAGATCGTTTACGTTTGTTAAACCTGTCCGTCTGTACGTCAGAAGTTTATTGGACACAACGAGATTGTAGATAGGTTATGCACGACCGCCAACGTGGACAGAGAAATACTTTAGTTTCTCTAATAATGTTATTTTAAAATTAACCACTAACCATTTTAGATTACAACAACCCCTGCAACAACTGTTACTGTGGGGTAATTTTGTAAAATTGCTGATCTTTCCTGTTTCAAAGCTGTTTCTGATTAGAAAAATTCATTAAAATTAACTGTGAAATTGGAAAAATAAAATCGGAAAATTATGAAACACGACTGTAACATTTATAATATTGTTTCAATCCAAATGAAATTTGCAACATTTTTACGGAATCAACTAGTAGATACATTATCTTATAGAATATTTTGGACTAGTCAAATTTTTTTTTCTATGGACTTATGAAGAGTTAAACCTCCGTTGTTTGAACTGCGTTAAACTGCGTGATTTTGTAACGAAAACTTAAAATGATCGCACCTAGATTTTTTCTTAAAAATCTATGTTTGTCGTGATATTTTGTATCTCTTTCAACAGAGAACTCTGCCATAGGTAACATAAAAAAATTAACATAACAATAGACTTGCAGTCCGACGTCTGTACTGCACATAAACGCTACGTAGGTACTTATAGATAAAAAATGCAATGTACAGACAACAAATTCCAGTTGTTTGTCCTGGGTGATATTCTCATAAATTGACCGAAAAAAACCAAATTGCCCGGCAACGGTGCACGCACACCACTCAACAAAAAATTGCGATGTTTCACAAACAAGTAAGCATTTGTTTTTTTTATGGCTTCACTGATGAGTGCTGTGGACTTTAAATTATTGAACCGTTTCAGAGCACTTTTTCAAAACATTAGCAGGTATTATAATAATAATAAAATTATTTATTTCAGGCTACTAAGGCCCATAAATACAGACCTTATAGACTAACATACATATTTTATAGTAAAATGAATGTATAAACGTTATTTCTTAGTGTTTACCATACTAGGTAATAATGCTTTTTGAAAAAATGTTTTCAAAAACTTTAGTACGCGGCGGGACTCGAACCCGCAACTACTGGTACTCCGTTCCAGCGCGATAGCCGCTACGCCACGGGTACTAAAGTTTTTGAAAGCATTTTTTCAAAAAGTAAAATGAATGTGTTAATAGATAGCTTAAAACTATGTTAGTAGCACTTCCATGACACTATACTATGGACAGCATTTGACTTCAAAATCACTAAATAATGGTTTTAAAAGCTAAATAGGTACAATGCAATTTAAGATATAGCTCACTTAGAAGAATACCTTATGCTGCACTGGCTTACGTACCAAAACATAGACCAGCTGTGTTAGGCTCATAGGTAGTGATAGGTAGCGGCCGGAGCCTCGCATCGAAGAAAACCCCATTTGACGACCTCTGTGGCGCGTCGTGCGAGAGCGCGACTGCAATGCAGGAGGTTGCGGGTTCGATTCCCGCCGGGTGCAAGTATTTATGCTTAAAAATAAATATTTGTGTCTGGTCTGGGTGTCCTTCTATGTATAATATGTATGTATTTACAAAAGAAAAATAAATATAAGTATTATATCCGTTGTCTAGTCACCGTAACACAAGCTTAGTCGCTTACCACGGGGCTAGATGGCGCTGTGTGTTGTTCACAGAATTTATTTATTTATTTATTTCTGACATCTAAAAAAGAGTTTAAAAGAATAGTACGAGTACCTACTTTATAGGTATGTAAACTTGGCACAAAAATTCATAAAAATCTACTGAAATTTACTGCCTCTACTCTTCATCCAGTTTTTATTTTCGTACAAATTTCCGCACCATTTGACTAAAAGCGATTGGTGTATTCGTCTGCCTATGTGAAGAAAACACTTTAAAAAGTTTGTAAAAAAAAACACGCCATTGCGTCGTTTGTACATCAAGAGCAGCTTCTGTTTACAAATATAAATATATATTGTACTTACCTATATTATTTATTTGTAACATTTGTATTTATTATGTACTTGAATAGTTATTTATATTTCTAACCATTTAATTTATTTTCACGCATTTATACCCACCCATTTCCTCCTACAATTCTTGTCCATTCAAAGGTTACCTGGAAGAGATCGCTTTTAGCGATAAGGCCCCCCATTGTACCTATTCTAAAAGTTTTCTAAAGTTTGGTTTAGTAATGTGTTTTGTAAATTTTTGGTGCAATATAGTCTTTTATATATATCTATATATCTTCTGTGTGTACTTTGAAAAGTATAAATTACTTTCCGTCTGAAATTTCACGTTATAAAATATCAAGCAAGACGCAGCTAACTGTACAACTTTAGTTGGGCATCTGCCAAACAAATAGTTACCCCATAATGCATTATGGATTAGTTCCTTATTGAATACACAACAAAAACGCAGTAGGTATACGTATGACTATTTGCTCTAGTTACATCCGAATACAGAAACGCCACTTAAAATTTGAGGCGTACTTAAATAATTGAGCAGCTTCTAAATTCAAATTTTTTTTTGCGTTTGCGAGCTGATTATGTTGAACTCTGATGTTGAGTAGCGTTTCTGTATTCGGCCATTAGACAATAAGCTATTGTACTTTTAGTAAATATTTAAACACTGAGTTTATCCCACTTCGCACCACCGGATTAATCCCTCAAAGCCTCCAGTGCCGAGCGGGTGATAAACGGCAGAACTAATACCACTGGATTGCATTACGATGCAAACTTTTTCAGTAACTGGCGCGTTCTCCTGAAATCGAATAAAAAAGAATCGTATAAATCGACTGGGTTTTTTCAACGCCCCATTCTGTATCCGATAATGAATCCGATGCAGGTAATACTAGTTTTCTGAACTTTCCAAATATTCCTTCCATTTTCGAATAGTTTTCGGTATTGAGAGCGATATTTTCGAATGAAATATGATCTTATGGAGTCGTTGTAAACTAAACTATGATAATAAATTTCACTGTAAAAGCAATGTTGCCAAACGGAATGAGCAATACGTGTTGTTCGATTTACGTATAGATAGGTACACCTAGGTATATTATACCTATAGGATTCTCTTATGATGATTTACTGTTGTACGCGACACTGCAGGATGGATTTACCGCCGTATGAACGGATTATGTGGGCGAGAGCAAACACGGGGCAGCGGACGCCATATTGTGATTTATTGCCAACTTTTGATTCGCGGCTTTATTGTTGCAATATTGCAGCGAAGGGATGCGTTCGTAAGCTCCATGCGGAATGACCTTTTTGAATTTTAAAACTGACTTTAGACTTTTTTACTCTGTCTAAAACATCTTTTAAGGGTAAAAACGGGACCCTATTATTGAGACTCCGCTGTCTGTCCGTCTGTCACCAGGCTGTATCTTATAAACCGTGATAGCTAGACAATTGATTTTAAATACAGTATAGTATAATATTTATCTCTATTTGTTTATATTTCCTATTAGGTATAACGTAATTTATAAAAAATACGTTTAAGTGTGTATAAAGAACTTTGTTATATACAGTCTTAGTAATCATAAAATTCGTGTAGACATGGTTTTATGCATTATCACATTTCAATGCTAAAAGTTTGTAATGTTTTCTGCCTGAACAATACGAACGTGAATCCAAGAAAAGTAAACAAATAAAAACCAAACAGACAACAAGCCACAAACGATCTCTTCTCTATGCATAGACAAGCGCTTGCGTGAATGACTACTCCGGTGTAGTGTAGCCCGCAAATAAATTGCAATTACTCAACACAATCTCGGTAGACCGTGTTTGTTAATAAACTTTCTAATATTTCCTACTCGCCCCTCAATTTTTCCAACTAAGATAAATAAGATAAGCAGTATATCATGAACGCCCATTTCCTCAGCGTAACAAAACAACGGACTAACGGGGAGGCTCGGGAATTATGACAAATCATGCATTAAACATAGGGAATAAATGTTTTCTTATCACGTGCCTATTCCTGTTTTGATATTAGTTTCCCTTTATCTTTATTGACACAGGTTTCGGGGTACATTTTTTATTGGTGATAGGATGATGTGATGATTTTGTTTAAATCATTCTTTATTTATCTACTGGTTTTCAGATGACTAAATATATAAATTGCACACAGCACCAGCTGACGGCCTCTGTGGTGCGTCGCGACGCACCACAGAGGGCGACGCGTCGGGCGAAAAAATAGTAATAATGATATGATTTGTATTAGTAATTAATTTCATTAAGGTCTACTTTTTTAATACCTATAGGTACTTAAAATATTCTACATCTATTAACGCAGTGGTTGGAGTATTTAGGAAAGATCACAAGATCTAAGTAAATTTAAATTACGTTTTTGGATATTCAATGTCTAATTTCTCGAGCTTCTCCGTGCTTCGGAAGGCACGGAAGGTTTTCCCTTTTGTTATCTCTGATAGCAGTCGTTAGGTCAAGTTAGAGGCTGTAGGGCGACCTGAAAACCCTAACACTAGGTAAGCTACACCACTATACGTTAAAAAGAAGAAGAATGTCTAATTTAATCCTACCTCATCACATCACCTTTAACACCAACAATAATACCATCACAACAAGTCTTCAAAACAGTAATCTAAAGTTTTACCTTGTTTATTTATGTATTTGGGAACTGTCTTGAAGTTTCTCATCGTCTTTGTTCATAGATACGTAACGTGAGCGAACACAGGCTTTAAATTTTTTGATCGGTCGACCGCTCGAATCGACGATCGTTTAATTTGAAACTAAAGAAAAAAAAAGAAACATTTAGAAATAAACATTACGACGTAAGTAAGTATTTAACAACGATTCGAACCAGAAATGTCGGGTTTAAAAAAAGCTACCAATGTAATATATTTCCAGGATTCAGTTCTCCACTCCTAGTAATTTTTACATAACATAATCGTGATAAAGCATGCCTTCTTGCTAGATATGCTATTTAAATATTATGTATACTCACATAACAAACATTTTTATTATTTGATAATCAACAAAAATATCGCTTGTTCTACTTGAAATTTAAATGAAAATCCTAGTTAGGTACTTACACACAGTCGCAGTGAAGAAAACAATAATAACTGTAAAATATAAAAAAGTATAAATATCTTACAAATATAACATTATTATAATATAATATACAATTATTCTACGTGCTTTCAAAATCACTATAATTAAATTGGTCCTATCGATCCTGACAGGAAAACCCATCGTGTCTAGATGTTAGGCGACTTTAAAGTGTATCGTCTACGACAACCTTCAAGTGAAGCGTGCACCGGTGGAAACTCTAGTTGCAAATCTAGAATATTTATTTGGACTGCTGTTAAAATCTCGCCGCATCCTCGACGGAGGTATTTGCATTAAGTCGAGTGCACACTGAATAGGTAACAAATTGTCTGGTGTGGCTTTAGGATGGCTTGAGTGGTTGTTAATTGGTAGTTTTTCCTTTAAGACCCTTAAGAAGTGCTTATTGTTGTCTTTGAAATGATATACCTGTATTATTTTCGTGACTGCTGATCAAAGACAAAAAGTTTGTTTCCAATTTTGTGTGATCACAGACAATACATATTTAGGATAGAGATTCAATCTATAATAAAGAATCACCTGTCTATCTAAGTACAATAAGTCTCAGACTGACTTTAAATTCAATATTTAGACAACACATTTTTTGTGTGTCCTATAGTAAATTATTATAAAAATAAAAACGGATCTACGGTTAGCTGTAAGTACAGACTTTTGTCCTCTCTTCCTTATCAGAAGTATAGATATTTTGTCACTCAACCTATAACAAAAAAACAGAACTTATCGATGTCTTCGACAAAATCATTAAGCCAACAAAAAGATTTCATCATCCCGAGATTCGAACGCCATCCTCTTCGGCACAGAAGTCCGAGTCTCGGCACCGCCTAACGAGCCATTAGAAAGTCATTCGAAGTTAACTAACACTTCTAGCACGTAACAATATATACATACAGCATGGCGAGGCGACGCCATGGCCTGTATCGCCACGAACATTTTCAGGTTTATCCCTCGCCTATAGATGTTTCACATCAAAACTGCCAGTTCAAAGTTCCCACCAAGTTAATTTAAGTTCAAAAATAGAATCCCACTCTAACATCCATAATTACGCGACTCTAAGAGACGTTGACATTTTCTTGTATGTAAAGTACCGGATAGTGAACAAACAACTTTAGTGCATCGAGTACCGGATAGTTGACAACTTTTCCAAGTATAGCTATAAATGAGATGATTAAATTGACGCTCATTATGTGACTTTTTTCACCTTACTTTGTATCGGGCCTTAACATTGTTAAGATTTAAGTCCGTAGTCAGACGTGTGCGGTTATTTCGCTTAAGGTGGCCCTTCAAGAATGGAGAAGTTCGATTTCTCCAATGACATGATTTTTTATCGATATTTTTATTTTTTTATATTTATTTGCGTTTTAAACTATTATTAGGTACTTACCTAAAGTTTGTTAACGCTTTTCCTGCTGAAGTTAAAGGAAATGTTTTATCGCAAATTGATAAATTAAACTCGCAATCACAACGTTTACGATTTCAGCAGGGAAAGCGAATTTGTTATCTATACAAAGACTTTTACGTTTTTGATTTTTTATTATCGTAATCGCGTTTTGAAAAAAAAAACTGAAGTTTAAGGAACTTAACAGTTTCCAAGGTCACAATAAAACTTAGGAAGTGCCTCGTCTTCCTAAGTTTTTAGTCGTCAAACTGTGGCTAATGTGACATTTATTGTTACCCAAATTATTTTAAATTTTACTAAAACTACAGTCTAAATTACAAAAAATTACTAAAAGTGTACAACTATTTATTATCGGCCGGTCTGAGATCATTCATGTTATGGACAGCTAGTAAATAATTGGGTAATAGTAGTTTATTTTACTACTAGATTATATAAACGGGCAAAAGTATTATAGTATAATTTTCTAAACCTAATCTAACTATATTCATAAATACTGTATTTTAAATCATTTTTTATTTTATTTTTTAAAAGGGGACACCTTAATTGGATCGTCAGACGGTTCCTTGCGGTTTCTTTACTTAAGTTAAGTCTAAGTTACGTCCCGAACTTGGCTCGCAAGCTCTTGAATACCAACTCCTTCGCAGGTGACTTTGTGTTGTTTAAAATTTTCCGAGGATTTTGGAAGCTCGGATTTAAAGTTTGGAAATTTCAAATTCAGATAGGCGTTTAAGATAACTTAAGATAAGTTATACTTGTGAAGAAGGCTTTTGTAAGTTTTTTACGTGTGTTTAAAGTTTATTTTCGATTTTAAACTTTAGTCCAAATGTATTTTTTGATATCTGTCTCTATATGTGTGATTTGACAACGAACGATTAGGGTCTCTACTTTAATTCTACGAACGCTAAAACGTACCTATAATTCCAAAAGAATATCTGTCATCCATTCGTCCGAAAGTTTTATTTTCTGACGGTATTGAAGGACGAATGACAACTTTTCATTCTTTGTTGTTTGTTCGTAGAATTAAAGTGCAGTAGTGACTATTTCAAAGAAAATAGCACTTGCGTCGTTGTTCTTTTTGGATAATCTATTAATTTAAGGGTTATCCCTAACGAAATGACTAGGCGTATCTACACAGACTACACACTACCTATTTTATTAATTATTGTAATCTATTTTATCAATAATAGGCTAAGGTTCGCACACGCATCCTCCAAGGTAAATGTACCAACTTAGCAACGTACTTCAGAAGGAACACAGAACTTATTTATGTCAACAGTTGTTTTGTTTCAATACATTATAATGGATCGCGGGCGGTTAGCTATTAATACAACGAGAGGCAAGCGCTTGTACGAGATTTTATATCAAATGATGTTCCATTGCGATCATTGAATCGGTACCGTTGAAAAAAAGAAACAAATTGATAAAAAATATTGATCATGATATTTATTACGTTATTAAAAAATAAAATAGCAAAAAAATCTGTTGCAAAACAAATAGTTATATAATTTTAAAACAACTAATACACTGTCCAAAAAAACCTTTCTGAACAAACACAAACGAAAAAAAAAAAAAAAATTGACATAATAATATCTACCTACCATTAGAAACCATCACTGTTAAATCATTTATCCTATTTATTTAATTATGTGTGGAACGACCCATATTTAAAATAATGTATTAACAAAGCATAAATAGTATACCTAAGTAACAAAATATTGTAGTAGCTACCTACCTGGTGATTAAAAATAAAAACTAAGGCTAGTCTAAGTTTTAAACTAATAATAAAACTGATACTTGTAAACATGGTTACTTATGTATTCAATACAAACAGCTCCGTGATTGCATACTTATCAATACTCAAATGTTCGTTAGGTACTGTACAGTGGCGACATCTATCGATCGTTTCCATTTTGTTTGATTCAGATACGAAATCAATTATATGTGGGTATTTTATAAACCGGCAACGATTAAAATGTAAATATTAGTACCTACAACAATTTTGGGTACTTAGACTAATATTTACAATATAATGTTTAGCCTGTTTCATTGTACTTTAAACTATCCTCTAACATCTTGATATTATTTTATCCCAGTTTTAAACAACAATCATACTCCAAAAAACGTAAATCAGTAATCATAAAATATTTTTATTTTAGTTTTTTTTTCTGTCGTTACATGAAGAGTCAAATTACAGAATCTTGGTAATAATATGATATTATTGAGATTTCTGCCGATGAAACGCGTAAACGCTTTTCACGCTGTATTATTGGGCTCACGATAAATCGCTAAACGTTGTTTAAGAACTAAAGAGCTTCTTTTTCTACTACATGAGATTATTTGTTTTTTTTATTGTCTTATTTCTAATAAATAATAAAAGCAGACAGTTTAAAAACTTTAAATGTCCTCGTAATTAATTTTAATGTCACAATAAATTTCAGATTAGTCGCTTGAAAAAAAAGAACAATATTTTGGCTAAAAGTGTCAAAATATAAATCAAAACGCTTTACATCTCGGCGTTCGCTATAATTTTACACATTGTGAACAAAACATCAATTTTTCATACACAGTAAAACGTGTGCCCTTTTTTATGGGTGTATCGCGATATTCGTGATGGCGAGAATCTTAATTTAGCCGAGGTATAAGGCTGGGCGCTCACTAGAGAAAGCACTGGCAATATATCAAAGTTTGACAGCGACAAGCGCTGTGCAATATGGCCGCCGAGCCACCCAATGAGGCCCGGCCGTCACGCAGCACTCCGCTCCTAACTTGGATACATTAATCACGCCTGATTTATTGGGGAAGGAGTGACACATTTTATAATCTATTTTCGAAAATTAACGAGTTTTTCAAAATGGTCTCCGTTTGAGAAATCGCGACAGCTGCGTCTTGTTAGCGACGATTTCAGTCGAGCTCTTTGTGTCTCGAATTGTCTGGTCAATTTTGACAAGCACTTTACAAAGTTTTAATGACGTTATTGATATTCTGTTTATTGTGCGAATTATACGGTACATGACTTCATGTTTAACAACTGTCAATTTTGATTTAGAATTCCATTTATTTGACGTAATTTCTGATGTGTTCATCATATTAAATGTGCTATGGAGGGCGCATTAAAGTTGTGTCATAAAAAATGTCTCTGCGCTGTGGTGTTTTAAGTGCTTTACTGAATTGATTTTTAAATAACACGATACCGTCCTCCCCTTTTAGAAAAGGAATGGCGTAAGGCTTCCGAGTGTCACATACGTCAGGGTTTGGTCTAATCCTCTCGGGACATCCACTTTTTATTGCGTTCAGTCCTGATCTACGGGCTAATATTGTGCGATGGAAAAGCAATTTCATAGATAAAAGGGTTCAATTGTTTGTGAAATTGCTTTTTAATGGCATATTCAAAGATTTTAAACTTTTATTTTCTCACTTACTATTTAAGCAATCTATATACCTATATAAAATGTAGAGTCCTGACTGATCTATATATCAACGCAGTCTTAAGAGACATGTTATTTGGAGAGTGTGTTCTTCGTGGGATGTAGGGACTACTAAAATTTTCGGTTTTAGGAAAATCCCGCGGGATTGTGACTTACGCAGGTGAAACCACGTGACTCTGCTAGTGCATAATAATATTTAGAGTAGGTAGGTAGGTACTAAACGAAAATGCAGTGTATCGCTTATCGCTTGTGTACCAACCATAAATCATACAAAATCTAAAGGGCATCAAAAATTTCGACATTCCCCCACGCCGTCAACTTGTCGAACAATTTAAATCAACATAGTGATTTCGATAAGGTATCAGGATGTCGATCTTGGTCATCATTTAGCAATTTCACATTAAACCGAAATTATCGTCTTGGAACGCTGTTCGGGACTAAAGTGCGGTGACCGTCGCCATTTTTGAACGAAAAATGATAATTTTCTCGGTAAAACGGCAACAAGCTCAACATTTTTCGATTCATGAGGGCACTGCGTAGTGATGGGTAATTATTTTAATAGGTGTCTTCGGTTCATATAATCAGTACATTATATATTGCAGAATGTTTTGCATAACAAGTATATAATGCACATGATTTCGTATTAAAAATGTACATTTACACTCATAGTGAATTGGCGCTGATAATCAATTATCTCTCTTATTCATACGTTTATATATTGCAATAATGTAAGTAGATACATGTACCCAATAGTACGGGTTAATAAATAATTCAAATAGCCCGTTATTTGTCTCACAATAGGCCAATGTCCTCCTTTTACCCTGTGGCTAAGTAATCGGGATAACGCGAAGATTCGCGTAGTCTCAAATCTGGCCAAAGAATTCATCCTATCGCGATGTTTTAGATTCAAGCACTTCGTCGTAGATCGAATACGAAGTTTTTATCGCGACAACGCAACACGAATCATTGCGACTTAATGTAGCCATAGCATTAGATGGGTTAGGCAGTAAGACACCGCGGGAGCCTACTTAAGATTTCGAACCATGCCCCATGCTTTCAAACCATGGTGAGTCCTAGGACATGTCAGTGTCCTCACGATGTCTTTATTTATTTATTTATTATTATTTTTGGCTTTCCTCCCTTCTCTCCACTCCTCCCTGTCTAGTGCTAGTTGGGTCCAGTCCCTATTGTGCGAGTCCAATTCGTCCCGCCATCTCCTCCTGGGCCTGCCGCGGATGTTATCATACTGGCTAATAATACGTTTTATTATTATTATTTATTGCAGGTAATAGTAGCGTACTTTACTGTTGACTTTGACTATCAGTTAACCTTGAATAGACCAAGTTAAACTGTCGGCAATTTTCCCGATCATTAAATAAAGTGCCTAGCTAACTTCTAGGTTACAACATGAGCACTTATAGGGTTCCGCACCCAAAGGGTAAAAACGGGACCCTATTAGTAAGACTTTGCTATGTGTCTGTCCGTCTGTCTGTAGCTCATAAACCGTGACAGCTAGACAGTTGAAATATTCACAGAAGATGTATTCCTGTAGCCGTTATAACAACAAATACTAAAAACAAGAGGGGCTTATACCTACATCAGACCCGATTTTTACGGTAAAACGCAACCTAAGCGTGTTTTTTTTACAACTGGCGGCATCTAGTAATGATTAAGGTGTAGGTCTTCCAAATTATTCAACTATATAAAATGTAATGCTATCCCTAAAGCTTATATATAAACTCAATCTTAATCTACTTAATCCCTAATTAAAAAAAAAAAACATTGTTTACTATAAAAATACTTCTTTGCCAAAAGTTTTGATGGAATGTGCTGATATGTACTTATTTCGAAAAGCGTACAACACATATATTTTGTTAACTGCTAGGATTAGAATAAATGTACACTAGCATAGTTAAAAACAGTAAATTTTATGTGAAATAAAGATATTTGAAATTGAAAAAATTGAAGGTGTAGGTAAGTACTTACCTACTACACTTAAATACGAACACATTAAAATATAAACTAAAAATAGTTCTAAATACCTACCTATTGTTGACTTTTAGTAGGTAGCTAAGCTAAACCTATCTTATACAACTAAAAATTCCAAATATGTAGTTCTTTTTGAAACGCCTTCCGGTTATGGCGACGACATTTCCTGTGACAAAGCATTTAACTGTATACCTTCCAAACAATTTGTCTACAATTGATTTAGCCTAACGGTACCTACTGACATTCTTTTACTCCAAAATATCTAATACGAAAATCGAGCCCTGAAACTTATTAATCTTAGATTCCATTTAGTTCTTATAATATAGCTAAGTGGAATCTGATTAAAATAGAATAGCTTCGCTTAACCGTTTCCACTAGATATGCGAAGTGGGCTAAGTAAACGGGGCGATTATTTTTTCTTCTATTCGTTCTAACAAACACGTCCATAGCAACGCAACCTCGCAAATCTCCTAGTGGCAACGCAGTCTCATGGTCTTAGAAAAGAGTCGCAAGCGCAACTATCAATAAAACTATAAAAACAAATTTCAATAAACAAATAATAAATAAAATTTGGACGACGTTATGCACGCACGGCACAATCACTTGGCTTGTACTTTGGGTACTAGACAACTGATATTACTACATATCATACTTTTTTTTTGTAAAAAAAAAAGTACTAACAGGATACATAGAAAACACCCAAACCAGAAACAAATATTTATTATTAAGCAAATATATCTTCTGCATTGCAGTCGAGCCTTCTTCTTAAGCGCCACAGAGGCCGTCTATATACTTAGATTTAACATAAATATGTAATAAAGGGTAATGAATTTTATACAGTTTCAATGAAGAAATAAATAAAACTTATCGTAAACACTTGTTACGTTTAAAAAAGGAATTATTTTTCAGGAACAATAAATACAAATGTAAAGGTAATTACAGCACAATGCTTTAAATTAAAGACGATTTTACTTAACAACTTATTGTGCCTTCCATTCTAGTAGGCTCAATTTTAAATTACTATATGGAATTTTAATTGTATAAACGTTATTTATTGTCTGACCTTACCCATACATGTTATTCATTTTAAAGCCCTATAGCTATTACCACGGTACACCGCAAGATTCGAGTACAGTCAAGGAAACATGGGCACTCTTATCTGTGATATAAGGCTCAATAGACTAGGTACATGTTTTGCTCGTGACTGTACGAAGGTACGGATTGCATAAAAAGCATCGATCCTTTGGAGTTTCCCGTTTCATTTCAAACCTTTAAGTCAATTAAGTTTTGCCAATTTAAGCGAGTGTACACAGTCCACTAATGTATTATTCATATTGTAGTTTTGAGATAACAAGCACGCTCAGGTTGATACGGATCTAGTTGTCTGATTGGAAGACAGGCTGAGATAGAAAACGTTGATTCTGCGCCCCTACTTCAGAATGCTATCTTTCTTTTATATACGACTTGCAGTTGTACCCGCGTAAGTCCCGACCCCTTGGGAATATCGGGATGAAAAATAGCCATTTTTAATTTCAGGTCGTCAGCTTTCTATATAGTTTCATTGCAATCGGTTTTAATTTCAGGTCGTCAGCTGTCTATATAGTTTCATTGCAACTCAATTAAGTATTTGCAAATAAGCAACAAACGTCATATACCTACACATACAAACTTTCACCTTTATAATGTTAGTGGGAAGTAAGGATAGAATCTGTTCTTCAAAATCAAAATAAAAAGTAGCAATTGTATCTGTCAACATACACAATTTAATCTCGAATAATTCAGTATTTTTTATTGAAAGTATTTTGATAAAAAGCAGAAGTCCAAGCAAAAAAAGGACTATAATAGGCAATACTGAATTGACATATTAAAAAAACTTTATGGCAATTCAGTTCGCGATGTTCATTTGAAAAAATACATTATTGCATTATTCGTTTATTGAAGAGCAAATAAATAAATGGGACGTTGGGCGTTGCTTATCTAATATAAGTAATAAAAGCAACTCAATTAAAATCGAAATAAATATTTCAATTTCAAACCAAAACATCGCGAAAACAGAAGCAAAATCCAAAATACAGCAAAAAATAAGTAACATTTCAAAAGAAATCTATTTTATAATACTGAAGTAAACATAATAATTTTCACAATTTCCATACATAATTAACACGTTTTAAATCAAAATCGGAAATCGTATACTAAACTATTAATGAATTTTACAAGTTAACATGTCAATATAAGAAAAAATCTTCGAAACTTGTTAACGACTTTCTCCGGACAAGTTTAATTACAGCCCGAACCAGTATTTCATTCTCGAGTCCACTTTAAATAGACACATATAAAGAGGGAATACGTTTATGTATGTACACTACACCATAATCGGTCAGTTTCATTCTCTGGACCACCCAGGTAGTCGGTACTGCCTCTTACCTGTTTATTCTACATATAATAAATACATATAACGTTATATAGGTATGTGCGTACGCGCCAGTGCCAGCCTGGGAATCTGTGCCGCCTCGATTTTGATACAAATTTCGCAATTTGCAATTCCTTACCTACCAATTTAAGTGATTATGCACCAAAACCGTTGGTTGAGTGTAATAAGGAAATTTTGTACAAGAAAATTGGTCGTGTTCTCAAAATCGCCCCGAAACCCGTCATGTAATGAGATGATAATTTAACGAAAATTTGCAATGAACAAATTTTAATGCGTTGAGCCTGAGATAGCGAAGGACCAAGCTTGTTTTAGTTATAAATTATTTTGTAATAATTTGGCAAAATTATACCCGAGTTAGTTTTCTTAACAATGCCTTGAATGATAAATAATATCTTCGAAATAAAAATTGATTTATTGACTTTGCAAAAAAAAACATGTTATTAATTTAATCTTTCATATTTCAATAGAATCTCAAATAAATTCTGTAACCAGTCTATATATCTTCATTCAAAAGATGTCAGGACCTAACAGGATCATAACCCATGGTCCGAGTTAGTCTTAAAACTCACATACTAGGTACTCTCATAAATTATTTCGCTATGTATTAGGTTTTTTTTAAAATAAAGATACAATATCTTCTTGACGAAAAAAATGACAAATTTAAAGACTCAAAAGATCAGAATGTAGTCTACAGTGATAAAAACCGGTGTTTATTTATCTAGGGATTATAACTAGATTGTCTTAAATTAGCTTCCAATTACTTATATTTTTTTATATAGATACTTCCTTTATAATAGGAATAGATAGGTATAACAGTCATAGTCGTCTGGGCAAGTCCTAGACACATTTATCGACCAGTAAAACATGTTATGTGCACTCGAACACGGCATGTTATCTTAATTCGACTCATTAGTCGCGCAGCGCAATTATATCTACTTTACATAATTTTATCGAAGAAAATTGTGCGCGTGGGCATACTAGTCGACATGATCCACTTTAATGCGACCCTTCCCTTGAAATATGCTAACACATTGGTCTACTGTCTCTCTAGACACGTTATATATAACGAACGCAGCATAAATCCAGAAGCCAGATGTTTGACATCACCAATCGGATATCATCGCGTTTTTGTCATTAAACCCTCGACGATCCCACCGTCTAAAATAACCCGTCTCCCATGTGATGTTAGGAAAAAATTAAAAAACAAAAAAGCACAGAAATCCACTTAAACAAAAGCCGTAAATAACTGAAAAGTTTTACGAATTAGAAACAATTAAAACATCGGAGCAAACAACAGTTGTTGCGAATGTCCTACGCAATTGCGGGGCCATTGTGAATTACGGCCTTTGGAACCTATAGATCTTTGTCCAAAATTCTTTACGACTAATATAACTTGCGTAATCCTTTTGTCGCCCGCCGACCGAAGAGGGAGGGTATTTCGACAAGTTTCTTTTGTTTGCAACACGTGTTGCCGAACGGGTTGTATCGACACTTGTACCCAAGAATCTTGAAAACGGTCCCGATTCGATTTCCTTGAAACTGTCTGTTCTTTTTTCTTGTGGTTCAGATCATTGTAATTTCCTTTGGTTCTGCTCACCGAGAACATTCGAGTTCAATGTTCAACGGGTTTGTGAAATTCGTTCGACCTGTTTTCGGGTACAACGCCCTGAGCTACTTTCGAATGCAATCCAGATCGCTCTGAAATCATACTGTTGTGAGTTTTTTCGTTGTCAGTTAAGAATTCATCTGAGAGCCATTTTGATTCTATCGAACAATTCCACCTATTAGAATCTCATCAAAATAGAGACCTTTCTTTTTAGCCTTAAACATCAAATTTCAAAATGGGTCTGAAAGCCGCAAACGTATCAAATTACTTATAAAAAATATCGACACCCCAAAAGAAAACTGCGGTAGTGACGCCCTTAAACACAGGAACTGAATGCGTTCAGATGACTGAAGATGCTTGCATAACGGAAACCTAACCATCATTATTTACATATTAAGGCCGGTCTAACTGAACATCTTTTTTGCCATACCTCAAACCCCGCCCAATGCCTTAATGAAGCCATTTCTGTCATGTTTATTGCTTTTACGACTAACACCGGATTTTGTGTGAAATTTACAACGAGTAAATTGACACTGTATCTGTGAAGGGCATAATTAGTCCTAACATGTGCGTGACGAATGACATTTTTTCATGTTCTTATTATTTGTCATAGTTTGACTCGTTTGGTTTTGTTAGTGGGTCAACAAATGCTTTAAAACATTCGCCTTTTATATCTACTAGCCTATGGGTTGTTTAAATGCACCATTTAGAACCGCCTGCAATACAAAACTTTGCCGATTCGATAGGTACCTTTTTGATTGCTTTTTTTTAATCCCAACTTAATTGATATGTTTGAATCTTTGCAAATAACTAAAACCTAACTCTGACACAGCGCCAATTAACATAACCGTCTGATTTCATAATTTATTTCTTTTATCTGTAAAAAGCCATTTACTTATCAGCAAACGTCCCATGAGTCGATGCTTCTTTTAATGAAGTAGGTACTTACAAATGATAATAACATTTTTAAATGACTTTATTGATGTGCGTCAGACATAGGTACTCGAATTTCCTTACGATAATCTCAAATATTCCCATGCCTTTTAAATTGTAGTACCTAATGGTGTAGTTAAAAACATGGCCACGACCGAATTTAGAACCTCGTTTATAAAAGTCGTTTAAAAATAATTTTACTCTTCAATTCTCTTCTTCAAGTCTTATTCCAAAAATTTAAAAAAAAATATAACCTAAAATTGTATTTCAATCACACCCCATTAAACCCGACATATTTATACATAACAAAAACGTTATTGTTAGAACACATAAAATTGGATATTTATAAGATACGCCAGTAAATAACGAGAGAAGTAATCTTCTAAACAGCCCGATACATAAATAAGAGAAAGGTCCCTCAATATTTATCGCACTCACCCCCTAAGAGGCTTTTGCGCTTTAGGCAATTAGCGTCACTCAATTAACCAAGCACTACCTTCTAACGAAGAATTTTTGTTAATTATTCAAAAGGTTGCACTTAAGTTGCTTAGCTACTTACGGCGATTTACTGAAACCGGGATACCTATTGTAAGAAAAACACATGCTTTGAGGAAAATTATTGTTATGGTTAATTCTGTAAATCTAATGTATTGGTAACGGAAAATTCTTATTTGAAAGGTTCATAGGTATCACTTTTTCTAGTAAGTAATCATTATCTACCTTATCATTATCATCATTGTCATCATTATCAGCCTTTAGCCGTCCACTGCTAAGCATAGGCCTCCGCCACTGAGCTCATTAGTAAATGAAATTAAAGACATTTTTTTGTTCATTAGTCAGTGTTTTATAACATTTTAGTTTGCTCTGAATGGCTATTGCAAGAGCGATGCAAACTATTCCTCAACTTAAGAAAAAATCTGGATCCAGCTTAGGGTTAAGGGGATATCATATTTGCTCCACAATTTCGTGCTGTATTTTACAGATTACAGTTGTTTTAATCGTCTGCTTTTGTTGATGATGAGTAAAAGTTTCTCACATTATCACCCATTGATCTTGGTACTGAGCTACTCTTAATTTAGTTGAAACATCTGGACAGTAAAAACGTTTTTTGTATCTTCATGTTGTAAATGTAAGTCAGTTGCTAAATAATTCTGAATGAATTCCTTGACAAGCCCACAGTGTAAAGAAACCAACTTTACTACGTGCTTCATTCATTTCCTTCAATCTGTTACATTGTAACTTGCAATAAATCCCGCCTTCAACTCCCGCTAGCGAAAAAAAACAACAAACCGATTAATTGAAATAAGTCAGATTATGTGATAATAATTGAACAGCACATCAATTTTGTAAAGTGTTCAAAGCCCAACCCCTAAAAAGCAAACAAAAGCAACATTGTAATAGTACGATAAATAGCCGTTAAGGAGCCGTGGAAAGGCCTGGTGGTCCTTAATATAGCCCCGATTGCAGTACTTGAGATAATTAAGCCATTACATATGGGCCGTAGCGCAGACTTACTTTGTAAGCGGATGGATGGTAAAATGATTTCATTTTGTCGGATATTACACTGGGAACGTGTTAATATTTTAGTTTTATTCCTTTTGTTGAATGAGACCGTGAATTATTTATCTTAAAGTACCATTTTCATCATCTATTTATCATATTTCTATTTATTTTATTTACTTATTTTAATTGTGTTATATTCCCATTATAAACTGCGTTCATATCACACCTATCTTTCTGAGAAATAAAAAATATACCTACGCTATTATAGCTCAGCATGCTCAAAATCAATAAATATATTAAATAGAGAGACGCCCAAATGAACACGCAAGCGCCAGACATGCAATGTGGACAAACAACTACGTACCTATAGTTTGGTTGAATAAACATAGGTAATAATTTCAGCAGAATGAAGCCATTATATATATTTTTTTTTATTATAAGTAGGTATGATGTTTGAGTTAATTACTTCATGCTCAATTTAAACTCCAATATTCAGAAGAAGATTTTATCGAAGTTCATTACAACGTATACAGCGTCGTGTGAGAGGTTTACTCGTGTTTCTTAATCAAGTTTGTAGCTTTAATTCCCGAACCGGTCCGAGCTGAACGTTCAAAGGCAAAGTTACCCGTTTATCAATATTGACATTTGAACGAAATGAAGCTGTCGTCACCGCCAATTGTAACGTCATTTGAACTAAGCCGATCCAGACAACCGTTCCCATTGAACTCTCAAAGTCTCAAGTATATCAGCAGATGCGCTCCAAAGAGTTAAAGCCATTGGACTCCAAATTGATTTTCCGGTGATTACCTAAGATAATAATGTCTTGTTTTGTTTTGTTACAGGTGCAAACGGCCTTAGAAGACGGGGAAGACAAACGTATACTAGATATCAAACGCTAGAGTTAGAGAAAGAGTTCCACACGAATCACTACCTGACACGGAGGAGACGCATCGAGATGGCGCACGCGCTATGTCTAACGGAAAGACAAATCAAAATATGGTTTCAGAATCGAAGGATGAAATTAAAGAAAGAAATACAGGCTATAAAGGAGTTAAACGAGCAAGAGAAGCAGGCGCAGGCGCAGAAGGCAGCGGCGGCAGCGGCGGCTGCCGCGGCCGCTGCGCAAGGGCACCCCGAACACTAAACTGTCCTAGAGATATCGTTAACTCTCGCGAGTTGTCTTGTCGTTGAACAGTGATACAATCGCAGTCCGCCGAACACTCCCTAGCTTTGTGTTTTGTAAATTGTTTGTATTTTTTTTTTCGTTATTTAAGTGTTGTTCGGTTGTTGTGATTATTTTTAAATTAATTAGACAAAGTTTTGTAACGAATGAACATTAAACTGTTGAATGCTAGCTTAGAAACGGGTCGTATTATTTTGTGTTTCGGTTTTTTTTTTGTTTTTGTTGAGTTATTGATTATTTAAATGTATATTTTTATACGCGTAATGATTATGTTCGCGTTCGGAAACCAGTGCAATTTGTAGAAATCTCTTCCGTGTAACATAGTGTAGGTGTATCGTAGTGTTTCACATGATGTGCGATCGTAGCGCCCTCGGCTCGGCAGCGTCGGCGACACGAACTATTGTTACATTGTACAAATATAATTATGCCTACCAAAGAGACCCGGTCTCGTACCCTTAAATCTAAGTAAATAAAAAGTCGTAAGTTATATTAATTACCCATCTATCGTTAATATCGGACAGTGTGAAACAGAATAACCTTCCGCGCCATCTTATCTTTCAATACTCTCGCATAAGTATAGTGTAAACGTGATCGTGTTCCTGCAGTTTTAATAGTCGGTGAAGTTAAACAAATTGCCATAAATATAAGTAGTTATTATTTAGCGAGTAGTCGTGTGTAAATAGTTAGGATTAAAGTTGTTGAAGTGAGCGATTCTCGAATGCTCTAGCGCCGTGGAATGGACAGAAAAAGTGGTTGAGTAGAGTGGTGCATGGTGGTGCGGGGAAGTGAGGAGCGGAGAGCGCGCGGCCGGCCACCAAACAAGACTAGGTAAGTTTTTGTCAAAGTCACCGCCATTATTTATTGTGTGGAGACGGTCGCGAAAAACTGACTCCTCTCACCGGTTCGACGCTATCCCTTTTTGAAACGACTCTCGCAACGATATTTGTGGCGCGATGAAATTTCGCAATGGGTTAATTCGCTAACCTTTGCTTTATTCGCGACCGCCTTCACATTACTCATTTCGTGTACCTACTTTTAAGATATAAATTGCACAATATATAGGTACTTCATCTTTCCAAACAATAAACAATGACAGATGCGTTGCGTCTGCAAGGCGGATCAGGCGATTAAATACTGCACTTAGATGTTAATTTGACTAATTAAGATGACAGTAATAGTGTTTTATAAACGAGTTTAATAACTCTATTATCATTTAATACCAGTAGGCAGTCGCTATTTTATGATACAATACGGAGAAGTAGGTATTCAACCTGTATTAGGCAACTCAAAACGGAATTCCTTACGATATACGGATAGCAGAAAAAGTTTGACTTATTATGTTGATGCCATAAAATAAAAATATCATTATCGGAATCCTGGCGTACGTATCGACACTTAAAGATAGATTTATGTGGCTTTTACTTCTCGGTAAATAAAAACTTTAACACTAGTTATGAGTACAAACAAGCTACAAAGTTGTTTGTATTGAATGATGGCATTAGAGTTATTTGCAGTAAAAACTTTGTCGAATAGGCTTCATAGAACATGTTGTTCAGCGATTGTTGATTACACTGTGGACTGTGGAAAATATTATTTTATTAGGCATTTGTAGCGCAGAAAATGGATTAAGTGAATAGATATAGATAAATCAATATAGGTATTTGTTAGGTACAATTTTGTAGTGTAAAGATTTAAGATGTGCGTAAAATAAAATTCACATTTCTCTAGTGTAAATGTAGCAGACAAAAGCTTTTTCAGTTATGATATGAAGTTAAAATTTTACAAGTGCCAAAGCATTAATGACGTCTGAAAAGCTGGGCTTGGAGGTTGGTTGGCTATGGGTAGTAGGTTTATTTGCTTGTTTTTTATGTAGTTTTTTTCTACTTATTATCTAGGTATTTTGAGTATGAAAAACTAGAAACGCCCGCGCCGCTGGTTTGACTTAGTACGTATATATCTCATAATTTCAATCTACCGAACTTATTACAAATTAAATTAATATCGTCATCTCTTGTTTATTTTTATAAAAACTTAAATCTAAGAATTTAAAGCAATGAGTGAATACATGGGTTTCATAAGTAAAACAAAAAGAAGTTGCTTTATGAAAATCGCGAAAAAAAACAGATCAAAACCCAGACAATAATCATCAAATAATATTATTACATTAGGTAGTTCATCAACAATTTTCTTTTTTGCTAAGATAAACAGCTAAGCTTATTATTATCAATAAACTCTTACAAATAACGAATAAAAAAGTATACCCATTAAGTAGGTACAATAATCGACAAAATAAACGTGTATTTCTCTGCAATCGGTACACTATTTCGGCCATGTTTTGGTACGACCGGCCGTCGATGGTCGATAATACTCGATACGAAAAATTATTGGTTACCATCGCTCGCCGACGAATTGAGAACCGAATTTTAAATATCTCAATTTCGCTGCCCTTTTATAAAATTATATGGAATAATGATGATTGAAGGTGTTTTTATACAGGTTCTAGATAATGTGGGCACGTTTTGGTTTTTGTTTTGTGATAATTATGTGATCTTGAGTCGAAAGTGACTTAGTTTTGACTTGACTGCTTGTAGGTAGGTACGAGTTAGGTATATGTTTTGTGTTGTATGTTTAAATGAACAAAAAAATAGAAGTCAATTAGGGGTTTGTTCGCAGTCGCGATTTATGTTTTTTGTGACTTTTTCTCATCAATCTTTTACCTCTGAATTCGCTGTATAAAATGATTATTATTCCTAGTAAAAATGGAGTTGTTGAGGTCCTTCATCTTAATGATTTGTTTATTAATTCCAATTACGTAGTTAAAACAATATTAATTTTAATAAAGCAAAAGTTTAATAAATTTCAATTAAAATAATTAAATTATAATACTTCCCAATACACTTTTAATAATAAAACGTAGGTAAAGTATTAATTAACCAACATCACAAAATTAAATTGTTTATAAAATATAATACGATAGGTATACCTAATTGGACTATAATTTTATATAAAAAAAATACATAAAGGACTTAGTTTTCAGGCTCGGAGGCGTTGTATGGAAACGATCATAAAATTATTTTATAGTACCTACATAACATGCACCATGCTTTTTTATCATTCTGAGAAGTTGCGTGACTATTTTTGTACTGACCTTGTTATAAATTAAATGTGCTTATAAGTCGAGTTCCAATTAAGAGTAATGTCCACTCTATCTGATCTTTCTCACTTAATTAAAGAATATAAGGAATTCCATGCATAACTTAAGGCAATGTAAAAGCAGATGCCGTTTCTTCTTAACCTTCAATTGAAATTTTGATCGACTAATAATGATCGAGTAATGTCTAGCCGACTCTACCTTGCAACCTAGGTTTTCTATGTCGTATCGTATGTATGTGACTTTGTTAAGTATAGTCAGGTAAGACCGGATACGGAAGAAGACTGTATGACTCCAATATCCCAAAATAGGTGACATCGCAACTGCCGGGTGCCACAGATCGGTGCAGAGTGAGTTGCTCTCGTGAACACCGTGGCTAACACTAAAAAATATAACCTATTTTGGGAGATATTTGAGTCACACGTTTTTCCCTCGTATCCGATCTTACCTGACTATACTCTACTCCTTCACGCAAAAACTACTAAACCGATTGCGATGCAACTTAGAATATAGATAGCTGGAGAATAATGCATTGGCTACTTTTTATCCCGATGTTTCCACGGGATCGGGACGCGGGTGAAACCGTGGGGCGCAGCTAGTTAATATCATAATGTGAAAGTTTGTGTGTAAGTAAAAGAGTATGTTTGTAACTCCTTCAGGCAAAAACTACTGGACCGATTACGATGAAACTTATTAGGCAGGTAGCAGAAGATCTGAATTAATATTAATAAGCAGCGGGGCCTAGCTAGTACTTTTGAGTACCTATATCCGGACTGGAATTTCAAGTCGTGCAAGGCGTTTATTTAGCGCGTCTCAAAGGGAGAAAATGATATTAATATGCAGCCATTATCCCACTCTGCTATAAATAACGCAATAATGCATAATAGTACACGAATTATTCCTCAGTCTAGATATGTAAGTAGGGACCTATAACACGATCAGGCGTGGTCCTTCACCAGACCCCCTACTCACTATAGGCGTTCACCTTAATACCTACCAATACCTAATTTCAAGCGAATGAAAACAGCTTTTAAATTCACTCGACTTGCCATACGAAGCCCTGAATTATTCATACTATTAATCAACGCACGACCCAGTATTTTATTTTTATTTTAATTAATTATATCCACCAAGGGTTTCTTATTAAAATATTGCAATTTTATATAGCTACTGTAGACCCGTTTGCAATAAAACGAGTAAGACAAGACACCGGTGAATGCTGTTCAGTGTTCATATAGAGCTGCATTATTCCGCTACATAATTTGTTCTTACGTGTTGTAATTTCGACTGTAGACTTATTAATTTAAGGTGCATTTTAGATCGGTTTGCTTAGTGAAAAGCAAGATGAAAGATATCTTATTCTTGTAGTTAGAGGCGTTAGGTACATAATAGCACGAGCTTGTACATAGATAAGTGTAGGCGATAAGGTTTGAAATTATATTTTTATTTGTCAGCGTTTATGAGGAATTGCGTTTTTAATGTTTTTTTGAGAGTTTTTTGGTGTCACTGTAAATTTGGCCTAAAAGCAGTAAAAATAACACTCTGGATCCCCAGGGTATCAATATTTATCTTCTTTTAATAATAACAACTAATAGCTTCGTGTCCACTCCATAGTTTGTGAGTAAAATAAAATTGTTATTGAAAGGAGCCTCTACGTGTTGGCGTCGGCTCCACGCACGCCTTCTAAAAGTCCGGGACTCCATAGCCTCGTGATACTGGACGTTTAAGTCAGTCAATTACAAAAAAAAAACTAAAGACATTCTATCATCAAGACAATCCTGAAGAAGGGACCTGTAAAGGTCTCGAAACGTTGAGCTTTGAAACAACGCTAAAAGTAATAAACACCACGCGATTAAAACCGAAAAATGACTTTAATTTCAATTCATATAGAGTTTAAAAATCTACTTGCCGTAGAAGAAGCTAAACATCTTAAACCTTACTATTTACCAACGCCTTTCTGTTTACAAACAAAACGCCTCACATTTTATACCAATTCCATATTAAAACTAACAGCGAAGTCGAGTCCATTTTCCCGTAGTTCCTTTAGTTAGACAGTAGGGTCGTGAATCGATAGTATCGGCGACCCGACCTGCCCTGTGTCTCTACTCTAGTACATTCCTTCTCTGGCGAGTCCGACGTCGGTCGTAGTTCTTGGGAAAAGTTCCAATCATTGGCGATTTTAGTATTTTTAACCCCCGACGGAAAAAAGGGGTGTTTTAATAAGTTTTAAATCACAGTTATGATTACCATAAAGTAACCCAATACTTTAATCTAAAATTTGATGATCCTTTCGATTTTTTTTTCTCAAATGATCATTACAAGAAATGGTTTTTCTAAGAGGCGTCATTAAAAGAACTGGATACCTCTCAGAAATGATATTTTCTCCTTGTGGTCACAAACCGCCGAAAGGTGACATTCCTTTCGAACTGAATTAGTGATTTTTAAATCAGTCTTACTAATGCATCTGCAATCACGTGACGTTTCTATTCGACCTTTTATTCTGAAAATGCTATACCTAATCGAGTATGGCGACGCGCCGACGACGTTGCATTCTAGAATACTACTGTCGTACTAGCTATTCGTGACCGAAGCATCTGGAAATCTATGAGGGAGGCTTATGTCCAGCAGTGGACTTCTTACAGCTGATGACTAGCTATTCTAATTCATTCTAACACATAAATCAGGACAATCCTTATTGTACTGCATTTCACTATACTGATAATAATCTCTGTAACATAACGTATGTATTATAAACTAACCCAATAGTAACAGTTAATCGAGTTAACCCTTATACAGCACGGTCGATTCAAAATTTACGAGTTTAACGAATTATTCGCTTACCAACAGTTATTAATTGTCAGCTACAGGGATGTAGTTAGGGTGGGGGTAAAATGTGTATCTCTACTAATATTATAAAGAGGTAACGTTGGTAACGTGTATGTATGTATATTAGGAGTAATCTCCGAAACTGCTAGACAAAAAAATACTATATACCTACCACCTACCACTAGACATCTTAAATATTGTTGATATCCAGTTTTAAACCCCATATTTACACCGAAACTTCATCATTTGATATAGTTTGTATAATAAAACTATGGTATTTAAAAGAAAAAATCTGTGAACGTCACACAACGCCATCTTGTGTAATATATTATTAGTCAAACGCTCAACTTCAAATATAAAAATTAAAGATACCTGGTGATAGCTAGTGGATTTCTACTAATCTATTGCTTGTACATCTCGCAAATAAATTAAAAATATAGATGCGAATTGAGAACCGTTCGTTTCTTGTAAAGTCGGTAAAAAAGAAGGTACCTACTTGTAAACATTAAATTGTTTTTATTGTATATTTTATGTAACACATTTATCACAATAGGTGAAAAATCTCAAAAATTACATGATTATTTCCTCTAAAATTGGAACTGGTAATTTTTAACAATGCGAAACCCAAAACAGCAAAAGATTTATTTAGTAAAGAAAGTTTAAGCAAACAAACTATTGCCTGCAGCAAATTTCCACCTAGAAGTCAAATGTCAAATAATAACGTCTCAGTTTAGAATATCAGACCAGACCAATCCGCAATCAACCTATGTTTAAGTACATTACCTAGTTTCACTGACCTCTGCCCTATTACTGAGAATGTTAGATCGCAGGCCCCCGTAAGCGATACCTTAGTCCGTCCCCGTTTGTCACGGATATAGCAATAAAGCCGGGACTACACTAGTCGCAATAAACTAACGGCTATCGCTACCCGGAGCAATGTAATAGACGCTTTATAATTGCTCTCGATAATGTTCGGTTAAAATTATTGTTTGGTATATATACCTAACCGTATTATAACTACTGGGTGGTTTTAATATAAGTAAATAGATTGGTTGGGTTGTATTCGTCATTATGATTTTAAATATATTGTTCTTATGTAAATAAAACACAATTTTCAGGAAATACCTATAAATATAAGCAAGGATCATTTTAATACTTTCATGGTGGTTTTCACTCAAAATATTATTAAATAACGGGGTATGGTAGTTGGCATAATCGTTTAAATTTGTTTTTAACTGAGCGCATATTTCGCCAGTAATTTCAACTGACTTGTTCACGCGACTAAACATGGTAAATACCTTGTTATTTAATAATATTTTTAAGGTAAGATCGTTACAAGTACATATGTTACGAATGCTACAGTTTATGCCTTGATTGTTTCATTTTCACAGTCGGCTTGACTGATTTTCTTTGAATTTCTAAGTAACTACTAGTACCTGGACAAATATTTCTTTAATAATAATTTTCTGAAGCATTTTAAAATCTTTAAATAAATGGGGGTTAATAAAATAATAATAAATTAAAGTACCCCTCCTAATGCGCCCCGCTGTTTCACCCGCGTGATTCCCGATCCGGATTTCGGGATAAAAATATGTTAATAATCCAGATCTCCAGCTATCTGCATACCAAGTTTCATGGCAAGCGGTTCTGTAGTTTTTGTTAGAGTAACAAACATACTCGTTTACATACACACAAACTTTTACATATAAAATACATATAAACATATTCATCATCATCATCATCAACGCTTTCTTCCATCCTTCCCTATCCAACGCCGCTCTCTTCCAATTCTCAAAGCCAAGAGCTTAAGCGTTTTAAAAATTAGTACAATAAAAATTCAAAATTACTTAAAACAGTGCAGTGTAATAACATCTTTAATCTAGTTTATTCGCCTCCACAACTCTATTAAACCGAGTTCAAGCAGTTGATAAACTGTTTTGTTTCGACAAACAATAGCCGCGGCCTACAAGAGGGGCGGTCGCTGTAAGGCACTACACTACCACTACCACCCATCTACAACGTCACGTTTTAACGGGCATCCATATGGTCGTTTGGGTGCACAATGCCCTAGTCGCAAAATGTCTAGCGGGTGGAAAATGTCCAGGTTGCAGTGTTCAGGTTGCAGAATGTCCAAGTGCCATAATGTAGGAATACACTTAGAAAAATCTCATGTAAAAAAATACCTACTTAGAAAACATTTCATTGCAAACTGTCTGCCAACCATCGAACTCGACAGATTTGTGTAGGTAATAAAAAGAACGATCTGACGCTGAAGAACGAACGTCAAGTTAGCTTGATTTTAGAAGTTTGATTTGAATGAAGGTGAAAGAAATATGGTAATAGTTAAAATGGCAAAGATAAAACGGAGAAACAAAGCTCCAGAAAACGCGAACCTACTTTTTTGAAATCCTCAAAATTAAAAAAAATATATAAATCTAAAACTATAAAATATCTCCAGCGCTTGGTGCTTATTTTACAGAGAGCCTTCCTAGATCTTCACAAAAATACTCAAGCCAAACTCCGCCACAAACAATGTAGGGTACCTACAGTCCCGCCACCGCTTTAGCCGATGTTCTCTGGTTGGGCGATTGATCCGACCATGTATCAGCCATTTACAATCACAATCGCACAGGGATGTCGTAAAACTGACCTATAAGCGTCGTAAAACGTCATTACACGCTCGCATCAGCTACTTGAGTTTTATTTGATTAGTTTATGGCACACGTAATAAAATCGCGTTAGTTTCATGGCAGTCGAATGATACGGACGCATCGTTAGGTAATAAAGTAACTGTTTAAATTTACGATGGTTTTTATAACCTAACCTAACATTTATTGGTTTTAAATTGATTATAGCTCTTATTCATTTTGGGATTGAGTCTTTATTTAATAAAATGTGACGGTAGGTAATGTTTTGACACAACAAGTTTCGGTTTATGTGACATTTTGTTCTGTCACAAAACAAAATTAGACACGAAATATTTTTTTTAATGTTTTGTAGGTATAATATTGGAAACTTGTTGTGCCCCGTGGTCTCGCCCACGTATATCGGATACCTACATCATTATAAAGAACACACTTTCCAAATTTCAACTCTCTGCTATCAGCATCGGTTTAGGCTGTGCGTTGATCCTTTAGTCAGTCAGGTCAAATCATTTTATATATCTACATGATATATTAGGTACCTATCGATAGAATAATATACCAAAGGCTAAACATTTATACTTAACACTTTATTTATTCGACTTTATATCAAGAAATTAATCTCGAAGTTATTAAAATATCGATTACCTTTAGTAAACATAACTACAACTACCAGCTTAATTAATATAAATTCATTTACGTAGACGCGACTTACTGTATAATTTCCTATAATATACTTATGGCTAGGTACTCTTAATAATTTTACTGATAAATATTAATAACTACCGAGAAAACTGCTATCAGATCTGTGATCACAAAAATTACCATTTAAGAGGCCTCCAGGGTTGAATTTTCGAAACAAAACATAATACCAAAATAATTAATGGAATTTATTTTTTCACCTTTGTTGTTCGACTTCAGACACAGAAATTTAGTTTATTTAAGTTCTTATTCCGAAATATCCACCTTTAATTCAATTTAAGGTGGATATTTCGCACCCTCCGCTTGAGGGGTAGGCAGTTCTATAGTAAGTGAATTCCCTGAAATCTGATCTGAGCAGATCTGATCAGATTCCAGATGCTCCATCAATCCTTGGCAAGTTGTTATAGACTGATTGAAGTCCAAAACGGGCTCATAATTTTTATGGGACCCCCTTGAAACACTTGAGGTAATTCCTCAAAACATAATCATCAATCTTAAAGTATGTAGTCGATGAACAGTCATTAAAAATATATAATTATTAGGTATAACAACAACGATAGTCACAACCGATTTTTTGACCGACTGAGAACCTCTTCCTTTTTTGAATTTGTTTAAAAATATTTTGGTATTTCATTTGTATTGAAGATTCAACTCAGGAGACCTCTTAAAACGTTCTGAAAAGTTTAATGGTAGAGTTGGAGGGGCGTGTTTATATAAACGGTCCTATGGGCAGGCCGTAGTCGGTAGTCACAGACTGCTACTTACCTAATTGCATCACGATTTAATAATTATGATTGGTCGCAAGCCCAAGTTGCAACAGAATTAAGTGCTGTCCAGTGTATTATTAGGTACACGTTGAATGGTTTATACGTAACGGGGCTAGTCGGGTTGACGTGGACCGAATAATTAGCAATTTTCAAGTTTAACTGGGTAGGTACTATATACCGGCTCACTTTTTTTAAATATAAAAATACAGTGACAATGGCTTCCATGACAATCAAATCCATATCCATAGGCCGAGTAGTACAAATTGTTCTAATACTGGACAGGACATAGCGCACTGAATTTTGTGCCGATTTAATTTGCGCCGACCGAAAGTGATGGTGACCGTCCATGGAACTAAAAGTTCCGGGCCCGGTCACCATCACTTTCAATAGTAAACGCGCGACAACAGCGCACATGCCGCAGATCAAATAGGCACAAAGATCTAATGTCATTTTGTATGGTATAGCAATTCCAACTTGAATAGTTTCATTTCAGTGATACCAATGCTTTTGTGAAGATTTATCTATAAATCATCTAATATAATACTATCTATACATAATAAAATTCATAACTCTTTCTGATTTACTGACTGACTGAGTAATATGTCAATGCACAGTCTACACCACTGGTGTTAGAGACATGAAATTTGGAGAGAAATACGTGAAACCGTGGGACACAGCGAATAAAGATAAAAACATTCAATCATAAAAAACGCTTAATAAAATATTTATAAAACAGAATCGTAAATAATAAATACCTAATGCGAATGAGCATCGTCTAATTTTTTTGTTGATATAATCTTTACTATAATCTAGCTCCTAAGACAGTAGCAAACTAAGCAGCAATAGTAGCCATTATGGTATTTGAACTAAGCAGGAAATATATGAACCAATACAGAATATTCGATCAATACATTTTATCGCTATAAAAGGTAAATTATACGTCTCAGCATCGTGTAATTTTTTTGATAAGATAGTCTTTACAATAATCTACAATAATATGAACAGCAGCAGTAGTGTTATTATAGTGTCTTAACAAGTTGCAACAGAATTAAGTGCTGTCCAGTGTATTATTAGGTACACGTTGAATGGTTTATACGTAACGGGGCTAGTCGGGTTGACGTGGACCGAATAATTAGCAATTTTCAAGTTTAACTGGGTAGGTACTATATACCGGCTCACTTTTTTTAAATATAAAAATACAGTGACAATGGCTTCCATGACAATCAAATCCATATCCATAGGCCGAGTAGTACAAATTGTTCTAATACTGGACAGGACATAGCGCACTGAATTTTGTGCCGATTTAATTTGCGCCGACCGAAAGTGATGGTGACCGTCCATGGAACTAAAAGTTCCGGGCCCGGTCACCATCACTTTCAATAGTAAACGCGCGACAACAGCGCACATGCCGCAGATCAAATAGGCACAAAGATCTAATGTCATTTTGTATGGTATAGCAATTCCAACTTGAATAGTTTCATTTCAGTGATACCAATGCTTTTGTGAAGATTTATCTATAAATCATCTAATATAATACTATCTATACATAATAAAATTCATAACTCTTTCTGATTTACTGACTGACTGAGTAATATGTCAATGCACAGTCTATACCACTGGTGTTAGAGACATGAAATTTGGAGAGAAATACGTGAAACCGTGGGACACAGCGAATAAAGATAAAAACATTCAATCATAAAAAACGCTTAATAAAATATTTATAAAACAGAATCGTAAATAATAAATACCTAATGCGAATGAGCATCGTCTAATTTTTTTGTTGATATAATCTTTACTATAATCTAGCTCCTAAGACAGTAGCAAACTAAGCAGCAATAGTAGCCATTATGGTATTTGAACTAAGCAGGAAATATATGAACCAATACAGAATATTCGATCAATACATTTTATCGCTATAAAAGGTAAATTATACGTCTCAGCATCGTGTAATTTTTTTGATAAGATAGTCTTTACAATAATCTACAATAATATGAACAGCAGCAGTAGTGTTATTATAGTGTCTTAACTAAGCAGGAAATATATGAACCAATACAGAATCATCGATAAATATATTATATCAGTATAAGAACAGTATCACACCCGATCTCGAAGGGTTAACCGTACCCTCCCTACCATTCGTCTCTCGGAGCCTCTAATTTATCTTTATCTCAAGTTCTTTATTGCTCGAGAAATTCGCTTTCCGCGGTATTGTTCTACGGTTTGATTAAATGCGGGATTTTTATGTAGGTCGAGTTTTGTATTGATTTTTGTGAATATCTTGCGCAGAATGCGTCGGGTGATTTGTATTTTATTTTGATGTTTGAATCTGTGTTGTTTGTAAATGTTGCTAGTGTAATGTTAGATAACTATAGTTAAATTATTATTTATTGAGTCTTGGATAGGTATATGATAGTTTATTGTTAAAAGTTTTAATTAGTAGGTATCTAGTTATTACGTTAGGTTCGTTAACTAGTAAACAATCACTTCAACACTCACTAACTTAGGTACTAATTAATCTATAAAATATATATTATTTAATATATAAAAAAAACATGATTTATTTGTATTATTTATAAGTATTTTTTCTTTTTAGATTTAAGTTTTAGTTTTAGTGTTGTTTGTTTTTCACCTTTTAATATTGTTACCTATTCTATTTGTGTTTTATTGAATAAATGAGTTAGTATTATTTAAAAACGCAATATTAACCATTTAATTTCTTTATTACGTAGCTCGATATTTTGCCAGTAATTGCAACGGGCTTGTTCACGAGACTGTCGATTGCGGGAAGGTGATTAGATGATAGTTAGGGGCGTCCGTATCGAACTACCTGCCTTCGAATGCGTCTGCTGCGTGTCGTCATCGGTCTCCCACTATGACCTAAACATGGGAAATATCCCGCTTTTAAATAATATTTGTAGATCTACTAACAATGTAGGTATAGGTGGTTCATTTTATAAACAACTAGCTGACCCGGCAAACGTTGTTTTGCCTTATAAATTATAGATAGTAGCCGATTCTCAGACCTACTGAATACGTATACAAAATCTCATAAAAATCGGTCAAGCCGTTTCGGAGGAGTACGGTAACTAACACTGTGACATGGAAATTTTATATATTAGAAGATAGATAGACTAAACATTATATTTTATGTAAAGTTTTAAAGTTTATAAAGTAAAGTTAATTCTAAGTATATAAGTAACAAAAACCTATGAACCTGAATAACCTTTTTCGACACCTACTCGTATACAACTATAGGTACATATTTCAAGTAGGTAGGTACCTATATATTTATGTAAAGGTTTGGGGGTTTCCGCCATCATTCAATAAATACCGTGTGACTCAACCTGTTTTAAGTTCATAAAACTACAAAAGCCAAAATTTCACATAAATTAAGTATGTAAATTCATACCTCGGGTTATGCCACTTCGGTCTATGACTATCAAGCTAATACAAATATTTCATGTCACGTGAACGGAGTGAATCTACTCACACAACCAAGACCGAGGGGCACCCATTATAAATGTGAAATGTTTAGTTAGATTTTTGGATATTTATTTCCTTGTTTTTCCTATCTATAATTAGTAGGGATCAAGAACTCTAAGAAAAATACGTAGCAATTGAGAAACGGGAACGAAAGTAAATACTTACTACCTAAATAACGTAAATAAATATTTCTAAATTGAATTGAGAAAAATGAAAACACGCTGAAAACCAGCGCTGTGTGCGATGCGTGCACCTCACAGCTTATGCTGAGCATGTTCTGTTTGCCATTATTTGATATTTATCTATGTTTTTTTAACTTGTTATAATTATGAGCATTGCAATAAAGAATATTTTATTTCGTTTCGGTATTGTGAATACTATTTTCCATTTTTTGGATTTTATTACCCGACTGCGTGACGCAAAGAAGGGTTATGTGTTTATCAGTCTATGTATGTATGTATGTATGTTTGTTCTTTGTGGCGCTCTAGAGGCCAAACGGATAGACCGATTTTGATGATTCGCACGTCAATCGATTCGTCTTAATCCTGGGAGTGTCACTGAAGACATGACAGTTATCAACATTCAAAATGGCGAAGACCAGCCGCCATATTGTAAAAAAGAAAAAAAGAAAAATTGACTGACTATATCGAGTAGGGTATCGTTGAATAGGTTTTTCATTTAATGTAATCATTTGGGATCTACAACGGTTTAAAGTTAGTTAGAAGTCGTCCATACCTTAGATTACCTACCGCAACTTACTGAATAATCCTCAACTTAATAATCCCCTCAATGAAATGATGCCATTGCGATTAAAATACAATAAAATTGATATAATAACGTCTTGCACCTAATGCTGACTAAAAAGCGCAAAATAAAAAAATTAAATAAAAATTTAAAAAACCCGCCAGCTTAAAAAAACTTTAAATAAAAACATATACATAATAAAAACTGAAAAGAAAATAAAACAAGTCCAGTAGTCACAGAACATAGCGACTTTAACAGTCGGGACCCATTATTGAAAAGGTATAATATGATGAGCTAGATTTTAGGTAGTCAATGGGTCCCGACTGTTAAAGTCGCTATGTTCTGTGACTACTGGACTTGTTTTATTTTCTTTTCATTTTTATTATGTATATGTTTTTATTCTTTTACTATATTCTTTCGTTTTCTCCTTTTCTTTTTCACTTTTTCGTAAAGCGAAGTGGCATAATCCACTTTTTCTTAATCTACGCCGAAAACAATAAATTTTTAGAATGTAGGTACTACCTAACAAAAAAAAATCGTTTAAATCTCGATTATGATAATTAAATTAAAACATTATAAATTTAAATACCTTAATCTTGAAATATAAATAATATTTACATGCCTATTAATCTATATTCAGCGCCCCATTCCCGTTCAAAAAACGCACCAATCTTGATAATTTATCATGAAACTATGCCTTACTAAAACAGTTTTAGTATTATTCTATCCAGCAATTAAAAAAACAATGACATTTTTTCACGAAAAGTAAGTAGTATGGTCAGATGGGGAATTTGCAATACCGGGGTAAAAGCAATCGGTAATTTCTAATAATGTCATTAAAGAAACCGGTAACCATGAATCAATGAATGAATGAATAAATTCTTAATTGCATACACAACTTAAAACTAGGTGGCACAATGGGCGGCCTTATCGCTTACAGCGATCTCTTCCAGGCAACCTTTGGATAGACAAGAAGTAACCTTCGACGCTACTAAAGGACTACGATAGTTAATTCAGGATAAGGTTACCGGTTTCTTCAATAACATCATTAACAATAATTAACGTGATTGCTTTTGCCCCAGTATTGCAAATGCCCTATCAGACCCTACTCTATTCTTCTTTTAGTACAGTGGCCTAGTGCTAAAGTTTCCAAGGCCTTAGGCCTCTAACTTGACCTCACGACTGCTATCGGAGATAACAACCGGGACCAACTGCTAAATGTGCCTTCCGAAGCACGGGTCCTTCGTCCTCGAGGAAACACTCAAATCAAAGGTTACCCATCCAAGTAATGACCGCGCTAGGTGTTGCTTTACTCGCAAGATTACCCATGATCGACAGGCACAGCTAGGTTAATAACCTCTACTGTAGTACCTACCACTATTCACTGTCTCGATAGATAGTATCTACCTGTAAACATTATTTCTTAGTGTTAATCCACACTTAGGAATACTGCTTTTTGAAAAAATGCTTTCAAAAACTTTAGTACGCGTTGGTTCGGATTACCAATAGTCGCGGGTTCGAATCCCGTCGGGTAGGTACTAAAGTTTTTGAAAGCATTTTTTCAAAAAGTAGTATCTACCTATCAAAATTAAATAAACTAAGTATACCTAAGGGTTTCTTGTTGACTACGAAAACTGAAAACAGCCACCCTTTGGTTACAAAACCCTGAAAGAGAAAAATTATATTGTTTACTTTTTAATGTTTCTTTACATAAGTACCTAAGCATTTAGAGCGTTCATTGAGTTATTGTTATTGTTGATGTACTGTTTTTAGTATTTGTTGTTAAAGCGGCTACAAAATAGATACATTTTCTGTGAAAATTTCAAATGTCTAGCTATCACAGTGTATGAGATAAAGCCTGGTGACAGACGGACAGACAGACAGCGGAGTCTCAGTAATAGGGTCCCATTTTTATCCTTAAAGTACGGAGCCCTAAAAAATAAAGTCAATATACTTAAATAAGTACATAAGTGTCGGTGTATATAATATAGGACGGCTATAATGACGAAATGCACTGAACCATTTCGAAATAGAACTACCTACTTATCTGTCGACTGTCAATACCGTGAGATAAAACGACTAAAATTCAATAAATAAATGTACTAAAAACGCTTTAAGTTGTTTATTTTTTATTCTTACATAATCTTTTTGTAAAAGTAAAAATCACGCGATTAAGACCCGGGAAAATATAAAATTATGAGTTCCAATCGTGTTAGTTTAAAAAGTTTATAATCTTTTTGGTCAATGAACTAATATTTTTAGTTTTGAAAAAGACTTTAGGCTCTTATTAGTCTTGATTGATGCAATATAATATTATAGTTTATTCCCGCGGTTTAAAACCCGCGTAAGTTCCGATTTCGTAGGAATAAATAAATAAATAAATTCTGTGAACAACACACAGCGCCATCTAGCCCCGTGGTAAGCGACTAAGCTTGTGTTACGGTGACTAGACAACGGATATAATACTTATATTTATTTTTCTTTTGTAAATACATACATATTATACATAGAAGGACACCCAGACCAGACACAAATATTTATTTTTTAAGCATAAATACTTGCACCCGGCGGGAATCGAACCCGCAACCTCCTGCATTGCAGTCGCGCTCTCGCACGACGCGCCACAGAGGTCGTCAAAATTGATTGATTGATGCAATATAATATTATAGTTTATTCCCGCGGTTTAAAACCCGCGTAAGTTCCGATTTCGTAGGAAAATCGGGATAAAAAGTAGCTTATGTTACTTCTTGATAATGTAGCTTTCTAAGTGGTGAATAACTTTTGAAATTGGTCTCGTAGTTTCGGAGTCTATTCGTTGCAAACAAATAAATAAATCTTTTATCTTTATAAGTAATATTAGTATGGATTAAATAGTTTTTTTAAAAGTATAAAAAATGATTGACGCTAAGAAGTTGATTTTGCACACGTAATTACTATGAAACTGAATAATATTAAAAGGCTGTATGTATATGTTATTATAATGAACTTATAAAATATCAATCTTTAAAGCTATAAAAATAGATTCCAAACTTCAATTCAGATTTTTTCAATTATATTATTTTTATTATAATAATAAAAATATAAGTTTGTCCACTTAAAATTGTTATTGGCCTCTACGTGTTGGCCTTGGCTCCACGCACGCCTTCCAAAGGTCCGGGGCTCCATAGCACTGTGATATTATCGGACTTACAACATAGAAAAATAATAATTATATTGTATACATAATGCATACAATATTATTTGTCGCATTTATTAACGTGTATAGGATGCTTGATCACTATTTCTACGAAAACTTCTAACCTCAAAAGTACGTGACAATGTTAATTAAACAAAATAACGGTAGGTAAGTACCTACATAACAATCCAGTCTCTTTACTAAATAATAACCAGTTTACGCTGAACTTTTACGTATTTCGTGGTTTTATTTCGTGCGTTGCTGAGACATGAGGCGTAGGGCAGGTCTTGTTAGAATGGTTGTTATTTCACATGATGTCCCTACTATGAGTTTTAGAATTAGTGATACTTGTTCGAGTCTTATTATATATCGAGATCGAGACTAGTTAGAATTCAAAAAAAAAGTTTGTATGTTTGTACATTTACTTATTTTTAAAATTAGGTAAGTAAGTATTCTAAAATTCAAGTCTAAAGTTATAAGAAGTGTATAGTTAAAGTTATATGGTAATTGGTTTATTTTAAGGTAGAGTACCTTTTCTAATTACCTACACCTTAGAACACTTTTCTAACATTGAAATCCGAAGAAAATAGAAAATAAAAAATCTGCCTGTCTACTATTCCATACAATATCTCGTGCTTATTTGTGTAATCCCCGTTACACCATGTAAGCAGTATTACTAAATCTTCTTATTTCAAGACATATAGCCTTATTCGCATTATTCTTAGAATAAGTGAGAAACAAATAAACTTTGGTAGGGGCCACGTAGGACCCGTAAGGGAGGAGTTTCAGCTCAACCAAATAATTGCTATTCTATTCACACCGAGAACACGATTTATGTCCGGAATTATTTCCTTGTTGTTTTATTCGGAGATTTGTCACTCACCCCCGCTTTTATAATTACTCTGATATCGAGTTACTTTCGAGTTGGGATTTATGCTCTACAACTTGGAGTAGGGGCTGATTAGGAATTAAGATTTTCGTGTTTGCATTTTCCTTTAGCCTTATTGATATTTTATCAGATAAAAGTAGGTAGGTTACTTAACATATACAATGATGTCTCCCTATATACTTTTCTATTATCAAAATATTTAATAATCTACATATTGTTATTAATTACATTAATTCATATTACTTAAAATCTTGAAGTAGGTACCTTAATAATTATATACCTACTACGTAACGTAATTTACTAAAATATATATTTTAACTGTGAAAAACACACAGCGCCATCTAGCCCCATTGTAAGCTACTAAGCTTGTGTTACGGTGACTAGATAACGGACATAGGTACCTACTTATATTTATTTTTCTATTGTAAATGCATTTATGAAATCATCATCTATTTTTACTTTCTTATTGGTGTTTTGGCAATGTTTTAATCATTAATTATTGCAAACTATAGATATCATTCTCAAAAACTGCCCTGCCTTAAATTCTATGTGCAAAGAATTTAGGTTAAAATAATGTATCAAACCTAAAAGGCTTTTCCGCTTATTTTGAACAATATTAACAATCTAATTCATCAGTAGCGACATCTAGTTGACATGAAAGCTCCAATGGTTTACGTCATGATAATGAAAATAAATAAAAATACTACAAGCTATTAAACTTAAAACACATTTTTAGAAGTACATAAAATACATTTTTTTCTAGTCTTGTATCAATAGTAATTTCGTTTTTGGACGAAACTAAAACATTAAGACGCTTGTCACGTAATAGTTCAACACATTTCAAATAGATGGCGTTCTCTGATAAACGACCATAGCGCCGCTTTCAAAGGGGACGGCTAAAAGCGAAAACTGAGTGTCGGGCGGGCGTTTCAACGAAATGTTTACGATGCAATTTACAGTTCGTATATTGCCAGGCACTTCATATAACACGACAATACACTCTGAATCCTCATTTTATGCTCGTTTTGGTTTCTTTGGGCCAGCTTTTGTGAATTTCAAACCATTCGTTTTGTTAAATTGAATGGGTTTAGCGTAGCAGGTAGCATTTTAATTTTAATGAAATATGACACTCTTCCTTAAAATATTATATTTTACTACCTATCAATCAACTGTATTTATTATACCTATCTACATTTAGCTAATTCATTTTTTTACATACCTACTTGGATATTTAGGTACAAATACTCACAAATTTAAAAACAACTTTACGCAATCTCTGCAACGCAACGGTAGCGTCATCGGCCGAGGCCATAAAGTATCACACTTTACGACGTGACGGCCGACCTCAAACAGCTCATAAAAAGCTTCAAGTCGTAACTCACAGATGGCGCCACAAGTTAGATCCCAACGCCATCTATCGACAGCAAACATTAGTTACTCAATCGCTCGCCACTCGGCAGCTTCCAGGATTTCGGGCTATGATTTTTATTGGGTTATAAAATAAAAGTTACGAGTTACGACTCAACCGTCGAATATGGAGATTGGAGATATCGAAGGGCGAATGGGCGTGTAAGACAAGAGAACGACTTTTATTGTTTGTAAATTGGTTGTAAAAATTATGACTTAGTACCTTTTATCTCATTTTCTCGTATTGTATCAACATCATCTGGGGATAGAATGGCTTTATTAGGAAAGAACTACAAAATAGTTTTATTGACTTCTAAAAGTTCATTTCGGCGTCGAGTTGTCTGGCTGCGATGTGCTAATGTTACAACTGACGGGTTTTTATTGCTCCTAAAGATTTATTGGTATGTTTTCTGAAGATTGATGAATGTCAATGTGTAACGATTATCTATTGGTGCTATCTGTCTTGATTTAGTATTCTATTGTAGTTAATACCTACCTATCTCGGAATGAATAATTTACGGGTGAATTTAGCTAAGTTTGAGTCACGTTGTGAAACCTAGTCATTGATACCTACTACCTACTGTACCTACTGTACAAACTTCATTGCATTATTCTATGTATTATAGAACTGAATCTTCTCAACATCGTCTTAGCATTGTTAGATTTTTCTCGAAATTGGTTCAGACTTTAGATATATAGATAGATAGACATGTTGTTGACATTGTTGGTAATTTTGTAAGAAGTCACTAAATACCTACCTTAAAAGCTTTAACGATTCTGCAAAAGTTTTTGAGTAAAATCTTAAATTGCTGAGCGACGTTGTCATGAATTAGAGAAGTACAAAACATGCCCAGTCTACTAATAAGTAGATAAATACTGATAAAAAAAACCCACTTAATATAAATAATTTATTTATTTAGAAGGAAACTGCTTAAATTTAATTAACATAAACATTTTTGAACTTTACATATTTCTCCATGCTAATTTTTACATTGCATCGATTTTAATTTTTCGATCAATAATGTTTTGCTACTCGATTGCAGATGGCGCTACTCTCCCACATAATTTTCGAAAACGCTATTCTTATGTCTTTAATTTTAATTTGCTTTACTTAGTCGATGGCTGTCGGACACAGAAACGGTTAAAATCAATTAAAAATTCAAATAGGTAGGTTGTTATTTTTTATGAACACATCAAACATTCGATTCCCAACTTGACAACTAATTGTTTATTTTACGACAGTTTAACGATTACAACTGTCGTTAAGTTGACGTTTACGATCGGTTAACACTTCAACTGCGATTATTTTGAATTTTACTACCTTTAAACGGACTTCATTTTTATTTACACACTTACCTCTACCGAGTTTGATGTCGGCTTCATTGATTTTTTTTTAATGGTGTGAGTTGGAATTTGCGGCCTGTCGGATATTATATAGGTACAGGTTTGTTATAGGTATTTGTTTTAATTTTACTTTGGTAAATATAATGTAGAAAAATAATAAGTTGGACACAAATGGTAATATTGCAAAAAAAGGTTTGTTTCAGTTTTATTGCTCAAAGCATTTTTACTAGAAACATTATTAAAAGGAGAAACGCATCATCAAAAATTCTACCGCGACAGGATTCCGAAAGTCTGATGTTTACACAAATAGGTATTGTTTATACAAATAAAACACAAAATTATAATACCTAAAATCGATACCTAACATCTACCTAAATACATAATTCATTATAATTAGGTGTTGTATTTTTTTAGTTATTTACTCCAGTTTATTTTAACTATATTAAGGTAACAAACTAACGCATTTAAATTAGTCTAATAGGTAGGTTAACGTTGATATTTATGAACTTAAGATTACAAGAGACCTTTTAAATTGATTTTCTCCTGAAACAAAAACCGTATAGGCGCCGTATACACAAGCGTTGGCTAGTTAATAAACCAGGCAGGAACGAGAAAAAAAATATAAATCAAGACAGAGAAAGAAACACTGAAGGAGAAGGGTAATTTATGAATGCACATTTGGGATGAACGGCACGAAATAAAAACTTATTTCCTGGTATGGTCATTACATTAATATTTCTTTTTTTGTTTAAGACCGTTTTGTTTTTCTTTGACATAATTTTGAACCTTTTCGAAAAGTCTCAAAAAGAGCAACTCTTAATCCCACTTGCACAATCTAAAGTTTGGTTTTAATTTAACTCTACATTTGGACTAAATTTTGAAAAATGTAAATAAAAATGAATTACGCTATGTTAACAAGCGTTCAAAATTAAACTGGGAGTTAAATTTTTAACCCAGCTAAAAGAAAACGGGCCGTAATAAATAAAAAATATAGGTACCTATCATACACAAAAATTACTTGCGACTTGCGATGAAACTTGCAGTGAACCATTTTTAAAGGTACGTATTCATACCTTAGTAATAGCTGAAAATAAGTAGAATAATTTATTAAATTTAAAAATGTTACAAGAACAGCTGAAGACAAAGGGCTGCTTTATCGCTCAAATACGACCTCTCCCAGGCAACTGAGACTCCTTAAATATTATCACAACTAAAGTTTTAATACAAGAAACTATAAAAAAATTAAAGACATGTTTTCCGCGACAGTACCCGCCTATCGGGTATGAGTAAATTATGGCCGACGAAGGGTGAGTTACACCCTGCTTAGGTCACGTGGGCCGAAAGAGATGGCGCAACGAAAAAATGCATCAGTGAAAAAAGGACGCGCTAACTTGGGGTGGCAAGTTATCTTCGTTCCATTCAGCTCACACTCGCTCCCAAACGTCCGTATAGATCAATAAAACTACTTTATCTCTTTTTGGCACATCCCCGTCCCGTCTTCTTCGAACTTGCATCAAACAATCTAGTACCGATTTCTTCTAAAAAATGCAACTTTCTAAAAACAATTTTAAACAATGACGCTTTTAATTTCACCAGACTAGCGACACTACCGTGACGAATCTTTAAAAAGTCCCAAAATCGAAATACAAAAGCTGTTTTGTTCGATTTTTGTTCAAATTTTGTTCGTAAAAAGAATGACCGTTAACGCAATTGTTTTGTTGTGTATTTTAGCGATGTAAAGTCGTTTAAGAGGTTTTTTATCCGTGTTTACCATTGTAAACGATCATAAAATAATATTACACGCCGAAAGATATTTAATGATTTAGGAATAGAGATCATCTGACGATTTGTCTTTAATATTTATTTGGGACCAACACTCCGTAGAATATAACTATTGGCTTGTTCACTTCGAAGCGATTTTTAAAAAAAGTATAAAGTTTCTAGAACCATAGCAAAATTTTATTCATTTGTCAGACTTTTGCGCCTCAGAAAAACCTACTAAATTGGGAAATATATTTAGTTCTTTTATATATTTCTAAGCGAGTAATTAGTATTGATTAAAACGACGCACTGCTCTCCAGTGTTATATCATGTTTTTATAAATTTGTATTTTAATTAATAGATAAACCTTACGTCATTATGATACTACTTACAACTACAGCTGTTTGGGTTCCCAAATTAATAGTGTACAATCGGAATTAAACTAATAGTAATAATCGCAAATGACTGCTGAAAAAAATAAATAAAGGGTTCAGCAAAAAATAAAAAATAAAATAGACAATAAAAGCCTTTCAATGGCCTAGCCGCAACGTGTCAATGAAAAAGAGTCTAAGAAAGGCAACAATAAGCACCCGTAGTTCGATGTTCTCTCTACTCCAGTGGTATTTTAACATCTTTATTACAGGGTGGCTATTAGGTGAGAGCTACAGGTACTCGGCTGTTGTTAGTTCATTCGTTACTATAGTGCAGGGAAGTAATTGAAGCTGTTAATTTTCTGTTAGTCCCTACGTGATTTTAGAGTTTTATGTGGTTTTGCTTCGATATAACGTAGAGCTGGGAAAAATATTAATAACTTAACTACCTAGATGGGATACTTAATTTTAAAGTTTGTTTCCCAACGTCCAGAATAACTATTGAAAGCACTTGTGATATTGCCTTGTAGAGTCCTTTGAAATCCTTATGATAAACTGAAACAATCAATAATTCATTATCTTCAGTTTTCTACTACATGCGTTACATTAAATTATAAAGGCCCCAGTTGTAAGACACGCAATCATTACAGGAGTCGTTAGCCTACTCCTGTATGAAATAAATAAAAAAGTAGTGCTAGAAATTTACATTTTTTAAGTTTCCGGTTAGTCTTTGATTCAGATCCCTTCACAAAGAATAGAAATCAAAGTAAAATAAAACTGTCATATTTTCCAGTCCAACAGATTTAAAGATATTCTAAAATAACACAGGAACCTAACGATAAAGTTTCAAAAAGATTCTAATATTATCTCTGTATTTCAGACCATTTTCCTTCACCAAACTCACCTTTGCATAATTCATGCCCGAACTGAGGTCCAACTTAAAGTAAACTTTAAAAATATGACATATATCCCTTAACAGTAGTCTAGACTAGATGTTGCTTCTTTATGGTGTTAGGACGTTGATGTTAGGAAGTAACGACAAAATGTTTTGTGTTTATTTAAGCTGTAAGTACACGTTCAAATGTTGTGTCAATCTCAAAAAACTTCTTCGTGTAGTGGTGTGGCTCGCCTAGTGTTAAGGGTTTCACCCTAGGGCGTCTAACTTGACCTAACGACTGCTATCAGTAATTACAACCTGGACCAACTGCCTAATCTGCCTTCGGAAGTGTAAATTGTCTTGTAATTAAAAAGCGCTTAAATTTTAACGCATCAAGCCGTGCTAAAACATGATTCCGTTGGATCAAGCTTTCCTTTCATGGTTGATGCCTATGTCTATGTTTGTAGTTTTGTTGATAATTTAGAAACAAGTGTCAAGCTACGTTCGCGTTGTGAGTCGCAAAACACATCTTTTTATTTAGTACCTAACTTATTAGAAACAATAATAATGAATTTTATTCCATTGTTATTAAGATTATATACATACCTCTAAAATTAATAGATATATGTATACAACACACTTTTCAAATAACTTACCACGATAGGATAAATAATATTATCCTTGATTTTAATCTTAGTTTCGAATTCATGATACCACACCATACGCCATGCAAGTGCGAATTTATTTCAAAACATCTCATCCTTCACGTTTTCAAAGTTTTTTGAACATGTACAAGGCGTTTTACAACAGTATGTATTGCGTTTACTTATATCTCTCGTATCAAACAAAAGTTTGGTCACGCTTAATGCCTTTACGACTGCCGGGGGTGACATAAAGAAAATGAAAAACATTTTGTATTATTCTTGTTGCGCTGTTACTCGCGTAAGTTGTACGACCCTCCGTAGGCCCGCGGCAGATTGGCGACCGCGAATGCAATTGTTAGAAATTGGTTATAAATAATTGGTTCAGATTGTTACCGGTTTAATTTTCGTTGTTTAATTGGCTTATGCCTGGTGCTTTGTTTTTGTGGGCTTTAAAGCTTTTATAAGTGTTTTAAAAGTCATAAGCGTTAGGTATTTAATGTGTAAATATAAAGTTCTTATTTTTATAACTTTAATGCCTTTTGAAACTTGCACCTATAAGCTAACGAAATAGGTACTTTCTACAGCGACTACTGTGGAAATTATACCCCATTAAACATGCATAATTGCATATATGTCTTTAATTTCTTCAAGTTGGGAGCGTGAGTTAGGAGAATATTTTTGTTTGAAGAATATCTAAGTTAGTAATTGAAACTACTTTAGTGACTAAAACGTTTTAGATACGTACGATATTTTGTTAGTAATTGAAACTTCTTTAGTGACTAAAAACGTTTTAGATACGTGCGATATTTTGTTAGTAATTGAAACTACTTTAGTGACTAAAAACGTTTTAGATACGTACGATATTTTGTTAGTAATTGAAACTGTTTTTAGTGACTAAAAACGTTTTAGATACGTACGATATTTTGTTAGTAATTGAAACTACTTTAGTGACTAAAACGTTTTAGATACGTACGATATTTTGTTAGTAATTGAAACTACTTTAGTGACTAAAAACGTTTTAGATAGGTACGATATTTTGTTAGTAATTGAAACTACTTTAGTGACTAAAAACGTTATAGATACGTACGATATTTTATCGTTGCTAAAATGTCTTAATCTTTTACCTGTACGAAGCCTAAGACACCCTCTTCCAACATTTTCTGTTTAGACAAACATCCTCACAAACTAGTTATCTACGTGTTTCGACTCAGATACGTGCTTTTTAATATTTATTGCCACTCTCTTCTGAATACATAAACCAATATTGGCTTTAAATCAATTAACGAAATTCTACATAATTAATGAATGTTCCCAAATTAAAAATAGACGACGTTTTTAGCATATTTAATGATTTAATAACAAGTTTCTGGAGATTCTTATCTTGTATCATACGTTAGAGCTGTCAATTTTCGGTTTTTGTATAATTTCTTATTTATGTTTTGTTTGGATTGAAACAATCTAAGAAATTAATGTAATAATTTAAATTCAATTACGGAATTTATTTCCTGTTTTCGCGATGTTGGATAAAAATTAAGTCATTTTTCGGTTTTAATCGCGTGGTCTTTATTACTTTTACCAATCCTCAAGAAGAGATCTGTAACTGTATTGAAAAAATGCTAAAAGTAATAAACACCACGAGATTAAAACCGAGAAAGGATTTTAACTTTTGCCTTAAAATAACTTGTATTACTTATAGTCATTACTTGTTTAATATAAATAAACGTGCTACATCTTTGACTGTATCATTCATTACTAATCTTCTGGTGGAGACCCTGGCCCATCAATCATCTTCGATAATAAAAGAAGAAAACACATAAACGAAGCTTAACAAATTCAGTTACCGACAATTTTAAAATAGTCCAGTCTAATTTTACAACCATTTTAATTAACAATTAATAAACAGTCGTTATCTTCAAAATATCTCATCTAAATTAAAACATGAAAGCCACAATCGAATCATCTAAAACAGTTCCCTACTAAAACAAAAAGCATATTCAAAATTCTATTTCCATCGGAATGCCGCAAGATGGCGCGAGAGAGCGAGACGCGATTTGTCAAAAGGGAAAACAAACAGCTCAGAAATAGTTCTGGTTGACAAGTTTATAGCTCCTTGCTTTCGTCTCGTATAGTTGTTACGAAATTATTATAGTAACTCTAACGCACTAAGGAATTTTATTCAACGCTTCGTAGCCTTTCCCGTTTCATCCACTCTCTCTCTCCCTTGATATATGTAGTGATACAATTTGGGAAAGAGCAATAAATCCTTTGAGAATATAGCTTAATTAAATTTACCGAATGTGGTTATGTATTTGTGACTAGATCAAAGGACGATATTTTTTTGAAGTTAACAATTTTATTGATATTTAGTGTTTGGTGTAGCCGCATAGAGAACGTTTGATAGAGTTCTGATTCTTAAAGCCCTTATAGATGGTGATGCTGCCGATGATCTAGCTAATCCACTAACCTAGCCAGTAGTAAGTTATTATAAAATTAATGCAAATCTGGCAGACCAAAATGGTATTTTATAAGGATCGTTTGTTCACACGATGCAATCTACTATTTTACTGCATGTGTCTGATGTAATTGTTACAATTTAAATTAGTTAAGTCAATTTCAAATTCGACGTTTTTTGATACAAAATTATTCTTCGAAAACTTTCATCTACTTCTAAATAACAGAACAATCCCGAAAACTAACTAGATTTTACCAACTACAATACATAATAATATAATACATCATAAATATTATATATCGCGGTCATATAACTCAACCCGCGTCCCGGGTTCGCTCGTAATTCGTCGTGTGTGGCTCGCGAGTCTTTTCTCAAACACCACTTGAGAACCACCAACAAAACCACCTGCCACTTACAAGGAAAAAGCAACTTTTCATCCCGTGGAAAAGAGTCGAAAATTAATTGCGCCTGACTTGTCACTTACACCGCTTTCCTATACCGAAGCGAAGTAAAACCTTAGACAAATGTGATCTATGATAAACGTGATTTCGGTAACGAGGATCGTTTTTGATCTATGCTCACGACCTGTTATTTTTCTGAGTAATATGAAAAAAGAAAGTGTGAAAGGACCTTAATAAATAACTAGTGAATAATAGTTTATCGTCATTTCTCGTGATTAGACGTAATAGAAAAACGTCTAATGCTTTTTTGGGAAAGTGTTTTTCTTTTAGTTATAGAATGAAGGATTGGGATTTAATGCTCTATCTCTATCTATATCTCTGGCGACCTTTGAGGCTCGGCGGGCGAATGCTCGACTCCAATGCAGAAGGTAGTAGGTTCGATTCTCATCGAGTGCAAGTATTTATGCTTAAAAATAAATATTTGTTTCTGATCTTGGTGTCGCTCAAAGTATACAAAAGTTACAAAAGAAAAATAAATACAAGTATTACGAGTATATCGGTTGTCCAGTGACCGTAACACAAGCTTAGTTAGTAGCTTACCATGGGGCTAGATGGCGCTGTGTGTTGTTCAGAAAATTTGTTTATTTATCTACAATTCTATACTATAATACCTATCATAAAGTGATCACGTATGTATGTCACTGATCCGATTACGATAAAATTGAAAATGAAGATACCTACATTGAATCTTTGGGAGTAATATGTACCTACCACGTTTTATCCTAATACCTTCACGGGATCGGGAAATATGCGGGTGAAACTGCGGAGTGCAACTAGTCTTTAATAATAACATTATCGCGGTGTATATTTGTGAGTGCGATATTCATTTTTCCGGTGTTTAAAATGTGTTTAGCAAATATACTATTATTAATGGTTCCAATAAACCTATATTCAATATGATTTATTGTAGCTTTTAATTCAGGCTTCCGGGCGTAGATCAATAGCGTGATGTTTAACATTTTAATTTTAAAAAGGTTTTTTACTACTTGTAGATATAATTACGTACCTATCTGGTTCCAGATAGATACTCCTACTCCTCCTCGGTCTCCTGGCTCCTTTGGGCTAACAACGATTTTGATTATTACCATTCTTATAGTGAAAAATAACTTATTTTCCATTAAAAAAAATATATTGTAAAGTATAATAATCTGTTTTAAGTCAGATAGGTACATTGATAATAGAACGCTTAATTGTAAACAATTTAATTTAATAATAACACTTATAATTTAATGTAAAATTAAACTATTTTTCACATAAATATAAAAACGTTAATCTAAACTGACACATTAGGAAGCCTATACCTACAATCTACATACAGGTATTTAAGAGGAGTAACAACGTCAACGACCTTGAAACTGAAAATCCCTGTCGGGCTCATCGAAAATTGTTGATTATTTCATGACGGAATGTTGTAGAACTTTTTTTTGTGCACAGATTGTAGGTGACATTATTTCCTACATTTTGATGTAGTTTTAAGACAAGAACCTCCTATTGGTGCAAAGCCTATCCAAATTTTAGACAAAAAATGTCTGATTTGGCTAAAATGTCGATAGGCTTCAATACGTTTCGACATATTTTATGGAAACTGCACTAAAATATTGGAAACAATGTCGCCTACAATCTGTACACAAAAAAAAGTTCTACGACATTCCGTCATGAAATAATCAACAATTTTCGATGCGCCCGACATGGATTTTCAGTTTTTCAGAATAGGGCCCTTAAACTGGCAAATCTTAGTATACACGGCATTTTGTTTCATTTCCTCTCGGCAGATTGGGTTAGTATATCAGATGGGCAAAAAGGCAAGTTGTCTTATTCGTCAATTGCCTACTATAATATTTTAAAGGAAAAACTAATCTTCAAGATTACTCCCCGCAAGTGCTTTTTTTAAGATGAAATATTTGCTTTAAATATTTCTAGTAAATCCTAGTATTTTTCCCTACACTATCCTTCTCTATAAACCAATACAACACAGGCATGTATGAATAAAATATTCTCCTTAAAGAAGACCTCATGTCGAAGTGCAGTGGCCTGCAGCGAGCCGCAAGCTTTATTACAAATCATAAGGTTATTTACGAGGTGTGTGCAGTAGACTTGTAGCCCTTGAAATATGAGATATCAATACCGGTGCAGTAGATATTTAGTTTATTGTTTCGTCTGATGTTCATAAATCTCCACTTATAACAAAGGAAGGAGGAAAAGTCAAGCTTAAAAGCAAACGCGAACATGGAAATTAAAATTAAACCCTACTTATTCTATTTTTAGTATTTGTTGTTGTAACGAAAACAGAAATACTTAGGTACATCATCTGCAAAAATTTCAACTGTCTAGCTATCACTAGACAGTTGTTTAGACAAAGTGACAGACAAACATACATACAATCGAGTATAATCAACAATTGTGGAATCCAATTTTTGTTTTTTTAAGAAAATTAATTATAACCGATCATTAATTTTATTTTATTCTATTCTCTACATTTTTATTACATAAGGTAGTTTGAAGTTGGCCACACAACAAATACCATCAAAATTGTTACCAAAACATCGTACCTCAAACAAAAAAAATAAACCATTTATTTTATTTTTTAATCAAGGCAGCAAACACCAGCAAATATTAAAAGTTTTAATTATTCATATAAAATTCGTTGTGTATTCCTAGTTTGTACTCTACATGTTGGCATCTAGATCTCGTCTTATTTCTTTGGCATCGCAACCGACGACTCTGTGATTTATGCCACAATACCAACCTACAAAACTTGGATTAAATAGTTTTTTTCTCTCTAGCAATATTTGCCAGATTTTTTGTTGCCAATATTCGTACGAGTTTAATTTATAATTTGAATAGGAAGCGTGGAATAGAAGCTTGATTAAAAATAAAACTTTGGTTTGTTGTATTGCTGCTTTTTTAGTTGTTAGGGTTCCGTACCCAAAGGGTAAAACCGGGACGCTGTTTCTGAGACCTCACTGTCTGTTTGTCAGTCTGTCACCTGGCTGGCTCCTGTATCTTTTGAACTATGATAGCTATACAGTTGATATTTTTACAGATGGTGTATTTCTGTGGCCGCTATAACAACACATACTAAAAACAAATAAATTAAATATTTAAATATGTCGGTAATTTTGCAATACATTGCTAACACTTCAAAAGTTTAAACGCAATGTTCCTAAATCTTCGGGATCTGGATCCCGTTGGGATAAGAAGTATGTCTTCAGCTACTTATATACCGAGTTTGATTGCAATCGGTTCAGCGGCTTTCGCGTGAAGTGGTAACAAAAACACTTAAAAGCATTAATTTTCACATTTAAGCGAGTAATTAAAAAAGAAATAGAAGCTCAATATTACATTGTTATTTTCTTTTTATTCCACTTTTCTGAAAAAGAAAATTATTTTAAAATAAACCTAACGTTTTTTTCGCCCGCAGTGTCATGTTTTATAAAATTTACGTCCAGCTTAACCCGTCCAAAATTTAGCTTTTCCCGTCCAAAATCCTGATAAATGATGATAGGGGGTGGAACAGTGTAGAAAAACACCTTCCCCTTTAAATATTATTAAAATTGTTTACTGATATTATTTACGGTTGGAAATTTAGAGATAATGCTTTTAGAACACCTATTATTTAGCGTTTTGCTTTAGGTATTTCTACCAGCCAGCTCGCTAAATTCGAAACAAAAAACGGGTAAACATATATTACACCCCGTAAAAATATGATTATCAAAAGTTCAAAAATGTAAACTAACATTATATATAATAATGTCCTAACCCATAGGACCCATAGTACAAGCCTGGCTAGACGACTTACGACATCCATGAAGTACCAACGACATTTATCCGTAGTTAGTTACTCACTATTAAACATTATTTTTAATTCCTCTTATTTTTATTTCTCAAAGTATTTTATACTGGAAATATTTTACAAGGAGAAATACGTCCGCGACGGGCTTCAAACCTATGCCCTTCGGTTGCCGACCAACTATGCTAACCAAAACGCATTTTTTAAGACGCATTTCTCCTAATTAAACATTTTCTGTAACATAAAATATCATTACTTACGAACTTCATCACGATTTTTGTAGAACACCTTGTCTACAATCGAATAATAGGAAACAGAAATGGCGTCAGTAGCTACCTACCCGCGTCAAGAGGGGTCGCATACGTCGAGTGGGGATACGATTGATGGGCCCAGGTACGAAGGGCCATCCCTCGAGTAGATTTTAAAAATGAAACCCCAATTCGGATTTGATAATAAAATATTAGTCGGCCATAGGGTCGCTCAGGTTTTTTGAATTTCGAACTTTTTGGTTTAATTTTTTTTCTATACTTTAGACTTAAATCTGTGTAAATGAAACATGAATAATATAGGTAAGCTTCGATTTAATTAGGCAAGTTTTGTACGCAAGTTTTACGGTGATACGTCAAATATTGAGGTGATAATTTTAACGTTTATTTGTTACGATCCTCGCACTTATTTGGTGGAAACGCTGTCTTAGGGTGGACACAGACTTGAGAAGACCCACGAGCATAACCTCGAGCATTCGCTGTTTTTAAATTCACTCGAGCCGAACCGCGAACATGAACGTTCGCTGTTTTGTTACACCCTTATTTTTACCGTTGTACGAGCGTATTGGTGTAACATTTCGTTGAGTCTTTGCATGAGCTGGACATTTCATGTTAGAGTGAACGCATGGTACAACGAAATGATACAGATAAATCCACACTTGCTGTGAACTTTACGCCGAACAGAGTGCCGAGCATTTGCAGGAACGTTACATTACACGGAAAAGCTTTGGAAACCAAGCTTTTGCCTGTATTGTACTATTCGTAAGAACGTTACATTAGATAGAAATGCTTGAGAAAATGCTCTAGTCTGTACTCAGCCTTACGCGAATCAAACGCGAAACGCAAGTACTTTAATATTTAGAGCTTAATAATTAGCATATTTCCTGAACTTTACAATGCTCAAGCAAACCCATTAGTCTTTAATATGTTAACGAATATAATAAAATCCCAGTAGGGGTTGGAATCTGAGACAATTTGCCACTCCCGCCCCTTCGTAAGCCCACCTATGCGTCTTTCTTATTGCCGCCTAAATCTCGAATATACAACTAAGATTAATCCCGCTGAAAGAAAGGGTGGTGCAATCCTTTTTGGAGAATTGTTTTGAAAAGAATATGTTTGTACTTAGAGTCAACGCCCACTAGATCTAGTTACGTATCCATTCTGTCTTTACTTTGAAATTTATTGATTGTATCTAAAATAACGTTGTGAAAGATAAACTGTTACAATCCAGACTTACTTTGCGTTTTCACTAAAGCGGAGCGGACCGTCAATCAGCCAATCTCAGTGCTCGAAATCCCCACTCCGCAGTAGTGGAAACAGTGCGATTGGCCAATTCACAATCTACTCCGACCAACTCTGCTTAAACTCTGCATCCTAATATTGTAAAAGTAACTATCTATCGATCTGTTACGTTTTCTTAGCCAAAGAACCATTGTCGATGAATTTTCCGTAAGTATTGGTTTTGATCCGTAAGTATCCAAAATTTAGAAGAACAAGATGTCCAACACATCTTGTTCATCTAAATTTTGGATTGTTTGCCAGGAAAGGCACGTATTACTTTTCGATCTAAACATCAGAACTTCTTTGACTTCCTATTTCTTTTGTTTTCATTGCTCAAGGTATTTCTACCAGAAATCCTGTCACGGGACAATTTTTGATAATGCATTTCTCCTTGTAAACATATTTCTTCGACTTCATTAACCTTTTTATTCGATGTTCACATTTCAGTTAGGCTACTTCAGAACCCATTAATTTTCATCGCTTTTTAGATAGAATCAAACCTTCGCGCACATACTTCTTAGTGGGTCGATATTCATTATAGCTATCTAACTCGCAACCCTTATCAAGAAGACGCTCGTTTTTTCTCGGTTTTCCCAAATAATTTATTTAGCGAGCCGCACCGTCAATTTATCTCTGTGGGAGCTAATTTCGCGTCGGCCCGGTGGCTGGCTGGCGCATGCTGTAATTCAACAAATTGCGAGTCCTACACGATTTATGACCGTACCGAGTTGACGGAGCGCCCTTCTTCCATTGTTCTTAGTGTGCGTTTATATTTGAGTACGTAACGTTTGGGTTCAATAAGATGAACAACAGTAACTTAAGAATTGTGTTCATCTTTGTTGCTAACTTAGTTTTAATTTAACGCAACGTCAAGTTCTGCTTTAGTTGGTGCAAGGGTTACATCTGACTGTGTCTGTTGCTTTATAATAGCTTACCTAGTAATTTTAGCTTTTACATCAACTCCGGTGATTACTGCGCAATAATTAAACTTGTGGTATTTTCTATATTTATCATATTAGTAATTATATTTATGTATTCACAAAAAAAACATTGTAGGTAGGTCATATTCTGTCCTATAGCACATCAAGCCTTGTTGCTTAGTTTGGGGCTAGATTGCAATAATTATTATATTTTATAGTACGTACCAGTTATGGGGCTGCAGCGCCTGGGACTTATATTACATTGTGTAGGCTTACCTTACCTACATCTACGTTGCTACGTCACCCTCTCAGCTTGGTCGACTGGTCCGTTGCTTGGTATAAGTACCTAATAATTTCACCTTGTAATTGCTAGTTAAAATATTGTAATATTTTCCCTAGTTGTAGCCATGCGCTAGTTCCGATTCTGAGAGAAGATTGAATGAATTAGGTATTGCCTTTACGACAGTATAAATAACTGGAGAGTGGACGGTGCCTTTTTCTTCTGTGCCCTTACTTACCACGTGCTCTCCGTAACGCGGGAGTAAATAATAATCCTAAGCTATTGACTTGACAAATTATGAGTTAGACTGTTTTGAACTTCAAACTTTTTTATACTTTCACACAATTCATCCATTTTGTCTACATATAATTATCATTACTATGCATATACATAAGTACCTAGGTAACTTTATCAAAGAAATAATTTACCAATATTTAAAAAAAATAACGTCTAAGTACCTCACCGAGATATTATCTACGAACTATCTACCTACATTTTACAGTGGAGTGTATGTCCTCCTTTATTCCAGTACCTAGTCCGTATCACATAATCGTATCAATTATTCGGTTGGCGTCTTTCCTCTTTATTACTTTCCTCGAGCTGAACTTAGATGAATTTCCACCATTTTGACTTTTTTTTCTCTACTATAAAAAGGTCTAAGATCGATTGCTTTAATTAAGCAGGTCGTATATTTGTGCAGTATTTCTTGGAGTTATTTTATGTTTAAAATGAAAACAGTAATGATTTAGTTAGTCATTTATTTAGCTGTATTACAAAGGAATCAGCAGGTCATACCTGCACATCATACCTAATTACAATAATTAACTAACGAACTAACAAGTTGAATAAAAGCTTGTAAAACATGACTGGCACACAAAAAGTGCATTAGTAGATCACATTTTTACAATTGGTCTAATTTAAAATTGGCACCTTTCAAGTAGAAACTTAGTGCAATTTATTTCTTCGTGTTAAAGTTTTACATATTTTCAAAAACCGCATCGTGGATGGTTTCATTCGAAAGCTGACCAAGAAGTTTAAGAAGGAACCGTTTCAGTTGTGTTCGTTTTGCTGACTGCCGACCCGAATGCTGTCTCACTCGCGCCCGCCTCGCGAAGCGTTTGTATCAGCATCCGTATTTGTATAGAGCTGCAACAAATATAAAAAATAAATATAAAAAAATGATGACAAAAGTCACGTTTTTTTTATTCTTATTCAGGTATAATAAAAGCAATGCAATGAAAACCGAAAAATGAGTTTAAATTGTTAAAGTCACGTGTTATTAAATTATGTACAAAGTATTTCTATATATATATCGATACAACTTAAGGATTAAACCGTACCCGTACATGTAGACGAAGAAGTATTTCGCATAGTTTTTCGGATGAAATATTTTTATATCATACAAAATGGGTTTTCCGAATATGCAAATAAATTAAAAATATGCGGTTTAGTGATAAGATGCGAACCAGTAGCCTACTTCTTAATATAACTATTTTTTATTTAGTATAATGCAATAAAAAAATAAAGTAAAACCCCAGATCTAGATAGGATAGTTAGTTTGTTTTGGATGATTGATTTGGACGTTGTTTCTGTGTGCGTAAGCTTGGGCGCTAAGGAATCTGCTCCCACAACCAAGACCGAGAGGTATTCGCAAGATAAAACAACTGTAGGTACTCGAATCTATTATAGTCATACAAAAACCTTCATAATCACACTTGATACAGCTCTATAAAAATCCAATGTCTTTGTAAATCAGCATATGCAAAGTGGTATAGCAATAAATCTAGCAGCTCTTGCTCGTTCTCGCATCATGTTACATCTTAATTTCGAAGCCGGCTCGACGGAGCCTGCTCACTAGAGATACAGCCTTTTATCAAATACGCATTACGCTGGAAATTAACTTTAACTCCGAGAAAAAAATAACATTTCGTGCGCGTAAGCGATAAATAATGGAAAGCTGCTAGAATGCTGAGTTTGTTTTAACATGCCCATGGGGCGAGCGCGAATTATTTGCATTTTAAGTCCTCCCTTGTTTGTGAGGACGTATTTCGATTTAGTTATGATTTATAATCAACTTCGCATCTACTGTGTCAACGTATCTAGGAGTTCGTTCTCCCTATGATAAGTCACGAAATAATTCAAAGTCATCCCCTTTGGCTTGTCTTTCTCATTCATCACAACGCTATTTTATTTTTTTATGATTGGCCGTTTTAATTAATTTCGCTTTTCCTTGTTTCAGGTGGTCGTCGTGTCTAAAGTAGTGATACTTTAGGTATTATAGAGGTAAAGTCGCGGTGAACAACGCGCTGTTGTCGATCGCTCGAAACGCTCCACACTCCGACGTTTGATACCAAGATTATCAGGATATCACAATAGATTGTCGTATAAACTTTTATACCGGCCGACGCGAACGCTTAGGCAATCGACCCCCAGTGATTTATTGTCAAAATTTCCCGTTAGTAACGCTTACCGAGCACACTCCACGTATCACTATTTCACAAATAAAAGAACCAGTCGCGATATCATCGGTGACCATAAATTATATGAAGCTCGGATGAAAAATACGTGGTGCGATCTTCACTTATTTATCGAGAGCTCGGCTATGTTCGCATACATTAACGCTGTTAAGTGAATCTGTTAATTGCGCAATGACTATAGTTTCTCGTAGAACGCTGGGCTTGATGTCGCCGTCGGTCGTCTAAGCTGGAGTACGGTCGGGGATGACGGGCGAGGTTATCGGTGTATCCTGATCGCAGATAGAGGCCGGTGCGGTGGCTGGTCGCGCTAGGAATAGGTTCCCGCGTTGTTCTCTACCGTGATATATTGTTCCGCATCTTCGTGTATAAATCTTGAACGCCTGCTGAGGTACACGGACAGGCCGCGCCGCAACGCTGAGCTTCAAATGGAATTGTGTTTTTATTTATCGTGCGAATCGGGACCCACTATCGCTCACTCGAAATCGCACTTTATCTGCCGAAACGCGGCGTCGAATCGTGTCGGATTTAACAGCTCCATATAGTGTTTATTTTCATCTCGGTAGCTCTGTATACAAAATAAACAAAGTGAAACTCTCCGTATACGAAAACAAGTAGAACCATTCGACTATTTTAATCGACGATTGAATGTGAGTTTTCTCAAACGTTCATAGTTTGTTAAATGAAATGAAACTGAATGTTTTTATCAAGATTAGCTTCGATATAACTTGCCAATGTCAACTGTAGTTGAAATTTCAGAATAGTTTTGATTGTAGAATATCATAGCATTTCGGTCTTCTAGATGTACGCGCACTGCGATGAATATTTATACTAAAAATATTTATAATAAATAAAATAAGTGAATACAAATGTATACGTTCGAAATACACATCGTTATTTATAAGTTTGCTTTATTTTTTGAATACTTATATTTTTTATTGAAAATTGTACCAGTCATCGCAGTAGTGTCAACAAATTTTGTATATATATATACCTAGTTAAGGGTTAGTTTGTATCTATTTATAACTGAAATCTGATGTACAACGTCTGTATACGTCTTGAAATACGAAAGTGATAAATATATACCCTTAGTTGCAGCTAATATTCAATAGGTATACCATTTTTACTCGACTACGGGAAACTTGCAATGTCCTTATATTATACTGATCCAAGCGCGATCCAAGTAATTGTGTAATGTAATTTTTGTAACAAGTGATGCCTTTTTGTCTAATGCCAGTTGAAATGTTGTACTACCTGCTTAAAGAAAAGGTTAAATTATTAAAAACATAAGGCGGAAATACAGAAATGCTACTCAAAATTTACGCGCTACTTAAACAATTAAGCAGCTTTTAAACACAAAAATGTTCGTACTAATTTTGAATTTAGAAGCTGCTCAATTATTTAAGTAGGTGTTAAATTTTAAAGTGATGTTTCAGTATTCGACCGTTGACTATGTAATAGTAGGTTCATATCTATGTTCACCATAAACATCAACTTTCGCACCCATTCGGCTGCCAATTTCTTGAACCTATTAATTTCAAATTTTGCCAATCAAAAATGCATCGTAAACGGTTTTAATAACGCACATTAACATGATCGGTATCATAGAGATTTGGCGCAAAGGGTGTCCGACCGAAGCAATGACGGCTCCTCTGACAAAACAAAATAAGAGGCTAACATTCACAAACGACCCTATGCGTGGACTCTATTTTTGTCACAGTTTCGCTAACGGTGATTATCACTTACAAGAACAATAGAAAATATTAAGGTATTATTATTATGACGCAAAGGGTCATTTGTGCATAAGATGGACGCAAATGCTCTAAGATGATTAATATCAATTTGTTATGTCTTAATTGATAATTTCAAAATTTCCTTAAAATGCTTGATATCAAGTTTTTTGTCATTCATGTTTCCCCTAGTCGAGGCTTAGTTTTATAAACTTTTATACTTAAACTAATGTGGTGCATTTAAAACAAGACCTTATTTCGATCACCATAAGGTCGTTGTACTTATCCATTGCACCACACTAGTTAAACCTAAATACGTAATTTTCAAAGGCTTTAGTATTTTGAAGAAATATTCCATTTTTAGTCGATAGCTTAACTTATTATTAGAGACATAGATTACCTAATAGTCACTTAAAAATGACATGAATCAAAACTAGTTGTGCCCAGTATACGAATAGCTAATTAAAATTAAGTAATAATATAATTTATTTTAAGATACAGTAGCGGTAATATTTTTGGATTCCTATAAACTTATACGTAATTTTCATCTGTAATTTAGGTGTAGTTGGTGTGGTCTTGATCCTTTCTGTTCACATTTTGCCTTTCGAAGTGCCAAATTGTTTTTGATTTTTTAAGGCGACGTCACACAGAGCGCAAAAATGAAGTAAACTTCTGAAACAGTAACTTAGGCGCGCAAGCGCATTCAATTATTTTTTATACTGTACTTGCAGCGACCTGCGGTATTACCTGCATCATAAGTCTCGATCCCGCAGAAATATTGGGATAAAAATGTACTCTACATATTAATCAAGATGTCCAGCTATCTGCATACCAAGTTTCATTGCAATCCGTTTAGTAGTTTTAGCTTGAAGGAGTAGCAAACATACTCGAATCTCCTTACTTTACTACAAGAAGTTTAGTTACATACAAACTATCACATTAATAATATTAGTAGGATTTGAGAATTGTACAATTTTGCTTTGACTCTGCTTCTATGTAACGTACGCTTTAATAGATCTTCGTACCTCGTTGAAGTTCCTTTTTACCCGACTGCGCGGCGCAAAGAAGGGTTATGTGTTTATTAATTTTAATTATAGACAGCAGTTTTTTTTTCTTTCAATTTTTATTTTTATTTGCCCGTACAGAAAGGATCTCGATCAGTTTTCATAATAAAAAAAAACTTTTGTTAATAATGTAAATAAATACTGCATACTTATTTATAATGGCTTTAAACTATACTGCAATAATTTTTGTTTTGTTCGAAATTTACGGTTAAAACGTACTTGTTTTTTTATTACGTAAAATGAAAGGTTTCGCAGTGAAAATAATAAAATTATTTGTTTACTTTCGTTTGATATCGTTAATTTATTTTAATTCGATTCGTGCTCATGAATACTTACTACATGTCGGAGTTCATTTGAGATAAAGTTGTGGAGATGCCATTTTATAGTGCTTCAAATACTTGACCCATCGCCATCATTGGCTATCGACGGTAACCCTGTGCTGAGGCTACATTATCGCTATAACGCGTTGTCGCGACACGTGTGGCCAAAAAAATCATTCTATCGCGACGTGGTAATGATGTGGCCAAGCACTTCGTCGTAGATCGAACACAAAGTTTTTATCGCGGCAACGTAACAAGAATATTCGCGATATAATGTAGCCATAGCATAAAGGAATGACATAGCAAAAAGCAACGCCCAAACATATGGACATATTAAACAGAAATGGATGTCGTTTCGAATACTTTTTTGACGAATTATGTGTCCCTATGACAACCCAACTTGTTGTACCCAGTTATGTGTCAAATAAAACTAGTAATTTTAGATGCGTCTTCTTTGATTTTTCATAGCTACAAAAAGTGAGGGTAAATTTGACTTGAATTTAAGGCAAAAGCAAGATGCTTCCTAAGTCATTTTAAGTGACAGCTGTCGAATTTTAATGTCAAATTTATTCACCATTTTCTTAGAACAAGGCACTTCTATGGTTACGGTCCTCACTAGTAATTTATGATTTTGTGTTTTAAATCTTACTTCATTTACAATAGTGATCATTATTGTTTGTTTTCACTTTACTGGCACAAGTTTAATGTTTTAACTTAACTTTTCTTGGGACGTTTTTAAAAGAAACGGCTAGTCCATTTCTATCAGTATGTCATTGTCCTAACCACAGATTTCGAATTAACTACCGACTAGTTTTAAGGTTATAACAAAAGCATTTGTCATATACGTAACTAGGTAGGCCCAATTTATTGTAATGTAATATATTATTAGTAATAACTAAAAGAGAAATACTTAAAGAAAATTTGAGGGAATCTAGTGTAGAAATGGATAAATGTTTGTGTTTATTGATTGTAACTGTGTGGAAAAAGTTGTGTAATATTATTATATTACTAAACATACCTTATTATACGAATGGATGCGATATTTTTTTTGTACAATATCGGCTAGAGTGCGAGATGGATCTGCATTAAATAAAATTCTGTTACTGTAATTTTTATTTTTATTTATCTCCAATACAAACCCAGTATTAGGTCTTGATCATACATAAGTAATATTATATACCTATCCTACTTAAGGTCGATCGGTCTTGACGACCGCTCCGATCTTTCTTGGTGGTGCAAAGTTAGCTGTAGTGACTGTCACTAAGAGAGAAGAAATAGTGCTTTTTTGAGAAAATGCTTAAAAAACTTTGTACCCAGCGGGCCTCGAACCTGCAACTACTGGTATTCCGTTCCAGCACCATAGCCTCTATAGTTTTAAAAGCATTTTGTCAAAAATCAGTATTTCCTAAGTGTGGTAGGTAAACACTAAGAAATAAGTACTGTTCAGAGACCAGATCCGGATGATGACCAGAAGAAGACGTCGGAGTAGGATCAAAATTGTCTCCATAACTTTAATCACTAAGAACTTTTACAAAACATCAACATTTTTTAAACTCTACGTAAAATCAAACCAGTAAAACATTCAAATCTGCATCGATTGTGGCTACATGATTTTACCTCAACGCAATTAACAAAGGTATTCCCAAAAAACAATGTTGTAAACTATTAAAAACAACGTCCAGTCAAACCTCAAAAACCGCAACACAAAATGAAATAACAATTCGCTTTCCGCGTTTGTTTCACAATTTCGCATATCTCGTTATTAGCCAATGAAAATAATTTATGTCTCTTGATGAAACGCATGAGGTGTGCCCGCCTCATAAATTCATAATGAAGTAGGTAGCTACTATCTCTGTCTACTCGCAAATTGGAAATAATACGTTTGTGTTATTAATGAAATGACATATTTTTAGTTTGGGCTTCGTTAATGATGTAACGAAAGCTGATGGCACCGAAAATTGTTGGTGCGGTTCGAGCTTTATGGTCAACAAACGAAACTGAATGTTTACTCTATTAAAGAAACTAGAAACACACACACACAGACAGACAGACAGACACATCAAACTTATAACACCCCTCTTTTTCCGTCGGGGGTTAAAAAAGGTAAACAAAAATCCCAAACGTTTGACATAAAGTGTCAGCTCTTTATTTACTTTTTCCTTCAAAATTGACAGTTATTTGCTTACATTTTTGATCTAAGTTTCTGGAGTAGGGTATAGGGTATGTTCATAATAAAAATAAAAGAAGACAATGATGATATGAAATAAAATAAAATGAAGATACCCATATGGACAAAAGTAGGTAGGTACTAAAAAAAATTTGGTACCCTGTTTTCTAAACTAGAGTGTCCTGCGTATCAGGAGACAGCCTCTTTCGTGATACTTAGGTAATATTGAAAAATAATAGGAAAAGCATTGCTGTTATCTTTATATTATAAACAGATGAGATGGAGATGATGAACAATCCCGGTAGATAGCACCACCACGAGCCTAATTCGAAAACTAACAATAATGCGTTCCATACATTCAACCCTGTCACTTGAGATCACTTGGAGCAAGTTGGTTAGAAAGCCTGCTAGATAAGGGTAGGTCGTGGGTTCTAGTCCCTCAAGAAGCATTAAATTTTGGAACAAAAAGTAGATAGATAGATTAATACTTTATTTTCACAACAAAACAAATACAATTAGTATACATCAAAGTAAGACAGATACACGGAAAGCTTAAAAGTAAAAACGTACGTGTAGTATTATTGTAGTATAAAAGTAGGTACAAATAAATTACAATTGCAGTATTTTGCATATTTTGCTTATAGTTCCTAATCTAACCAACAACGCGACATCTGTCCATGTGTCCTTTGTCAAATATTTAAAATCTTTAAGAGGATAGTCTCCATTCTCTTTCTCCATACAAACGTAGTTTAAATTTTCCTCCCTGGATAAAGACATTAGAGCAAATATGTTTACGCCATAAAACCTATATCTGTCATGACAAAATAATAAAAAATAATAAAATGAGAAAAATAAAAAGGTAGATGCATAGTCATGACAAATACAAGTTTTATGGCATAAACATATTGGCTCTAATGTCTCTATCCAGGGAGGAAAATTTAAACTACGTTTGTATGGAGAAAGGGAATGGAGACTATCCTCTTAAGTCCCCCGACTAGAAGAGTCTGAGACAAGAAAGGTTTGAGAACCTCAAGAAAAATAACATTAATAACAAAAGCACCTATCATCATCTTTACCTCCTTTCATTTAATTTCAAGCATTTCATCAGCTGAAATCACAAACTTAACTAAGCACCTATAAATAAACAGTGAGGATAAAACATGAATTCTACCAGATCTAACATTTCTAGAAGCAGAAGCTTGCAGTATAAAAATACATAGAAATAAAATAACATTGATATTGAGGATAGCCGTGGTGTCGTGCCAAACAGGAAGTGTGCATACGAGGCCGACACGGGATGTGGGCTTCGATTCTCTTGCTTTCGTATTTTCGACTCTATTTATTTGAACAACACGATATACCTATGAGTTATATAAAAATGCTAAACAATATTTTGGCTCGGATAGGCTTTCGTGTTAAATAATGGAGATCATTAATTTTGACTATTTAGATTTTTAAAAATTTAAGAAAAGAAAAAATTAGTCATCCAAAGTGTAGGAAACACTTTTATTTCCTACACTTTGGATGACTAATTTTTTGAAAAAAAAAAACCACTTTTAATGTCGTATTTTGATCGTTTGCAAAACTAGTAAATTGTGAATTGATAGATGCCGTCGTCTTCGGTAGGTAATACCGGAATAAAGTATAGTTGGAGATATTTAAAGTCTCTAGCTATCTACACATACAGAGTTTCATCGCAGTCGATTCAGCATTTTTTGCGTAAAGAAGCAACAAACACAAAAACACTCACAAACTTTCACGTTTATAATATCAAGTAGAATTTGAAGTTTGTTTTATCTGCCAAGTTCATTATTATCTACCCAACCAGTTACATACCTACAATTATACATAAGACAATATTGTACAACATTTTTAACAACAAAAAAAAACTATTCACGAACACCTTAGACTTTATCATTATTTATAACTCAAGAAACTAAGCTCCATTTTTTATAAAACACCTAAATTCTATCCGTCTCTAGTCCTTCATAAATCAGGGTGTATTCGTCGGATTACAGTAAGAGTAATGACTGTGGTCCACCTGGTAAGGGAGTGCTATTATTTAGCGAGTCGCTCGAGCGTTGCGTCTTGCGATGTCTTGTTTCTCTGTGGATTTTGAAGAAGAAAAGAGACGAGAGTAGTAGAAGTTTCTTAAACAGAAATTGAGTGATAGCTCACCTTGAAATCTTTAAGTCTATCTCTAGACAAGTGCGCTACATCGTCTACCTCATCAGGTTAAGTATTTACATAATATAACTCACAGCCATATTCATAAACGACCCTTTGCGTGGACTCAATTTTGTCACGTTTTCAGTGACGTTAATTATCTATCACTCACAAAAAAATATTTGATGGTAATGGATATTTTTACCAGATGGTAAGTGCTGAATGTTCTATGATGTGGTACGCTCATTTAAAACAAGGAGACGCAGTGAAACAAGACCCGATCTCTCTTCTTTAGTGACTGCACCGGTCTACGTATCGAAACACGGACAAACCCCTTGCTCCATGAATTTTAGTAATGAGGTTAAAATGTTTAGTTGTCTTGGGCGTTTTACCAACAAAAAAGGACGATGCACGCGTGATTTATAACGAACAAAATAAACTAAACATAATAACCCCAAGTAACAAAATCCGGTCAAAAATTAAATAGCAACTAGATAGTCTTTTATGTAGAAATTAAGGCTCCCATGAAAGGCTTATAATTAACGATCTAATTAGGAACGTGAGACTTCACTTTATTAGGTGGCTCGGGCTTTCGTGAAGGCGAGATGGCCACGATATCGGATTTTGGTGCTACTTGTAACTTTAATTAGGCATTTTCATGTTACAAACATTTTTGTTTAATATTTATGGCATTCTTTAATTTCCAGCTAGTAGTTGGATATTTTTAAAATACCCCTATTGTTTTGGATATGTCCGTTGACGCGGTTTTAGGATTTGTGGTTTAATTAGGCGTGCTATCAAATTAGGAGGAAGTAGAAACATTTAGGGGACAAAAAAGTGGAGTTTTTAAGGGAGACCAAATTTGTTTGACATCGTATCTTTGAATAAAAAAAATTTAACGTATTAATTATTAATAGTCGTCCTATCTATACAACCCTCCCATGTGATGGTCAGATATGCCCTGAGGAAAGAATGGATCAATACGTCTGGAGCTACCTAGGCTATGGGTTTCTTCACGATATTTTTCTACACTGTGAGTGCAATGTTAATAGCGCACATGACTTTTTTACAAGGAATAAGACATTGGAACGCGGTCGGCCAAGATTCGAACGCACGACCTTCAGAATGAAAATCTACCTCTAGACAAATAGAGAACCTTTTACTTTTTTGTAGATTTATTAGCATTTTCTATACTTTCGCCAAATTAATACTACTGTAACATTCCATACATTTTGTAGCACATAATATAAAAATAATATTACCCCGCATTTAATAGCAAATCCATACACTTTATCAAAATATCAACTTTATTTATTAAAAGTACAATTGTTAGCGTTTTGGTAAAAACTTTAAGTACTGTCGGAGAATGTAGCACTTATTACACTAAAAGTACAGTGACACGCATAAACTTAAATTCCTTGTAATACTTATTACTAACCGAACATTGCTTTTTAACTATTGTAATAGTACCTATATATTAAGATACTGGAGATGCCAGTAAACAAATGGAGACATCTTGTACACGACGTTGCACGGAGTCACGATCCTAAGGGTCAATTCACACGTACCACAACCACACCACGTCGCAGCGACAAAATGTGGTCAAGCTGTGGTTACGTGTGAATAGTGTCGCAGCGACTTTTTGCAGTTGCGTTGCGGTACCGACAAAATGTCGATGTGGTGTGGTTGTGGTACGTGTGAATTGACCCTGTCATGTCGTGGCGATGTGGCCGCGGTGCCGCCGCCGCCGGTGGTGGCGTTGCCGTCGCGATGTGGTTGCGATGTGGTCGTATTACACAGGTGGTCGATAAACAACGGAAAAATGTGGTACGTGTGAATTGTAATATTCATTTTCAATACAAAATATACGCCCGACCACGTGGCGTCGTTGTGGTGTGGTTGTGGCTGTGGTGTGGTTGTGGTACGTGTGAATTGACCCTTAACTATGAGGGACCGACTAAGGAGGAGGAGGAGTATATATTATGTTTTAAAAATAGGTTCGGGCATACAAACTCACTACGTGAATTTCACTTTACTAAGCCGTTCCATGCATTCTTTTAGTGTGATGGACTGAATCATTCGTTATTTTCGTCAGCCGCTCATCAATGATTTTCATTTTCTTCTGGCGTTTTCTGCTGAAGGTAACGTATATGTTATTTTGCCGTATACGAAAATCAAAATCAATGCTTTCTTTGCGTAGACATGATATTAAAAAATATAAACTAGGGTGGCCCCTTCCAACTGTCCTGTTAATGCGGTTGTGCCATCCCTCACATGCGTTAATAGTTCGGTATCTATTCCCATAGCAGCTGATAACTGGCAAAATATCGGGGTTCATCCATTGTTTGATAAAATAGTTGATAAATTCATCCCATATTGCGGTGTTTTCTTTAACTTCAAACTCTATTGTTAAAAATGCTTCGGGTATATGTGTCACTGGGAGGTGAGCAACCGCTGTAAACAAGGATAAAATTTGTTCACCATTTCCAACTTCAGTGATTTTCATTTTCTTAGCCTTGCGGCGAAGGGCCTGAGCGAAATGAAAATGACACCCTTTGATATCGGCGGCTGGATATACCGTTACAAACGCATTCATAGCTGCAAGTTCATAATCTGACTGAAAAATGTATGGTGTCATATTAGGTAAATGTTGTTTGACCAGATGAAAAATTCGGACGTAGGTAGCTTGTTGTTTATTCGGCAATAAGGCGAAGATGAGAGGGATGATCTTAGTGCAGTTACCATCGCTTCCGATATCCCCATGGATGGTATATAATTGTAAAAATGGTTTGGGAACGGCTTTGAACGTCCCATCGCCGAAATAATGTGAAATATTAGCCATAGACTGCCGTGCTTCCATGCTACAAAAAGCAATAATTTTATCAGAATCTCCGTCCATAAAAAAACAAAAAGTCTTGAGCTAGTCTTTGTGGAATGATGACATCTTGAAGTTGTTTAAATGTGCAACGGTGAACCCTGTAATGTTTTTTTCTAATGCGATATAGAGTATCTCTTACTGCCTCGAAGGATGGTACAACGTCATCATATTCGGGGTCAGATCTGTAACTCCTCATGAATTCATCAAACACTTTTGGAATCGGACGATAATCGTCACATACGGCTTTTTTTAGGCCTTCCATAATTACTTCCAGTTTGTATTGAGACATATTTGGGATACACTGGTGATCCCCCTCCCTTGTAACTGTCCCATCAGTTACACACCAAGTAAGAGAGCCACTGCACATATAACCGGAGCATCGCCATATTTCAGTTCCTCCTTTATTTGTTTTAATTTTGTTATAACGGTATCCATCTTTCCATAACACTTTTCTACCATTACTCATTAAAATAAACTTAATATTTTCCATCTTAAGAGCTCAGCTTCAGGATTCAACAACATTGACATCAATTATAGGTATTCAAACCATTGTCATAATTTTGTTTTAAAATCTATCATAGAAAGCACTTGAGCTTGAGACAGCGTGTAAGAAGGTTGACAAGATATAAAAAAAAAGTATAGAAATTGAAGTAAGTGACTGTACAATAGTAAACATTATCATACTGATACTAAAGTGAGCTAGAATAGTAAATAAACTGCTAATGATTCGTAATACAAAATAAAAAGTGTATGATTTGCTACTAAATGCGAGGTGTTTTAATTTTTATATTATGTGCTACAAAATGTATGGAATGTTACAGTAGTATAAATTTTGCGAAAGTATAGAAAATGCTAATAAATCAACTAGGCAGATACCGAGACAGTTACTTCATTTGAAAAGTTCCCACAAATAGAATTCATGTAAAACCTCATCTATTATTTATGAACCGTTCTACTAAATATTCTATTCTACAAACGTTGACTCTACAATTTGGTAAACAAAACGCATATACATCATGCAACAATTTGCCGTATCGCATAATCTGAGGGCTTACAGAGCTATCTTGCGTGCGCGCAGCCATACTTCTCGTAGACATATTGAGTTATCTTAATTAGTTGGGACCCACCACCCGGACGATTCAGTACTGATAGTGAAATGCGAATTACTTTGCTTCTATGATATAACGACCTACGAACTGATACTCAATTAATTTGATGATAGTAGGTGGAAGATAATAAAAGGTATGTTCCTGACAGTCAAATAAATACGAGTAAGTATTTAGGCGTCAATCATTGAAACATTATGATAGTACTAGCTGCGCCCCGCGGTTTCACCCGCGCAAGTCCCAATCCCGCGGGAATTACGCGATCAAGAGTATGTCCATGTCCTTCTCCTGGTCTTAAGCTACCTCCCCACCAATTAGCTAAATCGGTTCAGCCGTTCTTAAGTTCTAATAACTAACACGACTTTCTTTTATAAAAGTCTATAGCTGTGCCCACGACTACGTCCGCGTTGTTCGTGAAGCAAAGCACTGATGCTGCCAGGCGCGGTAGCGCCTGGCAAAATCTGTACTTCGATGGGCGACCGCTTAAGTGTGGTTTTTTGCACAGCGGTAGGTAGGTGTTCCGTTCAGTACTTATCGTATAAAATATCTATATCCATTAATTAGTCTTTAATTAATATATAATTATATTAGGATGATGAAGGTTACGCAGCAGCATTATTCATATTGGTGTTCCTACTTTAAGAAGCAAGTCATGTTGTGGTAAGCCTGGGGAATCAAGACTATGGAAGAAAAATTTGTTTAGCGTCGTCCGTCGTAAAATTACACCTTTTTAAAACGTAACGTCAGCGCGATCTAATTTGATCAGTAACGCCATCTATTGAGCATTGACGTAAAATTGTAATAAAAATAGCTAGTAATACGTCAACTTTCTAAAACGTAATGTCAGCGCGATCTAATTTTATCAGTAACGCCATCTACAAACGATAATGTCAGCGTTTTCTTATAAAATGTAACCCCCATTTTGTCCTGTTAGGGAATGAATTTCCTAAAAATATTTTACCTATCTTTATCGATACCTAACAATAAACCTAATACCCGACTTTCATACACCTAACTCTAAAAACAATAAAGTTTCATACAACCCTTCAACCCTTATTTTACACCCTCAGAAGGTGAATTTCCTAAAATCCTACGCCTACGTCCTAAAAGGAAGCCCCATGCAAAATTTTAGACTCCTAGCACTTGTAGTTTCTGAGATTTCGTGATGAGTCAGTCAGTGATTTTCGCTTTTATATATATGCTAGCTGACCCGGCAAACGTTGTTTTGCCTTTTAAATTATAGATAGTAGCCGATTCTCAGACCTACTGAATACGTATGTGGAGTTTGGTGGAGATCGGTGAAGCCGTTTCGGAGGAGTACGGTAACTAACACTGTGACATGGAAATTTTATATATTAGAAGAAGATAAATAGAATAGAATATAGAATATAGTGTAGTGTCGGTTATGTTTCAAACCTATTCTATGTTCCTTTTCGCGAAATAATAGCCGCTGCAGCGCTGACAATATTGTTACGTCTATCGTAGGATAACACTGTTAACGTCAAAAGTATCACTGAATTTAAGGTAGTGTTACTTCAGAAGCATCCACACTCAGTGACAGTGCAGTTATTGTTTAAACGGTCTTCCTTCTAATGCCATGTATGTCTGATGTTATATCTATTTGCTGCTAAGTTCGAGATCGATAGCGTCAATGAACTATTAAAACACGCTATAGTAAGTATTTGAATGTAGGCATCGATTGATGCTAATGCGGATGCTGACGCTGATATTCGCAGCAACCCTGGTTCATATCTATAATAATGTATAATGGTAGTATGAAAACCTCATTACTCTTTATTATGTTCACTCATTGATATTTAAACTGAGGTCAGTCGCAATATCTTAGATGAACACTGCTTTACTATATTACGAGTAGTACTTAGGTAATAGATGACTATGCCTAATAGACGAAAAACCAATTGAAGAGGAGGTATTTTAAACTAGCTGTGCCCACGATTTTGTTCAAACACCTACCTACCGCTGTACAAAAATCCACACTTATAATTTAATGTCGTCGTCATAATCACCATTACTTTACAATTGTACAATTTGTTATTTATTGGAAATATTCAACATCCTAAGCGTGTTTTAAAACATAAAATAAACTTACAAAACTGACTGAATAACAGTTACAATTTTCCTGACATGTCCCTAGTTCGTTGCTCGCTCGCGAATCGTGCGCGCACAAGATAAGATAAAAGACAGCGCGTGCGCAGTGCCCCGCCGCGACCGCTAATTAAGTCTTTAACTTCAATATGATTTAGTTTATTTGTTAATAGATTGTAACATGCAGTAAAACTTGATTTTGAGGTTATCTTAGTACAAGTTACTAGTGTATGACTACATACGTACATATTTCTTTACCTACCTACATACATACTGTATATTTAATGTGTTTATTAATAAAAGCGCATGCGTTTCCTAATACCTTCTTCTTATCGTATAGTGGTGTAGCTCACCTGGTGTTAGAGTTTTCAGGTCGCTCTATAAGGCCTGAAATAAAATTTACTAAAAGTTTTAACTTCGCTCTTCGTATGACGATTGTAATGTAGTACACTATAATCACAATAATAAACCCCAATAAGTTGCTCATGGTTTCTTCTCTTCGGAGGGCGAGTTCCGAAGTCACACGTTTCAAAATGATCATGTCAATGTTAAAGTAGTTACATCTTTTTGACCGAAAAAAATATTTTAGTAGAATAAACAAAAGCAGAACGGAGAGACATCTATGAAAATTCTACTTAGCAACAACAAAAATACCTGCATTCTTTGACCACCGCTGAGACAAAAATCACTTGTTTACATTTATTTTAATGACAGAAAACCGTAAAGGTAACGCTAAAGGTAGACAAAGCTTTGCCCAACCTGTCATAAATACATGATTTACGCAATTACTGGTCAAAGAAGATGATAAAATACTATTCAACTTACTTTACAAACGCAGTATCTTTTTATTTCGCCATTTTGAAGTTACCAGACAATGAGCGTCTCTATTTCTTGTGTAGCAAAATTGAAAATCGTTATAGTAGAGTTTTATAAGCGCAACTTTAAGTTTGTTGAAGTAAGTTCTGATTATTCACAGATATTCTGAGGTATTACCAACCACCCGCTAACTTGAGGTGACGCAAACTTTTTGAAAAATAAAATTGTATTGAAAAATACCAAGTTGAAAACTTATTGTTTGAAAATCGATCGTGAAATCAAATACAAAAATGTCTTATCAAACAGGTATTCTTTATGTACGCCTTGACGTCGTTTTTTGTGAATACACGAATTTTACACATTTAGCTAAAAATCATTCTTTAGGTAGGTAGGTACTTCACGCTGAATCTGTTTTAGCACGTATATCGTTTTAGTTTTAATATCGAATGTTTGCGGTGATCCAAAAGTAAAACAATCTATACTAATATTATAAAGAGGTAACATTGGTAACATGTATGTATCATTTATAAAATTCATAAGCGAGGGTTAAAAAATCGTTAATATAATGTTCGTCGAAAATACAAGTGACTATCGGAAACCAGAAAAATCGTTATACTCGAATACTCAAGGATCAACAGTGAGTCAAGATGACGATCTTGACTCACTGTTAATCCTTGATTATATAATGTAATGGCTCAGTGTAAAAAACTAAGAGTGGCTCTCTGATGTCGATTAATTCGTACAGACACTATCATCTTTTTGCACCCTGTAGCCCGGGTCTAAAAGAATATAGCCATGTCATCATAAGACATTATTTACAAACTCTACTAATGACTAACATAATCCCAACCGGAACACGACAAATGTAGAATACCAGGCCCTTAAGCTTAAAATAGACGTAACACGTAAACTAATCAGTATTCTACACAAAAGTAAAACATGCTTTAAAAGATCCGCAAGAGACGGCAATGCCTAATGTCTTGTCAATCATTCTTACTCCGAGTGTTTGTGATACGAATATTGAAGAGTTTTTTTGTATTGGAATTCCTATTCCGGAATAATAATTCTTCGACGCTATGGACTTTGAGAGTGTTAGTTAAATTTGGCAGTTTGTTAGTGGTTTTTAAAAAACTTAGTGGTCAATAAGTAGGTATGCTATAAAACCTATATCTATACGATGACCGTGTCCCTACGTTTGAGTTCAACATTTTGGCACTAAAGGATAAATAAATGTTAACTCTAATATAACAATATCAAATGAGATTGTTTTTTTACGTAAGAAAGGTTTGCATTTGACATCATCTCACCTGATCCAGAACGACAATGAGGTCGATGGTGTAACAAACTTGCCCAGAAGAAACATATTCACTCTAGACTTGAAGACTCTCATAGGTTGTAGTTAAGGAGGAATATTGATTGCGTCTTCTGCAGTTACGAAGGCAATAGCTAACTGAATTTATACATAGAAAATTGGGAAGATCCCGAGAAGAACACGGCGCAAGAATACTTTGGAAAGCTAAAATGACATCATGGTTGATCACCAAATTTTGTTAGTTATCTGTCTAACTTTGTATCTTGAAACACATGGTATAGAAAAGGTCTTTGGCAACCACTTCTGTCTGCGGTAGGTACAGTTTAAGTAAAGATTACTGATTGGTATTGATAGCAAATCGGTCACGTACGCATTGCCTATATTGACTTTTAATTAAATAGATTTTACTGAGGCGCCGAGGGTGACGTCAGTCTATTGTGTTAACTGCCGTCCAGACGGTTGGGCGTACCTACCAAACCTACCTACTTCTACAGTACAAACATAACAGTAGTAGGTACAGTCATTATTATATTTCTAAGTTGGTGTTACAATAAATAATTAATCTAGCTATGTACAATAGTAGATACTTGGTCGTAAAAACAAAACATTCTAAAAAAATGGTACGTGGAAAGTCTACCTACACTAAACTTTTCTCCATACAAACTTAACAAACGTGGTCGACTGTTTCTTCCCTGGATAAAGACATTAGAGAAAATATGTTTATGCTATAAAACCTATATCTGCCATGACCTTGCCTCTACGTTTACAACACGACACGACCTACAAATGTGTCTCTAATAAACGTACAAAATATATGAAACCGATAGGCTACTGACGCATCACCTTTACACGTAAAACGAGCAGATGAGCATAAATATTGAATTCTATCTTTTGTTGCATATGGAATAAACAGTCCAGCCGTAGCTACTGTCCTGGTAACCATAGCAACAAGGCCACTTAATCATCTCCACCGGTACCTGTTTATACAACTTCGTATACATTCATATTTACATTTGAATGTCCGGATCCCGCCATCCTTTAATTAAATAAAACTGAAAACTCGCAATGGATTTTACGTGATTTCATTAATGTGTACATTCGGTATTATTTTCGAACATTTATTATTGTGTAGTGCGTGCCATCGTTATTCATTTTATGGTATAATAAGCTGCTTTAAAAACAACATGTTTTCATTACTGTCTATGTAGTGGTCCAGCTAATATTGTATTTTACCAACTGTTTTAGTTTATGATTTAAATCCATTGTGTGGTGCTACTAATAAATACGTTTAATGTGGTACCAACGTAATAAAGTTCATTTGGTTAATGAATTTTAGTGGTAATATGTGTTTGTTTTCAATAGGTAGGTATTTGAGTTAGGTTTGTAATTAATATCCTAAAGGTCTACTGCTTCAAAAAGAGATATTCCTTTTTGGGGTTCCGTTTGACTACATTGTCTGTCTTACCGTCTGTCTATCTTCAGAAGCGAAATGGGGTTTTAGGGTACATGGTGACACGCAGTGTATTTGTGGAAGGGCCGAGCAGACGATGGGCCACTCATGGTCTGCTCCATGCGTCCCACTAGTTGTTCGGAGGACCTGAATACTGAGAGCTGAGCTGATCTGAGAGCGGTGTTGTCTAGTGGTAGATACCCCGACTTTCATTCTGAGGATCGTAGGTTCGAATCCAGGCCGACCGTGCACCAATGTCTCAAAGAAAAAGTAATGTGCGCTAATAACATCGCTCTTAAGGTCATAGCCCACTTACACGACTTCGCTCCCACCCGGCAAAAATAAAATAATTCAAATATGGGCTTTAAATATTGTTCTTTAGATATATTTTACATTGGCATCATAAATTAACAGACAGCTCGCTTACAGCGAGCTTACCGCCGTCAGACTGCTCGGGAGTTGACGCCTCACTGGCCGCACGCTGTGGTATTCATTTCTGGTGAGGATTGCTTTAGCCTACAATTCCTATTTGTTTTTGTTCATTGAAACACCGAATTGTACTTACATGCTAGGTTTAGTTGTGAACCTTTTGTCGTCGTGTTTTTTATGCTTTCATTTCCATTTATCTCTAATTTACTCAAGTTTTATTGATATTTTTCTTTGTTTATATTTGGTATATTTATGTCATGTCAAATATAATTTATTTTCTTTCTGTCATTTTTCACAAAATTTTTAATGCTTTTTCCTTTTTGGTTGCTCTTACCTAAAAAGTCTTATAATGAAATAATTTCAACCTTTCTTATTTAGCGATATCACTGGTCATATTAAAAAAAAAACTGTTCCAATATTCTTTCGACATTAGATTTTGAATATTTCGGATACCGACCCTATATAAGCCGAAACTAGATCACTTCACGATCATTCCATCCTCGACTCTTGAACTGGATAGTTGATTATATCCTCAGCTATTGAACTAGATAGTCGATAGTATATCTTTGTCCGCTAAAAGTGATTATTATATCCTCGTCTGTTAAATTGTATAGTTGATAATATATCTTTGCCCGTCAGAACTATAAAGTGAAAATGATTAACTACTCGAAGTACGAAGCCTTTCCAAGAGGAAATCTCCAGACTTCTTCAGCCTGTAAATTCTGTCTACGGCAGACCCTCTGACGTCCTCCGACTGCATTTCCTCTTAAGCCTAGAGGAACCATTTGAATACCTACGGCAGACCCTCTGACGTCCTCCGACTGCATTTCCTCCTAAGCCTAGAGTAACCATTTCAGTACCTACGGCAGACCCTCTGACGTCCTCCGACTGCATTTCCTCTTAAGCCTAGAGGAACCATTAGATTACGGATACATCATTAAATTGACTATCCTGTTATAGCCTCAAATCACAGAAGAAGACTCCGCTGAAGAATTCTTCCAACTCCATTTCTACCCTCGCTACTCATTCTTTTTTTTTATGTTCTATCTGTTCTTTTATTACATATTTGTTCTTGAAATCTTTATTCTTTTATTGTTCAAGGGCATAAACTGATAATAGGTAGGTCTCACAACCTGCTTCATTACAACGCTTACTGCTAGCAGTCGCCGCGCGCGTCGTCGCGGAGTGTTGCCAACCGTACGATTTAAATCGTACGGTACGGTAAAGGCGGGTGGACAGCTGGCCGTCTGCTAGCTGTCGCCGCGTGGACTGCTGGTTGCCTGCTAGCTGTCGCCGCGTAGACTGCCAGCAGTCGTCTTAGTTTAGGGCAGTGTTGGATGGGAGCGGTGTTGGAGCAGAGTCGTTTAAGTGTGCTATGACCTTTACACGTACAATGGCCCAATTATGAGGCTGAATGCGGAAAAGGCCAAGCGAAACTAACTAATGCTGTATCTGTCGCCAAGTTATGGGCAAAATACATTTAAAAATGTTCTTAATCCCACCAAAAAATAGCATTAACCACTTAAAAGTCCATTCATACAAAACAAAACTTATAAAATCCTTATCTCAACAATCTATATTCCTTCTTTGAATAACAATTAATTTCCGATAACACTTTTTTAAAGTAAGCTTGGCACATTTGCTTCACATCTAAGTGCCGGTAAGGCAATAAATCTTACAGTGGAAATTTAGAGTCCCTATTAACTCAAAATCGTGTCTGTCATTCTAAAAGGTTGTGGAAAAACACTATAAAATGTCACGGATAGCATAATGACCAAATGTAAGTAAAGGCATGGAATAATTTAGTAAAGGCCAGAGGCAGTAACAAACAGTCATCTTTATTGGGTTTTCACTATAGTAGGGGGCGAAGCGGGGAAGTTATTCCAGCGCGTTAAGCTAAGCAGCTGAGCTGTGTTTTATCAAGCCAGATCGCGCCAGACCAGACGGACAGGCCGTATGGGAACCGTAGCGTCCGATGAAGCCTGTGGTCGCGCGAGACGAAAATCAGTCGCACAGGCCTCGACAGGCGTGTTGCGACCTGGCCTGGCCTGGCCTGTGGGACCCCAGCTTTAGATTCATATAATAAATAGCAAAGGAAATCTGTGTCTCGTGGATTTGTTTGAGATGATTTTAAAAAGAGTACTTAATTTATACTATAAACTATCTTCTACGTATGTGAAATTCAATGTCCTGACTGACTGACTCAACTATATAATGAGCGCAGAGCCCGAACCGCTAGTCCAAGAGACATGAAATTTAGAGAGACAATGAAATTTATAGATCCAAGGGAAGGAATTTTGGAAAATCCTGCGGGATCGGAACTTGCGCAAGTGAAACTAAAGGACGCTGCTAGTAATATTATAAACAAAATTTATTTGTTTGTTTGTAACGGATAGGCTCCGAAACTACTAGGCCGATTTCAAAAATTCTTTCACTAATAGAAAGCTACTTTTGATCCCGATATTCCTAATAGGGACTTACGCGTTTGAAACCGCGGGACACGTAATTAAAGCCTTTCTTAATACCAACTTGTTTAAGCTATAGGTATTCAAACATAATTAATTTACGAGTAGCATAGCAGCATGACTAAAACATCTGTTTCAATTGATTTATGATAATAAGTGATACAAGAACACTGGCAAACGAAACGCGATTAACAGAACTGGAATACGCTCTCTCCTCAATAAAATGGGATATTCTTGGAGTATGCGAAACTCGCAGGAAAGGATACTTAGTAGAGGACAGGGACATGTATCGACTCTATTTAAATGGGAAAAAGCATAAAAAGGGGCGAAATGGAGTAGGATTTCTTGTTAAACGAAACAAACAAATAATAATACAAGACTTCATAGGAATTTCGGACAGAGTAGCTCTACTACACCTCACTATGTACGACCTGCAATATACTATAATACAAACATACGCACCCACCTCAAGCTCTACAGAAAAATATCTAGACAAATTCTACAAGCACCTTCGAAAAGCCATAGAATTGAGTAACAAGAATATTATATTATTAGGCGACATGAACGCTAAAATCGGTCAACCAAAGAAAGAAGAAAACCGAGTGATTTTGGATTTGGAAGGAGAAACAAGAGAGGTGAAAAGTTCGTTCAATTCTGCTTACAATACGACTTAAAAATTTTAAATACAATGTTCAAGAAATCTCCTGAACTAAGATGGACATGGAGATCTCCAGACGATGAAACTAAAAACGAAATAGACTTCATCACAACAAATAAACCGAAGATGGTAGAAAATATAAGTGTTTTAAAAAACTTCAAACACCCAAGCGACCACCGGATTTTAAGAGCTACAATAAACATCAACCTAAACAAACACTCACGAACCACTTTCACTTCAAACTCAAAGAAACAAATAAACTATGAAAAATACAAATCTGAACTAGAAAAATATAAAGAAACCGAGAACCTTTCTATCCAAGAATACTACAATAAAATAGAAAAAACAATACTGGACAGCTACAGAAGAGCTAGCGCTAGTCAAAAAATAATAAAAAATCAAACAATAATCACTGAATATATCAAAGAACTAATAGAGCGTAGACATGCATTAAAGAACAAGCAGAAAAAAACAAAAACCGAGAAACAAGAGCTAAGTAAACTACATAGAGAAGTGCATAAAAAGATCAAAAGCAACACACAGTCATACAGAAATAACATACTAGAAAAAAGCCTAGAAAAAACCGGAGCTGTGAAAAAAGCATACAACGAACTATCAAAAACAAAACAAATTATGAATCAACTACGGAACCAATCAGGCGACCTAAAGACCAATAGAGACGACGTGATGACAATTGCTACCAATTTCTATGCAAAACTCTACAGAGACGAGACTATTACAACGCCAATACAACTCAGAACATCAAATACAGATCCTATCTTACCATTTATAGAACATGAAATAGAACGAGCAATGAAAAAACTCAAGATGGAGAAAAGCCCAGGGCCAGATGGAATAACGAATGAGATGCTGACTCAAGGCAAACTGACACTAACGAAACCACTCACAAAACTCTTTAACATCATATTAGAAGAAAAACAAATACCCAAACAGTGGACTTGTTCGAACATAATCCTACTTTTTAAAAAAGGAGACCGTAAGCTCATAACTAACTACAGACCCATAAGTCTTATGTCCTGCGTGTATAAACTCTTTGCGGCAACACTGTTACACCGACTGGCAAAAATTATTGACGAAGAACAGCCAATCGAACAGGCAGGTTTTGTTCGTACATTCTCTACAATAGATCACATACAAACTTTAAAGAACATTATTGAAAAGTACCAAGAATACGACAAACCGCTCTACCTTTGCTTCATTGATTACCGAAAAGCCTTCGACTCAATTTCACACAACTCAATATGGGAAGCTCTATCAAACCAGGGAATCAACGAAGGATACATCGACTTAATAAAAAAAATTTATAAAAACAGCACATCTAGAGTCATGTTAGATAAACCAGGACCCAGCTTTAACATAGAGAGAGGTGTGAAACAAGGCGATCCCATGTCACCAAAGCTTTTTATTTCAGTACTAGAACAAGTATTTAGAGAACTAAAATGGGAGAGGAAAGGCCTCAAAATTCACGGAAAGTATTTGTCACACCTGAGATTTGCGGACGATATAGTTCTACTATCAGAGAGCCCACAAGAAATACACCAAATGGTAACATCTCTTTGTGTACAGAGCAGAAATATCGGACTAGAAATTAACGAGGAAAAATCTAAAGTACCTAATGACAAATAGAGAAAAGATCCCGTTAACCTTGCAGTCTGCAAATCTCGAATATGTTGATCTCGAATATGTTGATGAGTACGTTTACTTGGGCCATCTGATCACTTTTAAAGCATGCACAGATAGAGAAATCGATAGAAGAACCAAATCTACATGGAACAGATACTGGTCAATGAAAGAAATCTTCAAAGGAAAGTTACCTGTGAAACTGAAAACAAAAGCAATGGAACTGTGTCTATTACCCTGTTTAACCTACGCTAGCCAGACTTGGACGCTAACGAAAGAGAACTTAAATAAGATAAAGGTATGTCAAAGGGGCATAGAAAGAAGCTTTTTGAACATAAAACTTAGAGATCAAATCAGAAACAGTATCATTAGAGAAAAAACAAAAGCTAAAGACGTCGCAACAAAAGTCTTACATTTAAAGTGGAAGTGGGCGGGTCACGTTCAAAGACAAAGGGATGATAGATGGACAAAAACCATAATAAACTGGTACCCGCTCGACAAAAAGAGAAGAAGAGGAAGACCGTGCAAAAGATGGAGCGACGACATTATAAAGACGGCAGGACAGAAATGGAGTAGAGTCGCGTGGGACAGACAAAGATGGAAAGAGATGGAGGAGGCTTTCACCGCGGAAGCGGTCCCTACACATATTAACTAATACTAACCAAAACGTATACTAACTTAAGCAAATTAAACACACACAACACTTACATTAAACTACTTAAATCATAATTTTTAAAAATAGATAAAATTATAAGCTAGCTAGGATAATAAGTACAAAATGTTGTGTAAGGGAACAAATAAAAGCTATTTTATTTTATTTTATTTTTATTTATTTATTTATAATAAGTGATACATTAACACATTTGAATGAACTATATCACGAACAAACGCTGAAGGTCACGAACAATACGAAAATATCTTGTCTGTAATTATAATAATTTTGGAAATTGATTTAAATCTCATTATAATAATCATGCATAATCATAGCAGGTCAAGTTAGAGGCCTTAGGGCGGACTGAAAACTCCAACACTAGGTGAGCCATACCTACCACTATTCGAAAAGAAGAAGAAGAAAACGTCTTGAAACTAGATTGTTCATAACAATGATGAAATCAAGTTTAAAAAAATTAGTATAGGGAGAAATATAATATTAATATTATTAAGTGGGATTGGGCAGTCACGTTAGTCGGATGCATCCCGACCGATGGGCTAGGATTGTTACGCAATGGGTGCCAGAAGACGGACATCGGAATCGAGTCAGACTCCGAAAACGGTGGTGTGACCAAACCTAGAGGGTTACTGCGGTTCGTTTCGATACGACATCGATACGATAATACGATGATTCTACTGTCACATTCTGATAGTAGGGTGACAGTAGAACCATCGTATTATCGTATCGTTGTCGTATCGAAACGAACCGAAGTAACCCTTCTGGCCCAGGACCGGACAGCTTGGAAGGATGACCTTTGCCCTGTAGTGGGACAATATAGGTTAACAAAATGGACAGAATAATAAAATACTGCCTAACTATTCGTCTTCCGCCAACTAAGCCAATTTATAGTTGCTTAGCTATACAGTTTTTCATGCAAGTGAGTATTGCTGGTAAATTTAAAATACTACAGCCTAGATATTCCTACGGGATCGGGAACTACGTGGATGAAACCGCGGGGCGCAGCTAGTGTATCATATATTGTATAAAAAAGAAAGTCGTGTTATTTACACTATTTATAAATCAAGAACGGCTGAACCGATTTGGCTAAAAATTACTACTTCCTAGTTTTGATTCTGTAAATTCCGCGGGATCAGGTGTCGCTTATGCAGGGGAAACCGCGGAGCGCAGCTAGTATCAAACTAAGAGTCCAATGACGCTGACGGCAATGAGAAATACTTTCGTGTTGCACATACCCCTTGCCTAAAATAGGTCTCAAACTTTATTCCCAATGATTTATAACTAGCTTCGTCTAATTTATAGCGCAATACAACAACTGCTGAAACAAAAATCTATTTATTACGTTATAAGTTGTTTACCGGCCTATGTTTGTTAGGCGATGTCCCCGAAACATTTATTAGGGACTGTCTAATTTTTTACGCGAAAAACACAGCAGTGCGGTACATTTTCGCAAAAAAAAACGAGATGAGAATAAACAGACGACGAAGAATGGCGAGAGAGCGCTCGAATTTTGAATACAAATGTAAATTAGTATCTTCACTAATTACCTCGCAACGGGCAGGGCCATGCATCTTGTAGGCTTACTGGCAACGGGCTTTTTTAACAGCTCGTAAAGTCGTTTGAATTTTCTTATTCATTGGTTATTGATGATTCTGCGGTTAGAATGTTCGAGAACGTGAAATTTAGACGCAAACACTTCGATTTTCTGAATTGCGGCTTTTCTTATACTTGTACCTGCTGAAGCAACTTCTTGTGTGATTGATTGAACTTTTAAAGCTATGGGAATGTTTAAGTTATTTATTTTATGTAGGTAAAAGTTAATACGTGTCTGGTAAATTCACGATGTATTTTTGTGGGACCAATCGTAATAAAATTTTGCAGTAATATTGTCGTTTCCACTCTTTTTTAACTTACACGATTGCCGTCCACGTGGGTTAAGATAAAATTATAACAATAATTTTATCTGCAACGCGATTTAGACCCGTGTTTCTAAATATTGTCATTTGGATTGGACTTAAGTTGAGTTCCCACCGCAAGTGGAGCTAAGCCTATTAATGTATTGCTCCAACAATCGTTTTCATGGCTCATAGAAAGAGTCCGAAAGAGCTGTATGATTATGAAAACGATTGTTCAATGTTGAACTGACGCATTAATGAGACTATTCCCAGCTTTGGGCAAGTAAAAGAGGTAGCAATAAGGTCTTAGTGCTCTTAAAACTAGCAGTCATTTTAAATTGAGGACGTTTTGGTCTGAGAGCACAGTAATATATCGAAGCAGTCATAGCATAATACAGTCGATGTGCACCTAAGAACATTTAGCTCCTAAAACCTTCTGATGGTCGGATGCCACTAGTAATTTTTTTCTTTAAAGTTAAGTCACCCGCTTGTTAACTTTAAAAATAACTTACTCGTACCAATTCATTTGTTTCAACACATAATTATTCACTCATCCACATTCAGTTATTTTAACCCTTTCATCGTCGTTTCTTCACAGGATCCTCCTCGGAATGCAAAATTACGATGATTTTTATATTGTACGATTTTATACATTTACTTGGTTGGATATTTAGTCACTCTGTTTGTAATTGATACGATATTTAGGTACGCCTTTTGCTCGTTTTCTTGCTAAAAATTGCTGTGAAAGGTATTTAAACAGTTACTCCCTTATTTGTAATCAGCTGCATAAACTATGTATCGTTTGTATTTCACTGTAACATAAATTTTCATAGTCAACAGACAGTGATAAACGTTACATAAACTTAGTTATCGTTTATAAGTAAAGGGGCTAAAAGTAAGGTATTCACAATCCTAACTTCCGACTTTTTCTAAAACCAAGACCTAGTAAACAATAAAGTTTCTTTGGTTCAATAGGTTTCTTACCAATATCTAATAAATAATAATGTCCCTAATTATTCATCACTTTTGTCAAGGCGAACCGCGAATTGATAGGTCGCGGCGGGCACAGCAGAGGCGAGGCGCGTCTTTTTCATAGTGCGAAAGAGTCGTATAACTGAAAACAAACATGGTTTTCTATGTTGTTCCATTTCTCGTTCGTTTTAATACGATGAAATTTTTGCTTGCTTCTTTTTTTTTCAATATAAAGGCCTCACATTTTAATCAGGACATTGTGGTTTAAACATCTTTGTCCCGAATAAAAGTCTTAATTTTCTTAACAAACTATTGAATGTCTTTCATTCAAGAAAAAAAGCTGGTAAAATTGTAAATCATAATTATTATTATTATAGTGCAATATTACATAATATTGGAATCAACGTAACTACCTTAATAAAAATACGGTAAAAATCGTCACTAGTATAAATATCGTCAAGTGTAAAACCTCCATAGAATACAGCATCATACCCTCGTCCGTCCGTACCGCATAAAAAACACATCATCTTTTATTTTTCAACTTTCCAACATTTGCATGTCCCGGAGATGATGTGCTATGAAAATTGTGGAAAACATATTTATTATGAACTGGCGTAAGTTAATTAAAACAGTTCATTAAGTGAATTAATAAGGATATAATTCCCTTGTGGTTTTTCTCTGTGAATTAGGAGTTAATTTTGTATACCTATTTATTTCTTTTTGATATTTAGAAACTTGCTCTTAAGAATCATGAATGGTAATGAATTGCCACACTAATGCCAATTTTTACTATTTATAAGTAAATCTGTATTCATATAGGGACTCCACGGCACTGACTTTCCGGCTCGTAACGGCGCTGCACAAACCATATGAGTCGACTGCTATCAAAGCAATACCACCGGATTGCATTACGACTGTAATACATGACGCCTACTCCTTAGTTTTGACATGCACGTTAGAACAGAAGACATCTGAAGTGACAATGACAACTGGTTTTCACTTTTTCGCAGCCTAATGATAGCTTCAATTGCCTATATTAGTGGAGAAATGTAGTAATAACATACTCAGAAATGTTTATTTAAGGTGCGTGTCCATTGTCCTCCCAGCCGGGTCGGCACGAAACTGATTTTGATGTGCTGCTGAAACTTTCAGCAGATAGTACTGTATCTTTGTAGATGTCCGGTGCCGTACGTACCTTTAGCAATTAACCAATCACACTACCTCCTACTCTTCATGGTTCGCCTCTGCCCTCTCACGGCCGCCAGAAAAGTTTACTTTCTATACGCCTCCTGGCCTCCTTAACACATAACAATCTGCCACTATCGTTAAATATTTCAAAACTGTTTTAAACCAAAAGTTTAATTTATAAACCTGTCTAATATTGGTCCTTCTATGAAAAAAAATTAACAAAAAAATAAATAAAGGAGAGAATTACCAGAGTATTCATATAAAAATAATCAGCCCGCGTCCTGCTTACATATTTTAATCACATTTACCAATGTGCTTTGTTCTCTTTGTTCAGAAAGATATACAATTTCATACAGGGGTAAGCGTTAACGCAATAAATCTCGCAACGAATTTTAAATGAATTTAAAAACAAATGCAATGTTAATTTTGGCGATCACCCTTGGCTCATTTTACAGCCGAATACAGAAACGCCACTTAAAATTTGAGGCGTACTTAAATAATTGAGCAGCTTCTAAATTTAAAAATATTATGGAATTTTTTGAATTTCAGAGGTGCTTAGTTACTAGGTACTGGTTACTTGAAAGAGTTGAAAGAATTGACTTTTCGACTCTTCCAAACATACATCGATTGTTTTCATAGCTCTACGACGCTTTCGCGCTATGAATACGATCGTTGTATGTCATATGTGCGCGAAAGTGTAAAAGACTTATTTCTCTGTAGCGGTTGGAAATAGCGGTTTTAGATTTGTTTCATACAGTTTTAGATTTGTCTTTATACAGCGAAAAAAGTGGTAAAAATTTGGTAAAAACGCACAATCGGGAAGTTATAGCACTCAGTTTGCTATAACTTTGGAAATGGCGAAAACTGTCAGTTCTTGTGTAATATTCTGTGATGCAAAAACAGGTTAAATTACTTGACAATAAAGCATTTTCTGGAAAATCTTCCTGTAGGTAGGTATGATATAAATTTCGAGTCGAAGTTTCAAAATAAATAAATAACCATTTTTCACAGTTTAAATTTCTAATTTTGTAAGAACACAGAATTATAATTATTGGGAAAAACCTTAAGAACTATTCGAGTAGAATCTAGTAGATAATGACATAGTCGAACAAGCAAGCTTACTACACTCCTTTGCATTATGGAAATCTCCCCGTCGTCAATCTTTCCGGGTTGTTAGAGTCTCAGAATATTCATGTCTAGAATAAATACATGTTTTATACATACCTACATAATATAGCCACCTACTTATTTACACAGGCGATAGTAATTATACCTACGAGAGACTAGTTTCTATCAGGTAGATGAAAAATGTTAAGGACGAATATTAAAGGAGGACTGAAGGTAAAAGATGGACTGAGAGTAAAATATTAAATTGTAATAATGATTTTCTTAGATCAGAAGAACATTACAGAAAAACAAAGCTATTTGTTTATGACTACGTGGAGACTGATGAAGCAATACAGGATGACCATAATGATCACAATATTGAAAAAAATATCGAAGATAAACAAAGAGAAATGTAAGGGTTTCTTCTTGACTACGAAACCCAAAAAGTCTATCTTTTGAGTATAAAAGTTGTATCTAGTTTGTAGTATCTTATTCTAAAAGTATTTATTTAAATTGAACAACCTGCAGGTAAATATTACACCACGTTTTGAATAAAACGGAGAAACTTTTTTACAATGAAAAAAATGTTTCTCCGTTTTATTTCATTTCGAATGAATATTTTGGAAAACCTTGCGGTGGGGAAGCCTTTAAAAGTAAAATCTTAATCCGAATAATATTGATATTAAAAGGTAGAAAACTAAATTTTTCATAATTTATTTTGGTATTAAGTTTGTATGGAAATGGTAACAGTCGCCACGTTCTTAATAGGTTACACTACATCTAATGGTGTTACAATCTTTTTAGGGTTCCGTACTCAAAGGGTAAAAACGAAACCCTATTACTGAGACTTCGCTGTCTGTTTTACACCTATTGTATGTTTTACTGAAAATTTAGATATTGGATATATTGGACATCTTAGTTAAAAATAAGCAATCATGTAGAATTCAAAACACTTCTTGAAAGCATAAGATTTATTATCCATCTTTACTTTTATCGCACCCGAGTAGTGAAACGAATTTTAAATAGTAATGTAGGTACTAGTAAGTATAGTATAGGTACTTATAGCGAGCATATGGTGAAATATATTCTAAACAGTAAAACAATAAAACAACAGTTTTAGTTGGTAGGTCACCAAAATATTCCAGAACAAACAATTTTTAAGAATCAAGTCACGCTAATTTCGCATAGTAAGTAAATCTATTTTCAGTGCAATGCTATTTTGGATTCATGTTGCTTCTAAGTCCTAGGTCGAGGACATACTAATTTTGACCATGTTAGATTAGGAGTTTGGGAGCGCTTCCAAGCTAAAATAAAAGACGTTGGCCACACTGCCGCTGAACGCAAGAGGAGCTGGGCAGGCCACATCTGCCGCATGTCCGACGATATGTGGGCACAAACCATCACGGACTGGGCACTGAATAGCAGGCGACCCCGCGGCAGGCCCAGGAGGAGATAGCAGGACGTATTGGACTCGCACAGGGACTGTACCCAACTAGCACTAGACAAGGAGGAGTGGAGAGAAGGAAAGGAGGCCCTTGCCTTACAGTGGGACAAATAAATATACAGCTATTAGGACTGCCGAGACAGGTCGGAAAATGTAAGTGGCCTGAGTCAGTCATACTCCACCTCTTTAGATTTACCCTGCAGTGAACTTTGGTCTTAAGTCTGTTTGTGACTCTCAGGCTATATATACTATTTACTAGAGATGGGCCGACTAGTCGCCGAGTCGCCGCCGCCAACCGACTAGTCGGCAGGTGCCGACTAGTCGGCAAATAATGCCGACTAGTCGTCAACTAACAATTATACAATAAAAGCAATATTTATTTAACTAGTAGTACAGTTTAGAAGGTGTGTAGTCAGAAAAAAGTAAACAAAACACGTCATAGCTTACATACATCACCTAAACATCTAAAATGTCATAACTATGCCTCAGCTAAAACTTTTTTTCCAATTTTTATTTTTATTTCAACCATTTTTCGGAAGTTTCGCTACAGCTTTCGAAGTGCAAACTTATCCAAAAATACCAACAATCGCAGAGTGATTATGATTAAACCAAATATCTCGGGAATTATAATGATCTGCATTGCCGACTAGTCAGCCGACTAGTCGGCAATTTTGGAACCGACTAGTCGGCTAGTCTGCTAGTCGGCAGAACCCCTAGTCGGCCCATCTCTATTATTTACGCACTCGATGGCGTGAAGGCGCGTCGCCGTAGCGTCGCCAATTCCTTCCACATAACCACAGAATAGACGATAACACAATTACGATGGTACGGCCACGCGTCTACGCCGCGACTTATCGGTATGAGAATAGCCTTTTACTGGATATGGTAAGTTATTTCATGTAGAACTTTAAAAGATTGTACAGATTTACAGATTCTACAGATTTTGAGAGGCATGAGCATATTTATCTTAACGAAATTCCAAGAAATAACTTGCTTTTCCGGTAATCAAAACTCTAAATAAAAAGACAAAAAAAATGGAATGGGGCAGACGTTTATAAAAAACCATTTCGTTGTGTTACATGATTTTAAGTAACTTTCGTGAACACTATCAAAAACCATTTTATTTATCCCAACTGGCAAGCAAAAGACAAAGATTTTGGCACTGTCCCGACAACCCTAAAGTAAATATTGGTCCTAAGTACGTAAGTATCCAGTAGAACACATTAAACTGCAGTAAACTAACCGCTCCTTGTCCGAAAGTGTAAGTTAACTCATTTACCGAATTGCCGACAAACGACCCTTTAAACTGTTGGTTTAATAGATTTCGAAGAATCTATAACTTTGTTGTTTTAGCTAGATTTTTTTTTTTTAATTATTTATTTGTGGTGGGCCTTTTACCCTATATCACGATATAGGCATGGTGATGTGATCTAAGGTATAGCACGCTCGCCTAGAATCTTCTCTTCTCATCCGAGGGATGGTTTCGGCTTCCAGGTTGCATCCCTCTCGGGAGCCCGGGATCCGCTAAACCCTAAATTATTTTTATTTAGGGTCGGCGCAGTAGGTAAGTCAACATTGACCATACCTTTATCTAATCCGTCATCTAATGCACTACAACGATTAATCGTAGTGATTTGTCGGTACCTACAGTCCGTTTGTATTTTCAATGAAGGTTGAGGGTTGGATGAATCGTTGCAAATTATTAAAGAAAGAAAGAACCTACGTACTACCTAACCAACCTAGGTAATTAGATCTCGAAGAAGTACGCTTCGCAATTTTGGTCGAGGCTGGTGACTAACCACGATTGAATCCTTAGATCAAAAAAAGTACCTATATAAAATGTACATAATAAAAATCCCAAATATCACAAATACTCGTAGGTAGGTACTCTACATAAATAAACACACAATAAAGCTAAACCATCGAAAACAAACAAAACACTTTTAATTTATTACAATTTAAACTATCAGACCCAATAATTCACAGTTATTTATTCAAATACAGTTGAAGCAAATATAATCCGAGTTAAATCCCTATAAAAATCCGGTGGATACGCTCCGGAATGAATAGACCAGGCCACATTCAGCTCCGTAGTGAAAAGAGCTACCAAAAACGAATATATTTCTACGGAGAAACGTCTGAAATACGTTGTACAAGAGAAACTTGTATAAAGATCAATGGAAGGTGCTTACTATTTATTTAACCATTTATTATTTAGTAATATCGCTATTAAGTTCGGGATCGAGATCAGGATTAAATCGCACAAACCCCAAAAAAGGTATTAAAATCTAAACGTAAGTATAGGTACGAGTACATAAGAGGTATTAAAAGAAGACTCCGAAATTTTGGTAAAGGGAGAGGTGCCATCTCTCTCTTTACCAAAATTTACTTTTATTGATTTAGGTGTGAAAATAATTACTTTTCAACGAATACTAGGATTTTTTTCAAACAGTCCTAGTACCTAGGTATACTGTAACTATCTCCATTTCTTAAATGTCAAAATGAAAATAAATGGTGGAACGGATTATGCATGATGAATAAAATAAGCAATAGGTATAATGTTTTTTGGTGATATAATAAGTTCAGCATTTTACTTAGATACCACCCAAATAATCTCAATTCATAAAAAAGCCCATTTTAAAAACTCACCTTCGAATCTGCCATGAGGTAACCGTCTCTACAGAACCTATTCTATTTCTTGCGAATAAAAAATATAATCTAGGGTTTTTACATCCGTGAAAGCTGAGCTACAACGCAGCGAGAATACCTCAAGTAGAAATAAAAATATAGCCCGAATGTAAAACGTAAACATGTTTACCGAGTCTGTGGTCCGATTAAAAATTGACAAGCAGGTAAACACTATAATTTTCTTGTGTCGCAAACAATGAATATGGACCATTCACATTGTCCCAGTAAAACAGAATCGTGTGAATTGAATAATATCCTTTTACTAAGACTCCACTGTCCGTCTGTCTGTCTGTAACCAACCTAGTGATAGCCTGGTGTCACGGTTGACAGCTAGATAGTTGAAATTTTCACAAATGATGTATTTCTGTTGCCGCTTTACTTACAACAATACTAAAACAATAAAATAAATACACTAAGTAGGGCTCCACACAACAAACGTGATATTTGTGATATTGGGGCGCGAGTCCGACTCTCACTTGGCCGGTATTTTAATATCAATTTAAAATATGAAATTTCTATATGACTTATCTATTAACTTATTATGTTCTAAGCGTTTATAAGTTTAGAATTTAGAACTTAAGGTTTAAAATCGGTTATAAAAAGCCATATACTTTACTCAGTTTCATCTACATCTACACTAATATTATAAAGAGGAAAAAATTGTTTTTGTGTGGGTGTGTGTGTGTGCGTCTGTATGTTTGCAATGAATAAACTCAAAAACTACTGTACCGATTTCAAAAATTATTTTACCATTAGAAAGCTACATTCACCCTGAGTAACATAGGCTACTTTTGACCCCAATATTCTCACGGGATCGGGACTTACGCGGGTGAAACCGCGGGACGCAGCTAATAAATTTATAATTTAGAGTTTAGAACTTCAGGTTTTAAATCGGTTATAAAAAGCCAAATACTTTACTCAGTTTCATTGAATTTAAAATAAATTTTAAACGAGACTTAACTTAAGCGCAAAAGTGTTAAAAACAGCTTGTTTGCTTTTAATTAAATCGTGACCCGTTAAATTAATTTTATTGTCAATTACGCAACCAGATATGCATGTTCTTAACCAAAATGAGTAGGATTTTAATCATTTTGTATAATTATTTCAGTGGTCATATTGATTGATATTGATTCAGCTATAATTTTAAGCGATATGACTTTGGTTCAGGGTTCAGAATAATTGCTCCACAAGACGATGGTGGAAGAGGTAGAAGTATCTACTTTTAAGAGGATAGTCTCCATTCTCTTTCTCCATACAAACGTAGTTTACATTTTCCTCCCTGGATAAATACATTAGAGCAAATATGTTTATGCCATAAAACTTATATCGTCATGACTATGCATCTACCTTTTTATTTTTTTTTATTATTTTAATTAGAAAATAAAAAAAAATAAAAAGGTAGATGCATTGTCATGACAGATATAGGTTTTATGGCATAAACATATTTGCTCTAATGTCTTTATCCAGGGAGGAAAATGTAAACCACGTTTGTATGGAGAAAGATAATGGAGACTATCCTCTTAAGGAATAGAACAACAAGGTATTGCGACCAGACACACAACGCCATCTAGCCCCAAACTAAATAACCACGCTTGTACTATGGAGACAAGACTTCGGATTCGATTTACTACATTTCATTTTTTTTGTAATTATAGATAGGTAAATATATGACATATCCATGAATCTGAATTTTCTGACTTGTAAAGTTTGAGGATCTTATACTAAACTTTTTAATTGTAGACTATGATTTGACACATTTTCCTGGAGAAAAAATGTCAAATACAAAAAACCAAAACGTCAGATCCAAGTCTGAAAGTATAAATGCTGGATAGGTATCCAGCATTTATACTTCGTTTCTTTTATGAATATATTCATCGAAAACTTATTTAAGTAAAAGGTATTAGGTAAAAACCTAATTATTCTACCAAACGTTCCTAAAGAAACAAACCGAAACTATCAATACATTTTAAACGTTTAGACATAAAATACTAGCGCACTTGAATTAGCAAATATTTTCAAAGAAAAATATGAGACTGATACTTAAATTCGACAAATGGCCACGTTGGAATTGACAGTGTATTAAACAGCCGCTTGCATGCCAAAATATAGCAGATAAGTAAGTTTTTTAAAGGGTTTTCACACTATCACTTAGGCATAAAAAAAAATTATTGAGTCACAAAATACAAAAAATGAAAACACCAAATGCAAAGATTAAATCTAAATTAAATAACAATATAAAAATTAAAACAAAGTACATTTAGGAAAAAACAAAATAAAAATAAAACACATAAAACTAAATAAAATTAGGCATAATAATATCGATAAGTTACATTACCCCAATACTTAAAATCAGTCTTTTATAGAATCGGTCCTTTGTAGAATCAGTCATTTATAGAATCGGTCATTTGTAGAATCGGTCCTTTATAGAATCGGTCATTTGTAGAATCGGTCCTTTATAGAATCGGTCATTTGTAGATTCAGTAATTCATATAATTGTACATTTCAAGAATTAGTCAATTATAAACTATGTAGGTAGTCATTTCGAGAATCGGTCATTCCTAGACTAAACCTTATAAGCGATGATTGTTTAGTCATCGCTTATAAGTAACAGACACTGTTTAGGCTGTTCGTTGAACGGTCAGTCAGCCAGGACAAATCATTTTATAGATTTACTCCCTTACTTATAAACGATCACTAGTTTGTGTAACGTTTGTCTTTTACTGTGACATGAAGTTTCAAAGTTAGCAGACAGTGACAAACGGTACATTAACTAAGTCATCGATTATAAATAAGGGAGATACGGCTAGTAATCAATTAAAACTTTTTAAATTCACACGATATGTTAAAACATAGTTACATTTCCCCATTGAATGGTTGAAACGTCGAGGTAAGAAAAAAAATACGCGATAAAGACTCGGAAAAATGTAACTATATTACTAAATTTGTTACAAAAAATCAAGTGTATAAACACCCTAAACGTAGGGTGCTACGGGCGTCTAGCAGGTTGCCAGCTAGCTACAACTTTTTCTTTGATAGAGTTAAAATAAATCTGGTAAAAGAACGGCAATGCAGACGTCGGGTGTGCGCTGGAAATTTAGAATCCTATGTAGTTTCTAGCGGTGGAAACGGATTGTTTTCTTTTAAGACTTTCTTTTCAACTAGAGTTTGGATCCATAATCTTATATTTTCTCGGGTCTTGATCGCGTCAATATTACTTGTTAATTTGCGATTAAGACAATTTTATTGTAACATGGTTGCAATGTCGAGGTAAAATCACGCGATTAAGACCCGGGAAAATATAAAATTATGAGTTCCAATCTTACATTATTAAAAATGTTCTGTCACCTACCCACTTTTTACTATTTATCAACCGGCTTATTATTGATGCGGGTACCCCCTGGGTACTAACCCCGGAGGTACTTACATCTTTGGTTTGGATTGGTGCGATAGATATGCATAATAATACTTAGTTTTGTTTTATTTATTTATTTATTTTTCCGTATTTATTTATTTATTTATTTTTTTCGGAAAACAAACAGCACATAAAACATAATCTAGATAACTATAGTTACAAAAGGCCAATTACATGTTTTCACTAATAGACTTATGCTAGGAACTAAATACTGTGTGTACACTTGTACAGGCAATAGAATGAAAAACTTACATAAAACTAAAGTAAAACTAAAGTGGGTACAACCCATGGAAAAGGGTAAGAACGAATTATACACTAGAACAACACAAGTTTAGTAGTAGTATAAGTTATACTTGCAACCTTAATTTTTGAAAAATGTATTAGATAACTTACGTCTCGCACTCACTATGCTATCACCAAACATATCAAAGACACTAGAATCATGAACAGTAACCTTGTTATATCCATCGCAAGCTCGTCTCAAATAGGAATTCCTCCTATAGTTGGTAGAACCTCTGCTTAACCTAAAAGTAGGAATATTTCTGCGGTATTGAAATTTGGGAGGAACAAAAATCCTTAACTTACTTAAAAGCTCAGGACAGTCAGTATTTGGTACCAATGTTTTTATTTCTTAATTTGTAATATCTTCTTGATTGAATGATATCTTCAAAGTGATCTTTTTTTTAATTTGAAGATAGCTTTTTGTATTAAATTACCTATACAAAAAGTTAGAACATATCTTGTTTGTTTCTTGTACGGGTTTCCTCACTTGCAATTTAATACCTCCAAATTGTAATTTTGATGATTTTCGTTTATATCATTAAAAACATTATCCATTAATCAAATCCGCATTTCGGGTCTAATACAAGTCCACAAAATACAATATTTATGTATTTCCCGACAGTTTCATACCAACTAGCTCTATCCGCTTGATTTGGCTCAGCTACCCAATGTATGTTGACCCGCGATTCCTCTCCAATATAATATTTATTGTTTTATTGACGATACAATCCGAGAGTTCTATTTATAATGGTTGTTACGATACGCGGAGAGGCGAGTATGAATAATGTATTTTTGTTTTAGATTTTTATGAGTAAAGTTTTGATTATTTTCAGTTCGGTACCGAATAGGTAGGGAAAGGATGTGCAAAGGCCAGACAAAATGAACACGGAAACTACGAACAAGTTTGTTGGATGTTTATTAGGAAAAAATATAAATTCTCGTGTAATATTGTTGTTGGCAGATATTGCAATATTGTTGAAGGTACTAGGAACGTAGGTATTTCAACTTACAACGACGGTGTGTGTTAAAGTTTAAACAACGATACATTATTATAGACTAACTGTGCCTAGCGACTTTCCTCGCTAAGTGATTTTTATAAGGATTTAGATTTTTCTTCTATTTCGCGACGTTAGATTGAAGTCATTTTTCGGTTTCAATCGCGTGGTGTTTATTACATTTAGCATTCTTTCAACGCTTAACTTTTCGAGATCTGCTGCACGTTCAAAAAATAAAATCAAATTAAAAATGTCATAAATATTTATAATAATTTTCTTTGCGTATGATTAAGTAGCCAATGCTACTTAATAACAATAAAAATGCTAAAACTAATAAACACTACGCGATATAAACCTCTTTTAGGTTTAATTTTTATCCAACATCGCAAAAACAGAAGAAAAATTTGGATATACTTCTGTTTTATTGATTTTAATTTATAAAAAAAGTAAATAAGGTCTTTATTTTTTTACTTTGACTTCGACTCTGATTAAATAGAAAATAATAATAGGAAAACATCGAACAAACATCAAAAGAGACATCTATACGAGAAAAAAGTAAAATTTCAAACTCCTTACTCTACAGACACAAATTCGAAAAACACCAATAAAGTTTCAAGTAAGTATATACAAATACTTAACTTTAACAATAAATCAAACGCTGCTCGTTCTAAGCGTGTGTCTGTATGTTTGTTTTCTTAACCGGTAGGTTGTTACATGGTCGAACAAATCTGATTAAAGCACTCACGCGATCTCGATATTTGCAACGATTTCGAATAACGCGGAGTAAATGGGAAACAAGATTTTAATAGCTCACTTCGTGGGTTGCTGTTGCATCTTGATGGAATGATGCTGCGATTTGTTTATTTGTTGCTTTTTATTTATTAATAACTGAAATAAATTTTCTTTTTCTGTTTGAACTGCGCTGCTTTTCAGGCCTGAGCATTTCAGCAGAAAAATTGACACATATGATTAGAAATACGACAGACCTTTGCCTAACAATGGGACACCAGGGGTTAAATAAAATCATATTGTACCTGTGATAAAAAAAAATATGTATGTGTGCTGTAGATTCATCAGGACCACATATTTGGCCGCATGAGAACACATTTATATACCAACTATATGATGCGCTCCACGGTTACAAATTTATATATTTGGTAAGATATTAAGTATATGTCTATAAAAATTAATTACGAAATGCGCCCGCATGTTTAGTCTGACAGACAGAATGTCCATCAAAGGCATCTATATTAGTATAGGAATTCAAATTAACGCATTCAAGTTACATGTTTGTCTGGTAGGTATTAAAATGATTAATCACCTACCTACCGGAAAGCTATTAGCCCAACTATGGTTCAGAACTATTAAAGCACCTAATTTGAAAAGAAAACGCTACCGAATCGATATTTCCTCTACACCCACAGGTCAGATTGAGTGATTAAGCTTGTAATTAAGTATCGACGCTTATACTGTCTCGACTTTCAAATTTGCATGTTAAACGAAGCTAAACTTTGATTTTTGTTTTACATCCCTTATTGAGATGCTCGCGTGCGTCGCCTCGGGGACACTTCATCTCACATTTACTTATTATTTCACCTTTATGATGGGGGTATAGAGTTCAGAGTCGAGTGTTGGAACTGCATGTGAATGTGGTAATGGATTGATGGACTTTTTAATTGTGTTGTTAATGTCAGTGTTAAGGCGTAGAGATCGCTTGCTCAGATTGTGTGCGGTCGATTCGGTTTGCGTTCAGATTGTATGGTTTATGTCTTTGAAAGCGAACTCTAAGGTAATGCAATGATGTATTTTCTTTAGTCCGGTTGCACTTGGAATACTCATTCGTCCGAAATAATTCGTGCGCTAGTGTACAGAGACGTACGAACAATCCTGTCCTTCGAAATAGGCATGAGTTCATGGAAACTGTAAAGTTACCAAAACGAAAAAAATATGCAAATCAATCAGTCAATGGTAATATTAATTATGATGGTACAAATGGGACGTTTTTTAATACGTGTATAAAAGTATATGATAAATCAATTTTAATGATTAGGTACATTAAAAATATATTTAGTTGGAGAAACAATGAGTAATTGCAGTTATTAGTAGTTTAGTAGCATTAATAGTACAAAATTAAAAATTATTAACTAGGTAGCAGTTTAACAGTAGTAAATGTTGACTACCTATATTAATATAATGTCATAGTTTAGTCATAGTTTATTATAATCCCTAGTGCGGCGGCATAAGGATTTCTTTCTAAGCAGGTGTGTAGAAAAATGTTTTAGTCTTAGTTTTCGAAAACCTAACAAAATTATTATTTTACCTAGACCTAAAATGTTTAAATTCTAATTATCTTTAACAGTTTCTACATTAAAGTTCCTTTCAAATATTAAGATCCCATCAAAAACACGCCAGTAAAAAAAGCTAATCTCGCAACTCAGTTCTTCTACTGTAAAAAGTTGTGACATTCATGTATGTTATTCCAAGTCGGGGATCTTCTGCCTTAAGTTATTAATTATTACGTAATTAGCTAATCTAATAACATCTTATAGGGACCATAAAAACAATATTTAAAAAAACGTCATGTTTTAAGTTAATAGATTACCTTGCCAATCTAAACAGTCTTATTTAATATAATTTGTTTTATTTAGAAGACAAAATTGTCTAAGTGTTCATTAACGTTCCTTTCAAATATTAAGATAACAATGAATCACTGTGGTATCCGACATTTTAACACTATTAAATCTACACCACCTCTTGGGTGTTGATCACTCTACGTTCTACATTAATAACACACCTACCTACATAACTCTTAAGCGAGAGGGAAATAAATTACGTTCTTACTTCGGTAAGCCATATTAAGCGACCCCAATTAGCCAAGATGAGATATATGTCTATAAAGTTATACTATATTTTGTAGGGGGCGCTGAATCGATATGCGTTAGCGGGCAGTGGTCAGCCATTAAAATATTAAAGGCCCTCTAATCTACCATGATTGAATTTGCGTTTCCGCTGCTCCCTTGTGCGAGCCCTAACTTAAATGTAATGTATCATCGGTTGGTACTATCAGTTCTCGATTGTAGGGAAAATGTTTATGTTTGTCGAGTTCGAATCTAGTGGTAGCAGCGGACCTAGTGTGGCTTCTTTTGTATAAAAAACGTAGCTATTACATTTGCGTATACGCCCAAGTTTTAGAGAAATTATGAAAGTTGAATTTTCTATGTAGGTAAACCGCAAAATTAGTAAGTTTTGCGGAAAGTTTGCGTTATATCTCCCTATTTTTTCTTCCTAAAGAAACAAAATCACATTCTTACAAACTCTTTATGCTGCGGAAATAAATCAAGCGGCACACAAAACAATATATTTAAAAACTCCATTGTTTTGGAAATTAAACTTTATTTTCGGTTTTAATCGCGTAGTGTGCGCGCGTGTTATATCGCGTGGTAAATGTCTCGAAACATTGAGGGTAAACACCACGCAATTTAAACCGAAAAATGAGTTTAATTTCTATCCAACATCGCGAAAACATAAGAAAATTCAATGCATTTCTTTGTTTGATAGCTCATAGCTAGATGTGTGTTAGTTTGTATAAATGTTTGCGTGGTAAATGTCTCGAAACATTGAGAGTAAACACCACGCAATTAAAACCGAAAAATGAGTTTAATTTCTATCCAACATTGCGAAAACATAAGAAAATTCTATGCATTTCTCTGTTTGATAGCTCATAGCTAGATGTGTGTTAGTTTGTATAAATGTTTGCCACTCCTCACTTCTTATTCGGTTATATATCCAAGAATATATAACCGAATAAGAAAAAAGACACTGCATTGACAACTATTAATTCAATCTCTAAAATCTAGATCTACAGCTCCGTAAAAATCTATTAACACTTCTTATCAAAGTAAGTTTCAATCCCTTGAGATCCCGTAGCTCGATAGGTACAGCGTGATTATCGTGAATCGAGTTTCAATAGTAATTTTGCACCGTATGGAATAAATCTACATGGTGTACACAAAGCGTGCGGAGTTCTGATAGCGAGTATCTAACGCCCGCCGCGGAGGAGAGAAAATTAGCATTTTAATAAATACACACCCTTTAAAGCTCGCTGTACATAAATCCAAACTGATCTTCGTAATCAAATACAAACACATTACTCTTTTGCTTGTGTATTATGTAAATATTGCAAGGTATTGGATACAGCGCCAACTAGACCTTTGCTAAGAAATCTCTGGTTACTGTCTCAGCCGATCAGAATTCTGAGCTCATAAGAAACGTTTCGATTAATTTTGTAATTTTTACTTTTAGTAAATTGGTTTTAATTACAGATAAAATTATTTAACCGAACCGGAAAGTCTAAGAAACGTCAGAAACAAGTGGTAGAAATCTGCTATTTCCATTCTGATGAGAAACGAAAATAAAATAAAATGAATTGTAAAATTAAGGAATAATTTATGCTAGACCGGGCCGGGACCGGGCCGTGTCCGATAGCTTTTGTTTTGCAGTGCCGTGCCGTGTCCATGCAAAACAAAAGCAGTCTTCATACAAAAGCAGCTCCGCTCCATTGATCTCAACCTAAAGTAGATATGGCGTCTGAAGGAAGACTGTTGAACCAAGCAACTGCAGCCACACTATCATCAAAACGTTCAGTGACAGTTCAACAGCGGGCGAGGTCACACATATTAGAAAAATAATTTAATTCCCAGGATATCGTATAAAAACCTCTAAAAATAGTTCAAAAACAACAAAACAAAGACCACGGGATCACCTTTTATCGGTTAATAAACGAAATAATTGTTAAAAAATACGTAAAAACTGAAAAATAAAATTGTATACAAATAATCAAAGATCAACCTACCACAGAACGGACACTATGTTTGTTCAATATGAAAATGGTAACAGTACTTTCTTAGGACACCTTTGACCACAGACGACTAGATATCGCCGGCGGTTTCTCTTATGTTTGACTATCGGTTATTATTACGTAGTATTTGTTTTAAGCTATGCAATATAGCTTTTATCGCGGGCTTTGAGCCCGGCCACCGAATCAAGAAATTCACTCCGCCTCCCATGTCGCCATGGTTATTTTTTTTTTCATGAACCTTAATTCCTTATATAATTGAAAAATTCAAAACCTTACTTAAAAAAAGAAAAAAAAACATTTGATAACCTTAAGAAAGTTATCTGTTGTGTAAGTGAAGACAGGCAGCTAAACTACACACCATCTTTATCTACCCAGTAAAAGTGCCCGACTTCAGCTTACATAATAGATAAAAGTCGAGTGTATGTATGTAAGAGAGGTTATTTTCTTATTTTTTTGAAGTAAGTTTTTGAATTGATTGAGAAGTTTTTTGATGAGAATGTGCTATGGGTGCTCCATCAATTTGATTTCCAAAAGTTCAAAAGTCCAAAAAATATCAATTTACTGCATTTTGAGATGCTATTCTGCTCACCATTTCGAAGGTTCTCATCAGATCTTCATCAATTTTTTTTGTGGCCTACTCGAGATTTTCACCTTTAAAAATAAAAAGAATCATCGAAATCGTACATAATATACATAATATAGTAGAGCACAGCGTGAATATATTGAAAACCTCCTTCTTTTTCTGAAGTCAGAAAAAAATAGTGAAATGAAGGTGAAACCGCAGGGCAAGGAGTGTTGGGTGTTTAAGTATAAATTGACGGTAGCTTTATCGTAGATATGCAACAGACACGCACGCGTACATCCATATACTCAACGATTTCTTATATAGATTTATAGATTAATCGAATTGTCCTATCTGGCACGTTACACATTACTCTATGATGCTTTTGACTAAAACGTCACAAGCGTCATTTACTGAAGGGAAAAGCGCTGCCAGTGATATTATTTTTCATTTTCACAAAAGACGTTACAATATTGTCAGCGCTGTAGCGGCTTGTTTTATTGATTTAGTGTAAAAGGAACATGAAGTTTGTTTGAGACATCATCTCTAGTTACTACTTATTAACTCAATGCTCCGCTCAGACACGGCCCGGTCTTGGCCTGATCTAGTATATAAAACATGTCTGAACAGTTAGGGTTACCCCCCATTTTTAAAGATATTTATAAAGTCTTGAATAGGTACTTTGATTTTCAGAATCTAAATATTTTATTTGTATAGATTAAGAATGTCCTCACATTTTACCGGGAATCTGGTACAAATATTGGTAAGTAAGTAAATATTTTTATTTATAGTCAATCTTTGACTTGTCTTTCAATTACGATAAAAGAAACAAGGAGTTATAAAGTCTATAGATCTACTCTTTAGAAAATGAAGCCAACAATCATCGTACCTTTGTTGTTCCACTTAATTTCGTTAATACCCCAACGATATGGTATGTACACAGTACAATACATAAAGCTAAGCAAGTGGATGGCGGTCATCGTAATCTTGGATAAGGGTTGGTGCATAAATCAGGCCGGGTGACGCAAGCCTCGGGCCTTACTTTATCTACTGTGTGCGGGTGACGCTACTGTGGCTATGGGTTATAGAGAATGGAAGTGGCTTAAACTAAGGTTCATAATTAGAGATGGGCCGACTAGTGGCCGACTAGTCGGGAAAGCCGACTAGTCGGCAGTTCAAGCGACTAGTCGGCAGGTGCCGACTAGTCAGCAAATTATGCCGACTAGTCGGCAACTTACAATTATACAATAAAACTAATATTGATTTAATTAGTAGTACAGTTTAGAAGGTGGGTAGTCAGAAAATCGTAAACAAAACTCGTCATAGCTTACATACATCATCTAAACATCTAAAATGTCATAATTATGCCTCAGCTCTATTTTTCTTCCAACTTTTATTTTTATTTCAACCATTTTTTCGAAGTTTCGCTACAGCTTTCGAAGTGCAAACTTATCCAAAAATAGGAACAATCGCCGAGTGATCATGATTAACCCAAATATCTCGGAATTATAATGATCTGCATTGCCGACTAGTCGGCCGACTAGTCGGCAATTTTGGAACCGACTAGTCGGCTAGTCTTCTAGATTGAGAGCCGATCGTTGGCAACCCTACCTCATCGAGTCTTCTTCTTCTTCTTTTCGTATGGTAGTGTGGCTTACCTAGTGTTAGAGTTTTAGATCGCCTCAAGGCCTCTAACTTGACCTAACGACTGCCGAAGCACGGAGGAGCTTGAGATAATGATTTTTAGCCACACAAATTATCGGTCACCCATCCAAGTAATGACCGCGCCAAGCGTTGCTTAACCCGCACGACCGTTCAAGATCGGCAGGTGCAGCCAGGCCAATGAGCACCTCATCGAGTACCAAGTGGAGACTAATATGGTGGGGGGAAGAAAATTAAAAGTTTTTCTACTATTGTTCTACTAGGTAGAAGGGCTACCTAGTGATCTTTACCATCGAATACTGAAACGCCACTTTAAATTACTTAAATATTAAGTACCTATGCGTTTTAAGTATTATTCGGCTGTTAAGGTTTTATTATCGTAAATGTCCCCCGTGGCGGTACTACGGGGGTCTATATTTATATACCTTTAACTATATACCTTTCTACACACTAAGTCGGTGGCTATGAAGACGGATCAATACAAATTATAATTTTTTATTTACACACTACCTAAATACTAGTCAAAAAGTTTTTTTAAAGCTTTTGCTCCTAGCTTGATTGGGAACAAAATATGTGCATTTATGAGCACATATTTTGTTCCCAATCAAAATATATTGGTGCGCGTTCGGCTGGGATCTTAAAGCCAGACCTTCAAAATAGAACTCGATGTCGACCAACCCTCATTTATTTTAGTCTATTATAATTAATCGTTTTATTTTTTTCTGACACTTCCTGAATTTCTAGATCATTGTTCCCGATAATTGCCGCCCGCCCGCGCCCTGAACACCTCTGACCCATCCTGAAACTTGCACCCGATCACAATAATTTATTATCCCTGGCTTTTACCCGATGGAATATGCTTCGAACGCAAAATATTCATTAGTTTTATCTAATTACTGTTTTACCCTGATTAGACGCACATCGTTAGAGATTATCCTCTTCATAAATGTCTTCTCATTCGAGCGATGTTTCCGGTTACATCCCTCTCGGGAGCCCGGGGTCCGGTAAACCCCAAATTGTTTTTTTTTTGGAGTCGGCGCAGTCGGTAGGTCATCATTGACCATACCTTCTACAATTTGTAATTTGCAATGTTTTTACTTCCGGCCGCCTGCCTGACACCAGCCCTCTTAGGGATCAAGCAGTTTATCCGCCACCGCGCGCGGAGAACTTAAGGTTTGCTAATTTCCCTCAGATCCCTCAGTTGCCTTTTGCGATCCACGGGATGAGATGGGGTAACCCTATTGTATGCCGGGGCTACAGGGCTAAATGTAATTGTGTCTAATGATTTTATCGCTTTTGTAATAAAGTTACCGGGACAATTATTAGACAAAACAAATAAATTATTTTCATTTCATTACATTACATTTTGGATTTACATTACATGTAGGTACGTGCACACCTATCTTTCTAAGGCGTTACGTGCACGCGAAATTGTGCTTATCTGGATTGAGGGTTCTTTGTGACTATTGCCTATTCTCTAGTTTTCAAGTTTTTTTTTAATATGGCTAAAAATCGTAAATTGTCGTCCACCAAGAAACATTCCCAAATGCATATTAGAGAGATGGATATTATGGTAGACTATTACCAAAGTCGTGTACCAAATAATTTCAAATATAGGAGATTGGTTCTCATGTAAATATTTGAATCTTCGCCATATAAATCCCGCAATACCAGAAGCTATTTCGTCGCCTTTGGCAATAGATAATGCGCGACAGGTTACCGCATTTGACATCGCGGATAAATTGATATTTATAAGTAAGGGCCAAGTATACGTTTAAAGGGATTCCCTTTATTGCTATCTGGCTATAGCAAAGACGGTTGCTTCCTGTCTAAAGGTTATTATGATATATAACAACTTGAAGAACGACGAAGGTGTATTTATGAGTCGGTAGAAAGGAATTATCGGCACACCAGGATGTAAGGGCGACGTTATTATCCTTTTTATTGGTATAATATTTAATTTTGGACCCTTACCTAGTCGGCTATGTCGGTATTCACATATAAATCGAAGAATTATTTAGTAGGACAGCGTAATGAAGGTTTTCTTAAGCATTAGGTTGTAGTAGAGATTTGTGGCTTACCGCCTATACTGTAGAGTCTTACCTCTACCATTTTTTTCAGCGACTTTTCAAACAAGTAATTGAAATTTGATTTGAAGTAATGGCTGATTTTTCAATGTAAAGATAAAATAAATCAAAAGCTCAAATTCAACAATCTTTGAAAGTTCGATTTCTTTTTAACCACTGATCGAAATTTGTGACGTTTTTATTCGAAGGCGTTACATTTTATTAGCCAGATTATCTATAAAGCGACCTAAGAGCTCTAACAAACCTTAAGTTCTCCCCGCGCTGTAGCAGATAAACTGATTAGTCTCTAGGAAGCTTGATAATATGTCAGGCAAGCGACCGGCCGTAAAAATATTGCCAAATCTATCAGTACATACTGCACCAACCCCAAATAAAAAAAAAACTATTTGGGGTTTAGCGGCCCCGGGCTCCCGAGAGGGATGCAACCGGGAATATCGCTCGGATGAAAAGATGCTTCTGGTCACACCGACCGTGGTCCCGAGAAGATTCTAACTAACTTCTTCTTCTCGGGACCACGGCCGGTGGAACCCGTTTGCCGAAACGTCGAGGTAATTAATAAAAATAATTAGGTATCTATCACACGATCTAGACACGTGTCTAATAAAAATGATGGACAGAAATCGTGTAAGTTTAAAAAGTGTGAAAAGATACTTGTTCACGTTACAGCTACATTCGACGAACTGTTTCCAAAACATAAACCTCCCGACATCGGTACAATCGCGAACAAAATGCAACTTGACATTAACATTCATTAAATACCTCTGTCCCGCCAAATTTAGAGCGGCAACAAAAATAGAGCTATATATTTAAAAGGATTTACGGTACAAATATATGTAAAGTTTGCTGGATATATTATATTTTGGGGTTGGTCCCAAGATGAGGGGTATACGTGAAAACATTCGTGTACGTGCTTTAGCATAATGCCTTTGCAAGGGAGTCGGCGATGTTAAGCCTCCGCAATTCGTCTTTAAGGAATCTCTAATTTGAGATGTGGATGAACTTCGAAATACTTATGTTTTACGTTTTTCAGGGGTAGGTCAATTATGATATAATTATTATAGTTATTAATTATGAACATTTATACTTAAATACGGAAAAGTATTTATAGTTTTAGAATACTTCGGTACCTACCTACTTGTATTTTTTTTTATTGTTAGCCTACGTTGTTCTACTGCTGAGCAAGTGCTTCCCCCTAATCGATCAGGATGCCTCGGTTCCTCAGTTCATCTTTCACGATTTTGTGGAACTTTACGGCTGATAAATCATTTATTCAGTACTACAAATTGGTTTTCAGACATTTAAGTCCTTTGCTATTTAACCTCATTGAGGTAAGTATGTGAAGTTTGTAGTCCTTATCTAATTTATCTATTTGAAAATACACGTTATTCAATGTTATAAAATGTCCAGAGAACTTAAATCAAATATTGTCATAAAAGTGAGTCCATGACAATCTGCACCGCACCGTGTGGATTCTCCCTTAGTTAATTTTAATGTCAAATTATGCCATAAAAAGGTAAAAACTATTCGTCCAAAAGTAATATATCAAAAAAGATAAACATAAAGTGTGAACAAGCGACAAAAGCGCGTTATTCTTCATTACCTACAGCAAACGTAGATTTAAATTTTTCGCTTCAAAGTTGTTAGGAGATTAGCGACAAAGCGCCAGCGATATCTTAAATGCGAATCTGCTGTAAACAAATTCCCGCTTTCCAACCCAATTTATGAGTTTATTTATCATTAACAAATTATATTAAAGCACAAGGGAACACAGTTTTTTGTGAGTCGCCTCTTTTAAGCGAATGTACACTTACCTATAGCTGTAAGGTAGAGGTTTTAGATTGTTATCATAATTGTTATACAACAATAATACTGGGTAAGGGTTTCTATTGATTATACTTATTTAATAACTTAAGACGTGACGGACGATATAATTGAATTTAGAGTTATCGTAAGTCCCATGTTAGTGAATATCGTTTGAATTGATGTAAAAATAAAAAAAAGTAAGTAAAAAATCGTTTATTTATTGAGAGCAATGTATCTACATGATCATTTTGAAATGTCGACTTAAGACTATGATTTCAGTGTGGTTCCGCACGCACCGTCCGATGAGAAGAAGAAGAAGAAACTCATGGAACACTTTTTAAGCTAATGACACTATGAATATCTCATACAAATGGAATTGCTAAAACAACTATCAGTACGTAGTACGAATGAATGACTATTGCACGCAAATTGTCGGTCCAATTAAGTTATTTAAAAATGTTTCAATTGGTAAAATTAAAGATCTTTTACAAAACAATATTTAACCAATACACGTGTTTTGTCAGAAAAATACCGAGCCCACAAATTTAATTAAAAAAATTCTTAATCGTAATATTTTCCATTACCGCATCAAAATAGCTCCTTACGTTACGACGAACATTAACAAAATCAGACCTCAAAAAATCTCACCCATCAGCAGATCTAATCAACAAAAACAAAATATAAGTACAAAAAAAACTTTCAAAACAATATGAACAATATTTCGTCGGAAAGTGAAAAAAGGCCCTTCAGGGGAATACACGCGAATTTTCTCGAATCTTCTCCAGCAATAGAAAGGTCGTATTACCGGAACAATACGGGGGATCCCATCTGGTAGGTTTCCAAGATTCAATTAAATTTTTACTGAAGATTATCACGCAGATGCCTTGAGTAGGTGTTTAGAAGTTTGCTAAAATGCTTTTGTTAAAGTGAGAATCGGCGACTGTGAAGTGATTAAGTAAATTGCGTTGCTGGCACAAATTTGTGCGAGGTTTTTTTTCTAATTCTTTTTTGAATCTTAGTAATTGTTTGTTCTATTTTTTACAGAAAAATTACAACTTACATGAGTCTCGTTATAGCAATTTGAAAAACCGCATCGTTCCGTCTTTATTTATTAATTTCTTCATTTGCATTTGATTTGTGATACATTTATAAGCAGCGATTAAAAAGTTTTATAGTACCTAATATAACCCTGAATTTAACTGAAGGGTTAACCTGTTCTTACAAAGCAATTTCCATGTTTTTTTGGTAAACAATCATTTTTTTATTTGAGATATAATACAATGTTATCCATTTTCCATAACACAGCGAACTTAGATCGAACTGAATCTATAATTTGTAAGCCCTACTTTTACATCTAAAACCTATTCAGTATTTAGTTTAAAAAAAAAATTAGTAGAAAAAAAACATGGTATTTACCCCATTTTTAAGTTCATTGTTAATTAAATTGCTTAACAAGGTTCAAGTACTGCCTAACGCTTCTATAACTACTCGCTTCCTAAAGTTCTTTATCAACAGACATTAAATCAAACCAATTAAGTTAATTAAACTTAGTTTCTAGCTTCGTAGGTACAATATAATTACTGATTATCATATAAATAATTTAATAAACACACACACATACATAATTCACGGGGCGTTTTCCCGAAGCGGCTTCTCGTAAATGAAAAGCAAACATGCGTGGTAAGGTTTATGCGAGGTAGATGTAATAACGTTGTTTATCAGTTTGCTGGAGAATTTGTTTAACAATTTAAATTATAGTATTATTTTCGTGGAATAAAAATATGTAGGTAGCTATTTTGCATGTTTGTTGAACATTTGTACTTATGTTAACCTAAAGCAGGTAACGTGTATGTGTAAACTAGCTGTTTCCCGCTTGTACCCGCATATGTCCCGATCCCGTAGAAATATTCAAAAGTCCTTTCAGTGTCCACGGTGTCCAGTGGCCAGTCCACTCTATAATGTCCAGTGCTTTACTATCACGTAGTGACGACATTTACCTCGTTTAGTCTCTAAGTAAATCTTGCAATTTAACAATAGTTCGTACCTAAGGTTTTCTCTACCTCTGGTAGAGATTTATATCGATTATTTCATTAAAAATTGTCTCTGAGATCAAAATATGTGTCAATTCAATTCAATTCATTTATTCAGAAATGCAGGTGAGTATAATTACATTACAAAGGGTGTCAGTACTAATTTTGTCCGACTATATTATACCTTTATAGTGTCTGAATGTTTTGTTAGTTTATATTTTATTAAAGTGTCGGTCACCTTATTTCGTATGGTCAGTTCAGGAGGGTTACTGCGGTTCGTTTCGATACGACATCGATACTGTCATACGATGATTCTACTGTCACATTCTGATAGTAGGGTGACAGTAGAACCATCGTTATGCCAGTATCGTTGTCGTATCGAAACGAACCGAAGTAACCCTCCAGTACCAACCTTAAACTAAATTAGTATGAAGATCATAGAGATAGTTGAAGTTTTTGTTTTACATAGAGTACCTTCCTGTACTTTGCTAGTAAACTTGTTGTTCTTAAGAAACTACTTGTTTCGGCTGCGGCAGCAAGCAAGGCATTCAAAAATTATTAGCAATGTAGACCAGTGATATATGGGTATAATAATATAATTTAGTACTTATTTATTTTTGGTACGTCACTTCTAACAAAATAGATAACCTATAGATACAAGTTAGAGGTGTATTAAAAATAACCCCGATAGTGTGTAAAGAAATGAGTTTAAAAATGTTATGAGTTTCATTTTGATACACGGTAGATTACTATTATTTTAATCAGTAGTTATTTTCAATTATTTTCAACCACAGCAAAATATAGAATCTGAACACTAAAATAACAAACTCTAAACAAATTACCATAGGAAAGAGATTGGAAACTTTTTCCCACTCATACCCATTATAAGTTTTCAAAGAAAAACACTTTTCGTGCACACGTCGCTTGGCTTTTTTTCGCGGCGCACTTTTCTAAGTGCCATAAATCTTTCACGTAAATAATTGAAGTAATATTTTATGCCAAAACATTCCGGGGTAGGGGAGGGGGGCAGCCCACCTGACGCCCGTCCCATCTCGACTTGTACCACTTTCCCACTTTAATTTGGTTGCGTAATGTATTTTCAATTACTTTTAAAGGAGCACAGTGATTTGTGTTTGGTTTGTTCCGAATCGGGCATTATTCTTATTGCCTAATTTAAAGTTGCTGTCTTCTGTAAATAAGTCGGGTGTAAATTAGATGTCAGGGAGGTTTTTGGGAATACATCTTGAAGATATACCTACCCTAGTCCCTATCTACTATCTGAAATGTTTCTCGTTTTAGAAATGTTAATTTTAATTAATATTTATTTTCATGTATTTAAATTAATTGTTTTATTTATTTATCAATTCTTTATCACCATCGCACAACTCTTTCGGACTCTTTTGCTCTATGATTGATAACGTTTGGTGATTGTTGGTCGTTAAACTGACCAATAAATGACTCCGCTCATCTAGCAGTGGAAACCCGGCTTTCGAGGTTTGTTTAATAACTTCTTTTAAAAGTTTGATTTAAAAGTTTTTTGTGAGTATGTTTTATTCATAAGATATTTAGTAGACCATTTCAAGTACCTAAAACAAATTTAGGATATGTAACCGTTATTAAATACTAAAAACAAAGTGTTAAGTCTGTCTGTGCGATACCACAATGATCTCCCATCAAAAAACCAACGAAACACACGATCACCGAAACAAGATCTGATAACGTTCCAAACACTACGTCATAAATAATCCCTCGCTTTTTCAGATCCAATGGGAAATTTATCATTTCGTTTGCCTTTTTTCTTTTTTTCCCTCCCCACTTTTTTGTACATCTTGGATCACACTTTTAAAAGCCATTTATTTCTCGGTTCGACGTTCCATAACGTTTTACGGGACTCTGATGAAGGTATCGTTATGTGGTATCTGATAATAAAATGCTCGAGTTGGTTGATTCGATTTGCATGCGTTAGGGCTGATATTTATTGGAAAAATGCTTCATATTTTCATCGTTGAGTTTTCCAGTTTTTCTATCTCGTTGATCCTAAGACGGCCTACGTATTCTGATTTATGATTTCCTTCAAATTAAGTGTTTACTGTTTTTAATTAAAGTTTTAATAATTAAAAAAATACGGAAATTGCCTGTGGATTAATTTAAAATGGTTTCAGGCTCAACACTAAATCATTAATTTTAATATTCGATCTGTTAATAAATCATTAGAAGCAATAAATTATCAATTCTTTCATTCATGGTCTATCAGTGATATATTTTTAGCTGAGTCAACTTTTTGTGTGTAGTTTTCGAAACGTGCCTAATGAAGCGAAGGTCCTTTTCGAGTTGTTTTTGTGTTATAAAAGTTTCATTGTATTCTTTATATAACACAAGTGGATTATAAACAGCATCGTGAGCTCATAACTCATGACGTGTGTAATGTAATGAATAAGGGTGATTTGTTTTGAATCCGGTCAAATTTATGGTCATATAGAAGCTCTTTACAAGCATTTCTCGCAGGCGTAAAGCTATTGTAGAGACGCTTTCTGCCCTTTTTATCCCAAACATTTTTTTTTGTTCAACACTGACGTTTTACGAGTTATTAATTGGTTGTCACTAGTTTATTTATTTCTCTATTTTGACAGAGATTTTTCGTCGTATTACTGGGGGTGGATTGAAAATCTATCATATACAGGTTGTCGTAAATTTAAAGTGATATAGTGGGCTTACAAGGTAATAATTTTGTGAGTGCATCGCATAGTGTGAACGGGTGTGACGCGTTTTAAAATAACGACTCTGTAAAATTGCATATGGTTTTTTTTTTCGAATAAATTAAAAATTACGAATGATCGTTGAGGGATATAATTAAGAGTAAATGCGGAATTAAATCGAGCATAATTTTAAATAGATTGTCAATAGACAATCGAATTGAATAGTGCTGCGCTAGTTGCCTATTCAATGAAACTTGAATAGATTTTGCGAACATTAGAGATGTTTATTTAGTAGTCTGAATCGATTGCAAGTCATAATGTATTTTGTTATTGAGAGATCTTGTTATTTAACTGGAGTAATAAAATGGAATGAAAAGGATGGCAAACCGCTATTCCACATAGTGGAAGACAGCAAAAAGAATAAGAAACAGTGATTCTTGAAGACTCAAGGCGCTCGTGATTCTTCTAAACGTAAGCCTGATACATTTTTAAGCTATAATAATGGACTTATGGGAATACTTTCCGATAATAGGTATACTAATAAAACGCTTTATATACTCGTATATCTAAAACCTATTTTAAAATTACTATTTTTACGTAGCACCGTGTCGAGTTTTTTTAAAACCAAATAATCGAATAAACTTTTTATTTAAACTTTAGCACTCGAGACAATTAGTTACAAAAGTTCTACCAGCATTCAATTCTGAGATGGAAATGCAGCCGGTAGCGTCCAGCTCTTTGGTCATTTGAAACAATAATTTTGAGCCAATACGATACCAAATAAGGACTTTATCATGACGCAGTAAGGTCCCTATCAATTTAAACCGATATCTCATCTAAACACGATAAACACTCGTTCCCCGTGAACTTCAGCCTTTCTCTTACGCAACACTAACATACATAATGTATGTATGTACAAAGGTCTGTCTGCTATTTCCCCGTCTTATATAGGTACCTACTTTTTTTAGCCCATAAACCATTGTTGGCTGCTTTATTCCTTGATTTATAAGAGACGTTCGAAAGACAAATAGCAGGATTGTGTTCCAAATTTTTAAAGCCACATTTCGTTTCGCTCGTGGCGCCCCCCGATGGAGGTAATACCTTATGGGTGCAAGAGTTCTTGGTACTTGAATATTGGGAGATCGAACGTGTGTGAACAGTTTGATCATGTGTTAACTAATTATTCCAACTCAACGCACAGTTTGGGAAAATAAAATTGAAAAGAAGATAATTTACCTAATGCTTAATCTACATCTACACTAATATAATAATGAGGAAAGATTTGTATTTTTGTGTGTATGTGTGTCTGTATGTTTGTTATGAATAAACTCAAAAACTACAGGACTGATTTAAAAAATACCATTAGAAAGCTACATTCACCCTGAGTAACATAGGCTACTTTTGATCCCGATATTCCCACGGGATCGGGACAAACGCGGGTGAAACCGCGGGACGCAGCTAGTTGTTTATATAGAAATACAGATGATGGAACAGAAAAATGGCTATACGATACAATGATTTACTTCCTAAATAGATACGTCATAATTCTGTATTAAATTTTCTTTAGTCCTCCAGTTGAAAGTATCAAGAGTACATCATCGTAGTATTTGAATACTAGAGTAGGTATATCCCTTATTAAAATGTGTTTTCCAAGCGTCTTCCTACTGCTTAGCAGAAGCGCCACCTATCGGCCTGTTAAGAAGATTTAAGGCTAAATTTTCTCATTTCTATCGAGTTTTACTCGTAAAAGATCTTTTTTCCATACAATTGTAAGAAGATTGAGATTGTCAAGTTGATCTATTTCTTATTTAACGTTAGTTACGTCCTTGTATTTTCCACGTATAGGTATGTATACCTACCTACAAATATATCGGGCCTAAAACGGTTAACAAAGAAAATGTTCGCTTTTCAATTCGTTTGACGGATTAAATGAAATCTTTTTCCTAACTTCATTTGGTAGGGGATATCTATCTATCTATACATATAATAAAATCGTAACTTAGCGGTGTCTGTTTTTGGAAGATATAAAAAAAATACAAATTGTATGGGTATCTATTAACGCAGTAGAACCTATTTTTCTGTTTTTCTGGTTGTCTGTTTGTCTGTTTTTTGTAGATACTAAAAAAAATCAAATTTTATGGGTATCTATTAACGCAAAAGAACCTATTAAAAAAATAAAAAGGTTGTCCTGTTTGTCTGTTTGTGTGTGGCTTTGACTACGCTAATCTCAGAAACGGCTCATACGATTTTAACCAAATTCGGTATGCAGATAGCTTTCGGGGACTCAGTAGCTGAGCGGCGGGCAGTGAAGCTGCAAGGCGCACAAGGTGGGAAGCCGGGCTTGCTTGGCTTCTAACCCGTGAACCCGCATCAGCGGGGTCGGGGATCCTTTTTCGCAAGGAAGAGCCGCGTGGAAGAAAACCACAATAAAAAATTACGAGGGGGTGCCGGGCCGTCGTGGTTTTTGCCAGGGCCTGTCAGTCAACCGCAAGTCTGCGTCAGCGGGTCCGAGGGTCCTTTCGGCAAGGAGGGAAGGCCGCGTGGAAGACAACCACTTTAAAAAATCGCCTCAGCCCGGGGTGGTGAACTTGGGGATTTCGGAGCCTAAGATTACCGCCGGCTATCTCGAGACTCTCAATCTTGAGATAGTGGCGTGTCCGTGCCTCTTGGAAAGGGATTGTCCTTCGGGACAGAGATGAGGCCGTCCGAGGAATTCCCACTGACCTCGGCACTTGCGGAAGGAGGAACGCCGAGGGGGCTTAATTTCTTCTATTATTGAAGTCAGGTTAATTTTTTTATATTTTCTACTAAGGCTACTTTGTCGTTACCTACCCTACTTACAAGTTACCTACCGCTGCGCAAAATCAACACTTAAACAGACTCTGCCATGATTGTCTTCAGCTCAGCAACAGTCTTCCCTGGTCGTCCGTTTTAGCATAGATTTTTGCACAGCGATAAGTAGGTGTTCGAAAAACGATGACGAAGTCGCGGGCACAGCTAGTAATAAATATAAGGGCTGAGTGAATTCATTATGAAACCAAAATTATTTAAAAAAATCAATCTATTTATATAATCATACATGATCATTTAAAGTCATGATTGATCAACCTATATATCACACGGAGAGCCCAAACCGCTAGTTCCATGGACTTATAATTTGGAGACTCTGTTCATTGTAGTGTGTAACCATCCACTAAGTAAAATCCCACGGGATCGGGGCTTTCGCGGACTCTGCTAGTAAATAAATAAATATTGCATGACATACAAACAATTTGCACCTTTTGCGCGCAGGCCAACCATGGGACCTGCGCATCCACGTGGAGGTGCCTAGAGTTGAAGTATACTTCGTGTGTTTCGATCAAAAAATAGTGTGATCAAAGCGGAGTTATTAAGGGCCCTATTCTGAAAAACTGAAAATCCATGTCGGGCGCATCGAAAATTGTTGATTATTTTGTGACGGAATGTCGTAGAACTTTTTTTTGTCTACAGATTGTAGGCGGTATTATTTCCGATATTTTAGTGCAGTTTCCATACAAATATGTATTGAAGCCTATCGACATTTTAGCCAAATCAGACATTTTTTGTCTAAAATTTGGATAGGCTTTGCACCAATAGGAGGTTCTTGTCTTAAAACTACACCAAAATGTAGGAAACAATGTCACCTACAATCTGTGCACAAAAAAAAGTTCTACGACATTCCGTCATGAAATAATCAACAATTTTCGATGAGCCCGACAGGGATTTTCAGTTTCAAGGTCGTTGGCGTATATACTCCTCTTAATGTGTACTGATATCTTTACATCGACAGGAGAACTACCATCGAGGATAAAATCACACTGTATTCAGTTTTGTGTAGCAAGGTAACAGGAGGGTTACTGCGGTTCGTTTCGATACGACATCGATACTGTCATACGATGATTCTACTGTCACATTCTGATAGTAGGGGACAGTAGAACCATCGTTATGACAGTATTGTTGTTGTACCGAAACGAACCGAAGTAACCCTCCAGGCTTAGGCAACAAGCTACAGAAACCATCCATTAGCCACATAGGTACTTGGTCTCTTCTTTTTCGACGCAACTCTGCAAACAATCGCCAATATTTTCAAGAACACCACAGTACAACAACGTCCAGGTACATTCGTCACCACTATTGCAAATCAACACGTAAACTGTTCGTCGACTTAATTTTTACCCCATAAACGCTCCCCACGAATCGCTGTACAGTATGGTAATTCGGTATTCGTCGTAGGCTATTCGGCAATATTCGGGGAAACGTGCGTCCCTCACTAAATTGCCTATTTATTCTTAACTTCATATATTACTTTGCGCGTGTTGTCTGCGCAAAGCGATATTTATTGTTTGACCGTTATTGCGTCAAATGACGTATTGGTTGGACGTAATAACGGATACGTAAAGTATGGTGGGCGCGTGACAAAAACGATACGTTTACTGAAGTTAACTAAATTCTATTGGGTTTTGTTTTCTTGCATTACGGTTAAGTGACAATAAAGCACAATCACACGATTAAAACGCATCCAAGTGCTTACATCGGAAATTAGTAAATGATAATTTAAAAACTGATATCTTCAAAACTAGCTGTGTCACACGGTTTCATCTGCGTAGGTAAATACCGACCCCGTGGTAATTTCTAAAAATCCTTTCTTATCGGATGCCTCCATAAGAACACACTTTCCAAATTTCGGCTTTCTACTATCAGCGGTTTAGGCTGTGCGTTGATCAGTTAGTCAGTCATAGTATATAGATTAGAAATTTAATTTAACTGTAAAATCCCCGCTATAGTTTATTTCTATTTTTTTTTTCTACAGTAGGCACGTTTTTTTAAATACCAGACTAAGATCTGACGTTTTGGTTTTATTATGACCTTTTTTTAGAGTAGATGTGTCACGCAGCCTACAATAAAAAAAATAAAGTGAAGGTAAAATATATGCCTACCAGCAAAATCTCCAAATGATGAATTATAAGAACAAACATAAAAAGAAACAAATACCATACAAACATAACATCTTTTCTACAATAAACTTGCGAAGATATGAACAATAGTTATAATAGCGGACCACAATAGACAATCTTTCAAAACACATTTAGCAGGGGAGAGTTATGAATAGGATAGGAATTCATTTTTATTTATGAGTCCAAGAAAGAGGCAGAATTTACTCATACCTACTTTAATACGGTATGAAGGTCTTTAATAATGTCCTGCATTCGTATCGTATTGTCTATCAAGTTGATGACTCAGTTTGATAGGCATTATGCAATATACATTACAGCTTTGAGGTAACATTGTGATCACTAGTGATCACCTCTAAGCAGCAATGTAGGTACTAACTAATATAAGTATTATATCCGTTGTCTAGGCACCGTAACACAAGCTTAGTCGCTTACAACGGAGCTAGATGGCGCTGTGTGTTGTTCACAGAAATTATTTATTTATTTACTACTAATTATATATAAAGGGCCTTTGAGATTGAGTTTTCAACTAGCTAGATAATACGGGCTCAGAACATTGAATACTGTTATTTTTCGTTGTAGGTACAGCTAGGAGACGGTCATTGGTACCCTCAATGAGTCATTGATGATATATATTACCTACAGTAATATAATTAAAAAAAAAAAAACAACAAGGAACAGTCGAGAATCGCACCGCATCGCACTTTACGTGCATTTGGTCACGTAGGGCACTTCAATAGCTATCGACTGTTCCTTGTTTCCACACCGCACCGGATCGGATCGCTTCGCAATCTCGTTCGCATCCAATCGTCCACGTAGTACGCTGCGTTAGACTCCCTGACACAGGTCAACTAACTTAGTACGGATCTAAATAATGCATATGACTCAATGATTTTGTTCTCAACTTATTTTATTTTAGTACTGTCTAAGTAATACGAGTGCGATTCTTGGTAGTTTACCAATCATTTGTTTGTGTTTAAATTGTAAATAAGTATTGTTTTTTATTTATTACTAGCTGCGCCCCGCGGTTTCACCCGCGTAAGTCCCGATCCCGCGGGAATTACGGGATAAAAAGTAGCCTATGTGTTATTTTAGGTGTCCAGCTATCTATATTCCAAGTTTCATCGCAATCGGTTCAGTAGTTTTTGCGTGAAAGAGTAACAAACATCGATACAACCTTTCACATTTATAATATTAGTAGGATAGATATAGGAATAGGATAGGATCATCGGTACCCATAAAGAGCGGCAGTTTGTCACATGGAAAAAACATTTTCCTCGAGCTCCACTGCGCTTTCGATGACACGGTAGGTTGTCGCTCCCGATTGCTATCTCATAGCAATCGCTGGATTGACCTAACGGCTGTTACCGGGTGCCCTAGGGTCACTTACTTGAATTAGAGGCCTTAGAGCGCCCTAAAATCTCTAACACTTAAGGCAGAATAGTGTGACACCACTAAAAATAAAAATATATTTATGAAGTCATAGATTAAAACTTAAAACACGTCTATCACCTACATTCTTTATATTCTAATTTAAGAACATTTAGGATTTCCTGTAAAAATTACAACGTGTGTTAAGCCGACAAACAGTTATGGATACGGGATCTCTTAATTAATAATAAACCTTTCAAAATTGAATGCCATTTCACTTTGTCACAGCCAAGTGTTTGATTAAAAATGTAAATGTATGTTTGTCCATTAGTATGCTTAAGGTAAGTCCATTTATGTCATTGATACTAGAATCATATCCGGAACATCAAAGGTTAAGTTTTCCGTACTAATGGTGATGCCAAGACTTATTACATTATTACAAACTTGTTCGTTATAGGTTTATCTGAATTTAACTTAAACAGTGTTTAATTAGGTAGAGGTTAATTAGGTCTATATATTTTCGTAAGTAATTATTAATGAAATGACAAATTAGTTATTGGTGAAATTAAACAATTTACAAAACCTGTTAACTAAATTTCAAGCAAATAAAAATTTAGCAACACATTCATTTCATCAAGGCGTTTACGCCAAAACTCATTTTCACATTCATTAATTTAAAATACGATTTGGAATTCTAAGAACACAGTAGTTCTACCTAGAACCTCTCCTTACTATTTGCTTGAAAAAAATTTTTTTTTTGATTTTCGTTTTCGGAACTCATTCTTCGGTTTAAATCGCGTGGTGTTTATGCTAATGCTCGATGCTAAAAGAAGTGAACACCACGCGCTTAAAACCAAAAAATGAAGAGGAGATGACCAAAAGGACACATGAAGAATCAAACAGCCTTATTCACAAACGACCCTTTGCGTGAACTTAGCTTTTGTCACATTTTTGCTGACATAGATTATCACTTACATGAGCAAGTCAAAACATTAAGCACGAATAGTGTCGTTTATGAATATTGCTACTTAGTCCAATACAAAGCTCATAGCCAAGAGAAAAATACCAATTTAAAAGTAAAACAGCAATTTTACGCTTAGTCGAAAGAATAGAAATAAGTTGACAGTGACTTTACCCCTGAATTATGTTCTTTAAGATAAACGACGCAGGCGAAATGAAGTCGGTCCCCCCTTCCCCCCGTAACGCCCTCTGGTGGCGCAGCGCGGACATAAATTTCCAAAGAAAAATCCTCGATGTACTTGCTTCGAATGTGTGATTTGGTTTATAATTTAATTGGTTTTCTTTTTGTGCTACATATTTTTTGATGATTATTTTGGGTTATTATTTATAAAAGTAGGTACATACATAAAAATATAGACAAATTAAATACCTAGCTTACTTGTAAAATGAAAATATGAATAGTCACTGAGGAAGTGAGGAAGAAGGGTCAGAATTGATTGACACACTTTAGTCTTTCAGGGCAAGTATTCAGCAACAAAATGTCTTAATCTCAATTATGTCTCAGCTCTGTTTAATTGTATTTGTAACCTTAAAACGGTTAAGCAATTGTTGTTAATTTTGCAATAAATCACTAGCACTTCAAAGGCTTTTATCAGTAGGTAGCCTAGTAATTAGGCCGTTGTACGTTATTTTCAGACGTGGTTGTCCCAAAACCAAAAACATTGGGTTGGGCGTTTTGGAACAAAATAAAATAGAACTTTTCTGAAACTAAGCTGAGACGATTAAGCTGCTAGTATCTAATGTGCCGAATCTATCTTCTATTATATAAAAATCAATCCCTATTTCCCTTGGTCACGGCATCACACTTAAACTTTTACACATATTTCGATAATTCTTTTTTTGTTGTGAGCGCTATTGTCAGGAGAAGGTTCTTATGAAAGAAAAAATGCTAAACCGATTTTGATGAATTTTATTTTTTTATACTAAACGACAGGACAACGTCTGTCGGGTCAGCTAGTCTATTATATAAAAATCAATCCCTATTTCCCTTGGTCACGGCATCACACTTAAACTTATAGACATATTTCGATAATTCTTTTTTTGTCGTGTGTCAGGAGAAGGTTCTTATGAAAGAAAAAATGCTAAACCGATTTTGATGAATTTTATTTTTTTATACTAAACGACAGGACAACGTCTGTCGGGTCAGCTAGTAAGTTATATACATTTTAATTTAAGATGCGTGTACCTTACCTTAGAGAATGCAAATTAACTGTTTGTTTTTTTTTTTTTTCAAAAATTGCACCGACAGGACTGGAACCTGCAACCTCGACATCATCATCATCGGATGCATTTTGTGAGATAAATTATTTGAGTAATCCAGGTTTTTTTTTGTAACCCCTAAGTTGAAGAAAGATAATAAATCTTCAGTCTTATTTTTTTATATGGATTTTATTATTATAATACCTCCAACAACTTAATTCACACGTTACAAAATAATTCACGTCCGAAACGACTCCAAACTGCAATCAAACAAAAGTTGTAAGCACAGTCAATCCCATTATTCTATCACAAACGCAATCAATCTACGATTTTTTCCTCTGTTTTTCTAACATTAATAATGCGTTACTATCTAAAGAAAGATATCTATTGCTGACCTGTATTATTGTCATAGGGATATTTACAGCGTTCATTTATCTGTCGCTGTCCCCTCTTATTTTCCGTTCGAAGCCAATCCGATAGAGAAGACTTGAAAATTTTTCGTAAGCAGCAATACATCTTGTCGCGAGTCCTATCTCTGGGCGAACATTCGACGGCCGCCCCTATACTTGGTGCATAGAGTTTTTGTTCAGATGTGACATTTAAATTATTATTATCTAGCAGCTCCCCGCGGTTTCACCCGCATAAGTCCCGACCCCGTGGGAATATAGGGATCAAAAGTAGCCTATAGCCTTCCTCAATAAATGGACTATCCAACACCGAAAGAATTTTTCAAATCGGACCAGTGGTTCCTGAGATTAGCGCGTTCAAACAAACAAACAAAAAACAAACAAACAAAAAAACAAACAAACTCTTCCGCTTTATAATAGTAATAGATAAGCCGCGGACACACAGACGGACATGACGAAACTATAACGGTTTCTTGTTGACTACAAAATCCCAAAAATACCAAGGCAGGTACCAGTTCAAGAGTTTCCAACCTCTGTTATGTTTCTTGGGTAACTCGCCTTTAAAAGTATAGGTCACTTAGGATAAGAAGTAAAACAAGAATTTATAGTTTTAAAAATTATTCATGCCTGTCGGTCTGTATATCTGTTTATTTTGCATTTAAAATCAACTGAAACGACTGAAATTTTGATTTCACTATTCGGTAGGTCTGTTTTAGAGTAAGGTCGTGGTATACTTTCCATCGAAATCCAACAAGATCCCGAGTCATGCAAGACTGAGCCAGTTACGTGCCGAGGACGTGGATTCACCCGAGTTAGTCTCGATCCACGTCCTCGGCACGTAACTGGCTCAGTCTTGGGCGCAGCTAGTGTAATAATAAAGTATTTATCGAAAAAAAAACATTTTTTTTTTTTCTGGTGAAATTTCAGACAAATCCGTTTAGCCGTTTCTGCGTGATTGACACACAAATATAAACCTTCGCGTTTATAATAGTGAGATTAAAGAGAGTCGTAATAGACGACCTCTGTGGCGCGTCGGGGGAAGCCCCGACTGCAATGCAGACGGTTGCGGGTTCGATTCCCGCCGGGTGCACGTATTTATGCTAAAAATAAATATTTGTTTCCGGTCTGAGTGCTTTCTATATATCATTATGTATGTATTTACAAAACACAAACTATAATATGATGTAGTATATCCGTAGTCTAGTACCCATAGTACAAGCCTAGTGCTTAGATTGGGGCTAGTTTGCACTGTGTGTAACGTCGTGCAATATTTATTTATTTAAATATCGTAGCAGTTGTAACAATAGAGTGTCTACACAAACTACTACATACAGCTACGATTACCTTCCCAATAAAAGAAAAGTTAAAAAACAACTTTTTTTTTTAATATCACTTCTGTGCAGTTTTCTAATCTCTCGCCCGCCGCCGCCCGCCTGTCCGGGCTAAAACCACTTGTGCCAATTTTCTCGGGGACTCTTTCCACTTTACTTGAGCTTCCACACTTAGTAAAAATTACGACGTATTTTCACTTTTCTCGCCAATATAAAATGACTTTTATAACTCGAAAATTAGAGTTTGTTTCCCTTTGCAAAGTTTGGTCGAGTTAATCTTTTTTTCAATGGAAAAGCGACAAGTATTTTTGGAAGTACATTTATAGGCCTAGGCATTTCTTTTCTCGCGTTACACTAATGTCTCTTGCTTGTAATGAGAAGCATTTAATTTGAATTTTTAGCAGTGACTTCGTTAAGGTTATGGAGACATACTATTTTTGTTTATTAAGTGGGTAGATGAAGAATTTGAAGATAATGCAAAACTTTTAAAAGTTTGCACACTTTGCCTAATTTTAGAGTAGGTAGCGGCTTTTAGCAAAGTCTTTCTTGGAATTATTTAAACCTGTTATGTGAGTTTATACAACGTAGTATACCTATGTATAGATGGCTTCCTAGGGTGCGTATGAACAGGAATGTCTTCTGCACGGTGGGGAGAACCTGCCTGCCTGCAAAAGATTGCGGACTCGGTTCCTGCGGTGGAATAAAATATCAATTAATTATTTCTGGTTCTAAGTGTTTTTAAATGTGTTGGTAGAAGTAGCAACGCTGTATTTTTTCAATTTGTATTATTACTTATTACGTGTTTTATAATACACTTATTTAACTACGTAACATGTGGTTGTTTCGCCTTTAATTTAAAACTTCTTAATTCTAAAATTCTAAAATAATTCTAAAAGGTCAATTTCTACGTAACATGTGGCGAAACAACCACATGTTACGTAGTTAGATAAGTGTATTATAAAACACGTAATAAGTAATATAAACTAATGAAACAATTGAGCAGCTTCTGAATTCAAAATAAGTATATGTGTAGTTTTTAATTAAGGAGCTGTCACAATTTTGAGTGGAGTTTCAGTATTTTTTAAAGCGTATTCAAAATAAACGCCCATTATTATTTCACAATAAAAAATTAAGTAAACAATCTCGTAATACTCACCCTAGAAACTGTATACAACCTGATAAAGTAGGATACCGTTTCAAAGCACAGCCAACCCTACGAGTAGGTAAATTATAAGCCGGCGTCATAACTCCAGGCCTCGACCTTAGGCCGCGGCCACACCGAGCGCAATAAATCACCACTGTCAAGATCAGGTGACACCACCTTCTTTATGTTTTTTCCCAAGCCATTTTACGGGAAAGATAAAAATCTTTACATATTTTGACGCTGCTTTACGAACCTTATTCTCAAATTACGCGTGTCCATTACGTAATACTGAGAAAACTGAGAATGGACCAGTTTTTTAAAGTTATGTTCACTCTACACGGTCAAATTATGGGTCAGTTTTAAGGAAACTGCTCACACACACGTGATGCATTATTTATTGGACTCAAGCATAATTAAGCACATCTATTATTACAAGGCACCTATCTAACTTTGTAGTTTGCAGGTTTTTATAGGTATATAATGTTTTGTAATTTTGCACATAACTTCATAAAGGAGATATTTACACCCATATTTATTAGACGAGTCGAGAGTAATTACTTTGGCTAAGTAATGACTATCACATTTTCAGTGACAAGAATGACAAATGCATTACTTACTCTCATTACTCTACTCGTTTATAAATATTAGTGTTAGTGTAGTAGTGTTACGTAGGTAAATGTTACAAAGGTAGAAGAATATTGCACGACCTAAAAAGTAGGTACCTATCTATTTTATTAGTTTTGCAGGTTCTAAGGTATCTATTTTGTATTTTTCGTATAACCTTATAAAAGTAAGTAAATGTTACTAAGATACATGACGTGCGGTTTGACACGAAATAGTTTGAACGTGTGCTGGCTGCTTTAAAATCTTTGACTAGTTTAAGCTTTTGAGCTTTTAAAACTAAAGATAAAACTAGTCCGAGAGTGATTGTGCTTTTTTAAATAATTTAGTAGTTGAGTCATGTTTAATTTTCTTGGTATTTAAGAGATTTTGTTGGTCATTTTAAATAGGATTTTAGGCTGGAACTACTCAACCATATTAGGTATAGGTAGGTAGATTTGTTTTCTTGAAATTTAACTTCAGCAGAATATTAAAATTCATTTGTTAAGACTTTATTTCTAAAAGTTAAACACTGTTTTAGGAATTTTTTTTAATGCTTGCATTTTTTTTTAAATAAGATCGCTTTGTCACGAGCATGTACTCGCTTAGTCGAAATTAAATTGTTTAATTCTGAAGGAAATTTTTTGACTCTTTTCCGGGAAGGTGCTAATCCTACACAAAACTGAAATTTAAGTGAGAAACATGAATTCTTCTTTGTGACCATATTAATATTATCTCTTACAAGACAATAGCTATACCTATTCACAACCGACCTTATGCGTAGAGCTTTTGTCACATTTTCGCTAACGTTGATTATCACTCACAAGAGCAAGAAGAGAGTACCTACCTACCTACCTACTCTTTCTCCATACGAACGTAGTCGACTGTTTCCTCCCTTGATAAAGTAATTAGAGCAAATATGTTTATGCCATAAAACCTATATCTGCCATGACCAATTGACCATGCCCCTGGTATAACTATGACCATGGGCAAACACGTGTCCAAATTTCATCTCAGTTTGTTTACTTACATTCGATCTCAAACATATAAAGTAACATAAATAAAGTATGGAACACATCTAAAAAATGAAGTTATATCGACTTTGTGAATCACAGATCTTAATTTTCCTTTATACTTTTCGACATTTGCAAGTTCGTCTGCTGTACACAAATATCATTAAAATGCTATCAAAGTGACTTATTTAAGAAACTCCTTAAGGAGAATTAGATCTTATTGTATTGAGATACAAGTGATATTACACCATCGTTGAAAATAAGATATACCATTACAAAACTACCACTAAACATTCCTACAATAGGTAAATCTGAAAAGAACAGTCCCAAACGCAATCTCGCAGTTTCACGAAAACGCGATCTGCAATAGAAAATATTTGTGCTTATTTCCACTGCGCGATTAGAACGACAATCGCGCGAAAACTTAGAACCAGACGAGCAATGTATAAAACATTAGTAGATACAGAAAAGTAGCGAACCGTACCGTACTACTGACTGGCGTCTATGTACCCTGCACCGCAGTGGGCAAAACGAAAATATATTGCTTTTCCGAAGATTTAGGAGTGTTTGGACCGAACAATAATGTCCAGCTTTTGTGGAAAAAGATAGATGGCAATGCATAGGTTACATTCAGCGAGGTTTTTCTTTTGTGAGCACAGACAACTTCAGACCGGGACCATTGCGGATACTGTTATTAATAATATTTATGTTTTTCGTACATTACTCAGCCTATTGTTAATATAAGAAAAGATTCCAGTAATTTTTGTCTTGGCAAATACTTTCAGAATGTTAGGATGGATTGCTTTCATAAATGTAACAAGAAAAAGGATTTTTACGTACCTGCAACTAGATATTTCAGTTCCGCAGTTCCTGATTAGGATAAGAATAAACATTACATACGCCTTTATATAAGATTAGAAGTGTAAAACGATGATGTTTTTAGCTCTAAATAACTTGTGAAAATGAAAATGAAAAACGTGTGCAGATCCTAAGCAGGGTTTATTAGGTTCTGCATTAAAATTGTTTGGCTTGTTAGAAATTGTTCATAGTTCAATTAAATTACTTACTAATTCACCAAACAATCTTAGTGAGTTTCGTTGTTTGGTTTTTTTTAATTGTTTTAATTAAATAAAATAAAAAATCTAAGGTTAGGAACTGCACGAATAAGATGCTGCAATTTAGAGCTGAGAGTAGGTAAGCTCAGTAAGCAGACAGACCGTAAGGTGCTTTTACAGTAATATTAGTCATGACAATAAAGTATCAAACATCCATCTATATCTACATTTAAACACCTACATTAGCTATTTGGAATCGAAGCTTAAAATTTGGGATCATTTCGAATATCACCCTCCTAATTTCAATATCATTTGAAAGTTTGCATTAGAAACCGGAATGCGACTGACAGAGCGGAAGTGCTATTTCAATAAATATGTGATTTATTCATCCTGCATAAATCAGTAGATAAATCACTATTAATGCATTAAGTTTGTTACCTGCTAACACAGTAATCCATAATACTAACTTACTAAAAATAAAGAACAAAAGTCTGTACGAGTAACCACTACACTACACTAATTTTGACGACTCAGAAGGTTACGGGTTCGATTCCCGCCGGGAGCAAGTATTTATGCTTAAAAATCAATCATTGTTTCTGGCCTGGATGTCTCTCTATGTGTAATTTGTATGTGTTTACAAAAGAAAAATAAATGTACCTAATGCATTATATCCTTTATCTAGTCACCGTAACACAAGCTTACATGGGGCTAAATGGTGCTATGTGATGTTGACAGAATTCATTTATTTTATTTAGAAAATTTATTTTAAAGGAAAAATAGCATTAAAAAATAGACTGCTATATTTCCTTTAAAATAATTTTTCTAAATAAAATAGCCTTGAGCTACATACAAAAATTAAAAAGAAATTCATTTATTTTACTTAGTTTTTTAGACGGTATTTAGAGATGTTAGAATATATATATAATTGCACGAATATATTGCACGACGTTACACACAGCGCAATCTAGCCCCAAACTAAGCACTAGGCTTGTACTATGGGTACTAGACAACGGATATACTACATATTATACTTTTTTTTTTGTAAATACATACATATGATACATAGAAAACACTGAATATCCCATGTCTTCGGACCGTGGTGAGTCCTAGGACATGTTGGTTTCCTCACGATGTTTTCCTTCACCGTAAGAGCGATGTTGATTAGACACCATAGTCCATGGAGTGGTCCAATCCTATTCAAGACCTTAGATCCCTAAGTTAGACTTAGCTACAACCTAAGAACAGGCATCCTGGCGAAAGATGGTAGGCAGACCCGACCCCAAATAATGGAAAGAGAGAAGAAGGAAGAAGAAGAGTCGTATCTATAGACGTTACCAACGGCCTTCTTCATTTCTAGTATCTTTAGGTGTTGTATACAGAGACATGGGAAATCGTCTATTTGCTTTTATTTTAGTTTTTATAATTTTATAGTAATATTTGTATTGTGTTTTTTTGTTATGGCAAAGATATTCTGGTAAAAACACTAGCATGCCAGTTACTGTTACTAGTATAGTATTCATAACATAATATATTTATATATATATAAAATTAAAAGTCCTGATATCAACGCAGACCTCAAACCGCTGCTCCTAGAGAAATTAAATTTGAAGAGTGTGTTCTTTGTGATGTGTAGGCGTCCACTAAGAAAGGGTTATTGGAAAATCCCGCGGGATCGGGACTTACGCGGGTGAAACCGCAGGACGCAGCTAGTTATTCATAAGTGTTGATTTCTTAAAAGGATTTTTAAATAAAAATCAGGAAGGAAACGAAATAAAAGCAATAATTTGAAGTCATTAAAATTAATAGGCTATTAACTGGTGTAAAAACCTATAATTTGGTAATCGTCACTTACGATTTTCACCTTTAAAAAACTTGATAAAGCGCAAATAAGAGCATAATTTTGATTCTTATGTTATTGACACTGCGTTTTTATTCATCATTAAAAATAGTAATAAAATTTTAAATCTACTTATTTAAGAGACATTTACATGAACTTACACTGGTTAAGGTATCTACTTATAAATCGTAAATGTATTATCTGTTAGCACCAAATTAAAATTTAATGGCCAGGTGAATGACAGCTGAAGGAATTAACAAAAAAAAGATATACCTAGGTATATATTACGCAGCGTCCTACGTGGACGATTGGATGCGAACGCGATTACGAAGCGATCCAATCCGGTGCGGTGCGGAAACAAGGAACAGTCGATAGCTATTGAAGTGTCCTACGTGACCAAAGGGCTCCCGCACACGAGCCACCACCGGCCACAGCCACAAACGCCGCCACGAGAAGCTAGATGCAGCTACAAAAGTAGCTGAAGCGCGCGACAGCCACTTGTGGCCGGTGGTCGCCACTTGTGGTCGGTGGCTGCTATTTGTCTACGAGACAAGACTACGTGCGTGCGTTGCCTCCGACTAGAACAGGTTAACTGGGGAAGAGAGAGAGGGGTGCGGAATCGCGCGAGCGGCATGTGGCGACGTTTTGTGTCGGCGTTTAGCGGCCGGTACGGGCCACAAGCAGCGAGCAGCGACGATTAGAAGCGTGTGGCGGCCACCGGCGCGGCGTCAACCGTGTGCGGCGAGTCCATATAAAATGTATGAAAACTACAGGAAATATGTCGGTGGCGGCGTTTTGTGGTTGTGGCCGGTGGCTCGTGTGCGCCGACACAAATGCACGTAAAGTGCGATGCGGCGCGATTTTCAACTGTTCCTTGTTTCCGTGGCGCAACGGATCGGATCGCTTCGCAATCGCGTTCGCATCCAATCGTCCACGTAGTACCTACGCTGCGTTATCTTCTGCATCTTTAGTGCCAAAATGTTGAACTTCCCAAAATGTTGAATTTCCCAAATTGCTGAATTTCCCAAAATGTTGAATTCATAAAATGTTGAAAAACACTTAGGAAAATATCGTGTTAAAAACACTTAGAAAAATTCAAGACAAAAAAGACAGATTTTTTTTTTAAATTATCATTAAAAACAAAACAAGACGATATAAATATGCATAAAATGTGACAGCCAGACATTCTGTGCAAAAGCGTTAGTGCTCTTCAAGGTCTTCATTTTGAATGACAGCTGTCAAACTTAAAACAGTGCTAAATGTCAGATCCAACTTCACTTAAGATCTAGTTAGATACTTACAAAGATTTTTATATTCAAAATATTGGTATTGTCGCTAGAGTCTCAACTACCATGCATTTACTGTGGGATCGAATATCCATAGTACATTGTAGCTTTATTCCTAAAGCTCAAAATACACGAGCGACACTGACACTGCAACTTTACAGAGCCCACACATGCAGCACACATGCACGAGCTGTGCGTGCTGTAGGTGTGGGCTCTATAGGTACCTTTGCAGTGTCAGTGTCGCCTGTGTATTTTGAGCTTTTGGTAACTTTACCTATAAAGCCCACACCTACAGCACACATGCGCGAATTTCTTTACAATGTGTGCTGTAGGTGTGGGCTCTATAGGCGGTAATGTTGCAGTGTCAGTGTCGCCTGTGTATTTTGAGCTTTTGGTAACTTTACCTATATAGCCCACATCTACAGCACACATGCACGAATTTCTTTACAATGTGTGGTGTGGTGTGGGCTCTATAGGCGGTAAAGTTGCAGTGTCAGTGTCGCCCGTGTATTTTGAGCTTAACACCGTAAATGTAGTGGAGTGCTTTATAAGGTTTTTGACTGACCAGACTATAATATTTAGTTCCTACTTATCTCAAACCTCCGTGGTTTATTAGTGTTAAAAAATACCTTGTAATTTATTTTTTTGTTCATATTGCTTAATAAAAATAAAAGATATTTTACATGCCCGTATTGATTTGTGTCGTGCCTGTTCTCTTGTTAAGGTAATTTTTAAAGTTCTGTTTTTGTAAAAAAAAATTTAATTCTATGTTATTTCAATTAACTCAATGTCGACCAACTTTTTACTTATAAATACTTTTACTCGACTTCAAAAAAAGAAGGTAGGTTCACATTTCGTATTTATGTCTATATCTATCTATATATTTAGGGATGTTGTAGTCACTTCTGAAATTAATATGAATGTGTTTGCCAGTTGACATTCAAACAGACAGAATAACTGCGTGTGCGCATCGTGACATGAAACGAAATGGTTTATTATACAACGTGCTCTATTAAGCCCTACGCCCTTTTGATACTAATCTTTAAATTATACTTCAATTGAGTACCTACCCATCTAACTAATTTAGATTGTAAAACTGAACTCTGTTGTAAGGGCACTAAGGTGTTTTTTTATCAAATTATTTTATTGTAACGGCACATGTTTAAATGTTTAAACATTTATTCTAAAAATAAATAATTTGCAAATATAAAAAATATATTAATTTCTTTTTATGTTTTTTTAGTAAAAGTTGAGTGTTCGATCATGTTTATTATCTCATTAAAATTTTGATCTTAGTCAATTTTGTCAAATTGCGTGACTAAATGAGAAGCTAATTGACCGCCGCCCGATCTTGTATAGTCTTGCGGGTTAAGCAACGCCTAGCGCAGTCGTTACTTGGATGGGTGACCGATAATGTGTGTCACGTTTTGTACCCTCTTTCTTTATTATAATATAAGTATTGACGAACTAGGTACTTAATTAAATAGACATGTAATTCAATAATTTTTGAAGTATCTAAACATAACTATACGAACAACTTCACCAACTAATAGCTAAGATACAAATAAATAGTCGAATAAACTTAGTATCAATTTAAAACCCAATTAAATATCAACCTTACTACTGAATAAATAAAGCCGAAATTGCAAGACTGATATAATTTTGTTTGTACCTACCATGCCCTTAAAATGGTTGACGTGAATAACGGTAAGTAAATACTTATGATAACTTTTGTAGAATAAATAAATAAATAAATAAATATTGCACGACGTTACACACAGCGCAATCTAGCCCCAAACTAAGCACTAGGCTTGTACTATGGGTACTAGACAACGGATATACTACATATCATACTTTTTTTTTTGTAAATACATACATACGATACATAGAATACACCAGAACAGAAGTATATTATCAGAACATTCTGTACTGATAATATACTTTTGGCTGCACATAATCCGCCTCGAAGGACCATTTTATTATGTAGCTCTCTACATGAATTCAATTATTTTTTTGGCCTACAAGACTTTACCCAAAATCAGTTAATAGGTGCCAAATAGGTGCCTAATAGCCGTTTTTTATGAAAAACTAAAAGTAAATGGCTGTACCTTATTTATCTGTCCCATTTTCGCTAACGATGATGTGATATCTATTAAGTAGTAGGTAATAACTTACACAGCTGTTGTCTCATTGTCGCTGACGTTGATTATCACTTACAAGAGCAAGACAAAAGATTAAGCCACGCATAAGGTCGTTTGTGAATACGGCCGCTAGATTCATATAAGTAAGAGAGTGAAGCAGAGACATGACATTGACTGCTTTCGGCCTATTCCTGAGAGTAGTGTTAGTAATAACTTTAATAAAGTGATACTTTATCTTGCACTTCTTCGTCATTTTTACCGTCACATAAAATGTGACAGAGAATAACCCACTTACTTATAGACGATGACTAATTTATTATGACTAGTTAATTTAACGTTTGTCACTGTCGGTTAACTTTGAAACTTCATGTCACAGTAAGAGACAAACGTTACATTAAGTTAGTCATCGTTTATAAGTAAGGGGTTTATTTTAATTTCAGGCTATAATCTAACGTTTTGGCTCTTTGTAGAAGTGCTATTATGCCATTGCCTCTTCCATTAGTACTGCTCTAACATACAGGTTATAGACGAATCTAAGTGATTACTTTGGCTAAGTAATGCCCTGTCTCGCTCTTACTAATGATTTTTGACGTCGACGAAAATGTGACAGACACATATTATTTTGAATAGTAATTACTAATTAGTAATTGTTGTTCACAAAATTTATTCATTTATTTATTATTTATTTACTTTTTATCCCGTTATTCCCGCGGGATCGGGACTTACGCAGGTGAAACCGCGGGACGAAGCTAGTTGACTATAAATACGAGTGTTAAGCTGCTGACTATACGAGTGTTAAGTTAAGTTTCCATGCAACTTGCGCTGAAATTGGTTCATCATCATCATCATTTCAGCTGTAAGAAGTCCACTGCTGGACATAAGCCAATTTCATAATCTATGAAATAGGTTATAAATAAATAAATTCTGAGAACAACTTTAATACTTTATACTTGTGTACAAGTGGTTCTATTCGTGTGCTACTTGCATGCAAGACTTGCCCAGCGAAACCGCAGCTTAAGAGTGGTCAAAGCAGAGCCAAAAGGAGAAGTAATCACTTATGATAATTCGCACCAAATTCGCTGGATAGCCGAATTCGGTGTGAAGTTATACCGGTTTAATTTATTAGCCGAAGGGTAACTCTCATTAAGGGTTGGGTTACATTGCCACCTGTAGAATCATCCGTTTGGACGGATTTATTGTTTGTTATGCATTGTTTTTGTACATTTGTCATAGATTAAGTTTTTTGAGTTATGTTGTGTAGGAAGGAAAGAGATTTAACACGTTGAGTGCGGGAACTATATTTTGGTATATCTTTTTTTGGTCAGTTTGGGTAAGTCAGTTTTGGTGGTTTTATGAATTTTCATTTAGGTCTTTTTTACATGTAAGGATATATATTAGAAAAAAAAGGAAATATTAGTACGAAGTTTAAGAAAAAAAATCTATTGCATAATGTATTAGAAATGAAATCGATAATAGAAATTAATCATCATTAGGTGCATTATTGAATTAATTAAAAAAAAATATTAAAAAAATATCTTTAGACCAAAAGCACCTGACCACATCGACGCCATTCTCTCGACTGTGAGGCTCCCTCTTCGCGGCACGCGCTCCACCCATAAACATGTCACAGCAGAGCGCAAGCGATTTACGACCTCTCTCTCTAACATACCCATAACTTAGCCAAACAAAAGGGAAAGCTATAACGTTCATCGGTCCCGTGCGGATAGTTTAATTTACGCACACACTTGCACCAAAATGAGCTAGTATGCGATCTTCTGACACAGTACAATTAAAAATTTTAGACTATTTTCAGCAATTGCTACATTTCTAATCAAGGATCGGTAGAAAAGATTCAAGTCTTTAATCAAATGGCATTGCAATATCGTACTAAAATATTTTTTTGTAATTCTTCATACAAAATTGCGGCAGACGTTCGTAAATTTGAAGGTATACTACATTGTCTTGTTCTCGGAGTATGAACGGAACGGTTAACGTTCAAACTGAGCACCGGTAGAGTCTAATATTTTTATCTCTTTCTAACACACAATTCCCAGATCGTAAATCTCGAAATGGCCGCATGTAGGTTACGCACGCCGTCCGCGAAGTACCGGAGGGAGCGCACAAACTATAGTTTTCTCGTTTTATTACGTGTTTTACCGCGCGATAAAGGAGATCGGAATATCCCGGGAAATCAGCTGTTCGGGGCATGCTTTAAACGCGCAAAGGAATGTGGCGAACGAATGTGATGTTGGTACGGTTCAAAAGTTGCTCTACTTCATTTCATTTTTAGTATTATAATTTTTTTGTAACATACATTATTGTATTACAAAAATTGACACAAACTTTGTTATAAATATTACTGAATGCGGTAATCAATGGCGGTCGACCTGCCCTTTATGATGTAGGAGCTGATCTTTTCCTTTTTTTGATTGACTTAGAAACTTCAAAGAAATAACCATGCACTTTGGAAGGTATTTGTTCTGTAATTCGTTTATGGTTATTTGAATATATATATTAGATTAAATAATTTATATAATGACAATGACACTAACATAGTACATATTATTGCTAAAGCTATAAATTACGAAATTGACTATAGTGACTATTATAACAAATACTTAACTTTTAAGACAAATAAAAAAGGTACAATTCCATATTATTTTAATAAAATGAAAAATAAATCAATACAGACAATTTCGAAAGATAAGAATGTGTTGAAAGATAAGAAGGGTACAATACCATACTATTTCACTAAGATTAATAATAGTAAGAAAGAACAACCTAAACCAGCAACATTTTTTCGAGGCCAACATTGAAGGTAATTTCTCCTTATTCCATCAAAATATAGCGGGGGCAATCAATAAGTCCAGTAATATAGAAATAGCAATTGAGGAGTTAGCATTGAAAGGAATTGCGATAGAGGTAATTTGTTTGACTGAAACTTTTATAAAAGAGGGTTCAGAATGTTTACTTAAAATCCCAGGGTACATATTAGCTGCATCTTATTCAAGAAACAGTAAAAGAGGCGGCTCTTGCATATTAATAAGGAAAGAACTTAATTACAGTCAAATTGCCCTAACAAAATATGAACTAAAAATTTATTTTGAATGTTGCGGTGTAGAAATAGTGTCGTATAAACTAATTATCATATGTATATATAGAGTTTCAGGAAGTAAGGTTGATAGTTTCTTAGAAGCACTGAATAAAATGCTACCAGACATATTATTGAAATTTAGGAATAAAAAAATAATTTTATGTGGAGACTGGAATATTAATGTTATTAAAAAAGACGACATAGCCTGTAAAAATCTGTTAACAATACTAGATAAATTTAATTTTTGTATTCACATCACTAAGCCTACTAGAGGAAAGGCATGCTTAGACTTAATAGCTAGTAACATAAAAAAGGTACAAGGAGATATACATCACTTGGCATTGTCGGATCACGAGACTGGTCAAACGATATCTACGAATCTTAAGAGAATTCCTATAGTGAGTACATGGTATGAATTGAAAAAAGATTATGGTGAAGAAAATATTACTAAATTCATTAAGTGTTTAAAATCACTGACTTTCAGTGAGATGTATGAAAAAAAGTATCTAAATGAAGCATTTAACGAGTTCCATGATACATTTATTATGTTCTACAACTTGTGTTTCCCAACAATAAGAATTAAATATAGTAATCGTAGGAACAGAACACGTTGGTTAACAAAAGGACTTCGAGTAGCCTCGATTACAAAAAGACAACATTTTATGAGGTACAAAAATAAGAAGAGTGACAAAGAATACCATAAACATATATATTTTACTTATAATAAATTGATGAAAAAGTGTATTTTAATCTCTCAAAAAATTCAAAACAAAAAAATTATTAACAATAGTAGAAATAAGGCTAAAGCAGTATGGGACACTATAAATGAAAATGTTAAAGATAACCGATCTACGAAAATTGACATAATTAGAGATGAAAATGGTTTATTGACAGACGATCCTATAAAGATATGTAACAATTTTAATAGTTTTTTTATTAATGTTACTAAAAATTCAACATGTGGACAAATGAAATTAGATAGAATTGTAAACAAATCAATATTTTTAAGACCATTAGATGACATAGAGATTCTTAAAATTATAAAATCATTAAATAATACAAACGCAGTAGGCTACGATAATGTTTCTACAAAGATTTTAAAAGAATGTGCGTTGGTAATCAGCAAACACTTATCGTACTTGATAAATATGTCATTCGAACAAGGTGTATTTCCCGAAAAGTTAAAAATCTCAATCTTGAAACCTCTCTTCAAGAAAGGAGATTCGTCGGACTTAAATAATTATAGACCGCTAACATTGATACCAATTTTCGCAAAAGTTTTTGAAAGAGCTATATTGTCCAGACTAGATCACTTTTTTACAGCACAAAAAATTTTAAGTGAAAATCAATATGGGTTCCGGAAAAAATGTTCCACTACTCTGGCATGTTATAATCTCATTAAATCGATTACGAAATGTATAAATGACAAAGCCAAGGTTGCTGCTATATTCTTAGATATGACAAAGGCGTTCGATTTCGTTGACCATGATTTAGCAATTAAAAAATTTGAATGTTATGGAATAAGAGGAAATGCACTTGATTGGTTAAGAAGTTATTTAGAACAAAGACAACAGTACACTGAGATCTCTAAAATTGTAAATGATGAAAGAAAGATTTTTAGATCAGAAGTAGGGATAAATAATTATGGTGTTCCTCAGGGTAGTATATTGGGTCCATTTATTTTTCTGGTATACATTAATGACCTCCCTGATGTCACTAAACACAACTGTTTATTATACGCAGATGACTCAACAATTGTTATTACAGCAAAAGATGAAAATATCCTAAGGAGCGAAATAAGTAACACTTTAAATGAGATCAACATATGGTTAAGCAGCAATAACCTGCAACTTAATGTCAATAAAACTAATTTAATTCAATTTCATTGCTACCAAACTAAAACCAATAAACTAAATATAACTCATAATAATAATTTAGTACCAGAAGTAGAGAACACAAATTTCTTAGGTATAATTGTTGATAAAAATTGTAATTGGAAAGCTCACATAGACAAATTAAGTAATAAAATTGACAGATTTGCATATGCAATTAGAAAACTTAGATTAACTGTCTCAAAAAGTGCTGCTCTGAGCGCTTATCGTGGATATGTTTCATCAATTCTATCATACGGACTTATTATATGGGGTAACTCGGTTGACATTCAAAAGGTATTTATAGCTCAAAAAAAATGTATACGCGCGATTTATGGAGCTTGGTACACAGATAGTTGTAAACCGCTTTTTAAAGACCTAAAAATCCTACCATTACCTTGCCTATATATAAAGCTAATATGTCTTTTTGTCAGAGAACATAAAGAATGTTTCAGTAATCATTCTGAGATATTAGAAAGATCAACCAGACATGGTGAAAAAATGTTTCATCCAAAATGTAGAATTACAATATTTTCAAAGAATGTACATGTTATGGCAATTAAATTATATAATGAATTACCAAGCGAATTTAGAGATTTACCCATAACATTATTTAAAAAAAGGCTTAATAATTGGTTACTAGAAAATTGTTTTTATTCACTTTATGAGTTTTTTAATTGTATGGCAGGTAAAAGGCAATATGGATATTGACATTAACAGGACTAATTTTATTGTAAACTAAATTATCGCATGCATTTAATATTAATTTATAATAGACGAACCCCCAAGTTGACATGTAATTAATAAATTATGACATAAGTAAATTTAATTAATTTTTGACAAAAATAATTTATATCTATTTTATTTTTGTTGATTTGGTACACACATATTACGTTAATTTAGTTTTGTTTTTAATTTAATTTTTAATAAATAACGTAATGTAGGAACGATGACCTTTGTTAATAATATAATTTAATTGTAACTCACGACTCGGTATGGTAACATTGTCAAATGCATGATAAAATAAAATGTTTGTGTAGAATATGTGGGTAGGTACTTACTAGGTACCTATTACATGAATGATTGATGACAAACAGTTTTACTTGTAAATCAATTTATCTTTTATTAATATTGTACACCTCAGAAGGTAATTGTGGTTGAACTGTATAAATATAGATTAATATCCTTTGTAACCTACAATTTTGCAATAAATATCTTTGAATCTTTGAATCTCTATAATTTATCACTACTACCGGTGTTATGTAAAAATTTGTGCATTGTGTAGATAAATCCAAATAGTTTATTTGTATTAAACATAGTACATTACATATCTACATATTAGTGGTGTTACAAAATAAAAATACAGTTTCATCAATTTCATTATATTGAGATATAAATTTGCGTCCATAGCCAATAGTCTAAAAGCATAGATTTAATAATTTGACATTGTGTATTTTAAACGAACGAACGAAACGTCTCGCGCGCGTTGGCGCGGGCGCGTATGTCTGATTCCAGTAGAAAGTTTTGGAGTTTCCACGGGTGCTGATAGGTGGTTTAGTACGGTACGAGCAACCGGCCGGCCGCGGCCTTAGTTCATTACTCGAGTTGTAAATTTAGATTTTGATGCAAAGTATACCACGACCTTTTTTTACATTATACCTACATATTAGGCAATCTGTAAAAGGCATGTAAGTAGGTATTTTTTTTTATAGTGGGTAGGTGTATCTGCTACTCTTATATTACTATACCTAACTACATGTTTGTTCTTTTTTTTTGTTTTTTTTTTCGACTGATACTGATTTCAACAAATTTAAAAAACAGTAACTAATAGAGCAGCTACCTTTTTTTTCTATTGTTGACAAATAAATTATTTAGAACTTTAGAAAGCAATTAACAATTTTTATGCCAATTTAATATACCTACACGAGATTATTATTTTATGGTAAACAAAATACAACCCAAGCCGTGCAAATTGCAGGACCCATGTCACTCAAGTAAGCTGATAATTAGGTACAGATTATTATTACTGTTCCAATATGCAACTGCAGCTGTTATTGGTCACAATTATAATGACGTCACGTTTTCGTTACGGATTTCTATTGGAGAACGCTACCAATATGGCGCGAGTACCGGCTAATGCGATTGGCTCGTTTTACATCAATGGTGTGGTGTTTCTCTCATTTTGTTTGAAGAATCACTCATGTTTGGTTGTGTACTAGCATTTACAGTTAAAATTTAGTTTCTTACTTGTTATAAGGTCTTTCAATTGAATAATTTCAGTTTTTTTTAATTAGGTAGGTATATTGCATTTTTTTGTGATAACGTTTTGTTGTGTTTATTACAATATAATTATCTAATATTATAAATAGTAATCAATTTTATGTAGGTGAGTAAGAAATCACATTATTCCTATTTGAATTTGTAAAATCTTATATTCAAAAACTATGTAATTAATAAATAGAAGCTGGCTGTAGACACAAGCAACTTTTAATTTAAATTAAAGTTTTGCTAAAGACTCAATTATAGTGGCATGTACTAATGTAATATTTTATAGTTATGTACGAATAACTACGTCAATACGAGTTATACACGACAATAAAATTAATATACATTGCAAACGAAAATTATAGGAACTAATTACATACCGAATATAAATTGAAATAAAAGTATGTAGGTATAATGAAGATTAACAGTTACTGCATCAATAATGTTTTAATTTATGTATCTTTTCAGAGCGACACGTTCAGCAGAAGTGATTATAATGAAACTAATAATAAAATTAAAATTCTCAAACATTATTTTTGAAACTTGTAGCTTTATATAATAGTTTTAGAAACACCTTGAACTCAGAACATGTCTTCGGATATTATAACAATTTTTTTTTGGATTACTTATATAGTAAGACTCAAACTTACAATTTTCTGGGTGACGTGATGGCGTTCTTCCATTCTTCAATTTTGATAATAGGATTAAAGGTATTAGTTCGCAATAAATATGATCTTACAAGGTAGAAAACTGAATTATTTTAAGATAGTACTAACAATTAAAATACCTATAGGTAACTTAATTTTCTCATTTAATAAAACTAAAACCAAGCAAATTAACAAATAACTAACTAAAATAAAAAGATGTTGCCGATAGTGCCCACCGAGGCTTAATACCCAAGATTTATAATATTCTAATAAATGTATTAGTATTACCAATCATAATATACAAATGACAAGAAATACAAAGTTATTTTTTGTTCACTATTTGATTGAACGGAGTAATTTCATTTTAAAATTGGCTTACAGCACTTTAAGGGTAGGTGTTCAAACACCACATCCACATTTAAACGTGTCTCACGATTTAAATAAAAAAATGGTCTTCTCAAACCATCAATATTTTTGCGGCATGATTACTTACTTACCCATGCCAAATTAACGTTTTTAGTGCTAAGCGTCTTTAACCTAAATCGAAGACGAACTGACTGGCAGATATTATTATAACGAAAGTAGGTATATGCATTCCTGTTCACCTTGGATCCCTTATTTTCATGCCAAATATCTGAAATCAATTAGTTATTTTGTGTTACGGCACGGTCGTGCCGTGAGACGTTGCAAAACGTCCTTTGCCTCATTCTACTATCGAATCGAATGTCGGTTAATATAATTAAATTGTAATAATTATTTAATTATAAAGTTTTTTATGGTCAAAAAATAATTGTTCTATTCATATTCTCCGGCGGTGGCCTTCGTATCTAACAGGTCCGCTACACCCAAAATAGTTTTTTTTATTTGGGGGTTGGCGTCGGTAGGTAAGTCATGATTGACTATACCTTCTGCAAATAGATTTGGCAATATTTTTGCGGCCGGCCCCCTGCCTGACACCAACCCTCCTAGGGCCTCCTTCCCGGGCAGTCGTGGATAAACCAACCAGTTGATTCACCACCGTCCGTGAAGAACTTCAGGTTTGCTAGTCTCTCTCAAATCACTTAGTCGCCTTTTACGACAACCACGAAAAGAGATGGGTAACTATTCTATGACAGAGCTATACGGCACCGTGTTAGTTTTTACCATCTTATTAGGTACACCTAATAGATTAAGATTATATTTTGAAAGTGAAATCTGAAACTGTATTTTTTTTCTATTTATTAATGTAATTATCGCGTAAACCTGGTCTTCAGTTGCTGAATAGTGTCATCTATTTTCTCGATTGTAAAATCTAACTGCCTCTAAGAAAGTTAGTGAGATTCAGATTTATGCTATCAAATTTAACGCATCCAAGACTCAGGCTTATCAATTGTCCCTCAAGAGAAGTCTCTTTTATTTATTTTGTTCTCACCTTCCAATTGACCATGGAAATATGCATTACCTATCTTAATTTTATCATCTACTTACATCCTTTTATCTGCTGCTAAAGCTCAGCTAGCCGCAGGAAGCTTGGTATGAGTGTCGAAGTTAACTGAGGTTTTAACTTTGAGATTCACTTACACAGTCAAGTCGCAATAGTTCTGAACCTGTACCGTTTTGACATGGAGTGTACCATTTCTTACATTTTTAATAGAGTTAACAAGTATGAACTTGAGATTGATTATTAAAATCTACTCTATAATAGAAGAGCATTATCAGTACTAGTTTACGTCGCCAGAGCGGCGCCACTAGTTACCTAAAATTTCACACACAACCATCAAAGCTCTTTTTTTTCATTTGATTGATAGTCTATGCAATTTCCAGTGAAAACGCCTACTTATGTTGCTAAGGAGAATAATGCGAATTACAACGATTACATAATTACTAAGTAAGTGCTACAGTGGTTGTTAGATAATAATATGGAGCACTTTATTATCCCAATAGATATTTCTTGGTAGGTTTTTAGAGGGAGCCGGAATAGGTTTGAATAGGAATACAAATGTTGCGTAGTTTTCTTGGTAGAGCAACATATCAGTCGATCGTGCCGGCATCAACGTCTGGTGCATCGAACGATACACAAGAAACTTTATGACGGCGCACTTGCTCAGATCGGCCGTGGCACGGGCAACCGCTGCCGATACAATTCTATCGCGAGTTCGGACCGGACCGTCCGATTAATCGCTTCGATTAACGTTGTCTCGGACATCAATGGTGCTGGATTAACGGAGGGTGGTGTCCTTTTCTGGTCGCAGATTTAGTGCGGCGCCGCGGCGTGTGGCGTCGCCGGCGGGGGGGTGCGCCGTCGCTCGTAAACCATCGCCCGCCACATTCTACTGACGCGCGCCTCGGCGACAACGCGTTGCGTAACCGCGCCATAAACAACACGACGTGATCGGGACTCGCACCTGACTTACCCACGTGCGCCCGACACATTACGTATTGCGCTCATGCTACATCTAAAACGCTGACACGTGACCTGACAGAGTGAAACCGAACTCTTTGAACTATACAGCCTGTGAGTTTTGTGAAGAAGTTTAGCGGGATGACGCGAGCGCTATAGCCGACGGCTAGCTGCGGCCGGCCTAAGGTGAGTTTATTGCCGATTTATGGCTCCCGACTTGAACCGGCTCGGGGCAAAGGGTCCCACGCGAGGTCTGTTTGTCGAACAAACTTCGGTATACTCTGTTTACACGGTATATGTAATGTTTGGTAACGATTTGAGCGTTACACAAGGGAGAGAAACAAATTGATATGAATAGCCTAACTCGGTAGCGCAGCGAGCGCGCCAAACTTTATTTATTTACTCACATACCAACGTATAAAACTCGTTATTTGATTCAAAGTTTATTCATTCTCCGAACAAACACTTTAAGCTATGTTAAACAATAATTCTAAAAGAAAACCTAAGCTAAAAAATGGCATTATAATACATACTTACATAAATTGAAAGCTACACTACCTATCTAAATCTGATGATTAGTAGTAGGTAACAACTATTTTATATAATATGTTATAAAACATGTTATGTTATAAAACTCTAGCTATGTTATAAAACTCTAAAACTATTTATTACTTCTCTGTTAACTGTAATCTGACTATATGGTCTGATTAGCAACATTTGAGTCGAAAAATCAAGCAAATTACAACCTAATCTCATAGACAATAAAGGCGAGATTCTCAACAAAGTCAAAAATATTGCCATTGCTCAAAACAATAGTGTACAATACAGCATAAATATAATTCATATATTCGTAAATATACACTTTTGTTCCACTGATTAATATAAAATAAGTGTATTTTTGTACATTAAACTAAATAATTGTATTGTTCGTGAAATTTATTCATGTATCATGTAATTAGAGCAATTGAAATGTAATTACTAAGGTGAAGTCATGATGGGTGAGTATTGAGGTGTAATTATGTGTAATATTGAGGTGAAAATGATTACTAAAAATAGAACATTTATTTTAGTACTGCTATTTGAAGAATATCACTTTTGAGATGTGTTAAAATTACCCAGCTGAATTGATGTCTATCGTCATTTGCAAAGGAAAGTAAATACTTATTACATTATTATTTTTTTATATTTACATTGTTTTAAAATTGTTCATTGATCGTTTAGGTGTAATGTTGCAAGTTAACAATTTTGGAGAAATTTCATAATAATCAGAAAATAATAATTTGTTGCCCTCAATCAGTGGTAGGTAATCCAGAGATACTCTTGTTTCTCCAAAAATGTTATTTGACAAACGTCAAAAAATTTTGACTGCAATGATATTGATATGATGTTAAAATGATTGGATGAGATGGATAATTTGATTACGGGAAAAAGCCATCAGGGCATTGGGGGTTGTCTCAGACATAAAATCTATTGGGTTGTTATACGTTATTTTAGTTCTGTTTATAATTCATCCTAGGTTTTTTAATTAAACACCCTGTATCTAAATGTGATACCTACGCTTTATAAAATGTAACCTACAAATATAAATCTAAGTAAAGTTATTTCAAATAGGTAGGTAGGTACTAAGAGTAACCGAGAGCCTGCGCTTGCGCAGCCTATTTTATATTCTTGACCAGAGCACCGCCATATTTGTCTTATTTTCTATCAACATGTAAGATCTTTGCTTATTATTCCTTAGGATTTTGTAAGCCGCAACGATGACTCAATTGTGCTTCAGGCATTTATATGACAAGGTCCTTTCTTGGTTCAAATAGATTTGAGTAGGTAGAAATGAAACTGATTCAAAAGTTATAATGCTGTTTAAATTATTTAAAAACCCTATTTGTATTACATTGTATAGTGTAAAGGCTAAATCAAAACACTTCAAAATCATGAAATTAATTTAGTCAGAAGACAAGGTTGGGTCAAATAAAAATAAAAATATTAAATGGGTCATTACGTTATATGAAATAAATTATGAATCGCGGGCGAGGTGTTAACAAAAATATTTACATTACTGAATTTTATTTATTCAGTGAAATTATTATCAGTCGTTAGTTAACAAATCACTGTTTTAGAGGACCACACTGTTAGATATTGAGATGTTATTTCAAAAACTTTTTTACTTTTATAAAAGATTGTAGGCAGTAAATTAAGTCACAAATTCATAATAATATAAAGTTTGGCAAAGGTTTAATTTCTCAATAGTATGTATGACTGTTTTTATTTGTTCATCGTTATAAATTACCTATCCCTGTTGATTTTTTAGTGCCATAAGACTGCGTTTCCACTAAGGGTGCGTAACAAGAAATAGTTTTATAATAATCAATAGGATCACTTCATTTAAAATTAGATAACATAATTGATTTATTAGCCTGAGTCAAATGATGTGTTGATTCCACACATCATTTGACTCGGGCTACACTTTACAACAAACCATCTTTTTATAATACTATTGAGCGCAACACCTTACCTACCGCTGTGCAAAAATCTACACTTAAACGGACGGCCAGGGCAGCATCAGTACTCCGATGGGCGACCGTTTAAGTGTGGATTTTCGCACAGCGACAAAACAACGCGGAAGTAGTTGCGGGCACAGCTAGTACTCAAATAAACTAAGTACATTCACGTACATTCACACATAACAATCGTAATAAAAAGTTCCATAGTTATTGCTAACTATGCTTTAATAATGATCCAACTAAAGAACCGTGCTCACTTGCGGTTTCTATATCAAAAAAGCCATGACCACTAGCTATTTTCTTCACCCGTGTATTATTCGCATAATTGTGCCTCTTCCTAGAATTATCACCTTTAATTCAACCGACAATTTCTTACACTTAACGCGTCGCTGAGTCATTTAAAACTTGCAGAAATTAACTTGAGACCGTGATGTACCTTAACGGTGTTAATAGAAAGAAAGATAGAAAATAACAATTTCATTAAGTTACAATTACAAGCACATAATTTACACAACCAAGAAACATAATATAAAATACATTAGGCACAGAAAAAAAGAGAGAAAAAGGGGGATCAAGAATTAAACTAATATCATGAAGAATGACATGAGAAGAGAAAGTAGAAACCATTTTATAGTAGAAAAAATAGAAAAGTAAATTCAAATAGGTACCTATTATCGTAAAAACCAAATATAATTTAAAAAAAAACAGGTAGGTACCTAAGTCTAAAAATGTTTGGTAAAGTGACAGCTAATTCCTAGCCCTGACAGTCCTTCTTATAAATCTGAACCTACTTTATGTTCTTAAGCCAGTCGATCTGATCAAGTGTCAAGTTAATTTCTACTGTTGTCCTACTAAAAACCCTTCGTACTAGCTAAGTGAGCGTTAAGGCGCGTTAAAGTACAGTCTCAATAAACCGTTTAAGTTTTTTTATTGCCTACCTATGGATTGTTACTTTTGGTTGCAGCAATTATCATAAATGCGATCAGCAATCTTGAGTCTTAAGTGATTTAATCAGTTAACAGTTTTTCAAAAGCAATTTTAAAAGTAATTAATTTTGTTCTTTTCGTACCTATACCTCTTCATAAGATATAAGATATAACTTACACGTTGAGTAATTATAATTTTAAAAATTTGATTGTATGTCTCTAGTTTTCACCCGCAGATTTACTAATTGTACCATTGGAAATATGTGATGATTGGTAATTATGCATATAGAAATTATATCCCTTTATTAAATTATATTTGAAATTGAAAATGCTCATTACAAAATAGATAAATACCTACCTTTAATAAAAACGAATTAGATTTTTCCTCATCTAATTCGTTTTTATTAAAGGTAGGTATTTATCTATTTTGTAATGAGCATTGTCAATGGGTTCCGTACCTAAAAAGGTAATAAAAGGAACCCTTATAAGATCACTCGCTTGTCGTCTGTCTGTCCATCATCATCGATTTTCTAAAGGACTGGTTTACCTAGCAAGTTGAAACTTAATGGACCAAATACTGAAGTCATGAGCAAATTTAGATTTTCGCGTAAACTTATAATTTTACTTAATTTTCAACTTTTTTAATTATTCGATTTTTATTTTTAATTGGTATTATTACTACTGAGAACAACTATGATCCCCAGTATCAGCTACGTCCGAGCCTCACAAATTCCTCATGGTCCTAGAGATAACACCCCAAACGTGAAAACTCTATTTTGAGGAGTTTTAAAAAGCAATCTTGATTATTCCATAAAGTAAAAAGTCAAAACAGTGCTTGCTACAATAATTTTATTGTTAGATAATTTAAATTAGGTATACTCACTATAAATCGAAAAAACAACATTCGATTCCCGCCCCTATTTGGACACCATGAAATTGTCAAGAATCTTAATAAGTAATAAAACAATACTTTAGTTTTTATAGAAAGTGCCAACATTTCAGTGCAAAGTTGTTATTACCGTAAAAAGAGAACTGCAAGCATCTGCTTTATCGAATTTGATTAAAACTCATGTTTATTTATCACGTATTTACTTAAACAACCGGCGATGTATTTTGCAGTTTTTTTTATTCCAAAACTGTCGCGGTAAAGTCAGGTGCTCGAATGTTTCAAGAGGCGGCATTATTTAGCTGAATTTAATATTTTGTTTGTGAATTTTGACACGTGAATTTGCAAGTTAAAATATTTTATTGTATTTGAGGTATTGGATAATATTAGGAATTGACTTGAAATAGGTTCTAGTATCAAATCAAGCATTTAAAAGTATACCTAGTTTATATTTTCACTACCGAAATTATTGTAAGATTTTTTTACTTAATTTAACAAATAACCTGATTATTATTCGTACCTATATTAAATATGCTAGAAGTAATTGCACGTATTGCGCAAATAAATTGAAGACTTATACTTTGTCTTACTCCCTCCTAGTCATATAGCAATCAACCCATCCCACTCTAATAAATATCGTCAATTAAGAGCACATCTAGGTAAACGCTTGTAGGTATTATGTACTTGAATCTATGCTCTGACCTATGAGCTCTGATGTAATGCTCTTTTGGGTGACATCCAACGACAGCAAAACTATGATTAAGCTAAATTTCAGCTAAAACATCCTCTAAACTCACCACTAAATACAGTCCTTTAAAAATATACCGTGCTTCGTAAGGCACGTTAAGCAGTTGGTCCCGGTTGTTATCTCTGAAAGCAGTCGCTAGGTCAAGTCAAAGGCCTTAGAGCGACCTGACAACTCTAACATAAGGTGAGCCACATCACTACACGAAAAGAAGACCTACAAACAAAAAATCGATATTCAATTATTCACGTCTCATTCATAAACATAATCGATTAATCAAATTCAAAACACGTTACGCACAACAATCGATTGAACTTTAATTTCAGCAAAAAATCGTCGACACATCAAATATTAAAGTAACAGGTGAATATCTTACCTCCCGCGTTTACTCAACAAAAAATAACATCGGTTAGTGAGAAAATTATGCAAGCAACGTGCGATCATATCTACTTGATATGTCGCCAGAGACAAATTGAAGTTCAACGAGTGAATTCGCGGGTATTTAGAAGCATGTTATTTTGCATGCGGTACATAGCTAAGTTAGTCTTAATAAAGTATAAAAAATATATATAAAATAAAATAATAGTTGAATAGCTACTTTGGCTAAGTACCTAACCTTTGCCCGAACCGAACTAAGCCTTAGTCGGTAAATATAATCGTTAATTCATCATGTCACGCGGGTTCCCGTGTGGCGCAGTGGTAGCGCACTCGCCCGGCAAGCGAGAGCCACAGGTTCGAATCTTTTCATGGGTGAATTTTTGATGACGTATTTCTAAGTAACCTTTGTCACTAATTTAGCTTACATTGAAAATTACTAATGACCTCAAGAAGACAGGCATTTACTTATTCCAAGTAATTGTACTTATATCCATGCCGCTGTATCTAACAGTTTAAAACGAACGCCAAAAATAGAACAAAATTACATGTCATTGACTTCCTACACTTACAACGGATTTATAGATGTGTCTAGTAATACCTTTACTAGCTCTATAAAATTATTTTTAACATATGCGAAAAAAATGAGAGATTACGTAGACTACATTTTTTCGTAACATTTTTTGAATGAGAAAATGTCAAAAACAAAGAATCAAAATGTCAGATCTTATTCTAGAATTTAATAAAAAAAACATACTGTATAAGAGCATTTATTTTGAATCGTCTATAAATACAGCAGTTATTGCTTGTCACACGTACAAGTATTCTAATTGTAGTTTTAATCTTTTTTTTAATAAAAGACGAAGCATCTAGATAAAAACTCGATATGTCGATTAATTGCACGTCGTAAACTGTATTCTATATTGATTGTATAAACTCAACCTGTTCTTTCATGAAGATCAGCTGTACATGCGTGTTACACGATATTATTTTTTATCGTAAACTATATTGGTAATTTATACGTCTGTATCCGTTAAAAGCGTACGGCACTCCAAACTCCCAGTCGGAGCTCTAATAGAACCCAAACAGCTCTGCTTAAAAACTGCCCCTAATTTAGTGACGGTCTCTGTGGCGCATCAGGCGAAGGCCCGACTGCAATGCAAGGTTGCGGGTTCGATTCCCAGCGCGTGGTAGTAGGTATATTTGTATCTGATTTGGGTGTTTTCTAAGCCTCATAATTATATATTTACAAAAAGAACAAGTAAAATATGTAATGCATATATCCGTTGTCTAGTACCCATCGTACAAGCCTAATGCTTAGTTTGGGGCTAGATTGCGCTGCGTGTAACGTCGTGAATATTAATTTATTTGTATCAAAATTTAATAAAGTCGAAATTCAAAGATTTTCTTTCTAAATCTTGATAGTTGATAAATTTGTTGCAAGTTTCGAATGTCGTAAGCAATTTTACAGTTTTAAAATTTAACATGCATGTAACAAATAATATATATTTGTTACCTACCAATTAATTAATCTAAGGAACAATTAGGTATACATAGGCACATCATTTGATAAATTTATTTTCCCAGTTAGTTTCTATTTTATTTTAATTAGTTAGTTATTATCTTATCGCAAGTTCATTCATAAACATAAAACCAAACGAGTTCAACGAATGTATTTTTGTATTATCTGATTGGTCTGGATTCAGTACGTCATCTGATTTGTTTCAATTCAAAGTTTAGGTAAAACAGACGTGAGTGATCTGTTCTATTTCCTTTATATATCATTAGATGTAAATTTATTTTATATTAAATAAAAATCAGAGAAAAATGATTAAAAATTTGTAATATTGGAAATTGTACGGGTAAATTGTAAAATCATTAAATATCATCCTATATAATAAAAATCAAAAACAAAATAAATTCGTAAGTTTGTTATGTGTATTATTTAAGAAAATATAAAAAAGATGCATATATTTAATTTAATTTAATAGATAGGTACATAAATAAAAAGAATTTTAATTCCCAACACCATCTGATTCTATAGAAGAATTCAAAAGGACCGATTGAAAATAAAAATAAGAAAAACGGTGATAGGTACCATCGTAATTGTTTAAATAAATAAAAAATATCAATCAAAAACCAACGGACAACAATTAAATAAAATTTTAATTATTCCATTAACACTATTTGTACTGAAAACAAGTTATTGAACAGATGCGGTGAGGTTTATGACGCCTAATAGAGCTTATGGCTTTTTTATTGACTTTAATGTTCTCTTGAGTTCGTCGTTTATGGCCGTCTCATTCATTATCGACTGTTCAGGTCGTAACATTGTTGTAAATCATGGGGAATATGGATAAGTGAACGCTACTGAATAATCGTAAACTAGTGTTGAATTTGTTTAAACGTCTCTACTTGACCGCCGATTTATGATCATTGAAATTTGTTCGGAATGTTTTCAAGTGTGGTTTGGTTGTAGTGAAGATGTATTTTTAAAGCGTTTAAACACACGTTTAGAGAATATATACTGTCCTATAAGTCAATACCTTTACTGGGTTTTACACCCATACTCACGACTCCACAACTACTATGTGATGCTCTAACTAACTAAACCAACGATCGATATTAAGGAAAGCTTTTCCACAAAAAAAAAATTAATGGCTTTCCCAGATTGGTTTTTGGTAATACGGCACTATTGCGGAGTGACGGATATGCATTTATGAAATTCATCCAGATGATGACGAAGGAATTAATCAGCACACAGGGTGGAATCAGACGAGTAAGCACTGTTTTAGTGCTGTAACAAGGCTTACAGCACTTAAACAGTGCTTATTAGCCGTTTCAAAGAGGCAAACTCTCATACGAGATTCCATACGCGCTTAAACCGCCGCCAGTCGCACCCATTATTGATAAGTCCTGAATAAACTTGAACTTGTCATAATTGTGGCATAAATTATGAGCTTAGCATATTTATCTTTGATCTAAGGTATTTAACGATAATAGATGTCATGTAAACTAGTAAACTATAAAATGATATTATTATGTTTTTTATATTTTTGTCCCTTTAGTCCGTCCATATTACCTATGTTTATAATTACAATATTAATAAATTTGATTAGTCTATGTCGTTGTTCATAAATTTTATAAATTGGTAGGTAAGTTTAATATTTTTTGTCATGAACTTTAAAGTTTTCAATCACCAGCAATATATAACTATTACACATTAATTAACACTTTCTGTGAACCATTTTATGTTGTACAGTAGGTACATACCATTTTATTTTAAGATTTTTTTGAAGGAATTCTTTGTTCACATAGATATTGATAAAACAGAAAGCACCGGAATTTCCAAAAGTATTTCAGAATTTATTATGATACTCCTAAAATTACATAAAGATATTTTATTTATAAAGGCTAAGTAAAAGTAAAAGTCCTAATAAAATAGGTAAGTACAGACCTTTATGTAAAATATCTACCTCTTATAAATCAATCCTATTATAACGGTATCTACCAAGAGTGAACTTCCTCTACTAAATTAAATAATTATAATCGTTTAAAAAGTAAAAAGAAAATACAATTATAATTAACAAAACTAACTTTAAAAAAGCCCAAAAAATAATTTCACCAACAGTTTTGTACGCATTCGGGTCATAAATTTTCACGTCAAATGATAAGGTTTTGTCGATAAAGAACACGGAAACGAACTTTTGTTATAAAGTCCACAAAATAGAACAATAAATTACCTCAAGGTGTTACACGGAATAGGGCCTTTGGCCACAATTTTTCAAAACATTAGTAGAAACAGTACCTTTACTGTTAATACAATTTGGATAATAATCGGTTACCTGGCCATTACATTGTCTAAGATTTGGACAAAATCGGTAAGCCCTTTGTAGCAAAATTTTGAACAACTATTGTCAAAATTTTGCGCAATTTTCAACGGTTTTTGTCCTTTTTTTTGTTTAACGGGACTTGTACAATTTTTGTAAACATAACGGGATATCCCATTTGCATGTTTCTATTCAACAGAAGCGGACAAAGGTTTTTTTTTGGGTAAAATTTGCATTTATTTTAAGGATTTCTTGATAGACTGCTTTCGCGAAGCACATGTTTTGACTACTCTTATTATTTAAAACAATGAAGGTTTTGTCTGATGTTTCTGAATTGGCTACCGTTTTGTGAGAATAATGTATTTTGTATGTCTGTTAAGAATATTTAAAAAACTCTAAAAAAAAAACTGTAAACAGTTGTGTTGTTATATTTTTGTCGTTAAAGGCGCAGTTCTTAAAAAAAGAATAACAAAATTAGAATCAATCTCAATCTGGCAATCTCACTTGTTGTAAATTTACATACTTAGATATAAATCTACCATTAAAACTATTTTATAAATTAACTGCCTCGTAAAACTATCACAGAATGCATTATCGAACCAAACGTTTAACTGTTTAACTTAAATTTTATCACAAATTATTAAATTAATTATCAATTAATCGTGTCTATCCATATCTTACAAACCGTAAGTTACAGTTTCCTCTTATAAAGGAAATAAACAGTTAAAACATCCGTGTCTCGAATTAGTTTGTGAATGAAATCATTTGTAACAACTAATTTTATGATTATTGGGCCGTTACTTTAGAAAAAATGTCCCAATTCATTCTGTTATTTATTATGATTATGAAAAAGTAATTTGTCTGATTGTGAATGGATGTGTGGCTGTGGAAATTACTTACCTACCTCATTCATTTTTTTTATTTCCACGAAATTTTATTTTAGTTTTTCAACGGTTTCAGCTTTAGGTATTTTGTCACGTGACAATTTTTTAAGCTTTTACTCTATTTCAGAAACTAAGATCAAAAATGTAAACAAAAACTATCAATTTTAAAGGAAATTTGTATATAAAGAGCTGTCACTTACAAATAAATGTATGGGATTTTTGTTTACATTTTTAATCAGTTTCTGAAATAGGGTATAATTTTAATTTGACTTGCAGAGTTCTCGTCAAAAAAACGAATTCACAGTGTTAGTATTTTTTTAATATTACTTGTAGTAGGTACCTACCTACTACCAATAACAGCTGTCGTATTTCATGGATGGTCTTATAGACTAGTGAATCCAGGCTTGTTAGTTGTCCACCGACGGTAGCTCCGCAAGTCAGCCACAGATAGGAATAATTTTCAAAGTCTTTGTTTCTGTCTGCAAGGATTCCGCTAACTACTTCTATACTACGAAACCATTAGAGAATTTCTTCTAGTAGGTTTACGTGTATCATAAAAACACTGTAGGTACCTACTTATGTAAGTGTGAAACCAGGGCAAATTGCTAGCTTTATATAAACTCTAATTAATATTAATAAACATAGGTACGTACCTACTTACATCAGTGTAACAAAGTTGTCCAGAGTTCGGCGGTGCGCGGTAAAAGGCTGAAAATTGTAATATTTCAAAATTCAAGAGTCGCGTTCGTTTGAATAATGCTCTAAGTTAGGAATAAGGGTGGTAACCACCCCGCCGTGCGTGCCTCCGCCCTGAGACTTGTTTCCGAACTTCTGTTCGTGAGTTTGATCAAAATATTAGTCTGTAAATCTTAGAGAATATTCTTTGTTTACAATATATTAGGTATATGAAAAAATAATATAAATCATTTCACTAATGATGAACTAGGTTGTCCATTGCGATTCAACGCGGGAATGCTGCTAGCATTTTGGGTCTGCGTCTGGAACGCTCGGGGGTGGTCTATTTTAGTTTTGGTGTTGTGATTGTTATTATTTTTATTTTGTGTATTGTTTGGTTTTGTTTTTTTTTTAATTAATGTTTGTAAGGTTTTTTATTTAATAATTTAGATTATCAATTATAATATGTATGTCTATTTGTATTTAATTGCCTTTATGAAATAAATATTATGCCTAATTATTTTATTTTATGAAGAAGACAAACAGTTACAGTAACAATATTATAAATCTACCTTACAAACTATGAAACGTGTCTTCGCATATAGAATTAATATTTCATCCAGATCACACTATAGGTACCTACAGATAAGCCTATAACTTATTATTAGTAATTTTAAAGATACATTCAAACACGCAACATCTCGCAGTTCTAGTGATTCTGCCCATATGATCGTGCTTCTATCTATAGTTGTATTGTATTCTGTAGGCCGCACGTGGTCTCAGCCATGTGAGAAACCGGTTCCAATGAGCCTACTAACCTCCAAACGACACTACAAGGATCTCCGATCACATCGTTTTCTCAACTAATAAATACGCTTTAATATTACCAACTGCATCGGCCCCGTGCGAACTTTAATAACAATAAATAAGTATAGATAATGATTAAAACAGTTATGTAGGTATGTAGGTACTAAGATAGGTATCTAAAGACTTAGATGTAACTAGCGATACAGCCTGGCTTTGCACGGGTTTTATACATAATCTCAACCTTTCTAAACAAGTTCTCTAATTGATAGTGAAGACTGTATGTAATTCTGTTGCAAGGTTTAGTATTTAGAATAGATAGGGGAGGAACAGACAGATGAAAACAGCGACTTTGCTTTATACTGTGTAGAGGTTTATAAAAAACTACTAAACTAAACTAAAACACTTTCGAAACACTTGTACCACTTCGAGCGATTTAAATAGATTGATTTCTATTGATTTTTGTTCGATAGCGGTAATTTATATAATATGTGAATCGCACGAACCCAACGAGTTGTCTCAGCCAATCGCCGCAGGAGTCCGACATCGAACCAACATCAGTAGAAATCGAGCTATTTAGATCGCCCGAAGTAGCAAAAGCGATTCAAAAAGTAAGGCTCCTGTAGTTTCATTCACATATCTCCCGATCCCGTGGAAACATCATAAAATGACTCCCAATTATTTAATTTAAAAAACATGTCAAATTTCATCAAAATTAGTTCATTCGTTCCGGAGATTAGGTACCTCTAGCAAACATTCTTGCATGCAAACATACAAACATCTCCCCCTCTCAATATTAGTTTAGATGTGTGAATTTCGAGGTACCGACATAAAGAAAAATCTCGTGAGAATGTAAGTTTATTTTCTATTTGTTAAAAATTAATATATGTTTCTCATGAATAAATGTAGGTAGGTATGTTATTTAAACATGCCGATAAATCGAAGTTTATCAAAACTATCTTCGATGACACTTATGCTAATCAGCGTTGAGTGGAAATAAATTGAATTCACAATCGTTCAATTTATTAGGAAATTGTTTATTTATACTACCTACTTGTCTTCGTTGGGTTATTTAGGCATTTATTGCAGTTATTTTTACTTAGATGTTCCTGATGACGCTAATAAAACTATTTTAGTTGAGTAGAAGAAAAATCAGTGGTCATTTTCTTCATTCCTGTCTTAACCTTAAAACCTAGGAATAATTGTTATTTCATAATAATATTTACTAGGTAGCTTAAAAATGACACTGAGCTTGAGAATTAATACCTACGTATAATTTCTTTCGAAAACCTTTGTTATCCTCCATTCCTCTTCCACATTTGGTAGTTTTATGTGAAAATTCTAAAAATAATCCTGAACCAAACTAGTGTGGAAGCCTCGTGGAAGCCGACTGCAAATGGAATAAAGTAAAGGCATAAATAAGACGAGGCTTTGCGGGTACCGGCTAACGAGACGGTTCTAAGTGTAAGAGTTTGAAATTCTTCAAGTTTGTAAGACTGAACCAAGTTTTGAGGTGCGGTTAGACTTGCTTAGTTGAGTTTCCAATTTAAACAATTATCGCGTTGATTATTTGGATGTTATACCACTTGGTTAGTTCACACGAAATTATCTTTATAATTCATGTTTGACGTCATAACGCCTACATTAATTAAAAAGCGTAGTTTTGTCATAGAACCACTAGGTATAGCAAAATTGGCATTACATATGGAAATGGCAATGAAAGCCCCGACGGACTTACTTTAGTTTGCAATATTTTGCTCGAGTCGTGAGGTTATAAGAAATTATTTAATTCAAGAATGTCCTCCTTGAATATCAGCAGCACTGTAACCTAGACCCCTAGTTTTAGTAGGTAGATCTCTTCACCTCATCTTTCATTGGCCATTGCTGTGCTACTTGTGGCGGGTCGACTGATGGGCTTGCAGGCTAGGAGGTAGGCGTTGAACAAAACTTTGGAAATTTCAAGTCCAGAGCAAATAGTTTTCTTCTAGGTGAAGATAATGCTTCATCATCGATTCCTATCAAGTAAGACGAGATCAAATGAAAGTATATCTCACATTAAACGCTTGACTTCTCAATTCAGTTGTTATTATGAAGAGTTCGGTTATTAATTGATACATTGTATTCGTTTTACAACCAATGTTTTGTCAATAAGCTAATTTTGTAACAAACATTAAATGCTTTGTGAAAGTAGCTCCTCAATAACGTTATTAATAAATATGGTTCAGAATTTTTTTAGGCAGTTGGTAATATTACCAAAGCTTTTATTCAGTTACATAATATACTCATACATAAAAACAGATAATGTTGCAAAATTTACTTCTTTTTCTTATGCTGGCATTCTGGTTTTGTGGGTTTTGGAACAGGCTGATCAGGATCAACTTCATCCAAGAAATCCTTCCAATTCTTCCTCTTCGATTGGTGATAAGCCTCTTCTACGCCTGAATAGATCAGTATTCCCGCAACGAATTGTGGTAGCCAGTACCTTAAGGATGGTATGGATCGCCAGAAGAAATTAGCGGCTCCAGCAGGCCAGTTAGCGAATGGTTTCTGCTCATGCTGTGACAGCTTGTAGTAGACTATACCTCGAATAAATGCTAAGTCGCCGAAATGCTTCCCCATGTTTTGATGATTGGTCTCATCAGACTCAGATACCTATTTAATATAAATTATCTTCTTATTATATGTACTGCCGAAGCAAGTATAAAATTATACTCTTGAAATTTTTAGGTTGTTTGACGTCGTCATTGAAAATGACTTACGCTATAGATTTAGGTTTCAGTGCTTAACAAAAAAGGTAAACTTTAACAAATAATAACATTTCGTCCCCTAGTCCGAGAGGACTAGAGCATTTGGTACATTTGGTATATCCTGACTTAGAGCATACGCACACCATCTAGCAGCTGCATCAAATGTATACTATGCACAGTATGACCCAGAGAAAAGGAATAGGCCAATATCGATTCCTTTATAAATACTCCTCTCTGTGGTTTCAAATTTTAGAAACGGACTCTACCCTAAAGTCTAACCTAAAGAACAGATTTGAAAAGATCTCGAAACATCGGGTATAAAAAAATTTAAACAAAACATTTTACTAAGCGCAAGAGTAAAACAAAGACAAAATTCAGAATATTTATTTATCATCATCTTTCAGTCCGTTTTCACAATATCTTCCATTTTGGGACAGCACGGATCCTTCTCAACAACTCGAGGTGCCGATGCCTTCACTTTAGGTATGCACGTTTTCGTTTTCGGCTCCGGTTCAGGTTCAGGCTCTGGAGGAGCTACTTCATCATCGTAATCTCTCGGATTCTTCCTCTTACTCAGACGGTATCTCTCTTCTGTTACGGCATAGAAGATCCAGCCAAGTAGAAATGTCGGCAACCAGCGCCTTTTAACAATGAACAATATAGTGACTATCAAATAATTAATTATTAACATCGCTCTTACGGTAAACATCGTTCATTTAGGAACTTTGTGATGAAACCGATACTTCCTAGTTCTAATATCCCATGGCGTCAAAAAAAAGTGGCTTTGTCAATTTTCTTCAACATGTTATGGATAATATTTACCTATGTATGTATGTTATTTTACTAGCTGTGTCCCGTGGGTTCCGCGTAGTTCCAGTACCCGTGAGAGTACCAAGATATTAAGTATCCCATGTCTTAATCAAGGTTATATAGTACCTGTACGCCAAATTTCCGCCAAATCTGTTTAGCTGGTTTCGTTTCGTGAATACAAACATCTAAACTTTCGCATTTATAATATTATTGGGATTTATCTTATACCTACTTTACGGTTGGGCAAGTCCTCGTTACAATATTAGGTATCCCATACTTAAAAGCTCCTGCAAACGGTTTTTGTTCATGCGGTGATAAAATGAAGTAGACTATACCCCGAATATATGCTAGTTCTCCAAAATGTTTCCCCATGTTCTCAAGAAAACATAAAAATGCTTATAATTTTTGTATGATTGACATGCTTGATTAATGTTATGTTGACTGACGGTTGACAGGTCAGATCATCGTTCGATAATAATTAATAGATCAACATAGGTTTGTTTTAAGATCTACAGCAAGCATTGAGTTAGGTTGAGATCAATGACAGCAAGCAAGATCTTTGGGCCGCAGCACAGCATATTAAAAACATCGGCGCGGTTAAGTAGGCTGACTTCATAGCAACCGCGCGCATCGAAGTTTCTTGTGCAAGATGTACTATGAATGGAAAGAAGTCGCATGTATGTTGGTATTGGAGTGGCTGCGCAATTGAGTAGGGTTTTAAATTTTATATACTAGTCATATGTTTTAATGCACAGAACATTAGTCACACTTATTTCACTTTCAAAATGTTTAAACTTTCTAGAATTCGTATCATGCAATTGTATGGCGTTGGAAAAACTACAGTATTCCATGAAAATGCATCGATGCAAAGAAACCTGCTTTGGAATTCTACTGGTCGTTTTATAATCGCTGCGAATGACGTTCGCTAATTTAATCTCTAGTGTTGACATTTTAGGGTTCATTATGCATTGACGTATGATTTGCAGTTACGACTTTTAGATTCGTACACGTAATTGTTACGAGTTTTTATTTGAACAAGGTGCAGATATAAAATGCTAGTAGCTAAACGTTTTCGATTATAAATAACATGATAGCGGGTCCACAACAGTTAGACAAGGTGTTATGAACCGGCGTAAAATCTTCACAATTCACTATCTGTAGATAGAGACGATAAAAAGGGAATTTTATTGGAAATATGCAAATGCTGGTGAATCAAACATTACCTATACAGGAAGTAATAAAACTATTAATGTTATAATATACCTACCAGCTTATAGTTTTACCTATGTGTATGATGTGAAGCTCAAATGTGACCAGGAAGGCCATATTATTATAACCGACGGAATATGGTCAAAAAGCAGTATGAGAAGATGGCAGTGCGAGTTGGACTCGCAGTAAATCATAGTTAAATAGCGAAATACTGGTAGGGATGTATTGGCCTTTAGTTATAAATATCTAAGCATGCATATAGACAGCGGGTAGCGACTTTATTCATCGACTTCATCTTAGCGCTCGCAGCGATATTCATTTAGTTTATACGATAGACGTAACAATATTTTTAGCGCTGCTTCATAATATCCTAAATCCTAATGGGCAGACCCCGCAAATGACGAACGGGTTGACGATCTTGATGCGTTTGACGGATATTGAACAAATCTAGATAAGGTCTAGACTGCTTGGAAAGATGTCAAGGAATCCTTTGACCAGTTTAGTAGAAAATCGTAGGCTATCAAAATCATAATATAATATGATAGATTTTAATCTCAATGACAATAATAATAAGTTTATATGTTTTGTTCTAAATAATCAAATCCTAAGTAAAAAAAATATTGCACGACGTCACACACAGAGCTATCTAGCCACAAACTAAGCACTAGGCTTGTACTGTGGCTACTAAATAACGGATAGGTATACCTACTACTCATACCTTTTTTGTTAATACATACATATTATTATGTTAATACAGTCTGCCAGTTCGGAATACCAGAAACTTTTGCATCGGAATCTCAATTCAAATATCTACGTTCAATTACTTAGTTCTATCAACCGGTTATTAGACTGTAATTAATAAATTATTGCACAATAATATTAAATTACGTTTAAAAGAAAACAGTTTGTGTGTGCGCAATTAAAAAATGCCTTAGGTACTTCGGGCCTACATATTTGGCGTGTTACTTGTGACACTTCGTGGAAATATGTTTTAATAGGTCTCAACAAAGAATACTAAAGAGCGGACACCTAATAAATAGTGGCAGATAATTACCTGGGCTAAATGATAATTATAATTATTCGCCCTCTTTAGAGTACAAAGGCTCTACTAATAGGAATAAAACCTATGAAATAAGTGAGGAATTTAGGCTATCGATCGGGTATCTTACAAGAATGTGCAACAAATAAGTATGTTACAAAATATTGTAAGTATTAATAATTTAAAATAAGATAGGTAACATATAATTATTATAAAGTCACTAACATATGTAGTAGGAACGTAGGTACCAAGTATGTTATTAGTATGTTACTCTCCGATAATATAGCTTCTATTGATTTCTTAAGAGTTTTTAAAATCGGTCCAGTAGGTACTGAGATTACCCGAAAAAAACATACATACACAATATTACCAACAGGTAACGTTGGTTTTATAATATTAAGTAAGTATAATAGATCTCTCTAAAACCATAACACAGAAATGCTCGAGAAAATGCTCTTAGAACTGTACTCACTCACCCTAAGGCTAAAACTATTTATTTAAAATTTAATATAATTATATTGCTATCTACATACATTATTGAAAATAAATTAAAAATCATTACACAAAAAACCGGTACAGACTTGGAAATAATTACAAAAAAAGAGTGTAAAAGCAATTTTATAGTATGCCACCCAAAACGCCTGTAGCTCATTGATACAACTTTGTTGCACTATACGAGAATATTTAAAAATTTATTAATAATTCTTTATTCGTCTTTTAATTGACCGTATTACTGAACACAACATGAGAATAATTAATTAAAATCAATTACATTAGTTTATACTGAATTAATAAACCTGCTCGATTCTTTATCTATATGGGTATCAGAATTTTAAATCTGCTGTAACATTATACCTACTTTGCCTTCAACTTCGATTATCAACTTGTTTCATTCGAAATCAATTAAATTATAATAAAACTTAACGCACCTGTTACTGATGTTAATGAAGTTGACACAAATATTAATAAATCAAACTAGGTATAATAAATAAACTAAACTCCTTCTCATAATAAGAAAACTTATCTTAAATATTAAAGTAAGTATATAACCATCTTCTTCTTCTATCTTTTATATCTGTGCAAATCGTAACTAAGCGATGTCAGTTTTTTTTCCTATAATACCGTATTATGTCTGTCCATATATCCGGATCCATAAAAAAAAGCCATTTATAGAACTCTGTATGTCCAGACACATACACAGTTCTATAAATGGCTTTTTTTTTATTTCGAGTAGGACTTGGGCTACAATTTAAAACAAGGGCTGTTTTTTATAATTTTATCTCTATAAATCTATAGATCTATAAAATAAGTCGCACACTCAACACCTTACCTACTGCAGTGAAAAAATCCACACTTAATCGATCGTCCATCGAAGTACTGATGCTGCCAGGCGCTGCAAAAGCTTAAAGTAACAAATTATACTAAATGGAGAATAATAATTGCTTATACAAGTAAATCGATATCGAGTAGATTGGCATAATACAGAACCAGTAGAGCTGACTACACTCTTGATTGATAGCTAAAAGGGCGCCGAGTAAAAATTAAAAACAATAGTCAATGGGAAAGGAGCTTTCAATTAAATGTCTCAGGAATAACTCCTTTTTTGTAGAAATTCATTTAAAATATTGTACATTAGTTACCTGACAAAGACGTAGATGGGTATCTAACTTCAAAAAAAACTGATTATATTATTATAGCGTAGGTAAGTCCCACTCTCGTATGAATATCGGAATAAAAAGTATGTTACACCTCGATAATGTAGCTTTCTATTGGTGAAAGAATTTTTGAAATAAGTTCAGTAGTTTCGGAGCCTATTCGTTAGAAACAAAAAAACATATCAATCTTTCCTCTTTATTATATTAGTTATAGATTGAACTGTCGATTATAAGTATTGATATTACAGAATAGTTATTATTTTAATTATTAATATAGTATTGATACTTACTCAATAATAAATAGACAGAAATGTGTACTTGGAAGCAATTTTGAATATAGTTTTGGAAAAAATAGTTAGTAATGGAGGCATATATGCAACTGCATATTTGCCTGGCGGCTAGTATTTGTCCCATAGAAACAAAACTACCCTGAGCAAACCTGTCAGGCACATGTGATAGTTATAAGTTCAACATTTAAAACCGACTTCAGAAAAGGAGGAGGTTATCAATTCAGTTGTATGTTTTCGCATAAAACCAGTATTCGTATCCGTAACATATATCCGGTAAAATATCTCCCCCGTCTGAGGTCCCATCGTGACCAAATGATTATTTTCTATTAGAAAGTTTTACTGGGTAGATCAGATCATTGTTTGGGTTACCGACTTCTGATTACAAACAGATAAGTCGGTGGCACTGTAGTAGGTAGGTGAGGTTATTTTGTCTTTGAAGTCGGCTTTAAATATTTTTTTAAAGCATCTATGATCTATTCCTAGGCAGCCTTAGTAACTTGTTAAAATCAAGGCAGTGTGAATATTTTTGATTTAAAGCGTAATTAAAATTCTTTATACTTTGTAACTGTATTCATGTTTCAATGTACCAACCAGTGTACAAACTATGTTTGGAATGAAACGTATGGAACGAAGGCTTACAATCTCGGTTCTAATTGTAAGTAAAAATTAGCTGCCTTAGGATTGTTGGCCCAATTAAAATACTCTAAACTTATGTTTAAGTATGTTATGCTATTATTTTGTAAGCAAGTTTTCAGGCTAACGTATGATTTGCTGGTTTTCGAACGAATAATTTTGATGAACGAAATAATTGGATTTCTTTTCGATACGTTGAATTGTTTCGGTGTTTTACGTTCCAAAGCACAATGCGAAGGGCAGACCAATATTTCATGTTTCATTTTTATTATATTTATCAGAGAAACATTTTAAAATCAAATATTAACTAAAATGATAATTTAGGCTAGCCCCAGCATAGAATAGGGCCTGATGAGTGAGAGCCTGGAGAATAGAGAACCTGGAGAACTTTTTTAAAACTATACCTACCTACCCATTACAATCACATCAATTATTATGTATCTAACAATCACTTTGTTTAAAATGCATTAGAAATTAAACAACATTACCGTATTTACTGTCATAGTTAGAACAGAGGCCACAGATACAATCTAAAGTTTCCAGTTTCGATTAATTTTATTTTAAGTGGCCGGCAGCGTAGCATCGCGACAAGCTGTGCGCTTGCGCAATGAAACGGTAAGATGTCGATCGCTTTAATGTGCTGTATAGGTAATGGGTTTAATACGAGTACGTTATGTAATTATTATTATACTTACCGTTAACAGTAGATAATAGTTTATTAATCTTCCGTATTGATCTTTGGGATTTTTTTCTAAATGACCTTCTAAATTTTGAATTGTACATAACTACTTCTAGTTACTGTTTATCCACGTTAAAAACGACTTGCTTTGACAATATGCATGAAATTCTCCCTTTCCTAAGTATGTCTGGAAGACACTACTCTCAGCAATAATGCCAGTCTATATACAAAATTCCTTTTCCTTTCCATTTTCTCTATCATAATGTCGACAGCTGATTTACAAGTAAGCTTTAAAAAATCTCGAAAATGACATCAAATTTCCCAAATTGTAGCACAAAAATAGTTGTTTGCCTGGACGTCTAGAACAATCCCCTTTCGATTAATACCATCCTCTAAACAGCCTGTAAATTGTACATGCCTGCACCAAAATCAGCCTAATTTTAAATCGATTTTTCAAAGTCAGGTAATAAAACTAAACACTATTATTTTATAAATCAAAGATACGGTTAAGATAAACCTCCTAATTATAAGCACGCGTCTCATTCTATGTAAATTGAGTAGGTGTGTAGGTGTTCTCATTCGAGAGCGCAGCCTTGCGTTGAATGATTGATGCTTATTTTATAGTGATTAGAATTCAAGTAAGTGGACGTTTTGAATAATGTAGCTAATTGTGTGAAAACCCTATCTATTTTGTTAATGCTACAGTTTTAGGTAGGTATTAGGATATATCATCATCATCATTTCAGCTGTAAGAAGTCCACTGCTGGACATAAGCCTCCCTCATAGATTTCCAGATGCTTCGGTCATAAGTGGCCTGCATCCATCGTGAACCCGCGGCCTTAACTAAGTCGTCCGTCCATCTCGTTGGTGGACGTCCAACGCTGCGCTTTCCGATCCGCGGTCTCCATTCGAGAACTTTATTAGGATATATATTAGGATATATATTTTTTATTATTTCTACAAATCAAAGTGGGGAGGTAGGTACTTAGTTAATAAATATCATCTATAGTAAATACGTTTATTAATTTCAGACTAAAATTTAACGTTTTTTGTCTTTGTGTTTGACATTTTTTCTTCAGGGAGATGTGTCAAATCGTAGTAATTAATTAAAAAACGAAGCGTAGTTATATTTTATACTGGTTTCACCTGCGTAAGAACTGATCCGGGATTATAAGTAGTCTGTGTGATTCCAGATCTCCAGCAATTTATATTTCAAGTTTATAAATTAGCCCCAGTAATTACAGTTCGGAACCCTAAAAAAGTAGACTATACTCTGTCTCAGAATCTTACATCAAAAATATAAACAAAAAAAAAAAAAATACCTAACAATAAATTTACCTAGGTATTTTTTTTTAATTTTTTTTTATTAATTTATTTAAAAGCGACAGCTCTTTATTTACTTTTTCCATTAATATTGATAGTTCTATGTTTAAATTTTTGATCTAAGATTCTAACCGCCGCACTCAGAGACATCTATAGCCTTATTAATAAACGTGCAGTAAGGTCGAAATAATTTTATCACCTTTTGTTTCTGTCTGTCAACTTTGAAAGTTCTTGTCACGGAAAAAGAAAAAAACATGTTCTCACTACCCCAACCTTACTTAACCTTTATTATTAGGGCTTTTAATGGTTACTTAAACTATACTAAGTAAAGATTTTCTTTGTGAAATCGTTACTTAGTGTATAGTTTAAGTAACCATTAAATGTCTCTGAGTGCGGCGGTAAGACCTACCTACTTACCTACCTATATAATAGTAAAACCAATTTCCTCACGGTGCGGTGTGAACAAAAAATACCTATCCTCTCCTAATTCCTAGATATGGAATTGGGTAAAGAACTTTACTTAAATCTAGGAAGGAAAATCCTGCACTTTCGCACTCACAAAGGTAGTAGTGTAGGTAGGTAATAAAGTGTGATATTTAACAAATTATCATTAAATTATTTGCCTGTTGTTAGAAAACATTTGAGCTAAACGAATGGCCCGTTACAAGCAGAAGAATATACTCCGACCTCTACCACGTCACCAAACGTTACTCGAAGTCGCTAAGCTTTCGATTTCAGTACAAACATTTGAAAGAGTTTTCCTAACCGTGCATATAAAGTGAACAAACACTTAGAAATATTAGACCAATTAAATATAAGTCTCTCTGTAAAATTATGAAATTAAAAATCTGTGTTTGCTAAATTTTTTTGGTAGTTTGAAATGCATGGTTTCGAAAATCGGGTTACAACCGAAATTCTCGGGAACAAAATCGTATCGTGGTAGGAGGGCGGACGAGTAATGTTATGAGCAACCCATTATTGTCTCGCCCCATACCGTAAAACATTACGCAGTCGTGCCGACCCGAGAATATTTTTATAGAACTGATATCACTATGTAATATAAGTACTACTGTTTTTTTCTGTTCGACCAAATTCTTCAAACCAAGCAAGTCTTTTTTACAGTTTCTTCGTAATTTGTTTAGTTAAAAGATTTTATGTAACATTAATGAAAAATGTAACGTTAAATCAAATCAATCCTTTTATTAAAACAAAAAAAATGTAGAATAAAAAGTACATACGTATTTTAAATTAGTAAAACTTTAATTTAACGCAACATATAGGTAGGTAGGTATTTAAAATCATTAAAAATATATTTCAAAGAAGTGAAAACTAAATTTTAGAATATTCGCGGGTCCATAGAATTATGACTGTCGCTGAAAATCCAACTGTAACCCATAAATCTAGTTCATATTAAGTTCTTCCTGGCTTCGTTAATTTGTGAACTGACCTAATAAATTAATTGGGTAGCAGGAAGTAACAAAGTGTGTAATAAATAAACAATTCTTGGACATATGTAACTGTCAGTTTTTTCTTTTTATTCGTGTGAAAGTGGTGCTATCATCTCCGTGTGTATACTGAATCGCTTAGTATCTTAGTGAGAAGATGCTACAACCTCAAGGGAATAAAAGAGTTATCAATAAGTTTGGTTTTATTCAATTGGAATAATTTAGTTTGTCGGAGATGGAGTGGGTTATAATGTGGTTTTGGCAAGCATTCCCGTAAAGCTTGTGAGAGTTTTTAAAAAATTGAAATTAAATTAAATGAAGTGATTTATTGTTCGTAGATCTACGTACAAATAGGTGGTATACGTGAAAGTAGCTATGTATCTATAGTACCACCACTGGTACTTAAAAAATAATCGTCATTTTTAAAAGTGGTTGGATTTTGAAAATAATATAGATGATTAATGATTAATTAATGAGTTAGACATATGATTCAGAATTCATGTTTATTCGTAGGTTCTAATCCCATCGGGAACAAGCATTCATGCTGTCCTTAAACGTTTGTTCCTAGTTTTGGGTGTATTCTACATACCCATTTATGCCGATATATATTTATGCCGATGACGTACAATATATTTTCACGTATTGCAAATTGCAATTCACAACAAAAATAAATAAACAAAAAAGTCGAAGCCATATGATCGTGAAATCGGTACAAAGCAACTGTCAACATAAACTAACATCCGGCAAACGCTGATCTATTGCTCCCGCAGAACTATGGAAACAAATCTCTCCCAGTAATAATTTACGGGCGCAATATGGCTACACAGTTTGAAAACAACTCGCAAAACGAAAACAGAAGCGCGACCCGCGATAAAAGATGTCTAGTACTCTCCACTCTCACTTCAAAGATAGACTAGGAAAAGCTTAGATAGCGCAAGCAAATAAAGCTGTGCGCTCGCGCCGCTGCAGCGGACCAATCAGCGGTCGACTCGTAATTATAAGTTGCGTTCAAATTAGGAACGAACGTTTCTACCGCGCTAATTGAAAACAGAATTCACTGATTTATATCGAATGTCGGAAACTGCTTATTGTTTGATGCGATAACGGATTGCCTTATATAGATTGTTTTGTTTTACAATTTTTGATTTTATAACTTATCCCCGATCAATAACGTTTAGCGTATAAATAAATAAATTCTGTGAACAACACACACGTATGTGTTTAGGGTTCCGTACTCAAAGAGTAAAAACGGGTCCCTTTTACTAAGACTTTACTATCCGTCTGTCTGTCTGTCACCAGATTTTATCTCATGAATCGTGATAGTTAGACAGTTAAAATGATGATTTCAGTGAAGATGTATTTCTGTTGCCGCTATAGGTAACAACAAATAGTTCAAAAATAAGAGCTTTCTATATGACTATTAGGTACAAAAATATATATAAGCCCCTTAACTTCTCCCACTGCAGAGCAGGGCCCTCCTCTTAGAGAGGTTTGGCAGTAAGGAGCTACGGAAGCCTATTCTGGATTGGCGAATGTCCCATGCCTTCGAACCGTGGTGGGTCCTAGGACATGTCGTTTCCTCACTAAAAGCTAGGTATAGATTATTTAATAAATTTACATAATTGTTAATTAATTATTGTTATATGAAAACACTTGTCTTCTTATAGCTTGTCTTGCTCTAAGCCTGTTTACTTATTTTTAACTTCCGACGGAAAAAGAGGGATGTTGTAGGTTTAAGGTTGAGGTATTGATAGCTCCCAAACTGATAAAGCGATTTTGATATAGTTCGCTGGCAAAAGTTCAGTGGCAGGTTTGCCACAGTTGAATAAACTGCTTCATTAATCCTATCATCATTCTCGTATCAATAATTTTATTTAAAAAACAAATACCCTCTGCTTTAGCTTGCATCTCTGTCACTCCTGATTTTTGGCTCCGAACTCTATCCCTCTCTGTAATGCGCCTGCATCGTCGATAACTAAAGAATGCAGCGGCTAACTACACTGGCATGGCGGCACTTATAGACAATTTAAAAAGAAATTGTTCGCTTAGTTCACTGAGGGAATGACTGATAAAGTGATACTGATAGGTAATTGAAGAATTTTTGGTTTGGGTTTTGTAACTGACATTATTGTTGTGTGTCGATAAACGAAAGGCAGGTTGCGCTTGTGTAGAGTCTGTGAATAAGCGCCTTAACGTCGCAGTTCACACACTCGCACTTCATTCACAGACACTACGCAAATACAATATGTAAATGTGCTTTCGTTTTTTTAGTAGAGGTCAATTTAACTAAATCTGGCAAGCAAGTGACTTAACTTGACCTTTACTATTTAAACTCAATTGAGAAAAAAATGGTTAATTCCGCTTTGAAAAGTGCAATGCAAAGCAAATCAAGTCTTAAAATAAAGAATACCTACAAAGCAACCGCGTACTTTCACTTAAAACAATCCCAAAAAGTTTCAAAAGCGACTAATTCCAACCATTTCCTCGCCCAACCGAGGTTACCTAACGAACGTGACCGCAAAATTAAAATCGTCCCAAAAAATCGCCTTAACTAAACCGTTTAGTTGCCGAGAAAATTTTCAAGTAGTCTTCAGCACAGTATTAAGGGGTAGCATAATAAGGCGTGCTGGATTAGTCGGTAGCGCTCTTGAGTGTGAATAAACTCAAGGGAAATCCTGCCTCGCAGCTTTCCTTCTAATTTATTACTCCTCCAACGGCTAGCCGGGCCTTTGTATCGGATCTGGCCGGAATGAGAAATATATTTCTGGATTAACATGTTGGCTACTCTAGTGAGGTAATTAGAGAGTTTTTGGATCATTTGCTGTAGGATTCTGATGGCTGCGGCTTTGTTAATTGAAAATAGTAACGAAAAAGGCATAGTTTTTGGAGTAGTTCTGGAAAACGCTTGGTAACAAGTTGAGTAATAAAAAAGTAAAAAAAAATTTTGAGCCACATCCTACATACAAACAATATGACAGACGAAAGCAAATATTGCCAGACATATAAAGTAGGGACGCATCGCTCGCTTAACTTCGCTCGGTCAATAAGTTTACCTAGCATCTTCCATCTATACCAAAAGTTGTATGAAAAATAAACATTCCAATCCAAAAGTTTTATGAAAATTAAACATTCATAAGGTTGGTTGAAAACAAAAATAATTGGCTACTTACGTAATCAAATTAGATTGAAGACATAATTTAAGAAGTTAACGTGAATTATACACTAGGTTTTAGTGTTTTTTTTTTGACAAGATAGTTGGCAATCAAAATTGTTATAAATCAGACTAAACTGTCCAGAACTTCATGTAACAATCTGTTAAAACGTCATTAAATTTCATACCTTTCTTTGATTGATGTCTAATATTGCGATAGTGGAATGCAGAAAACTAGAATAAAGCAAACAACAGATTACACGGATTATAAGCAACACATTACACGGATTTGTCTGGCGAACAAGCGGACGCTCGAATTTAATCTGATGGATCAAGTCCGGATCCACATGGTGTCTGGGGGTTTAGTTTGTCCGACACGAAACTCCTGACTTGAAACTTTGAGCCCGATCAGGCCAATTTCATGCAAAATACTTGATACTGGCAAAATGTACGACACGAGGCCAAAACTAAAATAAGAACTTGAAATACTATACAAGAACTTTACCCTGGCTGTTCCAAATTGGCCATATTGGTCTCAGACTGAAATATATTAAAAAAAAGTACTTGGTATATTGTACTAAATGTGCATAATGAATAATGAGTTAATGTCTGTTTTTGGGTAACATAAATATATACGTTAGACAAAGAACATGCAGGATCTGTGTCCGCCGGACAAATCCGAGTAGTGTGTAGGCAGCTGAACCTCAAGTGTGAAAAGTGTTTTGTTTTAGTGCCAAGTACGCTTGTGATATACTTGACAGTAGTCGGAGCAGCGGGTCGGAGCATTTTAGTTTAATAATCCAAACAAAAACAATAGGATCACCATACATTTCTGTCTCCAAAGCAAACTGATTTAATGATATGTTAAACTAATTAGATTGACTCACTCCGCTTCACTTACATCGTTTGAGATTAACGCGCAATTCTTAATGTAACGTGTGGACACCCTTGTCTGGTAATAAATTGCCAATTATATACGAGCGTTTGTACTATAAAATATGGAGAAATTGTGTTTGAAATGTTCTGTAATTGTCTTTTGTAAATAAGTAACTAAGACAGCGCTAACAACCGTTACAACAGTTGCTTTAGTCGGTATTGAATTTACAAATATAAATACAAACTTCATTTCATTTATCAGAAATTTTTAATTTGAAATTAAATAAAGGACAATGATCGTTTCCATATACGATTCGGTATGGTAAGATCCAAGCACCTTTCTGTGTACCTACCTTAATTATCTGGGTTCCATACCTAATTCCATACATAATTATCTGGGTTCCATACCTAATTCATAGTAAAAAAAAGCTGGACGCTGCGCAATCCAGTCCCAAAAATGGCGACAGGACAATGATTGGACTGCAAAAAAAAATCTTTGATAATACCTACATACCTACATATTAGGTACCTCTATATATTACGTTACATAGACAAGACAGCTAGACCAGAAACATAATATTTACATTTACTTTTGAAAGAGCGTAAAGACTCAACGGGAACCCGCAATCTTCTGCATGGCAGCCGGGCGTTCGTCCGAACGACGTGTCACAGAGGTCGTTTTAAATTTATAGTACCACTACCAACCATTTTCGCGTTCGAAAAAAGAAACCGTATCACTAAAACCCTTTCTTATATCAATCGTGAAAAAGCATGAAAAAGCGTGACACTGAAACAAACACAAACGAATATTTCACAACCAATAGAATATTAAAACAAATTTTCAAATTAGGAATACCTTGGCGCTGCACCGAGGACCGGGGCCCTATTAATCGTATGGTAGTGAATTAGTGCGTCGCACACACGTACGTCGTGGAGGACACTTCATTACACGAGCAGGACATAAATCAGGACTTCTAATATTAAACGGGACTTGGTAGGGCAAATTGCGGACGGCACTAGCTATGATGTTGCCTATCGCTATTGTTTGTTGATCGGTTTTACTTGTAAAATGTACAATATTAGGTTTCTTTAAAGGAGTGATGAATAAAAGCTGAAACTTAATATACTTATGTGAATCGTGCCTAGTCAAAGTTAGTAAAAAAACGTTGCAGGGCGTTACACATAGCGCAATCTGGTCCCAAACTAAATAAGTAGGCTTGTACTATGGGGACTAGATAACTGATATACTACATGTAATATTTCTTTTAAAAGCATTCAATTCAGAAGAATATAAAACAGATATTTTAATTTTTACTTTAATATTTTAAAAAGTTAATAATTTTATTTTGAATTGATTTAAAGTCAACTCAATGAAACAAAAATGCCGTAGTTATATTTTATTTGAAAAAAAAAGTATTTTGATTAATAACTAGAAGTTCTTTTTTATTCGTAAATTATAATAAATTTATTAATACCATTTCCTTTAATCAGCTGTAACAGTTTTAAACCCAATAAATTCAAACATCAAAGGAACATCACGTCGACAATATTATTTTATTAAAATAATTATATAATAATAATAAATGGACAGACAGAGTTCTGTATCATTATAGGACATGAAATTTACGACTTGTCCTTTATAACCTGACTAAATTAAGATGAAACTTTCTATCTCTATCTGTCTGTAGACCATAGTAATAAATCATGTTGCATCGTTTGGATTTGAAAACGGAACAAACAGACAGACTTCCGTATTTATAATGGCAGACGGTAAGATAAGATCGTTCAGGTGCCAAGATTTATGCTGGACTTCGAAGAATCTAGTGCTTAAAAGCATCTGAGGGAAGTCGAATTCAGGACGTTCTATGTTAAAAGCTTATGTATCATCCAAGAGAAACCAGAGATTGTTGTGCTTTTTCAGTCCTCATGTTTTTCGTTGTTGGGGTTGGTTTAGTTACTTAGTTTTTCTACGCAAATTAGTTTTTGGAAACGGTCAAAGGCTTTGCTTTGAACGGCAACTTCTAGGTTTTGTCACGCTTAGTTTAGTTTCAATGTTTAAAACAGAATTTATTCGGGTTTTCGGAAGAATTTGAGGATTGCGTCCTTAAGTAAATTACTCATTTGCGTTTAAGTAAGCCAAAACTCATAACTTTCGCAAATATTTGTGTGCAATATTATTCAATTAGTCGGATGTGCGAGTGGTCAATGCGATCTTGTCTATCAAGATGAGACTACCAATTTTAAAGTGTTGTTAAAATAACAGTTAGCGATACATCGTCCGCAACTAAGCAGATTCAACTTTTACTCATAAAAAAATCAATAACAACAACCCCCTAAAATGACATCAACTTGTTATCGCAACTTCCATACAATTTACTTTTTTTCTATTCCAAATGAGATACGAGAGAAGTAAAAAGTATTTTTATTAATTTATTTTCTTACTCGGGAGATAATTTTGTACCCTCCTTGAGATCTCTTACTAATGTGATTTTAATGTACTGAAATGTCTCTTTACCTATGTTTGCGTAATCTGTTTGCCGTTTTTAATTCTATTTTAGGCTAGTGAAGTTGTTTATTTTGTGAATGTTTCTTTTTATGAAAATAATTTTAAAGAATAATGCTCATTTTTGTGAGTGTCCCGTCTCACAGTTAGGTATAAGGACAAGGTTTGTTTTAATAATTATTGTAGTAACTTATAATTTCTGGATTCTGTCTGACGTCCGTCGTCTTGCCTTACATAGCATACCTAGAACTTCTCCTAGGTATGCTCAAAATGCTAAAGATAATTTATGTCCTTTGACATTTTATAATATGCTGTAACTAATAAAATACACAAATTAACATTAAATATTTAAAGATGAACTTACAAATAAATATGAATACCCAAATCCTAAAATGAACATAATCTTAGTTCTACTTATAGGCATATTTGGGTGATTTAGAGTTTGCTAACACGGTGTTAGTTGCATATACTTTGGACATAATAGGGTCAAATATATGTCTACATCTAAAGTTAAAAGGCATGCTTTGCCACACGCAAGTTACTCAGTTTACTGAGTTTTGCAAATTCACTTGAGGTATACCAAAGTATGTCTACAAATACGTAAGAAACTTTATTAAATCAGATAAACTACCCCTCTTAGGGCTGCCATGCAATTTATTTGCGAAAAATTCACAAAAAAATAATATTTTTATCTTTTTCTGACACTATTGGCCCCTCCGAGTGTTTCCGACAGGGGCGTACCGAGACAGTTAAGTAGGTGAGTCCCTCTGTCTGACCCCTTAAGAAATATGGATCGGAGTTTGTTCCGAAACTCGTAATGGATGTAAAGATAATCGACGATTAAACCTGAATTATCATCGTTTTGAGAACAATCTAATAACAATTAGAATTTTGGAATCTGTTGCGCTTGTTTATCTTGTTTGGGTTTCTGGTAGAAACAGACTTTTTATTTTTTAACCGGACATACTTTTCTATATTTATGACATGAACGCTCCAACGGGTATTTTATAAGACAGTAGGTACATAATCCGTATCCTTTTAGATTTAAAAGAACAAGTCCGTTTTTTAAGGAGTTTAAGCCCTGTCAAAAAGTGATAATCCAACACCAAAAACAGATTAATGTTTTGATAACTGTCACATACTTATCTAGTTAAAAAAAAGCATGTAAAAGTTATCAAGATATACCTATTCCATTGGTTACTATTAGTCAAAGTTTATCAAAAAACGGAGAAAACACAATTTTTGTATCTGTGGATCGAACAAAATACCTATTGCGAACTGTCACATTCAAAAAGTAAAACAACTTGTTCACTATCGGACGACACTTGAGTTTTTGGTGTACCTTCACCCTTGCTCATAACTTAAATATTCAAACCTGCGACAGCCCTACTACAAATTAGAATCAAGCCACTTTAGTACATTAAAACTTTGGTAGCATGAGAACGAGTTGGCCCAAGCGGCCCAGAGGACAAGATATTCGCATTACGTTCCCAAAATAATATAAAAACCTAAAAAAGGTTTCTGCCCATATCATCGTTTTGGCAACAAAGTGATTCAGTTGTACAAAACATAAATCTATGTAAAAATAATGAGTAATTAATATATAAAGCACTTTTTTTATGGCACGCTTGTTTGCCATATCAATGTTATAATAAGACAGTATAGGTATCTTGTGTACATGTTTAAGTATGTAGCTATACAGTAGGTGGGTACATATATTTATAAGCACATGCAAGTGTGTATAGTTGCAGAAAGCAATAATTTATCCCCCATCCCAACTATTCCCTTGGCTCAAACATACATCTACGTATCTAAGCATTGGATATAGAAACTGGATATGACTTACAATTTTATAATCCTGTAGCAGGCTGCTGAACTGAAGACAACGTATAAAAATATATTTTTATTTAGAGTGTGTTCATACAAGTAAAATAAAGCCAATGTCAGTAACGAGTAATAACGACGTTTCAACTAGATAGATATTCGAAACACCTATTTAACATAATGTCAACACTCTACATTTAAATTTACCTATGTATACAAGTAATATAATTTTTATACGTTGTTTTATGTATAGAAATTGACATAAATTCAAAAACACATCTAGTATTCAAAACCAAACAACTGTAAATTTAGATTCCGCCATTAATCACGAATGCGGCGTATCCAGTAAAAACGTACATCTATAACCCGACCAAATAGGAAAGTTACTCGCGAACAACGCGCGCGCTGTTCAATATATCACGTTTTGATTCGGCCGTACCATAAACAATACAATATATCAATATAAAGCAGACGGTGGCGAAATTTGAGCGTAGCGAGTGCGTAATATTTATGTGTTACACACGCGTTATAAACTTATATGTTTGTGTTTTGTTTTTAATGTGTTGCAAGTTTAGAAGAACAGTGTGTTATTAATGTGATGATAGATTGAATTAACGCACGCCTATTGGTTCAATGTTTGAAGTTGAAATATTCGAAATTGAAATCACTTAACAAAAGTACCTACAGCTCGAATTCGAATTTCGAAATTTATAATTAATTTTGCAACTTTATAATTAAAATTTCAAATAAGCGTGAATGTAGACTAGTTATACAAATTTGTAGGAACTTAACGATGAACAAATGTCGCATTTTGAAAAATATACAAAATAATGAAATTAAAGCCTACCTATTTCAGTTTATTACTTTTAGCATTGTTTCAACGCTCAACGTTTCGAGACCTTTACAGGTAGGTACTACCTTCTTCAGGGGGTCTTAATTATTTCAATACAACATGTTATGGCGGACAGAAGAAAAATCAATAATAAAATATTTTAAATAAACAAGTAAAATTAAGTTTTACAAAGTTCAATTTTAGAGAAGCCTTAATATGTTAAGAAAATGGGCATACTCCTTTAACTTTTTTACAAAATTAGCATTCCCAGTTACCTAAATTTGTCTACGTAAAACCTACCTATATTAGAATACTAGCTGTGCCCGCGACTTCGTCAGCGTTTTTCGGACTACCTACCCATCGCTGAGCAAAAGTCTACACTTGAACGGACGACCAGGGAAGTCTGTTGCTGAACAGAAGATAATCATAGCAGAGTCTATTTAAGTGTAGATTTTGCACAGCGCAGCGGTAGGTAACGTGTTGCATGCTTATACGCATTACTTATATATAATAAGAAGTAGCCTTTATCGAAAATTAAAAAAAATCAAAACCCGACTTCGAATTAAGGACAAAACAATAAAAATAAGCTCTCCAACATACAGTGCAACTGATTTTCTGTTATGTAAGCTGAAGTTGGGTAGCTTAACTAAATGATATCTTTTTTTTACGTGGGTACTGCACCTTATGCACTGTCAGGCCACTCTCGTTGGGCTCCCTACCATAGGTTTACCCGACAACGGCGGCCTTTCCAAGCCTCATCTCTGCCTCTGCCCGATAGACAATCCCTCTCCGTTTCCCCTCCCTCAGCACGGTCACGCCACCGTCTCGAGGTCCCCAAAGCCGGTGATAAAGCCCCCCCTCCCTCACCGAGTTCACCACCAGAGGCTGAGGTGATTTTTTATAGTGGTTATCTTCCATGCGGCCCCTTTCTTGCGGAAAGGACCCCCGAGCCCGCTGACGCGGGATTACGGATTAGAAGCCTGGCAAGCCCGGTTTCCCACCTTGTGCGCCTCTTAGCTTTCAGCTACTGAGTCCCCTCACAACGGCAAGGTGGACGACCATCTGGAGGGTAAAACGTAACGTCGTGTCCGGGACTCGTGACTCGAACGCGCAGCCGTCGAATCGGAAGCCATCACTCGGCTCGGTAGGCCACCGTTCCTTAAAAAGGGAATGCGCCGCACAGACCGGCGCATTCCCTTTTTAAGGAACGGTGGCCTATTCGAACGCGGAACCCTCGAATCGGAATCCACAGCTGCCATCGTGCCACGTAAACTACATGCAATCAGCATCTACTCAGTAAAACTGCCCCATTACAGCTATATTTTTTAAATCCTTTTTATTGAATTTTCGACTGCCACTAAAAATTATCCAAATTGTAACCGTAACTTTAATCACTGAAGAATTTTTGAGAAGGTGATTTCAGGTGGTCCATCAATTTGTACCTTGTTCTTAATAAGCCGATTCTATTGATGGAAGTCCAAAAATTAGTAATTTACAGCATTGCGGGATGCTATTCTGCTCATCATTCCGAAGGTTCTCATCAGATCTTTACCAACAATTTATGGAACCAACTCGGGACTCTCACTTTCCAAATAAAAAAAGAATGATCGAAATCGGACTTTATATGCCGGAGTACGGTTTGAACATATTCACATTCAAACAATATGCGGGTAGAATTGAGCAGATCCTCTTTTTTTTAAAGTCGGTTAAAAACAACCATTATAAAGAATTTCCGTATGTCCGAAGGATCCGGATATATGGAGAGACAAAGGTATACGGTATTTTAGGAATTTCCTGAAAAAAAACTGGATATCCGGTTTTTTTTAATTTTCAACCGGATATCCGGTTAGTCATGTATTGATTCCACACAACATACTTCTTCAATACAACATTCAAACTAACTAAGTAAAAGCAGAAAAATCACTTTATCCGGATAACCGGACAAAATATCCGGACAAAAAATAGCCTATATGTTAATCGGGGTCTAAAGCTATCTGCATACCAAATTTGGTTAAAATCGGATAAGCCGTTTCTGAGATTAGCGGGCACAAAGGCACACACAAACAGACAAACAGATAAACAGACAAACAGACAAACAGACAAACAGACAAACAGACAAACAGACAACCAGAAAAGTAGAAAAATAGGTTCTACTGCGTTAATAGATACCCCTACAATTTATCTTTTTTTTATATCTTCCAAAAACAGACACCGCTAAGTTACGATTTTATTATATGTATAGATAATTCCGAACACAAAACATAGATCAAGCCAGTACAAAACGTCGTTTATAAAGACACCTAACGTGAGCCTGAATGGCGTACAAGGTAGTAAGAAAGTAAATCACTCGCCGAGCAGGACACTTGATACCGCCTTGATGAAGTTGTTACAAGACTAACAATAGTCCTGTGTAGGTTTATAATGCATAAACTGAGTTATAAAGCGGCAGTGTCCTCATAAAGTTGCGTTTGAAATTCGAATGACTATATTCAAGTTCGGTGTCGGTTGAATGAATCTAAGATTATATTTTACGAAATTTTAACAATAGAAATATACGGAATATCCCATGTATGTGATAAGAAGATGCTCCATCAATCCCTTACGGTAGAACGGGGTAGAAGTCCCCTCATCATCTCGGCAATCCTCTTCAGAATCTCATTTTTTTTTAATTTACTACGAAACCCTCAAAAAGAATCATCACGACACGCCGAGCCTTCTTTGAGTACCTACTTATACTCACCAAATTGAGAAACTTCTCTTTTTTAAAGTCGGTTAAAAACAAACGGAATTAAATGTTATTTGAAAAGCACGAATCAAAGCGTTGCTGTGATCACCTAAATTAAAGTAAATGTTCAAAATTATTAGCTTTAGCTTCTGGTGACCAAAGGACTGGCTGCTACTTTGGCCAACGAATAGGTATTGCTATCCAAAGAGGCAATGCAGCCAGCCTTTTGGGTACCATACCTTAATTATTTTAATAAATAAGATGGTGTATTGTAGGTAAGTATTTTTCATTTACTAGACATAAAATAAAATTTCTACCAATGTAAAATCCAATTGATTAAGCTACCTAACAAATAACATTATCGTCAACTGAACTCAATTCATTAACAAATCCATTTCATTTGATCAAGTACCTAAACACAACATAGAAAGGATTTCTCCAAGTTTCAGCAAATAAGACGTGTTTATACGTTAGCGTGGATTCCGCCCAGCCCCGCCCGCCTCAACATGGAATTGTTTTAAACTTTGATTAATTCCATACCACGTTCGTATTACCTTGTTTTCAGTTGATGAATACAGAGAGTTGAGTAGTTTGATTAAAACTTGTTGTATGATTTACACAGAAAGTTCTGCTTCGTTTAGGTATTTGAATTATTGATGTGTATTGTGTTTTAGGTAGGTTAACTTAGTTTGGTTGAAATAGGCTACGGTAATAGGTATTATATCCCTGTTTGACAAAACCAAGATTTTAACTACACTTTAAAAATTGAAAATAGAATAGATAAAAATTAAAAAAAAAAGGCTCTGGATTCATTTGAACACACGCCTTGCAGATCACGTTCTCGAGGAACCTCTCCTATCTACGGGGTCGACATTAAAATAATGAAAGTTTTAGTGCAGGAGCTTTAATATCTATTTTAATCAAACGCTCTACCACTGGACCAGGACCGGTATTACACTAAATGACACAAGATGACAATACTATTACGATTATATCGACACACTATTGCCATTATATCGAGACTGTGACAAATTTGGTAGACTTCAATAGTATCGTAATGGTGTCTCAGTGGAATTGCAATAGTAACCATGGTAACCAACCTTCTCTTTCTGTCTGTCTGTCAAGTCTGTTAAAAATCCATCCTGTCATTAGAGTTTTGACAACTATCGAGACTCTATCTGTGGCATCTCAGTGGTGTCTCAGTGGTGTCGCAGTGGTGTGTCGATAGAATAGTTAACATAGGAAACTGCAAAATGTGTCAAATACACGTCAAATATGACGATTAATATTCTATCGACACACTATTGAAACACGATTGCGGAGTGTAATACCGACCCAGATAGCCTTGGAACTGAAAGTGCAAAATTGACATAACACGATTCAGTACGGGAAATCTCATAGGAAGATCAGTATATACGTTGAACTGTTGGTGCAAAATAATTATACGAACCTTGTGGTGGAGAACCAATTTTAGACTCGACTGTACCTATCCCGGAACCCGGAACCAATTGTACCTACCTACCTTCAAACGACAAAGCGCGAAGTGATTATCTTACGAATAACATTAATTAGAGGTGTGGCCATAATTAATATTAATTAAAGTCACCTTTTAGCTTGCGACACTGAATGCGTATCGCAGTTAATAAATTTAACGAACGCATTGGTCGACTGGCTTCAAGATAAAGATGCACCAGATATATTTGCAAAAACATCATCAGCAATCCTCTTTCTAAATACGACCTTATTCTCAAAAATATAAAGCATAATTAAACTGCGTAATTAATTTTGTATTGCGTACGTCCGTTGCAATTTTAACATAAGACATTTGTCGTTGATGCAAAGAAATGTAGGCTTTAACACATTAAGATAAGATAGTGGATTAAATGAATAATAAATTGTTTTCGAAGCGTGCGCTGAAAGTTTACGATCGTAGGTAATGGAAAGTACATATATTTGTTGGGGAAAAAGATATAATAGTTATCGATGATACGTTTCGTGTGGATAGGCACCTGCATTGGACATAGCTTTACAAGTGGTGGTTGCCAAACTATATAATTTCCTTTTATTTCATTTGGCGGACGATCTGAACTGCGTATAATTTAATACTAATGTACGTACGGCAGGATGATGGAGTATTTATTGATTGAGAACTGAATTTAAAGATAATTGTGACTTACTTTGCGTAACTACAAACATGCGTAAAGATTTTAAAGAAATGTCGAATCAAAATCAAACCAATGAAAATAAACTCTTTAAACTAAAGACAGTTTATATTTAACTAACTAAAGCTTCACCAAAACAAGTTTCTAAGTATTCAGCCATGAAAATCACACAAAATAAAGATAAGCATTTTAAGTAACTGTTGCCATGTGAGTTCGATAAAAAGAAATTTGACATAAATGTATTATTCCATTACGAACTAAATGCAAAAGGTATCATAATATTATTGCATAAATCAGTGCTATGCGGTGTACCGCCCGCGCGGATGCCCGACTGTGATAATCTAGCCCGATAAATGATAAAAGCTAAGTTTATTTTCCCTTTGTTTTGTTATACCTGGTAAAATATAATTATACGTGGAACCATATAGCCATTAACTAACCTTGATATCTAGACTGACTCTTTACTGTAAATACCTATACACTAAAAATAAAACAAAACAATGAACTTAAATTATAAGTGAACGCTAGGAGCGGTCTTTACAAGCCAACTCAAGATGGGTTGGAGAGGATTTCATGATTGATCAAGGGTGAGGTTAAGCTAAGCTATAGCTTAAAATTCCAAAAGGCAAGATAAACAGTCTACAGCCCTATAGTGCTCACAGCCAGCAACCCTGTAAGTATATAGAGTATATTCTAGCCTTTCTTTTTCATTATTAGTTAGATTGTATATGACCGTTTATATAAGAACTATAAGCCTATTAATAATGAATTCTACGGTATCATCCGGTGCCAATTTGAAAATAGAAAGGGTTCGTTATAATTCGTCGGCAGACATATTAAAACGTTTTATTAAAATTAAATACAGGGTTTCAGTTTCGACCCTTTTGTCTATGACCACATGTGCGGGATATGCAAATGATGTATTGGATGTCGGGCTACAATAGTTAGTTGATTAGACTGTACTGTTTTATACTTGCCTACATAATGTAGATACCTACCCAAATGTTCATATTTCAAGGGATATGGAAATATGGATACCCATATTTACGGACATAATATATTGCTTTTGTATACAGAAACAGACGAGATCTTTCGTAGTGTGATCAAATTATTCATTACAAGCATTAGTTTAAGACAATTTACACAATAAATTGCTGAAGACGTTGAAGATTTAATCCAGATGCCAGCAGAAGTTAGATATTTAAAAGATATTCACGATAAGAAATAAACAAAACGCTGAACAAAGCATTTATTCTCATTTGTACAAAGACGTTGCTTTACATTCAAATGAAAATGTTTCCCGAAATAAGAATGCTCACGATTTTCACAAATGAAAATGAAAACCAAAACAAACTGAAATAATACAGAAGCTTCTCGTGATCCTTTTAGAACCACTTAAAATTCTGACAATCCCGAGATACCCGTCACTGTATTTCCTCCCCGTCGACTCCAAACAAATGTGTCTGTTTACTTTGAAACGAATACTTACACAGCTTTAAAACTCGCTGAAATATCATACATTTTGTCATTAGGTAAGCGCGCGGAATATATTTACGGCCCGCGAATATCTCATTCTGTCAACTAAATGCGTTTTGGTTTAACTAAAATTGCATTATAATTTCGATTTTAGACTACATACAGGGCGAGCTCTGCGATGACTGATGCAAAAATTTACCATATACCAATTGTGTTATAAAATGGTCACGTTATGAATCTTATTTGAGTATTTGGATGACTACCAACTTACAAATTGTCTTGTTTTGAATTTTTATTGCATTATAATAAAGTACTTACCTATTTGCTTTTATAAGGTAAAATGTGTCACATTAATAAGCAGAGGAAATATTTATGAAGTATTTATATACAGCTCACGGCCTGACCCTATCTGACTCGTTGATGCTTTTAATCTAGGACAACTGACTTTCTTTATCAGTTAGTAGCTGTGCCCTGTGAATTTACTCGCATAAGTCCAGGATTGGATTAAAAAGTAGACGATTTTTTAAAGGATCTATCTATCTTTGTACCAAAATTAATTATGATTTGTTTCAGCGATATAGTTGAAAACTAAAGTTACGCATTGGTACTGTTGGTCAAGACGAACTTTCACTGCCAATTTCTTTTACATTTGAAATATATTTTTAACTTTAAACTTTGAACCAACTTTAAACCATGAACGCTTAAATTTATATTTATCTTTATATCTAAATTCCAAAGGGTTTGAAACGTTCTACGACATCCATCACAATCCTGAGAAATGTGAACTATTCCAGACCTATTTTCCAAGTTGAGTGACCTGTATGTAGGTAAATTGATTGACAGCAGACTGATGTTATCATTCCAACGTCAATAGGAGCAAATTGAGGAACCTACATATCTGGACTACTTATTTGATCTCAGATAAAATCTTTGTTGATAACCTTTTGCATCGTAAATTAGTCATCAACGTAACCTCAATTGAAGATGTTCCTGTGCTCACTCTAAGATGAAAACAAAAATAGTAGATACGGTATATTCTAACATTGCGTATTCGAAAAATGAGCTAGAAACACCTACATGCATTTTCATAAAATTATTGTATTTAAATACAATTGTCTTTAAGAATGATGGATGTCAAAAAAATAATCGCAGTGTGACAGCACGTGCTCACGCGGCAACGGTTCGACATACGACTGAGGCTAGTACGTCAGCTAGACGCAGTTTTATCGTCTCATTTTCCGAGACTAGGTACCGTATCTTTAGTTGCTTGTTTTAATCTAGGTGCTCACTACATTTTATAGTGTGAAGACTTCCATGGATATACTAAAAACGGTTAATGTACCCAAACCTACTTGAAATGTACCGTTTCACCCTAAATTGTAAACAATAAACTTCATAACAACGTTATATCGAAACCGCTTTCAATAGAGAAATTGTCTTAACCCTTCTGTTCGGCTCATAAACTTGGCGAAATATACAAAAATACCGGCATAATGCCATTTGCATAATGTTTTTTGTTTTTTCATAGAGCGGTGGGTTTCAAATGTCACCACACTGGGGTGTGAAACAACCCATTATAGGGTTGGGGTGTATTAAAAATCGCTTGAATTCTTGCATTCTTAAGGTTATGAGTCTATGAGTTTCGTGAATGCCATTCTGAAGTGAAGATGATGTATTTTAATTGTATTTTTATGTACGAGTATGTGTTATTTATAAGTGATGATGAAGAACTACATTAATATTATGATAAATATTTGTTTTATGAATAGTGGATTGCCGTGCGTAGTATCTGTTGTGTATATAAGTTAATGTGCCTAAGTTAATTTATATAGTTATATCAATATTCTGCAACCGACGTGATGTGAGCTTTTGAAAAAAAAAAAAAACAAAAATAAATTTTTAAAGAAGGTATGGGAAAATCGTGTTAATAAATAACCTAAAGTTTTTTACGTACCTACCTATAGACCAGCATTCGATCTCTATCACATAATCGTGAGTGTTGGTGTAGTCTAAGATGAAGCACGCTAAACTAGAAGGTACGTTCACTCGCAATTTGAAGACCCCCAAATTACAGTTAGGATATAATACTCTCAGGCAGCTGATTCCAATCTTTCAGGGCAAATGAGGAATGACAAAGCGAAACGCTAATAGTGCTAATTTATTAGTGAAAAAGCATCCACTTTATCACGTTAAACAACTCTAACATAATTTTAACACAATAAAACTTCCAAAGTCCCGAATTATAAATCTACTTAATAAAGTTTCCCAATTACTAGGTATTTGCCGAAGGTATACAAACAAACGTGTGGAAGTACCCTCCTAGACGCCGGAAGCTAGTAGAGTGTCGTAACCGGAAGTGTTATTGTCGGAACGACTACTTCCGGTCGTGCAGACTTCTGATGGCGACTGTCTTAGACTATTTTTGAGATTATGTACCTGTTACTTGAAATGTTTTTCGGAAATGATGCCTCTTATTGCAATATAGAGAACGGTTTTATTTTGATAAAAATATAAATACGATTTTTTTTAAAGTTAGATCATACGGAAATTCTTAATCTGTTTTAATTACAGTCATTTTCTCTTTCAAAATAAATATTAAATAACTAAATATGCACACAATTTGTTCCTTGCCTTGTCGGAACTGAACAGAATGATAGCGTTTGCAATTTATTGCTATTATAATATGAAAATTGGGTTGGAGGGACGCGTTTTTAATTTTGAACTAAATTAAAGAAGATTCCGATGTTTCGTTTGAAAAGTCGTGGTATTTGGGGAACGCCTGTTCTACCAAGTTATTTCGTTTTAAGTGTTGCTTAAAATATTTGTGACTTGGAAGTTCAGTGGAATTGTTTTTATGAAAATCTTAGCTGATTTTTTTGCAAAAGTTACTACAAAATGATATGCTAACATCTATACTAATATTATAAAGCGGAAGAGTTTGTTTGTTTGAACGCGCTAATCTCAGGAACCACTGGTCCGATTTGAAAAATTCTCTCGGTGTTGGATAGTCCATTTATTGAGGAAGGCTATATGCTATTTTTGATCCCGATATTCCCACGGAATCGGGACTTATACGGGTGAAACCGCGGGGAGCTGCTATTCGTAATATATGTTAGCATGTCATTCATTAAATTTATTAGGTATATCATATTAAGGATATAATTTTCTTAAATATTGACTTAGGTACCTAGATTCTGACCTTAGACCAAATCCAAAACAAACTCAACATTTTGAGTGCCTCATTAAATAATCATTTTGTATTGTTAATGAAGTCTATACAGACAATCAAAACAAAAGCAATACATAACAAATACATAGAAAGCCTAACCGAGTCGCCCCTTAGAAAACCAATAAGAACAATAATAAATAACTCTTATCATATTTCGAGTATGCTCCTGGTGGCATCGCGAGAGATCCAAACCCATAAATCACTAGGAATTTACGACGCAAGATACGACAGGAAAATTGCAAGAATGGTGGCGCAATCTATCTTAGTTGGGTAAGGGAGGCTGTGGGGTAGCAAGGGCAGAGGGGGTTAGGGGAAACTTCGAGAGGTTATTAGTCCAAGCATCTGTTGTTGAGTTGGGGGCGTGATGAAACACCCCGGTAGGTACAAGCTAACAAATCTAATTGCTCAGTAGGCGGCTGGGTAATGACAAAATGGGCTGTCGTACCGCGGGGCAATTTGTTAGAAAAGGCAGGTGACCGGACGATGTGAGGTTTTTCCAATATCTTTGAGATAAGTTTCTCTAGGATAGTTCGGGACATTTTGACCCTGATTCTCGCAAGGTTGGGGTTTACATGTTTTTTCTTTTCGTCATTGATACCAATAGCTCGTTGACCGTGAAATTTGAAATCACTTATTTTCTTTAATCGTCTTCAAAAAATGAAAAGTCGCTGATCGGATTTTTTTTTTCGTTATGCTGATATAAAATTAAACTATTTTTTTCGTTTCAAAACGTTGTTTTAAATTATTTTTAGCATTTTTAACGCTCAAAGTTTGGAGCCTTTGCAGTGCCTTTTCTTCACGGGTAAACAGTGATTTTTACTGGGAAAACAACATCGTGTCGATGGCTTATTAGTATTTATCTACACAGCTAAAAAGTACCCATCCATTACATGTTACAACTACTCTAAAACTGTAGATTTAGGTATACTTAAACTTGTTTGAATTTCTTAGAAAAACTGAGAAAAATTGTGTTTGCGACGTTGTTTCCTTACATGGTGTACGGTAGATTTATACGACAAAAAATGTGTAACAACATTTATAAGAGGCACATGCCTAAGAGTGTGTAAGTAATTTTTCTCAGAACTTCGTGTTTAGACCTTGAATGTTTGAAATAATAACATGTTCTTGGGTTGGATATATATTTTTAAAACCACAAAATTTATGCTGGTTCTGTTAATACTTATATTTACATTATGTACAAAATCGGCTTGTGCATACGACACTACAAATCTTTAACTTAGATTTTATGATAGGTTTCTATGAGAATGTATCTGTGTCAATAAGCCCTGAATTTGACTTTGTTATACAAATCATAAATTACATACTTATATTGTAGAAAGAATTAAATCTAAATTAGCGTGAGAGTAAGTTACAGTTACGGGCTTAAGCACACATTGAAGCTCCCTTCCTAGAACAAGGAACATAAAATCGTTCGTAGTTGAGAACTATTAATTCTTTTTTTCCATAATAAAAGCCAACTTATCTTACAATCATAGTTTAAAACACACGCTTCTTACGGGAATGCTTTGATGAGCTCATATCGGCCTCTCTGTAAGTTAACCTGCAACTTGAACTTTAGGTTTCAAACTTCAAATTTTGACTAAATTCTCAGCTTAATTTCAAGGAAATCAGTGGGCGTTACATTCGTAGGCCCCGCTTGACATAAGATAACAAAATACGAAAAACTACACTTCTACCGCGTACCCACCTCATACAATCTTTTTATGCTTATCTTTCTGTGATTTATTACTCGTTCGGCGTCCAACAACGGAAAGAAAGGTACACTACACAAAAGTAATTTATTTTTTACGTTTGTTTTTCTTGTCTTAGCATCGGCATCGGTGCGTGCGGTACTGTACCGGTCATGGGTCCATGTTTTTGAAGTTGGCATTTTTGAGATGTCGCAATATGATTTATTTATGGAGCGCTGTGTAGGCGTGCTTACTGCTTAGCCCGAATCGGTATTTTCGGCTTAACATAACATTAATCACGATGTACAAATAAATCATGTGTTAAATGTCCTCTCAATATTGGACGTTATTTACGACGCGAAATTTTCGGTATTCATATTGTTGTGTGGAAAAATTGTTTACAAACGACAGTTGAGTTTGATTAATATGTACCTTAAAAATTATAATGTAAATCCTTTTCTCAATAATAGTCCTTTAAGTTTCGATGGTCATAGGCAGACTAGCTATGTCACTGACTGCCCAATGGAACGAACTAGAAGTAGAAACTATCTGAAAGTAATTGAAACTTGTAAAAACCAAATAAATCCGATTGAAGTTAGTTTCATCACGAACCTAAATCCTAAATCGCAATAATTTAAAGAAAAATAAGTTTTTAAAATGAGCTTTGACTTAAAATCATCAAACTTATTAAACACACTCGCACACCTAAGAATTTGCACCAGATTACCAAATACTTCCCAAACTGAAATTTCTTTAAAAATCAAACGTAATCTTCGATATAATTAAAAACAGTAAAGGTACTAAGTTACTAATGAAAAATTCCGAAATACCTTTGACAATCGTTCACCGGCGTACCTGCGTACCGCGTACCATACGTTTTTAAGATACCTGAAAAAGTTTCACACGCCCTGTAGTTCGGCGAACATGTTCTCTCAATTAAATGTCTCAAACCGGACGCGCTGGTCAGAATTCAGAGTTATAACGAAAACTGTAAGCACGTCAGAAAACAGGGTCAAGACTCGGGACATTTGAATTACTTACGACATACGACATGTTGTAGGTAAATTTCGAATAAAAATTGACTAGATTTGTTGTGGTCCAATTGAAATAATATATCCTACTAAGATTATAAAGGTCAATTATATTCGTAATAATTTATACTACTTATATTATAAATGCGAAGTATGTTCGTTACTCCTTTACGCAAAAACAACTGAACCAATTGAGATGTAACTTGGTATGCAGTAGATACCTATGCTTCAATCTTCAAATACTAAATATTTTCTTAAAACTACACCAAAATGTAGAAACATATGCACCTACAATTCATATAGGTATTATAGCAAAATCAACAACATTCCGTCATTAATTACCTAATCAAAAATTTTTGATAGGGATTTTCTTAGTTTTAATTAGTTCTTACGTTATAATGCTAAATTTCACTGTCTGTTTTCCAAATAAAATAAGTAAATAAACACTACCCATATAACGCAGTAGGAGCCTTAGCATACCTAGTGACCATAATAATATGCTTATCTTGTATTATGTAAAAATTAACAAACTTTTATTTATTTATATGTATGTATTTACAAAAGAAAAATAAATATAAGTATTATATCCGTTGTCTAGTCACCGTAACACAAGCTTAGTCGCTTACCACGGGGCTAGATGGCGCTGTGTGTTGTTCACAGAATTTATTTATTTATTTATTTATTTATTTACAGGTACGTTGGACACGTTAAAGGGACAGGACATAGATAATAAATAAAATCTAGGATGATTGAGTAAGTTACTACATTTTTATTTATTTAAATGTTACTACTAGTATTTCACCATCAACTTGTCAATGTAGCAATAAAAAAGGTTAACGTCTGAACTCTACTTTTTTTTAATACAAAACCGTTATTCTCTACTTTATTTGACGTTTCCTACATAAATTGACGTCAAAGGGCTCTCGCGGGTGATTTAATTCGACGTTTCGTTAAATTTAAATATTCTTATTTGTTTTTATTAATAGAAATTGATTTGAAATTAGAACGTGGACTGAATGTCTTTGGATAGAACACAATATCTTACAGATTTGATTTAAATTCAGAATACATTTCTGCTGATTTGCGTTCGATGTCAGACTTCTGCGACGAGATGTTGAGACCACTCGTTGCGATCGTGTGATTCACATACAAAAATTACCTTCATCGAACGTTTATCAGTAGAAATCGAGCTATTTAATTCGCTCGAAGTGGCACGAGCGATTTAAAAATAGAGCCCCAAGGCATGTATTCTTAAAAAACCTAACAAATCTGGGGCCAAAGAACTTGACTGGTCTCTATTAGAGACTAGAAGGAGTAAAGTCGCCTGATAGCGATCCATTTCAAACTCTGACGGACGAGCTTCACCAGTTCCAAAGTTAAACAGGCGGGCCTTAAAAAAGACGAATCAAAATTATGTTATTATAACTTAATGCAAATAACATTTTGCAAAAGCTGTAAACAATGAAAACCTAGGTACTAAAATTCATTTGGGACTTGAATATGATTTATGCTATTTTCAATTCCGATAACGTAAAACGGTATTAGCTATGCTATTTTACATCAAACAAAGATACCAGTAAGTAATTTCTATATCTACTAGCTGCGTCCCACGGTTTCACCCACGTAAGTCCCAATCCCGTGAGAATTTCGAGATCAAAAGAAGCCTATGTTACTTCTCAATAAGTAGATTTTATTGGTGAAAGAATTTTTAAAATCGTCACAGGAATTTTTGAGTCTATTCATTACAAACATACGACACACACACGCAAAAATGCAAATCTTACCTCTTTATAATATTAGTGTAGATTAGCAATGACATAAAACACTTGATCATGCGATGCGCTTACGTCACATGGAAAACGTCAAAAGCCCGCGAGCGTTGCACCGCACAAAAGCATGCATTATGAAGATTGCGCATCTAGCCAACTAAAGTAGCGGTTTTGTTGGGCCACGCAACCAGCTTTAGCGCTACGCGTTGGCTAACAAACACGCCAGTACCAGTATTACGAAGCAGCGCTTTAAGAATCGCTACATCCCATATTTCCGCTGCAACTATAGCCAAATAAATAACCTAGGTCCTGTTGCCAAAAATCACCCGATAAATAACACAAGAGAGCAAACTGCATGCATTATAGTCGTACCTTATCTTAGTGAATTTGAAGCCAAGAATTGTCCATTAAATATGCATTAAAATTACCTGACTTGAATGAAGGATAGGATATATTTTTTGTTTGTTTAATTCTTCATCATTTGTTTAAAACAAAAAAAGTGTAAGTATAAAATGTTTTTTTATTGTTAGTGGGACTGTCCTAGACTTTCTTGAGAGGCGTCAGTAAGACTCCTGTCTTAGATCGTGTACGCACTGCGATTAAACGCCTGCATTTTTCCGTAGGTCTGAAACCGCAAAAAAAAATTCTATACAAGCCCACGCATTAGCGTTCTTTTTAATTACTGATTTTGCTTGTTGATACGCGGTTCTGCGTTTTCAGCTATTCGAAAACGGCTTGCATTTAATCGCAATACGTTCTAAGCCTTACTGAAGTTGGTGTTGGTTTTTTCTAACTACACGTTTCTTCATCGACAGTAAAAGTCAAATTATCAGTTAAATGAGGTCTTTCCAAACAAAAATTTACTTTAATGGCCATTTTCACCAGTTTTACTTTTTCTTGCTATAAAGAAACTGGCGCTCATATATTCAAATTTGATCCCTTATGAACTTTATAGTATGTTGCCAATTATTTCCATATATCAAAAGTCACTTTTTATTATTTTTGTACATCTATTTTCTTGTAAAGACCTCACAAAACCCTCTCAGCATTGTTTTCCTAACACAATATTTATATGCTGTGAACAAGAGACGAAAGGGTTTGCATTATAAAATTCCCTCACGTAGTTGACACTATGAATCAGTCGCAACGACTCGGAACAGCCTCCTCAATTACCTATGTCACAGTTGTTCTAAGTAGACAGTTGCGAGATTGTCGGTGTCTTTATTAGGAATACTGAAAGGGTTCTTGGGAATGATTGTTGGAGTTTCATATGAGTTATGGCAGACCACCTGGTTATACGCAAATGCCTTGTTTGGTAACTATGGCGACGAGTGCAGTCAATTTGTTGCTTAGCTAATGTACGCTGATTATTATTTAGGTATCGGGTGTAGGTAGGTACATTAAACATCCAAAATCAAAGAAATTGAAACTTGAAATTGATTTCGGATGTCCAATTCAACATTTTCTCAGCCATTGACTGACTGCAATGTATACAGTTTGAGTGTGTTGAGCCGAATATAAAATAATTGCTAATTTTATTTAATAACGATCTATATGCCTTATTGATAAATGATTTAGTCAATAATTAGTGATCCTCGTCATTCACTCAACTAATTGTAACCAATTGTCAGTATAATATGTATATATCCGTTGTCTAGTACCCATAGTAGGTACAAGCCTGGTGCTTAGTTTGGGGCTAGATTGCGCTGTGTGTAACGTCGTGCAATATTTATATTTATTTATATTTATTGATTCCAATCAACTGGTGATGGCAGGTAGGTAGCAGGTATCTAGACTAATATTATAAAGCTGAAGAATTTGTTTGTTTGATTGCGCTAATTTCAGGAACCGTTAGTTCGATTTGAAAAATTCTGTCAGTGTTGGATAGTCCAGTTATTGAGAAAGGACATAGGCTATATTATATTTTCAATAAAATTTGGCGGATAAAGTCGCGAAAACTGCTAGTAATAAACAAAAATTGAAAATCGATTATTTTAAATGATTCTGTAGCGTATGCGGTCGAGCGCGCGGTCGAGTCGTGCGGGGAGTCGCTGTCAAGCAGCGAGCGGAGACAGACGTGCGCCGGCGCCTACTGTACATACCTACCTATTACTATAACATTGTGTTTTTATTTATCATCAGCGAGACATTATATGTGGCGACGGAGGTAAAGGTTAGTTAAAAACAATTTTTGAAAAAAATAGGGAAGATTAATGCACGTAAACTGTATGTTTATTGACGTTTAGGCAGAACAATTCCTTGTGTAAACTGAATTTTGACCTAACGGGTAGGTACTGTAGGTAGCACTAAATTGCGAAGACAATTATGTATAATACTTGGATTCTGCCTAGACTGATGTAAATAACAGTACCTATGCATATAATTCCACGCAAATTTTATATTCACGAGGGCCACGACAAGTACCTAATACCCACAGGTATTTTTAAAAAACAAAGGGCCATGTCAACATTAAATGTGCTGTAGTACGGACTGATATTAGTATATTGACCTTTTGTTTCGTTTTTTAGAAACATGATTATATTGTAAAATTAATTAGAATAAAACTATCCGTTTACATAACTAAGTAAAATTCAAAGTTTGTTTTAACAACTTTATTAAGTCGTAGGTGATATTTTCAACAAGATGGCTACCCAAAATGTTAATTTTATTTTGTTTAGTTTTAATCCTTTTACATCACAGCTACTAGACCATTATTTCTGAATTCTTTTGACATAATTGATAATGATAAAGGTTGTACTTACTAAAAACAAACATAGTTTCATTATAATTTTACCAAAATACGATTAGATGAATTTTGATTTTAATCCATGTTTATCTGGAGAATCACTCTATATTTTCACTATATCTTGCCATTAACTATAATAAGCCTTGTTAAATCATTAAAATAAGTTAATATTTCACAACATTGTTAAGGGATATTCGTTTGACGGAAATAACAAGGAATTTCAAAAAAAATGTAATCCATTTGAATCACAATGGCTGCAGAGTTTTTTATAAAAATGTGAATACTAACAGTTTAGATCAATATTTAACTTAAAAAAAAAATAACAGTATTTTTACAACAAATGGTCAAATATTATGTCAGTACACATTGCACATAGCTAAGGCCACACATAGAGGAACTATGTAATGAGGCCACAGGACCTTATAAATATTAAATAGATACACAAACAATATAGGTCACGCATAAAATAGCTATATGCTCTTATAGGGCACGCAAATAAATAAATAAAAAAAAAATAAAAAAAAAAATACTAAAAGGCTACGCAGCCACGCAACGGTTACTAAGTAACTATGCTTATGAATACTCCTAAAAGATACTACCTAAGGGCTACGAAGTCACGTTACTGTTACACGAGTGTAAATAGCCATGCCTATGAGTCTCTTATTCTTTCGCAGGTTGCCCCACAAAAATGACTCACGCAACACCCACAATAGCTGCCTTAGAGCCATTTGATTGTGAGGGCGACTCAACCTCGGTTACTTCTCGATGGGAGAAATGGAAAAGGGCTCTTAGAATCTACCTATCGGCAGCCAATATAGACAAACCTCTTAAAAAGCGAGATACTCTTCTTCACGTTGGGGGTTTAGCACTACAGGAGATTTATTATAATCTACCTGGAGCCGATGTAGAGGATCGAGAAGGCATCGATGTCTATAAAATTGCACTAGAAAAACTTAATGATTACTTCGCTCCTAAGCAAAGCCATATATATGAAAGATATTTGTTTAGACTTATGAAGCAAGAAGAAGACGAAAAATTTGAGAAGTTTTTGTTAAGGTTAAGAAAACAAGCGGAAAAATGCAGTTTTACAGATAAAGAAGAGAACCTAATAGACCAAATTACCGAGAAGTGTAAACAAATGGATTTAAGAAAAAAGATTTTAGAAATCGGCGACACAATAACGTTAGATCAGATCATTTCTAAAGCAAACGCTTTAGAAGTGGTTGCAAGACAACTTCAGCAATTTGAAGCTGTTAACAATAAACAAATTGACATTAAACAAATTGAAATAAACAAAATAGATCAAAAGAAACCATTTAATAAATTTATTAGAAAAAAGACAGATATGAACTGTTCTCGCTGTGGGAGCAGGAACCACGCGGCAAATGATGCTAAATGTCCAGCCAAAAACAAGAGGTGTTTGAAGTGCAACTTCGTAGGCCACTTCAGAGAATGTTGTCTAACAAGGAAACGCAGGCGATTTACTAGCAATACGGGTGATACATCGAGCAAAAAATCTAGACAAAATGACAACATTATAGAAAAAACCGATAAATCCGAAATTGATTATATTTTCCATCTAGATGATGACAGTAGTATCATAAATTGTAAAATAGGCGGAGTAAATTTAGATATGTTAATAGACTCGGGCAGTAAATGCAATGTGATCACAGATAAGACCTGGCTGTTCTTGAAAGCTAACAAAATATGTGTCACTAATCAGATTCGAAAACCAGACAAAATTCTTTTGCCCTATGGTAATAAGAAACCATTAGACGTTATTGGTTGTTTTGACACGGTAATATCGGTGGGTCAAAAAAGTAAAAATGCCACGGTTTACGTCATCAGGAACGGTTCTCGCGATCTATTGGGTAAATCTACCGCAATTGATTTAGGAGTACTTCAAATAGGCCTTCATATTAACACAATCGGAGCCAAGACTCCAGTAGTATTTCCAAAGTTCAAAGGAATAACTGTCCAGATTCCGATAGACAAAACCGTTAAGCCAGTCGTTCAGCCATACAGAAGAGTACCTATTCCGCTAGAAGAAAAAGTTGCAATGAAATTAAAAGAACTTAAAACTGCCGATATAATTGAAGAAGTGAACGAGCCGTCCCCATGGGTTTCTCCTATGGTTCCAGTGCTGAAAGAAAACGGCGAGGTACGTATATGCATTGACATGCGAAGGGCTAATGAAGCGATCATGAGAGAAAACCACCCCCTTCCGACGATGAACGAAATACTTCCGAATTTGCGTCAAGCAAAAATCTTCTCTAGGCTTGACATAAAACAAGCTTTTCATCAATTAGAGATTGCCAAAGATTCTAGGTACATAACTACTTTTAGTACTAGCAAGGGACTATATCGTTATAAAAGATTATTATTTGGTATTTCTTGCGCTCCCGAAATATTCCAAAAAATTGTTGAAAAAATGCTATTAGGATGCGAGGGTACATTTAATTTCATTGACGATATTATTGTGTATGGTGCCACAGACAAAGAGCATGATGAGCGGTTGAGTAAGGTGCAAAGGGTTTTTAAGAATAATGATGTTTTGCTTAATGCAGAGAAATGTATATTAAAAACAAAAAGAATCGAATTTCTGGGCCATGAACTTACAGAAGACGGTATAAAACCCCTTGCAAAATACTTAACTACTATCAAAACAAGTAGAGCACCAAATACCATTGAAGAAGTACAGAGTTTTCTTGGTCTGGTTAATTTTGTGGGGAAGTGGATCCCAAATTTGGCTACTCTTACTGATCCACTTAGAGAGTTGCTAAGATTAGGGCTCGGAAAGTCGGCCAGTATTGAGCGGTTTTGGATGGCAAAACAAAACAATGCATTCGAAAGTCTGAAACATAGTTTGGCCAACATACAATGCCTTGGTTATTACAATCCCAACGACAAAACACAGGTCATTGCTGACGCGTCACCAGTAGGATTAGGTGCCGTCCTGGTTCAAATTGATGAAGGAGGTCCACGGATTATCGCTTATGGGCACAAAGCTCTTACAGATTGTGAAAAGAGATATTGTCAAACGGAAAAGGAGGCTTTAGCATTAGTCTGGGCGGTTGAGCATTTTAAAATATATTTGTTTGGTAAAGACTTTGAGCTCATAAGCGATCACAAGCCGTTAGAAATTATTTTTGGACGACATTCAAAACCTTGTGCTAGGATAGAGCGCTGGGTACTTAGACTACAAGCATATAGGTTCAAAGTAATTTATCGCCCTGGTAAATCTAACATTGCCGACCCTATTTCTAGACTCTGTCAAATGACCTCCACTAAACCATTTGATAGTGAAAACTATATTAACCAAATCGTTACATATTCTGTACCTGTCGCTGTTTCTCTTAGCGAAATTGAAACGTTTTCATCGACAGATGAAGAAATTTCGAAAGTAAAAAATGGTATCTTCAGTAATGATTGGCACGAATCCGTTAACCATTTTAAACTTATACAAAATGAACTTTGTTTTCACGGAGAAATCTTACTTCGAGGTACTAGATTAGTCATACCAAAACATCTTCGCCAACGGATACTGGAAGCGGCTCATGAGGGACACCCTGGCATTGTCGCAATGAAGGGTCGTCTTAGAACAAAAGTGTGGTGGCCTAGGATCGATAAAGACGCTGAGCGTATGGTAAAGGATTGCCGGGGATGTACTCTTGTATCCGCTCCTAATCCACCACACCCGATGAAAAGACGTACGTTACCAGAAGAGCCATGGGTAGATGTGGCCGTTGACTTTCTGGGGCCTCTTCCTAGTCGAGACTATTTATTAATTCTGGTAGACTATTACAGTAGATATAAAGAAATTAAGGTCATGAGAAGTATTACAGCACTCGATACAGTTAAAATCTTAAAAGAAATTTTTTCAAGGCTAGGTTATCCTGCAACCATAACCTGCGATAATGGGAATCAATTTACAAGCGATGCATTTAAAGCTTTTTGCAAAGAATGTGGTATTGCCATTCTTAATACTGTTCCATACTGGCCACAAATGAACGGAGAAGTTGAGAGACAAAATAGGGACGTTTTAAAGAGATTGAAAATTAGCCAAGCCCTAAATAAAGACTGGAAAGAGGACATTTTGGTTTATTTGATGATGTATAATAGCACTCCTCACTCTGTTACAGGAAAATCACCCTCACAATTATTTTTTAAGCGGCACTTCCGAGACAAGGTACCCTTTGTTACAGATATAGAACACAAATCGATAGACACTGATGTCAGAGATAGGGACGTGATAATGAAAGAAAAAGGAAAAGAGTATGGGAATAGAAAAAGAAGAGCTACGGATTCTAATTTAGACATTGGTGATAAAGTATTAGTCAAGAACATAATCAAGGAAAACAAGTTAACTCCAACGTTTAACCCTATCTCTCACACAGTGACGCGAGTTGCTGAAGGTGACATCAATATACGGAATGATGATACAGGAAAAGAATACCGTCGTAACGCAGCTCACTTAAAGAAAATAATTAGAAGAATAAATGATTCTGATTCGTGGCAGGTGGTGGATAATAATGATGATAATGATACCAGTCCAGAAATATCAGATTAAGTTAAGCAATCTAATTATTAGTTATTTACATAATTACAATCAGTTATTAGTTAAAGTCAGTTAGGTATACAGTAATTAAATTTGGTTATTGTTTTGTACTCCACTTATTGAGTGTGTAGTTTAAGTTTATACAAAATCATTGTATTATGATTTGTCATTAAAAAATAAAGAAGGGATGTAGCGTATGCGGTCGAGCGCGCGGTCGAGTCGTGCGGGGAGTCGCTGTCAAGCAGCGAGCGGAGACAGACGTGCGCCGGCGCCTACTGTACATACCTACCTATTACTATAACATTGTGTTTTTATTTATCATCAGCGAGACATTATAGATTCTGGTTTAAATTTTGTTTGGTAACCCAAAGAATGTTTATAAAATTGTCTATCCATACAAAATTCAAATCATTGATAACTGTAACAGCCAGATATCATAAACTATGACATAACGAAGTTCCCATGGTACAAAACAGCCGGACATGGTCCTCAAGCTGCCAGTATGTCAGCGGTTCATTGCCAACAGCACTGTCCGTCCGCTCTTCTCGTTTCCAAGATTACTGCAATTTGCTTTACTATAGGAACTCGAACAAAAGTCGATTGAGGATCTAAGCCATGAGATGTTCATTTAAGTCTCGTAGAGAAGGTATATCGTATTCCGGGCACAAAGAAAAACAAAAGCGCTTATGGCGATCTCTATGTACGTAAATTAATATTATAAGACAAAAGGCCAAATTTCATTCGTTAAAAAAATGCCTGTCTGTGATTTAACTCTTTGTTAGTCCCCACGTGATCTCTAGCTGATGAATTAATCGTTGATCTGATACATAATAAAAACACTATTTCCATATTGTATTATATTCTTGATAATCATGCTACAACTTACACCACATTGCGAGTAAACATCTAATGAGATAGTGCCGAAATGCTTCAATCAATTTTAAAATTAGGTCCTAAATATAGTTTAGAAATTAGCAATAAAAGGCAGCAGGTGAAGTGACTTACAAAGTTGCTGTTACAAAATTATTTCATAGATGGATTGTTAGATAAATAAATATTCACAATTGTATATTTTTCCCGGGTCTTAATCGCGTGACTTTTTACTTTTTATTTTTCTTACCTCGACGTTTTGACTATGTTACGTTTCGACTATGTTGTTATGTGTCTTGGTCGCGAAGGGACTGGAGCTGCGGCGGGCGTCATCTTCTATTTATAACCGTCATGTACCAGCTATTATTGAAAACTTGTGGGTAGGTGAAGTACCCACATTTTTAAAATTCGCTATAGGCGACACACCACGATATCCGAAGTTTTGTTCCCATCGTGTTAGTTTAAAAAGTTTAAATAAAAAATTATACCATTTTAAAAGAGCTAATTGAAGAGCAAGATAAGAGTGCACCGTCAGATAGTTCAATACCGACTAATATAAAAATGTATCTGCCTTCCTACACAGACTTTACAGAGCTCATAGTAGGGAACCCATGTCATCACCGCGGCTGCCAACTCGCGCCGATTGTTATTCACTAGAACACGTCGAGTTGACATCGCTCGCATACAGGGAATACTCAATGTGGGGAATTCTACTGTAAGTACGTTCCGCCTCGACTTCGAGTGAAAATTGACGAGTGCTCTTTATTCGCGCTGAAAATAAAAAGTAGGATGTGAAACGTTCACGGTTTGATCGATTGGTCTATAGGGATATCGCTTTTTCTTGTTTTAACTTGTAACACACTAAGGTAAAAAAAAAAATAATATTGCACGACGTTGCACACAGCGCAATCTAGCCCCAAACTAACCACTAGGCTTGTACTAGGGTACTAGACAACGGATAAACCCACAACCTTCGGCATTGCAGTCAGGTCTACCCCCGACGTGCCACAGAGGTCGCAATGCTTGCATAGTTTCTTGGTGGCAGCTTAGACTTCGGTTGCTGAGTTTTGTCCTTACGCAACCGGTTGATTCGTATCGCTAATCGTCTCCGTCCGTATTTGAGCAGCGAAGAGAAAGACGACTCGAACTCGGACCACTTAAATAGCACGTTGTTTTTAAAATTGGCATTGGTACCAATACCTTTTGTTCTTCTATGATCTATGTGAAGTGATTTGGGTTCGTCCGAGACGAAACGTTCTTCGTCGAGCTTGGTAAGTTTGCGCTGGTAGATCGAGTACCTAACGTCGAAACTCGATGAATGACCAAAACGATAGAATTTAGATCTTTGCATAACTATAGGTCGATACAGACTACATACAATAAAAGTATTTTATGTTAAATACTTGCTAAGTGTTTTTGTATTAATTGCTCTCGGCAGACTTACTAGAAATATTAAAAAAAAACTTCAAAAATTCACTCGCGGCGGGAATTGAAGTCGCGTCTTTGGATCTGTACCCCAACATCTCTGTCAACTAGACTACACGAGTTCTCTCAAAGAGCCGAGAGCATATTTTTAAAATATTTCTAGTTATTCAATGTTCTTAGACAAAATCGGAGGTGCAAAATAAAGGCGAAGTTCAAACCATAAATCATTATAAACGCCTGAACAATCTTTCCCTACAATTTATCAATGAACACCCACGTAAATTGAATAATGAGACCCACAATTACCTGAACATTGTAAACAGCAAATAAACAATTTTCTCATTGTAATTTAAACCGTCCAGTTGGTAGGAAGTCAATAAAATAATAACCGTGGATCCGTTGGTCCACAATAGAATACGTAGTGGGTTCGAGTACGTCGAGTAGAGTACGTCGAGAACAAACAATGACTATCATAAAATACCTCATGGCTCTGTAGACTGAAGACTTGGTTAAGACCTAATAAAAAGAGATATGTATACCTCATAAAAATAATAAACTTATTGAATTCACAAGATTAAAAAAAACACACACCGTTTGAGAGAGAACGGAGGAGTCTCGCTCCTTCGTAGTAACATTTTACAGTGTTTTAATCGCGTAATATTATTTATTTTCTTACCTCGACTTTTGACTATGTTACAATAGTCTTGATCGCGAGGAGATTGCAATAAAATAATCTACATTTACACTAATATTATAAAGAGTAAAGATTTGTTTTTGTGTGTGTGTGTTTAATGGTATCGCAGAATAAAAGACAGACTAACAGACACATACCAAAAGACTAGGTTAAGTGGGAGAAGGCTGTTTACTTGTAATGAATATCTATTGACAAGAGATTAGCTACCTAACTGGATCTCTCAAGACAGCCAAATATTTCTGTAATTTCGATTTTCAATGAGCACAGGCAAAAAAGTTGCAGTGCTGGCTGTGCAGTGCATAGTGTGCACAGCGTAGCATCGTGCTGCAAAAAACCTTGTAAGAAAAGTTGCTGGTCTACTTTATTCCTTTGTATTTGCAAGCTCGGCTAAAGATTACTTACCTTTAGATTTTAATATTATTACTGTTATGTCAGATGAATTCATTGAAAATTAATTTCAATCACAAGTGGAGGGGTTATGACTATTCGGACTATACCTAATACAATTGTGCAAAATTTAATATCAACATCTTTGAAATTATAACAAACGACACACTCAAAATGAAACTACAACCTTGCAACTGGAAAGCTACCGCGGTTCTTCCGTTGACAGCAACTCGATCCCGACGCAGTAGTTTGACATCTCTGACAGCGGAGTTTTCAATTTTAAAACTGCGCATCCATGGCCATCAGCCGTCGATTTGAAGATTTTCTTTCAAAATCTTCAATTCAATTCAATTCTGTCTGTGTTGTATTCATTCAATTTGGCTTCGGCATCGATATGAGTAATCGACGCGCCGATTTGAAATTTTCGCGGTTCGAAATTCGGCTGTCAACTGTCAAATGAATCCGATCCCGATTCCGACGGAAGAACCGCGGTAGCTTTCCTGGACTGCAATCGAAACTTTATTGACTTAAAAACTGTTAGGAAAACAGTATTCTCCAAAGAAAATTTTAACAAAAAATGACAAATATTATTTGACAAACGTCTTACGTTTCTAATTACGAGTATAATAATTTATTATTTAGTTCATTTAGTGCCAAAATGTTGAATCTCAAATGTAAAATTTCCTAAAATGTTGAAAATAATAAAGGTGAGACGTAAACATTACTTACAACTTGGTAGGTACAAATAAAATAGGTTCAGTGTTTTTTCTCAAGTATAATCAAAGCCTACTATTCTCTAGTCGTACCTTCAAAGGACATGAATGAAACCGCGCTATTGAGATCACAGGCAAACAGACAGATGCATTCAATACTTCCCATGCTGTCTACGTAGGAACATTGCGAGTCTGTTGAAATGTCCATGTCAAGGTTTAGAACAGAATCAGCCCCTTGAGAAGCCTAGTTTTCAATACAATCTGGGTAGGGCATTTAAGGATCTCAGTACCTACTATCATTTTTCTAGGTGTTTTTTGGCATCATTTCATTTTGTTTCATTTTCTCGAAAATTAGTCAATATATTTTTTCGCTGAAGCGTTTGATATGTATAGTGTTAAAATAAAACTGAACTGAGCTGAGGCATATTTAAGACATTTAAGTGAAGTAAAAAGCGTGTCCAGATGATAATCAATGCATAGCTTGAAACAGTGGATAAATCAGGCTCTCTATTTGGCATATAGAAATTTGGCATACAGAAAGCTATTATAAGACCGATTGGGGTGTTAAGTCTGGTAAGACTGAACTTTTCACAAATGTCTTTACGTATGTGGGTAAGTACTCAAGACATAGCTATTCAACTAAAAAATATATTAATACTAGCTGACCCGGCAAACGTTTGTTTTGCCTTATAAAATAATAGATAGTAGCCGATTCTCAGACCTACTGAATCTATTACTATTATAAAGCGGAAGAGTTTGTTTGTTTGTTTGTTTGAACGCGCTAATCTCAGGAACCACTAATCTCAGGATTTGAAAAATTCTTTCGGCGTTGGATAGTCCATTTATTGAGGAAGGCTATAGGCTACTTTTGATTCCGATATTCCCACGGGATCGGGACTTATGCGGGTGAAACCGCGGGGAGCTGCTTGTACGCATATAAAATTTCATAAAAATCTGTCAAGCCGTTTCGGGGGAGTACGGTAACTAACATTGTGACATGGAAATTTTATATATAAGAAGATTTTTTACCCAATAACGCAAAAACTGAGAGAATGCTATCATACATTAGGTTAGCGTTCGATCACTATCTCACCTACTTTTTTCTCACATGAACTTAAATCGAATCATCAATTGATCGAGGAAACGTTGTGAAATCGAATTCGACAAACTACAAGCGTTCAATACAATAATTAGGTGTATACTGTTACTTTTTATTCTTTAATCGAATTGTATTGAGAATCGAGATTTATGGCGTCTTCAGTTTAAATAAAACATCGCCGTGAGCTTTCGACTTCTCGGTTGAGAGTCACGATTGTTATTTTAATATTGTACAAGGATGTTTGACGATTTTATTTGTTTTGTTATTGATAGCTTATTGAACACAAGCATTTGCTGATTGAACAATAAAATAAGAGGAAAGAGAGATAGAGTTTCAGGTTTTATTTATAATTATTATATCGCCAATTTTTTCATGTTTGCATATAAGTACATAAACATATATACCAAAATAGTCTTATAGTAGCATTTGCTCGATCAGATGTAGAGATGTGGATCGCATACCGGCCTCTTAGTCTATGAAATATTAGTTGTGATCAGTCAGGAGAAATGATTTTATAAGAACATCACATTTTGACATATTTTCGAGAAAATATTTTTGTATGTTATCGATTGTAATGAATAGCTCTGAAACTGTTACATTGAATTTGATCGACCTTAAAATGGCGATATTAACGAATATAATATTATGATAGTTTATGTAGGACAGTTTTAGTCCCAATATTCTCACGTGAACGAAAGTAGATAAAACCGAGATAAAAAACATTAATCTTATTTTTAGTTTAAACTCGACATTAATTTAAAAAAAATACGTCTGTGTTCAAAACGTATAATCTTGCGGATCCGTAGACTGTACTTAATATTAAATTAAGCTGTAGCATCGAGTTCATTAATTAACTGAACCAAAACAGTGTGCAATTAATCTTATTTGTTCCGGGCGCAATTAACATCTAAATTAGGCAAAACCGGTTGTCAGATTCATGAAGTCGTCAAAAGAAATTGCTGTTTTCGTAAAAAATCCGGTTCTCATTACTGATACAGTAAAGTGCAAAAGCTGACGCGAAATTCCGCGAGAACAATCACTTATTAATACGAATACGTCGAATAAATGTTATGAATCAAAGGAAACCTCCTCATAGTGTATTAGGGGCACGTATTAAGTAAGTAAAACGCATTTCGGTACATTTACCGGTCCTATAGGGTTGACAGTTCAGTTATTCATGTGATAAGTAGGTAGGTATATATACCAGTTTTTATTCGCAAATGTAATTCAGAGCAAGTATTGTTTTGTGTGGCTGTTGATTGAGATGTCATTAAAGTGGTTTACAAAAACGAACATGGCTTAATGGGTTAAACCACTTTGTGATTTTTTTGCAAGAATATAATATAATATGATAATCTTAGTTTAGTTGTCGTTGGACGTTCGGCTTTTATCGGAACATAGACGAATCCTTTTGACGATACGATTTAAATAGGTTTGTTGTGGTTGGTCGTATAACAGCATGTAGAGGTCACAATTATAGGACAATAACGATAAAACCCCACAGACAATTAATATTAAATCCATACAATATAACAATCTTAATCTTTATATGCAAAACCGCACCCGAAAAATTAAGTTACAATTATCAGAACGGTATTCAGTATTATACTTACGCTTAATGTCTTCATCAATAACCAATAATTTATGTACTGCACGATCGGTACAAGACGAAATTGCTTTAGCGGGCTCCCCTTTGTAATCAGTGCAAAATTATAAAGCGATTGTAACACCGCAGGGTCTGTCCGTGTATCCCGAGTTATATCTCAATGTTAAGTTGAAAGTTAAAGGTTTATTCATTGTTTACTTAGAAGTATATCTAGAATCTTTACAAGAAGAGGTTAACAGATTCTATTTATTAATTCAATTCAGTCTGAAAATTTACACCAACGTTATGGAAATATTTTTGTCGTTTAATTAGGTAAAAATATGAGAATTGTGAAACTAAAAAAGGGATTGAGTTTTCCACACTGGTAGTGTTCTGGTGCCGAGAAAAATAAAAAACTTGAAAAAATTGTAGAAATATAGCTAGCCGCGGCTATACAACTTGTCGTTCTTTAGGGTCTTTCGCACTAATCAAGCAAAAACTAACCAGGTGTGTGTTGCAATATCATTTTTATGAATAGTCGAACAAAAAAAAAACTAAAAGAAAAGAAATTCATAATGCACTTCAGAATCATGTTGAAGAATACCACTGAAAACACGCTTCCGTGGCGTCTTACTGCCTAAATCCTTATAAAGTAAGCTCTTGCCCTACAGTTAGATAAATTAGCGGCCTAACAAAGAATATATATGTCGGGCTTATAATTGTTCAGGCAAATTAATTTTATGCAGTTTTGAAAACATAGGTTCCGTACCTATTTATGCTTTTTATAATCTCAAAAGTAGCACCTTTACTTGAAGGTTATTTTTATACGCAGTCTAATAATAAGCACCTAATTAAAAAAAACTAATCAGTTTCAAGATAAGATCTACTTAAGTTGAAAATTTTCGGTGGCTATTTTAAAAGAGCTCTTATAATGGTTTTAAAATGGTCGTTTAGATTACAGTGCCGTTTGAGGGGTTAGGAGCATTATTGGTCTATGAAATATTAGGTGGTCGGATTAATAGCACTAAAAGAAATATAATGGCGTTATAATGTATCACCAAGATGTTCCATAACTATAACTTAGTTTAGTGAAATCGAGTTAACGCAAACCAAATAACGGGTTGCTACTTTTTAGTAGCAGTTTTGTTTTTACGAGTGATCTTTTTAATTATAGAGAGGTATTGCCGTAACTACTTTTATTAGTATCTTAGCACTTACAGTTATTTGAAGATTGATATTTCAACACGGTTTCTATTATTATACCAGTTTGAAATAATTGAAGTTTTTTTTTTCAGTGAATGCAATTGAATTCAATTTATATGATTTCAATTGCTGAGGGAGGCTTATGTCCAGCAGTGGACTTCTTACGGCTAAAATGATGATGATGATGATGACAACTCAAACAATTTCTTAAACTCTATACTGACTCTTTCTAGAAAAAATATTCAAGTAGTAGTAGGAACATCCAGAGCTTTACAGTGTATATCAACGTTTGTTACCTGACTGTACAACTAAAGCAAATACGCCTTAATAGAGTGGCCATTTCACGTCCGTTCGTGCATTACAAGCATCTAAACAAAACGTATAAGATTATGCACGCCCGTTCCAGAAATAAACTCGAAACCCGACTGGCAATATCTTCATCAAGAGGTGTACCGATTATCGATATAATCGCATACAACTTCTTATAACCGTTTATTAAATATCTGTATTTATTATACCGGATTACAATGTGGTTTAATTGTTATTATTCCCTCGTCGACAAATTGTTCTTAATTATTCCCATTCCCTATTTCAGTATGTTGATGCTTATGTCAAACTGATCTGAGACACCAATTCTTCCCGAAGTTCCTTAAGAATCATTTTTTAGTTCTTGTTATCTTAGAGCAGCGTCCCGCAGTTACACTGTCTTAACTTCTGATCCCTTGAAAATTTCTAAAAATATGTTCATGCTCATCACAAAACACACACCAGCGATGGACCAGCAGTTTAGGTTGTGAGTTCATATATACCAATCAATCAATCAGTTAGTTAATCAGTTAGTTTTGAATTTGATGTGTGAAGATCTTTCTTTACATAAAATCAGTTCCTTATCCTTTTCTTATTCTATGCTGCGCATCATAAATCATCTGTACTAGGTCTATACCGGTTTCTACAGTAACAACCATAAACTTTTAATGTTCGAATTAAGTTACGTACCAATTTGATTTCACGCTTATAATAACCAATCTCTTTCTTAATCAAATCACTTGCTACCTAACATTGCGTACCAACGGAAGCCATCTCAATCATTAAACTTTTTAATAAAATGTTTGATCTACAATCATTTGAACACATACCGAGTAATTTTGTTTGTAATTGAATATTAATGTTGGTATTAACCAAATTATTATTGACACTACTTTTATTTTTAATAGCATCCAAATTGCTGGTATAGCACCAAAATCACCCGGTAACCTATCATCATACGTTTTAATTTGGCGCTCTTTTGAATCTGTGCATTTCACCAAAATTACATACGACTATCAAATTTGATACGCAAAAACGGGTTTAAATTAAAAAGAGAGCATTCAGAGCGTGCACGACGAGAGACTTTAATCAATGTTGTCTACCCGCAACCGCGAAACGAATTACCAACTCTACGCCCTTACATGTAGATGAGTTTTATTCGCATGCACACACTCGAAATATGTTAAACGTTCATCGGAGGCATTTTTTATGTGAAATCTCCTCTCAGATCCTGAGATAAACAGTAAAAATTACACTGTTTTAAAGCATTTCTCTCTCGGCCGCAGTTTGTCATTTAGCACACCCTTAATATCGATGCCGGTGCCAGATAGCTCCATGTTTATGTCGCTTAAATTAAATTGCCAGTGTTGATTATTGTGACATCGCGTTTTGTATGTGTTGAAATTTATTCCCATCCATTTATTTAGCCCTAAAAATGAGATGAGAAGACATGAAAGCTTTCTTAATTTTAATTCTAAGCTTTCATGTCTTCTCATCTCATCGCAACGCATCTCCTTTCGCCATCGTAATATAATAATACACAGAAACTTTAAAAGATATAATAAAGGTTTGCGTAGGACGTTTAATAAAAATTATATGCACATAAAAATCAATATAAACACCGTAACTGAAAGGTGTGCCCTTAACGTCTTCATTAGCCAAAGCACGACCTCCCAATCGCAGTCTCGGTGCAATTTTCGAATCGAGTCTTACTTAAAGTCGCGTCCATAATTTGCGATGTTCGAGTCCCGATTTGTCGGCTGAGGGCCGCAATTCCGAAAGCGGTCGACAATTTCCAAGAGGTCTTGTCGAGTAATTTTCGAAACAACGATTGGTACGCTAGCGATATCTGAACCCGGGTCCCATATCGTAATTGAGGCTTGGGGCAGGTCGTAATTTTGAAATTACCTCGATTGAGTGTTCACTTCTTGTTGTGTACTTATTTCAACGAAACTTAAACGATTTTAAATTTGCAGTCGATCTCTGTAATTTTCGTGGGAGATTCATTAAATTGTAGTTTAAAACAATAACTTAAGATGTTGCCCATAACAATTTCAACGCTGTTTTACACTGTAAGGGTAAATCTAGAGCAATTTCGTGAGAGTAAAAAACCTTTTATTTTTTATTGATTATAAAGGAAGTTAGCAAATTACAAACTTTGTTATTTCCTTCACAACACGAGCTTAATAATATAATTACGTGTTCTATTCACAGACTGTGAACAAAAAAGGGCAACCACAAATTTCTATTACCGTCACCTTTTTTTGAAAGAGCCTTAATTGTACAACCTGAGCTTGCGCACTGTGCACAAATGATTTATTTCCTCGCTCTAGTTAATTGTATTTTCTCCCAAAAAACCGGCGGGTATTATCTCCCGACGGTCGACAGGTACAAATCTTGCTTTTTAAATATTATTACTCATCGTATTCGATTTTGGAACGAGCTCGCTACGAATGCTTTATCACCACCTACTCGACGTCCCGTGGCTCACGATTCTTTGGTCCCCTAAAACTTTATTCAAATGCGACACACTTTCGTCTATCCGTCTCCGTCACACTCATAGAGATTAGTCATCGTTCGACTATTGCCGTCTCGCACCCCACCAAAATAGACTGTGCTCAAGCGCAAAGTGTTCGTGTCAAAAGTTTTGTATAGTCGGATAATGGCTTACGAAATTTTTCCCCTACCTCGTGACTTTTTTTTACAGTCGAGTTTACATGCTAGGGTCGTGAAGTAGTGTTAAAAAAATTTTCGATGTAACTTTTATTATAGCGTTAGGTTTTTGTTCATCACTTCTCCGATCTATGTGAGACCGGAACGCGGCTCTGCTATACTATGGACAACATAGCCAGTTGTAAATAAGGATTTGTTTAGACCATACGTATCGTATAAGTGTGGCGGTTGGATCTTAACATATTCGATGTGGACACTCAATTGTTATTGTTTGAAATGGAACAGTAGTTAATATAAATTAAATTATTAATTAATTAATAGTTTAAGTGTTCTAACAAGAAACTTGGATGAATTTATAGTGTTCAGTGGCTACAGGAGTTTGTTTATTGGTGTGTTTGTGTCGGCTTCTATAATTGAGTGACTTCATTTCGCAAACATTTTCAAGGATTTTTGTAAGTTTTTTTTATATTTTTTTTTGTTGGTTGATAGGTAGGTAGGTAGGTACTTACAAAATTAACTTAAAAGAAATAAAATATTTTTTAAACTTACATCAAGTAGGTGTACCTAGGTCATAGTGTTGTGCGAAAAAAAAACAAATACCTAATAAATTGATTTCATTTAATCACCATCGTGAGCTTGTGATTTTAAATAACGAATGGATAAGTGATATATTTTTTAAAAAAGATTTATTAAAAATTAAATACATACTTGTTAAAGGTCACTTATTTTATAGGTAGGTAACGGTAACTACGAACCTAATTGTTCTGACCTTATAAAGGGTTTTATTTAACCTTAATAAGAGCTTTTTATTTAAATACATTTTTCTTTTTATTACGAAACTCAAGCCATTTTAATTTAATAATACCTACAACCTAGATTTTGGTTCAACACAATCCCTTGGAAACTTCGAAAGGAATGCATCGCGATAAAAGATGTCATCCGGATCTCTAACCCTGAGCGAAAACAAACCACATGCGGTACATTCACCTCGATAGACATTCAACCGTAAATCTTAGAGGTTAGAGTTCAATTTTCATAATATTTCATGTTATTTTTTCCCAAAGACACGAAACAAAACTTCAGACCTAGCTTTGGGAATTCATAAAATCAAAGCGAACCGTTTTGTTCCACGAATCAGTTTATTCGTTTTGTTTGGTGCTTTTTTATTATTTGGTTATTTAAATTACTCATTGGGGGAAAGAGGTCTCTACTATGACAAATATTCAGGCAAATGGAAAGTATGTATTAAATTTGCCTTCGTATTCAATAATATACTTTGAAATTGACTAGGTTGGCTGTGAGACTGTTGATTGTTTATTTGGTTTCATTCTAATATGTATTACTATTATATAGTTTCCTATTATGTGTTTGTAATAAATAAGCTTTGCTTCACTGGTTCACCCGCATAGTTCCCCTTTCCGTAGAAAAACCGGGATAAAAAGGGTTAATTCTGGTCATAAATTAACTGTGGGCTGAATTTCAGCCAAATCCGTTCTTGGCCGATTTAGCGTGATGGTTCCAACACTTTTTAAATAATATTTATACAAGTGGGAAAAATTCTAGCACCATCCAGCGATTTTACTCACCCAAGTTCCAATTCTGTACCTATAAGGTATTACAGGATACTATAACAATCTAAATCTGATAAAAAGCACACTGACCAGCTGCACCTGCCGATTTTGAATATAGTTGTGCAACGGGTTAAACAACGCTTGACGCGGTCATTACTTGGATGGGTGACCGATCATTTGTGTGAAACAAAATACTTTCCCGAGATCCTCCGTGCTTCGAAAGGCACGTTTTAAGCAGTTTGTGCCGGTTGATATTTCTGAAAGCAGTCATTTAGGTCAAGTTAGAGGCCTTAGAGCAGGGGTTCCCTAACTTATTTGAGTCGCGCCCCCCTTTCGACCATAAAAAAAATCCGCGCCCCCCCCCCCGTCCTCCAGTCCAGATTGTCAGGTCAGGATAAAAAAGTGTTCAAAATAAGGATTTTTATTGCTCATTAAATTTTTTCAGTCTTACAAAAGTTATTTTGTAAGTTGTACCAAATACCTTTAAAAGCGCCCGTGAGGGTCACCTCACGAGCGCTATCAAAGGTATTTGGTCACTGCCAGCCTAGAGGCTGATATTGGCCGACTGAAGAAACAATATTATGTTCTTCACAGGCGTCAATTTCAATTAATTTCATTGGTCGTATCGAGCCGTCTGGAATGCATTCTCTCAGCGATCGCAGGTATTAACTGCACAGGTGGCCCACGCCCCCCTTGAAATATGTCTGCGCCCCCCCTGGGGGGCGCGCCCCCCAGTTAGGGAACCCCTGCCTTAGAGTGACCTGAAAACTCTAAAACTGTAAAGAAGAAGAATCTAAACATTAGTCCAGTTATGTTCAATTAGAAAATAAAAAATACCTACTCTAAAAATAGAAACGTGTACCACCTACAGAACCCCAATATCACTTAAGTATTTCTGCGAGACTTCCTTAGATAGCGTTAGCTCTTAGCACCGAGGAAATGAAATTCTTATCGTGCTTTGTGAATGAAGCTTACCTACTTAGGTTAGGTACCTATTTCTTTCTGTTATCCGCAAAAGAAATGTATTGGGGGACCGCGAACGTGCCATAAGAACGGTCGCTTTAAAGAAGGGAGACATGGCGATAAATGATGGGTGTGTATGATATGGGGAGTTTAAAATTGAAAAGTCTTTTGTTGTTTTTCAACAGCGTTTTACCACTATCGCACTTGATGGTTAATGATGATATGGTCTACGATATAGCAGGTTTGTTTAGAAGAAGGAAGACGACAGTGGAAGCAGATGCGACCCGTCTTCCTTAGTGGCTGAATTTGTTTTTGACTAGCAGCGTCTTGTGTTTTCATCTGCTTAACTATCGATCCTATAGGAATATTAAAATTCAATTCAAATTAAATTTCTTATAATTTTTGTATGAAGCTCAAGGCTATTTTTCCTTGAAAATAAATTTTCTCAATTCAAATTCTTAAATAACAAGTAATCAGTTAAGTACAGCAACTATAAACTTATGAGTTGGGCAACAGTGTGCTATTTATTTGCTGCTTCGACTGACGGATTTGCGACGATCACTACTACGATTTCGGTACTGAGGTATGATGTATCACACTGTATGATCGAAACATAAGAAGACCAAAATATATCTAGTAAGCACCTATTAAGTAAAGATTAACAGAAGAAAACAAAAATATACTCAATGGTAATATGGGTCCTTAAAAGAAAATTCAGATTGCTTAATTTTTCATAATAAAGTTGAACTACGTTGCTAAGAAACCTATCTGCTATCTATGCAGATAGGTTTCTTAGCTTCATTTTATTTTTTCGTGTTCTATTTTGCTATAAATAATTTTATTTTAATACAAATTGACAGTAATAGCATAAATATTTTGAAAATTCTAATACTGAAAACAAAAATATTGTATGATTTGACAAAGTTATAGCGCTACAACGTCATAACTTCTAACCAAGATGAAAGACTAACATAGCTTATAAAAACTCGTGTTTCCGTACAAAAAACGCTAAACAAACACGACATAATAAAGAATCAAATCACATTAACGTCGCAATAGCTGCGATTAAACACGAAATCGCGGATTCGTTTCAAAATTTTCAACAATGATGTTCCCTTTTTCATTCTGACGCTCTACTGCAAAATTTACGATCGGTCCCACAGAGAGAGTTGCGTGCCCGATCCTTCTAAAAATGTGTCAAACTTTTTACGAACTTCTTAAGTTCTTACATTTAGTCCGTCCGGCCTTCTTGCTTAGCCTTGCAAGTTTTTATTCTTGTTATATTGTTTATTTTTTACTCTATTGAAACGTCCGCATCTCGGTGCAAACGGTTTTGAATGCCCCTAAAAACTGGACACTACGGGATAATGAAATTTCTCTTTGTTGGTTTTAAGTGTCTGATTGTCATTCGATGTTTTGAGTTTTTTGGGGATTTTGTTTAGAACAATTAACTGAGTTTTTTGCGTATCCGCTTGAGAGTTGTTTGCGCAAAAGCATTGTAGATAATAAGAGTGCTAAAATCAATAGGTATATAGTAAAAAAAACTATGAAAGTTTAAAAAGTAACTGCTTTATCTACCTCGTATGGCGAGAGTCGAGACGCACTCCAAATACGCGTTCCAATATGTAGGTACCTATATCAGGACCCTAGTTCCATTGCTGTCATTTTGTGGAATTCGACACTAATCTTATACTTTTAAACGATGAATAAGTTTGTGTAACGTTTATCTCTGTCTCTTAACTTTGAAACTTCATGGCACGTAAAAGACAAACATTACACAAAGTCAGACACACATCTCTAATAAATAAAAAAACGTATTTCTTTTTTGACAACACCCCGTATGCATAGTTGCATACAACACACATTATTTGAACACTCTAATCTAAGTTACCGAAATAGGAATCTAAAAAAACAAGTTTTCGAGGAACCAACTCAATTAAAATTATGTAGATAAAATACCTAATTAATTCAAAGTTAAAGATAAATTCAGATCTGAGATAAAGCTTAGCGTTAAATTAATTAATCAAAAGCTCTTTCAGAATGTCTGCTTATTTCAAATGCCTAGATTTTAGGATTTACTGTTTAAAGATATAATATAAGATAACACCATTAGAGATGAGGACTGAGCAGTTTGTTTTTAATATTTGTGAATATATTTGAATACTTTGATGAATAAAAATACACTATTTATTTTACCTGCAAGTTAATAAAGCTGAATAGGTATAATATATTTATGATTTTTTTTTCTTTAATTACCCATTGTTCTGTTTAAGAAACTAGTCGGATAACAATCTTAGAAGAGCTACAAAAGAGCTAATATAAATCTTGTTAAAATTCGTTTTACTGCTAAAGTTTGTAAACTAAAACGTGTTGCTTTTTAGGGTTCCGTGGGTACCTTACCCAAAGGGTAAAAGCAGCACCATTTTACTAAGACTCGACTGACTGTCTGTCTGTTTGTTACCAGAATGTAGCGTGATAACCGAGACAGTGGTATTTCACAGATATTTGTATAGGTGATTATTGCCGCTGTAAAAAAATAAATATTGAACCAACGTGATTGTTTATGATAATTGGTACGGAACTCTTCGATCGGAAGTCCTACTCGCGCTTGGCCAAGTTTTTCTATTCGATTGTAAATATTTGTCACCACATAAGGTGACATAAGTATCAATAGCAAATCGTTGTTTAGTGCCTTTGTTCATTTAAATTCGTAAAAAACTCTATTTAAAGAAACTTGGATTAGACACCGGACACCGTAAAGTTCAACTTTATTATCTTCATTCATCGATAAACTAAAAGAAATTATGACTAGAACACAAAATAGAGCCAATAACATAAATAGAAACGTCGATTTGGACCCGCGAATGGAAAAACCTAATGCAAATTAGACTTAAAACGTATACTTTTTTCCTTTGTTAAAGCTAAATTTCGGCGTTCGATTTTTGAATTTCGGTATTGCGTAGGCGCGTAGAATTAGACGGTTTGTAAAATAGATTTTAATCTGTGACTCGTGTGGGCAGTGACTTATGGTTTTTTTTTAAATTTGATATAAATCCTACTTTCTGTGTCTTATGTTTAGAAATGGGAAACTTCCTAAGAACGTAATCTACTGAACTAAAGAAGATAAATCAAAAAGTGCCTTCAGTAATTATTAAGCTTGACGCTTTGAGAAGTCAGTTTAAATACGGCATTATTTATTGCTATTAATTATTACATGAGTACCTAGTTCCTACGGCCTTATTTGAAACTTATACAATGTGCGTGCATTGGGTGGGCATTTTCCGGTTTGTATTTGTGATTTTTACTAGGTATTAAAAAAAAAAGGTTTCACAAATTTTAGTATTCAGTGAGACTTATAATATTTACATTTCTAATTTTTGTCAAAATTAGTGAATTATGTATTCACTAACAGCGCCCCGCGGTTTTACCCGCGTAAGTCCTGATTCCGGAGGAATGTCGGGATACAATGTAGTCTATGTGTTAATCCAGATCTCCAGTTGTCTGCATATCAAGCTTCATCACAATCGGTAGTTTTTGCGTGAAAAAAGTTACATACAAACTTACACACTTTTACGGTTATAATATTAGTAGAATAGGGTGTCGACAAATTGGAGAGTAATAAATATACTAAGTTACATGCCTCGCTTTTTAGGGTTCCGGATTTAACATTTATTATTATAATACCTACGAGTACTCTACGATGTAGAATAAAAAATATATTTTGCGCAATATGGGTTTAAAATAAAGCAGGAAGTATATAAAGATGGGTACACACGAAGCGCAGCTGGCTAAGTTAACTGACAGCTTTTAGATTAGGCCCCTACTACACTCGGCGGGAATCTGCCGCGCCCCTCTCAAATTGGGTACGGAGAACGCCATGCCGCGCCTCGCTCGCACACCGGCCAAATTAGTAACGGTTACCAAATTGCTTTTTAATTTCGTGTCTGTTATTGGGTAAGCAAGTAATTTAATCTGCTACAGTTTGGATAAGATTTACTTTTATTTCAATTAATTACTAGTTACTACCTAAAATTCCGACAAAAAATAATTTATATTCAAAAAAAACAATGGAAAAAGGAGTTAAATACTAACTTTAAAATACGTGGGAAAAATGTTTTTTCTAATTGTGAAAAAATGTATAAAAATATAAAAAAAATATGTGGAAAAATACCTACTACCTAAGTATAAAAAATGCGCTTATTATGACGTTACCCAAGGGATATTATTTATAAGTTAAAAAAAGAAAATTAAAATGAATCAAAACAGAATATTAGATGTTTATCTCATTACGAAATATTATGCAATTCAACTACAAAAAATAGAAAAGTATAATCGTTCATTGAACTTTTACACACCGGTATTTATTTAGACCACAGAGAACATAAAAAAAAACAATAATACCTACATATTCTGTACACCAACATAGCCCAGAGCTAGTCATGAACTTATCATCATCGAATCAATAAAAAAAGAGTTCAATATTGAGTTACAAAGTTACAAGTAACATTCGGACATTGAGAAATCTCTCATCTCATCTCTATAGGCCGGCTGTTGCATTGTGTTTTTTTTGTCCATTTTTTCGGCCGTGAACTGAGCCCGGGGCGCGTCGGCCCTGCCCTAGTCGCAATGTGGCCCAACCCTAATTTTAATGGCTGCTATAACTTTGGCATCCGGATAGCTAGGTGTGGAGATGGATTTTTTATATTTTAATAAGTATATTTTCATGTTTTTTAAATCTAGATAGTATAATCGACTATTAATTGACTTTCTTTACTAAGCCAAAGGAAAAAAAATACAAACTACCTAGAGCGTAGTTTAGTGTGTTTTTTTAGCTCCAATTTATTTCTTCAGTATCATACATAGGTAAACCAATTCAGTTTTATTTTTATTTGACTAACCTTCGAAACAGAAACGCTACTCAAAATTTGATGGCTACTTAAACAATTAAGTAGCTTCTAAATTTAAATATGGTTATATATACCCACTAATTTTGAATTAATTTTAAGTAGCCCTTAAATGTTTTATTGACGTTTCAGCATTCGACCATAAGAGAGCATAGTGGCGATAGCTACTTAGGTAAGCCGACTGGAATATTATTCTATTCACAATTAAAACTTTAAGCGTTGACTGCTATGAACTTTCTTGTAGGGTTAGTTTATAAGTGGCGTTCTAATTGCCATAATAGTTAAACTGTGAAGAATCCAAATTGTGCACGTTCCCTTGTAATTCCATAGTTAAAAAGGGCATTAATAAAGTAGATAAGAAATCCTACTAATATTATAAAAGTAAAAGTGTATATGTGTGGTTGTTGTTCCTTCACGCAAAAACTAAATTTTCTATATTCTTTCATGTGGGTATACGTTTATTCCCCATGGAGTTAATTAATTATCTAAAAGTCTCATAACATAACAGTAGGCATCGTCAATAGTCCATCAAGTCAGAAATACGACCCGTTTAAGTCCGATATACGACCGAAATACTTAATTGCCATTCAATATTTGACGGTTTCATAAACAATTAAGCAGCTTCTAAATTAAAAAAAATAATTTTGAATTACCTATATTAATGAAACCTAAAACCAATAATCACAATACACATAAACTAAAAATAATAATAAATTGACAAACAATTAATTATAGCTAAAAAAAAATGAATTTAGGAGCTGCATTTAAGAAGTTGTCAAAACCAGTAGGTACCTACCTATTTTGCCAAAACTCTATAAAGTGCTTTGGGTAGGTTCCTACTATGAAAATAATGTTCAACACTGATCAAAATCAGATATCGAAACGAATAAAACGCATTTTTAAACCATAGTTATTACTCCAATGGCGGAATAAATAATTCAATCTGAATCGCTGTTAAAACCGTAAACGTGTACAGTCGGTAACAAATGCAGAAGCTTTTATTTTAGTATTATACGCAATAATAATGGTACGGGTTAAACTTAGGACTCAACCTTTGGAAAGTATTTTCCACTAGTTTTACAGACTTTTCCTCTCAACAGTACGGGGTGATAACTTATCACTAGAGATGTGCCGACTAGTCGGTATGTGCCGACTAGATGGTTAATTATGCCGACTAGTCGTCAACTAACGATTATCCAATAAAACCAATATTTATTGAATTAGTAGTACAGCTGGAAGATGGGTAGTCAGAAAAACGTAAACAAAACACGTCATAGCCTACATACATGATCTAAACATAATACATCTAATATGTCATGACTATGCCTCAGCTCCATTCAAACTTTTTTCCAACTTTTATTTTTAATTCAACAATTTTTTGGATGTTTCGCTACTGCTTTCGAAGTGCAAATTCATCCAAAAATACCAACAATCGACGAGTGATCTTGATTAACACAAATATTTCGGAATTATAATGATCTGCATTGCCAACTAGTCGGCATTTTTGGAACCGACTAGTCGGCTAGTCTGCTAGTAGGTAGAACCCCTAGTCGGCCCATCTCTACTTTTCACCCAATTATGAGTGTAACAAAAAGCGTCGCATCGGTCGATCCGGCATGGGTGAGGTCCCGTAACTCATGCATCAGCTTGCTGGGAAGGGTTCCGTATGACTTATAGTTCGTATTAATACGGTAACACAGGAATACAATCTGACTCTGTAAATTAATTTATGGACGTTATTTTTCATTTAGGTAGGTACCTATGTTATTGGTATTTGGTCTGTAGCGTTGTGGGTGTAAGCTAGCCTGGTATGAAGAAGGTTGCGGATTCGATTGCCGTCGTGAAATATTAGAATTTGTTATCTTGAGTTATTTCGGTCTGGGGTTTTTTAGTTTATCCGCTTTCGTCTGCGTTAGTCCAAGTATGAAGAACGATATCTATCTATATTGCATTATATTAGCACCTCGGTTACTGCAATACAGCTTGTGCTTAGTATAGACCTAATTTAATTTTGTAATTTCATAGTAATATATAAAAATTAATTTCATGTGATAAATGTGATAGGTATAGGTACTAGTACTGCAAAATGAACAAGAGTTTGTTGGTACCCTCCTATAGAAAATGTGATTTCAAAATAAACCAATATTTTTAGTACCATGTTAATATGCCCCACGTGGTAGGACTAGAAATACTTTTATTAGTATACCATCCATTTGTACCTAGATCCACAAACAGTAAATCATTTCATTTCAATACATACATGCGAAGTTAGAGCTAATCGACTAATACATACATGCGAAGTCAGAGTTGGTCACTAGTGCCTTATAATTTTAAAATTATTTCGATACATAAGCATAACACAGTTACGTTTAGAGGCAGCGTCGTCATGACGTATCAGCTAGGAGGCTTAATTGCGTCGCCCCCGCAAAGCCTTGTCCGAGATTTATGTATATCCAATCCCGTTCTCTAATCCCGCTCTTGGTCCGGGTCAATCCGACCCCGAAAGGTTTTCCGCTTATTTTCCGTAGAACTTTTAATCCTACCGAATACCGACATACATCATAGAGGATTAAGAGGTTTAAATTGGAAGTTACCGACGTCCGAAATAAATTTAAATCGGCTGGCAGTCGGTATTGTGATATCGGTTCAGATGCTAAATGGAAGCCAATTTTATCCCACAAGTAAATCTTGTAATACTCACATAGAAAAAATGTTGTGTGTGTTGTATAATAATTTGGATCGTTACCCAGTTTTAATAATTGTGAGGTTGAAATTCTTCAGTCCAGAGGCCCTACTTTATTTCGTCATTTAGGGATTATCGGTCGATCCGACCGAGCATTTTCTTCAGCAGTTTCAACAAATTTTAAATTTCGAACGTCAGAAATGATTGGTCGAAAGAAAGGCAGTAGCCCTCCTGATCCCGTCTTCAAAATACGAGTATATAATGCCTGTTAACTGATAAGCTGATTTAAACTGAGGTACCTATAAAAATTGAACAGAGCTCTGACACAGTTTATAGAACTATCCTTCAGTATTGTTAAATTTTTTTTTAATGATTTAACAAATATTGCTCGTTTGATAAAATAATTTAAAATAATACTTCAAAATTTTAGATATGTAATATTTTTTTTGGTGCATGTTTTCATATTTTTATCTATGTTACATTACTTGTATAAAACATCCTTTTTTATTTTGTGTATGTAAATAGAAGCATAAGTATAGTAACACGAAATTAAATTAAAAAAAATAAACATCATAAATATCTGGCAAAAATAAATTAAGAATACATTGATAAATCAAGGACAATACTTTAACAAAAAATGCAAACATTCCAAAGAAAATATTTTGAACGTACCCAAAAACGATAATTTAATAAATTAAACAGTTTTAATTTGAATATATTCAGAAACTCATTTACATTAATTCGATCGACACATCTAGGTATTGTTTGGTTATCTATTTCTATTAATTTTGGGCATTAAATACCTATTTCACATAATAAGTATATTTTATTTATTCATTTCGTTTCTGATGCAGTCCATTTCATAAGGTGTTCATATAAGGTCTTCCGAGGTATGTTTTTCAAATAATAAAAATGTTCCTTTATATTTTTTTAATAATAAAATAGCGTGGTTTCGATTGACAAGGAAGTCCTATTACCAGTACTCGAAGAATTTTCTGAGGAGCCTTCAGCTAAGAAATGTTGTATCACATTTCCGCTGACGATGAAAGTCACTCATAAGAATAAGATAAATTATTCCTTAGCTTCAACAGAAACTTTTCTAATAACCCAGATTGGTCACTGCACTGCACATCAAACCTGGCGAAGTTAGGTCCTGATCGATCTTACTCACTAGCTACATTGCGACTGGTAAATTTATGCTCTTACTAAGCAAACTATGCGGTACTTTCTGGACCAACCTACCAATCTCAGTAATTTCCTACCAATCTCAGTAATTTGATATTTTATAACATCATGATAGCCAAATCTAATGCTAATGACCTGGCAGAGTGGGGGCAATGGATCTGAATTATTTTTTCTACATTTTTGGAGACTCACGACGGGGAAAATCCAAACTGGACCATTGTACCTGATACCGAATATTAAAATGGGTATCAATATGGCTCCAATAAATCATAAAGCGTCTAGCTCGGCGTCCCTTCGGAGTGGACCCTTGCGGGACACCTGACTGGTCACAGTTGTCTGCATACCCTCTTATAATAAAATTATATACGTACCTTCTAGCTGCTCCCTGCGGTTTCACCTGTAGGTAAGTAGTAGGTAAGGTACATAAGTAATATTCTCCAAAGACTGGTTAATTAAAAAGAATCAAATTTAAAAATCTAACCAGTTGTTAAGTAATAAAAAAACATTCATATTTATGTAATAGGTGTATTTTAGTTCCAATGCCCACAAACAGGTAATTGGGTGGCATATTTTACAAGTCTAGAACTAAAAGTAATTCTATTAAATTTTGAATTAGATTTCAATGATGCATTTGACACTATCAATTACTAAACTTAAACTGAAAGAAAAAACTTTCTACCAGACTCTATCTAAATCTTTTTTAGAATATCCGAAGACAAAGCCTTCGAATACCTAGAAATTAACACCAAAATCCACCTCTGCTAACGCAATTCGCTGTCTACTAACTAACTTACCTAATACACTAATAATGTTGGCAACTATGCAATTAATATTAGGCAGATGTGTTTGCGTTAATGCAGTCAACCCTATACATACAGGGTGTCCTCCCCTCGGCCCTCACCTCTCTCCCCTTGTCCCGTGGACAACACGGAATTGGGTACGTAAATCATTAATCAGCCGCGTCATTTGTTCGCGCCAAAATTATTAATGTCCGCACCGATGTTGCCGCTTGCGTCGCCTCTTTAAAACGCAAGTACGGTAAATCGATTGAATTATAGTGTTTACTGGTTTTAGTTAATTTAGAACTAAAATACTGGAATTGAGACCTTCAAGTCGGTAGATATTTACAAGCTTAATAAGACATTCATCGGCTTTGTTAAGATCGATACAAGTCTATAAAAACGATGAGGCATACATAATTTCATAAGCTAATGGAGAAAGTACATCATTTATGACTCATCGTTTCATATTATCACATAAAACCATAATTTTACGGTAAAATAATAGCACAAATTTACTGATTTGGAGGATTACATTTTATTTTTAGTTTTTTTTACAACAACAAGAATTACTAGTTCTATTTTGTACTGTACAAAAAGTATAGGTACCTAGACAAAAAGTGTCTAATGTAATCCTAATAATATTATGTCAAATAATGGAAATCATTTTTTTAAATTAATAAATTAATATTTTTATAAATCACCCCGTAACTGAAGTATAACGAAACATAAAAATAAAATAATTTTATTGTCGTAACTTTATTTCGAACTGCATTACACTTTCAACCCCATGTCATTGAAATTAGGTTTAATTTTGTGTATTGACAACATCTTTCAGGGTACTCTGCGCTTTAATATTGACATGCATCATACGTTTCTTTATGAAAATGTATGAACATAATATGTAGTGCGTATTATGATAAATCTTATCTAGCTGTACGTAGTGACTAATTTTATGCCTGTTTTGATACGGTTTAACCCCAAAATTAAGTAACAGAACAATAACAAAAATTATAATATAACCCAACTGGTTTTAGACCACAAATAAAATAACAAAGCCGTAAATATTCAAATATCTTACACATATAGTAAATCATGCACTTATCCCTGAAAGTCAGGCACAGAATCGTCGAAAGTCAGCGTGGCTAATCAAGTGTAAACTTGTAACTAAGTTGGGTGTTAGGAGGTTTTAGGGTGCGCAAAGGGTTGCCACAAGGCTCGAGGCGAAATAAACTGCCGGACGACTTTACTGATTTATGGATGTGTAATTGTTGCCGCAAATTGTACAATAGATTGTATAGATAAAAGATTTTTTGGCCTGATTTTTGCTACAGTTTAAAGCGAGGGGCTTGAAAGGGTTAATAGGTATACAAAAACAGTTATTATTACTTATTTAAAATATACTATGGTGTAGTACTCTACCATATTATGATTTTATTGTTCCAACATAAAACACATTAGCCAGACAGTTTTATAAAATATTGTAGAATAAAGAAATCAATTACTATCCAGCGCAAAATATTGGATCAGATAAGATATAAACTAAATGACGTGGGAAGACTCTGAATTGAAAAAAGATTTTCCGCATATATCAGAAAGTTAATAAGATAATTATTAGAGTTGTAAAAGAAACAACAAGTAATATAAGGTCTACTCCACGACATAATCGTTAAAACAAAAAAAACCTATCAGGCACAGTTTTTTTTTTTTTGGAAAATGATTACAGAATCAATAACTAGAGAAAATAATTAAAATGCATCGCAAAGTTACGGTTTGGATAAGAATCGAAACCAAACGGCGTAAAAGATTTTGCACTACATCATTTTAATTACATATTAATTGTCCATACAGGAAAAGACTATCTTCATCTTCAAGCTCAGAAAGTTAATGTACAAACTTCTTATATCTATCAACATGTTTTACACAATTAAAGTGTTACTTAATAGTCTAATTCAGAATATTTTCAGTGCCATTAATAGTGGGAATTCCTGAACGACATCGGTTGGGTCCAAGGGTTATTCAGAGTTACAACCGATGGTTTATAATGAACTCACAAATTGTTTCTCTAACTAATGTCCTTGTAATTGTTCTTGTATATACGTCCTTTAATTCAATTTAAATTGTTAGATTTTCATTACGATTTAGTGCTATAGTTATAATAGTTTGGATATGGTCGTCTGTTGGGTGTCTTTTAGGTGCTACGCCCGGCCCCGTTTCCTGGTTCTATTGATTAATTACTCTCGTTTTGTAAATCATTAAATAGCTTTAGTTCTAGTTTAGTAAACTATGCTATTAAACTATAAAATATAAATAGAATCACTATTAAAGTAGGTCTGATAAATGTTTTACTATAACTAAGGAAGACCTATGAGTCTATGACTATGACTCGGACAAATCGCTTGTTCCACTGCTGTCTTTCTACTTTTCCTTGTCCCTTGCAGTCCCTTGTTTAGAGTCGTGAGTTTAAAAATATATTTAAAATGAGTGTGTTATATTTTAATCTGCATTTTCACTTACCATCAGCTGGTAAGATAGTGACTGTGGTTAGATGTTCTCTTATATTCTAAAAGTAATAGGTGTGTAAAATCTGTTTATATTTCATCATATAGCGTAATATGTCGCTATTAAAGTATAAGTATCTACTGTACCTATTATCAATTATTTCTATTGACTTGATGACATTATCTAATACAACAAAAGATAAATAATTCAATTTTATCAACTGTGTGAGGCGGGAAACGCTGGGTGGGCGAATAATTGCACTAATTACGTCAGTGCCTCTGTGTTATTAGTCATGAATTATTGATGTGCTGTAGCGTGTGATACATTATCTCCGCTTATTAACTACCTATACGCGATAATTGTCGTATTTTTTTGTTAAACTATTCGGTATTAATACCGGGAATTAAAATAGTTCAATGATTTAAAAACACAAACATCACTGGATCGTTACTTTAAAAAAGCTACACACAAATTTTGATCTCAATTCGCGCCGCTATTCAACAATAGATGTCGCTATTACAAATTCAAAAGAAACAGTTTCCGCATCTCGCCGCTGGAGTCCGCCGTATTCATTCTGTAATAACTGTCGTGTTTTATTATTATTTTATTGCTCGGTTCGGTTATCAACATTGTTTATTGACATTCTATTACAAAGCAGTAAATAAACAAGCATGTAACCGCAATAAAAGTGGTCGTTCATCATTTCAGAGAGATTGAGATGATAGAGAAGCGACAAATGTCCCATAGTTCGATATTAAAACGTTAGAGGGCGTGATTTATGGTAACACTGACGATCGACTTTGAAATTGGTTTATTACAGTATTACGAGGGTATTAGTTTTTACGACGCGTCTAAATTTGCTTTAATGGGTAGTTATACAAATATTTACACGTTGTTAAACTGTTGTTACTGAATTAATAACTTGTATGGAGATTAAATCGTTTTAAAAGCTCGGTATGGTACATTTTAAGAGGTATTTTTATGAATTTATTTGAATTTATGAATTGTATTGAAACCGAGACGAATCCATATACTAGATCTAGTGCGACTGTGGAGCTTATAAGCATAAACTAGGCAGCATCTCCTGTTAAGCAGCTCGTAGATATATTGTCAAAGTCCTTGCGGATTACAGGAACGGGCGAACATAACCCCACTTATTTAATGAATTATGGTCTGTGAAAAAGAAGAAAAAATAATTTTAAGTAATAGATATACCTATACCTACTTATAATATTATAAAAGTCGTTTAAATGCCTCCGGGGTGTATTGGCCCAAGTGTTTAAATGTCCAAGGGGTCTAGATGTCCAGATGCAATAAACTTCACAAGTCAATTTGGCCCGAGTGTTAAAATGTCCAGCATGTCATAATGTCCAGAAGCCACAACGTCTACTGGTCAATTTGGCCCGGAAGTTGAATTGTCTGGAAAGTTATAATGTCCAGATGTAATGAAGACCACTGGTCAATTTAGTATTTGAATCTTAGCTGTCTTGCATAATTCATTGTGGTTAGTAAATCCCAAAAAACAATTTACCGTGCCTCATATTCTATAACTAAAACGTCTCAACTATGTCTTACCGTGCCTCATATTCTATAACTAAAACGTCTCAACTATGTCTTACCGTGCCTCATATTCTATAACTCAAACGTCTCAACAATGACTCACCATTGTAAGATTCTTAAATGTTTGCAAAAAAAATCTGAAGCTTTTGAATGTTATTATCAGCAATTAATTGCCAAACCGTTTTCAATAAAAATCAAACAATGCTGAAATGCGGAAATGAATGAAGATACTATGTAGGTATAATATCTGCTAAGAAATAAAAAAAAAAGTATGAAATAGTATCTTATTATTACGGTAAAAATAGTAGCTGTTTTTCAAGCAGTCCTTGGCTTCATAGAAGTTTAGGCAGTCATAAAAACAATTAAAACCCAATTATTTTTCACTACGGAAGCAATATCTAATTACCGAGATTACGCAACACTTACAAAAGTGGCCATTGCCTATTAAATATTAATCTATCACACATCCTGTTAACGCCATTGCTTTATAATATTCGAAATTCGAATAGGGGTAAGTTACCCCTAAAATTAAAAATGGCCGCTGGCGCGAACGCTCTCGATTGGTAGCTATAATTCATTGCGCCGCCGCGAGGGGGCAGCTACAGGCCATTTGTCAATGTCAACCCCCTCCAGCCCGAGAAATATCTACTAGGAAGATGCGAGGGGATGCTTCTCTGTGACATTGTTTTGTGTCTTTTTGTATTAAATTGTTGTAAAAATATTATTCATATTCTTTAGGACCTACTTTCTAAACTTACGAAATATATTTTTTTCTTTTTTAATTTCAGACTGTAATCTGACGTTTTTGGCTATTTGTATTTGACATTTTTTCTTCAGGAACATGTGTCAAATCGTAGTCTTCAATAAAAAAAAGAAGTCGTAAATTATCAATCGTGGCGGATTGAACAAAACAATACTTCGTTTTTTAATTGTAGACTACCTACCTACGATTTGCCACATTTTCCTGAGACAAAATAAAAAATAGTTATACAAAGATCCAAAACGTCAGATTATAGTCTGAAATTAAAAATCGTACTATAGGTAGAGTATTATGCTACGACGTTGAATTGAAAACAACTTTGGACAAATTAATACCCGATGAACTTATTTTTTTTTGCAGATTATATATGCCAAAATGTGTTTATTTGTACATTTTGTTAGCATTCTTATCTAAGGATGCATACCAGGCTATAACTTACTTGGACAACTCAAAACCACTGATTAGTTTTCTGAACCGAGCTAAATGTTGATACAATCAATTCTGTTAGTAAATTAATTTCACGAATCTACCTTATCACTTAGGAAATAGAATACATAATCCAGTAATCCAAATTCACTGAAGAAAGAAAGTGTAAGTATCTACTTTACCTAAAAGTAGCGTGACAAAAAGCAGTTTCTGAACGCACCTCACGCACTTGTTTCCAAATAATTTTAATAAAACCAGGTTAGTTGAATGTTTTGATATTTTTTCCTATAAACTAGGGAAAAGGAACTATTTTCTTTGTGGTTTTCTTGGGTGATTTATATGAGTGAATATGACATTTTTACATTTTGGGTCGGGATAATAATAATATGGTAGAATAACGACTAGTGATGCGATGTTTTTTTGTACTTTTGAAACTCGAGTGAGATTGAGATTTTAGAAGGGCTAGGTACTTGAAGTGCAAGTCGATGGTCAGAAAAATGAGTAAAAAGAAAAAAAATCCCTTTCCTACCCCTTATCCAATATTATTATTCCCCACATTATCCAATTTCAGTAGTCATATCTCATACAGAACTGTTTTTTTTTATTTATTTATTATTTTGGAAATTCAACCGCTATTACAAAAGTTTTAATTAAGGTGTGAGCCAATTACAGGATCTCACGAATAAAGTTTTTATTAAAAAAATAGTAAGGGAACACAAATAATGTCTACTTTAGTATAAATAAAATTAAAAAAAAGGGAAAGGAAATATAAATCTGGCTATAACATCACGCGTATAAAGTTTATTGTATTAGACTTATAATTATACACCTTGTCTACTGCGATCATGATCACAAAACAGTAGCCGTATCAAAAAGTTCACCAGCCTTGCCTTGTCGATTGCTAACTAAGCCTTAACTCCTATTAAGTCCAACACGAGCTCGCCAAAAATAAATCAAGTGAACAACTCTATCTTTGAAACAACAAAGCATTCGCATTCAACGATTATTATCTCTTAAACAAACTTAATGCATTTAAGGCTAGTAGCGACACGGTCTAGAGACATTTTAAGTTCCTACAACACCTTATCTACAATCAATTTATATCTTAAAATCATAACAATAGAGTCTACTTTCATATTTTTCAGCTGCATTAATTTTAATTCGCGTGATACCTCGCATTGCTGGCCTAAATTCTATTCTATGGCGTAAACCTAGAGTTCAAAATCAGATGTAGTGATCTGTCAAAGTAGAGTTAGTAAATACTAGAAGGCCCGGTCGTGATCAGGGATCGTGATTGCGACACCGTTCTGCGTGCCCTTTTGTTACATGGTTCCGTAGCCGTGAAAAATCACTTGAACATATGCAAGCCTGCCAGTGGTTCGGCAACGTTCTAATTCATGGTAGAGATAACAAAAACATTGAAATCAAAATATATTATGTCTATTCTAATGAAAATTCTTAAAACAATAGGTTTCAAGAATACAATGTATATCAATACAAATAATCAATAGGGCAGAAGAATTTTGTGTCACTACCTGTATTAGTTTCCATTCATCACGAATATAATAAAATAATTAATGTAATAGCCTACGGGCAGATAGACAGACGGACAGACATGACTAATCTATAAGGGTTTCTTGTTAACTACTAAACCCTAAAAAAGTAACCTAGGTAATATGTTTAATGATAATTGTTATAAAATGTAAGTAGGTAGATAATGATACCTACTTTTAGTATAGATATCAGATTTTTGGCAATTAACATAGACATAGGTAATTTATGTATTTACAATATTTTCTGTAATATCTAAAACAAAAATATTTATATTATATTTATTTATATTTAGCGTCTATTAGGTGTCGTACTATTTAGTTTTAGTTTTTTTTTGATTTTATTTTATTTTGTTATTTAATGTGAATTTAATATTAAGATTATTAATTTTATCATATACCTGTCTGCCTTTATGACTTAAAATATTTATCAAAATAAAGGAATCACAATTTAACGTTTATCTTTGCTAACTGTACATCAGAACAATACACTGAACGAGCATTTAGCTTTACTAAATGCACGCGAGGTTATGTAAGTTAGGCTCCGATTGTTCTGAGCTTTAAGCTTGTCTTTCTATTCCAAGGTTTTTGGTAAATACCTAAATATTCCAAATACACACCTAGAACTCATCTTTCTTGTTTTGCAAAATAAAATTCACTGGTGAGTTTTCGCCAATCCTACAATCACCATTTAGAACAATAACACTCTCACCCGTTGCTACTGAAACTAAAGTTAAAATAATAAAAATAAATCAAAATAAATCAAAATGAATCCATTAAATAAATAAATAAAATAAAATAAATATCAATATAAATCCACCACAATCATAAAAAAAAAAAAAAAAAAAAAAAAAAAAAAAAAAAAGAATGAATCCTAGATACCTACTATGAACATCATAATAATTTGGCTATTAGAACTAATTAAAATGATTTACACAGCCCTATTGTAACTTTTATTCTACTTAGCTATCTATGTTGGTATTCCAAAGACATACCGCGTTGTAAAAAGCACAACCTAAGATCCTTGTAACTGTACCCATAAAATTCTTCTCTAACGCGTCGTCCTACGTGGACGATTGGATGCGAACGCGATTGCGAAGCGATCCGATCCGGTGCGGTGCGGAAACAACGAACAGTCGAGAATCGCGCCGCATCGCACTTTACGTGCATTTGGTCACGTAGGACACTTCAATAGCTATCGACTGTTTGTTGTTTCCACACCACACCGGATCGGATCGCTTCGCAATCGCGTTCGCATCCAATCGTCTACGTCGTACGCTGCGTTAGTTTGAAACACTAGCTTTGAATTAGCTACAAAATGATCACAGAAAAAAACTGCAGACAATATCGTAGACGAAGGAACTTACCAACAGAGCTTCGCGTGACGCATTATAATCGAATCGATATCCGACTCAATCGATTAAACCAATCGGTAGCACCTTGTGTTTTAAAATTCGAACATCGCCTTTGCCTAGTAAGGCGCACAAGGGGTAATAAAATATTATGAGTCTATTCTATTCGATACGTGATAACTCCTGGATCAAGTCTTCTGTGCATGTTAATGTAGATGGCCTGGTAATCCTAGTGTGACATTCTTTTGCTTCCGGGAAGGGCTTATGGATATGCCTCAAGCCAACGGTTAAGCAAGACGGGCAGCACAAACTGGTTTTATCTGGTCTAGTATCGTTGGCATTCGACATTTATATGAAACAAAAAATATTCAAAAGTGTCTATTACGAAAAATATTGAAAAATACTCTTATATAGTATTGAGATATTATTTAGAAGAAAAAATAAGTCAAAATGGTACTTCCTCTTTCACACATGTATAAGTTTTAATCAAAAAGCCTCATAATTTATACGAAGAATCTTCTATTTGAAGTGATTTGTAGCTTTTTAAGATTTTAGTCATTTGTACAGATAACATTTTTGCATATTTTTCTAATAATTCTTGTTTTATTTATTCTTAACTAGGTATCAAAATGGATATTTTATGTATCTAACAAAATATATTGCTTGTCAGATTCAGTTATTCATCAATCTATCACACAATAATAACACGCCTTTATTATTTAATTGCCACCACGTGGTAGTATAATGACTTTAATAAAATTACGTGTTGTTTTATGTTAATTTTTGATATAAATATTTATTTTCTATTCATCGTTTTGAATATTAATTTCTTCTGTTACTAAAGCATTTTCTACAACATTTTTAACATCTTTTTGATTTGAAACATCGATTTCGCCTTCTATGATAGATGATACAAACTATTTGTAATATAAATCTTTATAATGGATAGTACGCTTTCATCGTATCGGCGACACAAATCATTGTGGGCCAATCAGAATTCGAATCATGGAAGTGTGTCTAAAGATATACAAATGGGGTCATGTGAGTCAAGCGATACATCTCGGGATGTGTCCGTGCTATTAATATTGGTATTGACTACCAATCCGAAGAATGTTGTTCGGGATCAAAGAGAGGATGCTTCGAATAGGAGGTCGATCTTTAGAGCAACTGGTGTTTCAGTGTGCCAAGCTAACTCACGATTATATACTTGATGAAAGTTTGATGCTAAGACATGATACATTTTCGGTAAAACGTGTACGTACAATGAAAAAATGTTTTAAAGTAATCAACGTTTTGAAAAGACTTTCGTATTTTTATTTTTTATTGATTTATGTTGCTTTAGGAATACTAGAAACATTTTAAAATAAAAAATACATCTTCGAAAAAGCGTCGCCACGAGGGAATTTTGAGGATGTGTTTTTTTCTTTCAAATATGTCTAGTAAAGTGTTGTCCAACAAAATTAAACTTTCTAAAACCAGTATACCTACAGGTTTTAAAACGGATTATGTTAGCATCTAACACACGCCTAGCAAAAAGTTTTCTAAATGCATTTTTAAACGTATTGGTCATTTCCACGATGGAAACAAAATTGATCTCTCAACTTTTTAATGGCTCATTAAAAAAATTACGTTTGTTTAAGTTTAAATACTAGTATCATCGTGATTGGTACATCGATTATAGATGTCAGTGGTTAATCTTTTGGGGCTTGGATACCGTCATCGTTTCCGATTTTCAGAAGCTTCACTAACAATACAAAATCCAAATGGCCGCATCTATGAATAGTTAATGATTCGTCAGCGTTGCAATCTGCATGCATAACATCCCGCGGTGTCCGAATGCAATTAATAATTTCGACACTCCGTGATTAACATTTAAATCAGTCACGGGATGGGTTGGATCAGTCGGACCAGTCGTATCGGATGCTGTGACTGAGTGGCGAATGCCTGATGGATTTATTTGTTGATTACTTGACATTATTTATGTGTTTATCCGCCATATACCTAGTTGAGTTTTACTGTTTTAACAGGGACAGTTAATAAACGCTACAAAATGTAATATCGTATTTCGTTTCTGTTTCCATCGTGTTTTCTTTTATCAAAGCAGAAAGAAGAATATCCGTTTCAGTTAATCGTCTTTTGTTTCAAAGTAGAATTATTGTTGATCTAAGTGGAACTCCCCTGCAAGACCTGCTAAAATTACGTAAAGAACTGCTGGTAACAACAAATTCCAAATATTTTTTTTTGATAATAGCAAGACGATACAGTTTTCTACTGCAAATAGCATCTTCATTGATAAAGCTACATATTAACAAACCAAACGTCTAAAATCTAAGTGGAACTCCCCTGCAAGACCTGCTAAAATTACGTAAAGAACTGCTGGTAACAACAAATTCCAAATATTTTTTTTTGATAATAGCAAGACGATACAGTTTTCTACTGCAAATAGCATCTTCATTGATAAAGCTGCATATTAACAAACCAAACGTCTAAAATGATACCGGATAATTTGAAGCATTTAACAACATTGTATATAATGTCTTAGCTAGGATTAATTTATCAAAGCACAATTAGCAAGTAGGTAACCACCTTGAACCGGTTGAAAGATAAATAGTGGTAAACGCCAACTGCCGTCTGCTTGATCCTGATAACAGGGGGTGACAAATTGACTTGATACATAGCTGCATACAATGTTTGTAATGCTAAATCTAAGGATGCAACATTGTCTCAGACGTTCTCCTCTTGATGAATGATGCGTAAAACCATTTGGTAACTGCTAGTTAAAATCACATTTGTAAGGTAGAATCCTAGTAGCCGTTATGTTAATTAATGGTTTCACTGAAAAATGAAATAAGCTAAACCATAATGGCTAAAATACTCGTGCCAATGTTTATTATGTATGTAGTATCTATATATGTTTCACTTTCCCACGCAATAACAATTGAACCGTTTGTAATGAAATTTGTCGTCTACATAGCAGTAACAGCGTTGTATTAAAAATTTACGTAATTTTTCGGATATTTCCATGAGATCAGGCCTTTCGCGTATGATACCACATGCAGCAACTGTTCTATATATTTTTATATAAACGATTCCCGCGGTCAAAGATTTATTACCCAAAAATATATTATAAAAAACGATAAAATATGCAAACACGACAATTATTTTGAAATTCCTGTGCGGCACACCCCACATAATCTGCCAAACACGCGCTCACCTTTTTTCATCAAAGCATCGACCGAATTGATATGCGAAATGACGCCGCGAATCGCGCAACGCATACATACGATTAAAAATCGCCGCGGTAGGTGACCAGTGCGTAGCCAGCTTTAATTGAATAGATATAGCATCACAACTCGACTCCTAATTGTCTAATTTGAAGCGAAAACAGAGAATATATTACTAGGGATCTAGAAGGACTTTCTTTTGGTCCGATGAAAACATTAAACAATGAACCGTGAATAGTAAGCAGGATTTATGTAGGTCTTGTATTGGTATTGTTGTTGTATAATAAATGAGTTAGTGAACTCTATGGAGTTGAGCTCTACCGTTTGGAGGACACTCGTGGCCTAATAAATGTTTGCACTGTGTATTTTGGCTAGTTTTTAATGAATAATAATATTATCGTTAGTAACATTATTATGGTCTACCTCCAACCTACCTTCATTCAATCTAGACTCAAGGCTGCTGCGCAATACGAACATAACCGCCTATTGGGTGGGATCATCTAACAATGACAACCAATCATTTGTTTGCTTTTAAAAATCAGTCGCATAACGTTGATCATTATCATCATTTATTGTGATCACTATCAAACTTCATTCTGTACATAACTGATTTGAATTCCTGTTGCGATTATTTAGTTAATCAATCATAATTTTGTGGAGACGATAATCTTTTTTACATGAGCTGTTCAGATCTGATCAACTAGCCTTACACTAACGAAAATTATTTTTATTACCGTTAAGTATTAAATTTTAGATGGTAAATAGACATACGGCTCCGGCTGCTTGATACCAGACTTATGGTCTAATTCGTATCGCCAATTAGACTAGTCCAAGTTTTGATATTTAAGCTGGTGTAGCAGAGAAAGGGGAGCTACAACTCGTGTCCATAACTTTCTATCTTTACTAGTATCTTCTAGGTTAGCATGATATATATTAGAACTATCATTGCTTACCGTGCGAATGTGGTCAAACGCTCGTTTATCATCAATAACCTTAACAACCAGCAGTACTTAACTATGTAGGCAGTTTTTTTTTAGTGTAGCTACGTCACCAAAAACGTCTATCACAAAAATAGAAGTCTTAACTTTAATGCAACTTCGTCATAATCCTTTGGGTCAAAAAGCAATCAAGCACTTGGTAGTAGAACGTCATTGAATCAAGCTATTGTCTACCGGCCTTGGTCTATAGTGCAACATTATTATTCCTGATCATAGTAGACCATACCATAAACTCGAAGGTATGTTATGGTACGTAATGTAGGTAGCTCAGTGGGTGGGCTAAGCTAAGTCTGTGAAACAGTTTGGTGGTCGTACGGTGTTAGCATATCAAGGACCTAAATGGTTAGGTTAGTATCAAAGGGGGTCTGTATTGACAGAATTATTGCATTTTCTTTCTCGTATTAGTTAACAGTTCTCGTTCGATTTTGTATTCCATCGTTGTGTCAACCTGTAACTACTAGCTGTCTATAATATTGGTGGTCGTTTTTTGAGTTTCTTATTTGTATTGTATGAGACCACAGTCTTATTTTAGTAATAGACATGAATAGATTATTTTAGAAATGACTGAATTTTTAATCATTTTTCTTAAAGGGTATGTCCTATGCTGATCTACGGACCGGAATATGGACAAGTCCACCTAGGCTGATGAGTGGTGACAAACTGATCAACAAACAAATCTACACCAAGAAATTACGATTTAAAAATAACACACTAAATGCATACCCACGGTTTCATCCGCGTTCCAAAAATCCCTTTCTTACTCAAAATCTGCCTCTACGTGTCATGTTTCTAGGACCAACAGTATTGGCTCCGCGTTGATATATATCGTAGGACTTTGACATGTATGTATAATCTTCGATCATATTTAAACTATAGATGCACGGTCGCCGCTCTAGAAATGGAGCCGTCAAAACAAGGCATACTTCAGCCGATATGCCTTGTTTCGCTGTCAGTCGTGCATAAGTGTTTTACAACCTTATTGCCCAGTGATTAAGGTTTACATTAAACTATGTCCGTATAAGTAATCGTTGAAGTAGTGCCGATTTTTGATTTCGATTTTGTATGGGACCGTGTATCTATAGTTTATATATGATCGAAGTGTATAATATACATATTTGTATAAGTATATTGTAATCCTCCTAACTACGTTGTAACGTAAGTTATTAACTTGATGAAATATGTAAACGAAATTGTAACAAAATAAATATGGTAGGTACCTAATTATTACATCAACGAATTTATTTAATATTTAAGGACGTGCTTTTCAAATTTGAATTGCTCAATAAACATTGTTACAACAGCTGCATACAAAATATAACTGCCTAATTGGTTTTATGACCAATGTTAACATTATCAAGATTAAACAAATACGACAATGTTTTAAATATTATGTTATTACATGTATTTATTTAATACACACATTTTATTAGGTATTATTACCTATACTTTATAAAAAGTTTTTAGTATAACGACGACAGTGTCAAGATAGTCATTAGTATCGCATCTGCAAAGATGATATTAAAAAAATAGCAGGAACAAACTGAATTAAGAAAGCAAGGGATAGATCCACATGGCGAACACTTGGAAAGGTATATGCTGAAAAAGCAAGACAATTCAGAAACCGGTGTCTAATATAAACATTATTTACATGTGGAATTAATAATTATTAATATATCTTTCGTGAATACTGTAATAAAACAACATTGAGTCCTTTTTTATGATAAGAAATTCAAATCATAGAAGACTTATTCACAAAAAAACATCACCCGAAAGAATGTAGACGCGCAGGCAAAACAAAATCGAGTGTCATAAATAAAAACAAACTGCTTATTTGTCAAGACGAGCAATTCAAAAATATTCCAAAAAGTAAAAAAAACAACAGAAACATGTTCTCGCGGCACTAAAATAAAGACAAAAGACGACACCGATAAATTCCCGCTGAAAAGTAACCAAAGCATTATACAGTTGCATAACAGTACAGTAACAGTAAATAAAAAGAGGCGAAAAGGAGCAAAACTGCACGAAACTGTGCGCTTTTAAATACGTACGATGTTGAGTGCGGGCAAGGCAAAGACATTTATGTTCACTAAACAAGTAGTAAAAGTCACTACTTGAGCGTTTTTATGGCACTCATAAATGTCAGATTGCGAGCCCGGGGTTTAGCAGGCCGTCCCGTGCCTCGACTCGACTCCTCTTTATACAGACATCAGATTTCAAACTTACTCCGATATTTAATTGATTCCTCACTTTATTTTATGCGTTATTCACACGATATCTTTTTCCTCATCATAATAATATTGTCGTTGTATCGAGAAATATGAAAAAGGTAGCTGAAATATAAAATACGATCTTTGGGTTTTGTTTTGTTTGTTAAAATAAAGATTTAAATTTAAATTATCTCCTTTCTAAACGTTACTTCTTAGTGTTTACCACACTTGGGACAGATCCGTGTTTACCCGTGGCTTAGCGGCTATCGCGCTGGAACGGAATATCAGCAGTTGCGGGTTCGAACTCTACTTACTTTCGTACTTTTTATTTAATAAAAGACAGTTAGCTTAAGCAATTTAAGTGATTTAAACAATGATTACTTAATCATTGTTGTGCAAAATTTTCAACACCTCCTTTTTTAGTAATTTTACACTAGTTTGCCTAAACATGTGCTGTATTTTACATATTAAAACGTGTATAATAACGTGGTTGTTTTTTCCCTTTTCAGGTAAACTATTTGCTGTTGAACATTCCGTAGACTTCGTCATTAAGGTAAGTTGACAGTTTATTTTACACGTTGAATAATGGCCGATTAAAACAGGGTTGGCTCAAGCTTTCATTAAACTTTTTCTACAAGCTCGTTAATTTGTCCCACTGCAGAGCAATTGCCTTCTTTTAGCAAGGTTAGGCAGAAAGTCGTCACGAGAGTCTGCTCTGGATTGGCGAATGTCTTATGACTCTGAACTTACTGGGTGAAAATATTTTAAAAGAAAAATACATCTACAAGAACACAATCAAATCAATAACATGGTAAATATCCCGTATTTTAATATAATATTTGTAGTGAAAACAACCATGTCAGCATAGAACTAGACTGGTCTGGTCTGTATTAGAAACTAGAAGGAATAAACTAAATGAAAAATGATTGAGGAAACCTAAGAATGATTTTTAAATACCTATTCGACCATATCCCACTCGATATAGTCAGTCAATTTTTCTTTTTTTCTTTTTTACAAAATGGCGTCTGGTGGTCGCCATTTTGAATTTTGATAACTGCCATGTCTTTAGTGACACTCCCAGGATTAAGACAAATCGATTGACGTGTCATCGAATAATCAAAATCGGTCCATCCGTTTGGCCTCTGGAGCGCCACATAGGAACAAACATACAAACACACAAACAAACAAACATACATACATAGACTGATAAACACATTCCCTTCTTTGCGTCGCGCAGTCGGGTAAAAAGGTCCCCGAATAGAGTGATCCATTTCAAACTCATCTCTGACGTTCGAGCTTTATCAAAATTTGAAGACCGTTCTTCGAACTTAGTAATCTAAGCAAAATGGTATATTATATTTTTAATGTTTATAAGTGCTGTTGGTTTTAGAACAGGGACATATATTTAAAAAACCGCAGAGAAAATCTAGTCGGTGATAACTGTGAACCAGTCCCATAAAGGAAACGAATACCCAGACAATATTTAGTACAAAACTCGTTGACACTGTAAATGGTAAGACAGACGTGAGAATAGGTTCCTACAACGGGTTAGTATGCAAATTGTTGCGTCATTAAACACCTTGTGTGCTTACGATTGACGTGCGACATTGCGGTGTTGCGTCGACGTGTTGCAACGTTTCGTGTTGAGATTGTCAGGCCGGAAGCGTTGATTGGCGTTTCACATCGATTATTGTCAGTTGTTGGGGTTTCTTGTTAGAAAATGATCTTTGAGATTTGTTGTTCGCTTAGAAAATCGAGAAAGTAGTTTAAACTTGGTATAGATAAACTAAAGACATTTTTCGGTTTGAATCGCGTGGTTTTTATTACTTTTAGAATTTTTGAATCACAAAATCACATCTTAGTCTATCCTGAAGAAGAGACCTGGAAAGGTCTCGAAACGTTGAGCGTTGTAACAATGCTAAAAGTAATAAAAACCACGCGATTCAAACCGAAAAATGTCTTTAATTTCAATACAACATCGCGAAAACAGAAGAAGAATCTATATAGATAATCTATTGAAAACCGTTTTTTGGTGTTCCGCACCCAAAGGGAAATTAATAAAAATGGAACCTTATTTTTAGCCCTTCAAGACCAGCTATTGGTCAAATTGTTGCGTCCTTAAACAACTTGTGTGCTTACAATTGATGTGCGACATTGCGGTGTTGCGTCGACGTGTTGCAACGTTTCATGTTGAGATTGTCAGGCCAGAAGCGTTGATTGGCGTTTCACATCGATTATTGTCAGTTGTTAGGGTTTCTTGTTAGAAAAAGATCTTTGCGATTTGTTGTTCGCTATAGTAGTTTTAGCTATGGAAAAACTATAGAAAAACAAAGTTAGATCACATTCCAGGGTTCCGTATCTAAAGGGTAATAAAAACAGGACCCTATTAGCTCTCTAGGACCAGACGACTGGTATTCCGTTCCACCGCGATAGCCGCTACGTCACTTCATTTTAAAAGCATCCATTTCATTTTAATGCCCATTAGAATTTAGCTTCCATTTTGATTTAAAAAAAAACCGGGCAAGTGGGACACTCGCGCACGAAGGGTTCCGTACCACTATGACATTTGGGTACGGAACCCTAAAATGATTTACATCCAATTTTTAAATTTGATAGGAAAATGTGTAATATTTAGCTTCGATCCTTACTCCCTTCATACGACCACACCACTCAAAAAAAAAGAAAAAAAAAACTTTGGCACAAAGAAAATCTGAAACTTATAAGAAACTCTTTGGTAAGTGAAGGCAGAGTGGTATATTTGACAGACAGGGCGGCCATTTTGAATTCCACGACCTACTTGATTCCCTTGTAGTTTTTGAAACACGTTTATTGTATGGGAGCCCCTCTTAAATATTTGTTTTATTTTGTTTTTAGTATTTGTTGTTGTAGCGGCAACCGAAATACATCTTCTGTGAAAATTTCAACCGTCTAGCTATTACGATAGATAAGATACAGCCTGGTGACAGACGGACGGACGGACGGACGGACGGACGGACGGACGGACGGACGGACGGACGGACGGACAGACGGACAGACGGACAGACAGACAGACAGACAGACAGCGAAGTCTCAGTAATAGGGTCCCGTTTTTACCCTTTGGGTACGGAACCCTAAAAAAACAGTAAAAATAACCTATACTTTCTATCAGTATCAAAAACAGTTAAAAAAACTTGAACTTTCCATCAATATTCGAAAAGACTTTGCCCGAGCTCTAGTCGTAGTAACACCTGCTGGACACTCCCGACATGTGTATAGTAGAACTGTGACTTTTATTGACAGACTCGCGTTTATTGCTCCTACCTAGCTCCTACTCGAACCTTATTCGAGACTCCACGACTGGTGATAGTTTTACCTTAAGACGAGGTTCAAGTTTTAAGCTGAAAGCGTTTTATGTGTCAGTTTTGTACGGTTACTTAAAAATAAGTTTGAAGGATTAATCTATAACTTATCTAATTATACAACAAATCGGTTTGATGGACCTATATTATAGCTATTTTTTTTAAATATATTTACCAAATTAAAGAAACTTATAAAAAAATTAACTTAGCGCCATAAGTTTGACACAGCTGATGGATGATAGTTTAGGTACAATCAAATTCATTTAATAAAATAAAATGATCTAATTATAAATACTTCATTCATCCGAGTGATATTCCGGTTGCATCCCTCTTTGGGGCCACTTACTTTGCTCGATCTTCGGGATTTGTGCCACAAAGGTCGCAAAAAGCATTGTGAGGCCATTTGCACGCATATCACGACGACGTCAAGCCAGTACTTTCTAGATCTACTCAATCTGCCGGTGCCAGGTAGAGGCGCTATGGCAAGCATTTTGCTCCCCACGTAACTTGCCGGTTTTCTCAACTTAAGCCCGAAAAATAAACTCCCGTTACATTACAACTAACCTGCTTGAGCTTATAACTTGTACCTGATACACAAGTTAATTTTATAGCTATTGAATTACGAATGTTAAATAGAAAATGAGGCATGGGAATAAGATTCTGTTTAGAATAGTGAAGTTCATAAGGAATTTTATAGGTATTCTATTGAATTTCACGTAAACAGCTATGTTAGTACAGTAATATAAATCAGTTACGATTTCGCTTCTTTACAATATATTTATTGGTCTATCAAATATAGAGTATTCTTGCCGATTTTATGAGATATACAACACAAAAATAGTTTGATGTTGTGATGTCGTATTGTTTTGTTACGTACCTATACTAAAAGTTTCAAGTAAGTCATACAGATACAAGAAAATCAATAATAGAACTTATTATAAATCGAAGTTCCCGTCAGTAATAGCTTTAGCTATTAATAAACGTGGAGTAAGGTCGAAATAATTTTACCACCTTTTGTTACTACTACACTAACTTAACTATTATTTTTCCTCTTCTAACTACGAGTACATAAAATATATCCTCTTTTTTCAGTTTACTTAGTAGTTAGCGCCTCGGCGTTAGTAAGCTGAATACCTTCGATCATATATAAACTATAGATACACGGTCCCATACAAAATCTAAATCAAAAATCGGCACTACTTCAACGCTTACTTATACGGACATAGTACAGTTTAATGTAAACCTTAATCACTGGGCAATAAGGTTGTAAAGCACTTATGCACGACTGACAGCGAAACAAGGCATATCGGTTGAAGTATGCCTTGTTTTGACGGCTCCATTTCTAGAGAGGCGACCGTGCATCTATAGTTTATATTTGATCGAAGCTGAATACTCTATATCTACCTACCATAAAGTCACATGCCAAAGTTATTGCCCTTCTCATACTATGGCCATAAATTCTAATAGATATATTTAGCATCTAGGTGTTGCTATTATAAAATGGCCATAACTATTACCATAATGCCACAATAATTGTGTCCAAAATAAAAAAAAACATTAATCGACATTACAAGATAACTGATCCGCCCAACGTTAAATTATTATGAAATCAATTTGTCATATAAGTAGCTATCAAGCCGAGTACTCAGGACACTAATTGAAAAAAGATAAAAATCGGATAAATTATCCAATTACTATATTGAAAAGCCTTAATGACTTACAAGAGTTGACGTCTCATTATTGTATGAAAAAAAAAAACAAAAGCTAGCTGCGCGTCGCGGTTTTACCCGCGTAAGTTCCGATCCTGTAGGAATATCGGGAAACACTATCTAACCGGGAACATCGCTCGGATAAGAAGAAGACATAAATAAATAAATAAATAAATAAATAAATATTGCACGACGTTACACACAGCGCAATCTAGCCCCAAACTAAGCACTAGGCTTGTACTATGGGTACTAGACAACGGATATACTACATATTATACTTTTTTTTGTAAATACATACATATGATACATAGAAAACACTGAATATCCCATGTCTTCGGACCGTGGTGAGTCCTAGGACATGTTGGTTTCCTCACGATGTTTTTCCTTCACCGTAAGAGCGATGTTATTAGCGCACATACCTTCTTAAAGAAAAAGACATTGGTGCGCGGTCGGCCTGGATTCGAACCCACGACTCTCAGAATGAAAGCCGGGGTATCTACCACTAGACCAACACCGCTCAAATATCTTAGATTTTTCTTCTGTTTAGACATAAGACATAATATCTTCATCCGAGCGATGTTCCCGGTTACATCCCCCGCCGGAGCCCGGGGTCCGCTAAATCCAAAATTGTTTTTGTTTTTATTTAGGATCGGCGCACTAGGTAAGTTGTTGTCATTGACTATACCTTCTGCAAATAGATTTGGCAATATTTTTAAGACCGGCCGCCTGCCTAATAACAACCCTCGTAGGGACCAAAACACGAACTTATATATTCATGCAGATATTAAGCTATCTGCATACCAAGTTTAATCCCAATCGGTGCAGTTGTTTTTGCTTAAAAGCGTATCAACCTTGTTATGTCACCTTACTTTCTCACACACAAACTTTCACATTAACAATATTAGTAGGATTTATTCAACATTTAAAAGAATAAGCATTCCGATTAACCCGACATGTTCCAATAACGGTGACATCAAAAAACTCGGCTCGGTACAAACGCACAATCAAAATAAACTTTTTACCTCGAATGTCACCTGCCGGCAACGTGTCGACGTGAATGTCACTTAAATTGGACAACTTTGAGACTGCTTAATTCTACGTACAATCACCGTAATAGTTTTATTTCGTGGTTGTATCTGGTTAGGAGCTTTGCCACTAAATCTCTATTAGCCTTATTAATAAACGCGAAGTAAGGTTGGAGTAGAGAACATGCTCTGTCATTATCCGTGACAAGAACTTTTGAAGAAGAAGAAAGTTGACAGACAGAAATAAAACTGTGGTAAAATTATTCCGACCTTACTCCACGTTTGTGAATAAGGCTATATATGACTAGATAACGGATATGACTAGATCGATTATGTATGACTAGACATCAGATAAGTACGACTAGTAGGTACTTAATAAAAACAACTAAAATCAAATCCACAATCAAGCGACTCTATTGATTTTAAAAAATACATAGTTGCGCATCCTTGGTGGAAACGCAGGATAAAGCTGCATTTGAAAACCGCTTAAGACATAAAAATTAATTGTGCGAAAAACTTTGATACTCCGATCAAATGTATTGCTTTGCTTGATTTACAAAGTTGATTTAAACCGTGGCTTTCGCCGTAGTGTACCTAAAACCACAGCTTATTAAAAAAAAAGACATGATCACAAAAACAATAAATAAATCCATCATAAACAGCGTCGAAAGCTAACATACAGTGGAATATCAAATCGGATGTTTTTCATCTAGTTTCCTTGCAAACAATGAAGGCCTAGATCAAGAAAACGAAACAATAGTGGTGCGAATGTTACACTCGATATTACAATAATGGTATCGATTATAATTTGCGTGCGATCCGGTCCGAGATAAGAGCGGGAGGCGACACGTAAGCGACAGGCGTTCGCAATCGGCGTCACGATCGACTCCGGCGCAGAACACAATGCTATCGAGGTGCTACGATCGCGGACATGCGCTCTCGCGCCATTACGATTGGCTCTAGACATGTAGACGCACCTTTACTGGTCAGTGATTAGTTATTTTTAACTATTTTAAGGTTGTAGACAACCTGTTGTTCTTTAATTTAATGGTCGAGTAATTTTTAACTTCCAAAACATGTTAGTGGAATGTTAGACCTGAATTAGATTAAATAATTCGTATTCAAGATACAACAAAACTTATTTCTGTTTTGTTCCAACGATTGCCTAATAGCAAGGTAGTTTCAAAAACGGCTACATGCACTAAAGTAAACCTCACAACTTGAAATATTTTTCTTTAGTGCGCAGGACCTTCATAATATTATTATTACATATTTCGAAAAGGTCTTCTTATAATGAACAGAAATAATAAGTTATAAGTTATTTTTATAGTTAAAAATTAGAAAAAAATATTTGTTACACGCTCAAAATACAAAAACAAAATATAATTATTATACTAGAAAAGGTCAATCATGCAGTCGATAGAACAAGCTAGGCCATCTACGGCCACTCACCGGGCCGCTCCCCCGAGAGCGGTCTGATGGTCTTAATAAGATTTCCGCTGGTAAAAAAAAGAGTCCTTAGGGCAACCTGAAACTCTTACACTGATGTACTCCACAAAGTCTCAGCAAGCTCTGGAATTTGTGATATGACCGACACCGTCAGGTTCAAGTGGGAATACCTATGGTCCAACTCCATCCCAGGCCAGAGGAGATCAAGTCAGAGGGACCCACACACCGGGCCGCTTTCTCTTGAGATTGGCCTGACGGTCAATTAGATTTTCTAAAAAAGAAAGAACTAGAAAAGTAATAAATTTAACAATAACAAGGGTAAAGCCTGTATCGTGAGTAAATCCGACTGCTAAAGCTATTAAAAAGCTGTGGTATTTCTACCCGTAGCCAGTCCAGTCTATTTAAATAAGTACTTACCCATGGTCAAAAACCTTAAAGATCACGTAACAACTACCAAGGTAACTTTCCCATATAACTAGGAGAAAGTTCAATGCAAACATGGCCACGCAAGGCACCTAAACGCCAGCTGTTACGTAAAACATAGTATAACGGCTCCAGGGCAATAAATTGACGCAATATAAGGTCAGGGTCCCCATAAACGCTCAGTTCGATGTGGATGCACTACACCGCAAAGTGGTCATTCGTTTCAAATAAATTACCATGCGTTAATTTGCATACTCTACCGCACCAAATATTATGACATTCTAATTTCGACCCCATTACGACAAATCAAGCACCATTTTTCAGTAACAGTTTCACTTCATTCAAAAGCTCGGCCGACGGTGCTGCGGCTGCGGATTTGTCTGGAACTACGAGCTTTGATTAAGTTCCTCCGCCATCCTAGAGATGGCGTTAGTGAGCGGGGGTGCGAGAAGGTTCTGTTTTGGTGAGGGTTGTAATATTTTGGTTCTATTTTTAGAAGAGGGTTGGTTTATGGGGTTTAAACGTTTTCCGGCAAAATTGCGAGATGGCGTTCGCGTAGTGTTAAAATAATTTTAGTTCCAGCTAATATATAGGGATGAAGGTGGCGCTTTTACTACTAGGATATTTGGAACTCTCATTGTAAAAGAGTATTATTTATTACTTATTCATCTGGGTATACCTACTTATTCATTGATAATGATAACTACACGGTTTCAGGAAAATCTGTACCTATAAGAATAAGAATCATTTCTTTTTGTAACTGTGTAGGTACATTGGTCATAAATTTGTACTATATTGATGCACAGTCTTCTCATTTCGAGCATACCATAAATAAAATAAAAATAGCTTTATTTTCCTTACTCTTACGAAAAATGTGATAGTGCTTAATTAGGTAACTTCGTATTGTGAACATATTAAAACATGTAGGTGTGTTAGTTAGTACTTATTATTTATGTATGTTAGTAAAAAACTTATCTAAGTATGTTAGTGTATTTTTGTATAATCTTAATTTTTAGTTTAGTAAGGACCGCTAAGCGGTAAAAGCCTCCTCCAAATGTTTCCAGTCTTTCCTTTCTTTCGCTAGTCTCGTCCATAGTTTTCCGGCGATCTTTATTATGTCGTCAGCCCATCTTGTTGGGGGTCTTCCTCTTTTACGTTTTGAGTCACGTATAGCCCAGTTCGTAAGAGTGTGTGCCCATCTATTTGGATCCATCCTTTGTATATGTCCTGCCCATTTCCACTTCAGTTTATGCGCTAATTTGGTGACGTCATTGACCTGTGTTCGTTTCCTTATCTCAGTGTTTTTTACTTTGTCTCTGAGTCTTAAATTCAGAAAGCTTCTTTCGATACCTCTTTGACATATTGCTATTTTGCTCTTTGAACTTTTGGTGAGAACCCAGGTCTGACAGGCATAGGTCAGGCATGGAGTTAGGCATAGATTCATTGCTTTGGCTTTTAGTTTGGTTGGTAAAGCTCCTTTAAATATTTCCCTCATTGCCCAGTATTTGTTCCAAGTTTGTTTGACTCTTCTTTGAATTTCTTTTTCGTTACAGGACGAGAATGAAATAAGGTGTCCTAGATAGATGTAGTCTTCAACGTATTCTAGTACTTTCGTATTTAGTGTGATTGGTTTTGTCTCTTTATCTCTTTATGCATACCATAATGTAGTTTATAAATTATATTAATACCCAGGTACCTAAGTTAGATTTTTCTTCTGTTTTCGCGATGTTGAGCGAAACGTTGAGCATTGAAACAATGCTAAAAGTAATAAACACCACCATGTAATTTCAATACCTAAGTTGTTAATACTTAATACTGTTATACCTTTGATCTTATAAAAAAAGCTTTACAACGAAACAAATCTCATTTGTATAAAATCAGTAGCAATACGTACACAACTGTTCATACGACAAAGCATCAAACGCCTACAGTTAACAGCGGACAAAAAAACCTGCGAATCCTTTTGTAAAACTTTAAGCCTATTACAAACAAAAGTAACGTTTACAAACACCTTTTTGTCAACAAACAATGAAAGTGAAAGTTTGACTTCAAAAATTGACTTCATGCAAATTGTATCAAAAGATTTACCTGACGTTGCATTGTTTGATGCAACTATTGCATTGAATGCAACAATTGTATTGCGTAAGTTACAATAAACTTGTGAATTTTAGAGTCCTTTTGAATAATTGTTTGTGAATAACTTACCTGTCAATTGATTTTGGCTTCTGTTTCTTTTACGATTGTTGATACTGAAGAGTGAAGACGAACGAATTTTACTTTTAGCAAAATATTTTTGGTATAAGCTAAAGATGAGTTTGTTTGTAGGTTAGGGAGGTCTATAGAATAGATAACGGATTCGTAGTTTTTATTAAGTGAAATGTAATTTGAAATTACAGAACATTACTTTTTTTTTCTTTTAATTCATCATCATGGAATTTTAAGACAAATACCTACACTTGTCAAATCAGTGTAGATTACAGAGGTAGGATTACAAAACTGATGATTACCGATAGATAGTTTTTATTTTTATACGAAATCATAACCCGCTTTTTACCGTAGTTGGGTAATAATGTGACATAAAAATGATAAGATGTCTTATGCTACTTTAACCAATGTATCGTCATAGAATTCGAAAAACAAACTAAGCATCTCAAACCACTACAAAGCCATGGTTTAGTTAGATTAAGCGTTGATTAATGTTTTATCATTTTCATCTAGGTAGGTATAGATATTTTGAAAAAAGCAAAAAACAGTATTTCATAAGTGTGGTATCTAAAAAAAAATATGTCTATGGGATATTTTTCAAAATTCGGAGTTGGTAGGTATGAAGAATCTTCAATTATTATTCAAACAATATATTCCTCTAACTAGTGCTACATGTGGCTAGTATTATATTTGTGTAAATGACTAAGTAAGTATAGAGAATGCTTTGACCGCACCGGCCTTCGACTGAATAGATAAAGGCATGCTCGCACGGCGCTATCTTCACGGACGGTCGCACTGCACGAATCGTGAACACGCAATTAGATATAGATATTAATTTTGTATAGTTATAGTTACGAAATGTTTCGTAATTTTAGCTTGAGTTCGTTTAATGAGTAACGCTTTCAGTAAGAAGCTTTAACTTGAATCTTAATCTTGAAATAACGTATTTTTATCTTGAAAGACTTGGCTTGAGAGTGTTCAAATCTTCGATGACAATTAATTTTCTAGAAATAGTTTACAAGGAGAAATACAACATAAAAAATTCTCCCATAACAGGATTTGAATCAGTGCCCCTCGCTTGCAAGGCGAGTACGGTACCACTGCGCCACACGGGAACCCACGTGACATGGTGAATTCATGATTATGATTTCTTCTTGTTTTGTTTACCGATTAAGGCTCGGTTTTAACGCCACTACCACTATGAGTTTCTAAGAAAAACCTTCCAAGTAATGATCAGTCGCATTTCAGTTGAGGTATTCCCATAGGAACGTTGCTGAGAAAATAGAACAAAAAAATGTTATTAAACCATTTTTGTATTCTTTTATTGCCTTATTAATAAACGTGGAGTAAGGTCGGAGTAGTGAAAACATGCTTTGTCTTTTTCTGTGACAAGAACTTTCAAAGTTGACAGACAGAAACAAAAAGTGGTAAAATTAGTCTGACCTTACTCCACGTTTATTAATAAGGCTATTAGAGTAGACATAGTTTAACACTTTCAGAAATAATGTAAAAGAAAATATTTTCTCGATAGAATAAAATCACAAACCTCCCTCTACATTTTAAAAATAAATAGCGCTAGTCAGTCAATATTTCATTTATACTAATAAAATCTTGTAGATGAACTGATCTTAGTTCAATACAGGGCATCTATGATTTGAAATTCAAAATTAATGTTTCGTTATCTTTTAATTACCAATTGTTTGATTTTACGCTTTAAAATTTTGCATACTAGCTTCTTACGTCCTTTATTAACAAAACTAAAATTCGCTAGCGCTATCCCTGTCACGCAATTGGGGTTATATGAGCCCTTAACCAAAACAAGCTAGATAAAGACAATATTAAGTTAGCTAAACCGAGCGAGGGTGCCAACCAGCATTGCAGTCCATGCAACAAGAAGACGTATCTACCCATCAACCGGCAAGTAAACACACATGATTTACACCCGAACACGGCATCCTATGACGTTTCCACACCATAAATCGCGCCCCTCAAGGCATCTCTGGTGGTTTATGAAGAGATCGACGACAGCACGGATGCTACGGTATGATCCCGGTATAAATGTACCGGTCACAGGCGGGTACACCCGGGTACGCTCGGGTACAGTCGGGTATGTTCAGGATATAAATCTAGCGCATCCGGCCGGCCACCGCGCCGGTAGTGGGAACGATTATTCACCCAATATCGAGTTTTGGCTTCACTAGCTACCTAATCTTCGCTTTCGTCGATGTGGATTTATGGGCTAAATAGTTAGTTTTTCATTTTTTTATTGTATCGCGTAACTGAATTTAAATTTCAGTTTTGGTGTAACTTTTGGCTGTTAGTTTTTTAGGTACGTAGGTATATACTGACGTCGCGTCGCGACGCGACGTCAGTACGTATAATATATAATCAGACGTATAATGTAGCACACGACGCGTCGTGTGCTACATTATACATATGTATGTCGAATTTATAGGGGTAGATATGTACCTACATATTTATAATCCTATTATATTCCGGGATCAAAAGGGACGGGATCGGGACTTACGCGGGTGTCTGTTTAAGTATATCTTCTAATATATAAAATTTCCATGTCACAGTGTTAGTTACCGTACTCCTCCGAAACGGCTTGACCGATTTTTATGAGATTTTGTATACGTATTCAGTAGGACTGAGAATCGGCTACTATCTATAATTTATAAGGCAAAACAACGTTTGCCGGGTCAGCTAGTAATCTATATAAGTATGTATTAAGAAACGGAAAAATATAAAATTACTAGCTGACCCGGCAAACGTTGTTTTGCCTTATAAATTATAGATAATAGCCGATTCTTAGACCTACTGAATACGCATATAAAATTTGGTAAAAATCGGTCGCGCCGTTTCAGAGGAGTACGGTAACTAACATTGTGACATGGAAATTTTATATATTAGAAGCAAAAGTATGTATTTACAAAAATAACTATAAACTGTTAGTATTTTCGTTATCTAGTATCCATAGTACAAGTCTGAATGCTAAGTTTGGGGCTAGATTGTGAAGAAAGAAGTCTATTTAAACAATATTCATAATTATTTTCCCAACTAACATCAAAATATTATACAAAAAAGCTTTCAAATAGACATAGAAAGTGTTTACACAAGGTAACATTTTCAGAATCCGTGAGCCCGTCGTTTTCAATTTACGCAAAACTCGAACCGAATTATGACGTAATTGCTAAAAGCTTTCCAACAAACGAGCATAAGAATAAGCCCTAAATCAACGTCCGCTCTCATTAGGCTGTGTGCACAAATCTCTGGGGTAAACAACGCGAGCGCCTACCCTTCGGCTGTCGTTAGTCTAGACGCGGCCTTACTGTGCTATGGTTCTATCAAAACTTTTGAAATCTTTTCTGTGTCAGATACCTTACGAATTTCACCTAGTGTAGTACATACTTATAGCTAAGTAAACAAGTTTACAACTCTTCTTCATCATCCCTAAAAGCACTTGGAATTAAAGGATGACTACAACTTATGTTATTTATGAGGTATTGGTGATATTGGTAAAAGAAGTAGTCCAGTAGTTTCAGAAATCATGTAACAGCAGTAAAAAAAACTGCACTCCGGTGTGGCGACAGAAGTGAAAACTTATCGTCTTGGTAACGGTGTCGCGAGTCCAGAGATTTTATCTCATCTAAAAATATGCTTACCGCGCTAAAAGAAGTTTACACAAAAGTTCAAAATCAAAATGGGAGGATAGCTCGTCGATTCTTGTATTATATTTTAATAATAAAGTATGTAGCTGCTTACTTGTTAAGGTATGAAAGTAGGTAGGTACCTACCTACACATTATGTAAAACGACTATAATTATATTAAAGCCAATTATTCTATTACATGTAATGGAATATTTAACACTCTGAATAAGGTAACTAACTCAATTACCTAAAACATGCATTGCTACAACGTAGGTTTGTTACAAAATTCTCTAAGAACCTTGACAGCGAGAAATTATTGCTATGTGACCAAACGTTCGACTAATTGGTTAAAACTCATGATTCTTACTCATTGAGATATTATGTTGTTAAATCTGATAGCAGTTGTTACTAATAGATAGCAACTCTGAAAGCAACTAGTGACGTGTGGTGTGGTCACTAGTTGGATGGGTAATAATTTATGTAACAAAAAATACAGTTTTTGAGCTCTTCCGTGCTTCGGAAGGCACGTTAAACAGTTGGTCCCGATCGTTATGTGCGATAGCAGTCGTGAGGTCAAGTTAGAGGCCTTAGGGCGACCTGAAAACTCTAACAGTAGGTGACCCAGACCATTACACGAAAAGAAAAAGATTTCGTACTTGTGCTAAAAGTGATGTCTCAAATAAATTCAATGTTCCTTTTACAAGAAATAGATATTTAAAGTCGCTGCAGCGCTGTTAATATTGTTACGTCTATTGTAAAAGTGAAATTAGTATAACTGCGGGCGCTAAGATGCAGTCTTTGAATGACGACTGGAGGATAGTCTCCATTCTCTTTCTCCATACAAACGTAGTTTAAATTTTCCTCCCTGGATAAAGACATTAGAGCAAATATGTTTATGCCATAAAACTTATATCTGTCATGACTATGCATCTACCTTTTTATTTTTTTTCATTTTGTTATTTTTTTATTTTTCACTCATTTATTTTATTTCTTAAATTTAAGTTTTTATAAAAATAAACTACATACAAAATATATACATTACTACAAAACCTATAAACAAAATTCCATCTAAGTAACAAACTTATATAAAATTCTATCTACAAATCCTATAAACAATGTATAAATTTTGTACAAAAACAGTAAATCACTATAAAAACCTAAACCTAGAAGCCCGTCGGCAGCGGGGCAGGGCCCAGGCTACCGATGGTTAGGGACGCAGAGACAGGAACCTTCTGACGATACGTGCCGTATCAAGGACGACTGCCTTCTGAATCTGACCCTTGACCCAACCGTCTAGCGAAAGCCTCTTAAGATGTTGGTCGAGGCTCTTCGCTATTAATCCATTTGCCGACACGACTATCGGAACAATACTTGTCGAATCAACGTGCCACATGGCGGTAATCTCGTGGGCCAAGTCCAAGTACTTAGTTTCCTTGTCCTTTTCAGCCTTTACGAGATTAACGTCATGCGGAACGGTGATATCGACGAGTATTGCCCGTCGTTCCGACCGGTCTACTATCACGATGTCAGGTCTATTGGCGATAATAGTCCTGTCCGTGATAATAGACCGGTCCCAATAGAGCGTGGCACGACCGTTTTCGAGAACTGGAACGGGTGCATATTGGTAGTATGGCACCTCTTGGTCCACAAGTCCATATTTAAGAGCAAGTTGCTGGTGGATGATCCTGGCCACCAAGTTTTGTCTGTGCAAGTACTCACCATTGGCAAGATGAGAACAACCGGAAATAATATGCCTGAGTGACTCTCCGGGATGGTGGCATGCCCGACAAATATCGACCGTACCATCCTTCAGGATATATTTCCTATAATTGTTCGTCATCATTACCTCGTCGGCAATTGCACAAACAAAACCTTCGGTTTCCCCAAAGAGATCACCGAAACGTAGCCAGTTCACCGACGCAAGGAGGTCTACATCGGGGTCCGTAAGGACCCGATAAAACCTCCCATGCAGCTCCTTGCTCTTCCATATGTCCTTGCGGTCCTCGACGATGAGTATCGAGGGTTTGCGCCAGTTCTCTTTTGCCAAGGAGAGCGGGGTAAGGTTCTTGTCCACTGCTACCACATCGCGATGCATCCCACTCTCGGAACCGAGAAAATATTCTCTGAGACTGCACACTTCCCGGTTATGTAGAGTCTTAGCATTTAAAAAGCCTCGACCACCACACTTCCGGGGAATGTACAATCTCATCACCGAAGAGCGGGGATGAAGCATGCGATGGGTTGTTAGCTGTGAACGTACCTTCCGATCCAGGGCGTCAAGTTCAGTCTGAGTCCACCTGAGTACACCGAAAGAATAGATGAGCAGAGGCATAACCCAGCCATTGAAAGCTCGCACCTTGTTTCCACCCGACAAAAGACTGTTGAGAACTTTTGTTAGGCGGCCAAAGAAACGCTCTTTCACTGACTGTTTTACATCTCCATCAATCGCTAAAGCTTGCGACATACCCAGGTATTTGTATGTTTCACCTTCGTCGGTCATGACGCGAGTCCGATGTCACACCAATAGGTAGCGCCTCAGTACGGAGACGATCAAGCGTAGAGTCATCCAACAGTTTACACCGCTGGATAGCTCTAACTTGAACCGATAATCGTTGGGCAGTAACAGACACGGTCGGTTCAAGAGCCTGAAACAAAGGCAGCATCCTATCACGATACGTGGTCATGAAGGCTCCTCCCTCTGTAGCCCCATAGTAGGCGCGCATGCAGTTCTCGTTGATGGTACGAGTCCATCGCATGCGACGCACTACACCATCGGTAGCGGGGGCCGGGCGCGGGACGCGGTGTCCCACAGGCCCCAAGCGTGCCGACGGCGGTTGCCCTCGTCGTCGCGCAGGTGGTGGTGGCGGCGGCGGCGACGACAGCTCGGACTCGCTGCTGCTGTCGGAGCCGCGAGTGTCCGGAGGTGTGAAGTACACCTCCTCATCCGACGACTCGCGCTCGCGGCTGGTCACAGGCTGCCATGGTGGTGGTTGTGCGTTCTGTGTTGTCTGTCTTCTGCTTGCTGATCTCGTTATCATTTTATTATATTATGTGATCATGTTTGAACATGTTACTTGTTTTATTTTTCCTTTTTTCATGTTGTTCACGGTATTTCAATTATAATTTACGATATTTTTAGAAGATCGGAGAAAAAGACGTGTGTCTACGTGACAGACATTTGTCAATTTTTTATTATTATTTTAATTAAAAAAAAAAAAGGTAGATGCATTGTCATGACAGATATAAGTTTTATGGCATAAACATATTTGCTCTAATGTCTTTATCCAGGGAGGAAAATTTAAACTACGTTTGTATGGAGAAAGAGAATGGAGACTATCCTCTTAAACGATTGTGCGCTTGAAGAACCAACAAACATAGGTAGGTACACGTACACACTAAAACAAAACCTTTACCCGACTTCATGTACTTAATTAACATTCAATTATAATGTTAGGATGTTTTGAATGGTTAGTAATAAAAAAAAATATCTGGTTACAATCTAATTATTGCCAGTAGAGAAACACCTATAACCAAGGACAAGGATCTTTTAGAATTTGTTGGAATGCGCTAACTAATTTAAAATACAAAAATATTTATTTCATTACCAATTTTAAAATTACATATATTACGCTGTACACAGAATCCCCTTTTAGGTATAAGAACACCTGTGATATAATTTTTAATAATTTAGGTACTATAGGAAATTTAAACCATAAGTACTTTATTTTGTTTTTTAATTGAAGACTACGATTTGACACATCTTCCCGAAGAAGAACTGCGAAGACAAAGAACCAAAACGTCAGATTCTAGTCTTTAATTAAAAACATAATTTGGAGTTTCTTTTTATTCAGCTGAATAAGAATATGATATAGTTTTTCGCGCCTATCCTTGGTATTTACGTATGTTTGTATGGTTCGTTATCACCTGATTGGCTACGTTCATTAGGTTCCTTGTACAGTGTATATTTTTTCTCGAATCACATAGCTAATACGCTGGCCTTTGTTATAAATCACCAAACCATTTTTGTTTTCAACGCACCGATAACTCTTTTGTCATTGGGTGATGTAGTAGGTAGGTAGGGACCCGATCGAGTTATTTATATTGTCGTATTTTCCTTTGGTGGAAAGAAAATTTTCTCTGTTTGCTTCATGGGTCAACGGGCAAGTCGCGGTCGCGGTGCAGAACGTTGCAAGCGCATTCTGACGAGAAAATTGAATTCGGTTGCTACGAATATGACTTTTTTTCTCTATACCTACTTACTTCTTCTTCTCATCTGAGCGATGTTCCCGGTTGCATCAAATGTTTTGGGATCGGCGCAGTAGGTAAGTCTATACCTATACCTACTTACCTACTATTGTCTATTGTGTTAGGCAGGGTAGTCAATACCTTCCTCATCTGTTTGCTTGTCTTTCTTGAGTCTGCCTCAAATGAAACCAGAACATTACTCCATTTCCGGTGTCTACATTTACCTGTATTTATTGGTAAAGAATAATATTAGGTATCTACCTACTTACCCATTTAAAGCATTATAAAATAAGCCACAACCGAATTCAGAACTTCTTCCTTTTATTTGAAGTCGGTTAAAAATTAACTCCTAAACCACTTAGGATGTAGTAACGTAGAAACCTTATTTGGTTAATTAAATAACTATAACAAGATTATTACTAAAATGAAATACGTTTCCTTCAAGAAATGCAGTTGCATCCTTATTCGTAACAGCCGACGCACCCCACATATTCGCAAACCCCAGCTCCCTTCTGCAGAAATAATTGTTTATTTTCGACAGCCGCAGTTCATGGTACTAACGATCATGTACTGTAACTGGTCTGTGGTCACCCTCTTTAACGAAAGATGCCGTTGTTACTCTTTGGTGTAACAAGAAAATGAATTTATGTGGACCTTGAATCAATCATTGGATTATTTGGCTTAAAATTTGCAAAAATTGATATAGTGCATTAAGATAAGTTTTTTTTTAGTTTTTAATGATTGTGACAAGATATTTATTATCTTGTTTCTTCTATTGTTCATATTTGCTGGGATCTTTTACTCAAACGACGTAAAAACGAATTAAAAAATATTTATTTATTGCCATTATTAATTTTAACAATTCAACTCAGTACAAAATTTACAAAATATAAAATACTAGGTGCGTCCCTCGGTTTCACCCGCGTAAGTCCCGATCCCGTGGGAATATCGGGATCTAAAGTCGTTACTCCTCGATAATTTAGCTTACTTTTGGTCAGACAATTTTTGAAATCGGTCCAGTAGTTTTGAGTTTAATTATTACAAACATACGACACACAAACACACACAAAAATACAAATTTCTCCTCTTTATAATATTAGTGTAGAGCTAAATAAAAGTATATTTTTTTAAATTCACACGATTTGTTAACATAGTTACATTTTACCGGTCGCGGTGCTTAGGTGTAGGTATTTACTAAAATAAAACAAAAAGTTGAAGTTCTATGAAAAGCTTCACATCATGATAATTAATTAAGTATTCAAGTAGGTATCTACCTACAGCATAAAATTAATACAAATATTGATTGAAATCATAAATCGATAGGAACTTTATTGCGCAATAAAGGTGCAACATCGATGTTTACATATTGATTGGATAGCTAATTGATCTAAAAGAGCTAGCAAACATAAATAACCGGAGCGCTTCGATGATGTTACTAACTATGGGTTAGTTAGAAGCTAACTAGTTAACAAAAACTAACTACTAACTAACAAAGCTAGTTACGGTAATGACGTTACTAACTATGGGTTAGAAGCTAACAGGTTACAGATCGGTTAACTTAGGCTGGCACGATCACAATTCTTACATAAAAACTCAAAATACACAATGACACTTACACTGGCACTTGAGTTAAAATAGATCACACCTACAGCACACATATATAGAAATTCGTTCATGTGTGCTGTAGGTGTGGTCTGTTTTAGGTAAAGTGTAAGTGTCATCGTGTATTTTGAGCTTAACAGTTATCGTAGCGTTTGTATAATTTTATCTAGTCCAATGGATTATAAGGAAAATTGAGATTTAGTTGCGTCTCAGCCAAATGTCGGTTAACAAAAGCTGGCAAAAGCACACATTTAGACGTTGCGCTTGTGCAGTGATATGCTGTAAGTGTGGGCTGTTTTAGGTAAAGTGTCAGTGTAGGCGTCATCGTGTATTTTGAGCCTTAATGTATAGACTCTGATGGTGCCAACTTTAGTTAACCGATCTGTACCCTGTTAGCTTCTAATCCATAGTTAGTTAGGTATGTCATCGAAGCGCTCTGGCTATTTATGTAACCAACTCTTTTGAATAAGCTACTCAATTCTCAACTCAACGACTGCCAAACAGTCTAACGCAGCGTACTACGTGGACGATTGGATGCGAACGCGATTGCGAAGCAATCCGATCCGGTGCGGTGCGGAAACAAGGAACAGTCGATAGCTATTGAAGTGTCCTACGTGACCAAATGCACGTCAAGTGCGATGCGGCGCGATTCTCGACTGTTCCTTGTTTCCGCGCCGCACCGCGCCGCATCGCGTTCGCATCCGATCGCCCACGTAGGACGCTGCGTAAAGGCCGAATACAGAAACGCAACTCAAAATTTGAGTTCTACTTAAACAACTAAGCAACTCTCATATTCAAAAATTGTCATGCTATTTGTAAGTTTAGAAGCTGCTCAATTATTCAAGTACGCCTCGGATTTTAAATGGCGTTTCTGTATTCGGCTGTTAGTTTCTCAATTCTGCTACCTAAATTCCCTCCTACAATACAGCTACCAACCGAGCAAAGTAACAACATCGCTAAACACAAGGTGCCCTAACCTATGTCCTTATAGAAATAGCGATAAATAACACATAGCTGAAAGCGTAGTAGGAGAACAACAATGGCAAATGTCGGGGCTCACTCGCGACCATTGTACCGTGGCGCGGGAGGCGTTACGAATCAATGGAGGGAATTATCGGCACTGCGGTGTCTATGGAGACGTCATCTGAAAATAAATAATTAAAGTATAAGCATCTAAAATGAGTTGATAGTAATTTCGCCTGCGGAGCTTTGGCCGCGAAAAACTAAGCCGGACGCACTATGGATACGTTTTCATCCGAATTTCATTTGTGCTTCCCAATACTATGGAAACGCGCAGACTGCATGCGAATCAGTCGTACGTATATTTCCGTAGTCTACGTACATTAGCGCACGAATAAAATTTTGAAGAAAACGTATCCATAGTGCGCCCGGTCTTAAAACTCAAAATCCTATAAATGTGAAAGTTTAGATATTTGTTAGTTTGGATGTTGGTGTTTCAATCACGGAAAAACTACGAAACCGATTACGATTAAACTTGGTTGGCAGATAGATCTGGAGATCTGGAATAATACACAGGTTACATTTTATTCCGATATTCTTGCGAGATCGGGACTTACGCTGGTAAACCGCGAGGCGCTGCTAGTGTTACTAATAGAGTAAAACCGTAAATAGAAAGACTGATCGACAGTCAGACTAGTAGACGAGCATTATACAACTAATTATCTAAATTGAAAGGGGTTACGAATCGTTTATTTCTCAGGTAGCCTAACGTAGCAACTAGCCTAAAACGCAGCTGGAAACTCGACTAATAAAAATCACTTCGTTTAGACCTTATTTAATAAATCAAATATTTATCATGTGGCTTCAAATTATCTCAGTCGATTCGACTATCCGTCGATCGTTTAGCTTTAACATTGCATAGTTGCTTGTATTAATCTTAATCTTTAAAATACTTAGTAAGTCCTAATAAAAAGATCAGGTAATGTGCAAATTACATATCATAAAGTACAAAAGTATGATGGGTGGGCGTGGAGAATCGATTGCATGTAATAAGTGAGCGCAACATTGTTGGTGCAAACAAAGTCAGACTCTCAATTTCACAATTAGTAATTACCTACACCCTACAGCTGTTTGTATAAATTGTAATTTGTTCATAACTTTATGAATTGTTTATTAATTTTTAGTACGGATACGAGTTTTTCTTTTTAAACTTTGTACTAAAATGTCACCATAAGACAAGCTTAAGCCGGGTAGATCGGAGGGGTTAGATGGCTCGTAAGACGTAACCAACAGTGTGAAAAAGTTTATTTTTTGGTAATTGGTTGCCTAGAAGAGATCGCCCCTAGGCGATAAGTCCGCCTATTGTGCTTAACTTAACTTAAAACACTAGTTTTAAGTTTTATTTTTGTAATCTTGTATTTTGTAAACATTATTTCTTAGTGTTAATCCACACTTAGGAAATACTGCTTTAATCTTGTATTTTATTATGTTGGTACAATAAAGCGTTTATCTATCTATCTATCTTAGTAAGCAAGCTACATCTTAGATCACGGTTGTATTACATAAATATACCCGCATTTGCTGTTAAAATAACATTAAAGAATATTTTTAACATCTCCGCAGACTAATTTCAAAACAACAAATTTCAAAATCAGCAACTCCACAGAAACGTTAATGCCATCTGAAATTTATATAAACGTAATAGCATCTCTACTGTCAATCTTGTGCCAGATTAGTTCGTCCCACGCCGCGTATCGGTTGAAGAGGTAAATGAAATGCTATCCGGAGGGGAAAAGTTAAATTACTGAATTTGAGGGTCAAAGGAATAAGTCTTCTGTAGACACCATGACTATTGAAAGTGAAACTATTGATTTAAAATGTTCATTTATTTTGGGATAGTTTGGGGATGCGTAATGTAGGAAACGTATTGTGTGCAATAAGAGGGACATTGCGCACAGCTGTAATTAGACCTAATCTGAAGCTAGATTATGTAATACCTGCCCTGGCATTAACAAAAAATCTTTCTCTTGAATCACTTGAAATTCAAGAGAAAGATTTGAAAAATCGCATCATAATCCGTTGAGTAGTTTTAAAGATCTAAGCATACATAGGGGCAGATAGACAGCGAAAAGCGACTTTGTTTTATAATATTTAGTGATTATAGGTTAACTATTAATATTATTTTTAGTAGAAGTTTTGCTCCATTTAGTAGGTATGTGAATAGAGGATAGAAAAAAACCAATTCGCAATGACTATACTATATAGTATTTAGAAAAAAATGGTTTTTGTTTCAAAATTAAAATTCGCCCTGAAATAGCTATTTTACCGTAGTGTTACTATTAATATGTGAAAACATACTTAAGCTATGATACTAAAAAAACCACCCAGACATTTTTTTTTATTACCTAAACATTTTCCTATACCTACGGATCAGCAGTATTCAGCAGCAGTAAGCTCAAGGTAGCAAAGCGCTTGTTTCGCAGTGGCTTTGAAGAGAATCTTTCTTTTAAAACAAGTCTTCCATTTCTGCCCTGCATCCACGTAGGTTAGGTATGGTGGAAACTGAAATAATAGATGTAACAGAAAAATGCAGATTTTACTAAAATTTGCATTTTTCAGCCCTTACATTTAAATAAAAGCAAAGTCTTCACTCCGACACAACAAAACACTCAACAGAATTCGATTAAAATCGTTCGAATTTTTTAAACACCCCGCGTTCTGATTGACTTTTCTGTATTTCCCCTTGTTTTGAAATAAATTCGTGACAAATCAACCTATACCGTACCTTATGACTCTTGATTTACGATTGATTTTTGATAGCTACTGACATTTTTTTTCTATATTTTCTGCACATAAGTGGTCGATTCTGTTTTTATGGGATAGGAGCTTAGCAAAACCCCTGGGAGCCCCCGCTCTATTTCTAAATTGAAGTCTATTGTTCACATGAAGGGCGGAGTTCAAATATTTCTTTTCCTGTCTAATTTATTCTAAGTAGAACAAGCAAATGATGTTATTAAGTAATTGAAAGCAATAAAATAGACGACCAAATAGTTAATATAAATAGGAACCATTTTTAAATTTTGCCTTAGAATAAGGGTCGTAATAGGCCTATACTGTTATCTATTTGATCGCCTTGTAACAGGGCTAGCCCAAAGCCGCCAAATTCAAAATTCGAACGTCATAATCTAGTTCCTTATTAACGAAATAAAAAAATAAATTCTTATTTATCGACTTCTTGGTACTATGCAAAATCGACTTTATAGCCTAAGAAATAAGGTCTAAATTTCTTCTAACCTTTTGCGTTGGAAACATCTGCCGTGGAAGCGGCTCACGCGCATTGGAAATTCGAAAAAAGTCCGACGCCAGAACAGATGCGACATGTCGGATTCCTGCAAGCAGATGTTTCATAAATACCCTCATAGATTAAACTGGACAATTCCTTTGTTTTTTGCTTCTTGGACAATATTGCCTCTTAAATGTTTTGACCTCTTGTTTTGAGATATGCGGGTATTGATAGCCTTGTAATTGGCTTCTTCTGTTACGAGTAAGGACAAATTGGAATTTGTTCGGTAAACGGGTAAAGTTGTATGCTCTTCCTAATAAGCAATTAAGCTTCTCACTGAGTACTTAATATTGATGTCATAATATTAACTCAATCAGTTTTAACTAAAATTTAGATAGGCTTCAATACCCTTAAACATATTGTCTTTGAAACTGCACTAAAATGTAGGAAAAAATGTCACCTGAAATCCACACAAAAGATATTTATTCACATTGCGTCATGAAATAATCAACAATTTTCGATAAACCCAACATGGATTTCCTGTTTCTCATATTACCTCTTATATAAATCAGCACTAGGTATCTATTGTAACCTGCTATTTCAGTTCTTCGGTGTTCTGTGTTTTAACCACTGAAGTGAAACTATACAAGTACGCTGGAATTGCTAAAACATTAGAAATTCAGTGCAAGACCTCCTGTCCATATAATTCAGGTCAGGTGGTTTGAACTCTATCGTAACATAATATAGGTTTTTTTATGTTACGTAAGATAGAGTTTTTTTTTATTTAACTGAAACAGAAATCGTTAAAATAAAATTCCGTTACATTTTTTACTATAGGCAATATAATAATTGTTAAAACATAGTTTTTTTTCCAAAAAAAATACGTAAAAAGGACCGTTTTTAACGAACTGTTACAAAAGCTTGCCCGTAATAAAAGCGAAATTTCATGGTCAATATCCGTAGGGACCTTTGATTCGTAGAAGTTGGCAGTGGTTTAATCTAAGTTATGGTTTTGGCAGACTAGAAACTTTTTAATAATGCTGTTTCACCAATATTTGAACGTAAAAGTATTTCTTTATGTTTAATTGCCGAGAGGCACAGGTTCGAATCCTGTTCCAGGATATTTTTTGATGCATTTCACTTCGTGAAAATGTTGGTCTTAAAAGTATGTTTGTAAATTTCTTCTCACAAAAACTACTGGACTGTTTTTTTTTATGAATGCCAGGCAACGGATAGGTAAGTGTGACGTTTTTATACACCTTGCCCAAAGTTTAATAGAACGTCCAAATTTCCAAAATCGTAAAACGAAACCAAACCTACCTGTAGCGGCAGGTCCAAGTATACTATGGCAATTGTATACTTTTGTATACTATTGCCATAGTAATTGTTGCTGGGGTCCCACGGCGCACGTGTTTTAGGAGGCCAGATCGCTCTAGACTAGACGGATAGGCCGTGGGAGACGTAGCGTCCGATGAAGCCTGTCGTTGCGTGAGACGCAATCAGTCGCAGAGGCCTCGACAGGCGTGACGCGGTCTGACCTGGCCTGTAAAATAACGGTCCGTGGGACCCCAGCAGGCAGGCATTTCTGTTCTACGATTTTGAAAATTTGAATTGTGTTTCGAAGTCATATTACCGAATCCCAATTTTCAACGAATAAGCCGATCAAAAAGTCTCTAGTGTACTTTTGCTTTTTGGTTTAACTGTAGTCAGACATGCAACGATTGCGTGGGTAGATTGAAGTTTCTAAACGATTTGGTGTGTTTTTAATAATTTTACCGAAATTAGATATAGTAAGTAAGTATAGGTATATGGCAGGAAGGTACCTTGATAAATATAAAATGTGAGGAAATAATGTAGAGGGGCTGTTTTAATACGAAGGACACGAATGTATTAAGTATGAACTAAATTTTAAACATACTTAATCAATGAAAGGTGTTATCGACGCGGTAGTACCTACCTTCCTAAGTTCCATCTCGTGGCAGTAGGCATAAGAAAGGTGGAAGTATGGCGCTTGGTACATGAAAAGGAAACGCGCACCCTAAATGGGTGGCATTTGTCTTGTCATCATCATCCCTCATTGTCTTATGTGAAATGTGCAGGAGGGAACAAGATGGTGGAGTTCCTGGGAGCCTTCTCCGAAGTGGATTTGAATTGTATAAATGATAGAAAACCGACGGGCTGGCGACTCAACGAGACGGTGTGTCAGACCTCGTAGGTGTAGTAGTAATACTTAAATACCTACTTACCTACATTTATAATATTTTTTTTTAATCTAGATATGCTACTAAGATACCATATCGTTACTTACAGAACTTTATAGATTATCGAACTTTAAATTAAAATGTAGGTACCTCATTATTTAATACTACTATTATTATTACTATTATTATTATGTATTATATCCGTTGTCTAGTCACCGTAACACAAGCTTAGTCGCTTACCACGGGGCTAGATGGCGCTGTGTGTTGTTCGCAGAATTTATTTATTTATTTATTTATTTATTTACTATTATCATCACATAAAAGACACGTTTCTTGTATGGATGCCCCCCACTTATTTTATTTTACTGTTTTTAGAAATACAGATATAGGTACATCATCTCTGTGAATATATCTACTGTTCAGCTATCACAGTTCATGAGATATAGCCTGGTTACAGAAGGACAGACAGACAGACAGACGCGAACAGTGCAGTCTCAGTAAAATGACTAAGAAAGAACCTTACCAAACAACCGCCATTTCTATACAAGAATCGGTCCTTTATAGAATCGGTCATTTGTGACCATGTTGTAATTTTGAGAATCGGTAATTTGTGACCATGTGGTAATTTTGAGAATCGGTCATTTGTGACCATGTACTAATTTTGAGAATCGGTCATTTGTGACCATGTAGTAATTTTGAGAATCGGTCATTTGTGACCATGTAGTAATTTTGAGAATCGGTCATTTGTGACCATGTAGTAATTTTGAGAATCGGTCATTTGTGACCATGTAGTAATTTTGAGAATCGGTCATTTGTGACCATGCAGTAATTTTGAGAATCGGTCATTTGTGACCATGTAGTAATTTTGAGAATCGGTCATTTGTGACCATGTAGTAATTTTGAGAATCGGGCATTCTTAGTCTAAACCATCTCACCTAGCCCACTCGTCAAAATCATTTTTCAAGAAGTAGAGTCGGCAACAAAATTATTTTATCTGTTTTTATTATCTTAAAATTAAGTTTTTACTACTTATACAATAATATTTTCTAACCAAGTCTAATGTATATTTTACTATATTAAATCTAACTAATATACATATTTACAACTTAAACTAAACAAAGTTGAAGAATGAAAAAAAATTATGAGAACTTTTCCTAACAAAAAAACACATTAATAACTTTTACATTAACTCAAAATGTTGCTTAAAAATCTCATTTCATAATTGATAAAGCCTTATTATATTTCATTACATTAACATAAATTATTTTAAATATAAATAACAGTAAGTACGCTACCCTGCATAAAAAAGCTGTAACCAGTTAAAATTCGGTTTAATAATAAATTATAATGAGTCATTAACCGTCAATTTGTTAACTAATAACCTGCTAACGAAGTGGCAAACGATTTAGTTAAATATTTTATGTCCAAACAACGCTTATTAAGTCATTATAATGTATTTTCCGTTTTTTGCAAGTAAAGATTTTTGTAAATTGCTTAGCAGTTTCAAAGGAGGTAGAATCAAGTCGATACTTTTTGGGACTTTATTTAAATCTTATGAAAAATTTCAATACTTTTGTAATGCAGACAACCTGATTTTATATACATACTAACTAGCTGGGGTCCCGCGGTTTCACTCACGTAAGTCCTACTTCCGTGGGAATTTATATAAATTATTTTTCTTATTGCCTACATCACATAAAAACACACTGTGACTGAGTGTTTTAATATGAACAAACTTAAGGTTTACACAAATAAGTGTAAATGACCTTATACTTGAAGCAAGAGCAAGATGTACTTACAGTCATTTTTAGTGATAGCAAAAAAAGACAGTTGACAAATTTAAATGTCAAATTTGTTCAAGATTTTGTTAGAGCAAGGCGTTTCTATGGTTACATTTCTCTGTTTTACCGCATAATAGTGTATCTTATATCTATAGAGCTGACATTTATTTCCGTACATACAATATAGGTAGGTATTGCACAAAACACAAAAAAATTTCAAGCTAACACACCTATTGATGATCAAAGAACGTTTGGTGGTAAGCCGTGGGCGATTCCGGCCGCGCCCTCTTAACCAAGGATAAAATATATTATTTATGAGGGGTACATTTTGACTCTATAATTACCTACGTATCGATTTGTTGGTCCTGTTGATAACGCCCAAATATTATTCAAACAACGACCTCTGCTACAATGTAGGAGGGCTTGAAACATTGGGTCACGGAGAGTTTTTTTTTGACGACAGTACCTACATCATCACAATAGTTGTTTCCTCTACACAGTAGATACCTATATGTTTATATGTATATTTTTTAACCCAATAAGATTTAACCTCTGAGATATTATACCTACTTATCTATTTTTTATTGTATGTTTTTTTTGACGGCAGTACATCCTCAAAAATGTTATTTCCTCTACCCAGTATCGTGGTATAGGTACTTTACATCGAAATCAAATAAGTAGAACCTGAGTAATCAAAACAAGACTGCAGAGACTCGCTCTATAAGTAAAATCGTAGGTAAAACCTAATTAAAAAACATTTCGAAATTTATTCACAGTTGTATTTCATACTACACGCGATTGAATTTTAAGGTTTGTTTAATTTTCGATACCTACGAAACGTAAAAATACCTACAGTTCGCAAAAAAAATCGATAAAAACGGAAAACCGGATAAAATGTCATAATACAGTTCGCAAAAAAAAAATCGATAAAACACTTGTAACGGAAAAGATCAATGCACAAAGATAATAACAGAAAGTGAAAGTATACACGTGATTGTGGAGTCCCGGTGGCATCGTACCTGTTGCGGGCTTATTTACGACCCAAAACAAACGCTTTATCTCTCCCGTCCATATAATGCGACCATAAAACGCGACTTACAAACAAAAACATTTAACCAAAGTAAGAAGTAAAGAGTACATCGAAGATCTCTTTAACGAAGTGGCTGAAAAGCCGTAGTTTATCTAGAAAATTTGTTATCATGAAAAAAAAAGTATTATTTTAAATTATAAAGAATGTTTATTAAAATAACATTATTTTATAAATCATGTGTTTATTTTTTAATTCTTGATACTATTAACTGAAAGGAATGTGTTTTCAACCAAAAGTTAAAAAATAAACAAACCCTTAATTTTTTTACGTTGATTTTAGTATAAGCCTATTATTAGGGTGATTGAGAGACTAATTGAAAAATCAAGCCCTTTCTGAGCCATACTTTGATATCATTACATGGTTCTGGGTCTTATTCGAGGCTTTTTATTACCATTTGTCGCGAACAAGACTATTCAATTCAATTCAATTCAATTCATTTATTCACTATAATCATGGTACAAATTAGTTGGAATATACACAATACATAAGTTCGACATGATTTGCTCTATTGAGCGTATAGTATCTTAAATTTGTCTACCATCTAATTCAATATTAATGTTTCATCACAATTTTGTTAAAATACTATTAGATAATGTCAAGATTAATAATTAGTAAAATGTCAAATAAGAAATTGAGAAATAAGTCAAAAGTGATTAGATAGACAGAGAACACAATGAATGTCAAGTAGGTAATCAATAACTCGTACAATAATATAGAAAACAATGTCAATATGGTTACTTAGTCGAAAACAATGTCAATATGGTTACTTAGTCGATACGTAGAATAACTTTTTTTAAATTTAAAATATAAATATACGGGTTCCGGAAAAATGAAATTATGAGTAGGTACCTAAAACCGCATTATTTAGAGAGTTAAATAAAATCAAAATCGGTCTAAGTATCTGTGTGTACATCAATACATTTCTAAATGAAATCTTTAAGAAAGTGTTTGTGTCTATACCTGTGCAATTTAAACATCTTTGGTTACAGACGAACTTTATGCAACCTTTGTTTATAAACAAAATGTTTTCAAGGTCCCAGCTACCTCATGAAGTCATAAATTTTTATTTAGTACACTTTTATCGTCGCCCGTGTAAGGCCGACTGCAAAAATGTTGTGATTAAAATCCAGTTTATTTTAGCAGTGCATCAAGTAGATAGATATTTCAAGTTAGGTAACAAAGATAACTGTCGTTTTTTCAAATTTTCGTACCCTTTTTAAATTTTGTAAGTTATAATCAGGTGCATGGTTTGAAAAACTGGGCTTAAATACGTGTTAGATAATATGTTTTGAAAAATAAAAATTACATGCATTTCAAGTATGTATTTATTTAATTTTAAAGCACAGTCAACAACCTTTAACTTCCACGTGTTCCTATTCATTCAAAATCTAAATTTTTAATTAGAATGTGGTTAAAATGTGACTCATAGTGGTGTTTTCAAATTCAATGGAAAATATAAGCTTACGCATACGGTACGTACTTTTAGCATAGTTTTTTTTTACATCTACGGTAACCGCAATAAGTTCGAAGAAAAAAATAATAGGGACAGACAATAGTAATACTGTTTTTCACATAAAAAGCCATGCCTTATCATTCCAATTTCAAATTTTTGTAATTACCTACCACAGACAAACCAAGATCGCTGACCAGCTATTCTAAATTCAAAATCGTCTAATTTAAATCGTTCCTAACTTATGATTACGTAGCTAAAGCTCAGACATGTGATTTGGTTAAAAAAAGTGCATAAAAACTTTAGGAATGGCGGACGGGCGGTAACGAAGGGGAGACCCAGGGAGGGGGACAAAAAACTAATAATACGCGTGTGTGTCACCCTTCGTGGTATCAAATCCCGAGGATACCCGACCGACGTCACAGCTCTGAGATCTGTGAGCCATTTTGGATTCTGACAGATGGAGAAGGGGAATTTGTGTGAGAACCAAGTTGGTAGAAATTATTAAAAATAATTTTATTCAATTATTGGCTTAATAAAATAATTTAAATACGTTTTACGAGAAGTATATATTTTTTTATTGGTTTATAAATTGCTTTAACCGAAGATTTTTTTTTTGTTTTTATGTAGGTAAAGTTTTTATAATTAAAAATTAGCTAGTGGCGGTTTTAAAAATAGCCATTTTTTTTTATTTTCATAAAACAGTGTTTGATCATGCAGTGGAAACAAAGAATTTAATATTTTCATTGGGTTAAAAAAAAAAATTAAAATATTCAAATTTAAATCTTGCATATTTTTCATTTATCTGCTGACAGTACAAATTAAAAATTTTGAAAATAAATTCGAATTTTAAAAAGTTATCAGTATCACCGCATATTAAACCGTCAATTTTGTCTGTCATTTTAAATATCGAACGCCAATTTTTGCACTGTATAAAATTAATTGACATTTTAATAACCGAGGGATTAAAAAACACGCTTATCGTTGTCTATCATTATAAGGGGCGGGACTAATCCAGCGTGTAATCTTACCTAATTATAAGATTCCTTTGCTAGTGTAAGTCACGATTTACTGTTGATATCCAAGGTAGAGACAGAATAAAAGTTAACTCTGCCACTGGTTTTTCTACCCTTGGTACTAAAGTGTTTTTGTTGTACCTACTCTAATTGTAAGAAGAAGAAATAAAAGTGTGTCTTGTTGTTTGTGGATGGTAAATATTTAAAATGGCTTTCAGTAAAGGTGTTCTAGACTAGACGTCTAGGTAAATCACTTTTGTTCTACAACTTTTTTAAATTCAAACTTTTTTCTATAAAATTTACGGTACGAATGGATATTGCAGTTTATTGTCGGTGCGCCAATAACATTTAATTTATTCTCGTACTAAAATTAACTAAAATATTATTTCAACGCCATTTCAATGTTATTAACAACGTTGTCGTTTATTATAATTCTACATTCAACATTTTTTATATAAAGTTAATAAGGTTTTTATTGCAGTTCACTTGCAAGATAATATAGTTCTGTTTCATTTTGTACCTACTATTTGCAATATAATATTGTAATGACATTTTAAACAATTCTAACACAGGAAAAAACTGGTGTATCCAGGCCTTAAATCGAACCGTGAGATTCATCAAAAGATAACTAGAGATGTAAACATGTTAAACACGATCGGGTTTTAACTTCACTATGTCTTCGTGAGCAATGATACTGTTTAGTAGTTTATTTACTTTGAATTGAACTTTAACCCCCTTACTTACAAACCTAACACAACTATTTATGCATTAAATAGCAGTTGATTTAGGCAAAATGTTACTTGTACCTAAACGCTATATTAGTTAACCTCTACGTTAACCTAACAAAAAAAAATCTGTCAAAATAAACGATTTTAACCTTATGTATAAAACCCAACATAACTTTATGTTACAAAATGGTTACAAAAAAAAATTAACATTCCTAATAATAAAAAAAAATCTAAAAGTTTTATGCTTTTGCTGAAAAAAAAATCTACTTACCTAAACAAAACAAAACGAAAATGTAAAAGTAATTCGTTCAAAAAATTGTGTTTAAATTGACAAAAGTAACAATGCGAACGCTAAATTAAATTCAAATATCGAAAGAGGAAGTCGACGCGCCGCCCTCGCGTCTCGCAAAGAGATTTATTATATTTGTCCTGCGCTTATTTCATTATTGCCTGTCGGAGGATCCTGGGCCGTTCCAAATTTGAATAGTTTTCACTCGCGAATTAAACGATTTAAACATTTAATAACATATTTCGATGGGAATTATTACCAGTTGAGTTGCATTGGGATATTTTAAACGAAGTTTTTTTTTGATGTGAAACATCTATAGGCGAGAGTTAACCAAAAAAGTTACCGTGGCGATACAGGCCGTGGCGACGCCTCACCACGCTATATGCTATAATATGTAGGTACCTACTAAACGTAGCGAGTCGATGTTTCACATCTGCCAGGCATCCCGTGATCGCAAAGAGATTTATTATATTTGTCCTGCGCTTATTTCATTATTGCCTGTCGGAGGATCCTGGGCCGTTCCAAATTTGAATAGTTTTCACTCGCGAATTAAACGATTTAAACATTTAATAACATATTTCGATGGGAATTATTACCAGTTGTTTTGTAACGAAGTTTTTTTTTGATGTGAAACATCTATAGGCGAGAGTTAACCAAAAAAGTTGCCGTGGCGATACAGGCCGTGGCGATGCCTTACCACGCTATATACTGTAATATGTAGGTACCTACTTTACGTAGCGAGTCGATGTTTCAAATCTGCCAGGCATCCCGTGACGGCTTATTTATTTTTTTTAATTAAAAACTAGCTGCGTCCTACGTTTTCACCCGCGTAAGTTCCGATCTCGTGGGAATATCGGGATTAAAAGTAGCCTATGTAACTCCCTGATAATGTAGCTTTCTATTGGTAAAGATAGGACATACAAACATACACGTTACCAACGTTACCCTACATTATGATAGGGACAATAACTTTAAATCTAAATCCTGTATATCTATAAAAGGATTTGTCCTGATTGACTGATCAACACACAGCCTAAACTACTGACAGAGATGATATTTGCAAAGTGTATTCTTTGATGTAGGTATCCGATAAGGAAGGATTTTTGAAAATGTTCACGGGATCAGGACTTTTGCTGGTAAAACGCGGAACATGCTTGTAGCTAGTCTATTTTTTTATTTATTTATTTATTAAATGACATAATTACAATTCATACAATGGTTATATATAAACAAATGCCACGTAAACCTCAATGGTTTGTCTTGGCATCTCCAATCGTAGCTACATAATTAGGTTTTTTTACTATAGCTAGTGTTTAATAACGTACATTTCTGAATTATAAACGAGTTTAATACGAAACAAATACTCAAATACATAAGAAACAACAAAAGCTTTTAAAAATTGATTTATATAGGTGACAGACAACAACAATCTACCTATCCAAAGATTCAAATAAGTATTGTCATTTGATAAAGGCTACACAGTATACAGTGGCAGACGTTAAGTACCTAAGTGATCTACATATAATGCGTTTTGGTTCATTATTTAATTTTAAGAGTATAATCCTTTAAATAGTTCAATTATTATCCAAATGGTAGTTAGTTACTAGTGTCTCATCTTAAAATGTAACTAATATTATTAAATTTTTGTTTCAGGTAAATTAAGAAGCAACACTTTACGGTAAACAAAGCCACTCAAGCATACCTACACTTTGTTCGTAGTTAACAAAATGTAAAATTAATGGATTGAACATTTCACAACAGAGGGTTGATGTACATAAAATGAAAATCGCTTTCCAACGTTTAAACGCTTGCAAAAACTTTTTGATGGGCTCCCCGTGAGGAGCACAGTATACCCAAAAAAATTAGACAATATTTTCGTCCCAACATAATATTTTTGTGATTTTTTTTGGGAAAATGGGCGGACTTGGAACAGGATAGGAAGTCGTGAAAGAATTTAGACAATATTTTTCTCCTAAATTAATATTTTTGTGTTTTTTTTTTGTGAAAATGGCCGGTCTTGGCACAGGATAGGAAGTCGTGGAAGAAAGCAAGCTTTGACCTTTGCCCAGCAGTGGGACACAAAAAGTTCTTCATAATAATGTTTTTGTAAATGTTTTCTGTTTAAGTTTTATTAAATGGCTCCTTTTCATACCAATACTACTCAGCCATAACACGTAAAACTTAATATTAGGTAAAGCTCAAAAAATTACTCACCTAAGAGCAACTTTTGTACTCTATTATTTCCGCGATATTTTGCAAGTGAAATCGTGTGTTAGTGTATATAATAGCCTACTTGATTGATTTTGTCACAGATAGTGTGACAATAGGTGATAGAATGAATCAAGTGAGCTTTCACACTTATTAATAGGAAATTGTACTTACTTTTCTAAAGAAAAAAAAGTTGAATTGAAATCATCCATCAATGTAGGTACGCATTGTGATAAGTGTTGTGAAAATCTACGCAAACAACGTAATGGCTGGTGAAAGAAACAAATTAATACAAAACCTGAAAACAGCTTTCATTTATTTTTGTTAGTAAAGATTTAAATGGCAAGTATAACAGATGGAAAGGAGACAAACAAAAATATCCAAAAAATACGTTGATTATTACATTCCTTTTTTATTTTATTTTTTTGTGTTTTCGTACCTCAAAAGAAACAAACGCAATTAATATTCCGATAATAACTAACGCAGCACTAATAATTAGTCAAAAAAGTCCCCTCGCGACCAAGACTTTTGTAACATGGTTGAAACGTCGAGCTCAGAAAAAAACGTGTGGCACTCGGGGACTGCCACGGTAAAGCTATTGCATAGCATTTTTTTTTCATAGGCTACATAGTAGGCGGATTGGGGGGTGTTAGGTTTTATTTCGTTACGGAATTTCTTGATTCGGTCGCTGCGCTCAAAGCCCGCGATAAAAGCTATGCAAATAGCTTAATAAATAATAACACGCAATTAAGACTCGGGAAAATGTAACTATACTAATAATTAGTCATCCATCAATATTCAATGATTAATTATCAAATCAACACAATTACGTCAAACCAACTACAAACCTGTTATTAAATTCAATTAGAAGTGACGATGGGAGTGACGAAGTTTTTTGCATATACTGTGCATAGGTTATGAATAGAAAGCATTAAATGGATATCTGTCTCTTTCGCACTTGGGAATAACCTTATCAATCTAACACGAATCGAACAATAGCAGAGCATGTTTGATTTATAAAGTCGCTTAGTATTTACGTTATGGATAATTATGCTGCGATTGTTTTGTATTGATACTTGTTGTGGTTTTACTTTGGTGTGTTGTGTACGAGGTTCATTTAAGCTCCATTTTGTTATTAATTCATTGAAGTTGAATAATAATACAAAATACTTAATCCGTCATTTGTTTTTTTTTTTAATTAGCTTTTTTTTTACTCATTTTTGCTAAATCTAACAATTTTATTTATGAGTATATACTATATATATATATACTTGAAGAGTGTTTTTTTTAATAAATGTTACTTGTAGCGGGCGGCGTCGCGGTACATCTACAGGTTCATTAGAAATTACTTGGCATTAATTTAAGGGGTTGCTCTACATGTCTAAGCGAACAACATATTTGTTCTGTAGCATTTAAAAAAACGATCATTTTTTCAAAAAGCAAGTAGGAGTTTCTGTTAAAATTTTCGAAATGAATAAAATGTTAGATTTCCAGAAGTAGTAGAACTAAAATTGTTCGCCTAGCTATGTAAAACAAACCGTTTAGCTGGATGTTTAGTAACTCCCAATAACCCTGTTAATTTTGGCGTAATCTAGTAACCATCTTTAGGTACCTGCACATAATAAATAAAATAAGCGAAGCAAATTTAGCTAATATTTTATTTCGAAATACAAATAATTCACTAAATTTATTTAAAAAATAATAGTTTCAATTCAACATCGCAAAAACAGAAGAAAAACAAAAAAAAAATGTTTAAATATGCACACGATTGTTGTATTAACAAAAGTAGGTAGGTAAATACTCAAGTAGGTAATAATTCAGTATATTTAAAAAAAAAAACTATTGTAATAACAAAAAATAGGTACAAACACATTCGTAAATTCTCCATCTAAAACTGAAACCTTTAAAAGGCAATTTCCAAAGAACTGTCAATTGTAACGTTCAAAACAAATCCCAAGAGGTCCCGTCCGTGCTACACCTCGACAAAGCCAAACAGAAGTAGGAGCTCAGCTCGCGAGCTTTTCAAGGGTGGTGGTTGCTTTCGGCGAAGCCTCGGGGGGTGGGGGAGGGGGGTGATGGCTCGTATTGATTTAGTGCCGTCGTCGACGAAGCTATGTTATGTATGTACTGTGTAGGTACGGGAATATCGTCCGATGTCGCTTGATGCGCTTTCTTTGTAATGATTTTTGAGTTTGTAGGTGTTATTAGTAAGAAGGAATTAGTTATTGCTTAGTGAATTAGTCATGAAATTGAGTTTTTGGTTTATTTTTAAAGTGTTTTAGGTGAAATTAGGTATTTTAATATTAAATCAGGTGACAATTTAGAAATATTTAGTTGTATGATTTTTAGCTTAAATATTAATTATTTTAACATACAAAACAGTTACACAAAAACACAATAATAAAAAGATCGTATACAAGTTATATTTTTTACGGGCAGGAATCGAAACCCGTAACCTTCAGCTTCGCAGGCGGATATTGGCCCACTACTTATCGGAGCACATACGAATCAGCTTGGCGATACGATTTAATCCTAATTTCAAAATGAAATATGAGCCGGCACGGCTGTGAAACATCGAATTTTACAGCATGGCGACGCATCATCGTCACCACGGCCTATATCGCCGCGCGCACTTTCAGGTTAACCCTCGCCTATTAGATGTTTCACATCAAAAATGAAGACTTGGTCGCGTTACTTTAATCCTTTTTAGCATGGTAAATTCACACATTTACTAGCACATAACTTTAGCAGCTTCACATCGAATTCACAAAGCGGTTTAGGTTGCAACAGCCAGTCAGCCATTCAGCCAGTCAGCCATTCCCCAGGGTCACCCGCAGGATTTAAATGGATATTTAACTTTAGTCTCAAGAAACCCGAGTCTATTCGACCCTCCTCAGTCTGAGCCTTTTTCTTTGAAAACTTGTAAGGCTTTTAGCAAATGGCTTAAATTGTCTAGATTTTAAGTAGGTAGCGTTTGTTTTAAAGTTCTTGTTGCCTTGAATTGTTTAAATAGTGTTTTTAAATCTACTTACGTCGTTTTCGTTTCCAAACCTAACCTAATCAAAGTCTAAACTGAACTTGATGAAATGTATTAGGTGGGTACTTGATTGAGGAAACAATTTGAGATTGGATAACCTGAAATTGAAAAAGGGAATGTGACTGAACTATCAACGCATAGCCCAAACTGTACCGTCTGTTATAATTTTGTTAAAAGTAAATTCACACCTAGTTAAATTTACGGTAAAAAGCAATACGTAAAGCTATATTAACATTTTATAACGGATCATTAGTTTTGTAATAAATAAATGAAATCTAATTATACCTAATGAATTGTCCTGTTTGATCTCATCTCAAAATCTGATCTCATGAAATATCAATGTAATAATAACATACAATAATGTTTAATTTTCATTAGATTATAATCAGATTAGATCAGAAAGTAAACACTTAGAAGATGTTATCTTTTAACAGGATGTATCATTTTAGATTTTATCACACGATTATTAATTAATTTATCTTTTTTGGGTTTTTAATCAAGTCATTAAATAACATCATAATTTAATTAACGCTTTCAATTTACATTTCCGATCTTAATTTTTTAAATGAAATCTCTGCATGTTACTTATGCAAAATTTAAAACCTTATACAACCAGTTTATCTATTCCTAACTGTTTATGGTTATGTTATAACTTATAACGAATAGCTAAAAGCTATAAATGAATAACGATGTGTAGGCAGCATTTGGTGAACTTGATACAGCCTTATTAGCGCAACATAAAAGCTGACGTAGAGTTATGTTGTTGTTAGAAATGTCAAGGGCTTTTTTTTTCGTTAAATAATGGCAATATTAATATTGCTGTAGTCGGGTTAGAACAAAATGATTTCATATGATTTCGAACTTGCATGGTTGTTTTCACTACAAATATTTTTAAATAACAGGATATTTTTCACGTTTTAATTTTGTTTCTGACGGAGCTCGATATTTCGCCAGTAAAAATGATGAATGAGTTTTGAAATGATTTCAATTATTCTTTTCTTTTATGAATTATAAAATGTACCTACTTATGTTAAATATTATGTATATTACCTTCCTAAATCGCATTGTAAGTAACTAAAGTAGGTAGGTACATAATGAATAATATAGCAATTAATCAAATAAATGTATATTTATAGTAACGTAATTCATATTTTTTATATACCTATCCACTGTTATTTATAAACCTTTCAAAAAATACCCACTTAATCTAAACATATTTTAAGCAAAATATACTTTATCTGGAAAATACAGATAATTATTTGATGTAACGAATATATGAATACATATTGAACACATTTATACTTACTTATAATAAAGAAAAAGGGAACAAAAATGTCTGTACGTGAACGTAAATAAAAAATATTTCAAAATGCATACGTAACAGAGAAACAGCCAGACAGACATGAATTCTAAAAATTATGAATTATTGTTCTAAAAAAATATCTAACTCATTTCTTTTAATTTGAGTCGAACTAAAAAAATATTATTCTCTTCCTTTATCATGACTTTAGTTATAGAAGATACAGATAACACTCATAGTCATAAGCAAACGAGTTTAAAATACCCATTATCTAACCTAACCCTAACCTTTTTTTTACCGTTATTTTTTTATAAATATAATAATTAGAAATGTGGAAACTCTGTATCGACGTTAACTCTATGGAGACATAAAAAAATTTACGACTGTTGCGGTGTTGCCCGCGCCTACGTTTTACACCCGATTTTTATGTACCTACTTCCTACTCATTTTAATTACTCTTTCGATTACTACACGATCAGCAATAAACTGTTGAATATTTAACTATTGTTCTAAGTAACTGTTTAGTTCGAATCTAATCAATTATAATTGGGATAAGATGTTACCTCGGACTTAACTGTCTGTTGATCTGAGAGATTAGATACAGATCAAGTATCAAAACAGTATCGTCGTAGTGTAAATGCAATTCTTCATTATACACTTTCCTACTAATAATGTAAATGTTAAAGTCTGTATGTCTATAAGTAATTAAACAAGTATGTTTGTTACTCCTTCACGCAAAAAACGACTAAACCGATTGTGATGAAATTCGGTAGGTCTTAATAGTTAACGTCTTTAAAAAAAATCTACCATCAATTATGTATACGTCACCTTAAAGTACCTACCTACCTACTCAAAGTTAGTCTGAAAGTTTTGGCGCGAAAACTTTGCGTATTTACTTTGAGACGTCGCGCGTCGGTATTTGCAATTCAGACGCTCGACTCTCCGCGGGTAGGACTTTAGAGTTATCTTTTATTTATAACTAAGAGAAAGAATACCTCAAAACTTTACCACGAGTTTACGAAAATAAGTCGCTTCTGTTAGTTTGTTGGTAAGATTTTTTAAACTCAGATACCTACTACCAGTATTTTAAAAGTTACCCCTACTTATAAACGATGATTAACAGATGACGAAGTGATTAGAAGTTATGTAATTTTTGTCTGTGTCTAAAAGACAAACGATACATAGTTTATGCAGATGTCTATTATCGTTTACCTATAATAATAAGTAAGGGGGTAACTTTATGCGTATGTGTAAAGTAAAAAATTACACCTGGAAATTAACTAGGTACTGATTTCATTATTTTCTTTAACAACATGCATCAATCTAGGAAGTTTACATTCATTATTTTGAAATAAAAGTTCACCCGCTGAGCGACTACAATTACAATTAATTTTACGATTTAGATTGTTGTCGAAAACATTAGAAAAAGAAACGATTTGTTATATTTTGCGGGACAGAAATAGCACTTCATGATGAGTAAAAAAATTTATATACTTAATATAGAATTCAATGTCCTGTTCTGTATTATTTGTGGTGTGTTCCCGTGGGAATATTGGGATCAAAAACTAGCTTATGTTACTCCTCGATAATGTAGCTTTCTATTTGTAAAGGAATTTTTGAAATCGGTCCAGTAGTTTCTGAGCCTATTCGTTACAAACAACCGGCAAAAAATAAATCTTTCCTCTTTATAATATTAGTATAAACTACGTCCCGCGGTTTCACTCGCGTAAGTCTCGATCCCGTAGTAATATCGGGATCAAAAGTAGTCTATACTACTCCTCGATAATGTAGCTTTCCATTGGTGAAAGAATTTATGACATCAGTCCAGTAGTTCGGAACCATTCGTTACAAACAAACAAAAAATAAATATTTCCTCTTTATAATATTAGTTTAGTAAAGATATAAATGTCTGGCTATGTAGTAATTCACTCTACTTATGTTTATTAGTCGCATTAATTAAACTAAACAGTTATTCAAACAAGTAGTAGTGGTCCCAAAACCTCCGGAAGCCAGCGGGTGTTCCTCAGCTCTCCCATAATTATATTCACCGCTGATATTTTTGAACTTTCACGTGAGCTCTTTATTTCGTTTTTAGGGTTCCGTACCCAAAGGGTAAAAACGGGACCGTATTACTGAGACTTCGCTGTCTGTCCGTCCGTCCGTCTGTCCGTCTGTCCGTCTGTCCGTCTGTCCGTCCGTCCGTCCGTCCGTCCGTCCGTCCGTCCGTCCGTCCGTCCGTCCGTCCGTCCGTCTGTCCGTCTGTCCGTCAGTCCGTCCGTCCGTCCGTCCGTCCGTCCGTCCGTCCGTCCGTCCGTCCGTCCGTCTGTCCGTCTGTCACCAGGCTGTATCTCATGAACCGTAATAGCTAGAAGGTTGAAATTTTCACAGAAGATTTCGGTATTTCGGTTGCCGCTACAACAACAAATACTAAAAACAAAATAAAACAATTATTCAAAAGAGGCTCCCATACAACAAACGTGTTTCAAAAACTACAAGGGAATTCTACGATGTGAGGTCGCTTCTGATTGGTCAAGTCAAATCGAGTTGGTCATGGAATTCAAAATGGCTGCCCTATCTGTCAAATATACTAGTCTGCCTTCACTGTCCAAAGAGTTTCTTATAAGTTTCAGATTTTCTTTGGATCAAAGTTGTTGTAAACCATTTTAGGGTTCCGTACCCAATTGTGATAGTGGTACGGAACCCTTCGTGCGCGAGTTTCGCACTTGGCCGGGTTTTTTTTCTCTAAACTCAGTGATGTAGTGTCAGTTCGGATTCCACGAATGTAGTGTCGAAAGCTTTATGTTGGAGAAAAAATTGTCGGTGTTATACGTAGGTTTAACATGCTGCGTCTCGCGGTTTGAGTCATTTTTCGGTTTTTATCGCGTGCTGTTTTACTTTCAGCAGTGTTTCGATGGTCAACACTTCAATACCTTTACAGGAGGGGTACCTACTTTAATTCTACGAACGAACGAAAGAAAGAAAATCTGTCATCCATCCTTGATGGATGGGTGAATGACAAATTTTCTTCTAGAATTATCGTTCGTGTTATCGTTCGTAGAATTAAAGTAGAGGCCCATGTCTCTTCTTCAGGATAGACACCGAAATTATATTGAAAATAATTAAATTAAAAATAGTTATACTGACGCGTAACCCGAAAAATAAGTTAATATCATCGCAAACAGAGAACGCAAAGAACATTCTTTAACTAGGTAGTTTTCATAATAAAATGTCGTTTAAAATGGGTAAGTAACAAAAAATATCCCAGTTTTAACATTATACCTATCAGAACATCCCGACATTTCTTTAAAAACAATTAGTTCACTACCTACCTCAAGTGTTACAATAAAAACATGGCCGCTCTCCTTTTTCCTGTTAGTTTTCGCTCCCCTGCACTTTTCCGGACCAAAAAAGAAGAAAAGATTTACGCCAGCTACGTCTGGACCTTTACCGAAGACGGTAACACGTAAAAGTACCTACCTACGTTCTTGAAATAGTTTTAATGTTGGAAAAACTTGAGTAAGTACCTAAGTATATTGATTTCTCTTAGAAAAAAAAGTTCAAACTTAAAAAATTATAAAAATAACACACAACTTATTTCAAATTTAATCGTTAGGATGATGATGAAAATAAAACATGGATTTGCTGCGCGACACGGTTTCACCCGTGCAAAACTTCATTTACGGCCTCTGTTGCGCGTTCAGCGAACCCGCGACTGTGACGCAGAGGGTGCTGGTTCGATTCCCGATACTTAATAATAAATAAATAATTATGTATTCATCGCCAAGTTTTGGGCAAAGTATATTTAAAATTGTGTATCTGACACAAAGAAGAAGAAGAACAAGTAAATGTTATTAAATGAAGTCCCGACCTATGCTCATATTCAAAATCCAATAAATCTCCCCGTTGAAATCGTGCGACGGAAATAGCACTCGAAACGTCCATAAATCCAAGTCTATTTAAGTAATCACAAACGAAAAATCAGAAATAAACCGCATATCTACATGTCGTTTGCCACATAGCATTCCTAAAGCAACATTTTTCTTTTTATTTAAGGTGAAGCATTGATTAACTAAAAACTCATATACCTACGCGCGGTAGCCAACTCGAGTTGCGACGTCACGCGTCGTTGCCGCGTCGTCGTAAGCGATAAAAACAATTAATAATAAAATTATTATTGTTATTTAGGTAAACTGCATATTACTACTAACCACTACAGCAAAAACCAATGTTCAAAAGATATCCCGTTTCTTTGTAAAATGAAAATCTCTGTTTTTAACGAATTGATTTTTTTATTGTGTAAAAGCTAACTAATCGTGTAAACAAAACTACCAAAATGAAGGCAAAAGCAGGCTAAAATAAAATTCCAAAATAATAGTTTCTGTATGTTTTTTAATTACCGAGATACATATTGACATCCATTCTCCAAATGTTTCAAGTCGTCATCTTAAACACAAAATTACTATAAATTACCTACACGTGGTTTCCGTTACGCTTCCATCAAACTTTGAACCGAATAATCATAGACAGACAGAACTACAGAAGTGAATAAATCTAGTTATAGTTATTTCTTTATCAGTTCCACGATCAATGGGAATGTTAGCGCATGATATTCATCGGGTTAAAATAATTAATGCAAATTTATGGCGCGTCTCATGGGATTCAGAACGCACTGCCTCTAAAAGCAAAGTCACCTCGTTATTCCGTGCTCTAATAGCCTTAACAGCCTTATTAATAAACGTGGAGTAAGGTCGGATTAGTCTTTTTCCGTGATAAGAACTTTCAAAGTTGACAGACAGAAGCAAAAAGTCGTAAAATTATTCCAGCCTTACTCCACGTTTATTAATAAGGGTTAAATGTTTTACGATTTGAGGTTTCAAAACATAGCCATATTCAAAGACGGTACGGACGTTATACGTTTATAACTATTTTATTCGTTTTGAGGTTCTAAAACGTCGCGATATAGAAAGATATAATATTTTTAATACCTATTTTATTCGTTTAAATAACAACTTCCTACGCGACAGCGGTTTCCGTCAAAAAACCAGTCAGAAAACTGTGGTCTAGATTTAAAAAAGTTCGCACATAAATAAATACTTTTAATGCAATTCCTACTGTGTCTCTGTACCTACCTATTACTGCAATAATTAAAATACAAAATAAATATTGCACGACGTTACACACAGCCCAATCTAGCCCCGAACTAAGCACTAGGCTTGTACTATGGGTATATAGACAACGGATATACTACATATTACATTTTTTTTCTAAATACATACAAATTATGAATCATTGAAAACACTCAGCAAGATGTGCCGGGTGTAAGGATTTTAAGCATAAATTCTTGCACCCGCCGGGAATCGACCCCGCACCCTCCTGCATGGCAGTCAGGCCTTTGCCCGACGCGCCACAGAGGCCGTCAATTATGTAGGTATTTAGAGCAAAAAATTACGTAAGTATTCCATCCGCTGTCTGACATCCATATTTACTAGTTGCTTAGTTTGGAGATAAATAGCGTTGAATGCTTAGATGAAAACAAAAAACAGCAGATACGTTACCTAGCCTCGGAAAATGAGACGATAAAACTGCGTCCACCTGACGCACCAGCCTCAGTCGTATGTCGAACCGTTGCCGCGTGAGCACGTGCCGTCACACTGCAATTATCTTTTTTCATCCATAAGAATGCCTTTTTGCTTATTTGCAAATGCCTGAATCATTCTTAAAGTTTCTTAAAGTTCAAATGTTTTTAAATAAATTATTATAGTATTTTATTATAATCATTTTAAAAACAAATTAATACATTATTTAAATTCAATCATACACAATCACAATACAAATAAAAGAATTCTAAAATTAAAAATACTTAAACTAACTAACACTAAACAATAAAAAATGATAAATAATGTTTTTAAATACAATAATTTTATGAAAATGCATGTAGGTGTTTCTGGCCCTTTTTTCGAATACGCAATGATAGAATATACTGTATCTACTATTTTTGTTTTCATCTAAGGTTGAATGTCGTACTACATTCATTTACGCACAAATTTATTTTCCCACGTGTGGTAGGTATGTTTTTTTAACGTAATCTAAATGGAGTTGACATTATCACAGGTTTTATTCGTCGAATTAATCAGTTTCCATTAAGTTGACTTGCCGATGTAATTAGTCTCAGTAAAAACGATACATAATAATTTAAACTCGATTCCGCGTGATTACCGCACTCGCCCGGCAAGCGAAGGTCTACGGGTTCGAACCACGAATCAAAAAGATTTTTGCTGATGAATTCCTCTTTTGAAAATGTATTTGGTGCAAAGGATAGCTATTGCCATACAAAGGGGCAATGCTGCCAGTATCCTTGGTTCTGTTGCGCCGGGTACGATCAGGGGTGGTTTATTTGATTGACTATGTGTGTGTTTGTATTGTTGTTTATGTGACATTTTATTAATAAATTATCCTCCTTGGAATATATTTATATTCATCGGATGACAAGTTTTAAACAAACAAATCGTGATCGATCTCAAATCAATTCGAGTCAAAAAGTTCGATCACAAATCATTTTTGATCAAATAAATTGTTCAGAAATCAAGCTTTGAATATTACTGTTGGTAACGTCATCGTACTCTTCGCACTTTTCTACACTAATATTATAAAGGAGAAAAATTTGTATTTTTGTGTCTGTATGTTGGTATTGTTTGTAATGAATAAACTTAAAAACAACTGCGCCGATTAAAAAAAATTGAAAGCTACATTCAACTTGAGTCTTGAGTAACATAGGCTACTTTTGATCCCGATATTTCCACGGAATCGGGACTTACGCGGGTGAAACCGCGGGACGCCGCTAGTCTACACTAATATTATAAAGAAGAAATATTTATATTTGTGTGTGTGTGTGTGTGTGTGTATGTCTGTATGTTTGTAATAAAAATAAATCAACTCAAAAACTACTGAACCGATTTCAAAAATTCTTTCTTCATTAGAAAGCTACATTCAGCTTGAGTAACATAGGCTACTCCATATTCCCACGGGATCGGGACTTAAGCGGGTGAAACCGAGGGACGCGGCTAGTTTTCTATATAAAGTGCAAACAGTTTTGATAAATTACACTGTTCTAATGAAGAAATAAACAACGTCTTCCCACATTCCGTTAATGATGTTAGCTATAATTTTTAATGATTGAGCATGGGTACTTAATTCTTGAACAAATGACTCATAAACACAATATAACGTTTTTTTCTGACCATAAACACGTTTTCGCTAGCAAATACTGTGGCACGTCAGGTGAACATCCAGCTGCGGTGCAAAAGGTAGCGGGTTCAATTTCCGCTAGGCAACAAATATTTATATAATATACCTACATATACCTATTACTTTCCGGTTTTGGCGTTATTGTAAGTAAGTATAATAATTTGTGATTTAAAAAAAGTATTCTAAACATTGTCTGGTTATAGGTAACCATATTACAAGCCTAGTTGCTTAGTTTGAGGAAAATTATAAATTTACTCAATTACAAAATAAATAGTGCTTTTAAGTATAGTTATTTTAATATTGGATCATAAAAAGGGATAGTAATAATCGTAAGCGGTTTTTATCGATAACGACATCGGGCACGTTCTATCGATACTCGATACTCGTACGCCAAAGTATCGATACATCGATACGTGAATCGTCGGCGGCACCTATTTAATCATGCTGGGTTGCCGCACCTGCTTGCATAATACATATTCATTAGGTTGATACCGAGTTCTGTCCCCGATCGAGTCAATATCAATGACTGTTTTCGTGACAATGAAATGGATACGCGAAAAAATGCGATTCGCTTGTAAATAATTTAACAAAATTTAGGCTGAGTTCCTTTGTTTGAAAATAACTTTTTTTATCTTCATCGAATTTTTGATCAATTGTTTAATTATTATTGAGGTTTTTTGGATCATCGCTCGTGTTTTTTGTTTAAATAACTAACGGTCAATTACAGAAACGCTACTCAAAATTTGAGTTCGAGTTAAAGAATTTGTTAAGCTTTCAAACAAAAATGTCCATGTTAATTTTAAATTTAGAAGCTGCTGAATTATTTTTAAGTACCCCTCAAGTATTAAGTGGCGTTTATGTATTTGGCTGTAAAAGTCAAAAGCTAGCTGAAAATATTTTAACACATATGCTACTTTATATCCCGAAATTCCCACAAGACTGGGACTTAAGCAGATAAACCGCTGGGCGCTACTATAGTATGAAATAAAAATCACTGTCCAATATCTGTGACTTACATTATCAAAATACAATTTTGAAAGAAAATATAAAAGTACCTACATAAGAAAACAAACCGTGCAACAAAACACTACGGAAGTAAAATAATATCTAATTTGCAAAAAGCTTTCTACTTTTAAAGGCGATATTATCACGCAACGTTATCGATCTCTATGTCGTACATTTCCCTTGACATAACGAACATTTGATCGAAACGTACAATGGCTATGCAAAACAACACCAATTAGAATTGTTCCATAGAGGAACGCCAAAGAAAAATGCAAAGAGGAGACGAATTCAATTTGAAATGAGAACCGTCTACGGTCCTACGTCGATCGGGGCGAAATTGAAAATGTAAAAAAAACGGAATGGAATAAATAAAAATAGAGATCCCGCTACAGCGCAAGTCGCCGTTGAAATGAAAATAAAACACCAAAAAGCTTTTTGTGGACGAAATAAATTAAAAAGTGTGTCGCGATTCTGTGAACGGACGTTGGGACGGCGCGGTGAGCGTCTATGACTATCATATTTTGTTGTTTATCGTGTTTGGCTTTCAATGCAAATACTTTTACAATTTATAATAAAAATGATACACAGTTTTACTTTAATAATGATTAAGCTCTTTTGTGCATTGGTACGGTTTTAGAATAGTCGTCTATGTGACTGTCTCCTAATGCCAATTATGAACAGATTCATTTTAAATATTTACTTTCTAGTATCATTGTAAAAATACCCGGTTATAGTGAGCGTAGACGTTTAATTGATACAAACCTATTTGATTTTCCCGAGAGTACCTATGTAGGCCCCTCTACCATAAAACATCAACCTGTAAGCGTACGTCCGTCTCTCTGAACGTATTCATATTCTAATTAAAACTAAACTACTTTAATTAATTAGTTAAAAAGATAATTCTCAGAAACGAACACAGAAAAAACAAGTTACTTTTGCTCCAAATTCAAACAAGTTTCTCATAGTTTATTTACCTAGAATAAAAACCTTGTATTTATTTAATTGCTAACTGAAATGGATAGTTTTCTTTTCGTGACATCTTTACGACATGGCTGTCAACAAAAGTCGTTTGACGGCTACAGTTTGAAGTGTGACTTGATTTCTTTCCTAGTTTGGTTAAAATTTATCGCTCTTTTTCTGCGTTTTTTAAACTGAAAAAAGTTGACGTTTTGGAAGCTCCTAGAGATTTATTTATTTGTAACTCATTACAAATTTATTATCCGCTTGGCTGGCTGCGGGAATATTGGGATAAAAAATAGTCTATGTGTTAATCCAGGTCTCCAGTTATCTGCATGCCAAAGTCCATCGTAATCAATTCAGTAGGTTTTGCGTTACAAACTAACCTTCATCTTTATAATATAACTAGCTGCGTCCCGCGGTTTCACCCGCGTAAGTCCCGATCCTGCGGGAATATTAAAAGTAGCCTATGTGTTATTCCAGCTTTCCGGCTATCTATATACCGTATATTGTTTCATGATTATTGGTTCGGCGGTTTTAACGTGATTGAGTAACAAACACACACCCATACATACCCACAACCTTTCAACTTTATAATATTAGTAGGATAGGATAGTAGGATAGGATTTAATTTAATACTAGTGACATTCTGAGGTGACAAAATAATAATTAATCTACTAGCTAGTAAAAAATCATTTCAACTAAAGTAGTTATCTATGAGAAAACCATGACTTTGGCATTTTGATTATCATTCATCAAATTATTATCAAATAGCGTCGACAGTTTTTTAGTTGTAGACAACAGCCTACTTCGACGTTATAATAAGTCATTTTACGTTTTCTATTTACATACTAGAAGAATTCAAATTAACAGTTGTAAAAATACAAAGAAATGTTATTATTTATTTCATAAAATGTCCACACCTATTTCAATGCGATGTTCGGTAGGCATCCATAACAATCGGGGGAAAGTTTTACCTAAAATTATATTTGTGGGTCGTCACGCTTTTCCGGGGTAGGGTGGGGTAAGAGGGCGATTAGAGGGGTCCTTTGTGCTCGCCGTAGGTGGTTCAGATGCCTTATTCATAGACTACTGTTGAAAAATAATATATTAAATGTCATGATTAAAATAGCATTAAATTTTATAAAGTAAATGCAAGTTTGTTTTTCTTCGGTTTTCCCGATGCTGATATGAATTTAAACTCATTTTTTTCGCATTTAATCGTGTTGATTGTTTTTAGCATTTATCGACGCCCATAGCTTTAGCCCTTTAGAGTACCTACCTTCCGTGCGTCAATTCGTGATCAGGAGGTAATGCTAAAATTATTAAATAACGCCACTACAACTAAAAAAAAAAGTTTAATTTCAAAACAAGTTGGCATACATACTACCACTTATACCACACTACCAATTTATTTTGCAATTTCCATGATGATTTTTGCATAGATGATGCACAGGTATGATGTTTGCAAAAAAAAAATCATCTGCTCGAAATTGGATTTGTGTTTTTATGGTGGTGACAAATTTTTGTAATGTATGTATCTTTGAGTAACCTAAATTCAATGTTTATCTACACACGTTAGTCAAGCAAGAACTAATACTGATTTCGTATTGGTCGCAATAATTCTTTATTTAATTTAACCTCTTAATTATAAAGCATTGTAAAATAGGTTTAGTAATACGGTTGTGATAGAAATATATTTGACCATGGCATCGATAAATGAAAAACAGATTTAAGTAAGCTTTTTATTTCTTTTTATTTTGTATGTAGCTCAAGGCTATTTATCTAGATTTTTTTTTAAGGAAAAATACGCATTCAAAGGTAACCTTGTATAATTTTGAGGTTCCTACTATAGATAAGAGCAATTTCTAATCCAACCAGCACTTAAGTTGTGGGGGCAATCGGGTGTTACTTGCGTTTCTAGAAATTACATACCTAGTCTCGTTCTAAATCTAAAGCAACGTGCCAGGAGAACTTTCAATGAATTATTTCTTACATGCAACAAATGTTTTACAATTGTAATGAGAAACAGCCAGGTAAGTGGAATAAGGTATTTGGTATTTTATTTACAAATGTATCAATAAGGATGTTTTAAAAAATATAATCCGAGAATGTTAAAAGAAATTGAAAACTTAATCCATTTAACAAAACGTAACGAGTATTTTATGATAAAAAAAACTCAGAAGATTATAAAATAAATGAAAACGGAGAAAACTTGAGAAAAACGCTGAAAACTCAAGATAAGCTTATTAATTTAAATGATCTTATAAGGGTCACTTTTACCATTTGAGATTTGAATCCTTAAAAAACTATGGTATGTCTTTTTAGAGACAGAGAGCGTTTACGGTAGAGGGATATCCCAAAAAAGATTTAAACTGAATAATTGATGCAAAAAGACGAAGGCCCTTTGATCCATCATGGTAATAACCGCCTACGTGGTGTCCAGAGAGTGTTAACGCTAGAGGGGTATCCTAACAGAGACAAGCAGAAATTTGAATCGGCAAACTTCCAAAAAATCCAAGATAAGCTAAATAATTGATTTAAAAAGACGAAGCTACCTTTGATCCAAGACGGCAATAACCGCCTACGTAGAGTCCAGATAGAGAATTTACGGTAGACAGCTCTCCCAGTAAAATAAGCAGAAATTTGAATCAGCAAACTTCAGGAAAATCCACGTAAGCTAAATAATTGATCCAAAGAACTTAGACGGAGGTACCTTTGATCCAAGATGGCAATAACCACCTACGTACCTACGTTGAGTCTAGAGAGCGTATACAGTGTGTTAAATCAGCAAACTTCCAAAAAATCCAAGATAAGCGAAATAATTGATTCAAAAAGACGAAGGTACCTTTGATCCAAGACGGCAATAACCGCCTACGTAAAGTCCAGAGAGCGTTTACGGCAGAGGGCTATCCCAACAAAGTTAGACTTTTGATCCAAGATGGCAATAACCGCCTACGTAGATTCCAAAGAGCGCATACAGCGTGTTAACTAAGCAAACTTTCAAAAAAA